>OU426885.1:27535000-30035000 GCA_911387775.1 Thymelicus sylvestris | reverse complement strand
TATAGATCTACTCCTTCGGGTGAGATTCTTTGGAATTTTATTCCCCAAGGGGTTAAAGTAGAGGATGCAAGTTTGTATGAGTATTTTAGTTCGTCATAAGAATTTACAAAACTGTTAATAAATATGAAAATATCAAAAAATAATAATAATTAAACAATACTTATATAGAAGAAAAAGCGGCCAAGTGCGAGTCGCACTCGCCCATGAAGGGTTCCGTAGCAGCAAGTAACATAATATAAAAGTTCTTGTAGTTCGTTGTAACTTTGATCAATGTTTTTTGCGGTTTACGATTTATGACGTATTAAAAAAAACTACTGACTAGATCTCATTCAAACCAATTTTCGTTGGAAGTTTGCTTAGTAATGTACATCATATATTTTTTTCAGTTTTATCATTCCCTTATTTTAGAAGTTACGGGGGGGGGGGGGGGGCATTTTACCACTTTGGAAGTATCTCTCGCGCAAATTATTCAGTTTAGAAAAAAATGATATTAGAAACCTCAATATCATTTTTGATGACCTATTCATAGATACCCCACACGGGTTTGATGAAAAAAACATTTTTGAGTTTCAGTTCTATGTATGGGGAACCCCCAAAATTTATTGTTTTTTTTTTATATTTTTGTGTGAAAATCTTAATGCGGTTCACAGAATACATCTACTTACCAAGTTTCAATGGTATAGCTCTTATAGTTTCGGAAAAAAGTGGCTGTGACATACGGACGGACAGACAGACAGACAGACATGACGAATCCATAAGGGTTCCGTTTTTTGCCATTTGACTACGGAACCCTAAAAAGCAACTAACGGAGAGAAGGGGCAACGTTACAGTATGTAAATAGAAAAGATATATTTTAATGCAATTAAATAACCATTTAGAGCGAAACCAGCGAACCAGGTGAAGTGTATTCTTAAGATACCGTTGAAATCTATAAAAACCAGGATTTTTTACATTTATGTTCACTTTTATGATATTTAAAATTTATTATCTAAATTTAACAGATTTCTGTTTTATCGTTCATGGGTATTCGAATCATGTTTGAAATAAAATAAATATAATATGCTAATTTCTTTGCATATGCCAAATATTATAATAGCCGCAGGTATAGAATAAATAAATATTTTACTGGTATTTTAAATAAAATGTCATATGATTTTAAATAATGCCCGGTGAATAAATTGAAATTGATTAATGCTATGAATATATTAAGTGACGGAAAGCGGTAAACAATACCCCAAACCCTTGGATTTAGTACTGTTAGAGAAGTAGTTATAGTATACTTAGTTATTTTGGACTAAATTATTTAGTTCTCAACAGTAACACGATTACATAGTTAATTATTATAATAACGAAATTAAGTTCGATTTATATTCCATCTACATTCTCTTTATTAAATCTAACAGAATACATGTGGACAGTTGTGCAGTGTTTTTCACTCGTGATAAAATTAATAATTTACTGAAGCATGTCCTCAAAGGTCTTTACTATTAAAAGCTTTGGAGATACGTGAATATTATAAGAAAATTTTGCTTTACTTTGCATATGATTCGTAAGGGGCAACAGTCTTAGTTAATCCTTGTTATGGATTTTATATTTTGGCGTTTGGTCTGATATTTACGGAGCCCTTTCAATTATTAATTTAATAGTAATTAAATAACTCTTATTATGAGGACAATTTTTAATTCAGTGATTTATTAACTTGATATTTTGATACTTGATATATTTACTTTCTTTCACATGTATTTTTGCTGTGTTTTGTTAGTGTTGCACACCATTTATAATAGCTTGACTTGTGTAATGTAATGAAATTGAACATCAATTTACACCCACAACCAGGTAATAAAATAACAATACGATTTTAACACTTAATAAGATCCGATGGCAATACGAGAACTTAGTAGCTTCGATCTAATATTGTTTTACTAAAATTAGTCTACAATAGTTATTGGAAAAAAGGTAAGTGGTTCAGTTAATAAAAGAGCATAGGCTGAAGTCGCAAATATACATTTTATATTTTAAGAAAAAGGTATTTTACAAGCATATTATATTAAAACGCATACGTTTATAAGCAATTACGCACATAAATATTCGTGTAACAACTTTATAGCAAATCGCTTCCGCTTTTCCACCCGCTCCCACGCCGCTCATGTCTGTATTCTCGTCACGGTTTACAAGCCCATGTCATTGTGGCTTCGTCGCCCACGCGCGAGTAGGCGTGAGTACGGCGCGGCGCGGCGTACCTACCTTCACTTTCCAATTTTAGACCACATGGTATACTGATCGACTGACGGCTAGGGTGACCACGTCACAGACTGATTAATTAATTGGCTCGAATGTATAAACGAATACGAATGTCAACAGTGCTATTAACCGCCTCCAAAATCTGCCAAATCAAATCAGAAATCTCACCAGGATTCAGGAAAGCTCAATTTATCATCAGTAGCAGAAGTTTTTTTAGTTTAGTCAAAAATATTTTTGCTCATATCAATATCCAGAAAAGTGCCTACATACGAGCCCGTTATTTTTTTAAAGAGATTGATTATTTATTTGGGACTGTTTAAAAATATCAAAATTATTATTTATACATTTTATTTTCTAAAAAACAAAATTCTAATTTCTGTTTCCCTGACAGACACCTAAAATTACAGACAGGCTACAAAATACTTGTCATCTGGTTACCCTATTGGCTGAGCTTCGAGATTTGACAACCAGTGGAGTGGGTGCTGATTATCATTTTTTATTGCTGTATAGTAGTCTATATACTGTGATAGTAGGTAGTGTTTGTTCATTGAATAACTTAGAGAATAAACATTGGTACCTATGCAATTTACTTCCCCTTTATTTTCTAGACTTGACAGTACATTGTGACAGTTGACAGGATTTTATGTAACCAGTCGACAATCCACCTGATGTTATGTGGCCACCGTTGCCCATGGACATGGAATGCATAACCCATGCCTTGCCGACCAAGAAAAAAAAGGGAAAAAAAGAAAGAATTGGCCCTTACGCCCCTAGCCGGAACACGACGAGTCGTTTGGCGGCTGACTCAAGCAAGAGGGTGGTAGCTATCCAGGCGAACCCCACGAAGAAACAATAATATAACTCTTTTATAAGCAGCTTGTATAAATAAATAAATAAATAAAATAAATAAATATCCCGAGCCCCCGGACCCCACGGAGAAATAATGATAGTAGTAATGGTATTAATGAACTATTAAAATCAGGTGGATCGTCAACTCGTTTGTCCGCTATTTCTATAAAATGAAACACGCAATGAAACCGCATCCAAACTGGTTAAGCTGTATCTAAGATTTGCCGTTCCCGCTAGTTAAAAAATGTTAATAAATATCATTGTTATTTCTAGACATAAAAATGTTTTTCTCAATAATTATCTTTATCTCGATACTTGTAGAAAATAAGATTTTTATTTTTACTCTACATTATTTTCATTATTACGTTCAATCTTTCTCATCCCGCATTGTATGCAGTCCGAGTACAAACAAGATGGGCAATGCGGGTCGCCCGTTATGGAAGAAGACAATGCGACAACTGGCGATCGGGGAATTGATAAGTAGGGATGTGGCGAGGTCACTATCAGAACCGAGCCGGAATCGGAATTTTGTTGGAATCGTGACTGAATTCGGAACCGGGGCTAGAGACAAATCTCTTAAACTTAAATAAATCGATTAGTGTTTAGACTGACTTGTTCTTATAAAACAATATAGGTAAATAATACTAACATTCTTACTACAATAAGAATACTACTACATGGTCATAATAGTGAGGAATTCTCGAAGCGATGACGTTGTCTGTAAAAAATTACTTAAAATAAAATTTCATTTCAGGGCAAAATTTATATTTATTACGTTCAGCCTCTAACCAATAATGATGATGCACCTGTGCTGAAAATAAAATCATAACTATTTAATTAATTTTGAAACATGTAATGTTCTTTGCATGGATACAAAATCTAGTGATCTTCGATTTTTATAATCTCTGATTTAAAATCGTCGGAACGGAACCGAAATAACCGAAGAACCGAAATCTTGAATAAAAGTGTAATACGAATCGGAAGTTCCGGATTTATTAGAATCGTATTGTAACATCCGTTTACGTCCCTATGTCAGGCACATATTTGGACTGCTATTGATACCGGTTATATTAAAAATGTGAATGCGATCTGGAATTATGAATCAGATTGAGAAGGATATTATATTTGATGTTATATCTTTTTAAAATTGAGTTTGATGTAGGTAGTCTGAAGTCTGAATCTGGTTTAGATTTAAGTCGAATAAAATATTGTTTAGAATTAATGGTATAGGATTTTATCAATAAATGGTATGTCCAATTTGAAGTTGCACTGTTACTGAAAATGTATCTAGAAATATTTTTGGTAATTCGGTAAAAACTTCAAAAAGCAGTTTGCTAGCGATTTTACGATGACGGATTTTTTTACTTAAAATCTCAACTTGTATCTATTCTATCTAATATTCCCACAATATTGAATTCAAAGAAGTACTTACTTTTGTATTATACCGGATATTCCGATCTAGTTAAATGGATCATGGTCACTTTCTATTCCGTCGTGAAAATAATACAATCGGTATAAAATACAAAAATTGCGAGTGCCCGTTTGCATTCAAAAATGTTTAGTGTCCGTAATCATTTAAGTTTAAAATAATTTATCAAATCATAATCCTCAATCCTTTTAATACGATGTTGTTTCTTATAATATGTATTTCCTAACCACCTTATTGGTATACATGCCCCAAAAAATTTACTTAGCTTAGCAACGTAACAGCATGGCATGTTAGAAATTCGACCTTCCTATCCGACCCCTGTTCTTATATCAAATACCTTTGTAACGAACAGGCCTACACCTATTACACCAATCATGATGCACCAGATACCAAGCTCCAAGTGACGTCCTTCAAAGCATTCCAATAAACAAAGAGGGACTTGTTAGCTCCATCACAGGAATCGGTGACAAAAACAATCGACAATCGATCGTGTCAATGACCGATCAGACGTGGGAATCCGTACAGGGATGACATTACCCACGCATTGTTCGGTTTTTATACCAACCAGTGCTTCGTTTGAAGTTCGATCGGTTTTTAATTAAATATTTTTCGATTTATTTAATTTGATTAAATGTTTTTCGATTTATGTCGAATTTTTTGTAAGTAGATTGCTTTTTAATTGTAATAAATAAGATTATGTGATATAAATACAGCCAAAAGTTGTCTACAATTTTTTTTGGAAAATATAATATCAACAAATAATTTGTTATTCACTGGCTTATTTTAATTCAATAAATCCATCTGGCATTTATTAACATGTCCGATAACTTATGTGGTGAAACTAATTCAGATTATGTATAAACAAAGCTAAAAGCTAAAAGCGTTTCCATTTTGAGCTGGAATCTTCTTGCATAAATAACTATTGAAAAGTCGTCAGTGGAATAATTCACAATAAAGTAATAAACACGACCTTATTATTTATTTGTTTACTTTCGAATAATATTTATTTTATGTACCTAGGTAGGTAACCAAAAAATATTCCATATCATAATCTAAATTTTACTAACAAAAAATAACCGACTTCAAAGTCTCAAAAACTACATAGTTGTCAGATCTCGTTCAAATTTATGTGAGACCACATGACAAGCGCCTGCTTTCGATTAAAAAAAGAATCATCGAAATCGGTTGGCGTGATATTGAGTTATTCGTCAATTTGTCGCGCACATCTTAACACAAATTTACGACTTATGTAGTTTTCTCATGGATGCCATTGTCAGATCTCAATAAAATTTATGTGGGACCACATGACAGCCATCAGCTTTCGATTACAAAAAGAATCATCAAAATCGGTTCGCCCAGTCCAAAGTTCTGAGGTAACAAACATAAAAAAAAAGAAATACAGTCGAATTGAGAACCTCCTCCTTTTTTTGAAGTCGGTTAAAAATAAGTATTGTCAAAAATTTATTTATATGAAGATTATAATAATTATTATAACAAATGGTAAATTTATATTGTGCAAATAAAGTAAATGAAACAATAGCATAATTTATTTTTGGTCACTCTTTATCAAAACCATAAAAAATAATGAGACAATTTAATAAAACTGTATTTTTGTATTCTATAGCTTATGTTAAAGTTAAACCGAGCAAACATATTTATTCGTGCGTTGTCTATGAATGAGACTTATTTCGGAATTTCGTGGTACCACGCACCAATTGGACTAGGGAGACCATGTCAGTGTCAACTTGCGGACAGTATCCTACTTTAAAATAAGGGGATGAATTTCAAGAAAACCGTGATACAGTTATTTTTTTGTTTAATATAAGCTCATACTTATACAAATTTTCATCCTTTTTACTTCAAAACTGACGAAGTTGCCGTACTAACTTAATTAACCCTTTAATTAACCCTTTGGCGAATGAAAATCATTCGCAAAAAAAAACATTACTTTTAAATTTTGTTTCTTATCTTGAGCTAATAATTTTTAATATGAAAATTAAAAATTATTTTTAGTTTATTAGTTTAGTATATTAGTTTTTTACTTAAAAAATTACAAAGTTGGGTACTAAGTTCCATCCCCTAAATTAATCCTTTAAGGGGTGATTTTCATAAAAAAATGTGTCAAAATTAACTTTTGTTCATAACTTACATAAAAATTTTCATGTTTTTAAGTCTAAAAAAACTGAAAAAGTTGGTTTGTATGAAAGTGACTTCCAAGCCCAATTTTCACCCTTTATGGGATAAATTTCAAAAAATCCAATTGCCTATAATACTCAAAAAGAATGTGGCTTTCTATTGGTAAATGAAATTTTAAAATCGGTTCTGTAGATCCAGAGATTACCCCCTACAAAAACACAAACTCACAAACTTTACCTCTTTATAATATTAGTATAGATTTAATTATCTATCAGCTATTAATATAGATAATTCATATTTCATGATACTCTTTGTAGTTATGTTGTTGCCTTTTTCTTTCTGATTTTATCCGTTATCATTACAAAGCCGTTGTCACTGTACCCAGGAGAGTGGAGTCCCTCTCGGAGCGAGTAGTGGAACAATATCGCACTGTTCACGAAGGCTGTTTATTGCCGCCTCTTATCTCAACAACCATTCAACGCCTATACGTTTTTCGTTTATTTATTACTTTACAGTATCCATGGTTCCAATTAGGTAACGTTTACCAATAACTTTAAGAGAATGGTTTTAATCTATTAATGACCCACTACGGAGCACAGGTCGCTTCTTGAGGAGGCCTAGGCCCTAGAGAATACCTACCTCACCACGCTGCTCCAGTGCGGATTGGTGGAGCATTGGATTTAGAGCCATTTTAAACTTCAGTCGGTCGGTTGATGTATATTTTGGTGTCTTAAGAGTACTCAAGATGTTATGTATTTTTATGCCAGCATAGTCTTGGTCACGGCTGAACTGCTGCGGGGCATAGAAACTAAGTTTATCCGGCAATAATATCGGCATACAAAATATCAGTACAGTACCCGTTTGATAATTAAAAGGGCTTCCAGGATGCCATTGCGATCATTGCTAAGTAGTTGTCACGATTATATCTAGTAAAATAGATCAGAAATTTGTTCAATATACCAGATACCGGCTATTCTAACGGATTGCCGCAATAGTCAGCTTAGCCGTGGGTTATCCGGCTGAATAACAATCTCTGGCGTCGACTGAGCAACAGGTTAGTGATATTAGCCGGTCAATAGTTGGTTTATAGAAAGCAAAATCTTTTGATCCAAATGTCGCACGCCTATTCACCTTATTCAAGGAAAGAGTGAAGATTATGCTTTTACGTTAGTGCGCTCATAATCTTGGGTTTCATTATTGTGAAATACTTACATATTATGCACTTACCATCAGGTGGGATTATGGTCAAGTATTGGCTAGCATTGCATGGGTCTCTCCTCTTGAGTATTAACTTATATTAAGTAGAATATTAAGTGGAAAAACTTGGATTCCCTTCAGTGGCGTGGGGTTGGCTGGTCATACAAATGAGAAATGAAAAATGCGTGAAAAAATATTTAAACATCATATAAATATTGTCCCGAAATTTGAACTCAAGAACTTTCTAGGGTTCCGTATGAAAAAACAAAAAACGGAACCCTTATAGGATCACTCATGCGTCAGGGCGATCGCCGTTCACAGCCAGTTTACTCCGAAACTACTGGACCAAATGAGTTGAAATTTGGTACTCATATACTTTTTATGACCCAAAGACGAATGTGAGGGTAAACTACACAATTTTGAAAAAAAAAAAATTTTTTAATGAAAATTGAACAAAAACTAACTAAACAAAACAAAAACTAAACTAACTATTTTGCAAACCGTATCGTGTGGTGATATAGAATGAAAGGGCTTGTTGTAAGGATTTCAAATATATTTTTGTTATATTTCTACAATGGATAGTTTTAAAATTACATATTCAAGAAAGAACTAAAATTAAAGCCAAAAATTGATCATTCCCCCCCTTTATCTCCGAGAGTAAATAAAATATAAAAATAACGGTAAATACGTAATCAACGTACCGAACCTTCTCCAAGCGAGTTTAACTCGCACTTGTCAAGTTTATTCCATCTTTGGTCAGCAACTAGGACTAGCAATTGAGCTACGTCCTTTATGTGGTTACAAATTACCGTATACGGTATTTTTATAACATAATATTATACTAAAATAAGGCTGTACCTATTTTCGAAGTCTTAAAATAATACAATATTGTTTTATTCACTTCTCTCTTTGCGGCACTTTGACGCATTAAGTGAACTCAATCTACAGATCTTTTGAAAAAACCGGTCGGCTCCATTTAGTATCAATATTGCGAACAATTAAAATAAATCATTGGCGATTATCTCCACTAAGTTACCATAATTATCGCCCATTAGCCCCAATTTAAAACAATACAGATCTTGGAAGCTTGTCCCGGTAAAATTGTAGCGGTGAAATTGCTTAATAATATTTTATCAGAAGTACCGAGATTATAAAACGATCATTTAGTTTAAAATAAGTCTCCAAAAGGTGGTGTTTGGAGCTAAATTGCTTGATTAATCGTTTGCAATTAACGCGAGTTTTAACATTTGACGTAATATTGCCATAATTAGAATACATAATTCTTGAAGGACCAATAGGCACGATGACAGATTTTGAAATACTTGGGAAATATATTATAATTGCAACGCATAGGTATTATATTTCCGCAAAGAATAAGGTTTAGTATAAAATAAATACACTTCAATTTATAAGTTTAAAATTCGCACCAAAACACTTCAGTGTCATGACGTCGCTTGTGACGTCACGCCTCAGTAAAGTGATAGACAAGATGTCATTTTCAGTATTGCTATATTCGATTCGTACTGAGGCGTGACGTAATTCGCGCTGATTGAGACGGATTGGCGTTCAAGATATCATGGCCGTATTTTGTAGTTTTATTTTATCAAAATATTATTAATCTCGCTTATAATAATACATTAAATGTGTGTGTAAAAGTGATTTTTACTTACTGTCACCATGCCTATTGCCATCGGCGGAAAACGTCAACCCCATGATTGACGACCTAAAGAAGATTGTAAGTATCCGTTGGGCTTAGTAGGCTTAGGACCGGTCAGAGTGGCGAAAGTTAGGGGAGGCCTTTGTCTATTATGTCCATCAAGGATAGTTTGATGTAGTTAAACACTACCATAGTTTTCAACTACTTATAACTTACTAAATAAGCAGTAAGTATGAAGATGAAATCAAAGCGCAGTCTAAGGAACGATTCTGAGATCAAAAATCAATATGAACCTTTTACTTTTTGTTTTGTTTATCTTGATTTACAGGTTTACCATAGACAAAGTTAACTAGATTTCGCAAGTGCACAAAAACACCAAACTGCCGACGAATTTCATTTTACCTTTTAGATATAAATGATGTCGCAGGTTTGGTATTTCCGCGATGTCAGTGAAACTGCTAACCGGCAGGTGGCGTCGCGACGCGTCGCAGCAATATCCGCTCCTTTGAAATACGTAACAAGTGCGCGGAGTTCTGCCTGAATTTAAACTCGCATTTGAGGTGCATTTGAGATAGTCAGCCGTGCCAGTCGTGCCACAGACTATCAAATTCTTTTGCAGTTGGCCGACAAGGCATGCCTAAGCGTAAGTTTACTTGTTTTGTGTTTTGTTTGTTCTAGGCTTTGTTCTGATCAAAGGATATCCGGGCTACGGAAAGTTGTTAGGTACGCTGTGTTGACAGGGTAACTAATATAACAGGCAGACATTCAATAATTATGTTAATTATAATTAACATAGCAATAAAAATCATAAAAATAAGATCTTTTTTCATTTAATTTTTAAGAAAATAACATTAAATTGTAGATTTTGCACTAAGTGAATGTTGAACACGATTGTATTCCCACCAAATATTATTCGAGCTCATGGCCTACCTGTGTGTTAAATTTCATGATAATCCGTAACAAACATCCTCACATACAAACAAGTAGGATTATCTGAGAATATTATCTTCATTGTTGACTTCTATTTAAAGATAAATTATTTAGTTATCCTGGGAGATAACTACGGGCTATGCCACCGGACTAGGGTAGGTAATGCTAAACTACTTGATAAACATAGCCACTAGAGAATGCGCTTTAGATTTGTAGTCTAGCTACCACGTTCTCAAAAATCAACTGTAAATGTTTTATACGACGAGTTCTAAGTTAGTATTTTTACATGCAGGTGCTTTTGATATGTTATGTAAATTGAGCCCTATTGATACCCAAAATGGCCATGTGTTTTTTCAAAATGGCAAATATGGGACTACTTGTCATTGACAATAACGCCGACGTATTTATGCCAGTTTTATCATTTATATTATGTAATTTCTACACAATGGTAATTTTTTTAAACAATATTTCATACCACGTATAATTTACAGAAACAGTAAAAACAAATAAAAAGGGCGAAGGGGCTGGTATTAGGGGCAAGGCTGGTATTTGGGGCATTCTTTCATACACACAGAAATTATAATCCTACGCTGCCGCGCCGTAGAGTCGAAATGTTACTTAAATTGCTTAAAGACGAGGTTTTTAATGCGCATAGGTTTCAAGTCTCTTACGTGTTACAGTCAAAACTCAAAAGTCAGTCGTATTCAAAACGACAGGTGATATGAGTCGACGTGCGTGGTAATATCCGTTCACAAATACGTAACGAACGTGCCAATGTCCGTTTGAATTTTACACTTAAATACACTTTAGGTACACTTATTCTGTACGGAAAGGAATGCAAGTGCATAGGTTTGGTGATGAACACTGATAAGTTCTGACAAACAGCCTGATAACCCCTATATTTTTATGTACTACCTAAAGGCCTATGATAATTATGTTAGGAAGGCTTGGCTAACGTAGTAATTTTTTTATTTCTTTTTAATTTTAAATTTTCTTTAATTTTAATATTAAAAGATTTAAGTACCTAAAGAATGGTTACAACCACAGCTCTGCACCGAACAATTGTTTAGTGCAGAAACCCTTCTACGCATTTATTAATTTTAAAAGTGTTGAGAATCTTGTAAGAATCCTAATTCTCGAAGTTCGGGACAGTAGAAATTGTAACACATAGGGTGTTTACGAACAAATTACTCAGAGGATAGAGTTGTAGTGTATAATTATTATAGTTGTAGTGTATATCATTGGAGTTTTTAATATACAAAATCTTTTTGTTTCTGATTACGATAATGTTCCAGTAATGAAGTACAGATAATGCACAATCATATTATGGCGATTTAATCGCTTTCATGTCCGTCCATTTGGAATATAATGAACAAAAAATAGGTTTTTATTAACGTTCAAAGCTTTTGATTATAAAATCATTGTAGACTTTACGGATAGATACAGAAAGTCTATAGGTAGGTACTTATAGTAAGTCGATACTTAGTGTATCCTTTTGCTTTGAATACTAAAAGGACATTGTTTCTGGAGCAAGAAACTTTAATGGCTTACAGTGAAACAGATTTAACAGTTAGTTAAGCTAAGGCGGTACTTTTAGTTCGAAAAGTATCCATCAACTTTTGTGGCATTGTAGGTAGGTACCCTGTTTTTGCCAAAAAAAAACTAATTGAAGATGCAATTGTTATTGAGGATACATTATTTGATATGAAATGCTTAGTCATCCCAAAGTCATAAATAAGTCGTTTAAGTCGCAAATAAGTCGTGTCACACAAGTCTGTATTTTTACGTCCCGGATAAATCTGTAGCCGCAAGCTAATTCCACCGCACATTCCGATGCATACCTACCGCACCGCATCGCAGAACCACGACGATTTAGAAATGCCATCCTCTGTTAGATAATCCTTTTTAGTACGTAGTCGAAAATAAGTCGTAATTTATATATAAAATATAATTTATATATAATATTATATAGGTATAATAGGTACCTACATGGGCGTAGCCAGGTTTTAGTTTCGGGGGGGGTTCAAGTTTCGGGGGGGGGGGGGGGGGGGGGTGTTCAAGAAAATACATAAAAGTACATAAAATAACCCTAAAGAAAATTGAGACTTTATTTTTTCTCACGACGTATGTAGTGCCATCTATTATTAGTTTAGTCAAAATGTTAAAAAACGTGTTTAATACAAATAAAGCTCCTAAAAATATGTGCGATAGCTCATTCGATTCGGAATGACGTCTAGAAAAATGTTTTTTAAGAGTTTATTAGCACATAAAAATTTCAGTTCTTAACTTTTCGGGGGGGGGGTTTGAACCCCCGAACCCCCCCCCCCTCGCTACGCCCATGGGTACCTATTATACTTTAGATGTTAAATATCCATTTTAGTCTTTCTTTCAGAAATAGGTACGTCATTTTTTGAAAAGTTCAATAGTACGTAGAGCAGTGAAACTGTTCTATCGATGATGATGATTTATACACAAAATACTAAAAAGTTTACCCATTTTTCTTACGTCACATAATGAATTTTGATTTTTTAACTAAATAAACGAATTCTTTTAAACTAAATAGATTCCTTAAATTGTCTTATCTTTGTTATTTGTGAATCGAATTAAATATAACAACGCTAAATATTACTGAAAGCCTTCTACAATACAACAGTGAACCGCATCCAAAGCTAAGCCGTTTCGGAAAGCAGAAAATCGCATAAAACAACATTTAAAAAATAGTGTATGCGTGTTTGTTCGTGCTGAGCTCAGAAGCGTCACTATACTAGATGACAATATTCCTTTCTTTCGATTAGCAAGTCTATATGCTTAACGCCTGGCAGAATTTGTTCTGCTAAATTAACCCGGTTGCGCTACGTTGCTATAACTGTACGTGCAGGCGCTTCTCGCCTTAGATCTTTCAGCTCCTCCACAATTTAGATACTGAGTGAGTAGTATTATTATTATGTTGTGTTTATTGTGCTTCTGATATATTATTCATGGATTGATTTAAAACGTCGTGTGAGGTGTGGCTGGGTCAGTATCTCTGTTTCTCGTTTTTAAGGTTCCATCGTGTAAACTGAATCCGTAAAGGTAGCTTTGTCACCTCCGTCCGTCCGCCCGTTCTTCCGTCCTTTCCTTAAGTCCGTCCGCAGCATACTTAGTGCTAGAAAGCTGCAATTAGGCATGGATAATATGGATTATACTAGTAGAGCATATTATCATGTTGCTATCCGTGCCACGTTCATAGCACCGTCATGGTACGGCTTACGATACAATGGGCAGATTCCTTAAACCATTAGTTAATTTTAACAATGAATTATGGAAGATTATTTATGACGTTGCCACAAATACAAATTTGAAACTGTACATAAAGGTACTCATGTATGATTTATTCATACTGAGTGGTGCTTCAGAACGTTATTACAAAATACGAAAATCGTTGAGCGTCAAAATAATTATAAATTAAGCTTAATTTAATCAACAACGTATGGATTTATACATGAGATAATACAATTTATGGGAGCAATATTTTACAAAAGCCTTTTGTAAAATAATATAATATTGTTTTGAACGAAATTTTGAACGAGAAACAATAATATTTCTGGTATCTAATCAATTTACGCACTTTGTTATTAATAATTAGGATAGGTATTAAGTCTCATGTATGGAACGTTCGATAATTAGATGGAACTATCATTCGTTATACAGCAATAATAAATACCCTATAAGTATACCCTATAAGTATACTTATTCCAAACATATTGCAAATCAGTTCAGTAGGTAGTTCATAAGTGAAAGTGTACCAAATATCCTCACAAACTTAATTTACATACTTAGGTATTTTATCCGTAAAAGATTCACATTACACTTCGTGTTTCTCTTTGCAATTGAGGAGCATAATGTGTTTAGTGGCTAATCCAAATAGCCCCGGATCTACGATTTTTTCGAAACGGGCCAGAAACTTGATAGTGATACCCCTCTCTCCAGAGTTTGAGATTATTACTTAACTATAAGAAGTTGAATATTTTAATATCTTTAAGTATAGATTCTTAAGGATATATTTACATTCGCGATAAATTATTTCTTCTAAAAATTATTTGAAAAATGTTTTCTTTTCCAAACATTAATTTCTTCAAAAAAGAGTTTGATTTTTTTTTGGTAATTACGTAGTAAGGAGTCCCAAATTTTTCATTTCATTTATTCTTCTCCGAGGAATAAAATATTAACTTTGAAAGATAATAAGTTTATCTAAATTAAAATTCCCGCAATAAGTCTTCCATATGCTAGGCGCTTTGTGGAGCAATTTATTTTTTATTTTTAATCATACAATATTATGATTTTGGCGCCTCCTGAAACTGCCGCCCGGGGCGGGTGCCTCTGTTAATTCCCCCTAGATCCGGGGCTACAAATTTCCGAAGTTTATGCCTCACGAAGGCCTCCAATATGGCTTAGAGATTATCTTTTTCTTCATGTAAATAGCAGGCAAACGAGCTGACGATCCACCTGATGGTAAGTGGCTATCGTCGCCCATAAACATCAGCAACACCAAAGGCATCACTGATGAGTTGCCTGCTAAGATATAGAGAAGAAAAAGAAAGAAGTTTTCACGACAATCCAGATAAATATTGCACTGAGACTTGAGTAATAATTTCTCAATATCGCGTTTCTATTTATTCGTAAAATTTTCAAATGCTTATACCGATTTCATAAAGTGTATCAGAATATATAGAACGCAAACATTTGCGATTCCAATTTATGCTCCCAATCAAATAGAACTCTGATTGCGAATTATCGAGACGTGAATTTGATTATGTTTCTTTGTTCTTTACGTATGTGCTAAAGAACTGAGTAGGAGGCCGAATGAGGCCGACCTTTCGCACGTAACAAAGATTGAGAAATAAAATGCCATTAAAATGATAAATGAGTAAATTTTATTTAATTATAACACTTGTACTAAAATAAACACAAATACACAAATTAAAAAATTATCCAAACTTATACGAGTAGGTATTACATCTAAATTAAAAGTTGAATTTAACGTTATAGATTATTATATGGGTTGATAAAAAATCTTAAATCGATTTAATATCTTCAAACTTAATCTGTGTAAAATATATCATCTACACAAAAAAACAATACAACTAAAAAAATTGACAAAATTAACCTAAACTCAATTAAATTGTAATTGACAAAGGTTAATTCCGTGTTTTTTTCATTTCTTAAACCTAAGAGTATTAGGATTTCCTTTATGCAAGAGGATTCATCATCATCTTAACAAAAATTGCAAACGATATCAAAGATAGTCAAACAAAACAAAAAATAGATTATCGGGGATAATAAATTCGTAAAATAAACACCTTTTTTTAGCTGTGAAACTTTCTAGCCCAGTTAGAAATGTAATAACCATAGACATAATACTACTAGACTAGGCAAGGTATCTGAGCATATGTAAGTGAAACCGTCACGCTGCGAAGAAAGGCAGGAGGTAAACCTATCTTTGTCTTACTTAGGAGTTACGCGAGCCTCCTTGGTCTCTTTCTCTTTCTAATAGCGTGACGCAAAGAAGGCCCGCTTGTCTAGTCTAGTAGTCTATGGTAATAACCCACAGAGTGATTGATAGTTGATACTAGATTTGATGCCAGGACGATGCCTGTTCTAAGCTAGGTTGTCATGTCTGAAGATCATGAAACAGTATTCTTTTAGCGAGTACTTAATAATAACCTTTTATTATATTATTGTATTTGTTTTCTGTAACTATTGCTGGAGTAGGTACAGTCGGCAAAATAATTAGGTATGGAGGGCATGAAACTAAAACGTTCGGTAATGTTTAATAATATAAAGTTTTTGTGTTATTGAAGACCCGTGTGGCGCAATGGTTACCATGCCGATCGCCTTACCAAGGGTCCTGGGTTCGATTTGAGTGATGAGTTTGAATTTTTGTTCTCGGTCTGGCTGTGAATGTCCTTGTCTAATGTGTTGTCCATGGCACCCACGATGTCGTGGGAATCCTATTGTGGGGCTATGAGTGTGAAGAGTTATTAGTGTTATTGCATGTATCATTGTTAAATCTCTAAACTTTAACATTGATAATAATATTAATAATTCAAACATTATGGATCATTTTAATATCTAGCCCTATATACCTAATTCTTTGGCCGACTGTACATATAAAGGAAAACAATTAGCAGCGTGAAACATCAGGTAGGCTCTTCTCCTTGCAGTAAGCGTAGGATGATGGCCAGGCCTTGAATCCGACGCGGTCGTAGATACGCTTGGCGCAGCGCACGTCATCTGCTAGGTCTTCGTTGATAAGATCTGGAAATATGGAGAATATATTATTTACTGTTACAATACTGTTATGGAAGAGCGGGGCCTCCCAACACAAGCAATAAAACGCTCAAAGGGTGGTCCCAACAACTGTATAATTATTATGTACTGATTTTATAGACGAACAATAAATAATTTTTGATTTTTTTTTGATATTTTATTCTTCACGGAATATGTATATTGTCTAAGATAGTAACTATTTGTGGTTTCAAAAAATTTTATTTGCATTAAAAAACAATTAGGTAACTTATTCTTGATCTTAGTTATAGTAAAATTAGCTGTGCCGACCTCGTTCGCGTGGGAAATTTCTCCGCGAAAATCTCGATCTAATGTGAATTACGAGGAAAAAGTAGTCCATGTGTTGCCCTATAACCTCCTCTATCTTCCTGTAAATCACTATCCCATGGATTCGAGGATAAAAAACCTATAATTATGTTGCCTTATAACCTTCTCTTTCATCCATGAATGTCCCAATAAAATCGGTTCAGCTCTTCCAGAGATTTTAACGGGCAATGAAAAGGGAGACAGACAAAAATTTTAAATAAAGATTTTTTTGTGCTTTAGTAGCTTACTTAGTACTTAGTTCTCAAACGTCTAAGAAGTCTGCCAATATCCACTTGGTGATTAAGTGAATTTTATCTCTCACATTGTGAGAAGAGAAATTCTTAAGCTGTCCATGGGTACAATAAATTTTAAATATGTGTGATAGATAGCTACAATACCAAACTCTATATGCAGATTTTGTTATCATTTTTTTTGATTGACCCCCGTATGGACTAAAAAGACATAAGGTATGGATGCAAGTTTTTCAAGTATAAATAAAAAAATAAAAAACACGCCTGCTATAAAAAAGCTACGATATACCTTTTTTAAATTCTCATGGCAAGCTCTTTAACCTGATATATCCATATTGCATTATTTTTATTTTTTGATCCTTCAAACAACGACATATCACAGCCATCATATTTGTTTTTTTTCATTTCACTTATCTAAGAGTACTTGGGTTATCAAGACGAATCTAACGCTATCTTATTTATATAAATCCGTTCAGTGGTTTGGAAGATACGAGGTAATAAAGAATATTACATTCATACATACAAACATCCATCCATACATACAAGATACGCGCTAAAAACATAACCCTTCCTGGCAGTAGGGTAAAAACATATTAACGTTAAAACATTTATCTTGTAATATCGCTGGTTTAGTAGCCCTACAGCACCAGGTGTGAACACAATTATTAAAGACGTGTAATTTAATTAGCTGGTCGTACCTTCACATTTCATAGTGCAGTGGCCCCCTTTCCTTCCCTTTTTGCACCAGTCTTTGTTGTTGATCTGAGGATTTTAAACAAAAATATATTAGTACTAGCTGCCTAGACAGACTTCGTTCTGTCAAAAGTTTTTTATTAAAACCTTCCGTGTGCCATAAGGAACATTGTAAGCTATCCTATCTTTCAAGTTGGATCAAACTGCACACAGTGTGCAAATTTGATTAAAATCGGTTCAGTAGTTTAGGAGTCCATCGCGGACAAACAACGTGACACGTAATTTATATATATTAAGATTTGATACTACTTGCTTATAAATAATTTCCCTGAAGGAATTGAAAAGTCCAGTCTTCTCTGGTATATCTGGTATGCTACGTATTATGATGATGAAAGGTTTAAAGATGAACTTTTTATTGTTTACATACCTCAGAATATAAAAATAAATCAAATAGAAACTATTTATTTATTTACTTTTGTGCACGAAGGAAATCTTACACAATAACTACTAAACCACAGAATAAAAGGCAGCCTTATTGCTACAAAACGACTTTTCCAGGCAACTTTGAAGATTGAATCTTCAAATACTCTTCAAATACATTGTAATAATACAAGAGAAAAATGTTAGGTTCTGACTTAATAATAGACAGACAGCAATATAATAGATTGAGTAAACCATTGTGACTGAAAATATAATAGAAAGAATAAAAGTTTATTGATATAAAAGAAAACAAGGTAAGTTTTAAATGAATGTGGGATAATGTAAATATTGAGAAGTAGTGAGAAATATTATAACAAGGAAGTAAGTAAAAATACATAAAAAGACGTGATAAACTTGAAGCAAGATTTTTCGTCATAATTAAGTACATGTAAATAAATTGTTTATTCTTACAGCAGCATAATTTATGAGAAATACTGTTAAAATGAGAATCGGGTTACGGTTTATGGTAAAAACGAAGAGATAATAAGTCAGAAATAGTTGTCAGAGAGTTGGTCAAATGAAAAAAAACTATCTTGACTTTCAAGCAATATGGACTCGTGAACATGGATCATCCATGAACATGGAATCGTAATTAGAATTTAGATGAACCTAGCTGCTAGACTAGTAATAGTAATTGATACAGCTTGTCGTGTACATTGTCAATACGAAGTCCAAATAAATTAACGAATTAATTAAAAACAATGTTTACTGAAAAATACAAAATGCAGCGAATGGCGGCAAACCACTCAAGCGCGTCGTCCAAATTTGCATTTTTATCGCTCCCCTAATGGAGAAATGCGTATCGGATTTTCGGATTATTTTTTTGTTACTAAAATATTTGCTTGCTATGAGAACTAGATTTTATATACCACATAAATTCACATAATATAACATGATATACACAAACTAAGCTTCGAACAGTAGTAGACGGCCCAATTCGATTGTTCTCTCATAATACCTAGTATATATAGAACGGGGATGTGATTTATACATATTAAAAATTGAAGGAAGTACAAGCAAACACAATTCTTTAAGAAAATAATGTGATAACAGTATAGGTACTTGTAGATTTATGTCCCTTTATACTATATGATAGCATATAATAGACGTTTAGATTACAAGGATTGGTAACTATTGGTACCTATAGAGTAGTAGTTCTTAACCTAATTGGAATGAGGGAATATGTGACAAAATTCGTGTCTTAGGTACCATGGACCATTTCTCGTTCTACAATCTCAATACGTATTTTATGTTACAGTCACTACGTATTTGATATAATATTAGGAAGGCTTTGCGGACCACTTCGGATGCTTCAAGGTATCACCAGTGCAGTGGTCAGTGGACCGTAGGTTACGAACCACTGGTAGGTATAGCGAATTTACTTAAAAACGGGTAACTATCCAATAAACCACCCGCGGTTAATAATTACAAAAAGTAAAATAATATACTAAAGGTAGCAGCAATAATATCAGAGAAAATTCCAAATAGTGAAACAAAACTGAGTAGGTACGCAACAGAGCGTGGAAAGAAAACATCACACAGCCAATTTAAAAATTTCTCATATTGTGAGGAGCACGCCATCCGGAAAATTGTCGCAGTAATTGGGAGTGTACGGGGACGCGTCTCGTGTATGTATCAGAAATTTACGAAATATCGAAAACATGACGGAGAATATTTTGTCTTCACATACATCGAATAAATAATAACGATTTTTTTTGTTTCTATCTTGATCGTCATCGTATCATTCACCAAGTCTCTGAGGTTCATGAACGACGCTAGCCACTTACCATTAGGTGGACCATGAGCTCGTTTCGTCAATCGTATTCCAAGAGAATTAAAAGACCCGTTTTGTTTGGTTCAATGGTTACCATGCCGGATCACCGTGCCAATGGTCCTGGGTTCGATTCCCAGCGAGGCAGAAATTTCAATAATGAGTTTGAATTTCTGTTCTCGGTCTGGGTGTGTGTTCTTGTCTTTGTGTGTTATTCATGGTACCCACGACACAGGAAACGCTAGTGTGAGGCTGTGAGTATGTAGTGTATTTATTAATTAATTAATATCGAAACAAACGCCGCTTCGCTCAAATAGTCTCCCAATTATCAATGATTAAACGAAAATTCCTTTAAAAATGGTAAACAAAGAAATACTCCCATGTCACAATATTCCGCACGCACGTAAAACAGTGCAACGCTTATTGCGGTTAAACTATTAATATCGGCGCCGTCCATTTAATGAGGGACAATCATTTTCCGTGGAGCCGAAATCCCGACGCGACGCCGCCGCCGATTACTACGGAAAATGCTACCAATTCACCGGCTTGTTAATTTAGCAATATTAAATTCCTCGTTACAATTCTGCGGTCGTAAATCAAGCGTCTGATTCAATTGTTTTTGATTGTTTTCGTGGTTTAATTGATTTATATGTGAAGGTGTATGTCCCTTCAAGATCTTATATCCCGTCATTTTGTCTTGAGTTAAGCTGATCTAAGAACACTTATTACGGGAGCATCGTAAAGGAGTAGATCTCTCACCCTGGCACTAACAACACAATTAAATATTGCGCTTGTGTTGTGTCTGTGTATAAGCGCCTGTGGTGACGTTGCACTTATGGTAAGCATGATAGCATCAAGCTTCAAGAATTTTGTAGAAGTTTGTGTGGATTTGAAGTTTATTCAGTAGATTCTATAAAAGAAAATATAACTAGAAATCTGCTCTCAGAGGAATAAGAATATTCATTACTGCTCTTCTAAGTTGAAGTTGACTTAACTTTAACTAGAATGACTTAGAATTCCTATCTACCAACTGGATGTAAACATGAGACTACAGCTTTATAAAACTCATGCTAACTACAAATACAACGCGAATAGTTTTATAACAAGACGGTGCAAGTAATGTTAAGTTTTTAACAACTTCAAGCAACTTTAAAAATGAATAAGTTATTGAAAAGGAAATAAAAACTAATATAGAAAAGGATAGAATTATTTATGAACTAGTGTTGAATATCATTTGTCATCCTGTCAGCTACTCAGGTATGACCACAATTGATGCAACCGGCGATCACATCAAATTAAAGAGATGTGAGTTGAAAAAACAGTGGTATTATGGAAACAGTGTTGTCTGAACGACCGCCGTTCTCAGCCAATTTACTCCAAAACTACTGGATCAAATGATGGTACTCTTGTACTGTTTTGTGACCCAAAGATGAAGGTATAAAGTAAACAACTGAATTAAAAAAAAGAAATCAAAATTAAACAAAAACTGTTCTCCAAACTATATCGTGTGGTATGTCTAATTAAAGGGCTTGTTGTGAGGATCTCAAATTTTTTTTTATAGTTCTACAATGGATAGTTTTAAAATTATTCAAGAAAGAACGAAAATTAAAGCCAAAAATTGATAATTATCTCCGAAACTACTGACGCTAAAATTTAAAAAATATAGAGAATAATTCTTTACTTAAATATTACAGGAAAACCTATAAGAAGTGTATGGCCTAAAAAAACGGCAAAAAATAACGGTAAATACACGATCAACGTACGGAACCCTCTCCAAGCGAGTTTAACTCGCATTTGTCAAGTTTGTTCGCATTCTGAAATATACAAGCAGTCACAAATAACAACTTTCAAGGGTTCTGATTTGTCTATGGAACTCTAAAAATGTTAAAATTATTTACTCGTTCAATAAGGCAGCAGTTTCTGAAATCCAATTGTTGTATGAAGTGGCAGTAGCTGTGGATTGCACTGTTCTGTTCCGAAGACAGCCGGATCAAGTGTCGTATAAATGTCGCCATAATAAAGGTCGCTTTTACATTACACGACACGATAAGGATACCTTATGTACGTGTATACGTACAAACTGCAATGTGTACGTGCGAGTGGCGTGAAGCTTGAAGCTGCCAAACCGAATGTTATAGTGTTATCGTGGATTTTTCCGTCGACGTACCTAGGTGTCTTCAAGAGAAGAGTGAATAGGCTTTTACTAAGAAAGTGACATGATCATTAGTGCGCTCACTATCTTGCACTTCATTGTCACATATGATACTAATATTCAACGTAAAAAAATTGGAAGTCAAAGAAGAAAGGCGTTCTCGATTCGGTTGTATTTGTTAAATGTTTCATATTTTCTGATGATGGCATCCATGACAAATTGAGGAAACTTTTTAAATATCTCGATATATTTATTATGGCTAATTCGATGTGTTTTTTTTTTAATTCGGTACAAAAACAAATTTTGTTTCTATAACTACAATTGTTGAATTATAAAGTGTCGTGTCGTGTACCTAATGTCAAAGCGGAAGACGTTCGATTTCTTATTGGAACAATGCCCCGTTTGTTACGACTGATTTTAGCAGATTTCGTTCTCAGTGTTCCACAATGCTCGACAATTGCTCAAAGGATGCTTTTTACGCTCAATATTAGCTGTCACTTGTAATGTTCGTGTTGCCACGGTGAATGGGAATGAAACCGTTCTTTGTTTTGAAATGAGAGTTCTTCGAGAGTTACTCAAATGTTAACGTTTGTTCGAATTCTAAGAGAAATTCAAGTTTTCGGAATAATTATTGTCATGGAAAAGAAACGGCAAAAGAACTCCTTAGCACATCTTTGAACATTTCTTTTTATGAATATCAAATACACATTATACATGATATTTTTTTTTTAATTTGAGATACGCAAACGCACACAATAAACTTTAGAGTTTATAAGAAAATAAATTTATTTGAGGAGTTTTTCTTTTCCAATACTCAATATAGAAGTTCAGATCTCGTTCTAAAGATACAAGTTATCCTTTGAAGACAGTAATTTCTGCGAGGAATGTTTATCTTTGCACAAAGCTGAATATATCTTAAGATAAATAGGTATGCTCTAAGCTAAACATGGCTGCAAGTTTCTGTTGTTGTTTCCGCTTCTATTGATATAGTAGTAGGTAGTAATATAATGTTATCCGCATATCTCTTAATTATTCCAGGCTAAGGCCTCTTCATCATAGTTAAAATTATCAGGCGTTTCTTTGTGGAAATCCATTATATAATTTAGTAGGTATTAGTCTACTTTGCAACAATACGCGGTTAATGTGTAATTTGGTATATACGACTGATATGTGTGACACCTCCCTTTCTCCCAAAACGAAAAGATGCACTACAATAATAATTAAAGTATGCGCCAACATACCTACATATCAGCACTAACACGTGTTTTGCCTCGAAACGGAACATCATAAAAGTAAGTTGACTCTATGATTAGTCTATATCTTTAGTCGCAAAAAGTCGCCCCTTCTTCAAAAGTATTTTTCTGACTTTGATATGTATATTATATACATAATATATCTCGAATTAGCTAGCTCTACATATATAGGTAGATAATATTTAATAATATTAAATATTTAATACATATTATTATGTATTTCAATGTTGCAATATTAGGTAGTACATGTTTTACGACGCTCTGGAGAAATTAAAATATTTTTGTAATGTGTAACTTTGTTTAATTCTATGACAGTGGAGAATGAAATGGCTGCGTGCGCGCATTTGAGTAGTAAGTACAATGTAATTTTTCATTCAAATTACAAACAATTTAAAATAATGATATACAACTACCGGCATCCAGATACACGCTCAATGAGATAATTTCAAAGTTACCAAGAAAATGTGAACGAATATCTCGACGAATATTTTTTTAGAAATAAATTGGCTATTAGACAATTTTCGGAAAAATATTTTAAAATTTTCGTAGGTTTATTTTATACCTCTTACAATATTTATTTTTTCAAAAAAGTGTTATTTAGTAGGAATAAAAATAACTTTTAATCCATTAATTTGAAATTCGCGCGAAAATAGTCTGCCATCTGTCACTTGCTGGCTGTGACGTCACATTTCAAATAACAACAGTTTATGCTTTAACTCTGAAGATATTTTATGTGAAAAACTTACACCTTTTTCACTGGAATTGTGAAAATGACAAGCTACAAGACATGTGCAGTGCCTATGTGTAGAAGTACTACAATTAAATTTCCTAACAAATTGTTTATACACGTTCCTAAATGCCTTCAACGTCGAAAACAGTGGTTACAATTAGCACGTCGAGACCAACAGTTAACATCTGATAAATCTGCAATATTCTTTTGCGAGGACCACTTTGATGTAAGTATTTGGAAGAAATCAACTTAGCCCCTGATTTACTAAAAAAACAAATTAAACCTAACCTAATATTGTTCAGAAACATAACCTATAAGTAATTTAAAATCATTAGTAATATGGTGTCGTTAAGGGGACGTTGAGGAAAAACTTACAAAAAAATCTGCCTGTGACCACTTAGCAAGACTGACCAATTTTACTTTATTAATTTCAGTACTTACAAGGAAGTTTTTGCATTCCGAAACTCGGTAGAGCAGAAGTCAGGGTTACACGCAAAGAAATTTGCGACCATCAATGAATCAACTTTAGGCAAATTCGCACTGTCAGCTTTTGTATAGCCTGACTCCATTTTACAAAACCTCTCCAAAGCACAAATCAAAATATATATTATTAATTTTCTCAGTAAATTGCACACGATAATCGATGTAGTTAGTAGTACACAACGCTATATTTTTGGAAGTGTGACGTCATAGCATGCTCAATCATGGCCGCCCGCGTTTCGGTTCTCGTGTCCACAGGTAAAAAAACTCAAATCTATTTTTCAAAAATAAAAATATTTACCATTTATTTTCATGCAAAAAATGTATTGTTTAATTAATGTTAACCAATATGCAACCATATTTAACACATTTCATATTTTACCGTGACAACTGTCAAATAGCCAATTGCATTAATCAATTACTTTTACGCACGAAACAAAACACAGCAATTCCAATTTTTTACATGGACGGTTATTTGCATCAAGACTTTATATTGGGACGTTCACCCCGAATAAAGCACAGTCATGTTGACACTAGAATAAAGAATAGAGAAAGAGTATGCAAATGCATTAATATGATCTGTAAAAAAACAAAAACATCCTCACTTTGCGATTTCTAGGGATTTAGTGTGATGCGAAAAGCAACGCAAGGTAACGCTTGTTTAAAACAAAAATGTAAGTTGAATTAATACTATAAAATGTTATGTTTTCTTATAGTTTCCAAAGAAACATAATATATGAAAAACTATTTTATACATACGTACCTACATACGTATTAAGAACTGTGCAAAAACAAAAATATTTCATGTACGTTTTCTTTTTATTGCCAGCACCATTCCTTTTTAAGTCCGTCAAAAGACTTGCTGTGTTCCGTAATCTATGCGTGTTCCTAACACTTAGTACGATAACAGGTACCTACTTTTCTTTCTTTTCTCTCGTTTTTCTTATTTCCAACAAATACATCGATGATGGTAATGACATGGGCGAGATTTATATACATAACAATTCTTGACAAAAAATAATCGACTCCAAAATTAGGGATAATTCAAAAACGGCTCGTCAGATCTCGTTAAAATTTAAGTAGGTTCACATGACAAGCACCAGCTTTCGATAAAAAAAAGAATCAAAAGTCAAAAGTCAAAAGTCAAAGTTCCCAGTCAAAAGTTCTGAGGTAACAAATATAAAAAATACAGTCGAATTGAATACCTCCTCCTATTTTGAAGTCGGTTAAAAAAAGTTTTACGTCATAATAAATATTATTTAGACCAACAGACAAATAGAACAATGAACTCGTGAAGAACTAAGTAATCAAACCAGGATTGGATGGAAATAAAAATTATATCAAGTTTAAATCTATTTTGGAGTTAGCCCAATGGTATTGCAACCTTTAGTACGGTAATGAAACACTATGTTACAGAATATCCAATATACATAATGTTAGTGTATACATAGTATTACATACATAGTCTAGCGCTTCAGCTTAAAAGGTAACAAAATAGAGAAATATCAGAAGTATAACTCCATACAAGCTTGCTCGAGCCACGCAAAATAATGCATGTCAGGCTGTCCTGGCAGCAGTGACTTCACTATTGAAGGATAATAAAACGTCATTACTTCTCGTCAATACTTTTATTTGTACAAGGTTTTAGTCCTCTGAAAATACATGTTTACCATTTATTATAACATAACTAGAATTTTCATTTTCTTCTGAACATTAAATGAAATGAAAAATATGAAATGAACATGAACATAAAATTAACAATATTAATAAGTTGTATACACTTAATCTTCTATTATGTACCTCCATTGTTATCACTGGAGCCAATTGTCAAATTGGCTGACAGAAATGCGAATGTCTGCTATATTGCCATTTGCCAAAAGAAGTTTTTGAGTTTGATTTCTGCAGAATAATAACTGTGTTTGATTTTTTGCCATGAGGCGCATTATTTGCGCGAGTGATATTGAGCCTTTATTGAGTGCATGGCACGTCTCTTAATATCTTCGCTAGCAAGAAACCTTCAATCCATATCGCTGTAGTACAGGTATGGCATTTATATTGCGTTTCTTTGTGAATATTTCCAGATAGGTAGGTGACAATTTAATACGTGTGTTTTATTTAGTACTGCTGGTACTTCTTTTTATACGAATAGATAAAAAAGATAAATAGTATTTATTTAATATAAAATCTCTTTTTGAAATTTACATTTCCATTTATCTTAACTACTTTTAAATTAACTTTTCAACGATTACTTATATTTTGCAGAATGTAAAACTACAAAAGCTAAAACTGCCCGTAAAAGGAGAATCCCAAGTTCTAAATATTTTTATTGATAAAATTATCAAAGTAGATATTAAAACTTTAATATAAGGTAAAATTAAAATGTGTACATTATACTTCCCAAGTGGGGCAAATGCTCATACAGATGTTGGATCCTGTTGCTACCGTGACGCCACCAATTTAACGGACGTTAACGGATATTTTTGCACAACAGAGTCATTTTGCCTTTGCTATACTCCATGCTTTGTGGGTAACAGGTTAGTCGTATGGTTCTCTAGCTCTCCGGCTAAGACTGATCTTCTCTCTAGCAATACTTCTCGCACGTTGCCATTTCTAGTATAACCAATTTCTTCTGTGGTAAAACGTTAAACCTTTTCAGAATGAAAATAGCTCAAAAGTAATTAAATTCGAATAAAACAAATTTAAATTTCAAACTCGAATTAGTATCTACACAGAGTTAAAACGAGTTTTAAACATCGATACATAAACCACTCAAAGTACAATTTAAAGATGCAAGCATTGCATCACTTTAAAATATTTGCAAATCTTTTAATACTCGTTTACTAACCGTTCAACTGAAGGATTTTCTAGTTGCGCAATTGGTTTTTTGCAAATCACTAAAAGGGTTCCAGAGCTGAGAGCGGGCTTTTGCGTACAAACCTGCAATGGATATGTTCGTTTATACGACGTACGTATAGTATGAGTATTACTACATTTTCAATCACCGTGGAAATCTTTGTCGGAGATTCCACAAAGAGCGGAGACGTGAAATCTATCGGTGCTAGGGTTGTGTTGGAGACGAATGTACTCGGTTTTTATATGAGTCTTATTAAATAAACAAACTTATCGAATTTGTAATTTAAAATTATGGGCGAAATGAAAAGAGTGTAAATATATATATTAATTTAATAGCAAAACTAATTTTTGTTTACCATTGATTTTTTTTTATTTAAATTAATATTTCTCTTAATGTCTTGTCTAAAAAATGCATACCTTTTTTGGAAATTGTATTTTTTTTATTATGCGGGCTATATAATTTAGTTTTAAAATATGCGTGTGCAATGTATAATCAATTTTAGTATGCAAACCACACAATAATATCTAAATGATACGAGATTTCAGCAAAACACAGCATAATCCTGTAGCTCGAGCACGAATATTTGCGAGAAAGTATTCGTATGGTTAACGTAAGCAATTTGTATGGCATTTTTTCAAAAGCGCCCCTATCGTGCGTATATGGTACTAAAATGCCATACAAATTTGACAAATTGCTTACGTTAACCATACGAATACTTTCTCGCAAATATTCGTGCTCGAGCTACTGTTAAATCTATACTAATATTATAAAGAGGAAAGCTTTGTATTTTTGTATTTTTGTATTTTTGTATGTTTGCAACGAATAAACTCAAAAACTACTGAACCGATTTAAAAAATTCTTTCACCATTAGAATGCTACATTATTCAGAAGTAACATAGGCTATATTTATTACTAGAAAAAATTAGGGATCCTTGCTAAAACATCAGTAACGTGAACCAAGGTGTGAAAAAATTTGCTTAAAAATTTCTTTCATCGCATACGCTGCGGAAACTATTGACGATAGAACAAAAAAATGTTCTACAATATTAGAGAACATATCAATATCTACAAAAAACCTCGCGATACGATATGTCCAACTATTGTCGTTATGTCACTATAACCACTTTTTACATTTTTAAAGTTAATAAAAAAGATGACCAAAATCAGAGCATGAAAATCATACCTTCGTATTAATCCTTATCCAAATAAATCATTTCATATTCAAAACTGTTTCAGTACCTATAGATAACTTTTTGAATTACTCAAATCGGACATTCTCTTCAGAAGATAATACGAATTAAGGAAAATAAACACCGCCGCGCCGCCGCGGCACCAGCAATGACCAGTGTAGCCCCACGCAAAGCAGCTTAGCGTAGGCCTTTATGGCTTCAACCCATTAATGGCCCACTACTGGGCACGAGTCTCTCCTCTTGAGAAGGCCTAGAGCATACTCCACCACGCTGCTCCAGTGCGGATTGGTGGAGGGGTTAGTGGCCAACCCGAGTGTCGGAAGTTTTCAAACCGCCCGAGGGCCTCCGACATGGCTTTACGACTGTTATCTTATGATAACAACCGGGACCGACGGCTTTACGTGCCCTCCGAAGCACGGAAACGCTCAAGAAATTTTTGCCACTAGCGGTCACCCATCCAACTACCGACCGCGCACGCTGTTGCTTAACTTTGTCGATCACATAGGATCGACGCAAGCCGCCGGGCTATGAGCGCTTCAGGCAGTTCGTAGGTCTTTATACTTAACCAATAAAATGTAAATAGATGTATGTATGTACAAAAATGTAAATAGAAGAATGTAAAAAAAATGTTCAAGTAAAAAAATTAACACATTACGAATAAATTACTTGAGTACATAAAACTTAAAAAACAATTTTGATAAAAATGTATAGTATGTTATAAAAAAATAAAAATGGGTTGGCAAGTACAAATTTACAATTTAAAGAAAAAAACTCATAAGTAAGTATGTCCTATAAAAAGATAATAAATAAAAACAAATAATAAATAATAACGTTTCACACTCATAGCCCCCACACTAGGATTCCCTGTGTCGTGGGTGCCATGGATAACACACTAGACAAGGACATTCACACCCAGACCGAGAACAGAAATTCAAACTCATCATTCAAATTTCCGCTTCGCTGGGAATCGAACCCAGGCCCCTTGGCGCGGCGATCCGGCATGGTAGCCATTGCGCCACACGGGTTGTCAAAACATAAAATCTATAAGTACTATAATAAAACTCAAAGGGCAAATTTTCTGTACATTGAATATTTTTTAAAAATTTCGATTATTGAAGTACGTCTTAGAGCACAATTTTTTTTTATTATAGTCTGTCTGTCCGGGCATCACATGAAAACCCTTGAACGGATTTCGATGAAAATTGGTAAAGTTATTTTATTACTAATACTCCGGGTCATATTTTAGGATACTTTTTATCCCGGAAAATTAAAAGTTTTCCCCGGGAAACGGAATGAAAGTTTGTATGGAATATTTTTAAAACATCAACTGATTTGCTTCTTTGCAACAAATGTTCCTTGCTTAAATTCATGGAACATGTATTCTTCAGTTTTTCAAAATTTTGCAAAAAAAGAAAAAAATAATAATGTGAATATTGCTTATTTTTCATAACCCGCTCCTGGTCCGCTCCGCTTCATATCCCTTGTGATTTTATGGTGGGGTTTAGTATTAAGTTAATGAATATAAGTACTTATATTATATTCACCGTTTTTTAAATTTTCTTCTGCAAGAGATATAAATAAGGTAAAACATAATTTCCGTATGCGAAGCTGCGGGCAACAGCTAGTATTTCATAAATGTGGTGCCGACTTTATTCACCTGAGTTAATTCACCCGGGTGTCTTCTGTGAGTTCTGTGTCAATTACAACATTTTCGGTCTCAGCTTCTGATCTGTAATATTTAGACGACAAATCTTAACAAAATTTGATGCAGTTCACGTGACCGCCAGTATATTTAGTTTTCATCATCTCTATTACATCACTGAAAAATAAATAAATTACTTACCTTTTTCCAGAGCATCTGGTTTACGTAATACGTTTATTCTCCACATCACATCTCTAAAGAAGCGTTTCTGCAAACGAAGTGATTGAAATCAGGCTGTCGGTAAAATCGTTCGCGAATACTTTTCCTCGACAGTGCTAATCTTAAGTTTATGATTTGATGAGCAGTTTGTTTCAATTTCGCAATCAAACACTATAAAATTAAAGTTTTTTAATAATACAAGGCAAGGCTAAATAAAACTATTAGAATAATCATTACAATAATACATACTAGTGATGATATTTCGATAGAACATTAAATACCGAAACAAATTTTATTATAGTCTAATTTTGTTGGCAATGCAATCCTCGGGAAATCCTTAAGATCCCACCATTAGGTACCTATTGTAAATTATTTGTTGGAGTTGCCCACAAATCGAAGTTAGGTTTTATATACGACCGTATACATTTAAAAGTGAATTTTAGGTTTATTGCTGATGTTGAATATAAACCATTTGTGACTAAAACGATTTGCTGAATATTGGTTTGTGGCTACGATGTTCTTGTTACCACAAAACCGAAAATCCTGTATTCGTATTTAGTAGTTATGATTTATTCATAGAAATTTGGCATTAAGTATCTGTATTCAACCTATGCTAATAAGATAAAGACACATTTTGTATAACAGTCTCCCGATCTTAGGTGTATGAGTGAATAATTTAAATCCTGCCTCTAATTTTAAAATGATGTGGCATGAAGGAAAACATCTGTAAGGAAACCTTCGCACATAAGAGTTCTCCGTAATCTTCTCAAAGGTGTTTGCAGTCTACCAATCGATGCCCTGAACCACTCACATTTTGAGAGGATATCCGAGGTCAGCAATGGGTTACGATAAAATGATGAATCGAACAAAAAGATTTCTTTAAGCCACCTATAAGCTATCTCTCATTGTTATCTTTATTGGTTCCGGATTAAGCTCAACCGTCACGATCTTATCACCTTATCTGATTCTTATCATGATAAATTAATCTTGATATAAATCTTATCAAGATGCTTGAATATTTAAATAGTGACTAGAGACGAATTCTACTACGATGGTTGTTGTAACTTTAAAAAGGAAGGAGTTTCTCAATTCGGTTGTACTTTTTGAATCTTTGTTACCTCTAAACTCCGTCATTTATCATCTGATTTGGAAAATTCTTTTATAAGTATTTGTAACTTTTAGATTGTTTCCTCATCAAAATTCAAGTTAGTTGCCTGAGTCAAAAAGTAGTGCCGTCGTTTTTATGCACTTATGCCCCAACTCAGAGTCACTAACAGTTACTTAAATCGCTTCTTAGTAAAGAATCACTATACAAATTCACTATACAATTTTTCTTATCCAGTACTGATGAAAAGATTTTTGAAAATGGCTTTTAGATGAAGTATAGACAACCCATCGGACTTCTAATAACCATAACTTCAGATTACAGATTAGTACATACCTACGTAACCGGTAACTCGTACCAAGAGTACAGTAGTACAGTGCAGTGGCCTAGTTCGGGCGAATTAACGTGAGCAAATCCACCCTAATGGACAGCATCCGTCCTCTTGCAATTGAGACGGGCTTGGGAATGAGATGCAATTGATAGCATTTGATTCGATGGCCCTTGCCACATGCCGTTTTTAGGTCACTGGAAATATCCGGGGAAGTACAAAAGGTCGTCGCTGACAAAGTATTATACAATGACGTTGGACAGTAGGTACTGTTAGTACTCTTGAAAATGATCGTATTGTATAGCACTCTTTCTGCGGCTTTGCCCGCGTTTTCTGCTATTCCAGATCATGCTTTACCTCAGTGCTTAATGGAGATCCGTTCAGTAATTTTTGCGTGAAAGAGTCACAAACATTCATACATCCTCACAAACTCTTACATCATACTAATATTAATATCTTAATATATATAAATTTGATACATATCACGTTGTTTGTCCGCGATGGACTCCTAAACTACTTAACTGATTTTAATCGAATTTGCACACCGTGTGCAGTTAAATCCAACTGTAACCCTGACGGGATTTGAACCCGCAATCTCCGGCTCCAGGAGCCGGGCCTTTCCACCTTAGGCCACAGGGATTGGTATTTGTAGCTGCGAATATTTCGTATCAATGTTACCAAAGAACACTAAATCACATAGGTATTACTTATTTATTACTTTTAATAAAACATTAAACTTTGCGGAGTGGAGAATATATCTCCACATTTAATCCAGTTTAAGCACCTTTTATTATTTTAGTAAGACAAAAATTGTTAATTTATATTAGTTTTCATGTTATAATATTGAATTAAAATTTAAAAAACCCTCGACAGTTTGATTTACACTAAAATCAAAAACTAAATCAAAATCGGTTCATCCGATGGAAGATACGATGCCACATACAGACAAACAGATGCACTCTTTTTTTCTCGGGGGTTAAAAGGAAAAATGAGGAAGTAGGTCTAATTTATAAGATCTGAATTTATAAGAAAAATCATCACACGTTTGTGGCAATAAATAAATAAAAAAAACTTGAGAGGTGTCAAGGGACACCCGGATGTAACGAAGTTCCTTGCAGTCAGTACTAGGATAGCAAAAACATGCAAGCGAGTGTGCCAAAACAAATCTAAGGTATTAAATTTCGTGAGAAATTTAATCGATCTCTACCGTGGGCGAAGCCGCGGGCAACAGCTAGTTTATAATAATGGTAGGATTGGTAGAAAGTACGATCATTTTGAAATTTGCGGAAATTTGCCTTTCTTTGTATTGGAAAGTCTTACTATTCCCTTTAGTCGACAAATATAATTTGAAGATAGTTGCATATTACAGAGAGCATAAAACGTCGCTGGTCTGTCCACCATACAAAGTATTTTTGAATAAATTTCCGAAAGCTGATAACCGAATTTCGAGTTGAAATTTGACACACGGCTTCATTTAATATTACAAGACATCTCTCCAATTTTTTGGCGCATTTCATTATTTACCGAGACTACAACCTTATAATAATATACCTAATTATAATACCTATACCCGTTTCATATTAAAATTACGCACAATTTCATACCTAGTTGTATAAAGTTATAAATTGTACACTGTACAGCAGCTTCAGTAAAGCTTTTGATTCATTTACAGGGACTGTCTGGGATAAATCAGAATGAGGCCTAATGCGATGTACCATTTGTCAAAGTGCCATCGCGATCAACGTGTGATTAATTAGTGTACTTAATCATGCTAATGTTGCATGGAAAAGCTAATTGTAGGACGTGTTTATATGGGATTAGTACTGGAGTCACTAATCAAGTGCGAGTTCTTGCCCGTAAGTTTTTTGTCTTTTTCTTTACAGCGATTAGATATGTGTTACGGTTTAATAGTCTCAGGTCAATAATGGAAAGCGATAGTTATCTACTTGAAAACTTAGGTCAAGTGTGACGTGTGTGTTCCTCGTGCATTTTCGAAGGTGTGAGGGACATCTCAGAGTTCAGGTATCGCTGGTTGGGTTGTGAATGTGTGCGAAAGTGTTCCCGGGAATCAGCCGTGAAGCAATTAGTAAAACCCCACGATGGTGGAACACTGTTGGTTTTATTCGGTAACCCATAAGGATTTCCCCACAAAGAAAGGGTCAAGCGTACGTAACTTCATTACGCTTTGATATTACGTGAAGTGTCACATCGCGTTACGTCGAACGATCACAATTATTTTATATCAAAGACAAAGCTCACTTAAGTTAAAAAATTATCATAGTTGACTGAATTCATAGCTGCGTAGAAATAAATACATATAATAAAATATTAGTGATTCAGAAATAATACAATGCTACATAATGGGTAGAGCTATATCTCTTTAACTCTCCAGAGCTATTTAATTTAAGTTTTATAGTTGTTAACTAAAATCATGATCGTAATAACATAATACAATTTCACTAAATTTATTCAGCAAACATAGCAGCGATCCATCATTTCACTATCTCGGTGTAAACGCGCACGAGGCGAATGTAAATTTATGGTATTTTAATACGCAACAATCAACAATCGAAGGTGCACGGTTAAAAAATTATCATAGTTGACTGAATTCATAGCTGCGTAGAAATAAATACATATAATAAAATATTAGTGATTCAGAAATAATACAATGCTACATAATGGGTAGAGCTATATCTCTTTAACTCTCCAGAACTATTTAATTTAAGTTTTATAGTTGTTAACTAAAATCATGATCGTAATAACATAATACAATTTCACTAAATTTATTCAGCAAACATAGCAGCGATCCATCATTTCACTATCTCGGTGTAAACGCGCACGAGGCGAATGTAAATTTATGGTATTTTAATACGCAACAATCAACAATCGAAGGTGCACGGTGTATAATTCTATGACATTTGTATGCTGATTTATTCGCAACTAGCTAAGTGATATGAGACAAGTTGTTATGCAGAGATGGTGCTTTAACTGTTAGCGGGAACAAGATATGACGAGGGTTTGGGTGAGATCTATAAACCTGTCTGCGGAAAATTCATCGAAAACAATTCATCGAATGACAATTCGCCAAATACGATCGAAAAAACCATTATTTGAATAATAATTCTTAAAACAACCAATTCATCGAATGACAGTTCTTTGAATAGCCATTCGTAAAACAATCAATTCATCGATTGACAGTTCATCGAATGACAATTCATCGAATGGCAATTCGTTGAATGACAATTCTTTCTTCTTCTTCTAGTTATGATTAACAACAAGAAATTGTCAGTCGTCGTAACAACTTCTATCGAAATATTTAATATTTTAATGTGACTTTTTAATTTTTCCTTACTATCAAATATCCAAACAAAAATAATGGTCCTAAATCAACCTTAACATTATCCGTTTTTTTTTGTGTTAGTTTTATGTTAGGTAAGTTTTCTACACAATCCACAATAAACCACAACTTCTAATTTCGGCCATCTATCGATGATATTCCCGGAAAAAACTACCATTTTACTTTTAGCAGCGTTTTACTTACATTAGTAGAATCTTTAAATATTTGAACGTTACGGATATTAGGGAGACATTTAAACGACACACATTTCTCGAGCTCGGCTTTAGCTTCTCTATAAATCCCCGATCTAGACACGCGGAGCGTGTCAAGTCAATTTCTTAGCTAACAGAATTGACGAGCAGCACCGTGTGTAATATTACACGAACCATTTGGAGCCACTTTTGACCACCTCATAACTCAAAAACTATTCAACATAAACCTATCAAATTTGGCTCATTTATTGAGACTTGTGAAATACATACGTGTTCCAAATTTCATAAACACATCTCAAACGGTTATTTAGATATTAACGTCCAAAAATCGAGAAATTTAACACTGACTGACCTATAGATCAAAACTATATCCAACTTCCAGGTGACCTAGAAAGTTAAAATTTGGCATGCAGATAGGTAGTTGGGTGAATACAAAGGAATAAATCTGAAAGTAGTAATTTTTTATCATTTTATTATAATTTTTCAAAAAATTGATTCTATTAAAAACACTTACTTAAAATGCCTGAAATTCAAGAGTAGCAATCAAAATGGATGACATCTGGTCATTATGTGAATTCCAAGGTGAACATAATATAACGAAACATATCAGTTTTAGTACTTTCTGAAGCTTTCAACGGTAGGAAGATATTCAGTGTCCCAAGTGCCTGTGAGAAGTGCACAGCACATATACATTTACGTGAAAATTAATGGTTCGTCAGGAGACGTTATTTCCGTTATTTCCAGTGTATTAAGTCGTTTTATTTTTAATGTGTGAAAAATTATTTTTCTCTAATCTTGTATGGCGTGTACACCACAAAATTTTGTATTATTTCTGTAATTATACCAGTTTAAAGTAATTCGAAGTATTGTTTCAAAATTTATTGTTGCACGATGTCATCGAACACAAACTACTTATCTGTACTAATAGTATAAAGAGGAAAGATTTGATTGTTTGTTTGCATTGAATAGGCTCCGAAACTACTAAACCGATTTGAAAAAAATTGTCACTGTTGGGAAGCTACACTATCCCCGGGTGACATAGGCTATAATTTTATTATATTTTCAATAAATTAGGGATCCTTAATAAAACTCCAATAACGTAACCCAAGGTGTAAAAAAAATAAGAAAACCAAAGCAAAGCGAGGGCGGTCACTCGTAACTAATAAGAGTATAGTCGACTTTCGTATTTATTACGATATTATAATTGGGATTTAGTATTAATTATATTATTTCAATATTTAGCGGACATCAATAGTGGAAGATCATTACTTATAAATAATGAAATAATAGGTACCGTATTTCGGACCACGGTGCACTAACTACAGATTTAGTTGAAGAGCAGGATAACAGTTCATGTATTAAAATTAATCAGTAACGTTATGAATAAGTACTTACTAATAATTTCTATACAAAAAGTAATGATATCCCATCAAAAACATAAATGTAAAGTGAGAGTCAATTTAAAAAAAAAAAGAATTGAGATATAAATGGGTGCCAATTTCTGTGTAGAAAAGCCTAAAATTTTAGTCACAAGAACATGTAATTCAAGCTTTACATTTGACTTGGCTAGTTTTCATTAGTTAGCAACCAAAAAACCAAATTAGAGAAGAGTGTCATAAGTCATCAATCTAACAGATTTGACGAAGCTAATTACATAGATATAATATAGCCTAGGTAGGTACGTGAAAACTAACCAAGTCAAATGTGGAGCTTGAATTACATGTTCTTGTGACTAAAATTTTAGGCTTTTCTACACAGAAATTGGCACCCATTTATATCTCAATTCTTTTTTTTTTTAAATTGACTCTCACTTTACATTTATGTTTTTGATGGGATTTATTTTACGCGGAGACATAAGTCCTAACGAAAAATTTTCTATTTGCCTCCGCCGAGTATTTCTAGGCACGGACTAGATTCATACATCAATGTCGATATTGGAAGATATTTATGTACTTTGTAAATGTTGTTTAATATTATGGCTAAAGTTAGGTTGAACATAAAGTTAAGTTTAGCCGACTAATCTTAGGTTTATTTTTGAGTATCTATCTCTATATAAGTATAAGAGTTTGAGATGATTTAATGACTTAAATTTTACCTGGCCAAACTACACACACGCCTAAAACCATCGGCTACCTGAATCAAAAACTGTTTAAGACAATCATGTGGACGGAGGAGTATGTTTGGTACATTTAAAGTTTACATGGCAAGGAGTGCAAAATGATGATAAGATTGAGCGAAATCGCATTAAGAGTTGCAAAGCAATAAACCAAGCGAAAAGTGACGCATCCTCAAAATGTAAATTAATAAAACGTAATAGATTTGATCGTAAAAAGGGTTCAATATAAAGATTAAGGATCACTAGCAGGCACTCTGCTGATTGGCCTCTACATTGGACGATACGGCAACGTCACAGATTTTTATCAAATGTTTTCGAATAAAATTATCCGAATTAGAGTAAGCTGGGCAAAACGTGTGTTGTTAAAATAAATGATATTTGCAATAGTATTTACATTTGACCTTATCTTACCCTGTTCCTGATAATATATTGCCCTTACGTTGCCTTGTTATAGTGGGTTGTTGTTTTTTTAAGTTTATTAAAATATGACATTTATCCACGCCTCCTCGCACGCACACTTACAAGTGAGCGTGTATAAAAATACTACAAAATAGATACACACAGAAGGATATCTGCATAAAGGTGTATGCGTTGTGTGCGTTGCTCGCACTGTTTATGCAGTTATAATTCTGTTGTCTCTATATTTTATGACAACACATAAATATAAGACATCGTTGTCGTGTCGTCAGATGTAGAAGCAGCTAATCTCCGTCCGGTCCGGGATCAACAATGCTTGAGGATAATTCTATTGGACTCTCTCCCGTTCTTGTAATGTCAGGATTAAACTGGAAATTTCATCTGAAGCTAAGTAGAAAAGGCGATAGAATAAAACGGTCGATTTTGGCTGGTTGCTTTATGGTCTGATCGGGGATTGCATAATTTAGAGCTTAAGCTATTCATGTTTATCTGTGTATTATTTTTGGCGAGGTCAACTAAGAACCATCGATGGATCTTTTTCCACTTGGGGTATTTTCCACGGAAGTAAAATAAAACAGGGAAGTAAAATCGGGACCCTTAGGTATAGTTTCCTGATGTCCGTTCGCCCATCCGTCCGCCTGTCCGAGGCAAAGCGCCGAGACCCTTAGGACCTATACATATTTATTGAAGCTCTAAAATCGCAGAATAAAATATTGAAAAATATTTTTTTTTTCAGGGTACTTCCCTACAGGTAACGTGAGGATGTTTTTTTATTCATTGCGTACCCCATAGTGTAACTGTAGGGTAAATGTCTTTCAAAAATATTGTGGGTCTCTTATGACCATTTTTGGAATTAAGAGTCAGTTTGCAAAATATTTGGCTCTAAAGTGATAATTTTGGTTAGGGTCAAGTGTCCCCTCCCTAGCTGGCTAAACCGTTGGAGTTGGACAAGTGAAAAAAATATCAAAAATAAATAAAAAGTGATGAATTTACAAGGAAAACTATCACGGCTATATTAGCATAATAGGTATGTAGTTAATGAGTAGTTAATAGTCGATAAACTTACTATTTCGGAACCCTACATTACGCATGGCCTGACACGCACTTTGCCAGTGTTTAATTTGTGTTTTGTTTTCTCTAATAATTATGATTCACGCGAAATAAATCCCCTTTTTTCTCACTATATTCTCTGTTTGTATTTCATTCGTGTTTTCATGCTTCTTACACGTTTAAAATATTATATCGTGTCACCTAAACTTTTATACATAATACATCTATTTACACAAAAAAATGAATAAGAAAACAAGTTTTGCCATTAGATAAATATTTTAACAATGAAAATTTGTAAATGTATTAGTCCCATCGCGATTTGATGAAAACGTTTATCACGTATAATTGGTATTGGTACAATTCAGCAGGCATAATAAGATCCTGCAATAAACCACACGGGAACAAAGGAGTTATCTATCAGTTCTAACCACTTTGTTAAGCAAATTCTGGTCGATAAATACGTTTGGATATTCACGATACGGCCGTCACAAAATCAGGTAATTTGATAGCAAATTCCAATTGCCTTTAGGGTTACCAAACTATTGGTGCAATATCAACTAAGAAGTAATTCCATTATATTTTTTAACGTTTTCATTTCGTTTACGCTTTTTTTGTGGGTAAAATCTTAAGCTCAAGTAGATCTGCTTTCTCTTATCTTAAGGAGTGTACATATTGCTTTAGTTCTAATATAACTGTGTGTACCTTTGCTTTGCGTCCAATAATATATCAACTTCTGTATTTATTTAGTCATGTCAAATTATTTTAGGTTTCCCCGTTACGCATGATTTTGATACATTCAATTAGGCTTAGCACGCATTGCGAATTTTCACCGCGCGATTTTTTTCGCAAAATTCTGTGACATATGGAAATTGTATGAAGCCGCACGCACTTGCTATAAAAAAATCGTGCGAAAATAATTCCGCAAACAAATCTGTGTTTCGCCACAGAATTAATCGCGCCGCGACGCGATATAAATTCGCGGGAATAATTTGTGGACTAAGGAAGTGTATGAATCTGACCGCGCTGCGAAAAAAATTGCGGTGTGCGGACGGGTGAGTTGACACTTGACCCTGACCGCTCAGTCGCGTGCCACTACTGAAAGAAATATGTCGCGCTCTTCGTCTCTCGCATCGGCATTGATAGAGCCAGAAATTGACGTAGAACAGTGAACGAATATATATACGTATTTTACTTCATTGACGTAGAACAGTTAATAACGGTCATGCATAGGAGAAATTGCTTTTCTCCATGTTGTATCTTGATAATGTATAGCAGGACCAACTAGCCATAATAAATTATCCAATGTTTTTATTGGCTTCAGCCCATTAATGTCCCACTACATTTTAAAATACCCGAAAAACGTTTTGTCATAGGTATTCTCGCAAGGATTGGTATTTTACATAAAAAAAATCCTTTCATAGGTCTTAGTGCCGTAGTGCCGTAGTCCATTTAGGGACGTGTGAATCGGCTGAGAACTGGGTAGAAACTGGCAAAAATCGCAAGGAATTTTATTCGCAATGCGTGTTGGTTATGATTTAGTACGCGATTTAAAAATAGTCAAAAAATAAATAAATATCGCGCGGTGAAAATTCGCAATGCGTAGACAGCAGTAACCACTAAAACGAGAGCACAAATTATGTCACATAAATAAAATTATTTTTGTTTTTAGTTTTAGGTCCTTTGTATATTAAGTATAGTATTAGTTATTTTGTGTTAATTAAATTTAAATATAATTATATGTAATACAATATCCCACATGGTAAATGATCCTGGGAACCTTAGCTCTGCAGGGACATTACCACGTGAGCTGCAAGACCGCTCTTCGATTTTTTTTACATTATTCCAAAATAGACAACCCTTGCGCCGCACAATTTTAAGCCATCGTATATATTGTATGCGTTTTGTATGCAATCAGTTCGGCAGTTTCGGCACTAATCTATCATTAATATGAAAATAGAAATCGGTGTACCGGATAATTCAGAATGTTGGTACATGTGGAATGTTGGTTGGAATATTCCATCATTCAAAATGTATCTAGGAGCACGGAAATCATCTGGCGTGGAGGCATCCATCTCGCCAAATTAAGGTATCCTGAAATGTGTGTATTGAGCTCGTGAACGCTAGGAACGATAGGAATAGAGCGACAACAAGCAATGAAAATAATATTATGCGAGTAAATATGTTACACCACAAATGTAATGAGAAATAATTATGACAGAATAATTTAATACGAAGTGATTCATCAAATTAACCCGAATGATGCCGCTAATCTGGTTTTCAACTGTAACCATATTATCTGGTGATAACGTAATATTTAAAATGGACTCGTTGTAATGCTGATCATATTTGGTGATTCAAATGCATCGAAATGAATTTATTATGTAAATCATTATTCAACATTTCAATCTCATTAATGCATCGCGTGCTTGTGATTTTGTTTCATGATTTGGGTAATTTTATCTAATTTATGTTACATAAAAATATTATTATTTTTCGTTTATCACATTACGTTGAGACGTGTATAATACCCTGCTAGACTCTGATGAATTTGAAACTTAAGTTAAAATTCAGGCTTTCACCCGATACCTTTTATAAAAATAATTACCAAAAATTTTAGGAGCATCAGACTCCTCAGACTCATAATGCGAAATATCACAAACAAATACAGTGTCTTTGTTGATTTAGCATATGATTGTAAATTGATCACCCTTTTTTATGTAACGCTAGAATATAAAAAGTTTTAGAGCCTTTTAGCTGTAGAAAAGGGTGGAGTTACATTACAATTTATTTAATTTTAAAAATAAATTAAACAGATATGTTGGCACTTATCACATTGGGAAATTTAATATGATTGATCATTCAGTTGAGTGAATGTGTATTATTCGTATACACTATTATTATGTATATTATTTCCACCTTCGGTTGATCCACTACTTACGGGACACCCGTGTACCATATTTCTGTTCTAGGTGTTCCGAGTTTGAAAGTTTCAAAACTATTTGCAATTTGCAACTTTGCTTTTTCGATTCTATGTTGTTCGGAGATTTCAGACACATCTTAATTTTATCGTTCCATTCGATGCACGGACTTGCTCTTGAAATTTTACTACTATCGTTACCCCGTGTTCATTTTTCTTCGGAACGCGACCCTCGGGGCATTGTTTTGTACATACGATAGTAAATGTAGAAAATAAGTATTATTTTCGAAAACATTATTGAACTATGGACATAAAGCTTTTATGTAAAATAGATAGAACCAAAATAATAACAAGTAGCAAAGAAATGAAGTATTCACCGACTTAAAAGAGCAGAAATTTTCAGAAGTAAAATCGTAACCCTTATAGTTTCATCATGTCCGTCCGTCCGTCCGTCGGTCTGTCCGAGGCACAGCGCCGAGACACTTATAGAAAGCTGTAATTTGGCATGGATATACATATTTATTAAAACTCCAAAATCGTAGAATAAAATATTGAAAAATATTTTTTTTCAGGGTACATCCCCTTCAGGTAACGTGATGATGAATTTTTTTTTCGTTGCGTATCCCATAGTTTGGGGTATCGTAGAAAAGGTCTTCAAAAATATTTTAGGTCTTGTAAGACCGTTGATGGATTTAGCGGTTCGTTTGCGAAATATTTGGCTTTAAAATACTATTTTATTAGGTACAATTACAATTATATCTCATGCTTACCTAATGGTTCTACAAAGCGTTGACTTACCTGAAACAGCCCATAACTGGTGTATGCGTTGTTGTGGTTGGTTACTTTGTCAGTAGTACGTCCGCTTGCGTGTTCGATCAGGCATATCCCTGTAAAATTTAAATATATCTTAAAACTCTTTTATCTCAGCATTAGTATTATTATAGTACTATCCACCTAAGTGTTCAGGCACTTTAATTTAGTTTCATTCAAATCTATACTTTTCGCAGAACGTCAGATTTGATTTCAGTCTTTTGTATTAATTTGAATTAATTGAGATTTGAAACGAAAGGCCGTCCATGTACAGTGCCAATTAAACTGCTTCGTTGACAAATTTAAACTTAAATGAAAGGGAATCTCGAAATGTTTTGTCATCTGAATGATGTACCTACCCTTTTTATGCAAATAGCAGATCTCGGGAAGTTTCTGTGAATGCTTATTAGGGTCTCCAAAAGCAATTCATTCGGTTCACGCCGACGCTTTAATGTTATTATTAGAATTAAGTATTTGGAAGTCGTAGAATTAATTTGCCCAAAATGCTCAATTTTATTCGCAAGGGATTTTTTGTGTGACCTTTTTGGGAAATGTAATTTTTTTGGGATTAATAAGGGCTTGAGTAAGACCACAATGTCAAGGGTTTAGGGTATTAAATACTTTGTTTTATTTTTATGTAGTCGTAAAATACATTTGCATAATTTGTATGGTCCTATAGTCTATAGTAGCAAGGCCCTGGCAAGTCTAGCATAGAGCATAATATAATAACTTATACTGATACACTTTTCTAAGTGTCTGTTTAAAGAATATGAAAAAAGAAGAGCAAAGAAAAAAGTATACTATTTTTCATGGGCAAATAATTTTAATTCCAATAAAAAACACTTTTTGCAAAATATTTTTGTTAGGATTTTTTTTTTGTTTTACCTTTTACGGCGATACTGATTTATCTTTGTTCTCACATATCAAATACCTTCTAACTAAAAATAAGAAGATAATGGTTGAAAGAAAGAGGAATAATATCGCCAAATTACATTTCTCTAGCCTGTATCGTTTCAAACTACTTGTCTGAAATCCCAGTAGATGAAGGATACATTGAGGTAGAACATTTTGTCTGCTTCATTAATAATCTAACGTTCAATTTGGTTTCCAGTTTCCACGACCTATTTCTCACAAAAAGTTAACAATTCTCCACAACCTATTCACTGCCTCCACTACCCACACTTCCTCTATTCTATTCACGTTTACCTTCTTAAGTCAATTTGCTCAAGCTTGATAGAGTACTAAGTAATTGAGGAATGAGGTAAAGTATATGTTTTGATATGAAATTGGACACGATCATGCGTTTCGTTTGAGCTTATGTGGTCATTTTAGCCCGTGATAATAGTTGATTTTCCTTAATTCCATAAATGTTCATGTTAAAGGAATGACAATTCACGACAAAATATTAAATCCTGCAACTTGCGAACCTGTAGTTTTGCGCGCAAACCATTTCAATTGTAATTAATGCTCATTGACAAAGGCATCACAGGCTATTTGCAGGTTCAATAGGAACTCAGAGAATTTTCTTTTTATTTTGTAAAATGTACTTATACTTTAAAAAAATGTGCCCGACGCACGACTGGAGTTTTACAAAAAAATTACATAAAAATTGATGATGATAATGATGATGATGTTTTACATCATCAGGAAAGGATGTACCAAGATTATTATTATCATTACATGACGTTGTTACTGATCAACTATCGAACGCCATCTAGATTCGGTGTTGCGAATTACAAACATAACCGGCATAACGTAACAGATTTTTTTTTAATTTACTCCCCATAAAATTTCATACCACAAGCTTAAATATGAAATCGATAGTTAAGAAGTTAAACTCCAAAAATATATTATGTAAAGGGAATTTATTACTGAGCCTATCTACTGGCGTGTATTTCCAAATAAGCTGAGCATAATTTGACGCAACAATTTCTTTAAGCAGGTTTTAGGTACCGTTTACAGTTCTAAATATTTCACAATTTCTTCCCATGCCTGCAGGTCTACACTAGACGTTAGACGAGAGACCTAATCTATTCCACTGTCTGCCAATCCGCTGAAGGAAATTGGAAGTTTCCTTCTTTTGCGTTTCTAATGGAACTGTGACTACGATATTCAGTTCAAATTGAATACGATTTTAAAAACTTTATTTTGAATTTATTATTGTAAATATCACTCAGTAAGCGCTTGTAATATTTCCAACGAAGTCAGCGGTTATAATGTAAAAATTCTTGTGAGGAGAAGTAAGACGAATAATTATCAATTTTACAAACTATAACTTAACTATCCATATTTTGTAAATTAACCTTCATGTCCAATCTCTAACGGGATGATAATGTCCTAATTAATTTAAGTCGTTGATAGGAGTCTTAATAATAAATCGTGTTTAATAAAATACGCTTCTCTACTAAAAGAATATACCGTATGTGGTTTGAAAATCAAACTAATTATAATATACACTGTTACAATACTTGAAACGAAATTCAAATTTTTAATTGAAAATCATCATATCTAAAAACTTACTGGGGGCTTACCATGAACTCTTAAAACAGGTCAATATTAGCCGATAATTGGCCTGTCCTGCTATATCCTACCATGATCTGGCTAAAACACAGGGCAGCCAGCGACCACGTCACCGTAACAGGACAGCGGTCACATGACTTCAAAAATTATCTTCTGCCCTGCAATTCGTGTACCATGACGCGATTGTTGACGTATTGACATCAGAAAGTGGCATATGTTAACGTCAAAATATTACAGCTCACCGAAAGTAACATTTATTGTCCTGTTTCGGCTATTTCGTTGATGATGATGAAACACGACGGGATGCAGCCATGGCAAATTTCAAATACACCATCATCACAAAATAAATACATGTCATTTGTTTGGAAAATTTTAAAAACATTCATTGTACTTATGCTTTTTAAATTATCGCTCCTAACCCCGGTCACTCACATGCGCGCAAATGTTTGACATTTTTACGAATGTTTGCACATATGTGAAGGGTGGTCTGGCAAATGGGTTCGCATATGAGCATATAAGCCCATTTCCGCTTCCTCCTACACTTTGTTCACGAATGTTCAATCTTGCTGTTGTTATTATGTTGTTGTCATTAAAATCCATTTTCAATACAGAAAATAAATGGTAGTAAGATTAGACGCCACGAACCACGAAAAATTAAGAGATACATCACCTTTTTAGTCGTGTGCGCAACTGGTCGCACGAATGTGTGGGAGACTACACGAAGGTTCGAGGTTCGCGCGCTTTGATGTGCGAGACAAAAAACCGACACAGCTTGGAAAACCCCGAATGCCTCGAAAACTTCGCATAATCATTCGCGAATGTCGTCCCACAATTATGGGTTCGCGTATTCGCGCGAATGTGAGTGACCGGCATTATAAATCACACATTTTATTAGACATTTAGACATGTCACTGTGTCAAGTGTCAAGTAGTGTAAGATTACGTTCAAAAATGTAAGCATCACTTAGCGATAATTTTTTTGGTAATTTTAGAGAACGAAAGGTTAATAAATCACAACACTTACGTATTTATAACAAATCTCAAAATCTTCAATTGAGATTGTTATTTTAAACTTTTAAAAACATCAATATTACGCATTCATTTGAAAACCGGTAAACCGATAAAACGCTCTATTTCAGAACATAATTAGTACAAATCAAGTACCTTCCATGTCATAGACAAAGATGCAGGACAGAAGTAGAGGCATTGCAGGTTATCGGTAAAAGTTCATGGTACAAAATACACTCCTGTCAGGTTTTAGCTACAAGCTGACCTGTCCTAAACATGACACATTTTATTAGAGTTCATGGTAAGGCACCTGTTCAGAACAAGGCGAAAATTAAGTGAAATAATGAGCGTTCTAAAATACAGAAGTGGAAAGTTCAGTCAAGTACCAAGGTAGCAGCAATCAATACAACTTACTAATGAAACTTACAATTAGGCAGCAAACTTCTGGGAAAGTTGTAACGGAGGAGTTCTCTGGAGAGCTGGCAACGGGTGTATGTCTTGGCGTGGCCCTCGGAGACATGCAGCCCGGCCAGTAGCACTAACATCAACAGGAGCTCGGGTCGCCGCATTGTTAACAATCTGGGGAGCAACTTTCTTTTATTTTTTCGGCTAACATCCGCAAAAGTCTAACCCCTTAATTCATACAAACAAGCAAATATATAATAGTTTTTTGTTTCTTTCACTCGTATGAAAAACGATGAAGATAAAATAAAGTATTTGTTATACTTCTAACAGTGCAATAGCTTGGTTTATTGAAGGTTAATAAAATTTTTATGAACGTCTTCAAAATTACAAAGATTAAATACTGCATGCACGAAATATTGGAACAAGTATTTATAGTACATTTACAAACATAATTATGTTGTTTACACAAACGTTTGCATCAGCATTATAATAATAATTAAAACATTCATACACCAATACGAGTATGTCAATGGAGATTCATTAAAAATATCATGGTTCAAAATTACTCTAAAATTTTCCACAATTCGGTGTGTATTACATGTAGGTATATAATGTTATGGTAGAATGTGTATATGCATGGTGTAATGTTATGTTTGATATTTATGTAGGTACCTTAATTTATCTGTAGCAACATATCTACAGAATAATGTAATAATATTTAAAATAAGAAAAAAACAAAAAACCCGACTGCGTGAAAAAACTAAAAAGAAAAAAAGCCTGGTAATTAAGAATGTTGTTAAAAGTAATCCTAAACAACTAAACCATAGAAGAATTAGCAGTTGGGACCCATTCTTCAACAAATCATTTTTTCTCAAGCGGCCCTGTAAAATTTAAATTAAATGGGTCCCTGATCACCGCCGCCCATGGACATTAGCAACATCGGGGACGTCATCAATACGTTGCCGGCCAAGAAGATGACGATAGACCCGTTTCTATAAGGATCCCATGTCATAGCTTAGAGGGAACACCGATGCAGGAAGTTCGTTCCACAGTTTACACGTACGAGGTAGAAAATTACGTGAGAACCGAACTGTGGACGAATGCCAGGTATCCAGATGATGTTGGTGGAATCTAGTACATCGTGATGTGCGGTAACGAAAATCAACTGCAGCTATTAAGCCAAACAGTTCTTCCGAATATTCCCCATTGTACAGACGGTAGAATACGCAGAGAGAGCCTACATCTCTCTTCAACTCAAGTGATTCTAGTCCGTCTGTAAGATTGGGATCGTCGACAAGACAAATAGCTCGCCGTTGGATTCGACTGAACGGATCCACTTGGGCAGCTGTTGCTCCGGCTCAAAGATGGGAGCAGTGTACTCCATGTGTAACATAATACAAACTTAAAAACATACATATACACATACAAGATACGCGCGAAAAACATAACCCTTCCTGACAATCAGGTAAAAATACATATAATCTATACTAATCTTCTTCTTAATCTTAATCTTAATATATATAAATTACGTGTCACGTTGTTTGTCCGCGATGGACTCCTAAACTACTTGACCGATTTTAATCAAATTTGCACACCGTGTGCAGTTTGATCCAACTTGAAAGATAGGATAGCTTAAATCTCAAAAAAAAAAAACTTTTGACAGAACGAAGTCTGTCCAGGTAGCTAGTCTTAATATATATAAATTACGTGTCACGTTGTTTGTCCGCGATGGACTCCTAAACTACTTAACCGATTTTAATCAAATTTGCACACCATGTGCAGTTTCATCCAACTTGAAAGATAGGATAGCTTACATCTTACATCTCAAAATAAAAAAAATACTTTTGACTCAACGAAGTCTGTCCGGGCAGTAGTTACACTGTATTTTTATGTTTGTTACCTTAAAACTTTCGACTGGGTGAACCAATTTTGATGATTCTGGTGCTGGTGCTTGTATTATATATAAATTACGTGTCACGTTGTTTGTCCGCGATGGACTCCTAAACTACTTAACCGATTTTAATCAAATTTGAACACCGTGTGCAGTTTGATCCAACTTGAAAGATAGGATAGCTTACATCTCAAAATAATAAAAAAACTTTTCACAGAACGAAGTCTGTCCGGGCAGCTAGTACCTATATATAAATTACGTGTCACGTTGTTTGTCCGCGATGGACTCCCTAAACTACTTAACCGATTTTAATCACACTTGCACACCGTGTGCAGTTTGATCCAACTTGAAAGATAGGATAGCTTACATCTCAAAATAAAAAACTTTTGTCAGAACGAAGTCTGTCCGGGCAGCTAGTACTAATATATTAAGAGGAAAGATTTGATTTTTTGTTTGCATTGAATAGGCTCCGAAACTACTGAACCGATTTGAAAAATTCTTTCACTGTTAGAAAGCTACACTATCCCCAGTGAACATAGGCTATAATATATTTAAAAAAATTAGGGATCCTTAATAAAACTCCAATAATGTAACCCAAGGTGTAAAAAATAGGAAAACCGAAGCAAAGCGAGGGCGGTTACTCGTCGTTTACAAGAGGAGACCCGACCCTAGCTGTGGCACAGTTATAAGTTGCGAAAATGTGCAAAAATTTTAATTACAACATTACAAGTAGATATTATTTCTTCTATGTTACAACAAAGACAATAAATTAATTAATGTGTCAATTAATCCATACTTCCATACTTATATTATAAATGCGAAAGTGTGTTTGTTTGTTTGTTTGTTTGTTTGTTTGTCCGTCTTTCACGTCGTAACGGAGCGATGTTTCGGTAAGATTTTTTGTGTGGAAATAGGTAGGAGGCTGGAGAGTAACGTAGGCTACTTTTTACCGCAGTAAAACAACTCATTCCTATGGAAAGATCCATTATGATGCGTATTTGTCCATCCATACTATCAAAACAAACTATAAACAAACAAATAAACACAATTTCGCATTTATAATATTAGTAAGTATGGATTACTATAATGTTATAATATCTAGGAATGACTCATGCAAGTTAAACAACTCATTGTTACTTCCCTTTGAACAAGCGGGCGAAGCCGCGGGTAATAGCTAGTTAATAATATAATTAATATATTTAGACACCTGTAACTTGTAAGTGAATATTGAGACAATAATTACATAACATGCCATATATACTGCATTTAGGATTAATTTGAGCATAGATTATTCTCACTATACCTCGATAATCTATTATCCGAGCAACGCGACGCTTTGAATTCAATATTCCCGTGCATTGTCGATCCTAACAGGTTTGTATTGATTCATAGGAGAAGTGACGCGAACTGTTAACATGTCAGTTCAAGTTAATTGGATATCCTGTTATATGATTAAAGTTCCGGAGGATGTAGGAATAGGCAATTGGATTGATTGGATTCTGACCAAACAGACGATCTATCTGAGACGCCATGTTCTGCAGTTGGCAATGAGTTTGTGCGGTAATCGCAGGGGCGATCCTTCGATGTATGTAATGTGGACTGTATAAATGTATGTATGTATGTATGAAGCAGTAGGTTGGTAGTATGTCCAATCCAATACCAAAATCAGTAAGAAAGAACCCACCAACCTTAACATCCAATGTCGCAGGATTGCGCTGCGCACGACTGCTTCTTTCTTTCACGGCACGGCCGGAGGACAGCACCATAAACGTTATGGTCTTCTGATGATGGAAACTCCACGAACGTCTTGAATTCTACCGATCTTCTTAACGGAGTTGACGCAACTCGCGATATTTTTTCCTTTGACATTAAGTGTCAATTTTGGAAGGGTTTTACTTTTCTTTCACACCGACCAGTGTTAAAGGATTGAACATACCCCCCACCGAAATCAGTGTGATGATTTCCTAATAGTGTCGGTGTGTGAAGAATGAGTGTGTTAATAATTTGTGTTAATGAATATTTACGAAATAATTCAAAATAAAATAAAGAAACTTGTTAGTGTTAAGTAAAAAGTTGAGTGTATGTGCCTAATCTAAGTCCTAACCTAATAACCTAATTTTATATTTAGTTTGCATATGGCAATGGGCAGATTTTATTTACCGGTCTTTTATAAACCCCAGTTTGCGTGCGTACAGTAACTACACGTACAATGTTATCAAAACCAGGGTGAACCTCTTCTATTCTGCCAAGAGGCCACTGCAAACGTTTGGTTAAGTTAGATTTAAGAAGCACTAAATCACCCTTCTTAACATTTGGAATTGAGGTGAACCACTTTTCTCTTTGCTGTAAAGTGTGCAAATAATCATTTGACCATCGCTTCCAAAATGATTGTGATGCCTTTTGAATACATTGCCAACGTGACAATCGATTCATCTGTACATCTTCAAAATTATATTCCGGAACAGTTAATAGATTCTGTCCAATTAAAAAATGACCCGCAGTCAGAACTTCAAATTCATTAGGATTATTTGAAAGGGAGCATAATGGTCGCGAGTTCATAATTGCCTCAATTTTACAAAATAAGGTACTTAACTCCTCAAAAGTCAAGGACCTATCACCTACTACACGGTAGAGATGATGTTTGGCTGATTTTATGCCTGCTTCCCACAGACCACCCATGGAAGCTGCGTTAGGCGGGTTCGTACGCCATTGGACGCCTCGTGAGGATAATCCAGAAAGAATTTCATCAGAATTAGACGTAGAATTAAAATAATTAGTAACGTTTTTTAAATGTTTAGCCGCTGCAATAAAGTTTTTTCCACAATCGGAATATAAGCAACTGCAGAGACCGCGGCGTGCCACAAAACGATCAAATGTGGCCAGAAAACATTCGCAAGATAAATCTGAGAGCACTTCTAGGTGCACTGCTTTTGTAGAGAAACATACAAATAAACACAAATATGCCTTAGTAACCTTTGCATTTCGCCGCATACCTTCTTTTATAAAGAATGGACCACCAATATCGCAACCAACATGGTCAAACACCTTGTTGGCCTTAAGCCTAGTTGCAGGTAACGTACCCATCATAGGCTGTGTGGAGTATGGACGAAATTTAAAACAATCCCGACATTTCGACAAAACTGAACGAATTACACTACGAGCGTTTATTATCCAGTATTTATTATTCAAAATGCCTTGCAAGGTGCGCGGTCCTACATGCATGTACAATTTATGAAAATAATCAATTATTAAATTTGTTATGTGGCACTTCTTAGGTAATAGTGCCGGGTGTTTTATATTATATGGTAAATCCGACTGTTGTATTCGACCCCCCACCCTGAGGAAATTATCAGGGTCTATAAAGGGAGATAGTTTGCGAAGGGATGATACATGAGTTCCCTTTGCTAGCATTTGCATTTCAGAATAAAAATAATTATTTTGAATGACTTTTATAATTAAATCATGTCCCTGCTTTAACTCAGAAGACTTCAATGAACCAAATGGTCGATCTGATTTTTTTACATTTTAAATTATTTATAAAACGAAGGCACCACGCTGTTACGCGCTCAAGTTTACTAAACGATGAAATATTATTAAAGGAATGTTCAAGATCATTGAAGTTATTTAAATTGTAAGAATTAAAGGTAAATGTGTCTACGTTAGTTTTAAGTTCTGGAATAATATCATTTTCTTTTAAAATTAAAGTACTTCTTGGCCAACTACGCGGATCTCCAGCAAGCCATGCAGGGCCACTAAACCATTCGTCCGCTACTGCTATAAGTTGTTCAGGCAGCGCGCCTCGAGAACAGAGGTCGGCTGCGTTGTTCTCACTGTTTACATGAAACCAGCAATTGGGCGGAATCACGTCAACAATCTCACTAACACGGTTAGCCACGAATACTTTTAGCTTGTAAGGCGGAGTCTGTAGCCACGACAAAACCACACTCGAGTCGCTAAAGGCAACTATTGGTAAATTAAAATCTTTAACGTTTTGTACGACAAAACGAACTAGCTTCGATAACAGCACGGCTGCCATAAGTTCAAGCCTAGGGATAGACATTAACGGTTTCAATGGAGCAACTCTAGATTTGCTCGTCAATAGTTTGACTTTGACGTTCCCATCCTTGTCAGTACTACGAAGATATATGCAAGCTGCGTAACCCAGTGATGACGCATCACAGAAACCGATTAATTGTACGTTTACAAACGAATTTACTAGAAGGTGTCGCTCAATGCGAAGTTGTGAAAGGATCGGTAATTGACCGATAAATTTATCCCATTTTTGTAACAATTCGTATGGTAAACGGTCATTCCAGCCGAGGCTCAGTTTCCAAAGATCCTGCATGATACATTTGGCAACGAAAGTACACGGCGAAATAAAACCAACCGGATCGTAAATACTAGCAAGCAGCTTAAGTACTGAACGTTTCGTTCCGTCATTATCTTTTAAATTATAATTAAATGAAAAGAAGTCGCATGAGGGCAACCATGTCAATCCCAGGACTTTTAAGGATGATGATAACGTATCATCTTGAAAATTTATTTGCGTTATTTGTTCTGATTTCATTCGTGTCAGTAGCTCGGGACAGTTGCTAGCCCACTTACGTAATTCAAACCCGCCTTTTTTCAGAAGACTCATTAAGCCGTCTTGTAAGGTACAAGCTTCGTCTACAGATTGACATGACCACAAAAAGTCATCGACGTAGACACCCTCTTCTAGAACTCGGGAAGCCTTACAGTCTGACCGTTCGTCTTGGGCAAGTTGAAGCAGCGTGCGAATAGCCGTGTAAGGCGCGCTACGCAGTCCGTAAGTGACCGTTTTCAACTCGTAAACTTGTACTGGGTCTGACGGTGTATCACGCCATAATATGTGTTGATAACACCTATCAGCGGGGTCGATGAGCACGGCTCGATACATCTTTGACACGTCCGCCGTAAAACATATGTCGTAGAGACGAAAGTTAATAATAATTTTTAAAATATTTGGAAGTAATTTACGGCCGGTCAAAAGGTTGTCATTTAGTGACACCCCAGTACTAGTTTTCTGTGATCCATCAAAGACCACACGCAACGGTGTTGTGGAGCTAGAAGGCCGTAACACACAGTGATGTGGTATAAAATATTTAGACGGCTCCGTACCACGATATAGCTCCATATGCCCCAGTGACTCGTACTCCTTCAGAAAATCAGAATAAGCCTTCCGGAACTCGGGTGAGTGCGCAAGTCGGTGCTCGACATGCGTGAGTCTCCTAAAGGCTATGTCATACGAATTACCTAACTGTTCGTGATTTGGCTTTAATAAAATAGGTGAAACATATCGGCCACTCTCGTCACGATAATGTTTCTCAATATATAGTTTTTCAGCGACTTCATCATCGGGATTTAAAGGAACATCGCACGGCGAGGATTCTATTTCCCAAAATCGCTTAAGAGTATCATTTAAATGATCATCAGTGGTGTACGATACCAACGTTGTAGACGCTACAACGTTCACATCCGTGACGTCATTAGTCGACGGTGTAACTAATTTACCTGTTATAATATACCCAAATATGCTGTCCAGCACGGCTGGCATATTGGGACCCATAATAATTTTCTTCCCACTATAAATATGGGGAAAAACGTCACCGCCTAAAATTAAATCAATTGGCGATTGCTTATAGAAATGAGGATCAGCTAAAAATAAATTATCATACTGTTTTATTATATGCTCAGGAATTTTAATGGTAGGTAGATCTGAAGTTACTTTCTGAAGAATAACAGCATCAATATTAAAAGCAGGTTTATCAGTGTGACGCGGCCTTAAGCTACATGACGTCATGCCGTAGTTCTTAACTAAACCATCAGCTAATCCGCAAATGCTAAACGGACATTTACGTTGAGATAAACCTAAACGTTGTAAGCATGCAGCGGAAATAAAATTGGATTGTGCACCGGAATCAATTAATACGCGACATGGTTGATAGACGTTAAAGTTGTCTAAAATATAAACAATCGCGGTACCCAACAAAACCGTACTGTAACTGTTATTATTATCAGTTGAAGGGCCTCCCGACTGGGCGGGCGCGCTTACAGGAATCGATGCATTACCGGAGTCATAAGAGGAAGCGAGAAACGTTTTCGTTACGTCCTGATGCAATAATAAGTTATGTGGTCGCTCACAAATAATGCATTTAAATTCACTCCTGCAGTGTTCAACAGTATGATTAGGTTTAAGACAATTATGACATAACTTCAACTCATCAGCACGGCTGATTCGTAGCGAAGCACTCAATTTACGAAATTGAGCACAGCGATATATCATATGATTGTCTCCGCAATGCAAACAAGATAAATTATTTTTTGAGTTTGATGACGATGCATGCGCGTAGTTTTTCTGTGCACTGTTTCTAGTTCGCGCCGTAAACCTACTTACATCTGGTTGACGTTTATTCTGTACAACGTTTTGGTTGCTTGTACTAGCACCATATGAACTAGAATGATCCAACACTTTTATTTGATTAGTGACAAAAGTAATCAATTCAGAGAATTTTGGTATCGACTTCTGATTGATACTTTGTTCAAATGACCTACGAGTGTATGGATCCAAGGCGCGTAATGCTATATGACACAGAATGTAACTATTCAAATCTTCAATATTAAGAGATTGTATAGCTTTGTATGAGTTATCAAAGTTTTCTATGAAATTATTTAACTGAAAAGATGATTCCTTCGCAATAGGTGTAAAGTTTAACATTTTATCTAAATAATTCCCAACTAACATACGGTTATCTTGATACCTGTCGAGTAAAGCTTGCCAAACTATGTCGTAATTATTAGAAGATATCGGAATACTTTTGACTATGTTCAAAGCGGAACCTTTGATACATGAGAGTAAATAGTGAAATTTATCTATATTAGGTATCTGAGGCTGATTATGAACCAACGAACAGAATGTCTCATAAAAAGTATTAAAATTTTCAATATTTCCATCGAAACAAAACAACTCCAATTTTGGAAGACGTGGCCTAGATTCGATGCACGACTGTGTTTTTTCAGTTTTAACGTTCGCTAGTAATTTTGAAGAAATCAATTTTATACGGTAATACAACTCATCAAAACTATTCAATTCCTGACTTTGAAATATGGTTTTCATACCAGCTTGTAACTGACATTTATAAATTTCAAAAATGCATAATTCGAAAGATGAACGTAGCTCATCTATATCCGTGACACGCAAAAGAAACATTTCACGAATATTGCTGTCAGTTACATTTAGTGACATGTCAGATAATATTTGTAATTGTTCAAAAATTCTTTGCTTTTTGTTGATTAAAACGTTTAATTCAACATCAGCTATGCACTCCTCGTACACTTCCTGAACCTTCTGACCCTTTTTAGCCATTGCAACGTGCAAACTAAATATATTATGTCAAATAAAATAAATGAATAAAGAATTGCCTACTCTATGTTCGGCTCGAAGGCCACAAAAAATTATGCGGTAATCGCAGGGGCGATCCTTCGATGTATGTAATGTGGACTGTATAAATGTATGTATGTATGTATGAAGCAGTAGGTTGGTAGTATGTCCAATCCAATACCAAAATCAGTAAGAAAGAACCCACCAACCTTAACATCCAATGTCGCAGGATTGCGCTGCGCACGACTGCTTCTTTCTTTCACGGCACGGCCGGAGGACAGCACCATAAACGTTATGGTCTTCTGATGATGGAAACTCCACGAACGTCTTGAATTCTACCGATCTTCTTAACGGAGTTGACGCAACTCGCGATATTTTTTCCTTTGACATTAAGTGTCAATTTTGGAAGGGTTTTACTTTTCTTTCACACCGACCAGTGTTAAAGGATTGAACAGAGTTATTTTAATTGAAAAATAGTAACAAAGCTATGAAGCACCTTTTTAGGGTTCCGTAGCCAAATGGCAAAAAATGGAACCCTTATAGATTCGTCATATCTGTCTGTCTGTCTGTCTGTCTGTCCGTCCGTATGTCACAGCCACTTTTTTCCGAAACTATAGGAACTATACTGTTGAGACTTGGTAAGTAGAAGTATTCTGTGAACCGCATTAAGATTTTCATACAAAAATAGAAAAAAAAAACAATAAATTTTGGGGGTTCCCCATACTTAGAACTGAAACTCAAAAATTTTTTTTTCATCAAACCCATACGTGTGGGGTATCTATGAATAGGTCTTTAAAAATGATATTAAGGTTTCTAGTATCATTTTTTTCTAAACTGAATAGTTTGCGCGAGAGACACTTCCGAAGTGGTAAAAAGTGTGTGTCCCCCCCCTGTAACTTCTAAAATAAGAGAATGAAAAAACAAAAAAAAATATATGATGTACATTACCATGCAAACTTCCAACGAAAATTGGTTTGAACGAGATCTAGTAAGTTGTTTTTTTTTAATACGTCATAAATCGTAAACCGCAATTTACCTCGATCAAAGTTACAACGAACTTCAAGAACTTTTATATTATGTTACTTGCTACTACGGAACCCTTCATGGGCGAGTCCGACTCGCACTTGGCCGCTTTTTTATTGATAAACGAGTAACCACTCTCGCTTTGCTTCGGTGTCCTTATTTTTTTTACACCTTGGATTACATTATTGGAGTTTTATTAAGGATCCTTAATTTTTTGAAAATATAATATAGCCTTTGTTCCCCGGGGATAGTGTAGCTTCCCAACAGTGAAAGATTTTTTCAAATCGGTTCAGTAGTTTCGGAGCCTATTCAATGCAAACAAACAATCAAATATTTCCTCTTTTTAATATTAGTATAGAAAAGCGAAATTTGTTCATACGTATGATATGCAGGTGTGGGTTGGTGCGTAGTTATACAATATATAATCCTAGTCAGAAGTTTTTAAGTTAACTGCTATTTAACCATAACAATCGATATCAAGAGCTTTACGTGCTCTCCAAAGCACAGAAAAGCCCAAGACATATTCGCCTCTAGTGGTCACTCATCAATCAACCGACTGCGCCCTACAAGTGTTTAAAATCCTACTTATCCTACTAAAATTATGAATGGTATGGTAAAATGGTATCAATGAAAGTTAGGTTGGATGTTTGTTACTCTATGACGCAAAAAAACAGGACGGATTTTCATGAAATTTAGCACTTAGAGTCTAAGTCTAAGTCTTAGACCATGATTAAGGCGTAGGGCATTTTTTATCCCGAAAAACGCAGTAAAGTCGTGAGTAGATCCCTAGTAAGCAATGTACGCTTGCAAATAAAAGAGATGAAATCGTTTCAAACTCCACTTCACAGCAGACGTGTCTATCTGCATAAAGATGAATGAACTGCAAAAACAGATCTCAAAATTATATTTCACGTGAATAAGTCTTTGTGCTGCATGCATCACAGCTTTATGTAATTGGCTTGAACGCGAACCCGAATATTGTTCAACAATGAAAAGTCCAGGGTTGTTCAAAAACTTGGAATTCAATAAGGCTGTTGTTGTACCTAAAGCATCCAATTCCAGCGAGTTTCATGGGAGGTCGTTTCATAGAGTTTTGATGTTTATTCCAATCAAGGGAAGTGTTATAATGCCGTACGGACAGTCAATTCGTGTCTTTATGCATTTCTCATTATTAAAGCGAGAGAAAGTTGTGCAGAGCTTTAGCTATTTTCCGAAAGCTGGCTGTTTTCACTTCAAGTTTTTGTATAAAACAACAAAGGTACCTTTCGCTTCACCTAGCTAATTTGCATTTTCGAGACTTAAAGTTAGCTCGTGAATAAATACTGATTAGAATTAAAAACTTACTTCTGATTAAAAAGCGATGATCGTATAAACAATAAATTTGGGGTAAGTGACGATCCGGGCGAACCCAATAGAGAAATAATAATAGTAATAATGGTATTACTTAACAATTAAAATCAATATTACCAATATAATCCCTCGAGGGGCCCTACCACCAGCGCTGCAGGCCGGATTTAGTCTCCCCTTACTACATCCATCCGGCTTGGGATTGGGGTTAGTATTCTAAGCTGCCACAATACGGTTAAATCCAGATGAAAAAAATAAAGCTATTTTAGAATATGCTAAATATTTCTTCAATCGAGAATTAACAGTGATCATCTCACCAGCTCTTTTCAAATTTCTAGATGTGCTTTTTAATCGTTTCATTAAAATATTTCTTCATAATAATATAATAACATTATGTTACATGTGAATGTTATTGCAACATGTTAAAACTTTGTCATTTTGTCAAAGTTGCAACATACTGAATTCACAACAAAGTTTTAGTGGCGTCGCGTCGTAACGAACATTTGTTGCAGGATAATATACTGTTAAACATGCTCGGCTTGTGATTTTAAACTTACTAATGATACTAAGTTTTTAAATACTAAGGTCTCATGACTTTACTTAAATCACAGTCACTGCAAGACTCAGGGTGAAATCTGGGCCCCAACTCAGAGTCACCAACGGTTAAATCGCTCCTTAGTACAGAATTTGTATGGTGATTCTTTACTAAGGAGCGATTAAAGTAACTGTTAGTAACTCTGAGTTGGGGCGTTAGATTTGGACTTTGTTCAGACAACATTCAAATGTACTTAGATAACTGATACTTTATTTTTGCGAAAAAAATAAAAAGTTGTATTAGAACGGCTAACGTCTTATCAATAGAACCATTAATTTTGGTTGGATAATTTTAAGTAAAGCCTAAGTATGGTTAACTGATCTTACCCCATCATAGTTAGCCTCGCTGAACGAAGTACAAAAATTGATACCCGTTGCCTTTGAATCGGTTAACTTCGGTTATCTTGTATGTATTCTAATTTAAACGCGAAAGTCTTAAAACTTATACCTAGCATTGGTTTTTTTTTGCGGCTTACGGATAGTTTAGATAGGGTGATTTACAAGAAGGTTTCTACAGACATAGTAAACCTAAATAAAAAAAATAATAATTGCAAAACAAAAAAAACAAGCCCAGTAGTTTAGAATGTTGTTAAAAGTAATACTGAATAACTACACCATAGACGGATAACAGTCGGGACTCATTCTCTCTATATTATTATATACCTACAATAGCTGTTCTATTATTAAATTATAAAACAAGGAATGAAATAAATAAATGTTCTAAATAATTTCTTCGTTTTGGAAAAAATATTTTTTTACCATAACTGCATAAGAAATAATATCACAAACAATTTATGAATTTAATTTAATTCAATGCTTTGTAATGTGTACAATACACAGGTGATAAAACATGACAATATGTTAGTACAAAGGCGAGCATATCTCTAAAAGAGATCTCTTCCAGCAGTATTTGATGTGAGAAAATTAAATGTGGGAGGGATATGGAATGCGTACTAGAATGAATAGCTTCTTTTGTGTAAATCCATTCATAATTATTATAAGGCTATTGGAAAAGATTTTTCTTTTTGTATTTTTATGCTTTTTCTTTTAGCCCTTTATTTTGCAAGACTTCCTCCGTGTACAAAAAAAGAAAAAAATCTCACCTGTAGAGCGTGTATTGGGTATGCGTGGGTATGGATATGGTTGTGGCTAGCAACTGGATGGATGACGGGTGCGTTGCGCCGAGTGGGCTTTCAGAGTGCGAAGGGCCGCGATTACCTTATCCTGTTGTTAACGCATGCACTATCAACGCATCTTAAGGCTAGGTTCTTCTAAAAAATATTTTGTTCTTCTAAAAAAATTTTTATGTTTTATCAGTTGCGCTTTTTCTGTGTTATACCAAAATCTTAATTGTTAAAAAATAAATCATTTACACAAAAGTTATACAGTTGATAAATCAACTTAGTAAGCGTAAAATTATTTTGCACTTGTGGCAGGATGTCTGTGTTTGTGTTCAAACGTTGCGTAGTAAAATATAGAGTGTAAAAATAATAAGACTTAAACGTGTACAGGTACTATTAATTAATAATGATAGAAATAATGTATGTTTCCCGCATCCTTTTTGGTCGGAAATTCGTGATAATGATAATGCTTTTGATGTTACTGAGGTCCGTAAGTGACAGTAACTACTCGTCCGTCGGCATTTTATATAATTTAATATCGTTTTTGTTTGGTTCGGTTTTGCCGAATTCGTTTACGGATACCGTTGTCGTACCTAAATTAAATAAGTCATAACTTTGTTGCTTATGTTATTTGCGGTAATAATCTATTTACGATCTCCGGTTAGTGTCAAAAGTTATTTGCTGATAGTACACGGTAACAATTGGTTTGTTATCATCCCAAATATAACGTAAATTTTAATTAAATGTTCAGTCAAAAAGACATAACATTGGGAATGTTAAGCAGACTGCCAATGTAATCAACGCTTAACATACGCATTTTGTCATGTTAACTTACCACAACAATCAAAACATTAACGAAATTAGGATGTTTTGTCAACATATTTAGTGAAAAGTAAACTTTTTATTTTAGCTTTTTATTTACAGTCGAAACGCGAAAGTATCCGCGATCATAATGTAAACTAACATTGGGTCGACAGATTCGGTTAAACCGAATACGATCGACATTTTAGTTCATCGACTTAAATATAAACGGCCTATAATTTTTGCGTTTAGTGGCTTGCATCAATCGTAGATGATGATTGATGCAGTAGGTAAGAAAATCTAGAGTTGGATGGGTGTCGCGTCTGCTACAGGAAAAAATTCACGACTTATTTCAAAATTAATAATTCAGAATTAATAGGCATACGTCGACGAAGTTTGTGGTGGTCTATGGGTGGCGAGACCACATGTAAAACATATTTTTACCCGACTGCCAAGGAAGGGTTATTTTTTTCGCACGTATCTTGTGTAATATTATTTATTCGTCGTCGTCGTCGTATCTTCCAAACCGCTGGACCAATTTATATAATTAAGATATCGTTAAATTGTGGCTGTGAGATGCCATTGTTTGAAGTACTTGTCAAAAAATAAAAATAAATCGAATAATGCAATATAGGTATCAAATTAAAGAACTCATCATAAGGATTTCAAAGAGCTATATCGTGATACCTTTTTTGATAGCACACTTGTTTCTTTAACTTTTTAAATTTATAATAGTTACCTACTAGCTGTGCCTCGCGGTTTCACCTGCGTTAATTTGTGGAAAACATTAACTACTAAAATATATGATGTTATATAGCCTATATCCTTCCTCGATAAATGGACTATCAAACACAGAAATAATTTTTCAATTCCAACCAGTAGTTCCTGAGATTAGCGCGTTCAACCAAACAAACTCTTCAGCTTTATAGTATTAGTATAGATTAATATTCTCAGGCAGCATATTTGTCAGGTGACAAAAAAAACCTGAAAAATTTACAATTGAACGTAACCGGCCATGTTAGTCGCAAAACAATTATAAATATTCCAAACAATATCATCAACTTTTAATTACAGCGCACCGTAAAAAATAGTTAAAGTTTGTTAAAAAATAATCAAAGTTAGTCACTGTGAACTAAACGACATTTTTGCGAAACGGTTTTCCGATAACTAACGGCGGTTCACACAACTCCTGTAGTTTCAATTTGCAGAGTGTTGGATTTTCAATATTCTCTTTGTTAGATTTTCCAGCCCTTAAAAGTTTGTACAATCGGTGAATGCGTGAACAACAATGCAGTCTGCTGCTATGTGTGCGTATGTTTGTATTTTTAAATGTGTGTGTGTGTGTATGTCGAAATGTATTTATTTATTTTGTTCATAAACGTGTAGGTAGTTAGTTTTGTAGATGAGTATTATGTGATAAGTTAACACTACTTTTTATTGAAATATGAATTTGCTTAGAATTAATAATTGCACATTATTTAGCTAAAGGCTAAAAGGCTAGCCTTTAGCTGAATAATGTGCAACGATATTTCTCTTCATTTGAGCCAGTGATTAATCATTTCCCTCTACTTGATAATATCCTGTCTATTTGACAAGAGATGAAACGTCATGCCAATGTCCAATGTCCATGTTTCTTGCATGCATTGCGCCTTTGAGCTTATCATGCGGTATACATTGTACGTGACAGCCCTTTACAGTGTGGGAAAATTGGTTGCGAATGACGAGCGCTCAATTTGCTTTTCAATATCATCTGATCTATTCGATATTGAGTATGTAATTGCTTTTCTGTTCCCTAACTGTAGTACTGGGATTTGATTAAAACATTCTAGTTATTTTTAGACGATGACGTTTGTGACTATAGATGAGACAGTATGAGCCATTATAAGTACTATTATTTCTTCTGTGCCTTAAGTAGAGGCAAGGGCAAATAAGTATAGCTCAATATGCTACTTTTTGTGTGTATACGCATGTGCCCTATAGTTTCTGACAAGACGGGCAATAATTATGTTCTTTCCGAAAGAGTGACGGAAGATCTATAATAATTTCCAATTTTGTAGTGAATAATTACAATTGATAAAATTGATTAAAATTGACTGATAAAAAATAATACAATTATTGGTAAAAGGATGAAAGACCAAGTAGTCAAGACGATGATGATGGTCGTGCTTGTTAAAGATGATGACGACGACGATGAAGACACTTTTTTGATCAAGCCAAATATTTTAAATACGCTGACTTTATACTTTAATTCACTTACTCACAAAATTTACCTCTTTATAATATTAGTATAGACCACATGTCACAATGTCCGCAGTGTTCTTACAAGCTCTGAAACCACTCAAAGACTTCAATGAAATTCTGCCAGTCAGTAGGTACCGGGGTCGCTGCATACATAGATATACTCGTACGTATATTTTAAAATCTCTCAGTAATTCCCGGTAATCTTCTTAATAATTAAGATCCAGTAGCACATAACTAGAAAGTAGTCATATTTAAGCGTAAGCTTTAAAATAATGATCATGCTTTAAATGATGGTAATTAAAATACTTCTTTGCTACATTTATCCCGTTACTCCGCACCTTTACTTTTGCAACAAGAAAAGCGAAGCATTGAATTAGTGTTGAAAAAGTTATTGCGTTCGCATTTAAAACTTTTTATACAAACGATGAATCGCTTTGTTCACGGAAAGAGCTTTTACACTACGCCGTTCTATATAAGCGGTGAAGAATAGTGAACTTTATAAGTTAGAACTTACACTTTATAAATTATACTGTAGGTACTTTTAGTTTTATTAATTAGATAGTTTAAAATAGTCAAACATTTTCTTTAACTTCTGTTATGGTACAGACCATACAGATTAAAGTAGGTATTCGTCAATTTCCGTGATTAACCCTTACCCTTTCTTAACTAAGTAACCTAAGTAACCCTTTCTTATTTTTCATGTTATTGATTTATCGTTGAGATTAAACAAGCATTACTGGTGCCTATTATTATCACTATTTATTTGTTTATTTTTTTATAAATATTTTTTTAGAATATCGAGTTTACTTTTCTTGAAAGTGGAACTTTTATAAATTATTCTAAGATTTATTCACATCTTACCGTCTTTCCAAAGTGAAGCGATCTTTTATGGGCCGTGGTGTACAGTTCTATAATAAAATCCCAAAGTTAATACGTGATTTGCCAGTGGAATTGTCTAAGAAACATGTAAAATCTCAACTTTTAGGTAAAGGCTACTATACTCTAGATGAGTACATAAATGACAAAAACGCATGGTAATGACCAGATCTGCAACCAGTTCTGTACAGGCAGTGATACTTTTTTGTAAGAAATATACCAATGTATTTTATTTTTAACCGACTTCAAAAAAAGGAGGAGGTTCTCAATTCGACTGTATTTTTTTTTTTTTTTTTTTTTTTTTTTTTATGTTTGTTACCTCAGAACTTTGGACTGGGCGAACCGATTTTGATGATTCTTTTTTTAATCGAAAGCTGGTGGCTGTCATGTGGTCCCATATAAATTTTATTGAGATCTGACAATGGCATCCATTAGAAAACCACATAAGTCGTAAATTTGTGTTAAGATGTGCGCGACAAATTGACGAATAACTCAATATCACGCCAACCGATTTTGATGATTCTTTTTTTAATCGAAAGCAGGTGCTTGTCATGTAGTCCCACATAAATTTGAACGAGATCTGACAAGTAGTTTTTGAGAATTTGAAGTCGGTTATTTTTTGTTAGTAAAATTTAGATTATTACAAGATGTGCTGAGGAGTTTCTTTCAGCTTTTCTTCTCCTCCATGACAAAGCACCTTTGCGAAAAGCTGGTTCATTAAAAAAATGACGTGCATAAGTGTATCAATGATACCTACATGAATAAATAAATGATTTTGAATTTGAATTTGACATTTGTAACATTTATCAGTTTACTATTTACTTTGTCTTAATATGTGATTGTTAAAAAAATAACACGTACTTTTACAAACTTTCGCTAATATAGAGCTGCATGAAATACAAATAGCTGTAGTTTAGAACTAGTATGAAGCAACCAACCAGTGGTTCTCAAAGCGCGAAGCTAATGCTCTGTTTACTGGCGGTATAAATTACATTGCTAATTCTATTTCTCTTGGGAACACGCATCTCGGTCATAAATCCTATGGCTCACTGCACTCTGTCTCAGAGGATAGCTGGCGAACACATTTGCGGGTATTTTATTATATGAAGCGAATGCCTATTATAATAATTTCCTTATTATTATACTTATACATACAAAGCTATTTAATCGTAGCAATCTTCTTGAATAAACTTTGCAGTTGAAAATAATTGTCTTGCGCGATTTTTACGTAAAATCGTTTATGCGATTTGAATAATTTATCCGAGCAAAAACAGTTTCACTGTAAAAATTTGAATAATTTATCTTGTTTCTTTGACGTTTAGAATTTTGCGATCTTATTGAAGGCTTATTAAAGGACATAATAGGCCCGTAATATCAATAGTAGTTTAATCTATGATTCTGAGTTAAACTATCTTTGTTGGTTATCTCGTAATATCAATGACAGTTAATCTGTATAAGAGAGTTTAAACTACCGCCTAGTTTAAACGGTCAAGTCAAGCAAGGGCAGTTAAACTGGCACGTAGGGTTTATCTATTGTGTCAAAATGACTGCTTCAAAACAGACGTTTGTAAATCAATATTTTTGTATATTTTGACGTTTGTATACCAATATATATCAAAGTCAATCAAAACAACGTCAATTCTTTTGAATTAAAACATTGCCATATAAATTTCTTTACAATTTAAACCAAAACGAATGAACGAAATCCCTAGTGTTGCTATAATTTATAAACTGATCTAAGTTTAATTAATCGGGTAATGTTTTATCATTGAAATTACGAGAGCAGTTTAATCGATAGTTTAACTTTTAAAGTAGTTTAGTTAAACTGTGAGATAAACTGCTATTGATTTCTTCCAAATGTAAACTTTGGAATGTCGTTTATATTGAGTGTTTTTCAGTGTTTCGTTAATTTAGCTTTCTTTTTAATAAAACATATTTTAATAGATTAAGGTACCGTAACAGAAGAGCCACAGTAAATTTAAATACCTTAACCCCAAACCACATGTTGTTAACCTATTAAACTTCTTGTGAAAACCATAATTTGGGTTATGGCCGTTGCTTTGCACCGTTGCTTTGCAAGGTCCGTCGAAAAATATTTTGTCCTCAGGTCCCGTTTGTTTGTGATGTCTCACTTGTGTGTGTGCGTTATACGTCAAAGGGATTCCCGGAGCAGTATAAGACCCCTTATGGGATTCTGATGGGTGTGTGTGAGGGTTGTTCAAAAATTATGATAAATTTCATTTTGCTATGGAAAACCTATGCATCCCATATAAATATATTGTTCTTTAAATTAATTTTTTTTGTGAAGAAACACAATCTCTTAGCTCAAACCGTTACCTTTAGCTTACTAGGTAAATCACATCCAACTTAGTAAAGCTGTTCTATTAAGGGTAACAAACACAAAGGCCAGTAGATGAAAATTCTTAAGAGCATTGTTTCGCAATAGATCCCGCATTGATCAATAAGGCGCTCCACCCACTGAAGACGCTTCCCGCCGCGGTGTACGGAGCGACGGATAACGCAACTGCGCGCGGAGCGATTTCCCGCGCGTTGCCGCGTCGGCAGTGTGTTGTGCTAGGCGTGATTTCTATATAATTTGAGATACTTGCATACAATGGTAAAATCTGCCATCCCGCGCACCGCGACGGGGCGCGGTGCAGTGGGTGGAGCGCCTTATTGTCATGCGATTTATCAATCCAAACACAAGTTTTGAACCATTATACATTGATCTTCAGTTACTTGTTGTGATAACATTTCAGCGTCCAAAAATTAACGTAACAAAAAGAGAAAAGATATTTTACTGCCACATAAAACCTCAGAATCCCGCAAAAAGAACAATGTGAAGACTTCATTATAAGATGCTTTTTTAATTAAAAACGACAGTGAAAATGAAAAAAGCCACTATGTTACAAACTGAATACGTTGCTCAGCCCATGTCAGAAGCACTAACGCTTGGTGATATATTAGAAGGGAAATTTGGGAACAATGTAAAAACACCCGACAATTCCTTTTTTCAACCCCTTTTTTCTTTGAAAACCGAAACTGTTCAGAAAATGTGGAGTGGAGTCAAGTGTATGTCGTATCTCTTTTATTTGTAATTCGTTTTGGTATTTCATTTAAATAATAATATGGTTTTCAACAAATGAAATACAACAAAACATGTGTACTTATTTTGTGTTTTGTAAAAGCTGCGAATTTACTTTAAAACAGTACAGTACACGAATCAACACAACTAATAATTTACAACTAAATCTAATAATAGGTGTATTACCCATAAAATATTCTTTAACATTTTAACTTATAAAACTCTTACTTATTGTTAAAGCTGTAACAAGTTTTAGTCCTATTTGCGACCTATTCCAAGTCTATTACAGATGTTTTATTACTTCACTGAGGATTCTTTGTGGGTCCAGATTTTAGTTTAGGCATTTAAGATATTATACCTAAAAAAACCGGGCAAGTGCGTGTCGGGCCACGCGCAATGTAGAGTTCTGAAGTAGTAAGTTTATGGACTATTACTCATTTACTGTACTCGTTGCTTTGCCGACCAAAAAAACACAAGAAAGAACTGGCTCCGAAGCTCCCAGTCGGAACACGACGAGTATTTGGTGGCTGACTCAAGCCAGAGGATGGTAAAAAGCCAGGCAGGCTTCACAGAAAAATACCAGTACTAATATTAATAAATTAATCCTCACGCCTTACCACTCAGTTTTTTGGAAAGGAGCTCCTTATCGCGCGTTGCGAAAGGGGGCTAGGCGGAAAATTTGGTAACGACACTTTTTGCCGGTAACGACACTTTTTGCCGGTAACGACACTTTTTGCCGGTAACGACACTTTTTGCCGTCGTAGTTTTTTTTACATAGAAAGCAAGCCAGAGTACTAGGATAGCAAAAACATGCAAGCAAGTGTGTTTCTCACGAAATTTAATACCTTAGATTTGTTTTGGCACACTTGCTGCATGTTTTTGCTATCCTAGTACTGACTGCAAGGAACTTCGTTCCATCCGGGTGTCCCTTGACACCTCTCAAGTTTTTTTGTTCCCACTAGTTCTACGGTAGAACTAGTGAGAAAAAAATTCCCACTAGTTCTACGATATAACTAAGCAGTAGAACTAGTGGGAATGAACGGTTTCAGTCGCCTCTTGCAACGCCCTGGTGAGCCAGAATGCGTCAGTATTTTAACCAGCCCTAATATAGCTAAACATTATTTATGTTTTATAGTTAAATAGGTGTCGGTTAGGCAATGACCGTCCGTTGTCTCACTGTTATCAATAGACCCGTAATTTGATGTTAATGTCATATTGTGCTGCTAGGAATTTAAGGCACAAGCTTTGGGCGACTTCTTAGAAATATCGAAAATAGCCCTTGCAATGCAATAATAAAGGCATTATTAGTTCTCTTGACCCTATCGACTTTTACAGCTCCACTAAAACACACACAAAATGTTGATTTTCCAAAAATTACGTATTTTTGACAAAAACACATTTTAGATTTTTTTACATTTTTACTTTCAATTTATCTTGAGTTTGACAACATACATCACATAGGCATAACCGATGCCTTGCCGACCACGAATTAAGAGAAAAGAAAAATATAAAGGAAGAAAAATATAAACATGATAGTTTTCCTTGTAAATTCACCACATAACCTACTGTTTTCACTTGCCCAACTCTAACCGTTTAACCAGCTGCAGGGGGGGGGGGGCACTTGACTCTAACCAAAATTATCACTTTAAAGCCAATTATTTTGCAAACGGGACCCTAATTCCAAAAAAGGTCTTAGAAGACCCATAATATCTTTGAAAGACCTCTTTAACCATACCTCGCACTATAGGGTACGTGACGTATAAAAAATTCATCCTCACGTAATCTGTGGGGGGAGGTACTCTGAAAAATAGGTTTTTCAATATTTTATTCTACAATTTTGGAGTTTTGATAAATATGTACATAGTTATATCGGACGGACAGAAGGACGACAGATGGACGGACAGAGGGATGCCGAAACTATAAGGGTTCCGATTTTACTTCTGAAAACATTTATTCATATAGGTAACTGATACACATACGCGTCAATTTTAATTTCCCACCATTTCGGAAAGATGCTTTGTCATGAAGGAGAGAAAATAGCGAAAGAACCGATCGCAATCAGCTTATCACTTGGTAAGAACTGCAGTAGCGTCGTCCGGTCGTCGCTCAGTGGAAATGCCCCATTATGTCGTAACCACACGCATTGTAGTAGCTATTCTTCCACAAGTACCACAGAATAGCACCGGAATTGCCATTTCACGTGGTATTTCGCGTTTTTATGCCATTTTCGATGTTATTTCTTGGAATCATACCGAATTATACTTTAGCAAATTTTGATTTGGCTGACATTGTGGAAACTTTTGGGATAAGTGGAATATGTGTTGGAGTTTTAGTAATGGTCTGGAGTTCGTGAATCTTTTTTTAAATATTTGTAGAAACTTCTTGTGAAGTATCGGACTTAAAATTGTTTTAAAAGCAATAAGTCGTTAAGTTAGAGATTCTTCTAATACCTTAACATAGTACAAAGATATCGAAGGACCAAACGACTTGTTTATTGCAGGCGACATTTTTGTTGCTGTTTTACTTGAACGGAGATAACTGATGATGATGTCCATAGGTGCTTTTTTTTGCCTTAAGGAGAACATTAATACTCTAACTAAGGTAACACTTAGTGCTTGTTCATACTGACTCGCGGGCGCGGTCGCGAAATATCAAACATATGAACTAAAGTGCTCACATACAAAACGCACGTGCGGTGTGTAGCGGGCACGCTAGCGACAAGCGCGCGCGGCCCGCTAGCGGCAATATCAAACGCATGAGAATGTATGAGAGTGTTCACACTGAACTAGCGGCGGAGCGCGCGATTCACTCGCGATGTCAGGTAAGTTCAACCATTTTGAACTTGTCGCTAGAAACGATAGTACATGAATTCATTATGTCCCCAGATTAAAGGTTTGTTATTTCATCGAAGATCATGTCCTTCAATACAGAAGAGTTTATTAGTGCTATTCGGGCTAGAACTGATTTGATTTGAACTCAGATTTGGCAGAGTAAACACAGGCATCTTATGAACAGAAACATTCTTAATAAACTATGGAAGAAAATTGCTGAATTGTTTCCTGATATGGAGGGTGAGTACCTAAATGGAACTTTAGGTATGAATTTTCGGTTAAAAAAAGATCGTCGTCCATGTTTTCAACCTCTGACAACATGTCACAATCGCGCAAACGCCTGGCGGCCAGTGTGAACACGAATCCGCCACCGCGCCTGCGACCGCGCCCGCGAGTTGAGTGTGAACACTCACTTAGTGCTTGTTCACACTGAACTCGCGGGCGCGGGCGCGGTCGCGGTAGCGGTAGACGCTACATACACCGCGCGCGCGTTTTGGTGTGAACACTTTCATAGTAGCTCATATGTTTGATATTTCGCGACCGCGACCGCGACCGCGCTCGCGCCCGCGAGTTCAGTGTGAACAAGCACTAATGGTGGTCACTCACGGTCATTCCATCGCGTCATTTTTGGAGCCACGCCAAGCGACATATGTCAAAATGGCGCGATTGGACATACAAATTTTTTAAATCACGCCATCAGTTTCTCACATTCACGATCAAATTTTGGCTGTATATCACGCCATTTGACGCGATGGACTGACCGTGAGTAAGGGTTACTTTAATCGCTCCTTAGTAAAGAATCACCATACAAATTCTGTACTAAGGAGCAACTTAAGTAACCGTTAGTGTCTCTGAGTTGGGACAATTTAAAAATGGGAAATTTTAAAATGTACATTTACTAAACTATTACCTTTTGTTCCAGAATGTGGCTAATGGGTGCGATAGCACTGTGTGTGGTCTGTCAAGCGGGCACGGAGTGGCTGTGTCCAGAGCTGAGCGCGCGCCCGGCGGCCGAGTGCTCCTGTGACTTGCCCCACACGCTCAGATGTGCTGGTGACCATACTGCCTTGCAAGTAAGTGTGTCAATGCCCTTATTTTTTATAAGGAAAAAGCCGGCGAACGAGCTGACGATCCATCTGATCCATCAGCAACACCTAAGGCATCATTGATGCGTTGCTGGCAAAGAAACAGTGAAGAGAAAGAAATAAAGACTGGCTCTCAAGCCTCCAGCCGGAACACGATCAATGGTTTGGTGGCTGACTTTTGTCTCGTTTGAGCCCTACCACCAGCGAACTAGATTTAGTCGCCGCTTACGACACCCGCCCGGCATGGGATTGGGGTTAATATTCGAAGCCGCCCCTAGACGGCTAAAATATACCTACGTGTATTGAAATAATATATTAAAATAGGATGAGATTTTTGCCCACTGAGAGAAACCACTGCAGCATAACGGATCCATAATTAGATATACATTTACATCCAAGTGGGAACAAGCTTGCAATCAAAGCAAGCGAGCTGATCTACTTTAGGTACTTACATACATTGCTACAAAAGGAACATTACAGGAAAACCCACGAAACATGAATTATGTCTTGTTAACCTTTCCTGACATATCGTTTTATTTCTGAACATATAACATCTCGCCGGTGCGTATGACTCAAGTCGCCTCGTCTTTCGTTATCCGCGCCGTAAGAACTCAATGCCTGCGGCTGTGTTCCCATCTATTTAAAATGTTAGTGTCTTCAAAAGAAGAGAGGCTTTTTCTAAGTTAGTGCACTTATCGTTAGTCTTCTTCGCCACTTACCATCAGGTAGGATTGATGTTGACATCTGTACTTGAGTATTAACTTATTTTATGTAAAAGCAAACCGTCAAGTTGATTTATTTTTTATGAGCCATCTGATGGTAAAGGGCTATCGTCATTCATTGATGAAACTTTTGGTCATTCAACTGTCAACTGCATCTACAGTTCAGTTTAATAAACGGATATGATGTTTTCCGAACGTAGTGTTTACACGAGAGAGTAAACAAATCCGGAGCAGTCTCCTCCCTCGGCTCCAAGCGGATCGAAAGACAAACAGCGGGGTCATCACTAGCTGTAAACAAACCTCTTGAACGATTCAACATTAATATTTCGATAGAATTGTCGATACAAATGTTTCATCGCTGGTTGTTTTATTTTACTTCATTGTTATTTTTTTAATGTCTGGTCAAAGTAGGAATTTCGGGGAGACAATACATAAGATATATTATGGAGATATTATACTTAAATACGGAATTGATTAAATTGAGTGCCACTTGCTTGAAATTAATGGTTAAACATTATTAACTATCAATGTAAAATACCTCTTCTACAAAAAAATAAGGTCGAATTTATTTATGAGTGTGTTAGCGTTTAGCGTTTAATTTCGATTGCAGGGCGAACGTCTCTAGTAATTATTAAACTTACCACACAGTAGCAACGAAGCACAAATTAATTATAAAGGTATCACAAACTACTGAAGTAAATAAACAAGGTAGCATTTTCACGTCGACGTGACTTTGAGGAGGGTTCGGTTATAGACACGCCACGCGGTACATTAATGGCTCCTTTTCATTGAACGATACGACAATACGGCATTCTCCGTACGGAATTAGTTCCAGCTGTTACAGTGCTTAGCAAATTATTTGTAAATCTGATATCATTTAGCACAATGCAAAGACTGAGGACTGTTTTTCAGTTCCTTTCCTCATACTTCATTTCTTAAGTCTTGTAGGTATTGAGTGTATCTTGGAGAAAAGTGCTTTTATTTTTAACAAACAGCTATAGTTTTTATAATTTAAATTAATAATATAATAAAGAGGAAGGCTTTAATTTTTATTTCTTTGTAATGGATAAACTCAAAAAATACTGAACTGATTTCAAAAATTATTTTACCAATATGATTTACTATGATCTGCTGTTTCTGAGTAACTTAGGCTATATTTTAAAGTCGATGCATACGTAACGTGGACGTTACGGGACGGGACGGGACGGGACGGGACGTGAAGTTCTGGAAACATCGTTTCATAGGCCACGGATGCACGTACGGGACGGGAACGGGGCACGCTCGTATATTTATGGCCCGTCCACGTCCCGTCCACGTTACGTGTGCATCGACCTTTATTTTAAAAAACGGGATGTACAAACGCATACCAAAGCAAAGCTACTTGTTAAATTAACATTAAAAATCAGATAGGGCAACACTCTTATCTGAAGTAGGGTTGGAGAAAAATATGACAGATAAGACATTAATGCTACTGCAAATGTTATGTAAGATATTATTATGTCATATTATTACTCATATGTAGATAAAAGTCAAACATGTCTTCACATTGAATCGACAAACTTTAATAACAATCTTGACAGACAAGGCTGAATCGAACGTGTGTTTAGCAAGCCTAAGATGTGGTCGTGTCGTCCAATGTAAAAGTGTCCAATATTGTATCCCCCTAAGTGCCTGTGACTGATCATGATAGAGTAATTTTATCAATCTTGTATTTCCCGGAAAATATTGCTTAACACTTAGGCTTTTATTGATCGTTATTGTATGAGTGTGTCGTGTATGTACCTACATATGTTGTGTAGATGTTGTACTTTTGGAAATGGTTTATTGATTGTATAATTTGTAATATTAGTCTCGTGTATTTCAACTAGGAAACCCTGTCTCGTTACAGATATATTTAAAACGCATAGTAGGACAGAAAAAAATTACATATGTCTTCGTCAGTCCGTTTGTATATGTATATATATGTGCTCCTATTTGTACATATATTAAAAAGTTCATTATAAATGGTGCCACAGATATTTTGCTAATGTTTTATGTTTATGATAAGTGATCCCACCTGATGGTATCTAGCAATAAAGTCCAAAATGTTACGTGCACTAACTTATTTAAAATATTTTATCGGCAGCAGAATATATTTGCATTTCAATAAAATCGCATAAAACTGCACGAAATAAATTCATAAAATATTAAGCTGCTAAATGATCCTGTAAATATATTTTTCTATATTTTTTATGTAAATAGCCGGTAAACGAGCAAATACGATCGTCGTTTGATATTAGCATCACCAAAGGCATCACTGATGCGTAACGGCCAAGAAAGAGAGAAGAAAAAGAAAGAATGTTATATTTCATAAAAATTAACTACACAACTTGAGCTTCTAAATTATCCTGTAAAGAATTTTTTCCATATTTTTTATGTAAATAGCCGGCAAACGAGCAAATACGATCGTCGTTGGAGATTAGCATCACCAAAGGCATCACTGATGCGTTAACGGCCACGGAAGAGAGAAGAAAAAGAGAGAAAGTTATATTTCATAAAAATTACACAACCTGATTCTTATATTACCTGCACGATAGGTAATACAGTGTGAATTATGTGAATTACGATACACGGTCCTACTACTCCTATTATTTTAAACTATTGTCATGGTAAAGTACCTAAAGCATTTAGAAAGCATTCTCCTAAACTAAATAATAAAGTTGTCTCGTTTCGTGACAGACTAATAATTAAGTTTTGGGAAGTTAGTGTTTCATGAAAGGATCTAGAAATTCTGAAATATTTCAGGCAGCAAGACAAGAGAATAATTAAATTATTTAGGTACTGAAGGACACATTGCCAATAAGTTTTTCGTTCTAAATATAATTTTCCTTTTTTCTTTTAATTAAATAAATCGTAATTTGGAACAGTCAGGGTTTTTTTAATCGAATATATTATGTACTATGCATGTATAGGTATTCGTTTTGTTATATGGCTTGTAAAGTAAAAAGAGGATTACAAGAAAACATGAAGACAATATTTTAATTAAACTTACTTAAGTATATTTTAGCTTTTAATTTTTTTTTCATTTATCACACACTGAATAAACCATTAATTACATTAAAAATTAACCACCTGATGAGCAATACTATGTAATACTATGTATACTATTAAAACTATTAACAATTAGGCTATACGGGGGTGACATAGTAACTGCGTGACAAAACCCCTTCATAATAATAAAGATAAAAAAAAACCTTTTATTTCTCAAAGCAAAACTAGAACGTGACTGAAATGAAATTGATAACTGCGTAAATATCTATGCTAAAAGATCCTCGGATGAATAGCGTCCCAAAACAAACAGTGAAAAGCCGTTAACGAATGAAGCAGGAATACTAAAAAATCCCAACTTCATTTGTATAGTCGCGATGGTTTTAATAACCCATTGAATGAACACCCTGAGGCTACAGATAACGGAAGGGTTTCATTTAACAACGAAGCGGAAAATGAAAAATGAATTCGATGAAGATTGAAAAATCGGAAACATTGGACATGATTTTAAAATTTCAATTTGAATTTTTCTGTTTTTAGTCACTATTTCTAAAGATTGTAAGACTTCTATATTTTTTTATGTACGTTACCTCATATTTTGTACTAGTTTACCGATTTTGATGATTTTTTTTCGAAAGCTAGTACTTGTCATGTGGTTCCATTTAAATTTGAGAGATCTGACGAGTAGTGTTTGAGTTATCCCTAATAATGCGTAGGTACTAAATTGACTATGGTTTCTTTGAAGTCGGTTGTTTTTGTATTGTACGGATAATAATTATTTTTAATATACAATAATTTCCTCAAATCCATTCAGCCATATGCTCTTGGGAACACGAAATCAGAGCTCGAAACATCAGAGGTTTGCGAAGCCGGGAAAATACATTTTATTTTGACGCTCGAAACATAAAGGTGGCACGAACAAAGGTTCGACAAGTGAATTTAACTTTTCTCGGTGCGGTCAAATGTTATATCTAATAACAACTGAGCAATTCTTGTATATTATATACATATACTAGCTGCCCGAACAGACTTCGTTCTGACAAAAGTTTTTTTGAGGTGTATGGTATGAGGTATCCTATCTTTCAAGTTGGATCAAAATGCACATGGTGTGCAAGGATTAAAATCGGTTCATTAATTTAGGAGTCCATTGCGGACAAACAACGTGACAAGTATGACGTAATTTATACGTATTAAGATATAACGACATTTTATATGTATGTATATAAAATATCTGTAAAATTAAAAGATATCTATGTAAGATAAAAGATATCTGTAAAATTCAGCAGTCTATACAATACCTAGGAAATGTATAGAATATCTAAATCGTTCAGGTAACGCTTTGAATATTATTTATTTCATACTTCACCCAGGCATTCTATACTATACTCCATGCGTAGTTGGTAATGTGTGTAAAAGACAAAAACAAGCAAGTGGGAGAGGGGCGAGACGGCGTCTTTTCCTTCTATACAACGCTAGAACGCAGCGATAGGAAACTGCTCGCGTATATATTGTAAGGCTGTTTTTAAACTTATTGTTACAATGCATACACGAATTTTGCGTATTGATCGTGTATATTTTGTATCGTAGATGGTGTCCTTCTTCGTTCCAAACTAATTTCCAAACACTTCGGGATCTCTGCCTTTTCGCCGAATATTGTTTGGCAGATTATCACTTGCCAACTAACGTTTCGAAGAATTTTATTTCGCCGAATAATCATTTGCCAACTTATCACATAATTTTGTTTTATTTCCCAACCTAACAGTTGCCAACTGTACGTTTGATCTGCCTTTTATAATGACACTTTTCAAAAGGCCAACTCATTCATTTAGTTGTATATTGTTTACCAAATGATTAAAAATCATTATATTTACAAAGTTGCATTATATGCACTTTAGGGAGAATTTAGGGGTTTTTGATACACTAACAGGCTTCCAAACGTCTCCGGCGCTGCGGGAAGTGCAGCCCCTCCGCCCTTGCGTAACAAACTGCAGGCACTCCATGCTCGCCTACGCAGCTTCGGCTTTTTGGTCGCCTGCGGCGACCAGCCTCAGCCCCTTCGGCTCACATGGTGCCTGCAGTTTGTTACAGCGGGCGGGGGCTGCTCTCCCTCCGCGCCCCCGGGGTTCACATTCACTCTAGGGGTAGGGCAGACTAGTACCACGTGGGGTCGGGGTTGACTAAGTCGGTTCTGTCACCAATTTTGAAAAATTATCCGCCCCCCACTCCCCCTGTCACGGAGGTTCCGATACACACACGATTAGTCCGTATGCTTAATGGCGCTGTACATTATGGAACAAGATATACTTCTACGTCTTCTACGAAGTATACGCGATTATTTGCGTACTGCTCGTGTATGGATTGGAAGAAGAGTAAAAAAGTTAGTTCCAATCTATACGTGGTTAGTTTCATATCCCTGCGTTCTGGCCTTGTACAGAATGGCAAAACGCGGCGAGACGTGAGGGCAGGCAGTAAAAGTTTACTTGCCACAAAGGGTTTTGGCTGCCAAACCCAAACTTTGGCATTCTTACATTTAAGCAAGCTTCCAGCTCCGACATCTCCTCTGGCCTTATTGGCTAGGTTTAGAATTTCTTCTTGATACATAGAAATGACTCGCTCATGCCTGTTATCTATGGGTACGCAGACGATAGCAGAGTGGTGGTGGAACGTATAAATCTCACAATTTGGGCTGTATCCGAGTGGGGCACGGCCAATCTTGTACAATTCTAAGACTAAGATACGTGTAGCGTACCAGGAGCCCGCTCACCCGAGCCCTACTTTTCATAACGTACATTAAGAATATACCGATCGCCTTCAGTTGTTACGAGTTAAGATAAAAACCCTAACTTTTGGCGGTGCAGTGAACCAAACGCTTAAGCTGTTGCAACGATACGTGGAATTCTTGCAAAGTTGCGCAAACACTACACCCACCCACCAATGACGTGAAGAGAGTCAAAATTCAAAATATTTTTTCATATCACTGGCACGTTTTTTAATTTACCAGGTTTTCGGAAAAGTGCTTTGTCACGGAAAAGCCGTCGAGAAACTCCTTAGCAAATCTTTTAAAAATAAAAATACATTGGTATATATTTTATTACAAAAAAATATCACTAACTTAAACGGAACTGGTTGTAGAGTTGGTCATTTCATCCAAGTTGACGACACATACCCAAATCTATTAATTTTAAGCATTGCCGGTGGACCTGCAGGTATTCTGTACAGTAGATGGGAAACGTATACATTACCTAGGTAAAGTATGTAATGGTGAATAATATTAATATCATTTAACACATTGCCAAAACGACCCAGGTATAATCCGCGCGCGATCAGAATGGGATGCGACCTTTTGGAACTGAGACGCTTACGTGTCATCGGCAAGCCGTAGCGTCGGCAACAATGATACTTATTTATTTGTTTATTTATTTATGTACACTTTATTGACCACAATTTAAAATATTGAAGAACAAATGGCGAGCTTTATGCTTTTGCATGTAAGTATATTGTATGTATAAAAAAAGGTAAACGTGCCAAGAGGGCGCTGAAATTTGTAGTGAAATAGGAAGAGAGAGGAAACTATAAATGAAAGTAAAGTAAAGGTTAAAAGGGTATAATAAAATTTACCTGGTGGTTACACGTAAGTATTATAAAGGAAGTAGTAAATTTAGGAAAACACAAAGTCACTGATCGGAACACTGATGGAGGAGGCCTTCTGCTAAGGCCCCGGGCAGCTGGATGTGGAACCTCCGGCGTCCACTCCCGCCGGCGTCCACACCAAAGGAATGAGGTGCGGCCGTGTGAGATAATACACCGGCCGACACACTCGGCAGGTGAATCAGGTCGTGCGTTGGGTCGCACAACCCACGCACGCAGCGACTCGGCAATTCGCTCCCTCGGAGCGTCACCAGAGCAGTCCGTTGCGGGCGTGCAGCAGGCGCACAAGCCAACACACGCCGTAGCCCATTCCTTTGGTGTGGACGCCGGCGGGAGTGGACGCCGGAGGTTCCACATCCAGCTGCCCGGGGCCTTAGCAGAAGGCCTCCTCCATCAGTGTTCCGATCAGTGACTTTGTGTTTTCCTAAATTTACTACTTCCTTTATAATACTTACGTGTAACCACCAGGTAAATTTTATTATACCCTTTTAACCTTTACTTTACTTTCATTTATAGTTTCCTCTCTCTTCCTATTTCACTACAGTTTGGCGCCCACGTAAAATCCTTTCTAAATTCTAAATTAACACTTACACAAGTGACACCCCCTTTGGCTTACTTATTTTGGAACTTTCTTTTTCTTAAAACGACCCTCAAAATTCTCTTGCTCTCTTTACTTTTTAAACTTCCGTTACTTACTTGGTGGTTACAAATTGCAATAGCAATTAGCTTAACACTTAGTATATTTCTATAACTTGATTTAGCTTATTTTCTTAATCTTTTAAATTTTCTCTTTATTTTCTGTATCACTTTAGTTTCATAATTATCTTTAACTTTATTATGGCTAGATCAATAACCTTTAACTTTTTGAAAATCTTGAACTCGAATATGCGACTCTCATATAAATACTACCGGGACACTAAAATATTTTTTCTAAATCTTTATTTATTTTACAATTTTTAACTTTTATCTTTTTACATTTTAACTTTTACTTTCTAGATTTTTTTTTCTTTTCATGCATTCTTTCTGTAGCTTCTTTCTTCTTACCATTCTTCTTTCTTTTCTTCTTTCCGCTTTCTTTCCGTCATCTACAAGCTTCGAATTTTGGCTCTACTTCGAAGTTTTTCACACGACTTCACTTTTCTTGGCTTCCCTTTATACTAAAATACTTCTGAGTTTCCTTAATCTTCTTTTATATTTATCTTCCTTCCTGGAAGAAGACTTATAAACTAAGTAACTTAAACTTAGTTTATCTTTCTTTGAGGGCCTAATCCCTGAAGAACTCTTTTTTACTTTCTTCTTATAAACTAAGCACCTTAAACATAGTTTATCTTCTTTGAGGGCCTTATCCTTGAAGAGGGTTCTTACTTATAACCGTCTTGGTTATCTCTTTTAGAGCGGGTTACGACTCTTTAAATAAGCCTACAGTACGAGCGGATTGTGACTCGAAAAATAAGCCTACACTAACTAATCTCGTATCCGAGTTCTGGGTTTTCAACGTTGAGCGGATGACAACTCCTAAAATAAGCCTTAAAGTCATTGTCTAGTGTTACCTTTGGAGTAGGCGTCATTGAATGTGAACCCTAGCCCCTAACTTTGCAAGATTGATGTATGTTGTGACAGAGTGAAGAATGGACAGTATAATGAATGTGTAAGGTAGTCACTATTTTTAATTCCAAATTTTTTTGTAACAGCCAAAAAAATTACTTGGGTGGGGGAAATATATGTAGTATTTACTATTTCAACCTTTAAATACCTTTTCTATCCATCCTTCTCTTCATCTTACTTCATTTCTTTCTTCATTTTTATCTTTGTTTATTTCTAATATTTCTATATACTTTGTATGTTTTACCTTTCCCTCATAGTTTTGTTGGCTGTAGCCTGTAATTTAGAGTTAATATTTATTATAGATATCCTTTTACTTACTGATTAGTTTTGGTTTATGTATTCAAAATTTATTATATAACTTAATCTTTGTATTTCTCACTCTTAGGTCTTTTGTAACTTTAAAATTACCTTTTGTAACATTCTTGTATAGCTCTCTCTTTAGTTTAATAATGATTTCTGTATTATTTTCTTAGAACGTTTAGTATTATGTCCATTTTCTGTAACTTTGTTATGACAATGTTTGTCATTAGTGTCTTAATAATATCTTCTAAATTTCCATAGATTAAATGTAATTTGTTAGTATTTTTTATAGATTATATCCAAATGTTTTAAAATATCTTATGTAACCTTTTCCTGTTACTTTTTAAATTATAAGGAACAAAAATTCAAACCTGGAAGACCGTTTTGAAAATGGTTCGCCGAGCACAGAGCAGCTCGGCGAAACAGAAGGAGTTGCCCGGTATCTTTCACACGGGAGAGACGTGTGGACTTCGTTTGATCAAAAGGAAAATATCTGATGGGAAAATTGTTTCAGAATTGCCTGATCTGACCCTTATTTCCGGGCTACGGCGTGTGTTGGCTTGTGCGCCTGCTGCACGCCCGCAACGGACTGCTCTGGTGACGCTCCGAGGGAGCGAATTGTCGAGTCGCTGCGTGCGTGGGTTGTGCGACCCAACGCACGACCTGATTCACCTGCCGAGTGTGTCGGCCGGTGTATTATCTCACACGGCCGCACCTCATTCCTTTGGTGTGGACGCCGGCGGGAGTGGACGCCGGAGGTTCCACATCCAGCTGCCCGGGGCCTTAGCAGAAGGCCTCCTCCATCAGTGTTCCGATCAGTGACTTTGTGTTTTCCTAAATTTACTACTTCCTTTATAATACTTACGTGTAACCACCAGGTAAATTTTATTATACCCTTTTAACCTTTACTTTACTTTCATTTATAGTTTCCTCTCTCTTCCTATTTCACTACAAATTGAGGCAGTCGAAAATTCGACTAAATATTAAGGTGTAGCGATTTCACTATGACTATTTCAAATAAAATATATGCTTTTATAATATTATAGGCAAAGCATTGAAGTAGAACGTTCCCAATAGTGATATCCATCATCTGCAGTACTTAGGTAGTCTGTTTACATTTTTATTCTATTTTTCAAAAGGTGACTTCTGACGAAAGTGAAAGCTCTGAAGATGACGAAAACTCTGATGAAGATTGCCATGAAGCAAATAGGCATTAATGTAAAATAATGTATCTAAACATTTTATTGAATTGATTACAACCATGAACATTTTTTATATATAGGTAACCATTATGATAGATCGTAGAAATAATTAATTTATAATTAATACTAGGTAATACTAAAAAATTATTATCTCAATTTTTCAGGATTTTTTTTGCTAACGCTACTTGAGATCTTTTGTTTTTGATTTACTTCGACAAGGTTCCATACCAATCTCGTCGCGCGCGGATTATATTATACACATTACCTAGGGATTGTGCTGAATACCTGCATTATACAGATATCCGGTAACATATATACACAATCTGAGTCGGAAACTGCTCCAACGATTTTCATGAAATTTAGTATGCAGGGGGTTTCGGGGGCGATAAATCGATCTAGCTAGAATTCATTTTTAGAATATGTCATTTTATCCGTGTTTTTAGGCAGTAAAAAACTGCTACAATAGACTCTTCCTGATATCTATTGGCGAGAAGCAATACTTAAACTACTTCAGTAGATGGCGTTGTTAAGCAACACTAAGCCAAATATATAATAAAATTTCCAACAAACACGATTTACCAAAAAAAAAAAAAAAAAGCAAGCAAAGCCGGGTCATCCGGTTACTTCTATTTTATGTAAGATATTCCTACATGTAAATAGAGTGGATTTGTTATAGGAAACTAAACAAATTATATTATTACAAGTTACTTTTGTTCTGTATCCGTGACTCTTGAGTGCGGCCGTAAGTCATCAAAAAGTTTATATCTGAATATTAAGCTATTAATTAGGTACTATTCAGATCATATTATTGTGAACATCGTTTTAATAAACAGGCCAAATTGCTGCCAATGCCCAAAACTTAACAGAAAAGACTCATGATGATGATACATTGAATTTAATATAGTTTTAGCACAGAAGACTTATTAGTGTTTTAGTCAATCACGTTAACGGCTGCGCAGGACTATAGTTGGTTACACTGTAGTTGGAGTTGTGACCTTAATTGGAGGATAGAGGTACTTAACACATTCACTACTTAAATAATGGATACAAAGTATAGCCAGAAGCCAAAACTTTTTACGGCGAACAAAATGAACGGGACGTTCGCTCGGATCCGAGTGGGCGGCACCGCTACTATGGCCCGTCATACTCGGATCCGAGTAAAGAGCACTGAATGTGTTAAAGGAGAACTGTCTCATTTGGGGGAGAGTTGAAAAAGTGTCCAGCTGTTAGCCGTAAATAACCGTTAAAAAATGCTCCACACTGGCGCTAGTATAGGAAAAAGAGTAGGTATAGCATGAATGTAGCAGTTGTTGACGGATTGAAGTATGCCGAGTTAGACAATGAGTATTCGTCGGCCAAAGCCCCGTTCCTACTGTGGTGCCACCAGTTTAACGCAGTTTGACCATTGAAGTATAATATCATAGAAGTGACATCTTGAACAAAATATGTGTTCCCGCCGGGAAGTTCTATTTTCAAAATTGAGCCCCCGTTCTCCTTTCAAAATCGAACGAATCCATTGGAAATGCAGCCGCGCAGCTTCAATTCATTGGAACATACATTGTGTTCGCGGTGTCTGTTCTATACGCTAGTAATTATACTTCAATGAGTTTGACGGATATTTTTTCACAACAGAGACATTTCTAATTTACCTCTATCCTCCATGCTGCTTCTGTACATACGATATAAAAAGGCTCGTAAAGTAGGTATACAACATTGCTATTAAACTTGAACAGGCGCATATTCTCCGCCCTGAAGTATTATAGTGCATTTCAACAATCTGAAATTGGGCGTAATGTTGGTAGCATTGAAATAAGTGTCTTTTATATTTCAAAAACCATTTTATGGACATGATAATAGCGTTGTTATGAAATTCATAAAGGTGGTAACGGTTTTTAATACGAGATAACCTAAAACATTACATTTAATATAACATTTAATTGAAGTGAAACTTCCAATGCGACTTCAAACAAGGCTGCGTTACACGTTTAACGCTACCATGGAGGGGGTATGAAGGCATTGTTGCGTTAAACGATTCGTTTTATTATTGCTGGATAGATGGCGCTAGCTGCTTATTTTACTCTTCATATTATGTTATGAGAGAATCTCTGAAGCCATTTACGGTTAAGTAAAATATATTTCATTTATTGAATTAGGTAACGTTAGGTCAATGGTCAATGGTCTATGTACCAGGCAATCATAACACACGCGTCATTGCTCACTGCACTGTTTTAAGATAAAAACATAATAAACCTACCAGCACTGATTGATTACACTGGCACACACATACGACATGCGATTACTACAGTCAAAACTAGAAACTAGTCAAAAGACGAAAACTGTCACAATTACAAATAGTTTAGGAGAAACTTCTAGATCTAGTCTAGTCATTAATTTTCCTCACTTATTAATTACTCTTCGTATTAATTAACCTTTTCACACAGTTTAGTCGGCAAAATAATTAGGTATGCAAGGCATGAAACAAAAATGTTCTGTAATGTTTAATTTTACAGAATGCTTGTGTTATTATCAATGTAAAATGCTACCTATGTAGGTACCTACATACCTACGCAAGTTACGATTTACCATTGATTATAACACAAACATTGTGTGATATTAAACATTATCGAACGTTATTGTTTCATAAATAATTGACTTTAATTTATTGAAGTATTATACACAATAGTTCAATGATTTAATTACTTAATTTCTAATAATCATTGTGATTCAATCTACGCTATGAATGTTTAAATTACACACATGAAAACTGAAGTGATATTAACGAAGCCGTATCAGAGCGTTTCAAAATAAAGCAAAATTAAAGGCATTTGTGCCCTTGTTATTAATTATTCGGACAAATTGTTTTCAATTACTAAACTAATAACTAATTGAGATTGTTCAAATTTACGTACCCTTACATTGTAAAATTATATCTATTTGGGTAAATTTGAACTAACCTCACAACTAAAGGAACAAATGTATAACAACTAAAATACACAAAAACAAAATGTCACTGCAAGCTTACTAAAATGTACCAGTAAAAACTGCATCAAAATCGGTTAATCCATTTCTGAGATCTGAGACATTTTTAAATCATTGTTTTATTGCGTATTAATGCGTTACCTAATAAGTCATCATCATCACAGGTATGCCTAAGCATTCCATTGCTTGGCTGGGGTCTTGAACTTATCAGGTTTCACACACATTTGACAACTTTATTATGATGAAACTGTTCGATGGGGAGATTTTGTCGCGATGTGTTCCGTTAAGGAAGCAAGTGATAATTAACTTTTGGGACGCATCATGATTTCAAAATTAGAGATGCGTAGGTGCAGATTCGAATATAACAGCAAAGTTCAGACTTATATGAAATGCACTATACTGTGTTATTGCTTATTAACAAATCAATAAACATCCAATTTCTCCACAGATCATCGGACGGCACTTACGAGAACAGAAGTCAAAAAACAAGAACAGCGCGGTTTCTCTCCTGGACTGTGCGTTACGAGGCGTGACGTCCTTACCATCAGCGTCTGTTGCTGAGTTGGCTGGGATCGGTCTTCATGGGCTGGTGATATCAAGTGGGGATATTAAACGAGTGCAGCAGGGAGCTTTTAGTAGCGTTTCTGCTACGTTACTTGCTTTAGGTAAGTTAAGTAGTTTGGTTCCAGGCAATTTTTATTATTATGGAATTAGCCGGAAAACGAGCTGACGATCTACCTGATGGTAAGTGCCTATCATCGCCCATAGACATCAGCGACACCAAAGGCATCACTGATGCTTTACCGGCCAAGAGAGACAGAATAAAAATAAAGAAAGAACTGACTCTAACTGACTCTCTCTTCAATGAATGGTCTATCATTTTAGGATTGACACATCCCGATCTATAATCATGCAAAGGTTATTTTTTACGGTTGTTAGTACTTAGTATTTACTTTTTCGTCTGATTAATTACTTGCGTCATTGAAGAAAAAGTAAGGAAACCTACGCATAGTCCCATAATGTTCCTAAAGGTGTGTCATCAATAATGCGAGCAACATCAGTACGCTGCAAAATGGCTGCAAAGGACCACGCTGCCAACAAAGTGTTTTGTATTATGTTCACTATTGACCTTTCTATTGTCAATATTGGGATATGTATCAACAGGTTTGCCAAACAATCAGCTGCCGTCGGTGCCAACGGAGGCGCTGGCCCATCTGTCGTACTTGGATCGCCTCGATCTCTCCAACAACAAGATTCACGCCTTGGATTCTAATTCGTTTAAGGTATAGTCTATTCTAAAATTTCTAAATGTGTCTTACATGACATTTTAAGAGAGACCAGGTAAATGGTCATTTAGATTAACAAATGTGCAAAATCATTTTCGATGTTAGATCAAGTGGGTAGATTTGTTAGCCAAAGCACAATATAGGAATCTAACGCCAAAGGTAGTCTTTTGACGGTGTTGCCAATTAAGATTTCGAAAGTATTAAATACTATCCCATGTAAACGTATTTAATCCACACTATTAGACTGTTTGAAATAATAAAATTGATGTTAATATTTTATGACCAAATTAATTTAAATTCAACGTGTAGTGCAATGTGTGTCACTCGAATTATATTGGGTAGTTAGATATTTCCTTTCCTCGCATAAAAATAGCAGGCCCTAAGGACTCCGATTTGACTACGGAACCCTAAAAATGGGATTTCACAATCTCTACTCTATCTATTCTTATTTTAACACGTTTTAATTTATCCGCTTGAAGTCTTGTCTGTTCTTACAAAATTTGTAACAGATAAATTACTTATCTGAAGAGCAATTTTTTGGATTGGGAAACTCAACTCAGATTTCAATAGAAATACCGAAAAAACACGTCAGAAATGTTTTGGATTTTCACCTTGTGTAGGATAGTTTGTTATTACAAACTAATATTGGCTAAAGAGAAAATAAATATAATGTATAAATTCAAAACGAGAATTTTAATAACAATGAACTCCAATAATATGAATAAGTGATTTTAAATTTTAGTTTGAATAACTGAATTACTAATCACGGTAGAAAGTCCACTTTAGTACACACGATATGTAATAAATTCATCGCTTGTAGTGCGATTTTCAGATTGCCTCGACAACTAAACTCTGTCTAGACGGGATGAATACATGAATACAATTTATTTTACATGTTTATATTGCATTCTAGGACAAAATGTACGATCAATCCTCGTCTGGACTATTTGAGCTGAAAGATACGATTAATAAATATCGGCTATAAAGACTTTAGATCTCAATACGGAAAAAGAAAATCTTACCTAGTCAATATCTTTTATAAATGCAAATAATAAGAGATGTGTTTTCAATGAAAAGAAAGGTAAACACTATAATAAGAAACAAAACCTTTTGTCGTGAACATCCCGCCGGTACGGACGACGTGGTTTGCCTCGTCATTCGTTATACGCACCACGAAGGACTGGAATAACTTACCTGCGTTGACGTTCCCGCCAGCCTATGACGTGGATGTCTTCAAGAAAAGAGTGAATAGGCTTTTACTAAGTTAATGTGCTCACCACCTTGGACCACATCTCCACTTACCATCAGGTGGGATTGTGGTCAAGCATTAACTTATTTGTGTAAAAAAAGTCAGTTGCCTATATCAAACTAATTTTTTAATGCTTATGTTCATCTTGAAGAAAACAATGCTAACGAGACTTGACCGAGTTTGTTCATTAAAAATATTTGAGAAAACTGTTATAATATGCAGTTATTTACTGAGGTAATAGATCTCGTAACAATTATTTGTAGAATAATTACAACTTACGATACAAACATAGTGTCCATATTAATTTAAACATCTATTACAGAGCATCCAAAACCTAACATACTTAGACATAAGCGACAATCAGCTTACAAGCATCGCACCGGAAGCTTTTAAGCCCCTTGAGAAGCTTTTGATCCTGAGACTGAGAGGAAACCTATTGAAGGTGTCCGCACTGACGTCTTTGAAGGTAATATTGTGGTTAATGTTAAAGGTTTTAATCATGTTTCGGTTGGTGATAATTATGCGATATAATTAAGCTTGTTGGAAGGAGATGGGCAATTTATTGAGCATTTGTTGTTTAAAACTAGAAAGCAACAATTTTGCTTTCTAAAGTAAAAAAACATGTTGCATGAATTGGTAGATATTGTTTTATAAATTATTTCAGTAGTCCATATAAGCTCTAACTTTGTATGGAATATTTTTTTGTCGTATCCCAAAACATCCTGGATTAAATTAATTCTTTTGTGTATCTATGCTTGCTTGAAAATATTGTTGGATTTCTAACATAAATAGGAAAATTTTAATTCACATTTTTTAAACCCCTAATAATTTCATCATCCATAAAACTTTCAAGCAATTGAAAAAAAAAGAAGATTACTAATTTGACATGTTTATCGCAATAATGGAACTGCAAAATACTCAAAATAATGACGATATTATTAATGATTATATTATTGTTTTGTTGTTTGTTCAATCCATGGATTTCTCCTAAAGCAGTGATATAATTGTAACTATTTTTTTCTATTGTCGAATTAATTAAACTAAAAGTTACCCGCTGCGTTTCTGATTCAATTATCGAATCCTCCACTTCGGGATTCAAATGAAGTACTCACAATGAAAATTGACTTGGAAATCGGTATCCGATCAGAGGATTTAATAAAGTCCAATCGTTTTATGGCACAACACTGTGAACGATGACTTTTTTTACGGATTTCGAACAAGGAGACTTATATTATGTTTCAAAAGTTGGTGCCTACGACTTCGTCTGTGGCAATGTTTTCCTATCCTCTATTTTATTTGAAACTAGCTGTTACCCGCAGCTTCGCATGCGAAAATAATGTTTTATCTTATACTAGCTTATACCCGCGACTTCGTCTGCGTGGACTTGAGAATTAAATGAAATTAATCAAAAAAACATCCCGGGAAATGCGAGTATTTTGGCACCGAAGGTTTTGTACAAATTTAGAGATAAGAGCAATATTAAATGATTCAGTAATAAACTTAACTTTGCCGCTGTAAAACTGTCGTTCCTATGCATGGACAAAGCGATCAATTAACCAAATACAAATAAGTTTAAGGTTTTTTCTAATGATACCTCCACGCATTCCTGAGAAAATAGGGTCCATAGATAGACAGACTGACGGACAACGAAGTGATCCTATAAGAGCTATGTTTTTTCTTTTGAGGAAAACTCTAAAACAATAAATAACCTGTAAACCCAACTTCCAAACTAAATTATACCCTTGACCTGATGAAGCAGCAGATCCATCTCCGACCTCGAACGACATGCACCCTGTTATTTGATCCGGGATATGAAATATTTGTGAGCCAAATTTCATCTAAATCCATTTAGCCGCTTTAGCGAGAGTAAAAAAATATCTTATTATACGCCTAAGAAATATTACTGGGATTTTATATACGTACACCATCAGATCTAGAATTGGTCAATGTTGTACTGGTTTTGCTATGTCAACGTGACCATCAACAAATATTATTAAAACTGTTATTCCCACCCATTCTGGAGTTACATAGTCTGTCTCTAAGATACACAACCAGACCCAACCCAGCCCAGACCCTAATACAATATCCTGTCATTTCGTAGCAGCTACCACACAACATTTACCATTATAATGTATTTTTTATACGACCAAAAAGTAGAGATTTCATGGAAAAAAATCCCACAGACTTTTTTAAAAAAGCAGATATTTTGACTTGAGAATTTTCGATTGAAAATTAGGGTGCTTTTTCGGTGTTAAGTCAAAATAAGGTGAAAAAAGAAATATTTAAAATCAAAAAAATAACAGTGTGTTTGAAACAAAAAGTTAAGTTTTCACCAAATTTGTGAATTTGTTTTTTGTAAAAGAAAAATAAAAAACCAAAAACTTTGTTATAAGAATTTTTCACATAATATGAAAAATTATATGAAAAAAGTGGAAATCCAAAACTTGTAGATCTTTCTATTACCTTCAACTTTACCATTTAACTTTTTTCCATAGGACTTGCAGTTTTGCCGGAAATCGAGATAAACCGTTTTTTACCATTAAAAACTCACCCCCCCCCCCGCCCACTTCCCGACCTCAGATCGCCCGTAAATTATTTATGCTTTCATTTTTATTATATTCTCTTCCTTTTTCAATGGGTATCATCCTACTATTATTTTTTCACTTACCATTTTCAAAGGCTTCAGCCTTGGTCAATTAAGATATATCTACAGAGATAATTAAAGACAACTGAAAAAAAGGTTTTACTTCGACTACACCTCCCCGATATTAAACCAGGACATTGTAGGAGTTGTAGATTATAAATGACAGTTTAATTCAGACTACGGGAATACTGGACTGCTCCTATTTATTCAAAGACGTCGACAATTTTTTCCACGTAAGTATAAACAGCAAAACCTAAAGTAATCGAATTCTTCTTCCATTCTAATTACGTAGTGTTTTATTGGCACTATTTCTTCCTTCTTTTCGACTTATTATGTGTTTTCATCTGACCAAGTAATGTCTGTAAGACGGCCCCATGCTGCTCACCAGATCACGCAAACTGCCGCTGCCGCCGCGCCGCTCTGTCTCCATGATCGGATCGGGTGGTTTAGCAGGTAGCTGAGGTGTGCCATGTCAGGTTTATCGGTCAATGTTTGATCGCGCCGACCACGGGCTACATGAGTCGCTCAGGGACGTCTTGCCCCTCCGTATTTGACTACCTGAGAGCTAAATGCTTCTGCGCGAAGAGTCAAACCCCGACTATCTGGGGAGTTTCGCAACCGCGGTATCAGCTAGATTTACGGTAATGAAAGGATCCCCTAACCGATAGCAGGGCCCGCCTCTCAACCGGGAGACTCTAGTTCTCCTGAGTTTATTCCTGAATGACTTTGGGATTTTTAAGTGTCCAAGAACCTGGCCCAAATACCAGACGTATATTATATACCTATAAAACGTTTCAAAAGAAACACATTGTTTAAACTGATTCGCCATTTGTGGATTAAAACAGCGTGCATGCATTACCATAACATTAGTTTATTTTTACTAACTACTATTTAAATAATAAATAACTCACCGCTAAATCCCTACTAATATTATAAATGTGAAAGTTTGTTTGTTTGTTTGTCCGTTTTTCACGTCGCAACGAAGCTGTTATATGGTATGATTTTTGTGTGTGGAGATACTGAAACTCACAATACAAATTCAAAGTATTCCTTCGGGAGCCGGTATTGAAAAATAATCAATCACATTTTCTTTTTACTTTTTCATGCAAAATTAAGAAAAAAAAATGAAAAATATATTCCATCAATTTAAGTAAGGAGTAAGTTGCAACAAAATATGTGTTGCAAATGAGAAACAAATAGATTTGTTTAAAAAAAATCCTTACACATTTACATCCTTTCCTGGGGAAACCTTTGAATTTTCCGTAATGAAATGTGGTGTAGGTACAATACAACGAAGAGTATAGGTAAGTACCAAATTAATCATTTTACATCAAAATCCGTTCAGCGTTTTCATAAGATGCCTATATACTGACAGACAGACAGACAAACAATAATTTAAAAAAATATTTTTGTGCTCTAACACGTTATTGTAGTGCCCCCTAATGGAAATAAAAAAAATCAATATGTAGAAAAAAACCCTTTAAGTTTTATTATAGTATAGTTAGATCAATTATACGGGGCCCCCAGCCTACAGGGACAACGAATAACAGCTAAATGGCGCCCACGGTAGTGACAAACCAAGCGCCCTGCTATCGACTTACTTCGCTAAATTTCAAAACAACCGCCGCTATAGTTTCCTTTTTTCCTCTTTTCGCCCTTTTTTCTCTCGAAAATTGACAGATAAGGCTCGTGCGGGGCCCTTCAAAAAAATTTAATACTGATACTCGGGTCATGGGTGTTATAGTGATGTGTTATTATTGTTGTCCATGCCACCCGCGACAGAGGGAATCCTACTGCGGAGGTATGAGTGTTCAAGCGTTTTTATTTATTATATCAAAATGGTGCCCATGATAGTTATAAATCAAGCGCCGTATTCAAATTACTGCGCTTCATTTCAAAACGTGGTGCCCTCCTGAAAAAAAAAACTTGCCAGCCGCCTTAAGGCTGCTGTAGTTGGCACCCATTTTATCTCCCGAAATTTGACAGATGAGGTTCACGCGGTTTCACTCAACAAAATTAAATACTCGGGACATGGGTGTTAGAGTGATGTGTTATTAGTGTTGTCCAACTCCATGCCACCCGCGACAGAGGGAATCCTACAGTGGAGGTATCAGTGACCAAGCGTTTTTATTTAGTATATTAGGTTTTACCTTATCTGTACTTCTTTTAAAAAATTTTTAAAAAAGCGGCGAATTTATATTGAATAACTCATACTAAGCAATGTACCTATATACTGAAAGCCACGGTATAATCACAAAGGATTTCTCCAGGAGAGGGTTTTGAAAAATAAAAACATTAATTTGTATTTTTTTTCTTTTTTTAAATGCAAAATTAAAAAAAAACTGAAAAATATGTATTCCATCAATAAAAGCAAGAAACGCTTGTTGCAAATGTGAAGCAATCCTACAGTGGAGGTATCAGTGACCAAGCGTTTTTATTTATTATATTAGGTTTTACCTTATCTGTACCTCTTTTAAAAAAAAATAAAAAAGCGGCGAATTTATATTGAATAACTCATATTAAGCAATATACCTATATACTGAAAGCCACGGTATAATCACAAAGGATTTCTCCAGGAGAGGGTTTTGAAAAATAAAAACATTAATTTGTATTTTTTTTCTTTTTTTAAATGCATGCAAAATTTAAAAAAAAAACTGAAAAATATGTATTCCATCAATAAAAGCAAGAAACGCTTGTTGCAAATGTGAAGCAAATCGGTTGATTGAAATTTTGAAAAAATATTCAATGTACAGAAAATGATCCTATTTTTTTTCTAAAACTTTTTTTTTCTAAAATAAAAGTAGCCTAAGTTACTCCTTGTTACATCAGCTATCTGCCAGTGAAAGTCCCGTCAAAATCGGCCCAGCCGTTTCAGAGATTAGCCGGAACAAACAGACAGACAGACAGACAGACAAAAATTGTAAAAAATGTTGTTTTGGTATATGTAGCCTATATACATCCAAATGCACTTCGTAAAAAGCGGTTATTTTAATATTACAAACAGACACTCCAATTTTATTTATTTGTATAGATTACAAACAGACACTCCAATTTTAATTATTTGTATTTTCTAAAATAAAAGTAGCCGAAGTTACTCCTTGTTACATCAGCTATCTGCCAGTGGAAGTCCCGTCAAAATCGGCCCAGCCGTTTCAGAGATTAGCCGGAACAAACAGACAGACAGACAGACAGACAGACAGACAAAAATTGTAAAATATGTTGTTTTGGTTTAAGTAGCCTATATACATCCAAATGCACTTCGTAAAAAGCGGTTATTTTAATATTACAAACAGACACTCCAATTTTATTTATTTGTATAGATGTATAGATAGATGTATAGATATTAGGTTTTACCTTATCTGTACCTCTTTTAAAAAAAATTAAAAAAGCGGCGAATTTATATTGAATAACTCATATTAAGCAATGTACCTATATACTGAAAGCCACGGTATAATCACAAAGGATTTCTCCAGGAGAGGGTTTTGAAAAATAAAAACATTAATTTGTATTTTTTTTCTTTTTTTAAATGCATGCAAAATTTAAAAAAAAAACTGAAAAATATGTATTCCTTCAATAAAAGCAAGAAACGCTTGTTGCAAATGTGAAGCAAATCGGTTGATTGAAATTTTGAAAAAATATTCAATGTACAGAAAATGATCCTATTTTTTTTCTAAAACTTTTTTTTTCTAAAATAAAAGTAGCCTAAGTCACTCCTTGTTACATCAGCTATCTGCCAGTGAAAGTCTCGTCAAAATCGGCCCAGCCGTTTCAGAGATTAGCCGGAACAAACAGACAGACAGACAGACAAAAATTGTAAAAAATGTTGTTTTGGTATATGTAGCCTATATACATCCAAATGCACTTCGTAAAAAGCGGTTATTTTAATATTACAAACAGACACTCCAATTTTATTTATTTGTATAGATAATATTCGGAATTCTTTTTATTAATTTATGTAAGAGTAAATTTCAAGTTTCAAGTAAAGGAAACTAAGTAATTCTTTATACTCATACAAAATTATACACCATATTTTAGTAACTCCCTTTACGTCGTGTTTCGGCTGGGTGTTGTCTTTCTCTTTCTCGTGTTGCTGATGTCATTAGCTGACGGTAGCTACTTACCATCAGGCTTGTTTGACTGCTATTTTCATGAAAATACGTTCAGTAGATTCTAAAAGATCAGTCATTCCAATTTTCATCGAATACTGTACCTTTTGCACGTTTCATCACGAATTTGAGCTCCCAAAACCCATTGCGTAACGGAATGCATAAATAATTTCACTGGATACACTGCGCTATGCAAGTTCCGCGTGGTAATGAGAACAACCCGCTAGGGAATCCCCGGCTTGGGATTGTGATACTCGTATAATTTGTGTGACTTAGAGTAACTTTGTATTAATGATAAGTTAGTATTCTAAAACTTAGTTGTAGACATAAAATAAGGAATCGGATCATAAAAAAACAATAAGTAATATTAGATTATGCACAAAATATATTGTGTAATATTAACAAAATATAAATTATTAATTGCATTCTTATCAAGAGTTTGCTTTTAGGTACTAACTATGTAGTGCGCTTAATATCCACGACTTCATTGTCACTCAAGAGGTTTAGGTAATAGTTGAGCTTTAGCGTATTTATTAAAAAATTATAGGCAAAAATACTTCTGATTTCTAGAGGTCTTATCTTGCGTTTTTTCCCACTTATCTTAGAAAAAGCTTAACCAATTTGGATTACGTTTTTACTAATATTGTATAACAGTAAGCAAGATTCACCTTTAATTTATTTTGTCACCAGGAAGCTCATGTGTTGAAAGAACTGGATGTGTCAAGCAATGCGCTAGAAGGGCCGGTGGGACCGAACACAGTACCGGCATTAGGATTGTTGGAAACATTACAGCTGTCAGATAATACGTTCGCTAGTATACGACGTGGAGCTTTGTCAGGTTAGTAAAGTTGTGAAGATCATTTATTTCCGATAGAACCTTTAGTTCATGGAGTAATAGGGGTATTGAGGAATGACTCATATAGGGGGGAAATTGAAAAAGTGTCCGGCGGTAAGCAGTAAACAAATGACAATATGGCGGATGCACAGGACCTAAGGTGGTACAGTGCCACCAACTTATCTGTGAAATGGCGAAAATTGGAACTAATGCCGCCATGTTTAAAAGTCATTCATAAGTTCTTTGTGCTAATTTATTTGACATTTACTACCTCTCGAATTGCGTCCAATGATTGGTCCGAAAGCAAAAAAAAAGCAAAGCAACAACCCATAATTGTCCCACTGCTGGGCTCGGGGTCTCCTCTCACAGTGTGAGGGGTATTAGGCCATAGCTGGCACGCTGGCCAAGTGCAGATTGGTAGACTTCACACACCTTTGAGAACTTTATGGAGAACTCTCCGGTGTGCAGGTTTCCTCACGATGTTTTCCTTCACCGAAGCAAGTGATAATTAAGTTCTAATACGCACATAATATTTGAAAATTAGAGGTGCATGCCAGGATTTGAACTCGGGTCCCTTCGTTCGGGAGACCAACGTTCTAATCGCTAGGCTATCACTGCTGTCCGAAAGCGCCATCCTTCTATTCACAGATAAGTTGGTTTCACTGTATGAATGTAGCAGTTGTTGACAGATTTAACTGTTAACGTAGTCCTTTACCATATTGCTACAGTGGCGCCATCTTATTTAACAGAGTTTGACGGACTTTTTTTCACAACAGAGTTATTTCTCCTTGCCTTATACTCCATGCTTTATACATGCTGTTAACACTTATCTCTTCTACTTCATTGTCATTATCAGCTCATAGCTTTTTCTCTCCTGCATTTGCTTTCTTCACTCAATCTGAAGGGTAAATAAATGATGTTGGTGATGATTATGCTATAGGCAATGATAGTGATAATGACAGGGATAGTGATAATGATATAGGCAAAGGCAATGATAATGGCAATGGCATTAGCAAGTAAAAATTAATTTGTAACACGTGAATGTTATTGCTATTGTTTTTTTTTGCCGTGATACAAGATTCCAAATACATTAAAACCAATAGAATACTATGCATTTTTTATTATTTATAACTTTGCTGGAAAATATGACATTTCTTTGAATCAATGAGTAACATCTTTGATTTCGTAATTAAAATTCTACTTAACACAAATTTAATAGAATATCTTTTGCACCGTCTACGAGGAAAATTCAACATCACGCTAATCATAATAAAAATTGTTAAATAGTTACTATTTAAAATAAGATAAACATTTTCTTAGTATTATTCTTATCTTTGCTTATTTTTATCTTTTCATACATATTATTCTCTTCAATTCTTTTGTTATTTTTCGTTCTTTCTTTTACGATACATTTGTTTACAGGTCTAACGAATCTAACTCATTTGAATTTACACAACAATCAAATAGATGTATTGGAGGATTACTCTTTCAAGCACCTAACATACTTAAAGCACTTGGATTTGTCTCAGAATGAAATAGTTGCTGTATCTGGTAAGTAATTCAAATAAATTCTACTAATACCATACATAATAGAAAGAATACATAATAGTACTTATAATCTAATACTATAAATGTATTAGTTTCATAGTTAATACTATAAATGTACTATGAATGTATCAAACATGTTCAGCACACAGGTAAACCATAATCTGGAATAAGACATAGGGAACATAAATACCATTACGCTAATGAGCAAACGTTAACTTCATGCTAGAAGCAAATTTCTTCTAGTCAATTTATGGGAATTATTTCTTTACTTTACTACAAATAATACAACTTCACTGACATATTTATAAAGAGGATTTTTTTTCCGTGAAACAGATTCAATAAAGCAGCTAAAATAACAAAATACTTGTAAAATAAAAGAAAATCCTCAGAGGAATTTTATAAAATAATTGTTAATAATAATATATAATCCTGATTTTTGTTAATTATTATAATATTATACGAATCTTGCGTTATTTAATAAAACGGTAATAATTGACTTTATAAAATAGGTTAAAGTTCAACAATACGAAATTGTTCACTAATAGGTACCTGCTTATAAAATTTTATACTAAACCATTTAATCAGTAAATTAAAATGTTTAATAGCGAGCTACCAAATTCAAAAGTAAAACAAATGTTCAAAGGTAATAGAAAAGTGATCTCAGTAAAATTAGAAGACCTTTGGACCAGCCGAAACTCGTTACAATGAGTTAAAAGCGAATTTAAAATGTTTAGTAGATTGTGATACCCTTATTTCTACTTTCACGCTTGTTTCTTTTGGGGTTCTGTATAGAAACAATGCCCATTATTACAGATAATATATAAACAAGAAGCTTAAAACAAACTTTGTGCTTCCACACTGCAATTAGGTATTTTAAAAGTATTATCTGACTAATTATTATCGCTGTAACGTTTTACTAGTGTGTCAGCACTAGTAAGTATTGCACGCACACATGAAAATTTGCATGTGTATATACACACTCCATACATAAATCTGGCCATACATAATCAAATTTACTTTTCTTTGCAGCGGACTTGATACGGCAACATTTTTTTCAAATTCGTCTGTCAGCTCCAGATTAGTATTGTGTCCAGAACACTGCATATTCTTTCCCGACTCACCCTTGCCCACATTTTTTCTCTTCCAACAGGAAATTGAAAAGTCACTGACTCAATGAACAGCTCTTTCTACAATGTACTTTATTCTCGTCCCAAACCTAATCATTGGCTAATCTAATTCTTTATTTCGCCTTAAAAAGGATGCTTATTTCTGATCTTGAGTTACGAAATACGATACAGTATGGGTTTGTCTAGGTCCTTTTTCTCTCAAGCTTTAAATAGCTTAAAATACTTTAGTATTTTAATATGAGCTAGGTGTTGCATTATTTCTATGATTTGTTATTATAGTTTCATTTATAACTCTCGTTTAGCCTTAGTAGCAGTAGCCAGGCAGGCTTCAGGGAAAAATAATAAAACCTTTAATACCTACTATTAATAATGAATACTCTCACACACGCACACACACATGCACGCATACACAATGACTTACTTTTATAAATAGGTAATTTTATTTTAAGTTACGGAAAAACGGAGTCTATGTCTAGTCGGTATGTTTACTAGGAGAACTCCAAACGTAGCTTAAAGTTATATGTAACTATTGTGAAAGTAAAAAAAATGTAATTCAAAAACCTTGTATTGATTTAAAGGTGCATCACTAGCCCAGCTCACGAGCCTGGTGCATTTGGACTTATCCCACAACTTCCTGCGCTCGCTGTCAGCGGAGCCGCTCAACTCTCTCCGACAGCTCACCGATTTGTTTCTCCACGACAACGACATATCTATGATCGATGACGGCGCTCTCGCTCAGCATAAAGACCTGGTTCGGTTTACTATTGAAGGTAAGGAGTCAGTTCAAACAGTTCAATTGAAAGCAAACCTGCTTTATTGAAATTGTGAATCTTTTTAGTTGAGGCTACTGTAGCCCAGACATTGCATATTAGTTAGAAGTTCCAGGCAGTGGGGGATCCAGAATTATTGCTTAGAGGTTTGAATCATGGCTTTGAGGGTATGAAATGAACCTTATTTAAAATTATTACGGAAGAATGGAGATGATTTTGGGGGACTTAAGCTCCCTCCCCCTAGATCTGGCTGTGGCAAGTTCGATTCCCAATTTACGTGACAAAAGTCTTTATTTTCGGGTCATGGGACTCATGGGTATTTGTGATGTATGTAGGTATTATTGCATTTATTTTAAGGTTATAATACTCGTATAACTATTCTGTTAATGTTTGTATTAAGTGTTTACATTTCGCAATATGCCACAATACGACGAATATATCTCGTTAAACTAATGATGTCCAAGCTAACGAGCAAAGTTTGCTTCGCTTTACCGTTGCCGTGTTATGTTAGCTTTGACTAACTACGTCCTTGCGAAATGCTAGGCGTAATCCGTGTAATATTTGAAACACTAAAGCTTAGGAATCTGTTTATGAGTACAGATTAGTATCCTCTTAATATTTTTATGATCGATGATCTTCTGCGTAATATAAGAAACAGCGACGTTATATTATTCAAGGTAATGGCGATATGATGATACGCAGTTTTTGACTACATACGGCTGTGTTATATGTCGAGCAAAGATAGATAACTTTCGAAAAATCCTCCATATGGAATTTAGAAAAGAAATATCACACAATAATGAATTTATTTATTTATTAAATTATGTACTGAAAAAAATGTACACTGAAACTTTTATTGCCAGACCAGCTATTTGGAAGACTGGCCACCAACAGTAGGTATAAATATAAACATATTGTAGTGAAGAGATTGTGGGAAGAAATAAAAATATTTTTTATTCTAATCGCTTTCTTCTCACTAGTTCGATTCGTTATTACACTTCTAGCGTCGAACTAGTAAGATTATTTTTCTTATTTGTTCGATCGTGGAACTAATTAATGAAATCTAAAATAATTCTACTTAAAAGGGTGATGTGAATGGATCATTCTCTCAATTTCATATCATGTACTCCACAATATCTTCCAAACATTATGTCTATCTGTACCTTAAGATTTTTTAGATAATCCAATTAATATTGCACTGTGTAATTAAAGAAAAAACTATTTTGACAAAAGCTAGCAATAGTAAACAAAATAAAAAAATACATATCGGGTATAAGAACCTTTATAAAGAAGCCTGCTTAAAATAAGTACGTATACTTGTAGTTTAAAAAATACGAATCTTTATTTGTTGCGTTGTTTGTTGTACACACAAGCATGTCGTATGTTATTAAGTCGTGGGAAACTGGCAACACAGCTCGTGACCCGTTTGCCCGGTATTGAAACTTCGTCCAATTCCTGTTATATTGTTGCGTGACTCCACCGTTCAGAAGTGGCTATTTCTCTATGAGGGCGTTTATTTAATGGAAAATTGTATTCATAGCGGGAAATAACTTTTCCTAAATTTTGTTTTGATGACTCAGCTGATTCGTATTTTGTAGGTATAAAGTTACCGCTACGAGCTTTGAGAAAAACACGTACCTTATTAGCCACACTCGTAAAAGTTATGTTCCAGAAACAGTTTTCGGACAATATTATTTTAAATCTATTCAAACACAAACAAAATCATGGCAGCTAGTTTTGAGTTTTGATAAACAGAACCGCAATAATAATCAAATTTGGCAACATTTGAACAATCGTTTGATAAATCTTATGGTAGCTCATTTATACTTTCGAACTCATAAAGATAAATTACTTTTCTTTGCAGATAATCCACTTAATTGCGACTGTTTAATGGCTGGGTTCGCGAGGTGGCTTCGGGAGGCAAAAAATCTTTCCCAATCAGATAAATCGGCTGCGGTTTGCGCTACCCCACCGCATTTAGAAGGAGCACTTTTGTCCAGGCTATCGAAAAACAAACTATGTGACGATTTTGACCACATTGAAAATAAAGTAGTCGATGAAGTTAACTACGACTATAATAAGGTTATAGAGAACACTATTGACGTCGCACAAGACAAGCTTAGTGTCGTGGATTCAGCTGTAGTTGACGCTGATGTGTATCTAGACAAACCTGATGGCTTAGATGATGATATGTATGACGAAGAACTGGAATTGACACCGGATGAGGATCTTCCGATATCTAAATCTAAGGTATTTTTATTTATTAGTTAATTTTTTAAAAAGAAATTTGATTTCAAGTTGGAAGCAAGTAACTGTAAGTTTTATAAACCATACAATATTACTCTGATTTGATTTTTAAACTGGAAAAAGACCTCAGTGAGGCCTTAACTAGGCCTCGGTCCTAACCTACGCCTAGGCCTACCTTATTTATGCAGCATTGATTGATTGTTAGCCTTAGTACTGCCTAAACTGGTACTTGGAAGTTGTAATTTATTAAAGTAAAAGCCTCCGAAAGGCTCCAATTAGCTTAGTTGTTATGTAAATGATGTAAATGGTACTTATTCATCAACATGACAAAAAACACGCAAATGTTCATGAAATTTTGCCACTAGCGTTATTCCATCTAAGTTTTAAAAGTGATTAACAAAAGTACTAAGAGCTCTTCAAGAAATAATTAGTTGAGAGCCCTCGAAGAAGAAATTAATTGCTTTCGATTAAATTCTAATTTCTGTAATTTCAAATTCTCATTTGATGTTTTTGCGATACTTGGCGACGATGATAGAATTAAGGTTATTTTTTATTACTGAAAAGATGTTTTCCTGAATCATTGTTGTTAATTCTTTAGTTCTAAATCACATTAAGCAATTAAGTTCTACTCCATATAGAATGCTCTAACATAATAATTAATTGAAATATTTCTCGTTCATTACAATGTATCTTTGTATTACGTATTGTATGGTGCTGTATTATTCAGATAGCTGAATTTTGTAGAAAATTAGGAAAAAAGAGTTGACGGACATTTGCCCAAGAATCACTTCTTTTGAAATCATTATATGTGATCATATGTGATTTATTTATAAGGTACATCTATTAGACGCATGGTACGACGACGAAGAAGTCCATCTCTCTTGGGCGATAGATCCCTCTGTCCATCGATACCGGTGCAGTGACGTCACCGCATCCAAGTCTGGCAGCCTTCCCAAACATGTGGCATGTCACCGAGCCCCACCAGCGAATGTCGTCCTTAGAGGATTGAAGATTGATCCTCTGGCGCAATATACGTAAGTTGGTTGAAAATTATTATAAGTTGACTTTTTATACCTTATAAGTTAATGCTTGACCTGAAGCCTTCAGTGTTTCTGATGTTCATGGGAGACGATATCCACTTACCATCAGGTGGATCGTTAGCTCGTTTGCCGGCTATTTATTATTAAAAAAATATTACTTTTTGGAAAACATTGTTGATATTCCTTTGTATTTGGCATCCAGGTTTTGCATAGCTTTAGAAGAAATGGACACGAAGGATATTCCAATTTCTCTTGTCCTGGGCTGTGGAGCTCCTCAACTGGTTCGTCAACGAGCGGCCTACGTGACGCCGGCAACGTTGCCAATCGTTCCTGATAGACCATTGTTAAGGTTTGTTATACATATATAAGGTTAATTATAATCATCATCATTGTTATCGTCATCACAATCCTAATGACTGCCCTAATGCTTAGCTCGTTAAGTTGGACAAGAGCAGATTGGTAGACTTTATAAGGTATACCTCTTAGGTGCTCCAATTGTCTCACGAATTTTTCTTTCATGTATATCAAATCAAGTGATTATATTTAGCTAATTACTGCTTACTTTTCTTATCGCGGAGACTGAAATTTCAAATGTACAGCAACTTACTGAATTAGGTAGGATACGAAATTACAAAATTATTATGTAGAAGAAATAATAAATGTAATTAATATTGTACCGTATATACATATTTCAAAATTATTGTTAGATGAAAAAAAATGTGCACCACTTTAAAACTTTATTTCGGTATTCAAGAAAACCATAATCAAGACATGTAAGATACTGTTTGTCATATAAAAATATAATTTCTGGAATCACATCAGAATGAGATAAAATTTGAGTGTCACCTGTCACCTATCAAAGCGATAGTGAAAAAGTAGATATATTTTTATCAAGATTCAAGACTCTTAAGACATTTTGTTTACTAAAACGCGGCCTACCTCTTTGTATCTCACTTCTAATTTTAGGAATCATTTGACCATCATTTTTGTGATATAAATTCTATTCGATTATCAAGAAAAAATAATCTTGCCAATTGAAAAAATTGGCGAATTTGTCCATTTACTTTTATCACGCCTGGCGCACTCCACATTTTAGCTGTGACGTTACATGCAGTGTCTTACTTACTTACGTACGATGTGTCTTAGAAAATTCAAAATGGCTGTCATACGTTCGTTATCTATCACACATATTAAAAATTAAACTTTTAGAAAAAAATACAAAATGAATTAATTTTTATTAATGTCACTTTTTTTCATGTCATCAGCATGTCACTAAACTTTTAGATTAATTTTATTCTTTCAAAAAAGACAACCCTGACATTGCCAGAGAGGATAAGCGATAGTGTTTGAAAGGAAGGCGTTTTTGATTAGCGCTGTGCGATCTGAATTACATTTTATTGCGTAGGAGCAAGAGTCGCTATTTATTTATATGATTTTTCGGAATCTTTCGGAGCGCGCCTTCTGTACTTATTTATAAGTACTACTATTTCTTCTGTGCTTTTATAATAATCGAAATTTTACTAAAAAATAACCGACTTCAAAATAACTCAAAAATTACTTGTCAGATCTCGCTCAGATTTATGTGGGACCATATGACAAGCACCAGCCTTCGATTATAAAAAGAATAATCAAAATCGGGTCACCCAGTCGAAAGTTCTGAGGTTACAAACATGAAAAATACTGTCGAATTGAATACCTCCTCCTTTTTTGAAGTCGGTAAAAAATAACTCGTATAGTAGTATGTTCGATAAATTGGTTATCGTATAACGTTCCAGTTGAGTTTTAACTCTATCTATTTTGTTACAGAGTATCAGAAGTACGATCAAACGTCACAAGTGGAGGAGTTCTAACGGTAATGATTTCCGTTATGGGTCTACCCTCGTCCTCTCGCCAACAATTCAGTCTACCTCGCTCCCAAAGACTTTCTACCCCAGATATTAAATACATTCCATTCCATAATTGTTACGTCGTACTAGAAGTTTTATCCAGTGGCTCTCTTGTGGCTCAAAAGGATACCCCCTGCCGATCCAACTTAGAGATATCCATGGATGGATTCATCAGAGGACCGTACGAAGTCTGCGCGACACTATCCAAATACAAACTCGATGATACACGACCTATTTGTATTGTACCTCAATTCATTGAATCGCTCGGTTCCTCAGAAATTAAAGCTGGAATAAAAGGGCTTAATTCAGCGTTAGTTGGCGTGGCTCTTGGTCTAATGGTTATCGTAGTTGGATTAGTTTGGTTTGTGAGGAAAATGCTGAAAAAGCCAACGGATTTTCAACCGCACAGATGCTTTAGACAGGAAGCAACGCAAGAGGAAAATCCAAGAGCTAGTTACGTCATGCTCACAGCCACTTCTAAAGTTTAGGATATATCTAATTTAACAAATACGCTAGTCTTCAAAAATGTTTTTGGGATTTGTAAAGTTTATTTTTTAACGTTGATGAAAATGTTTTTCTTTTTACGATTGGTATCAAAAGTGTTAGACTAGTCTTACGCCATTAAGAATTTGTCTTCAAAGACAATTAGGTTTTCAAAAATTTTGGTTACGTCCGTCCATTGAATTTAAATGTGTCATACAATATACTGATACTTGATTCCAGCCAACAGTCTATTTAAAAAAAAAATAATATATAAAAACACGTATTGGAATTTGGAAAAAAACCGATATTTGCTTATTAAATTTCGGGTCTGGTCCAAGATTATCGATAGTTTAAATGTAGTAGCTATGGACGAAAATTTTTATTAGGTGTTATTGAATAATCTAAAATATATGTTTGTATGTATATTTCATGATTCTGCTAGAAATTGCTGCTTCTTCAGTAAATTTTTCGATAAAATACTTAAGTATGTTGTTAAGACGTCGATAAGAAGAAGTTGTTGTATTTTGATTCAATACATCATCCAGGAAACTAATAGTTTTAATCTTGCATTTTGAGTGCTGAGATTACTGAGAATGTTGTAATCAGTGTTTATATTATTATAATAATTATATTTTGTGATAAGAATGGCAATGGAAGGTCTTAGAATGACAGTAAATAATCATTTCAATATAGAAATACAATAATTAAAAATTAAAGTACTTAACTAATTTGGAATTAGTCTTATAAACGACTGAAAGTTTTTATACTAATGATATTTTTCTATCGGCTTTTAAACAACTTAATATCTTCTGTGAAGATTTGTTTACAAATAGTTTTATTACTAATATATTAACACGAGGCTTTTATCTGTTTGAATATGTTTTTTTAATAAATTATTACGTCATCGTGTGAAACTTTTAGATATTTTGTTTTTGTTATTCTAATTTATATTGCTTCTTTTAAAATCTAGTGTCAAATATTTCGGATTTGTTGGTAGGAGGTATGGAGAATTATTTTATTTAAGAATTTTATAAATAATTTTCTTTTACAAATATTATCTAAAATATACGATCGACACGTTAAGGACAAAGGTCAAGTAAGAACCTTTGTCCCCTCGATTTTAAATAAAATGAATCGATATTAAGAAAAAAACGAAAGTGTAATATCATAAAATTATATTAATGTGGTTATAATTTAATTAACATTGGAGTCGAAAACAATAATAAATACAAAAGAATGAGACGTCAAGAAAAGTGTGTTGGATTTAAAATTTTGCTTTTTAAAAACTTTGTGAGTAAAATTAGCAATATATAGTTAGTCTTAGTTTTCTATGGACGTTTAACAAATGGGTGCAGAAAATAATATAATTAAGTAATTGTTGATAGTAACGTTTATTTGCCATTATGTAAATGTTTTGAAGAACTTTGGTTCTGCTTTAATTAGTCTATAAATGTAAATAATAATTTATGGATTGCATTTTTCATTGAATAAAAATTAACAAATATGTCATTTGTTTTATTTCTGTTGTACTCGTATACCTGACTATTCATTTTACTACTAGCCATTGCATTGTTTGAATTTTTGTGGCCTAGAAATATTGATCCCAATCTCAAGCCAACAGATGAGGTATCTGTATAAGAAAGAGAGAAAGAAGGAAGAAAAATACTTTATTCCAAGCACAAACAAACACCAAAATCTGAGTCTTATCCCCTAATTCATAAAAACAAGCAAAGTTAAAGAAGGCTTGTAAAATGTTTAGTCTCTTTCTGACCCAATATGCAAAACAATAAAATGTATACCTATTACAACATTGTATGTGCTTAGTGTTTCTTATTAATAAGTATTTTTTAGTGGTGCGAGTAATACCAATGGTAATTGTTATTACTGGCACCATTAATAGAGCGGATTATCTATACTAATATTATAAAGAGGAAAGATTTGATTGTTTGCATTGAATAGGTTCCGAAACTACTGAACCGATTTCAAAAAATCTTTCACTGTTGGGTAGCTACATTATCCCCGGATGACATAAGCTATATTATATTTTCAAAAAAAATTGGAATCCTTAATAAAACTCCAATAATATAACCCAAGGTGTAAAAAATAAGAAAACCGAAGCAAAGCGAGGGCGGTTACTCGTATTATTATATTTTTGTGAAGCCTGCCTGGCTAGCCACCTTCTTGCTTGAGTCAGCCGCCACAGAACTCGTATTCTGTCGTGCTTGCTTATTGGCTTTTTATACCTGTAAATAAAAGTAGTTCACCAAATGATAATACGATCAATAAAAGTAATAAACCAGAGGTACCCAGACTTTTTTTCTCATAGACCGCTTTAAAAATTTAGCTGGTTCCGGTGGATAACCTACAACTTTTCTACCATATTCCCAACAATCGACAAAAAATGTGAAGATTACATCTAACTATGGAAACCGTTGCAGCTGAGTTTAGATAGTTTTCGAAAAGTGAGAATTTATTGGTTAATTAATTAACTGATTCATTTGTCACGCCATCGTAGACCCCCGTCGAGTCTCCCGTGGACCCCTGGGGGTCCGCCTGGACCACTTCGGGAACTAAGGGATTAAACTAACCAGGCAGGTAAACTCTACCACCATGCACAAGTAACAACGAGATTAAACTATGGTGTTTAGAGTCTAGAGACTAGAGCACAGGTGATACTAACATTCTTTAAAATATTTCTAATATACGCTATGAAAATAAAGCGAAAGTATGTGTAAATAATTACTCAAATGTAGGTTCAAAATCATAAGAAATAGGTATTTGAAGAATTGACGTTAGTAGGTACTAACATCAATAATTCTATTACACACAAAAGAATAAGTATATCTAGAATAATTTACGACACCCGTTGATTAAACACGCCAAAAACTACTATGTAGGTACACAGTCATATCAGTTTCTCCGAAACAAATATATTTATAATTTTTCCATTAGAAATCTAGTTTCAAATTTGACACGGTACATATTTAAATAAAAACAAAAAAAATCCCACAATTACAATATAAAAAGCATATTATAATATTCATTTAATATTTTATCGCTCCAGAGTAATTACAGAAACTAAGCGGTTTTTCCGAATGAAAAACCTAATGTCAAAAGGTGCGTCTGCGCATAAATTTTATCACGAACAATGGTATCATCGTCAGTTGTAGTTCAGTTGCCATGGCGGTCAGACGTGTCATATGTTTATTAGTTCTCGCATTATCATTCACGTTAAATGAATCAAAAGTATTCACGCGATGCCAGCTGACCCGCGAGCTATTAAAAAACAATTTTCCAAGGACTTTTCTTAGTAACTGTGAGTTCGGGTTTTTTACACGCGTTACTCCTATTGTGTATGTAATTGCATGTGTCGTGTTTTTGTTATGCTATAATAAATTATGTAACAATTGGCGTGGTTAATAGTCAATAGATTTGCAATATCATCGCCCGGAAAATGTTATTTCAAATGGTTTGGTGACACCCATTATTATTTTATTTGTTAATGATTGTTTACATTTAAAAGACTTGTTGTTTCAGTCTCAGCTGAGCTATTAAAACGCGGTTCTTTACCGTACATAATTACAATGAATTTTAGATACGTGTAATGATATGAAATTCATTGATTCGTTAGATAGGAAATACCTAGATACCTACGTTGAAAAACTAACTTAACTTACTTAAAATTTTATTAGAATGGGGTCTTCTGGGTACAGGATATGTAGAGAATAATTTGCCAACAAAACCAAGGATCCAAGTTTTGATTCCTGGGCAAATCTAGGCGACAGTTAGTTATTTTTCTTGGGTCCTGATGAGTTAAGACTATCCGTTATCACACAGATAATATTAGTATTGTATTGAGCTGTCCTAGAATACTGACCCCATTTTATGTCTGCAAACTAGGGTGTCGTAAGAGGAGACAGAAGCCGCCGGTTTGATGGTAAAGTAGGGCTTTGTGTAAAGATTACATTATAATAAAATTGTCAATACCATCAACTCTTACTTGAGTCAATAGCCAAACGACTCTTGTTGTAAGTGGTTTGAGAGCAAGTCTTTTATAATTTTAAATAAGAGCAACTTTTATTAGCCGGTATCGCATTGTAAGATACCTAAGGTGACACTGATGTCCGTTGCCGATGATGACTAAATACTTACCATAAGGTGGTTTGTCTGCTCGCTTGTCGGCTTATTTAAATAAAAATGAGCAGGGATTCCTGGAACTAATTCCATCCCCACCCCCGTACACACAAATATATTTTTTAATCTTCCGAGTATAGACATCGATTAGCTATACATATATTTATTTTAATGTATAGACTACCTGTCTCGGCGCACTTCGTATCGCCTAACAATCAGTGAATGTACTTTGTTGTTACTTTTAACTTTTATAGTTTTGGTAGGTTTAACAAATCAGAGACCATTAAATTCCCTCACCCTCTAGGGAGAGGGTGAGGGAATTTAATGGAATTTAATGGGAGCGGGAGGGCCCGCTCCCCTTCCCACTCCCTCTCCCCCTTCCCTCCCCCTCCCCTGTTTAACTATAAGCTTATATACAAATTTTTCACCCCTTTTTACTTCAAAACTGACGAAGTTGCGTACTAAGTTCCATCCCGTAAATTAACCCTTGAAGGGATGATTTTCCAAAAAATGTGTTAAAAATGTTAAAATTAATTTTTGTTAATAACTAAACTTACATAAAAATTTCATGTTTATAACTCTAAAACTGATGAAGTCGGTTTGTATGAAAACTTCTAACCTCTTGGGGGATGAATTTCCAAAAATCCTGTAGTCTAAAGCCTTCCTCGACAAATAAACTATCCAACACACAAATAAAATTTTTGGATTCGAACCAGTAGTTCCTGAGATAAGCGCGTTCAACAAAACAAACAAATAAACTCTTTAGCTATAAACTATTAGTATAGATAGATAAATCTCTGAAGTAGGACAGTAATAGATAACATTGGTAATTAACGCTAGTAATTAGTTTACTAATAAACAAAGTACAGCTGTAAAGATAATAATATTTTGTATTGTTATGAAGTACTTAATCATTTCTATTTGCTAAAGGATAACTTTACAAATGCTTAACGTCTGTTACCGATGGAGATAAAAACAATAAGTCTTTTTAAGATTATCCTCTATTTTATTCCTCTTTATTCCTCTATTTTATTCTAAGATTCTGGAGTTTTAATAAACATGTATCCATACCAAGTTACAGCTTTCTAGCACAAGGTTTTCTGCGCTTTGCTTCGGACAGACAGACAGACAGATGGACGGACAGACGGACAGATGGACAGTCGGACAGACGGACAGACGGACAGACAGACGGACAGACAGACGTACAGACAGACGTACAGACGGACAGACGGACATGACGAAACTATAAGGGTTTCGGTTCTAATCCGGAACCCTAAAATGAACCATGCAAAGCAAGGTTCTGTCGATCTCTTCACGCCAAAACTGCAATTTATGTAATATACTGACAAATGACCTGACGATCCTCCTGAAATCGGTTAAAAAACATCCCGGATGCATTGTTGACTAAGAAAAAACATAGAAAGGAAGAGAGAAGCACCCAAGCCTATTAAATGAACAAACATTAAAATATAGCAGTTAAGCAAGTCATCCATCGAAACACATATTTGACAAGTTGTTTGATCGAGTGACAATAAAATTATCATTCAAACTGCTGTTTGAACGACGCGACGCCATTTAGTTAAAAGGGCAGGTAGATAATTGAAAGGCTAATTAAGCTTGTTAACTGCGACACGCACCGTATGATCTTAACATACCTACACATTATCTTATAAACCTCCTGTAGGTATCCTCACACACACACACACACACACACATACATACACACATACTAGGATGCTTCAAAAACTGAATTACTTAAATGTAACTCTTAGACTGAATAAAGATTTTTTTATTATTTGATTTTGACCTGCACATTATATTATGTAAAACGTATTAGATAGGTGACCTCTAGAGTCTTCTTGAACGGTTCCGGGTCACGGCGGGCACGTAAGAAAGTTAAGATATCGGTTATTATAGTTCGTTCATCTAGATGAGTCTTATTTGGTAGGTAATCTTGGTACTGCTTTTGAATGAAATAGTAAATAGAAATTAGTTTGGGCATCAAATGATTATTATTATTTTCATTTTGTTTCACCCCTATTTTAATATAGGAATTATAATAAAAAGATACTGTAAGATTGTTTACCAAATAGGACTAGAAAACTGGCCAAGAGCAAGTCGTACTCGTGCACGAAGGGTTCCGTACCATTATCTATACAATATTAGCGTCTACCTGTTGGCGTTGTCGTTGGCGAGCAAAAGACGGCAAAAAATCACGTTTGTTAAAGCACCACTTAAATATTAATTTTATTCTGTTTCTAGTTTTTGTATTTAGTAGTAGTTGTATTTGTTAATACAGCGGCAACAGAAATACATCATTTGTGAAAATTTCAACTATCTAGCTGTCACGGTTCATGAAATACAGCCTGGTGACAGACAGACGGACAGAGCGGAGTCTTAGTAATAGAGTCCCGTTTTTACCCTTTGGGTACGGAACCCTAAAAATAGACTATAGTCAGTAGTCGTTAAACTATGTCGGAAATGTTGAAGTGGTCTAATATCTTTAAGATAAGACATACGAGTAGATACCTGGTTGACCTCTGACCTATCTATCACTGTAAACAGCCGACAGACGAACCACCTGATGGTAAGTGGTTTAAATCCCCATATTTTTTTATACTGGAATCTATCCATCCATCCATCACCCTTGGAGGTCAACTGTTGGAAATAGGCCTCCCCTAACGAGTGCCACTCCGACCGGCCCTAAGTCTCCTGAACTCAGCGGATTCCCACTGTCTTCTTCAGGTTGTCAGTCCTATACTCCTTTTCCCCAGCGGTTATCGGTCCTTCGACCTACTTACCCAGTCCTTTATAATTATGAAAGTTGATTCCTAAGGAATAAACTCTCAGAAAAAATCGCTATTACTAGCAAAGGCCCGTGCCATGCATGCCATTACTAAAATACTAATGGATGAAGTCAATACTTGATTTGAATTCATTCTACTCGTATAATGTTACGCGTTCTATTGTAGCAGGTATGAGTAGGTACTGACTGACATATTCAGTGAATAGGTTAATTATGTCGCTTAATTATTATTGGGTTATCTTCATTGTACTTTGACATGTAATGTGTCAGTTTATTGTAGTTGCACTCGTGTTATATTTTACTTCAATTACCTATCGTTTGATAATTTAATCCAAGAGTTCTTAGATAAGTGAAATAAAAAAAAAACAAAATGGTGGCTGTGAGATGAGGTGAGACAGTTTTAAGTATCAAAAAATAAAAGTAAATTGAATAACGCAATATGTAATCCTTCTATGATTTAATTGCTCAGTATTAATTTTAATAACATTCTAAACTACTGCGCTTATTTTTATTTTTGATAGTTTTTTTACGCAGTCTGATTTTTTGTTTATTTATTTATTTATTTTTTTATTGTATCGCTAACAAGTCTTAATTAGTCTAGTATGCATTCGTTACGTAATAAAACCAATTTAATAATACCTACAATGATTGTTTAAACGCTTATTTATCTAAACGACACTTAACACTGACAGATAAGATTTTTGTTGCATCTTTAAGTTACAAAGTTATTAATGCATGTAATAAAAGTAGCTTTATCATATTACACTGATCATTTACCTACTAGCAGGTAGATGCCCACGTTACGCTTCGGTATACCTACCGAATTATTTTTTCCGTATCTGCCACAGATTTATAAAACAAAAGGTTTCTACAATATTATTCATTAATGCTTCGCTGTTATTGCTCATAGGGCTAAGGGTAGTGGTGATGTTATAGTCTATGTCTATATAATAGCCTTCCTCGACAAATGGACCATTCAACACAAAAAATAATTAGTTCAAACCAGAAGTTCCTGAGATTAGCGCGTTCAATCAAACAAACAAACTCTTCAGCTGTATAATATTATTATGTACCTACTATTATGTATTCTGTGGTTAGATGTGTACTTAAATGTAACGGGATTCCATCTATATTTCTATGATTCTTGTTGTGATGCATCTCTACTATGCGGATGTGGATATTCGGGGTAGGAGTAAATCTCTTGCTTCTAATATACTGCCTTTCTCGCATTTCTGTTTTTTCCAATAGTTAGCTGGCAGAGAATGTATTGAGCATTAAGCTCGCCATTTTTGTATCTTCATATTAAACAGATTAATACTGAGTATTTTGTATTAAAAATCCGTATATTATTTCAGGGGTATGTCTAATCGAACAGGAAAGTGACAGAAACACAGCCACGCTTGTCACCAAAACACCACGACGAAAGTACTATGGACTATTTCAGGTGAGATTTTATATAATATGGATAAGGCCGTATTGAGGCGGCTTAGAATAATAACCCCAATCCCACACTGGATGGGTGTCGTACGAGGCGACTATCCAGCCCAATGTTGGTTGGGTCCCTCGGAGGGATTATATTGGTAATATTGATTCGAATAGTTCATTATTACTGATATCGCACTCTTAGAATGAGAGTGACCTAACTCAAAAATTGCAATTTGTGGGAAATGAGCAAGAAAGTTGTCAAAAAAGTATATATCGATGAATAGAGCGATCAATGAAAGTGACCGATTATTAGGTTGTCCTTTTCTTACTCATAATTGGAGCTCTTTTTCATCACAGGGTTTTAGGGTACGCATTTTAAGGTAAGTTTATAGCAAAAACAGAAATTACAGGAATTTTGAGTTAGGTCACTTTCATTCTAATCGATATTATTTCTGAATGGGGTTCACCTGGGTAGCCTTTTGCTTGAGTCAGCCGCCTCCTTTTTTTTTCTTTACTGGCTGGCAACGCATCAGTAATGCCTTTGGTGTTGCTGATGTTTACAATAGCCACTTAAAATCAGGTGGATCGTCAGATCGTTTGCCAGCTATTTCCATAAAAAAGGAAACATGAAATCATCATCATACTCCAACAAATTAAGTAACTAACTGCCTAAATAACTGAAAAACCAAGTTAAATAAAGTCTTTTAAAAATAAAGTCGATATATTAATAGTAGGTATATATTAAATAAATTCTTATATACATACTAGCTGCCCGGACAGACTTCGTTCTGTAAATTTTTATTTATTTTGAGATGTAAGCTATCCTATCTTTCAAGTTGGATCAAACTGCACACGGTGTGCAAAGTTGATTAAAATCGGTTCAGTAGTTTAGGAGTCCATCGCGGACAAACAACGTGACACTTAATTGATATATATTAAGACTAGCTGCCCGGACAGACTTCGTTCTGTCAAAAGTTTTATTTTAATTTTGAGATGTAAGCTATCCTATCTTTCAAGTTGGATGAAACTGCACACGGTGTGCAAATTTGATTAAAATTGGTTAAGTAGTTTAGGAGTCCATCGCGCACAAACAACGTGACACGTAATTTATATATATTTAGATAATATAAACTAAATAAAACCAGAGAAACTTCCAACTCGTTTCAGATAGGAAGTGAATGGTGCAAGGAAGGCCGCAAAGGTGGAAAGTGTGACATTTCGTGTGAAGGTGAGTTGGACTGTAGCAGGATCTAAACTATTTTTGTGTATCATAATTATAAAAACGTATGTGAAGTAATTAAGTTTAAAAAAAATAAACGCACCAAAGAAATGTCCGTTCTTGGCTAATGTTCGATAAGTATATTATTATACAGTAACAATTGTGCACCAATTTAAAAGAAGTGCTGAGGAGTTGATTTCACCTTTTCTCGTAAATAACGGTGAAAATTTAAAAATTACGTTTAAATCGATAATTTAGACTAAAAATAAGAAAGATAAGCTATTGCCAATAAAGATAAGTAGCCTAGGTCACATCTCTATGTTGGTAGTGTTGAGTCCCACTCTACCACGGGTATGGCCAGGGGCATGGTGGGTCCACAGTGAAATTAACTGCATATTAATGCGTAAGTGTAAATAAAATTACGGGAACATTTTAGGTATAACTATATAATATACAGTTTGATTTTCTTTACGACCCAGAGTCTTCGTAAAATAATTTATATGTATAATTACGCTTCTTATAATATTGAACCAATTTTTTTACAGCTTTACTAGATGATGACATTAAAGATGACAGTATCTGCGCATTGAAGGTGTTCGAGCTAGAAGGATTCAAGTACTGGACGCGATGGCAAGCGAGATGCAAAGGTCAAACTTTACCAGATATCGAGAAGTAAGTACCTATATTATTACATCTACGAACCCGCCACACTAAAACTAGTTTTTCCCCAATCCCCACAGAAGAGGGGTATTTGCCCTTGCGTAAACCTTGTAATGGGCCTTCAATGGATTGACGCCAAGTATAGCATCCTTTGAAGGGTCAAGTCATATCGGTCGCAGATGCTACATTTGAATAATAATAATAAACGTTTACACCCGCATTAGGTTATTTTCTGTGTCGCGGGTGGTAAGTACGACACATATAACACATCACAATAACACCCAAGACCCGAGTACAAATATTTATCTGTCACATAAATATTTGCTCCGGCCGGGAATCGAACCCGGGACCCGTCGCTTCGCGGGCAGAGTGGCTACCAACTAGACTACAGGGTCAACAATATTGAGATTGATGCCTTCACTATTGAATTCAATAGTGCGGGGCATCCTTTATCTTTGAGTTTAAGTCATAGATAACCTCCATAATCTATGGTTTAAGTAAACCTTTAAAATACGTTAAAATAGGGTATTCTACTATGTTAGAAAAAGTACTTCGAAATGTTGATTTTCCCAATAAAAAAAAATATATATTTCAGCAAAATAAACAAGCTTTCTTTTCATAAAATGAAATAAAATTTAAACCTTTTTCATTCCCGCAAAAACGCTGTCAGTCACTTGTAATATTGGTAAAAACAACAGTCGTGTATGTACGACCGGCACTCATTCAACGTTAAGAGCTATAAATATTTGCTGTTTTTTGGGAAAATAATGAATTACAATCGCTATCGTTGGTGTGTAGTGTATAGTTTTTAATAACAAATACTAGCATTAAAACTCCAGAAAAGTTGTTTATCAAAACATAACCTAACACTTTCTAGTATTTTTTACTAATTAGGTATACCTGACACTTACATAGAAAAACAGTATTATAGTAAGTATAACAAGTAATACTTACAAAGATGTTTTAATATAATATTAGCAAAATAAAACCATTCTCAGGTATTTCCGATAGTCAGTTGCCCTTCTAGTAAAAAGTGTACTTAGTTTGGCCGGGTATCTAGCGTAGTTATAAAATATTTAAGATAGACTCGCTTCGAACTATAGAAGTATAGACCAATTTTGAACAGTCAAACACAATCCCGTGTGGTCTAGTGGCTAGGATACCTGGCTTTCACCCAGGAGGCTCGGGTTTGATTCCCGGTACGGGAACTAACACATCATCCGACGGCATTTTTTGTTTTTATTTCTTCATTTTCATATACAATATTTTTTACTGACTTACTATTTTAATTTTATTGTAATAATTTTTAATAACAAAAAATAACCGACTTCAAAATAACTCAAAAACTACTTGTCAGATCTCGCTCAAAATGTGGGACGTTCTGAGGTTCTGAGAAGTTCTGAGGTAACAAACATAAAAAAAAAAACATATAAACGTGTACTTATTATGCGCGGCGTGAGGAGTTATGCTACTTTGGAATGAGAAAAAAACAATATAAAAAAAAAACAATACAATAAATATAATTTTTTCATAACGCGCGTGACGTTTTTCATCACCGTCGTTTTTGTGTCACCGTCACCGTGTTACAAATCTTAAAATTTCAGTATCATATTTTTTTTCAATTTATTTCATAACGCGCCTGAAGAAGTATAAATTCAAAAAAAACCTGTCGAATTGAATACCTTCTACATTTTCGAAGTCGGTAAAAAATCAATAATATAAGTAGTAACTTATATTTCTACATAAATTTTTATTTTTATCTTTCATAATTTATTTTTCACTACCAAAACTTTTAAGAATTTTCGACTAAATATGAAGTCGGTTTTTATTTGGCAAAACATTAACGCGTCATTGTAATTAATCAAAATTAAATAGTAAATCAGTAAGAAATATTGTATATGAAAATTAAGAAATAAAAACAAAAGCCATCAGACGATGACGATGATGATATTTTATTTTAATAAGTCCATAGCTAAGTAAATAACAAACACTAAGCAAAAGTGAACCAGGCGGTCTAAACTATATACATACGTATAAGAAGAGTCAATAAAAGATTTTGTATTATGAAACTACAACTAGTTTAAATAAACAGTACTTAATAATATTTTACTATTTGACGGTACACAATTACAATTCTCAGAAGACCGCTTTTATTTTCCGTTTTCCTTTTCGCTCACCTGGATAATCCGATTCAAAATCCAATATTTGTCGATCAAGACCGCTGGGGCTCATCCATACTATACTATATACTAAATACTTACTATACTATATACTATATTACTATTACTATATTATATTTTATATTATATTAATAAATTATATATTGTATTATATAAATGTGAAAGTGTGTTTCTTTGTTTGTTTGTCCGTCTTTCACGTCGCAACGAAGCTGTTATATGGTATGGTTTTCGTGTGTGGAGATAGTGAGGAGGGTGGAGAGTAAAGTAGGCTACTTTTTACCGCGGTAAAACATCTCCATGGGAAGATCGATATTTTGTTAGTTGCTAGATATTTAGTTCCGAATGTTGTTAATAGATGGCGTTAGTAAAATTCATTTGCGTTTCACGCTATCAAATGATACATGTAAATTGTAAATTACTTAAGTCATAGGCAACTAAATATAACTAAGTAAAAGTAAGTAAGTAGGATTTGTACAAAATCGATCTCTACCGCGGGCGAAGCTGCGGGCAAAAGCTAGTAAGAAAATAATCTAAAAACTTTATCCACATTAAGAATTGAGCTGAAATGGGTCTCTAGATATCAATCAGTTTGCACGATTCGATTTTATGCACCTATACTTGTTCATCAATGCAAGTCAAATAGACTTATTTATATGTTTTTTTCTCCAGATGTCCAGATTGGCAGCATCCTCCCAACAGTGTCAGAACTTCGCCTGCACGAGACAAGAGAATGATTCGTGGAAGAAGATCATACAGATATTTGCCTTTCTTCTTTGTTAAAAGTATACGTCCTACTGACGAATTAAAGACTGTCGCTGTTTGAAACCATTTTTATTATTATCAGAGATTTTGCCTGATGCTGTTAGACAACTGTAACACAATACTGTCATTGCTCGTATTAAGACGAGGTACAATGTCCTGCTTGTAAGCTGTGCTGAACAAGTCTATCCCTAATTAGGCTATAGGACTTCTCTAATTCGGGTCAAAACTGACCAGTCCTGAATAAATTGCCTCCAGATGTTTTATGCAGTTCTTTAATTCACTAAATGGAAAGCTCTTTTTACAAAGGCGTGTGTATTCAAATAAATTTCCAATCAGTTAACAAAATATTATAAAAATAACACAGCAACACTGTCCTAATAAAGCAAAATTTTCAATATTGTTTAAAATAACGAAGAAATACACTGCTAAATATATACAGCAGGGAAAACAATTAACAATGGAGGTAATGAAAATACTAGCGACTGATAACACGCAATTTATGTTCGTAGGCTGTTCTTTGAGTGATTTAGCGAGGACATAGGAATGTCTTGATTAAACTCATAAAGAACAGACGTATCTAGTCTACCTTGTGACGCGATTGAAAATTGTTCTAAAGGCATTCGAAAAATTCTTTTGTTGGTTCTCTAGCAACTTACGATGTCAAGTCGTGTCGGGGTTGGAAGTCTTAGCTGATGCGATAGAAGTTAAACTAGCGTTTAAGATCTTTTGCGGTAAATGTCACACAGTTGGGCAGGAATTATTTAATATGAAAGAGGCTCTATTCAAGAATACCCCAAGGGGTAAATCAAGTTCTCTTGCTCATGATAAATGAACTCTGTTGAACAATGATACTAGCACTATCAAACTACTGTAGCGCAAGCTGTAAGATTCCTTGTCTTGAGAAGAGTCAAATAAATGTCTGCTTCGGTAGTGATCCAACCCAGGACCCCTCTTTGTAAGATCAATACCATCCGGTAGAATGGAAATAGATCCATAAACATTAATTTTTGGTAAAAGATGCGTGCTCACGTTCCGCTATTAAGCCTAGCTAATAAAACGTATTGCGTGTAAGGTTGGCGAGATTCGGACGTGTATTTATTCAGTCTAATCCCTTACGCAGCTTTCAACTTGCCACTGAATTTAAATATTGTATATATGTTACGTGTAGTATTGTTTCTTGGATTTTTTAGGAAAAAGGCGATCTAAATTAAAATTTTGTTCATAAAATTATGATTTCAGGATAAAACACTAACGTGTAAAGCTTTCTATCAAAAAGATTTGCTAAGCTGGAAGTGGTAAATATTGAATAATACTAACGCCCCAACTCAGAGTCACTAACGGTTACTTAAATCGCTCTTTAGTACAGAATTTATATGGTGATTCTTTACTAAGGAGCGATTAAAGTAACAGTTAGCGACTTTGAGTTGGGGCGAAGGTAACGATTTGCAGACTTCACACACATCTTCAAAAAAAAGAGTATGGTATAACTGAAAATTTGTATGGGACCGAAGCAGAGCCATCTAGCGGCAGTGCAGAGGAAAGCTTTGGTCCCATACAAATTTTAGCAAATGTGCATTTACTTTACGCCGTCGTTATGTCAAATACAACTCGTACTAAGCACACAGATGTGTCACCTGATGGAAAGTGGTCACAGTCACCCATGGAGCAGTAACATGATAACATCAAAGGTGTCACAGTTGCGTAGCCAAGAAGAGAGATGAAGGAAAGAATCATTTTTCTGATACCGAAGCAAGATATGTGTAATTAATAACTTATACGCACGTCATTTTTAGAAGTAGTTACCTGAGTAAGACCGTCAACTTGGCCACATTATAACGGAAGAAAAAGTAACATAATTAAGTAACATAAGTGAAAATTTCAAAAGACTTTCATTTTACGGCGCTGTAATGTACTCGTATAATTAAAATCTTTCGTAATTTAGATCTCCCATTAAAAGATTACATTTACTAAATAGTCTATCGATGAAAGCAAAATTAAACAGTATGTAGCTTTAAATCTAATAACACTTTTTGAAGTTGAAATACATTCATCAAAATAAGCATTTTAGCAGCCTCACTCATTTGCGTTCAATACAACCAGTATCAATGCATTCCATTTTACTCTTTATGGTTAAAATGTAAAAAACCTGAAACATCTAACCAAAATTCCCAAGCTACTGCTACACGGCCGCTGAGTAAATGAACACAAAAGTTTATTTTAATTAAAGTCGTATCTGGGAAAATTTTTACTTCCCTCGGTAGGATATGGACCAGTTTTTTATCTTAAGATTTAACGAGCGGCACAGTTTTGTTTGAAGACTAAATGAAAAGTTAATTACGTTGTTGACAAGGGAAGCAGTGAAAAATTTAAACGAGATTTATTCTGGCTTTCTTTTTTTGAGTTTTTAGTTGGGTTACTGGGTACTGTTAACCGCGATGCCGCGAGTGCTTGCTGATTCGCTATCTTTGACATTTAGGTACTTTGACGTGACAGGAAATAAGTAAGATGGAGGGATTGTCCCCCAGTCCAGTGTAGGTAAGTATCATTATGAGAATCTTAAATAATATGGCTAAAATTAAAAAAAAAGAAATGCAAAGGATTGCTATAAATTACCCGCGTCGGTGTTTCGTTTCGTTAATTTTATCTATACTAATATTATAAAGAGGAAAGATTTGATTGTTTGCATTTAATAGGCTTCAAAACTACTGAACCGATTTGAAAAATTATTTCACTGTCAGGAAGCTACACTGTCCCCGGATGATATAGGCTATATTATATTTTCAAAAAATTAGGAATCCTTAGTAAAACTCCAATAACTGTAACCCAAGGTGTAAAAAAATAAGAAAACCGAAGTAAAGCGAGGGCGGTTACTCGTGTATTATAAGAGTGTCTTCCAGACAAGACAAATAAATAAATAAATAAATAAATAAAAAGACAAGAGTGGAGTGTGGTACTGACAATGATATTGTATGTATAATCTTTGGGTACTAGAGATATTTTACTAAGTGCGTCTTACCCCACAAAACCACATATCTGGCCACTTACCATCAGGTGGGTTTGTATTGAAACAAATTAACTTAGATTAAATAAAAAAAATAGATTTAGTACCGGGAGCCCTTCTACCAATCCGCATTGGGGCAGGGAATATTATTAGAATGTTTACTGGGTATAGATTAATAATGAGCAAGAAAATTTCAAGCATTTATTAGCAAAGTTACTACTTAATTGTTGTAATGACACCACAGCGAAAATTTACGTAGTTTATACACTAAGCCATTTTTTTCTTGAATCCCGACCGTTTTATCTCAGCCAGCATTCCATCTACAATCATCTATAGACAAAGAATAGATAATTTTAATTTAAGCACTCTGGCTCTCCCGTGAAACCTTTCATTTACATTTAGAGCCCGTTTGAGAAAGAAACTTTATTAAAAGTTTAAAATACCAGTATTTTTCTCTCGTCAACTGTTTTGTTAGACTGCTACTTTAGGCCATTGTTGTACATTATGCGATAAGGTGTTTTTGTCTGTGAGTTTTTTATCGCTGCAGTATTTAAAATTGTCGACATACAATTTTAAATACTGCAGCAATTTTAGTTGTTTATGCCAGCGAACTCCTGTCGAATGTTTCATGCTTCGAGCTCGCTGGTTCAGGCTCTGTTTCAGTTATCGTTTTATATGAAATCGCCATCTTCACTACGGAAAAAAATAATCTTTAACCTTCGGTAAGTACTGCATGTATGTGATTTCATGTTGTTATTGATTCAGTAAATATTTCAAAAAACGAGTAAAGTGGGTAAGAGTAGATATATTTGAGAAGATTTTTTCCGTTGGATGGTTGTTTTAATAATTGCATAACAGGCAGAGTTTTTTTTAAGTTTTGTTCTATATATCAACGACCACTGTCTAACATAACAGAAAATAAGACCTCAGATTACTTTTTATACATCCCCGTCTCAAGGTTAAGGGGAAGGTCCAAATAAGTGACTTTTCTAAATTCGCTAGCTATTGGTCATTCGCTAGCTATTGGTCATTCGCTCGCGGTCTCACAAGTCTCTTATTTTTCCACTTCCGCTTTAGACTGAGATTTAAAAGGATTCGTTTATAAAGATTAAATAAAAAAGCGGCCAAGGACGAAAAGACTTGCCCGTTAAAAGTTCCGTACATATAGCTACACAGCGCCATCTAGTTTTAGGATTCAACAACTCTTATTGGTTTATTTTATTGGGTACCCAGTACTATCATAGTTTAATCTTATTAGTGTTAGAATAATACATAATTATTATAAGCTTAGTATTAAGGTTCTTTTTTACGGATCTCCATAAAAATTCCCGCTGGCTTAAGCGAACGTAATGACAAGTTTTTCGTGAAATATACATAACAAAGCTTTTTCATTATTTTCTGATATTTAGTCTTAGAATATACCTAACAAACAGGTACTTGATGCCCGATGTGCTAGCTCTAAGAAGGCAAATGGTGACAATGAATTTTGTAACAGACTGCCTAGTGGTTTTTAAATAATTATTTCAGTCTATAGGTGTGCCAAATTTCATCTATATCCGATCAGCCGTTTTTGCGTGATTGCATGACAAACATCCAAACATCCAAACTCACAAACTTTCACATTTATAATATTAGTAGGATTCATTGACTGAATTTATCTTTGCCTAATCTAAATTCCTGATTGATTGCACCCCGAAATGACAATTTTGTAAAATGTGTTGTAAAATGACGCAAATCCTTAGTCATAATGAAACGACAATTTCCGTTGCAACGTAAAATCTGCAGGAGGAAAGAAAAACTTTGACTCGGTAATAAATTCATGAGCAAACTAGAGTAGTTACCAACACTCGTTGCACCAATAGTTTTTCTTGTCCGCCATTGGCTTAAAATTCAGTATTTGGCAAATAAATTTTATATCGCCGAAAAAATTTTTAAAAAAATGATATCCACAAAAATATTATAATAATGGCCTTTGCTGTTCTTATACTAATATGCTACTCGATAGTTAGCCCGTAACTTTGCAAGCTCAAGTCGGCTTCGAGGTGAAACGAGGCAACATGCGGTTTTTCTTTGGGACAGATGTCATAATAATTATTATTACTACGTAAAATTTTATTAGACTTCCTGCTTAAGTGAATTATATAATTATGTAAATCAATCGTTAGTTCACGCTAACGAAGACACCTCAAAGCGCCTTATGCTAGCGTGAATATTATTTAAATACTAGCTGTTACCCGCAGCTTCGCATGCGAAAATAATGTTTTATCTTATATTATGTACCTCTAAAAAGCGGTGAATTTATGTTGAAATACTTTTATTTAGCTATTTATATACTGAAACTCACAATACAAATTCAAAGTATTCCTTCGGGAGCCGGTATTGAAAAATAATCAATCACATTTTCTTTTTACTTTTTCATGCAAAATTAAGAAAAAAAAATGAAAAATATATTCCATCAATTTAAGTAAGGAGTAAGTTGCAACAAAATATGTGTTGCAAATGAGAAACAAATAGATTTGTTTAAAAAAAATCCTTACACATTTACATCCTTTCCTGGGGAAACCTTTGAATTTTCCGTAATGAAATGTGGTGTAGGTACAATACAACGAAGAGTATAGGTAAGTACCAAATTAATCATTTTACATCAAAATCCGTTCAGCGTTTTCATAAGATGCCTATATACTGACAGACAGACAGACAAACAATAATTTAAAAAAATATTTTTGTGCTCTAACACGTTATTGTAGTGCCCCCTAATGGAAATAAAAAAAATCAATATGTAGAAAAAAACCCTTTAAGTTTTATTATAGTATAGTTAGATCAATTATACGGGGCCCCCAGCCTACAGGGACAACGAATAACAGCTAAATGGCGCCCACGGTAGTGACAAACCAAGCGCCCTGCTATCGACTTACTTCGCTAAATTTCAAAACAACCGCCGCTATAGTTTCCTTTTTTCCTCTTTTCGCCCTTTTTTCTCTCGAAAATTGACAGATAAGGCTCGTGCGGGGCCCTTCAAAAAAATTTAATACTGATACTCGGGTCATGGGTGTTATAGTGATGTGTTATTATTGTTGTCCATGCCACCCGCGACAGAGGGAATCCTACTGCGGAGGTATGAGTGTTCAAGCGTTTTTATTTATTATATCAAAATGGTGCCCATGATAGTTATAAATCAAGCGCCGTATTCAAATTACTGCGCTTCATTTCAAAACGTGGTGCCCTCCTGAAAAAAAAAACTTGCCAGCCGCCTTAAGGCTGCTGTAGTTGGCACCCATTTTATCTCCCGAAATTTGACAGATGAGGTTCACGCGGTTTCACTCAACAAAATTAAATACTCGGGACATGGGTGTTATAGTGATGTGTTATTAGTGTTGTCCAACTCCATGCCACCCACGACAGAGGGAATCCTACAGTGGAGGTATCAGTGACCAAGCGTTTTTATTTAGTATATTAGGTTTTACCTTATCTGTACTTCTTTTAAAAATTTTTTAAAAAAGCGGCGAATTTATATTGAATAACTCATACTAAGCAATGTACCTATATACTGAAAGCCACGGTATAATCACAAAGGATTTCTCCAGGAGAGGGTTTTGAAAAATAAAAACATTAATTTGTATTTTTTTTCTTTTTTTAAATGCAAAATTAAAAAAAAACTGAAAAATATGTATTCCATCAATAAAAGCAAGAAACGCTTGTTGCAAATGTGAAGCAATCCTACAGTGGAGGTATCAGTGACCAAGCGTTTTTATTTATTATATTAGGTTTTACCTTATCTGTACCTCTTTTAAAAAAAAAAAAAAAGCGGCAAATTTATATTGAATAACTCATATTAAGCAATATACCTATATACTGAAAGCCACGGTATAATCACAAAGGATTTCTCCAGGAGAGGGTTTTGAAAAATAAAAACATTAATTTGTATTTTTTTTCTTTTTTTAAATGCATACAAAATTTAAAAAAAAAACTGAAAAATATGTATTCCATCAATAAAAGCAAGAAACGCTAGTTGCAAATGTGAAGCAAATCGGTTGATTGAAATTTTGAAAAAATATTCAATGTACAAAAAATGATCCTATTTTTTTCTAAAACTTTTTTTTTCTAAAATAAAAGTAGCCTAAGTCACTCCTTGTTACATCAGCTATCTGCCAGTGAAAGTGTCATCAAAATCGGCCCAGCCGTTTCAGAGATTAGCCGGAACAAACAGACAGACAGACAGACAAAAATTGTAAAAAATGTTGTTTTGGTATATGTAGCCTATATACATCCGAATGCACTTCGTAAAAAGCGGTTATTTTAATATTACAAACAGACACTCCAATTTTATTTATTTGTATAGATAAAAATGCGATACCGTAGATCTGAAACAGTAAAGAAATACCGGCTAGTTTTAAGAGAACAATGCAAGTGCTCTCAGAATTTGAGCTGATACAGAGAAAACATTAAACTTCAGGGGAGTTTGATATAGATTCTAGAATAGATAAACCACTTACGTTCTGAAATCGTTAAGAGACAAATCTAAGTGAATTTTGTACGGAGTTCCGAAGAAATATTAAAATATGAATAAGTAGCTTTGAGATGTCAAAGAGTTACAGGAAATTCTCGCGACTGCGGAAAAGGTACGCCGCGCCGCCGTCATGATAATATGAAATTTGAGCACATTTTATATTTGATACTGTTGCGTTACTTTGGATTTTGACAAAATATACAGCTTAGTTCCTTGAAGATTTCAATATTAGGTATATGTTGTATTTCTGCTCTTACCTACTGCATAATAGAAGATCATACTAATTATAGTATGATCTTCTATTATGTTATTTATACCTATTAAGGTATATTAGTTATACCTATTAAGGTATAACTAACTACTTTTATTAAAAATCAAAAATTGTTAGGTATGCACTATAGGTATATTTTTTGCCCTGGATAAAAAGGAAAAGTTATCACAAAGTGTAAAATGGTGGCAATATTTATCGACATAAATATATTGATACAAAAATAACATGGTAATAATAATAGTATTATAATTTTTAATAAAAGACCAACACACAATATTGAAATTCAATTCTACTTAGTTCTTTAATTTTAAACAAAAACTTGCATTTTATTCACTTCATCTATTACGTTAAATCAGCATAAGATGTACCCCTAACTAAACAGCAGTTTATAAAAACAATAAAGCGGTTTATTATCAAAGTAAAAGTCTTAAAAACGAAAGAAACCCTCCTTTCTTATCTAATAGCCATAAATTTGAGGCCTTAAGATTATAAAGAATAAAAATATTACGAGCAAAGATTAATGGCTGTCTTTTTTAGCAATAATTTCTTTGTGCCTTGTGACATGGGTTCTGCTGCTGCTTTCCCAAGGATTACCGGTTCAATTTATATTAAGGTTTAATTATTTTTAACGAAGAAAGAGGATATATTGTATTTTTGCGGTATTAAATAATAATATCCTAACACCTGTAAAAAGGAACATTAACTTTTTGAAAAAGTCCAGGACGGATGAATTTTTTTTAATGAAAATAGGATTAAATAAAATTTGTAAATACCTTGAATTTATATAAAAAAAAAAGTTTAAATGAACTGATAACTAAAAACCTAAAAAAAATCATCCAGGAGCTGAAATTTTCAGGTAACCCCTATTAGATATTTTTCCAATTTCTATCAATTAAAACCTAGTTATTTACTAACTCAACGTTATATTTCCAATAATCATAAAATAAATTCGTCATGTTAAAGATGATTTGGGACCTTTATTTTTATTCGGTTAATTTTACATACGCAAAACCTAAGCACTGTTTATAGATTTAACCCTAGGTGCGAAACAGTTGGAAAGTTCATAACGTGCTCCATAGATATGAGATGCTCAACGCTGGTACAATTCAAGATAAAAGACGCCACAAGTGCCTTGCCCTGGCACCGCCTTCAGATATTGTATAACCGAGGGCCCTTCACATAAAGTTCGGCATAGATGACGTATGTATAGAGACATTCGGGGATGAAGTATTTTGTACTGGGTCTCTGCCTGCGGCTTTGCCAGCGCGTTTCAGAATAGTATATCTTTCTTGTAGTTCATGGTCTACCTGTGTGCATTTCATGAAAATCCGTTCAGTACTTTTTGCGTGAAGGAGTAACAAACATCCTTACAAACTTTCACATTCATATTGTTAGTCAGTAAGCTTCACTGTAAGTTCACTGTCGCGTTGGTGACTGAAAAGGAAGCAGAAGCATTATTTATGACTCTATGACATTGCGATCAAATTACGTGTATATTTTTTCTTTTTTGTTAACACGAAACCCTTCTTAAAAATCCCACAGGATGACACAGAGAATAATGACCGTGCTTGAGAATCGAGTGGTCCCGGGTTCGGTTCGCGACCGGGGCAGACATTTATGTGATAGAAAGTTGTAGTGTTTTTGATGCCTCATTAAAATGGTATGTGTCCATGATTAGTTAAAGGCAAACGGCCTTATTCATAAACGTATTAAACGTATTTTAGCTATTGCACATTATACTAAGTAAGTTTATTATAATATTATATTTATCGTTTTCATAACAGTGAAAGATACAAAAACTTTAAGCCTTCTACAACTTTGCTTGTTTTTATGAATAAAGGGGTAAGAATTGTAATACAATTTTTATAGATTTGAACATTATCTTGCTGATGTCAACAGTCTCTGTTTTTCATTACTCTACGTCCTCGTATGGAAGACCGGCTCGAACAGCCGGGAAGCCGGGTATCATCGCCCGGGTGCTTATCCGTCGGCGTCGTCTTGACACTCGCGTAGTTTAAATTTATCCGGGTTTTGTATACTTTCGCCCATGGATATATTACTCCATCTGGATCACTGACTTTGTAGAGTTACCTGAAGATCGATGACGATCAATCACAGGCCGGATTGAGGTTGTCCTTCATAATTGTAGGATGTCCACACTTACTCAGAAAAATTATGTCCTATTTTGATATGGTTCTTCAAAATGTTTTCAATGTTAATTTTTCTGTTGGTAAAAATTATGATATTGAAATATTTCATTAAAATTTCTTCAAAATTACCGAATTCAAATTATTGCATTAAGAGTAAATTGAAAATAAAGGTACACAATTACGGTACATCTATATTAAAATAACATAACCTCATAATCTTCACTTCAGTAAACCTTTTGGTACGCACACACTTGAATGAATGAATGGTATAAATAAATTACCTGCTGCATTTACGGCATACATAGATGACTAGGCTAAGCCGTTATATATTACTTATTCATCTTAGATGTTTTAATACCATTACTAGCTGCCCGGACAGACTTCGTTCTGTCAAAAGTTTTTTATTTATTTTAATTAAGCTATCCTATCTTTCAAGTTGGATGAAAGTGCACATGGTGTGCAAATTTGATTAAAATCGGTTAAGTAGTTTAGGAGTCCATTGCAGACAAACAACGTGACACGTAATTTATATATATTAAGACTAGCTGCCCGGACAGACTTCGTTCTGTAAATTTTTTTTATGATGTAAGCTATCCAATCTTTCAAGTTGGATCAAACTGCACACGTTGTGCAAATTTGATTTAAATCGGTTAAGTAGTTTAGGAGTCCATCGCGGACAAACAACGTGACACGTAATTTATATAATATATTACGATGATAAAAATCACAATCGAATGATATAATCTGGGACTATAGATAACAATGACACAATACAAAAATGGTCATTTCGTTATGACGTAATCGATCTTCAGGTACCACTACGAAGCTATGTGTCAAGTTAGAATAATATAACTATCCATGTACATTTAAAATTAAACCAATTAAACGTTGTAGTAAACGTCTCGAGCAACATAAAGCTTCTCACATCTTCACTAAATAGTATCGAGTAAGTTACTACGCGATCAGGCTCGGTGGTAGGGCTTTGCTAAAAGATTAGGTAATTGTAGTGCATTACGTAGACCATGGTGGGTTCGATTCCCAGCGAGTCAGAAATTTGAGTGATGAGTTTTAATTTATATTCTAGGTGTTGGTAGCTATGTGTTCTTGTCTTTGTGTGTTGTTCATGGCACCTACGACACAGGGAATTCTAGTGTGGGGCTATGATTGTGTAGCGTATTTTTTATGTGAACAACAACCGCACCGCGTAGTTTAGCGAAGAACAAGAATAAAATAGAGCAATAGCATCGCAGCGAAGTAGGTAAAGGCGTGGTGTTGAACGACTAACTAGATAGATCCGTTGGAAACTGAAAATTCCCGAAAAAAACATAGCTTAACATGAAAATACGGGACATAGCATCATGTTTATGTTTGAACTTTATTTGAGTTTATTTAAATTATGATTGGTAAGTAAATATAATTTTACTTACATTTTTTAAAATTATTTAGTGCTTCTGCACATTCATTCTAACATTCTTGTTATGATGCCGCCATCTTGAACCGAACTTGACAGAACGAAGCGCTGTCACTAAGCTGTCAGAGAGTATGAAAAATGTGACACAGATTTTTTTTTCGGAATAGCCCGTCTATACATATATTTAAGTCTATGCACAGCATATATAAAATCTATTTTTATTAGTCCCAGTGCTTTCCACTCAGCTTCATAATTAATCCAAGGCTATCTGAAGCACGTTCTGCTACTAACTTCGTTGCTCGAGTGCATTCCTTAACTTGATTATGTTAATTCCGATGTTACAGCAAGGGTTACGGACCAAATGGTAGACTTTTTATAGGTTAATAGCTGATAACCAAAAGAAGTCCTCCACCAATCCGCACTGGAGTAGCGTGGTGGAGTATGCTCCAGGCCTCCTCAAGAGAAGAGACCTGTATCATTAGTGGACCATTAATGGGTTGAAACTACCCAACTGAGGAGACGACTTGACTGATGGTAAGTGGTCACTGTCATCCATGAACTGTAACAGCAAAAATATTAGATCCTTTGCCAACGAAACATAAATCGAATGACCCTCATTATTGCTTATTTGACAACCGAAACATGAAGAATATGTCACTGTTGATTTAGAAGAAAGATGATAGCTGGACTAAATACTCAACCACCATGCATGAGCATGAGCATTTTATTTGATTTGATCGATGTCTGAAAACGATCATTTTATCGGTAAATTTTGTCGTTTTTGAAGCCTCATATTATTATCTTCTATAGTAATTTATTTATTTAAAAAAACAAAACATACCGACATGGCAGACGTAGAGATGTATTGTTTTCCAAAAAATATATGCTCTAATGTTATTAATATCCAGGGAGGAAACAGGAAACTGTACGGTGCTCCGATATCCTCTTAACTATTATAATAGATGGTACAGTCCCCTGCAAAGAAAAGTGACCCATCTCTTAATAAACACACAGTAAAAGATGGGTTACTTTTCTCTGCAGGTGACTGTACGAAGCCCAGCGCCTCCATCATTAGGGATCGTTCGCCATCGACTCGTCCATTGTCATTCGAATGCATAAACATAGGAGGTTTGCTTGGATTGAAGATGGAAGTGAAAAATCCTACAACACGAATCATAAAAATAATCTAGCGAACATGCTTTATCGATACCGCAAGATTTCCATAACAAAGTTTTGTCAGTCACAGCTCATATAAAACACAAAATGCAGCGTGTTTTTCGACGAAATTTTCTTCGTTCCACTCACTCCCGTACGAAAATGTAAGAACTTTTGCTACAAAACTTCTAATATTAAATGGAATCGCCAACAACACCGTGTCGTAATATATCGTCGCGGTAAACGGTGGGTACCCATTCAGTACAGAGTACAGACTATTTGGCAAACTTATGATGTATGATGATGTACTTACTTTGCGTTCTTCATTGTAACATACATATATCTATACCACTGTGCTTGGGTCTCCTTTTACAAAGAGATAGAGACACGCCAGTCTTCACTGCTAAAGTTTGTTAAAAATTGGCAGATTTCATACATCTTTAAGAACACTGGCTTCAAACCAAAAATTGGACTGAACACTGCCTTCTTGAGGAGGCCTATAGCGTACTCCACCAGGCGGCTAAAGTGCGGGGAGGGGTTTACTAACCGAAGTGTCGGAAGTAAATATGCCGCCCGGAGTTCTCCGACATGAGTAGTCACATGTAGTGCGTACATACAGACCACCTCAGCCGATCACTAAAGATTGATACAAGCCGCCGGACTGTGAGCGCTTACCCAGGCGCTGCTAACCATTTACCATCGTCTAAGAGCCATAATTATGCGGGTCTTCCAGCCAACAACGATGATGCATTGGTGTTGATTATGTCCACGGGTGACATGAACGCTTACCATTAGGTATGTATTCCGTTTGTTTGTCGAAGCTACTTAAAACGCACGAGGCCTCTCAAGAGAAGTCACTCATTAACTTACCGACCACGTCCGAAGTTGCGTAAGTCGTTGCTTAATTCACTTATTTGTTTAAACACGGCAAAGAATTTTCGTTGTTGTGGACGCTTCAATATTTAAATTTTCACTTATCAACCGTGGTTTTTAAAGCAATTTTATTGTAATTACAACGATACGTGTTGAAAATAATATTAATGTAAGCTTAAGCTCAGAATAATAATAGTACAGGGCTTAAGTTAAGCTTTCTACAATATATGAGTTGAAATTGCATCAAATCGGTCTAGCGAGTAACGAGAAAACAAACAGAAAAACCGACAAAAAATTCTAAAAAAAAACTCATTATCGAGGGGTCTAAATAATTGTGTTAAAAATAGTTTTTCTCAAATATCTTCAATGATATCTGTCAGTTACAGTAGAACGCTTTCTTTCTCTTCCTTTTCTCTTTCTTGGCTTGCAACGCATCAGAGATACCTTTGGCTTCGAAATGTCCATGGGTGACGATACCCACATACCATTAAGTGAATCGTCACCTCGTTTGCTGGCTAATTCCATAAAAAGGTATGTAAGAAATTTAATTTTCAAACTTAGTTATTTCATATTGTATAAAGAGACCTAAGAGACAAAACTTCATACTTTTACCAAGAATATTTCCTATTCTTCGCTAACTTTCAAGAACACACCTCAGTTTAACAAGTGCGGATTCACACAAATGTAAATTATAGTAACTCTCACTTCAGCGCTCTCCCAGAGGAAATCCTGACTTGGATACTTGGAAACTTCGACCACATCGGCGGTGTAGCAACCTTTGAAGTTCTCAAAGTACGTTTTTTGAAAAATTGTATTACGCTTGGCTAAACAAATCGCACAGAGGGTACTTTATTAATGTTTAATTGCCAGTTTATGAAAAATCTGACACCAATCTGTACACTTAGGTATGTTTATTTTATCTTAATTTAACCGACTTCCAAAAAGGAGCAGGTATTCAATTCGACTATTTTTTTTGTTATTTCAGAACTTTCGACTGGGTGAACCGATTTCGATGATTCTTTTTTTAATCGACAGCAGGTGCTTGTCATGTGGTCCCACTTTTTGAGCTGGATCTGCGAGTAGTTTCTGAGTTATTTTGAAGTTGATTATTTTTTTTTTGGTAAAATTCAGATTATATTTATAGTCAATTTAATAAAAAAAATAAAACTTGTCCATTATTTTATCGAAATAAATTATCGATTCTTTTTATCTCTTTCAATGCCTTCTGACTACCTGTTTATGATTAAGTTTTATTTGTAGTTATGTATGTTGGGCTGTTATGTATGTCATCCATCCATAACATCGATTTGCCCAAGCCAAACTACCTCATAATGCACTCAAATAAATAACTGGACAGCAACGGCCGCTATTACAGGTCGCTGCGTTCTGTACTATACGGTTTAAATAACGACAGTTAATTGGACGAGAGTATTTATTACGTGCTCGTGTATGATAATACATAGATTGAATGTCTACCTTAAACTAGTATATATCTTGAGTTCTTAGTTCATTCAGTTGTAAACTCGAACTCAAAATTGGGTTTTTGAAGATTTTTTTGTCATAAATCGAAAGATGAAAGATAAACGGAAAGATAAGTCGTGAAACAAATCTATTTTTAGTTTTTATTTATTTATTTCGCTACATTTTAAAAGTTTTGACTTTTAACTGATTAGGTAATTTTACATTAAGACGTCACAAACAACCGAACATGGCGAACAACCGTGGTGCGTTTGTAGTCACGTGATTCTGTTTGAACTTTTATCAATTTTAAATTGTTTATTATTAATTTAATTAATAATTTTTAAAAGTTTTTTGCATCGAAAATGAATATTTTGTGTTAAAAATTTAAAATGCATAAAAAAACATTTTTTTTGCAATTCAAAAACCTAATTACTTCATCTAGATAATAACTTAATTTTGGTTGTCACTTTTCTTGACTTGAAAGCATTTAAGAAAATGTTATAATAACTATACTAACAGTAGGTTATAATATACGATTAATACTCTCAGAACACGAACAAAAAATATAATGGCAACAAGCGAAATGTAACTTGCGAACTCGTTCAATACTCATTATAGAACAACACATCCGTTGGAAACGCGAAACAAGATTAAGTTTTGTATTTCAGCTGTTGGCTTGTTTAGAGTTGTAAATGTTCTTTGCTTGTTGTGGCACGAAATAGAGAGAGAGTAGAAGTATAACTCCATACAAGGTTCTCGAGCAGCGCACACATATATCTACATGTGATTAAATTCTGACGACCCTGTAGCCTAGTTGGTAACGACCCTGCCGGGGTAGATATTTATGTTACAGTACGTCTAAATACATATTTGTACTCTGGTCATGGGAGATGGACATGGTCATGGGGATATGTGTAGGTACGTTATTGAGCGGTCTTTTATGGAGCTATCCTTCTGTAAGTATCTATTTTGTGGCTGTCGTTTGAGTGAATAAAGTGATCTTAACTATATCGACTAAAAAAGCACGTTTTGTATCAAAATCAGACTCGCATTATTGTGAGTATTGTGAGTATTATACTTTAAGTATTTAGGCAATGTAGACCAGTTTGTTGTGAGCCAATTCGCGTGGTGTTTGACTGCTGAAACGTGGTCGCTTCGCTAATATTTCAGTGAAAACTACATCTCAATCGGTTACTGCTTTTGAGATATTCGGGAAAAATCGCAAGGGAAACAGACAAACACATACAATAATATGAATCAATATTGCCTTTAACATGGTGACGGTGACCACGTACCATCAGGTAGCTTTTTTTGGCAGCTATGAACATAAAAATCTACCTTCTTAAATAAATTGACAGTCAGTTAAACGTAAATATGAAATTAATCACTAACTGAATTTAAAGAACATTTTCGTGGGTATATCTTAAATATAGGTATATACGCTAACACACTAATACATACCCCCGCAGTATGTATTACCTGTGTCGCGGATGGCATGTATAACACATCACAATTACACCCATGACCCGAGTACAAATATTTATCTGTCACATTTAAAACATATGCCCCGGCCAGGAATCGAACCCGGGACTCCTCGCTTCGCAGGCAGGGTCGCTACCAACTAGGCTACAGGGTCGTCAGTAACTGAATTTAAAGAACATTTTTGTGGGTTTTTCTTGAACTTACATATAATTTCTGTTCCAAAACCTACAATAAACAATAATATCATTCATACAAAAATTGATGTATGAAACATTATTGAGAATCATTTAGAAAAATAAACTCATTCGTTAAACGTGATACATCACGCCGTTACGAATGAGTCTTCTAAATGATTCTTACAAGAGTTTTATACAATATTTGCTTCATGTAAATTTTTTGGTAATAAATGATCTTGTTTTTTATTAATGTGTATGTTTATTTTCCTCCATGACAAAGCATGTTTCCAACTTAGCAATAACATTTTGGCGTGGATTTTTCATAAGTATAATTATACCGCCCTCAATGGGTGTGTAATTATCATTCGTGCTGCGTATCATTTGTATGATGAGCTGAGCATCAGCTGAATAACTTATTTCAGACATATTATAAACTGGTTCCACCCGTGGCTTAGACTGAGAATGTCTGTTTTAATAAAACGAAATCATAGACTTAAAAAAGCCTAAATCATTCCATGGGAACATACAACCGGGATAAAATCTATCCTATTTTCTAATACTGAACATTGTCTGTGCGAAAGTTTCATCTTAACCCGTAGAACCGTTAGTGCGTGATCAAAAGACGAACACATGTCAAGTCAAATCAAATCAAATCAAAAAAAATTATTCAAAATTGGTTTGGTTTACAAACACTTTTTGAAAGTCATGCAAGTTACGCCAATGCTTCAACAAGGCCCTACTATGAGAAGGCCCGGGAGAAGAAGCAGCAAGAAACTACCGAGTATTGTTGGATTATAAACAGTTTTTTTACTGAAATATATCAATTATCTATTTTTTTTGTTGTATTGCAGGTATATTATAAAAGGCTGTACTGTACTCGTAAATTATTGCAAATACTGATAAAATTAGTTAAACATTGTTTCATTAAATAATACTTAAAAGATACTTTGTACTAATTTGCAACATCATTTTATTAACACCCAATAGATAAAGTAATAATAATAGTTTCTAGTAGTTTCTATCTTTAGAATTTTACCGTTCTTTTCGTCAGCTAATATAAATTTTAAGGCAAAGATTATGAACGCAATTTTGAACTCTGTTACATGCCCCATAAAGTCTGTTAGCAATGTCGTGGCCCGACTTTTGTTCTAAGAACAGAAAATGCTTCCTCTCGAGAGTGTGGGAGCAAAATTAACCTGATCTCTCTTCACCAGACCTCGCCAAAGAAAGTAAAATAAAGTGTAAGCGTTTTCTGCATTTCCACAGGTCTAATTTCTTTGGTCTAACAACTACTATATCTTCACCCGTACTTAAGCAAATACTAGCTGTTAAGTTTTATGAAACTATTACATATTTTCTCGGTAATAAAGTTATGTTTGCAGCTTGTTATCGTAGCTTTGGTATATACCCATTTAGTGTCTGTTTTGCTATTGTACAACTTATTGAAAAATATAATATACTAGTGTATGAAATCTACTACCATCTCTACCATCTCATATCTATTATACTATCTGTTTGCCTGAGCGTTTGTTTACTCTAATCTCTGAAATGGCTTAATCATTTTTAATGTCGTTTAAACTGATTTATTGTAATAAGCTTAGGGAAACATTCAGTGTTTGATTTATTTTAATACATTCACAAAATATCGACTCCTTGATTACTTTTAACAAAAGACCCAATGAATAATATCAGTTATATTCATAAACTTAATCACAATAACCGCACTATACATTGTATAATATAATTAATGACCTCTAGGAAACTATTCCTCATAGTATTTGCGTAAAACAATATTCTGAAACGGAATATTGTGTCTATTCATAACGTTATGCCCAAAGATTACGAGGTTTCTTAATAAAATATTCGACTCGTTCAACCCTCACATGGCTAATGTTATACATTATTTATTAATATCTTTTGTACGTCGCGAGTTGTCGTATCTTATTGATTATAATGGACTCGGGTTTCCTCTAAGAAATAAGTATCTTAGAATTTGTTTATTATAAGTTCCCTTATCAAGTTTTTCCGTCACATAACCCAGCAATAATTCATTTCAGACAAAGTGAAATAACAAATAAGGACTCTTCTTTGAAGAATAATATCCGCCGAAACTGAATCAAGATCGGGAAAACTTCTAAAATATACATAGATACAAGAAATAAACCTAAAGTAAATCTGTTAAATCCACAGTTAAATGAAATGTAGTCGACAAAGTTCATCGTAAAATTGTCATTGAAGCGGTAATACAAATAATTTAAATGAAAATAATGTTGTCAGCATAATAATAATAATACTACGAATAATTTAAATAACACGAACAAAATATTAATTCCACAGTATTTCTGACTTCTGAAAATAGATTAAATTGCAAATATTATTATGCGAATGGGACATTTTGCGCCTAACTGATTGTAATGGATAAACTCAAAAATATTTATTAAAAAAGTTATACGAAAATTATATAAAGTATATTACGTTTCAAAGTTATTTCACATATCTCCAGTTTATACAGGCTGCAGTAAAAGGGTTGAGTCTCAATGTGAGATTGTCGCAACGTACTCTAGTCATCCGATGCTTTAGTCAATATTTGAATTGCGGGTGAATAGAACCGAGGAAATTAAAACCATTACGCCATCTACTGTACTATGTTCCTATAGATCTTTTGTTTAGAGAATCTGATTGACTGTTATTTGGAATGGAGGCTCTCTGAGGGAAAATGAGTTCTTTGTTACCTGATGTATTATGTCCTAAAATGCTTCTTCGGAGTCAGTGTAGCACGGAACTAATTTCATCTCTCCTTTTAGTTTTTAGGCCTTTGTCCTTACGCTTCTGAAATTATAGCCCACGTTGGTTTGAGTGGACAAAACGTTATTTTCCTTATATTTATGTGTTTTGGTCTAATGAGATCAAGACATTTGTGAAATAAGTTCGCTGAATGACGCTAATTTTTGTAGTAGGATATGGAAGATAATATGGAAACACCTGTTTTTTGTGTCGCAATTGTAAAGTTATGTTCAAGATTTTTAAAGTAAGATGTTATTGTTTTAGTTACTAGTTTTAGATTTGCATTCTATTTTGGATTGAGATACGAGTCAAGTCAAAGCGAAAACTCTTGCCCGGCGCCGTTGCTTGACGGTGATCGACCGAGCGGGCGCGGTCCGAAGCAGTGATCGCCTAGCAGTTAGAACGTACTCCCGAACGGAGGGGCCCGAGTTCAAAATTCTGGCACGCACTTCTAATTTTCAGATATTATGTGCGCATTACAAGTTAATCATCACTTGCTTCGGTGAAGGAAAACATCGTGAGGAAACCTGCACACCCGAGAGTTCTCCATAAAGTTCTCAAAGGTGTGTGAAGTCGACCAATCCGCACTTGGCCAGCGTGGTAGACTATGGCCTGTACCCCTCACATTGTTAGTGGAGACCTCGAGCCCAGTAGTGGGGCAATTATGGGTTGTTGCTTGCTTGCTTTGGTTGCTTGGGCGCGGTCCGTACGTGGATGGGTGACCGTTATTGGCAAATATTTCTTGATCGCTACCGTACTTCGGCGGGCATATCAAGCCCTTGAATGCGGTTATTATCAGACCTTCGGGTGTCATAAAAACTGAGTGAAAACTGCGGACATTTGGGTTGGCCGTTAACCCCTCCATCTGTCCGCTCAGGAGCAGCGTGGTAGGGGTCTCCTCAAGATCAGAGGCCCATACTCAGTAGTGAGCCATTATTGAAGTCCCGATGCGGTGTCATATCTAATGATTTGGTACATAATTGAAAATTCAATAAGATTATGTAAATAAAGCAATATTTTATATCGCTTTTCTACTCAAATAATAATCGCAAAAAGCTAAGACAACTCATCGCATCATAACGATTCATAATTTACTTCGGCAGAATTCTTATGGATTTAGTTAAGCGGAACTTTTTGGGACCTCTGTCTTTTGAATAAATGTTCAACTTCTAAAAATGAATTTCTCAAGTTTGATTGGTGAAAATTATTCTTCGAGAAATATTCCCTATTTCTGTTTCCTTTATCTGAAAAGCTGTAATTTATTTATGTTTGTTTTGTTAACTTTTGTAATATTGTTGGCTAGGGAGCATATTAATGACTGTTCGTCTCGCTCATTGTCAAAAATATTCATACTTTTGTGTTTTTAGGGTTCCGAAGCAAAATCGGAACCCTTCTAGTTTCATCATGTCCGTCCCTCTGTCTGTCCGTCCGTCCGTCCGTTTGTCCAAAGCAAAGCTCCGAGACCCTTAGTGCTAGAAAGCTGTAATTTGGCATGGATATTTATTAAAACTACAGAACCGTAAAATAAAATATTAAAAAACTTTTTTTTCAGGGTAACTCCCTTACAGGTAACGCGAGGAATAATCTTTTATTCGTCGCGTACCCTATAGTGTGAAGTATCGTTGAAAAGGTCTTCCAAAAAATATAGGGGTCTTCTAAGACCATATTTGGAATTTGGTCTGTTTGCGAAATATTTGGCTTTAAAGTGCTAATTTTGGTTATAGCACAGAAGAAGTAATAGTACCTACTTATTTATAGCCAAGTGCCCCCCTCCCTCTGGCTAAACGGTTGGAGTTGTACATTATTTGGATGAGATGCATATTTTTCATGGAGAATTTAAAAAAAAAAGGTTATAATGATGAATTATCAAGGAAAACTATCACAGCTATGTTAGCATAATAGTTAATGAGTCGATAAACTTACTACTTCGGAACCCTAAATTGCACGTGACCAGACATGCACTTGCCCGGTTATTTTTTGTACAAGTACGGGTGAAAATCACAACATTCTTTTATAATTAAAGGCATCAATGGACATCAGCAACACCAAATCCATCACCGATGCGTTGCCGCAAAATAAAGAAGAGAGAAACAGAGGAAAAGTATAGTCTTAAAATATTTTTGGAAAATATTAAGTGAGGAAAACAAATCGATGTCAGGGGGATAAACCCTACATTTTATATTTTATCCCGATCTCGTGTATTACGCGATTTATCCAGTGTATTACGCGATGCTTACACCGCATTTAGGCTAAATCCATACAGAAAAATATATACTGAAATAAGATATCTGTCACCAGAGAATCTAGGAGATGTACCTATGGGTCATATTTCCGTGATAAACATTTTGACTATAACGATAGTGGAATTGATAATTTATTTTGTAGTAAAATGGAGCGCAGCAGGTAGTAATTTACAATATATCGGTGTCTGATTGAAACAATAATTAGTTAATGTGTAAAATTTAAAACGCGCATGAAAAGAGACGTGACCTCGTAAAACGTTATACAGACATAAGTTTTAAAAGCATAATACTTATTAAAAAAACATGAAACTTTAATTACCATATTAAGAAGTTATTACGAAAAAAAAAGTGATAAACTTTTTCTATTTTTTACATTATACAACAGTTTATTTGATTTTTTCAACACGCAAAACCACATGAAAATCTGTGCCATAGCTTCTAAACCAATGAACATTCAAGAATATACATTGTATTCTAAAATCACAAAGATGTCTGTTATCTTATGTGTATATAGACGCAGTGAACGAGTATATTATATTAGTTCATTGGACAGACGTCATTTAAAAGAACAAGGAAAATTTTCAGAGGAACAATTGGTAAACTCAAAGAAACCCTATTGAGATTGAAAATATATCGGGGTGTTTTTCACGCAATCATATTATTATCAACACGATACGAAAATAACATCCATAGATACTTTATTTGCCCACTTTGGAATAAAAATGCCAAATATTATATTGTACAACCGTAAATCATTTTTGCGTACGTTGAATATTAATAATATAGATGCGAATACGAAAGTCTATGCCGGTGTTGAATATTGCTATAACGTGCGAGTAAGCGATCAGAAAGCAAAGATGTTTTTGAAGTTATATCGTTATGGGGCCGTTATGGGGCATTTGGAAAAAAATACGAGACTAAAATTATTACGATGCGACTGTCAAAAAGCGACATGAAGGTGCGTGATACTAGGCGCATATCACTCGCTAGGTCAGCGTTTCTTAACCCCGGGTCGCGACCCAAATTCGGGTCGCGGGCGATACTGGGATGGGTCACCTTACTAGTCACTTTAGTACCTTAGTTCCCAAAGTGGTCCAGGTGGACCCCCAAGGGTCCACGGGAGAGTCGACGGGGGTCTACGTTGGCGTAACAAAAAAATATTAATTCGTGATTGGAACTCAGCCGCAACGCAAATTTCCATAGTTAGATCTAATCTTCACATTTTTTGTCGAGTTTTGGGAATATGGTAGAAATGTAGCTGCAGACGGTCCACCGGAACCAGCTAAATATTGAAAGTGATCTATGAGAAAAAAGTCTGGGGACCTTTGCTTTACTTTTTACAAAAAAAAAATATTCTCACAAAATTTGGCGACCTTTGTATGTTCTTAACATACTGTAATTTTTTTGATTTAAAATATTTCTTTTTTCACCTTATTTTGACTTAATGTCGAAAAAACAACCTAATTTTCAATCGAATATTCTCACGTCGAAATATCTACTTTTAAAAAAAGTCGGTGGTCTTTTTGTTGGTTGGAATCTCTACTTTCTAATGGTATATAAAAAACTAGACATTACTGTGGTAAATGTTCTCCGAAAATACAGTGAAACGCCAACTATGTAAATTATTTTTCCTTTAATTTTCGTTATATTATCTTCCTTTTGCAATGGGTATCATCCTACTATTATTATTTTTTGTTTCAAAAATTATCGGCACTGGTCTATTATCCCTGGAAGATAAATAAAAAATTAGGGTCGCGGGCTTCAAATATATTTATATTTTGGGTCGCCAGCTAAAAAGGTTAAGAAACGCTGCGCTAGGAGTTGTCTTGGATAATTAGCACGCGGTGGGTCGTAGGTGTGAGCGAGAGGTACTTACAAGTAAGAGGTAAGTATACGTGCGGACTTATGTACACATAGACTTTTTTATGTTGGCTGTTTTTATCTTATCTGTGGCAAATTATTTTGCCCCAAATGTATTTGACTCTTCGTTATTGAAACTTGTTACTTGGTGTTACTTGGTAGGTAAACTCGTGTTAATATTTATCATCAAAATCATTATCTTGATTGAAAATCATTAACTTCGTGGTTAGTCCATTCATTCTAGATTTCAATGTACGGGCGAAACGGCATAATTTATAATTATATGAAACTGCTACTATGTTGTACATATAGGCCAGTACATTAAAAAAAAACAAGTCTCCCCCTCGCTCCCCGATCCGCATCCCCCCCTCCCCGCTTGAAAAGTGTGCCATTTTACAGATTTTCTTAATTTTCAGAAAAACAATACAAGTTACAATAAAATGATCAAGGACTAAAATTATTTATTGATAAATTACCTACAAATAAATTACTGCATTCATTTTCATACGAATTATAGTTTCCAAGTTATGATGCGTCAAAGTCAATTTTCTTCAATTTTCCTTGTAGAACCCATCATCAGAAAAATTATGAAATCAATATGGAAGTATACTAATTCAAAAGAAAAATCGGTTGATGAAATAAGTGAAAAGTTCTGAGTTGAGAACATCCTCCTTGTTTGAAGTAGGTTAAAATTAAATTATATTATATAGTTAGTAGCAACCTTTTCTACTTTCGATGGTGAAACAAGTCCTTTAAGCGGCTTTTCGCCAATACAATCGATATTCTGCAAAATTATTATGAAAAGTGGAACGGTTTTATACGGTCGGTATAATTTTTGATAGACCGGAATAATTTTTAAGCTATTTTTCAAATTAATTTGATCCTGTATCGAATTTATTCTGTCGTGATAATATATATAAATAAATATGTTATAGGCGACGAATTAATAACCTCCTCCTTTTTTGAAGTCAGTTAAAAATGATTATTTTTTTCTGGCGTGAAACAATTGAATTTTTAGAAAAATTTAAAACTCTTTTTTAACAGACTGAAGAGTGAGGATTTCCTTGAAGTTTTAATTGAAGATTTAATTGAGTTTTTGTTTTTATTTGATTCGGGGTTCATCACGCTAAACAATTACTTTTAGGGTTATTTAGGATAATAATGAAGTATAAAGGCACTTTTTAGAGTTCCGAAGTAAAATTGGAACCGTTATAGTTTCGTCATGACCGTCCGTATGTCCGTCTGTCCGTCCATCTGTCCGAAGCAAAGCGCCGAGACAATTAGTGCTAGAAAGCTGTAATTTGGCATGGATACACATATTTATTAAAACTCCAGAATCATAGATTAAATATCGAAAAACTTATTTTTTTCAAGGTACCTCTTGCTGCTTAAACGGTTGGAGTTAGATAAGTAAAAAAATTCTCAAAAATAGATTATTTCATTTATTTACAAGGAAAACTATGACGGCTACGTTAGCATAAGTAGTTAATGAGTTATAGTCGATAAGTCGATAACCCTATACTGCGCTTGGCCGGGCACGCACTTGGCCGGTTTTTTGAAGTAGCTTTCAAACAATGCAATTTACGGGGTCAAGGTAAATAAAACCAAAAACATTTTGTAGAACCACTTCAGTCTAAAACAATCTCAGCAACTTCTCTCAAAACACTTTTATAGTACTGAAATTGCAGAAATTGTACAGGGTGTAAGGTTTGTGAAGTACATAACATATTTCAAGTGAGAAGTTATCCACAAAATTTGCCACGTGTTGCAAAATTTTAGCGAAATAGTGGTATTTTATACTGCGATACTGGAAGACAGAGACAAAGTTTTTGATATTATAGAAACAAAGTATATTGTGAAACTGCACTGTGAGAATTTGATATTCCCTAGATGATCTACATGATGAATGGCTTCCCATTCCTGATTTGCTTAGCTTTCAGGTTGAAATCTATAAACCATGCTTAGGCTTTGTTTAGACTTAAAATTCGACTCACTTCCTGATTTGAGCTGAAATTTTGTATACGTAAATCGGATGGCTATTATAATAATTATGATATGGATTAGATCTGATGATAACAATAATAATCGTTACACACTCATAGTCCCACTCTAAGATTCCACGTGTTTTGTTAAACATGTGCATACAAAGACATGAACATACACACTCAGACTGAAAACAGAAATTCAGACTATGCATGCAAATTTCTGCCTAGATGGAAATTTGAACGGTGGGCCGGCATGGTAACTATTGTGCTACATGGGTCGTAAATGATGAATGAACGGATGATGGAGATGGAAGGCGGCAATAGGAACATTGTGACTAAACGACACAAGTTTCCATCTATTACGGTTGAAGAAATAAAGTCCTGTAACAGGCGGAAGGACGCAGACGGCAGAAGAAAATTTAGTATCTAGGTCTCATTTCATGAGCATTCTTCTTCAAACTCCAACTCTTACTCTCCTCCCGATTCTGGTGTTTGAAGCGAATGGGTGCTATTAAATAAACATTGAATTATTGGAAATAACATTTTCGAGATTCTCTCCGCCGTCATTCTTCCTTGTTTGCGACACCGTATGTCACTCCTACATTGAATATTCATTAATATCGAACGGTTTGAGAATAACACGCGTAAGATATAATGATTTATTTCTTGTGGTCCCAATTTGAAACAAGGATGGATATAGTGTGTTTATAGACATGTGAAAAATCAAATAAGTGACGATATATTGGATTGGACAACCATGTGGCCTATTTGATGACAATGTGAACTTCCCAAGTTTGATTCCCAATTGCGGAAGACATTTTTGACAAAATGTCAAAGTAAATTTAATAACTTACCTAATCAATAGATTCCTCATAATACGTAGAACAATTATTTTTAGAATTGTAGTCTATTTGTCTATGCGTTTGTTATTTAATCAGAAAGAGCCTTACCAATTTGAATGTAGTTTTTACGAAGTATAGTAAACTTGAGATATAACAATTACTTTACGTTTAATTTAAATCGGATCAAAAATAAAAATATAATGTCTATTTAAGGATTTTTAGGAAGATCTTTTTAGATTGTTGTTACTAAATGAGGTTACTAATTTTGGTCACTAAGACCTCTAAGCGATAGTTGTTTGACAAATATATGAAATTTGGCGTCTGTATAACCGGACCAATTTTACTTCCCAATGGAGTCACACTGGCGCGTGTGAGTGGTAATAATGTATGTATACTGTGTATGCATGTATGATTACTCTCGTAGGATCCATTGTTGTCTTTGGTTTGAATGTAACAGTACAAAAAGAATGAAAATGAGATGGAAGAAAAAAATAATGTTTTTTTTTGCCTTTCAGTGTTTAGGTACGTCTACGTGTATCAATAGGAGGTGTATCAATCTTTACGATGTGTTTTCTAAATGTAATCGGGTAAAGTTGGGCTGTATACATGCACATGCTAGTATACATGCACTGCCCGCAGCTTTGCCCGCGTTTTCCGGGATAATAAAAAGGTAAATCTGTCAAATCAGGGCAATCGTTTGAAATTGAACATTTGGTTGCCTTAATTTACTATTCGATGATAATTTTAGGCATATTTATATTCATAATTTTTATGGTGTTTGAGGTTATTGGAGGTTGAAAAAAGATCAGTGCATTTAACCTGCAGCCCTGATTCAACAGATTTACCAATAAACCCTTTATCTTAATCCAGATTATGGTCTACACATGTGCTACATTAAATGAAAATCCATTTAGTACTTTTGTACGTGAAAAAGTAACAAACATCCAAAATTCCTCACAAATCTTCACATTCAAAATAGTATCCCGGAAACGCGTGCAAAGTTGTGGGCGGAGAGCTAGTAGTAACCATTTATAATTAGTATTAAATTTTCCAAAACTGAAGAGATTAAATTTGAGCTATAATAGCCAAATGTCTTTGACTGAAACTCACACAAAGATATTATGTAAATGAAAGTAAATATTCTAAGAAAATATATTTAGGTATTGAGTTACGAGAATCCCCGTACATAATACCATGACAAAGTGTCATCGTTTGTTTATGAATAGGCGTACCGAACTGAATCAGTTCTATCGCACAGCAAGCCAAACAAAATGTTTACGCAACTGAAGCAGCAATATAATATGAACAACGACACGTGATGGAGTATAGAGCTCGGTCAATACATTTTGTGATATTAAGACAGTAAATCAGTAATATTCCTTAGCACTACAGTAACTTTGAAGAGAAGACAACAATACTAATATCTTGTTAGAGTTGTTATTACCGCGAGGAAATTAATCTTGTAATGGTTTCTTTTTGGGGCTAATCCACAGGTTTGTAATGTTGCTCAGACATGCAAAAATTGATGAAAATTTTCGGGGATTTCACGGAAATTTGTAAAGGAGCTAATTGTCTATGTTAATTGGCAATAAATTGTTTCAGCTATTTCGTTTAGAATTCTGGGCATTCTTCACCTTCTTTTTTTCTACCTTCCCCAAATCTAGATAGAAGACAATAGGAACGAAATAAAATAATATCAAATGACTCAATCGTATGCTTATATTGTAAGTAAATAAATCATAATTTTAATAATAATTTACCGTCAAATTCATCATTTTAGGTATAAATAAAAAATCGCTCGCCGTACAAGATGTATGTACACAATAATATAGGTTTTAATTATTTAGTCCATAGAATTTGGCCATTCGCCATTGTTAAGAAGCAAACCGATGCAAAAATAGTGCCTTTATATTTCAACAGAAATTGAAAAATATTCCTTATCCAGCATTCAAATTACGGAGTTCTATCCCAACAATCCAACGTCAATAGGACTTGTTCGTTGAAGCATTGTTAATCTGAAAATTTAGAGGGAATATATCATGAATGACTGTGATCTTATCTTCATAGCAGTGGGAGTAATATTGTCCATACTAATGTTATAAAGAGGAAAGATTTGATTGTTAGTTTGCATTGAATAGGCTCCGAAACTATAGCCGATTTGAAAAATTCTTTCACTATCGATGTCGGGAAGCTACGCTATCCCCGGGTGACAAAGGCTATATTATATTTAAAAAAGTTAGGGATCCTTAATAAAATTCCAATTCCAAAAAGAAAAGAAGCAAAGTGCTATGTATGTATGTTAATCAATCAGTAAATAAATAATTATCATTTCAGAAGTCAGTTTTCCTATTCTTTAAATTAGAACGCTTCCATTATTAGCAACAGATACATACAAATAGTTAAACTTTACATTACTAAAAATATCTTAAATTACTAACTTGAGGTGAAGTCATGAAGTATTCTGATAAGATGTTTGTTCTTCAAATTTCATCCGAATCAGTACTTTTATTTGTATTTATCTTTATGTGTTTATTTGGAGGATTATCTACCTGACCGAAGGATCCCTGGTTCAATCCCTGCTAATATTTATCTGAAAGATCACGTCATTTATTTTGGAAAATAACAAGTACTATTATTTCTTCTGTGATATAATTATTGAATTTGTCCATGCCAATCGAAACTGTAGGTGTAACTTAACTTGTATAAAACTGTATAAGTATTGTAGCAACTCCTGTAATTCCCTAACACGTATGTATAGTTTTTGGGTAATATTTTTATTTTCTCCACGCTAGAAACCTTGCCAAGTGTACTTTGTTATTGCATTGACTCACGCACTAGGTACAGGGGGCGGAGTAAGAAGATAATATTTTCTTCAACATAAAATTATTATTTTTTGTAGCTCATTGATTGCTGATTGGGTGCCAGGACTGTCAGGAATGTTTTACAAACGCTAGTAAGCAGCCTTAAACCGGAAAAATGCTTTGTTGTTATATTTGATTTATACAAGATCGACAGCTACTAAACATCGTATTGTATTATAAAAAATATCACAATGTGCATCACCGCAAAATTGGTATGTTAGATTAAAAACAATTAACCATATTACTCAGCTATATTACGAGTAAAACTAAATCACTCAATCAGCTGTTTGAAGTTCGGCCATGTTTTATTTCCGACATCTGTAGAGTCACTGTGACGAAAGGCGACAAAATGTTTTGCGATGGCTGTAAATTGTACCTCTTATCCCTCAGGAACAGGTATATTTCCCGGGATAAAAAGTAGCCTATCCGGTAAGTTAGGTTGAAAGCAATCCGTGTGCCAAATATCCAAATTCGTTCAGCTGATTTTGCGTGATTGAATCTCATACATCCAAACTTTCACATTTATAATATTAGTAGGAAGTAGGATATTAGCTCAGGATATTAGTAGGATTTTTGCAAGTCTCAGTGAGTATTTTGTGAAACAGTGGTTTACAGTTAAGAATGAAATTTTAATTTATCTGAATCTCATGATTCAGAATTTGCCAAGATTTCCACAATTTACATTATCACAGGAATTTACGGTATTACAGGAATATACCGACTGACTTGCTACAGGAATTTACAGCATCACAGGAATTTACAGTATCACAGGAGTTTACAGTATCACAGGAATTTACAGTATCACAGGAATTTACAGTTCCCAAATTTACAGTCAATTTATTAAATTGCAGAAACAATCAATTTTATCCTAGCGAAAGCAAACCGAAATATATATTTTATTAAAAGAAAGACATCAATACATCTTTCATTACATCCATCCATCCTGTACCTAACAACTGAACACCGAGTCAATTAACTAAAACGTTCGATAGTGTCGGACGATAAATCACTCCGGCACATACAATAACAGCGGGAAAAAATAACAATAACACCGAAAGATTTATGGCGATCATACCGACTTGTATCGTCTTTGTGTAAATACATTAGTGTTTGCAAATTTCCTTTATATCCATACGTTTTGATTTTTGACGGACTATAGTGGGTTCTTCATACATGTATGACAAATTTAGGTTGTATTCGGTTTAAAGATCTTTATTTCTCATTGAGATACAATATAAATATCACTTACATGAGAAACTTAAAACTAAAAGTTCAATTTTATAAAATCCCGGTGTGGGTAATTTTGCATTACATGCCAAATAAGTATTTAAAAGTAAGACATGTTGTATTCATCAAGCACAAATTAAAATTAGTAATGTGGGTAGATCAATCGGATTTGCTAGCGCTAGTACCTTGTCATATTACATTTCTTGAATTTGTCATAGATGTTGCTAGGAAACCGTCGAAACAGTTACTATTACAAAGTACCTACTATAATGTTAATCTACTTCTGCGGCCGACTGTACTAAAAGCGATTTCATGGGAGGTACAAAATTATTAAAAATGAAAGTTATTTAAATTGAGTAAACACTTAAAATGTGAGTGTGTAATTTCTCTTTTGTATTTGTTATTGTTATGAAAATAAGACAAGAAATAACAAGCAATAACAAACAAAATAATAATGCTAAGTAATGCTACAATCTCTTAGGATATCCTGTGTCATTGGTGCCATGGACAACGCGCAAATAAATTCAAACTGATTATTAAAATTTTTCTTTCGCTGGGGCTCGAATCAAGGACCCTTCAAACGGTGGCGGTCCGGCGTGGTAACCATTATATCACGGGTCGCCAAAAACAAGATATCATAGCAATAATATTAATCGACAATGAACTAGACTTTTTTTAAAACAATCTCATAAATTTTCATTTTTTATTAAAACTTACTTACAATTAACACGTTCACTGCGTTAGACAAATTTAATGACTTTCAGTTGGTGCGGTATGGGGTCTATTATATCCGAAGCACGAATTGTTCCTGGTGCGTTGCTGGGTCGAAAAGATCCGTTTGACTTCCATCTGTTTAAGAGGATTTATCTTTATATGTATAATGATTATAGTGTCTTTTTTTGTAGCAATATATTGACCAATAAACACTCAATAAAAGGCTGAAATCGTAGGTAAATGCACTGAATGGTTTCTTTGTAAATAAAGGGATTGTCTGGCGGATCTTTACAACCCGTTCTCCGCACTGGTTAGTAAAATTGTCGATTCATTTTTAGTGTTGAGCATGATAAAGAGATAGTGATAAAATAATGCAGTTTGTAGGATTTGTAATGTGTGACCAGTTGACGGGCTAGTATATACATTGATATATTCCACTTACCGATTATTATTTGTTTTGGGGAACCTTCGCTTACTTAATTTTTCTTAGGTTTTTCACCGTTACATGATTTAAACAACATTTTTCTGGATAGCTTCATGTTACATACACAGACAGTGTTACATACACTGTACAATACAACTGTATAATATAACTGTACAATATTCTTCTTATTTGCATAAAAACTCATCTAACCATACAGACCTCACTAGCTCAATTAGTATGTAATCTAGTGCGGCTATAGGGTCATCGGTCATCGGGTCGTTAAGAACCGATAAACGCACTAGATGTAAATTTTTTACGTTCAGTCGGCATCGGGTCGTAAGAACCCGATGCATTTTTTTTTGTATTTACATTATCTATTTAAAAAGGCAATTCAAAAACACTAACCATCTCATTCATAACCACAGGGAGACCAAATATATCTGTCCCGCACCAGCGGTTGGCACGGTAATTTTTAACCCGCACCGGAGGAAAGTTGAGCATCGGATATAATAAAATCAACCCGCTACCGCACCGAACGTGTTAAAATAATATCTAAATATTAAACATTAAAATTTCATGTCTGCAAAATCTTAAAAAGAACTTGAAACTTGAAGAAGATCTGGTTTACCTCAAGTAAGTCTTTTAGCGAATTTCTTTTAAATTAACATGAAAGAGATTTTCATTAATTAAGACACGAATCCCAACCTGCCCTACAGTCATAATTACCTAGTCTGGCCATAATACTGTTACATAAAAACTTTTCTTTTTTTCAGCTTTTTAATTATTTTGAATTTGGAACACGTATATTATTTTAAAAACTTCTTTCGATTTCGCGCCATTTCACATACTTTTTCGTGTTCATTATAAAATTACAATATGGAGAGGGGTGTTAAAGAAAATAAGATTGCAGTGATCGCCTTGCACAAAGTGGGTATGGAGCCGTCGGTCATATTCCAGGCACTTCAAAAGCTTGGTATCAGCCGTATGTACGTATATCGTACAAGTACCTGAAGCTCGGTGCTTATCGAAGATATACAGGACATGCCCTAAATCAATCTTTACTATTAAAGAGAGTGGATCGATCAAAACGCCTTCTGTCGCGATACGCAGGTGAAAGGCACAGAAATATCCTCTTTACCGATGAAAAAATTTTCACGATTGAAGAACATTACAATAAGCAAAATGATAAAGTGTACGCTCACAGTTCTAAAGAAGCTGCTCAAGTGATCGGGAAGGTACAACGTGGTCATCATCCTGCGTCAGTGATGGTTTGGTGGGGCGTGTCTTATCAAGGAGTCACAAAACTGCATTTTTGTGAAAAAGGAGTGAAAACTTCAGCCAAAGTGTATCAAGATACAGTCTTGGATCATGTTGGATAATGTTTGCTGAGACTTTAATAAATATGTAGGTATAAATTTTATTAATATTACATTACTTCATTTTAAAAAAAAGCATTTTCATTTGTAACAGAACTTATGGCTGGACTAGTTATAGTAGGGCATTTTGCTTTCGTTGTATTAAAAAATAATTATTTGTGAAATACCAGTATGAATATATTGGTGTACTGAATATTTCAAAGTCACAAATCTGAAAAGCTTCATCGATGTAGAGCTAAATATAATTATAGTTTTTGTCTATCAGTCTATTCTAAAATTATAATGAGGCCGTATCGATAAGTTGTATAAAATATAAATAATGATCTCTTAGGAAGACTTCTTTTCTGGTGGAATCTATAAGGCGTTATATTAATAAGGGAAGAGAAAATCTTTGTTAACCTTTTTAAGAATAATGCAACTTTGGAATATGAGGTGTGATATTCTAGTTAAAGTTTTTTGAGAGCATCTAGGGTTTTCGGCTCCCCAGGCGTAATTAAGGTAGTTATTGGTATCAAAAATAAAACATGTGGTACGATGTGAAATGGAAAATGAATATATTATATGCTAGGTAAAGTCGATATACAGATACCTGGAGTTCAAGAAAACAATCAAGTCATAAAAATTTCAGAGAGAAATACACGTTTATAGAAATAAATACACATTACATTTTTCCGAGTATGTCCGATCTGAGTTGTTAGAAACCTGATGGTCTACTAAAAGCTACGTTTATGACGACAGGTTTACGAGCTAGCATCTCACGTCATATGCTAGTTTTATGATGCTTTTTAGAAAGCGGCGTGTATATAGCGATATATACTGCGAACGCAATTTTAAATCTGATGCATATTGTACAAATGAATGCATCTTGGAATAAAAAATAAAAAAAAAATTGCCACACACTATTCCCTGTGTCATGGGTGCCACAGACAACACAAAGACGAGGTCAGACACCCAGACCGAGAACAGAAATTCAAACTCATCATTCAAATTTCCAACCAGCACCCTTGGCACAGCAACATTTATGCTACACGGTTATCATTAGCCCCCGACAAAAGAAGAGGGGTGTTATAAGTTTGACGTGGCTGTGTATCTGTGTATCTGTATGTCTGTCTGTGGCATCGTAGCTCCCAAACGGATGAACCGATTTTGATCTAGTTTTGTTTTGTCTGAAGAGTGACTTAATCGAGAGTGTTCTTAGCTATGTTTAGCGTAAATAAAACTGTTGGGGGTTTTTTAAATTTTAATTTAAGATTATATAACGGATCGTTGTCGTGTCACCTGACAGCAAATGGGCTTACCGCCCATGGACATCAGTCACATCTTAGGTAGTATCAGAGAAAGGTGCTCCTATTTAATTATGACACTCTTTAAAGGTGAAATCGATGTGAAGCATCGATTTGGAAAAATAACGATACCTATCGAATCGAAAATAGAAAAATAACAGTAAATACATAATCAATGATCAGAACCCTCTCCAAGTGAGATTAACTCGCACTTGACAAGTTTATTTTTATCTTGAATCTTGGATTGCGGTCTCAAACTGGTTAATTTACAGTTTCTAAACTGGTGAATTCCCGTTTTCAAACAGGCAAATTCCTGTTAAATCAAATTGATATAATATTTACCAAATACAGCCGCATTTTTATGTAATTACCTATTTGTGTGTAAATATTAATTGAACAAATTATATTTTTTTAAGTAACTTCAAAATTAAGGTCTAGTTTAATTTTTCTTTTGATATTCAGCTTATACATATAGCGTAATTTTTAAGCTTAAAATGACTTTTCGATAATGCATTGAAACAATTTTAAGTCCCAAAAATGTTCTGAGAAGAAATAATGGCAAAAGTTTCTTTGTATAATTTATGGCTCGATTGTCACTTGCTACGGTGAATGAAAATATTGTGAAGAAATCTGCATACCTGAGAGTTCGCCATTACAGTGCCCGGTGAGTGTTCTCAAATGTTTACTTTAATGGCTGAGTTTAATGGTTTGTTTTCACTATAATGAATCTCCGGTTCAGTTATAATTTTGCAGTGGCCCATACATACTTATGGCGATATTCCCATATGCAAAAATTGTTACATTTTCTGTCCACGTAGACGCACGCTTTATTCATTGTCGCTTGCTTGCAGCTTCCTTGCATCATTCGTAGTAAAAGTACGCAATCAGTCCACGCAGCGGCATTGTCACGTTTGCTCATTGCCTATGTTTCATTATGCAGCTGAATGCAATCGTCAAATGAAGCGCCGTGGCCTAAGGCAGATATTTAACACTACTCTGCAAATGTCATATAACCACAGAAGAAATAATAGTACTTATAACATAATATGTCATATTGTACCCCACCTTACAGATTTAATGTTGCGATATCTGATTTTTAAGAGTTTATTTAAACTTGAAATTTATATTTTACCTGACAAACTATATTAACATCTATCGCTTTTCATCAACCGTAAAGAAACTGAATTGTCAAACCGAATTACAATGACGGATGTATGTGGAAACAAGCCGTAAGTGCTTGTTCATACTGACTCGCGGGCGCGGTCGCGAAATTTCAAACATATGAACTACTATGAAAGTGTTCATATACAAAGCGCACGTGCGGTGTAAGTAGCGGGCACGCTAGCGACAAGCGCGCGCGGCCCGCTAGCGGCAATATCAAACGCATGAGAATGTATGAGAGTGTTCACACTGAACTAGCGGCGGAGCGCGCGATTCACTCGCGATGTCAGGTAAGTTCAACCATTTTGAACTTGTCGCTAGAAACGATAGCACATGAATTCATTATGTCCCCAGATTAAAGGGTTGTTCTTTCATCTAAGATCATGTCCTTCAATACAGATGAGTTTATTAGTACTATTCAGGCTAGAACTGATTTGATTAGAAACTCAGATTTGGCAGAGTAAACACAGGCATCTTATGAACAGAAACATTCTTAATAAACTATGGAAGGAAATTGCTGAATTGTTTCCTGATATGGAGGGTGAGTACCTAAATGGAACTTTAGGTATGAATTTTCGGTTAAAAAAAGATCGTCGTCCATGTTTTCAACCTCTGACAACATGTCACAATCGCGCAAACGCCTGGCGGCCAGTGTGAACACGAATCCGCCACATCGCCCGCGACCGCGCCCGCGCCCGCGAGTTCAGTGTGAACACTCACTAAGGGTAGGTTCACACGACTCGGTTCATTGAATAAGCATGAGTTTACACGGTATAGCACATCACGTTATCTTCGGCCTCAACACATTAATATTATGACCCAGACCAGGGGTCTTCTATCATTACTCAGGAGGCTTGAAATATACTCCACTTAGTTCAAGTATAGTTTGGTGGATAGTTAACTCAGATGCTTATACCGCCCGAAGGATTAAAATTTAACTACCAACTATTGAGTGATTATCTGGAGCGCGTATTAATAAACCGAATAATAACTGATCTTAACCGATCTATTAATCAATCAATATTGATGATGAATTAATTGTAAAAAATTGAATGAATTCTTTTTCTTCTCTTTCTTGGCTGGCAACACATCAGAGATGCCTTTGGTGTTGCTGATGTCCATGGGCGACGATAGCCACTTACCATCAGGTGGATCGTCAGCTCGTTTGCCAGCTATTTCCATAAAAAAACGAAAATCATGGAAAGCTCGCTTCTTTAACTATATAACAAAAATGTTGCAACTTTACAAGAGAATCGATCAAAAGCAATGTGGTCGTGGGAGACCACAGATTAAGTGCTCGTTTCCCAGATGTCTTTTATTTCCCATAAAACTTCAATTTTACGGCCGTTATTTTGTTGCAAAATTTACTACCTAAATATTCCTGGTGGAATCTTCAGTCTAGTCGTAATAAAGATATCGTTGAAACAATGTCGACAAACCAAAAAATTTTCGCGAAACTGACCGATATTATAATACCGACAGAATCCGCAGCTGATAACGGCCGGTCTCAATAATGTACTAACAGGTGGAAGACTGTGGATAGGGCTACCATTAGTATATTATCTGTCATATTTGTCAATTTTTGCGTCTGAAAAATTGACAAATATGACAGATGACAGCCCTATCCACAGTGTTCCATCTGTTAGTACATTATTGAGACCGGCCGTAAGTCGGTGCTAATGTGACGGATAATACAAATACTACTGCAAACGTCATATACATACTGATTTCATATTGTGTGTGTAAATTTTGGTTCTTTGGTAACGTTCCGGCAAATCTTACACAGTTTTCGTGAATGACACCCGAGTCAACCAATTTATAGATGTTATCACGTCAAAATATATTTGAAATTTCTACAATAAGCCCTTTCATTTGACATGCCACACGATATCGATTGTAAAACAGTTTTTTTTTATTTACCTACAATACAGCGAAAAAAACTAGTCGTTAATAAATACGTGACAAGCATAATATTTATCTATTTCATACGACCGTAAAGTATAATTTCATGTGATAATAAAAAGAAGGATCATGATAATATTCTCCGTAGAACATCAAAGAGGTGTCATTTAAATATTCACGGTACAAAAGAACAAATGTTAGGGTTCCCACCCCATATAATTTTATCATTTTTTAACCAAAACCCCGAAGATGATTGGCGTGTCAGACGTTGCTTGTTACAGTCGTAAACAAAAGTGATAATCAATGTAAAAATATTATTATACATAATTTTCTATAATTTTTCCAGCGAAAACTGTAATCATTACAGTTACAATTAATTGTACTTTATTAACTAAAATTAAATACTATATACCTATACGTATTATAAAGCTGCTGATCGCTGTCTATCGCTGAGCTATCACTCATCACATTAGCATCACCTATATTCTAAATTTTTCCAATATTGTATGGAGTTAAGTAAATAATGAATTCATTCATGTGATATGTATGACAGTAGTAGAATGAATTTTTGAAAGACATGCAAAATGGAAGAACCAATTTTCACGTTCTTACGTTAAGGTTCCTCTTGGAACCTTTTGCAATTTTAGTTTCCCCTACTCAACACTTGTGCGCTGGACTGTACCAATTTACGTTTCTCTTTAAAACGGCACATATCATTTTCATAAATCACTTCTTACATTTTCGACATGGATGAAACTTTCCAAGTTTTCGATCGCGTTCTCTCCTTTGCCGGGATTCCAATTTTCAAGAGACGAAATTGGAATTCCAGAAGATGGTTATTTTTCCAGATTTTCAATTTCATTCTCGGTTTCCTGACCTTTACTTTTACTTCCTGTTTCGTAATTTCCAAACACTCCGACTTGCTTCTTTGCATCCAAGGCGCTTGCATCTGGGTAACTGCTGCGATCATGTTCATATCATTGGGAATGTGTCTAGTTTTCCGCAATGATTTTCAAGGATTCCTCAGTGAAATGGGATTCAAAGACGGGATATTGGAAATGCCATTTATTGAATATCTTTTGGGACTGGAACTGAACCAGGGGAAAACTAAACTGGTTGAACTAAAGAAGTTGATTGTAAATTCTCAGGAGAATTTGTTGAAGTTTACCCGAGTATTGTTGAAAACTTACGTCGCAAGCGTATGGCTGAGTGCCACTCTATATCTTTGCGGTCCTATTTACCAAATGTCTATACGGAAGGATGATTCTCTGCGTCTTTTGGGTAAGTTTTTACCTGAGTTGAATTTAACTAAGTTTTAATATATGAAGCGAGTTTGTAATTCTCCAGCTTTAAGTTCTTAGTTTTAGGCAAACTAGAGGAAGAGTATTTTGAACGTTCTGGAAGTTATTTCTAAATTGTTCGGTTAATTTTAAGTTTTGCGCTGGAAGGGGTTGTTCAGCCATCCTTAAGGAAAAGGTCTGGTTGTGATTAACTACCTTACCAAATGATGGAGCGTTGTCGTTAAGCGTTGTGCGTTGTGTTTTTTTTCTGATCTGCTGTTGCAATTGTGAGTGGACTTGCAGGACATGGTTCAAATTAGAACTTGATGATATTATTAACTTTTTGGAATAATATCTTAGATCTTTTTTGTTAACCATACCTAATCAGCGAGCTGTGACATCACAAAATGATGTAAAGTCATTCTTATTTGAAGACACCAGAATAAGACAGTGGCGTGAGTTAGGGAAACCAATTACCAGCTAAATGTAAAATAACAATCGTATTTCAGCATTCGACATGTGGTTTCCGTGGAGTTTAGAGAATTTCAACGTGTACATAGCATCGTTTACATTTCACGCATATGCTGGATATTTGTGTTGTATTGGTGAGTTTGTTTAGTTATAAGTATCAAAATAAATGTATTTATGGTGCACGCAGACAGTCACAAGAAAAAAACCAGTATGCTACCAAATTCTACAGCCAAGCCCATAGTCATATCGCCCCGATGTCCCCACGAGGCAGCGTTTTAAGACGGGGTTCAAATCCCATATGTCCGACAAACCCAAAACCTCTACTTCTTGTAAGAGAGTGAGCTTGTCCTCCCTATTCGCATAAAAACGTCTTCTCAGCTGAGTCTTTTCTGGCTTGCCTATCCACGGGAAGCTTTAAAGGTCGCAGGCTAACAGGTATTATCCAATCGAATAAAACCGAATGTGTGTATTTATGGAAGTACCTAAAGAGTTTATATTATTATGTACGCACGTAAGAAGTTATACTTCTTTGGCGTAACAGAATAAAAATAACTAAAGATTTCATCCCGTATGCCACAACTCTTTATTTGTAAAAATAATCAGGTATCAGCTAACTTCATCATGTCGCTTTTTGGCTGTCAATGTGCGCACGCATCGTAACACGGAAATTTGAGAGATAATTATCAGCTAACATCATCATGTCTTTTTAGGGTTCCGTAGCCAAATGGCAAAAAACGGAACCCTTATAAATTCGTCATGTCTGTCTGTCTGTCCGTCCGTATGTCACAGCCACTTTCCTCCGAAACTTTAAGAACTATACTGTTGAAACTTGGTCAGTAGATGTATACCGTAAAACGCGTTAAGATTTTCACACAAAAATTAAAAAAAAAACAATAAATTTTGGGGCTTCCCCACGCATAGAAATGAAACTCAAATATATATTTTTTCATTAAACCCATACGTGTATGGGTGTATGGTATCTATGGATAGGTCTTCAAAAATGATATTGAGGTTACTTACATCATTTTTTTCTAAATTGAACAGTTTGCGCGAGAGACACTTCCAAAGTGGTAAAATGTGTGTCCCCCCCCCCTGTAACTTTTAAAATAAGAGAATGATAAAACTAAAAAACATATATGATGTACATTACCGTACAAACTTCCAACGAAAATTGATTTGAACGAGATCTAGTATTGTGTGTGTTATGTATTTTAAAGCCACAGAGACCGTTAAGAGAGTTATGTTTTATAGTAAACCTTTGTTTAAGTTAATAATCGTAACAATAAGTTAAAAAATGTGGTTAAAGGGCATAAGTTGATCGCAGTTTATAAATTAAAATATAGAAAGATTTCTTTCTTTTGTACTTCTATTTCCTTTCTCAGTCTATAGGCATCGGAGACCACTTCCCATCATATGGTACATCTGACCGTTTGTCTACGTAAATTAATAATTGCAACAAATAAGTAAATAAAATGTGATTATTCCAATGTGATTATTAGCAATTCTTTTTTTTCTTGACTATTCAATCAATGAAAACTCTTAATTCTTTTTAACCGATTTCAAAAAAAGGAGGAGGTTCTCAATTCGACTGTATTTTTTTTTATGTTTGTTACCTCAGAACTTTGGACTGGGCGAACCGATTTTGATGATTCCTTTTTTAATTGAAAGCTGGTGGCTGTCATGTGGTCCCATATAAATTTTATTGAGATCTGACAATGGCATCCACAACAAAACCACATAAGTCGTAAATTTGTGTTAAGATGTGCGCGACAAATTGACGAATAACTCAATATCACGCCAACCGATTTCGATGATTCTTTTTTTAATCGAAAGCAGGTGCTTGTCATGTAATCCCACATAAATTTGAATGAGATCTGACAAGTAGTTTTTGAGACTTTGAAGTCGGTTATTTTTTGTTAGTAAAATTTAGATTATTAAGTAATACTAATTCACAGTTCAATTTACCAACAGCATACCCAGGACTCCAATCACTAATCGTACTTCTAGTCGGTCAGATAATACGTAATTTACGAGTGCTAACGTTCATTCTCTTACATTTGGATGAATTGGCTCGCGAGCTACAGGGAAACAGAAATGATAGATGGCAAGCGTGTCGTGCTAATATATTTAGACAGTGTGTGGATCATTATGTAAAAATAAAAAGGTAAGAGATACTTCAGGTTTATGGTCATAGAGATTTTCACTTAATAGGTAGAAGTTGTTGTCACAAAATCCCAAGATGGTAAGTGGAGATGTAGTCTAAGAGGTGAGTGCACTAATTTATTAAAGCCTATTCACTCTTTTCTAGGATGAAAAAGGGTCACAATTTTATTGAACTAAACGATCTTCTAAATATAAAATAAAATGATATTGGTGTAAAGAGTCTGTGATGAAAACATACTCGTAAAATTCCCTACCAGGGTTATGTATAGAAAATGTCTGTAGTTATATTCTCTTTTTGTTTAAATTATCCTACAAAAATTACCTAATATCACCGCTTCGACTATATTTACGGAATATTTATCTCAATTCAATTTTAAATCAACCATCCAAACATCATTAAGATAAACGAAATATCCATAGCATTTGCTACGCCATTTCCTTCGAAGAAGTACACTTAAGTAGAACTTGTCAGTAATTTGATGTAAACTGTAGACTGTAGAGCACGATCGGTGTCCATGTTTCCTGTCGAGTTTATAGCAAGATAAGTGAATCAGACCGTTATAGACTTAATATAGGAAGTTCCTTAGCGGTAAGAGTAGAAACTGCTTATAATGTCTATGAAAATCACTTAAAGGAGGTCGAGTGCTTTACGTCTCTTTCTTGAGTTACAGTCGATATTATACAGCGTCGGATAAATGTCAATAGTTGTATATTATGTCAAATTTTAATAAATACATGGCTACACTTATATACTTATATCACATATGCGTCATATGGCATTCGCATCGGGCTCTCATATGATTTCATACAAATGCGAAATGCAAAGTGAAGGGAGTCTCGAACTCTAACTTCAATTTTGAAACTCATCGTGGATTCCGCTGTCAAGTTACAAAACAAAAGCGAACTTGCATCATATTGACATGTCATTCTCTGATCATCTAGTACGCACTTGCGAAGTGAAGTGAGTCTCGAACTTGAACTTCAATTTTGAAACTCCGCTGTCAAGTTACAAAACAGAATAGCCTAGCTGATATAGTTTCAAGCGTGTGTATCAGAGGCCTATGTCTATGTAACTCAGGCAATTTTACGACCACCAATTTGTATCTTTCAGTCTTACTTATTTATATTTTGGAGAAAGACGCTTTAAATTACTCTTTTAATTATTTCAATATTTATAAATACAAATTTTCTTAATTATAATGTATTTTGACCGAAACGCGTTGTGGTTATGCATCAAACCATAACACAGAATGTTAGGTGTTAAAATGGAACCATGTTACAGATTGCAGACCACTTTATTTTTAGTACCGTATATCATTTATTTTATCGTTTATCAAAATTTTACAGCGTTACTAACGCTTTCTATATGCGGTGTGAAGGGTAATATAAATAAATTACTCATAGCCAAACACTAGGATTCCTTGTCTCGTGGATACCATGGACAACATAATATATCTTTATTTAGGTATATTTCTTTTCTCTTTTTGGACGGAAACCATCAGTGATGACTTTGGTGTTGCTGATGTTCATGGGCGACGCGACGATAGCCGCGATAGCATCAGGTAGGTTGTCAGCTTGTTTGCCGGCTATTTCTAACCTCTGTCTATTTAAAACAAAGACACCACATGCATTTTATTTAAATTTCTCGTTGCGAAACAATCCGGTGGTTCACCATTAAGTTGTGTTGTTTTGTTCATCTAATATTTTATAATTTGTTAACATGGTTAAGTTGTTTATTGAAAGTTGTTTATAAAAACTCATGGAATTTTGCGTTTAAGTATATCAAAATTCAGGATTTATGTACATTTTTATATGACTTTATTTTCAGGTTTTCAAATCGCCTCAACATCATCTGCCAAACATTTTATCTGGTTCTTATCATGGCAGCTATTCTACTCATTTGTATGTGCTCCGTCAAAATTGCTGTTTCTGTAAGTTCTCATTGTGATATTACATAAATATTAATTATAAAGATTCATCAGGACGTTCAACTACTATTGGGTCTAATAGCGTTTATAAAATGTATAGAAATGAATAAAATTTGGAGAATTCTAATAGGATTATTCATCAAAGTTATTCTTTGTTTCAGGGTGAACTATCCATCGACGTAATAAAGTACTACGTCCATGGATTTTGTTTTATTTTAGTTGTTCTAATGTTTTGTTTGGTTGGGCAGCAAGTGGAAAATGAGGTACCTAAAATACGAGATATGTCTTGCAAGAAATAATATAAGTTTTTCTTCATAGTTAATAAACGTATTTACCACACGAATATAATATGTATTTATATAGGGCAATGAGATGGATGCCTACTGTTTTCATTAGTATGAAAATATCAATATTAGCAGATGGGGAACCCGTTGGATAGGGGTCACGTCGTAATGATAATATTGTGTTGTTTTAACACCTACTATCAGTTTTTCTCACATCCATGCGAGCTTTGTTGATGGACAACGCCATTAGGTATCCAGTTTTAAGTTTTTTTCTCGCTTTAAAATAGCAAGTGACATAAACTTATCCTATCCTACTAATATGTACTGGGAAACTTTGTGAAGGTTTTGGATGTTTATATGTTTGTTCCCATCACGTGCTTATCGCTGTGCCGATTAAGATGAAAGTATGTACACAAATATATCATCTCGATCTTCGGAGGGCACGTAAAGCCGTCGGTCCTGGTTGTTATCGTAAGATAACAGTCGTTAAGCCATGTCGGAGGCCTTCGGGCAGTTTGAAAACTTCCGACACTCGGGTTGGCCACTAAGCCCTCCACCAATCCGCACTGGAGCAGCATGGTGGAGTATGCTCTAGGCCTCCTCAAGAGGAGAGACCCGTGCCCAGTAGTGGGCTATTAATGTTTCGAAGCCATGTACACAAATCATGTCCAGTATTCAGACATGTCCTGGATAAAAAACAGGATAGATTTTACCCGATTGTATGCTCCCATGGGATTATTTCTGGCGTTGATAAAGCAGCAGTAGGTTTTTACCTGTGTCATGGGTGGCATGGATGACACATTATAACACCCACGACTCGAGTGCAAATATATATCTGTCGCATAAATATCTGTCCCGGCCGGGAATCGAACCCAAGTCCCCTCGCTTCGCAGGCAGGGTCGCAATCAACTAGGCTACAGGGTCGTTATGTTTATTTGTGATTTCATTTTATTCAACTTTCGCTTCGATGTTTAAAATATAGGATACATGAATAAGGGTTATCTAAGCATATGAAGATAGGTATTTTAGGTATATCCTATGTGATCGGGATATAATTACAGGTATTAAGTTAACAAAAGGGAACGTCAAAGAGACGTCATTGATACGTTGTTAACGAAGGTGAGTGCCCTATATGAATAGGGCACTCACCTTCGTTAACCATACCGAATGGCTTGGATGGCTAGAATTACAAGGATATATTATGATGAAGGATACATGATGATTTATGTATATGATTTCAGGGCGAAAAACTGGAAGTAGCGGTCACCGAGAAATGGTACAAGTATGACAGGAAACAAAGAGTCAACATACAGATTTTCAAAATGGCGCTCAGTCAAAGAATGCCGATATATATTTTTGGGTCTATTACGCTGTCATTGTCTACATTCACTTGGGTAACAAAATAGATCTTTTTATGTTTTTTTCAGCTGACAATCGATTGATGGTGAATAGCCACCGTCGCCCATGGACATCAGCAACACCAAAGCATCACTGATGTGCCCCGAGAAAGAAGAAAGAGAAACAGACTGACTCAAGCAAGAGAGTGGTACCTAGCCAGGCTTTGTAGAAAGATCAGTAATAATATTGATGACTTAGAACTTCACTCGCAATAATTATATATACGATATCACAGACCCACTAAGTTTAGGATTGACCATTTACATACGGCACACACCTTTAAAATCATAATAAAGAAATCAGTTCCTTTTGTTTTCCTTCACCAAAAAAAGTGATACTTACTAACCTATTTAAATATGAAACATAAATTCTTTAAATTGAATTTTTGTGAATTGATGCGACATACAGTAAGCTTGACGGTGTATGGCTATCTAGCTATACATATAGCTTATCTCATGAAAACTGGATGCCGCATCAGTCCCGCTGCAAAATTGCCAAGTAAACTTGATCGTGTATGGCCAGCTTAAACATATAGATTTTTTCCTTTCAGTTCTTAAATTCCGGTATGTCCTTTTTCACTGTCGTGATGTCAGTATTGGAGGAATGACAAAATATTTAAAACCATACAACGACGCGACACTCTGTAGTGACGAAACGAATCTATCACTAAAGCATTTTATCGAACAAAACACGTAGATTCAAAAAGCGATCATCATTAAAATTCAATATATCTTTTATCAATATTTGAATAACTGTGTTTCAGCGTTGATGTTAACGTTATAATGAATACGTGGCAATATTCCATTTAGATAAAGCCTCCGCAACTGTGTTGTGGTGAGTGTTAATATTTTATTGCTGGTGATTCGTTCAGTGTATTGTGCTGTGTGACAATGAGAGTTTAATTATGGTTAAATAGCGCTCTCTCCGCGGCTTTACCCGTATTTTCTGGGATGTCTATGTCTTATTTCAGATCATGGTATAACTGTGTGATAAATGTCATGAAAATCTGTTTGCGTGAAAGAGTAAAAAACATCCATACAAACTTTTACATTTATAATATTAGTAGAAGGACTTTTTCCGCCCGCGACTTTGCACATGGAAGAGTGGTTTACAAATATAATTATATTCTACTTATTGAACTGCACATATCTAACTATCAGCACATGAACATTGAACTCGGAATGATTCAATCGCAAAATGTAAATTCACCTCGGTAATCTCGTAGACGAGTTTCGCGCACATCTATGCACAAATGTGGCACAATTTGACTTCGGAATGAATGGCTACTAGGATTAATCTTACAAGTGATTTGAAGATATGATTAGCAGTTATAACGTTTGAGTGAGTTTGTATGCATGTTTGTATCTCTTTCACGCAATTACTACTGGACGGATTTGCATGAAGTTTAGCACACATGATCTTCAATAACATAATATGGTATCTACTTTTTATTTCGTAATAGCACTTGTAATGTAATAAATACATAATAATAAAACGGTAACTGATCAATGCTTGCTTGTACATGGAAGATATAATATTCATAAGTAAGTTTAAACAATGTGCTTTATTGGAGCGGCTTAGAAAACTGAACCCAATCCCATGGCGGCTTTTAAGGTGTCGTAAGATCTGCCGCACCCGATCCCTCTCCCGCTTTCTGTTCTGTCCCGCTCCCTGCTACCGCTCTCCCTCTCCTGCTACCTGTCCCTCTCCCTCTACCTCTCCCACTCCCGGTCCCTCTCTCACTTCCTGTCCCCCTCCCCTCCCCCTCTCGGATGTAAAGTTCTCTACACTCTTTAAGCTTACATATTAATTTTCATATTTCTGAGTTTGAAAATGAAGAAGTTCTGGAAAAACTTGCAACTTTTTTATTTACCTTTTAGGGGATGAAATTCCAAAAAACGGGCATGTGCAGGCCACGCTTAATGTAGGGTTCCGAAGTAGTATCGAGTTTATCGACTAATACTCATTAATTACTTGTGCTAACATTATGTTAGTAACATAGCCGTGATAGATTTCCTTGTAAATTCATCATAATTATAACCTATTTTTGGGATTTTTTTCACTTGTCCTACTCCAACCGTTTAGCTGGCAGGGGGGGGGGGGGGACACTTGACTCTAACCAAAATTAGCATTTTAAAGCCAAATATTTCACAAACGGACCCCTAATTCCAAAAATGATCTTAAGACCCATACTATTTTTGAAAGATCTTTTCAACGATACCCCACACTATAGGGTACGCGACGAATAAATTCATCCTCACGTTACCTGTAGGGGTGGTATCCTGGAAAAAAAAAGATTTTCAATATTTTATTCTATGATTCTGGAGTTGTAATAAATATGTATGTCTATGCCAAATTATACCTTTTTAGCACTAAGGGTCTCGGCGCTTTGCTTCGGACAGACGGACGGACGGACGGACGGACGGACGGACGGACGGAAGGACACAGGGACAGACGGACAGACGGACAGACGGACAGACGGACAGACGGACAGACGGACAGACGGACAGACGGACAGACGGACAGACGGACAGACGGACAGACGGACAGACGGACAGACGGACAGACGGACAGAGGGACAGAGGGACAGACGGACAGACGGACAGACGGACAGACGGACAGACGGACAGACGGACAGACGGACAGACGGACAGACGGACAGACGGACAGACGGACAGACGGACGGACGGACATGACGAAACTATAAGGGTTCTGAATTTACTTCGGAACCCTAAAAAACGGGCTAAACACATTACATACTTAAAGATCGGCCATACTTAAAGACCGATTTTCACCAATGACAATATAACCGGAAAGCAATCTATGTATAAAAGTTCATTCTACACAATAAAGATTATTGTTTTTCAGGCTAACACGCAATATGCTATGCACTAGATCTCTCGAGTGCCCTTCTATTCATCTCAGTTCAGCTCATCTCGGAGCAATGTTCGTTCAGCTTGCATAGTGAGCAGAATATTACTCAGCTATACCTACGTATACCATTTCACAGCCGTAGCATAAAGTGATCATTTTGAGGCAAGTTATAAAACTACTCCATTGCGAATTGTGGTCGCATGAAAATGTCCGTTTTAATACTGACGGCTCGTTGGGTATTTGTACTCATCAGGAGATTGCTTCAACCTGCTTAGTTTATTATTGGTTTTACCATTTTATTTATAGGATCACCCAAAAATACTCAAGATTTGAATGACTAAGAAAACAGGTTTTGATAACTAAAATTACAATTTAATTTTATTGGATTAACAAGCATGTAGGGTAAGGGTTATAATATTATGGAATTGCTCATATGGGCCTATGGTGTATACAGCAGTTAATGCTAGACTAGCCTAATGTTCTAAGAAGAAACGAATCCATTAAAGGCCCACTACTGAATATTCTGAACAAGGGTCTCTCCTCTTGAGCAGGTCTAGAGCACACTAAGCCATGCTGCTCCAGGGCGGATTGTTGAAGGAGTTAGTGACGATCCCAAATGTCGGAAGTTTTCATGCCGCCTGAGGGCCTCCGACATGGCTTAACGACTGTTATCTCTCGATAACAACCGGCTACGTGCCCTCCGAAGCACGGAAACGGAAGTATAGTATACATAATACTTGCTTAATATTTGAAACAATCACCCTAACACAAGATATTTTCATATTCTTTATTTTGCTTGCAATAATTATTATGTGAAAACAGCGAGGTATCGTATATCAGAATTCATTAATTAATGGTGATATTTCTTCAACAATGAGTAAAAAGAAAGCAGAATCCAAGTACCTTTGTTACAAATAATCATCAAATCCCGATTCAAATTTATAACGAAGCTTTTGTTGTGTGTTGTAAGTCTGTGAAACAGGTCATCCATTCAGGCGCCTACTCAGTATTACTACTATATAAGTTACTCGTGTCTCGGCCCCATTCAGTCAAGCTGTCATATTGTAACGTAATTTATCAGGCCATTGTTGGCTCCTCTTAAAATTGAAGACGCTTTGACTACCTCGAAAACTCAAATAAATGTCGACAATATATACAAAAGACAATTTACTTGAATGGCTGAATGGAATACATAAATTATATCACTGCTTCTTAGGTTAATTTATTTTAAGTTAATTGGATTACTATTGTTAGGAAATAATGTAAAATTGATACTCAAAGAAGACCAATAAGTTGTGATAGTGGCATAGAAATGAGGTGAGGTGAGAAATAGATAGGGAAGGAGAAGATAGGAGATAAGTGGAGCAGAGCTGAGAAGAGAGGAGAAAAGCAGAGATACGATGTATGTAGAATGCCATCTTTGAGGTATAAATTCAGTGAGTCAGAGGCGTTTTATGATCCATATGCTAAGCCTTGGTCACGATATTTCACTTATGTATATTGTTATGTAACGTTAAAAGGTAAAATATATTTTTTGAATTGTAATGTTTTTTTTATAACTTAATTTATTACCTTTTAATAATTGATGATTGAAAAAATATAAAATAAAAGAGACGCTTAAAGCCTATTTATTTCGTAAATGCAAATAAAATCACTTTTAAATTTCAACGTACATCATTCGAAATGAAATTATGAGTCGGTGATAAATTATCGCCGATAATATCGAATTTCTCCCGAGTGATTGGTATGTGACCGCAATTATATCATTTTTTGTATTTTGTCGTGCATCATTTTGGCCTTTTTGTTTCATTGTTATTATATTGGTTTTATTTTGAAGACATAAAAGTGCTATTTATTCGACGGCAACGGATCATGTGTCTTTGATGTTTGTGTCAGTCCTTATTATAACGACTTTGTCTTTTTACACGTAATAACAACAATGGAATGAATGATGTATGAATAAATAAATTATTGATAAATTTTTTACATATCATATTGATACATGATGCATTATAATGGTGTAATTTTGTTATTTGATATTAAAGCCTATATTTATTGACTAAGAAAATCAACAACAATTTATTCAATTTAATATTACTTAATTATACCTTTGACACACTTAATTATTAATATTCATCGTTATATTCGTGTATAAAGACGTATCTTAAACCAACGTCATCAAGTTTAGTTGAATAGCAAGGCAACATAAAAATCGCCTTTAAATTATGTATTCTAAACGTTCAATGTCGGCTAATTCGTAATTACCATTCATAGAGGCCTGCGCTCAGCTAACAAATGGGATTAACTTGATTGGGACACTTTATTTACTTTTTATATCCCTGCCTTCCCAATGAGACGAATAACTTTTCCTATCTTCTTTGTAGCTGGAGCCAATTTGATTTTCTGGAGAGAGTTAAAAGGTTAAAATTGTTTACGCAAACGCTCAGGTGCAATTTTGTTAACTCCTGACGAAAAAAGAGGGATGTTATAAGTTTGACGTGTCTGTGTATCTATGTATCTATATGTCTCTCTGTCGCACCGTAGCTCCCAAACGGATGTACCGATTTTAATCTAGTTTCTTTTTGTATGAATGGTGACAATCGAAAGTGTTTTAATCTAATATTATTTGCTTTTTGATCGGATGGAAGTTGATTATTCGAGAGATTTTGTTGAAAGTTTTCGGTGTCAGGTTAAAAACAATTAGTTTCATTTATATCGAGGTGTCTGCACTACGAGTATAGTCTTATTAAGACCTAATAGTATAGTACCTCTGTGGTAATAATAGTCCGTCGGTTCGGTTCGGGTTTCTTCACAGGTTTTATAGCAAAGAGTCAGGTTTTATATTTATTACTTAACATAAAATTACTCAACACCATTATAGATTTATTACATCAAAAAGTTTCACAGACTGAAAACTGATCAAAAGTTTTTTCAGTGCACGTTCCTCCTTCAACCACTAATTAACTTTAGTTAAACTTCTCACAAGCCAGGAAGCTTATTCATCAATTTCTTCTACAAATTAAGTGGTAACGTTACTTGGCAGGTCATAAGCTTCTTATAAGTTGTGAAAATGTCGTTGGAGTCGAGTCTTGCTACATTTTATGCCTCGACGGAGATTCTAAGTCGTCTTATATGCTTTTTAAAGGCTTTTAAATATTATGACTTTGAGGGTTTTATTAAGACGTTAAGAAACGGTAGTACTAGTTTACTAAGTAATCACACGTGCATGAGTGGTATAAATTAAGTTGATTTTTTATTTCTTACATGATTTTTATGGAAATAGTCGGCAAACAAGCTGACGATCCACGTGATGATATGCGCCTATTGTCGCCCATGGATATCTTCAACACCAAAGGCATCACTCATGCGTTGCTGACCAAGAAAGGGAGAAGAAAAAAATCATTCTTATTTTGTAGACCTATAGGTACTTTTCATCGCCACTCTTTCACCTTGGAATACGTTGGTTCGATTTAGTTGGTGATGAATGGTATTTTTATTTACATATTTAGCAGTGACATGTCAGGAAGTTGTTATCCTATCCGCAAGATAGCGTTGGGTTTGGCATCGAGTGTGAAAAGGGTTCACTCAATTTCCGTATATTTTCGCCACTATTATAGTACCAGCTTCTATCTTTTTCCATCTCATATAAATTACGATGCTAAGAGAGGGAAAGGTAGTGCAAACGATGCAAGAGATAGGGCCTGTCAGTAACATTCCCCATTAAAATAGTTTCTATCAAGTTTTCCCACCGAAATGTGGAAGTTGTCTAAATTATTTTATACGTACCTTCGGAGCTTGCATTAAATCAGAAAGGATTATCTACTTAGGAATAAAGTATTAAGTACGACCTGTGTGGCGCGATGGTTACCATGCCGGATCCCCGCGCCAAGGGTCCTGGGTTCGATTCCCAGCGAGGCGGAAAGAATTATGACTTTGAATTTCTGTTCTTGGTCTGGGTGTGAGTGTTCTTATCTCTGTGTGTTGTCCATGGCACCCACGACACAGGGAATCCTAGTGTGGGGCTATGAGTGGAAAGCGTTATTATTATAATCGGAAAATGATTTTTTTCTCAGCTTTTGAGCTCTTATTATTATTCTTATTATTATTAAGTATTAGTATTAAATATTTCGTATCTCTTTGTACAACAAAATAAGTATGACAAAAACTTGCTTGTTAACTTTGCAAACGGACCCCTGAATAAAAAAAAAAATTCAGACCTTTAATATTTCTAACGATACAATATATATATTTCATACAATTGGTAGACGAGAAAAAAAAATCATTCCCACTTTGACCTGTTTTTTTAATCAAGATTTATTTCTACCGTATCTCCATATCAAATTACAGCATTCTTTCACCAGCGATGCAGCGCTATACTACAGACGGATGGACGAACACAATGAAACTATAGGGTTCTGTTTTGACTACGTAATCCTAAAATATCTGTAAACTAAGCAATGTTGAATCAGATTTTTGAGGAATTCTTCGAATTTTTAAAACGGTTTCGGGTAAAAACTTTTTTTTTGCAAACTAAATACGGATACTTACCGATGAGGAGATTTCATGTGAATGAGCACTTATATTCTGGCAAAGAAAATAATCCTATGATAGTACCTAACAATAAACACTTCACATTTAACAACTTCATTAATAACAAAAAAGTCATGATCACACAAAATAAACCAGAAGGTTTATTTTTTAAAAAATAATGCTGCATTTAAAACAGGCGCATCTTACATTTGCAGTGTAATTCCACAGCAGGAAATTTCGTCAAAGTTATGCCAGCCGGCGGGATATAAAACCAGCAAGCGCGTTGAATATCCCAGCATTTCCGTTACGGGTCACAAATTGTTTTTGTGGTCGCCCTAATTATTTCCACTTGATGACTTTGTACATGGATGTTGTTTTGCTGGATGTTCTTTGAGGTTTGATGTAATCTGCTGCTGTTGCTCTGGTGCTATGTTGTGGCAATTTAAAATTATTACGCCTCTTATTATAGTCGTTTTAAGGTCGATGCCTACGTAACGAGGACGGGACGGGGACGGGACGTGGAAGGGGCCATAAATGTACGTGCGTGCCCCGTTCCCGTCTCGTGCGTGCCTCCGTGGCGTAACGTGGCGTGGACGCTATCCTTGACATTTTCTATGAAACGATGTTTCCAAAATTTCACGTCCCGTCCCGTCCCCGTCCCGTCCACTTTACGTATGCATTGACCTTTATTCTTACGCTAAATTCCATGGTAAAGACAAAACAGTTAAGTACGTTTGACCTCTGTAGTCAAACAATTTTCTGCTTTGCTTAGTTGCTATTGAGAACTTAAGAGTTATCAATTTATTTTAATTAATGAATTTCCCACGGGAATGGGAACTTTGGGAAGCGTTTAGATTAATTAATAATTAATTTGTAATGATTGCTTCTTTCGTTGCTATTGTAACCGTCACCATTGCGAAGTATGCCCGAGTTTAACTATGTAGTATCTAGCCCAAAGTATATTATTACTGGATTTTATTTTTGGCCTACGCTAACATTTGACGCAAAAGGTAAATACGCTTAATGGCAAACTATCAAAATCTCAAATATCAAATTGTCAAAACCGCAAATTATCAAAAATATAAACAACATCATTGAAAAATATCAATTATTAAAATCCTCAGATTAAATAAATATTTAAAGATTAAATAAATATTTAATCTGAGTTAAAAACTTATAAATCGAAATGATTTTTACAATTTACGACTTTAACAATTTATTATTTGAGATTTTGATAGTTTGACATTATGCATATTTAATTTAACCTTTCACGTATAATCCGTTCATACCACATTCTCTATATCAAGGGTCACTCCGTGGCGCAACGCGTACCCCGCTCCTAGCAACGCGCAATAAAAAATTTTACTCCTCGTATGTGTCATGGCACCACCTCTTTGTGAATGAATTCCTGTTTCCTGTCTGTGTTTTTTATTTAATAAAATTAGTGCTTTTTCAAGTAAATATTTTTAGGAATTCGTAGCTAGTACAGAATACAGATAAATGTCGGTCTTTCGTACAGATAAATCTAAGTTTTCATTAGCAGTCATTGTGATTTACTTCGGTGAATACAATTATAATTTATAAATAGTTATAAAAATACAATAAATTATTTATATAATAATATACCTTCTACGTAGGAATGGGGAAATTTACAATCCCAATGCTGAATGAAATTAAGTAAAGCGAAGCGAATAGAAGTAAAGTGAAGCAAGTGAAGTGAAGTTATGCAAAGGGAATCTGGGTTATACTCGTATTACAGTTGTCTCGTTAACATAACCGTACCCACTTCGCTGGGTGTCAAACATTTTGCTTGTGACGAAGTAAAAAATATGATTAATGACAGTAAAATATAGCCTATGTTACTCAAGAATAATGTAGTTTTCTATTGATGAAATAATATTTGAAGTCAATGCAGGAGTTTTTAATTGTATTCGTTACAAACATAAAAAAATACAAATCTTCCATCTGAATAATATTATTGGTGTAGATTTATTAATATACATGTGAAAGTTTTGTAAGGATGTCATGAAATTTAGCACAAGGGTAGGCTATGCTCTGGAATAGGATATAGGATACTTATTTCTGCGGAAAACGCGGCCGAGGCTGCGTGCAGGGCACTAGTTAAAAAATGAAGACATTTTACCAATTTCACGTTGAGAGCAGTCAAGTAAACTTCAATATAGGGGTATGAGGGACTCTGGCATGTGTTTACTTACCCATGTATGACCCGTGAAGGAATGCAGCTTTGACGAAGCTGAGAATGCTGATTATAGCTTTACTCAATTTTGTAGATATGCGATACTAGGTTATTGGCCTTTGACTTACTGCAGGTAAAATAACAGTATGCGTATATGGAATAAATTTCTTCTCAATCTTACTAATTTTATAGGTGTGCAAAATTGTATGCATGCTTGATACATTGCTGGTAAACGTAGATCTATCACTTGACTGTGGAACGAACCTACATCGGTGTTCTCTCTGTGCTATGACATGGGGTCCTTCAAGAAGCGGGTCCATCGCTTCCTTCTTGGCCGGCAACGCGTTGGTGACGCCCCTGGTGTTGCTAATGTTCATAGGCGGCGGTGATTAACGGTTATCGAGTAATACATCTGCTCGTTAGTTTGCTCACAAAAAAAAAACTTGATGTCATAACTAACGGAAATATTCTGCGACATTTCTATCGAATTCCCAAAAAATGTATGTAAATACAAACGTTCCGAATGACAGGAACAGAGCCTTTTTTCCTGTTCGATGCAAATCAATCGGCCGTCGAGGTCTGTCTCATCGAATATGCAAATAGCAGGTGAAATTGAAAATGGCTGCCGGTGCCAGGGTGATACTAAGCGGAGTATCATCATGCGTTTCACTTGATTATTCTCTGCAACCCGTTTTGGAAACGAGACGTAAAAGAAACAAATTGTGACTAATAATAATTATATGTCCTTTAAAATGGTACTAAGACGCAAAAAGTGATTATCTATTTAATAAAATGTATTCAGAGCATAGTGATAGCCTAGCGGTTAGAACGTTGGTCTCCCAAACAGAGGAGCCCGAGTTCAAATCCTGGCACGCATCTCTAATTTTCAAATAGTACCTATGCGTAAGTATTAGAAGTTAATTATACTTGCTTCGGTGAAAGAAAACATCTGGAAAAGGGTAAAACTTTAACAGAGAGCTAGCTGAAATTAGAGTGGGGGGTGTGATGGAGGGGTGCGGGGGAATTTTGGATACTGTTTCTATGTGATTTTAAAAATAAATTGAATATATTTCGGCGAGTCTCTGCGCGCAAAAATTGCATCAGGATACAATAAACTTCTACCCACACAAAAACGGATTTTAATAGAAGAGCTTGTAAAGGTTTGGAGTCTGCAACTGCTTGTCGTGGTTCGGCGAGTGTCATATACAAAGTAACTCTATGCCAAGTGTGTAAATGCGCCTTCTAAAGTTTGAAAAGAGAACGGGGGGAGGGGTTCATCCCGGCGGCGGAACACACATTTTGTTCGAGATGTCTGTTCTATGACATTATACTTCAATGTATTCAAGCCTTTTTACTTTTAACAACCTTAAAAAAGGATATACTGAGGCTTTATAATGCTTCGAGTAATTATGATAACCGACTTGCATTTGCTGTTGGATTGAAAAGGGTTATAATTCGATGACAATGTAATCTTTAATCAATTCAATAAAAATTCAGCCACCCTGTCCGAATTCGGATATAATATTTTAATGCCCAGTAATAAATTGACGGCTTAATAACTTTAATGTCGAAGAGGCATCCGTTTGTACAAATGAAACGAGTGCGTAATCCGCAACAATCAAGTAGTCATATCACGGAATTGATAAACAATTAATTGCATTCACAAATTATGATGGATATTATTTTGGTACTCATGGAATTACATAATGTAACAACCATTAAATGTTTGTTCCCATATTCCGTCATTGATAATTTGGCTTGATAATTCAATTGTATATCGATTGATGAAAACGGATAGATATTCACACTTACGGCCGGTCTCAATAATGTACTAACAGATGGAAGACTGTGGATAGGGCTGTCATCTGTCATATTTGTCAATTTTTCAGAGGCAAAAATTGACAAATATGACAGATAACATACTAATGATAGCCCTTTTCACAGCCTTCCATCTGTTAGTACATTATTGAGACCGGCCGTTAGCCATGTTTCAATCATATGCATGTAATTTATGCTATGATGTAGGCTTGACGTTCATCGGAAAAATTGTTTTGTTTTTTGAAAATCTAAGTAGTTTTCATCAAAACCATTGACAATTTTGATAGACGGATAACTGAAAAAAGCTTCGTCAAACCATACTTCAATGATTCAGAGTGACATTGTCGAACTTTGTCAGACGTAGGGCCTCTTTCACCACCATCAAGTAAAGTCCCGAGTAGGCTAATTGCCGATTAAAGCGACGAGTAACTATGCATACGCATTTCACAATCAATGAATAGTGCTACCCGACAAATAAAGTAGCCAGTGACTTACTTGTAACATCATCGTTTTGTAGCACGCAATTATAACAACTCTTTTTAAAATAAATTTTAATTATAAAATTCGCGGTAATTTGTTCATCGGCTTAAATAACTTTGTTCAAACCTGTATAACAAAAAAACATCAGTCAGTTAAAATTTCACAATATAGCGGCACTAGCGATTCGGTAGATAACTGCGAAAATGACTATAAACATAAACTTTAACTCCGTGAATGGACCGGCTGAATCTGCCTAATACATTGTTTTAGTAGTCTCAAACCATCTTCGCATTATGTATTGCATTTCAAATGAGACCACTTTGGGGCACATCGGTTGGATGGTTTCAGACTTTTCAGAGTCTATAAAGGACATCCGTACAAACATTTTTTGTGTTTTATTTATATATATGTAGTTAGATTACTTTACTAGATTTAATTTGCTAAATGTAAACTATATGTGTAAGTTAATTCTAATTTGTAAAAATTAAAAAAATTGGAAATATTTTTTATATTTCTTCTCTCATTTTTTTCTCTTCATCATATCTTAGTTGTCGCTGAAGTTCTTGGGCGACGATAGCCACTTACGATCAGTTGAATCATCAGCACGTTTGTCGGCTATTTCCATAAAAGACATAGGTACACTAAATTAAAAACCTAATATCCGGAAGTATATAATTACATTTCAGTTGATAGAACCGCTGACTTGTTCAGTCGCTCGTCTCTAGCAACACTCATTTATTATTCAATTCAATGAATATGCGGGTAATGCAAAGTATCATGAATATACTTCTATTCATATACCGGGGTAATAAGTTCTTTCATGAATAATGACTTCTTGAAAGGACGTTTGTGAAAAAATTTCAGTTTGGCTTGGGAGCAAGTCCTTTCTTTCTTTCTCTTTCTTTTATCTTGGTCAGCAATGCATCCGTGATGACTTTTGTTTTTATTATTTCCATAGGCAACGGTGCTGCTTGTTTATCGGCTATTTATACGAAAAATAAAACTCTGGCGATTCCCCCTTATCAAAGTAACCATACTTCTCTTAAATAAAAACCAATCTGAAGCGAAAATGTTCCAACAACTAAATATACTACCGTATAAGACCGTCGAATAGAAAAGATCTGATAAACGGAGTCCTATTTATCTCAACGATATCGGGGTTAATGAAAACAGGTCTTTGGCCTTTGGCTTGGCTAGTTCTTGGGGTTAGTTAGGAATTTTCTTAGTAAATGTCTACATTGTGTGTAACGTAAGTGCCATAGCTTTGTTGCCGAAGGATTCATCTTGAGCTGAGGTTGGTGAAAACTCAATAGACCGTCGCAAACCAGTTTCCAAAGACGGTTATAACTGTCCTTAATTATTTTATTTTAAACCAAATTCAAAAAGGAAGGAAGTTCTCAATTTGACTGTATATTTGTTACCTGAAATCCGACATTTCTCAACCATTTGGAAAATTCTTATACCTATATCTGAAAGGATATTTATTTATTTTATCTTTTTTGACCACAATACAGGATGCTTTGCATTTTCTACCAGCTAACCATTAGGCCAAACAGAAAAACACTTTGAGTGGTATTATAAGCAGTAACTACATACAAATACTATATACTTTCAGAATGGTCCCATCTCTAAGTCAGTTCAGGTGATGGCATCCACGAGGAATCGACGGAACTCCAATATTATAGGTGATTATAAATATTTTATGGTGAATTTAACACCAACAATGCCAAGCGATAATTTTAGTGGGCCATACTCTAAGATTATTTTGAAGTCAGTTATTTTGTTGGTAAAATTTAGATTATTTACGCTACACGCTCATAGCCAACACAAAATAGACAAGAACACATACCGATATGTATGTACCCAGTCTAAGAACAGAAATAGTTAATAGTATCAAGCGTTACTTTGCGAAAATCCACATTTACCATAAGAAAACTACGCATGTCTAAAGTCTACACCATCATACGTGTTAGCCGCGGATTGTTGCAAAGTGGAATAATACTAACTTAACAACATAAATAACTCATTATTCAAATTTCCGCCTCGGTGGGTATTGAACTCCCCTTGGTACGGCGCGGCCGGTCCGGCATGACAACGATTATGCCACACGGGTCGCCATTATTATTAGTTTTTATGCACTGTACGACACTGTACTACTGTTGTGTACTATTATGTCTTCTGTGTTATTGGCTTAAACATTTTTAATACCCTACATACAATACTTTTAATACCTAAAACAAAAGCCCGTCACATTGCCCAATTTTACGGCTTTATTTCAAAGGTCAAATCGTACGAATTGAGCTCGACAAACTTTTAATTAGTCTGCTTCTACACCTGTTCGCCTCGCGATAAACGTCCTCCATTTGTCTATGTTATCGGGGTAAATTATACCCGTCTTTGACCTTTGACTGTCCTACTCGTATCTTTTAAGATTATATTAGTCTTCTGCGTAAGCTATTACGTTAGATTCTGTTTCTTTCATACAATGTTCGCTTCAGTACTTATCATGCATGTGGGTCTGAAGTGACTTACTGATAGATTTAGCCAGAAGAACTTTGGTTATTTTAAAAGATTTTATCAGTCGTATTTTATCGTTATGTCGTAATGGGTTGTTTTAGGGAAAGGTAATAGAAAGAGACGCATAGCTATTTTTCAGAATTTATTTATTTATTTAATCTTTATTGAACCAAAAAAGTGGTAGGTACAGTTGGCGGACATAATGCTAAGTAGCATTCTCTAACAGTCAACCTTCAGGATGTGCAGAGAATGGTTGAAGGCGGTACAATAACCATAGAAAACTATTATTTAAATATTTATAGTAATAACGAATAGACATTGGACCAAATTAATGATGAACAGAGTCAATGATACATATTACTAGAGAGAATACAGCTGAAAAGCTAGATAAATACAATAATATTTAGTACATTAAAAATATGAAGAAAGAAAGGGAAAGAAGAGTTTATAAGATAAATTTTAGTAAGAAAGTCGTTAGAAAAGTGTTAACGGAACAGAGTTCATCATTCAATATAACTACGCAATCCTGCGAACTCAAACTTTTAATTTCCTACTAAGCATCTTCGTCCTCAAGTTCAGATAAACGTTACCTATTTGTTTCAATGTTATCGGCTGTAACTTTTGCTATACAAAATACATACACTTTTATATCTGATGGCACTTGACTATTTCTAGTGTTTTTGAATTCGCTTAAAATTACATTTCATAAAACGGTAATGCATATCTACCATATTAATGTTATATTACTCGTAATGGCGCGGTATAATCTATTTTAATTAAATTAACTATGATTACGCGTTTCATTTTGATATAAAGTTTGGGAGTTGAGAGCATTATGATGAATGCTATACTAAGTAGTACGTAGTTAGTAGTTAATGTATTTTGCTTTAATCATTTTCAATCGGGGTTTGAGGGATTGCCACACGATATAGCTAGCAAAAACAAAACAATTGGAATTATGTTGTAACAATACATACTTAGGTACTTATTTTGGCAATTAATATTCATTATGAAATTGAACCACTCATAAAATGAATGACTTTAAAATGTGAAATATAATTTAATGAAAAACTAAACTTCTAAGCACAGTGGAGATATTATTTATACTGTGTTCTAAGATACAAGCTATCTACTGAAATGTTCACAGGGTGATTGATGACAACATCACCATTTACCATCGGATGGGATTGTAGTCTAGCATGAATAATCAATTATGAAAAATATATTTCATTTTGTTACCTGATTTTTTAATAAATATTTCTTTATTAAATAAAACAAAGAGATTAAAATTAATACAACTAATAATAATAAAAATTAACTCTAACGGATGGACATGGCGAAACTATAAAGGTTCCGATTTTACTTCCTAGTGCACTAGGATGCTAGTGCCCTAAAAAACTTTGTATTTCTCTCTAACATATCAAATAACGCTATGGGAGACGCCGACAGGTTTAACAAATAAGCTTCTTAAATATATTGCAAAGATCTTTGTGGTGCTTCTACTTTGAAACCTTTTAAAAACTATTCAAATGCTGTGAAAAACAATACTTAAAGTAAACATAATATGCATAGCAAGTTCAAACCTGCCATACTGTATTTGAATCATAATTTTATAAACTAACGTGAGGGTTGTTTTTTAAAAGGCGAGGAAAAAATTTAATGACCTATTAAATTATGTCACCCTGGTATTTACAACCGAATTAAATAAATACATAGGTGATGATAATTCTGTCCGAGGCCCCTTAATCTTTGTTTTGAGAAATTCGAGAATTTGTTTTTCAAAAGCATGGTTTGGATTCTTATACGAGCGCAGTCGCTAATAAACTCTTCCACAATAAATAAAACTTGAGAGGTGTCAAGGGACACCCGGATGGAATGAAGTTCCTTGCAGTCAGTACTAGGATAGCAAAAACATGCGGCAAGTGTGCCAAAACAAATCTAAGGTATTAAATTTCTCATAGGCTTTGTTCACCTAGTAGCAATTGCTACAATTTGGCACACTCGCTTGCATGTTTTTGCTATCCTAGTACTTTGGCTTGCTTTCTATGTAAAAAAACTACGACGGCAAAAAGTGTCGTTACAACTTTTCGTTTCCAAATTTTCCGCCTAGCCCCCTTTCGCAACGCGCGATAAGGAAATTTGTTCCAACAAGGTGAAACAGTTATTTTAACAAGAATAACCAACATAATAACTCGCATCGCTCCTCAGTTCGCATGCTCACTCGCAGTCACCGCAGCGTGAAATGTCAAACTCTTCAAGACGTTAATGGCTGCGCTCGTTAGACTATTCCTGTCTAAAACTTTGTTATCTTCGCAAAGTACTACGCTTAATAAGTACCTACTTTTATATTGTTACGCTTCGTTAAAAAGTTTCTGAACGTTACGCTACTATTTTAGTTATTACTAAAATAGACACAGAAGAAATAATAGTACTTATAATAAGTAGTAATTAATATCTAAAAAATCTTTGCAATACATATAACTTATTGGAACGAAGTTCCTTATCGCACATTGCGAAAGGGGGCTAGGCGGAAAATTTTGGGACGAAAAGTTGTAACGACACTTTTTATCATCGTAGTTTTTTTACATAGAAAGCAAGCCAGATATTTTCGTTTCTTGCAGTCAGTAGTAACAATTGCTACTAGGTGAACAAAGCCGATGAGAAATTTAATACCCCAGATTTGTTTTGGCATACTCGCTTGCATGTTTTTGCTATCCTAGTACTGACTGCAAGGAACTTCGTTCCATCCGGGTCTCCCTTGACACCTCTCAAGTTTTTTTATATTTTAAAATTTACTTTTGAAGTGAAACTTCTGTATCAACGTTGAACGGACGGGGTAAAAAATATTAACAAATAATGACATAATTTATGAGAGTAAATACTCGTATGACAGCAAAGGGAACTCTTACGTGAAACTCTCGCTACGTGTACACTCTAAAGAAGTTTGACATCGTACGTGTTTATATAATATTAATATTCACAAAAATTTAAACTTGTTTATCAAATTTTTTTTTAGGTTTTCTTTCACCAAAGCAAGTGATAATTTAATTATTCTAAGAACCTATTTTTGACAATTTGTTCCTGCAGGATTCAAACTGCATCAGACTCATGCGTCATTAATAATTGTTCAAAATGTCTATGTTTTACATTGGGTGTCCAATTTGTAACATTTTTTAAATATTTTTAGGACAAACTATAACATGGTATGAAAATTACACACATGGTTTGTAAACACAACCAATATTTTAATTAAAATGGAAATAAAGTATTTTTTTATCCAGTACCGTAGCAAATCCTTAGGTACATATATTATCAATTTTGAGTAAAAAAAAAAAGAAAACAATAGTTTATTTACTTGAAAATTTATGTTTTACTAAGAGCACGTATTACAATTTTAACACCTATGACCGAAGTTGATGAAGTGCATCTTTCTATGTACTTCAATTCGATGGATGGTAGTGTAAGTGGAAGGAATTTATCATCGGATGGCAATAACTACGAGTTTAAAATAATTGGCCTTACAAACAGCATGGCATTTCATGGTCAACATGGTTACATTTCAACACCCACCTTATATCGTAAAAAGATTTTAGTTGAAAGTTAATTTTACAATCACTTTTCTATTTTTTTTTATTTTTTTTATTTATTTATTCGGCACACCAACGTATGTTACACTTCACAATACAAATATTATACAAGAGAAACAAAACTTACAATCGTGTACACACAATTACAGGTGAGCACAGCATTCACATTAAACGCTCAGTTGTAAAAAGATTCATACTACTTATTACTAATTTTATCAATACTTATAGTTATAGTTTAAAATGTCAAGATAACATAAAAATTGAATCTAAAATAGTATCTAATAAAATTGATAAAATAGTAGCAAACTAAAATAAAAACAAAACAACGCTAGGCAACGTAAATAACAAACTCTAACTTTGTAGAGTCGGTTAATAACTTGAAAATTATATCTTGCCACTTAATAAACAACTAAGTTGTGCTAAGGAAAACACTACATATTTATACTGTGCTACAAGCTTGTTCTATGTATATTAAATTCCTTAACAAGCGGAGGCGTGGCTAAATCCGCTCTCTGTAATCCTTGAATCCAAAGCAATCCTTACAAATCCTATTATAGTTAGCACATTGATTAACATTTATATATTAATCTGATATCTGATCTTGTGATGTGTTATTATGTAACATCCTTACCACCCGCGACAAAGGCAAACCTACTGTGGGGGTATGAGTGTGTTAGCGTTTATTTATTTAATTATATCCCCTTCGCTTGCTTTGGAAATCTATGCAATTGTACCCAGTATTTAATAAAATGTTTATACGAGATTCTTTATATCAATGACACTTTCGTGTCCATTTAAATAATACTTTTATATCAATAATATACATATAAAATAGTAGTACTTATATATATAAAGACTGTGGTATTGTAGTAAAAGCTTACTACGATACCCCAATCTTATTCAAATATATTATTAAAATCCACATCCAATCGGTTAAGCCATTCATTAGATCAATGCAAATAAAATCATAGACAAACAGAACAAAAAGCTAAAAATGATTGCCAAAATTACATCCAAAACGGGTTAGCCGTTCATGTGATTAATGGAAACAAAAGCGTAGACAAACAGGCAAAAAATCTAAAAATCATTGAGAGTAACACGTTATTAGAAACCCCAAATCATAATACAAACATCAATAAAATTAATTACGGTTTTACATGCATATATAGAAGATTACACACAAATATAATATTCGTGATAACAGATAACGATAATTTAATATTCTGGGAAAGAGACAACACAGTAATTTACACACTAAAAGTAGACTTAAGACACCTGGGTGAATTAACTCAGGTGAATAAAGTCGACGTACAAGAATGCAATAATGAATAGTAAATTAGGTGTAATTTACTATTCATTATTGCATTCTTGTACTTATTTTAAATAAATTTTTAGTAACTACGCAACATACTACATTTGAGAAAAGCATAATTTGTTTATTTTAAACAATAGCCCTGAAGTTATAGTGCAAATTGTTCTTCTTCCGTTAAATAATTAATTTACTAAACTTCAGGGTTCAGTGATTAAAATACTTTTTAAATGTAAATGTAAATAGCTGATAATCTAACAAGCCACATAACTCCAAAGGCATCACCATTAGATTCCCGGTCAAAAATAGAAGCGAATTCCAGCATTATTTACTTTTATACTCAAACAGCTGTTAAAATATAACACTGGAGATGTTTATACCCAGTCGTTGTAATAAAGGGTTAGAGACCGGATGCACAAGATTTCTTATCTTTATTACATTTTCTAAAGCCAAGGTTAATTGAAATAGGTTAGTTAGACAATAATTTAACGTTTTATCGTAATGAAGTTCTTATGTTTCATGTTATTTTTAAGTGTCCATTTCTGTGAAAATCGAGTGCTTACAAGATGCAAGTTAGCGAAGGAGTTGGATGATTTGAAACTCTTCTCAAATTCTTTTCTCGGGAGCTGTAAGTAAAAGACTTGTAGCGTAAAGATCTGGTCGGTTTTTATTTAACCCGTTACTGGCCGTGAGAGTACGGGTCTTTCCTCATTACAAAGGGGTAAAAGCCAACCCAAGTGTCGGAAGATTTTATGACCTCCCAAGGAATTTGAAATGGTCAAGTGTCTGTTACGGAATTTAATTATGTAATTTTTTTATCTTATCTTTTTTGTTTCCCACAAAGCATTGAAGCAAGTTTGTTAATCACTTAAGTAACTAAAATAACTTTAACAAAAACTAGTCCCTAACGGATTTCCGCAAGAAGAATAAAATCTTACCATCATTATAGTCAAAGTGTAACAAGATATATTTAAAAGATAAACCACTATTCAAGAATAAGAACTTGAAGACCAAACAAAAGGTTTTTTAACGGAAAATTACCTTTTTAATAATCGACATCCGGAACGGAATCTCCCGTTGTTGATATAATTCTTAGAAATACTATCGGCTATTTAAGTAGATATTTATAAACTAAGTAATAAATAACAATTATATTTTTGTTTATTTTGTGTTCGAAAGTCGGGTAGTGTTATTAACTGCTTAAAATCTAAACACATCACTACTGACTATTAATATTATAAAGAGGAAAGACTTTTTTCGTTGATCCATTCATAAAGCCGAATGTAGCGATGCTAGAACTATCAGTTACAAAAAAAGAATAAAGGGAATATTACTTTATTCTTTCGTTTAAGTTGATTTATTTGCGTAACCGAATTTAATTCCGTAATGTAAATCCATACGAGCGTAGCGGCGTGTAGTTGCAAGGCCTGTTAAAAAGTCTTTAAGCTATTTACTGGAATACATTATAGATCTATTTATATCATAAAACATTGGCTTCAACCCATTAATGGCCCACTATTGAGTACGGGTCTCTCCTCTTGAGGAGGTGTAGAGCATACTCCACCACGCTGCTCCAGTGCGGATTGGTGGAGTAAAACATTACTAATTTATAATTCAATGTCATTTTAACACTAATCACTTGTTGAATGAGTTTGATATCAAAAGTTCTCACATTTTATTATTAATGCCGACGAAAATAACACGCGACGTACGTGTGACGTCACGTTACCACAGAGTACGTACCTACAATCAACTGACATTGACATTTTAACTAGAATAATAAAGGCACTCACCCATCGTTGTGTATCGAATTCACTGAATTTGAAATAACACTTTGTCTTGAGGTAAAATTTATTTTATTGGCATAGGTTTTATCATAATTTTATTGCATCATTTAATTTTATTTGTGTAGCAACGATATCCATAGGTATTAGGTCTATTGAATTAACTATTTGCTCGCGAATTGATCTAAAGAATAAAACAATAATAGTGTTTATGATATTTATTTCTCACTTCTTTCTTAGATAGCATCGCATAATATAATCAAGGATCTCTTTGGTATAGGCAAAGATGGCAACTTATCATTAGTCAATCAAGAAAGAAGGGAGAAAAAGTAAAGAAAGTTTTATTTGGCCTCAGCACAGAATCGAAAGTATTAAATAAAGTATTAATTCTCATATCAAGTTTTCTTTCATGTTTAATCTGGACGATTATCAGATTCTCTTTAATATTGCTTCCGGCTAAACGTGACAGCGCCCTATTTACACTACATACTTATACAATAAAAACTATACTGTGTTTATAATGACATTACAACTGGCAAACATCGCGCGCAATTCACTCAAAACAAAATGCGGTGTAATTACGTTCTAATTACATGTATTAGTGTTTTTATCTGTGTATGTATGTGTAATGGCAGGAGGTTTGAAACGAGGTGCAAGTTGGTTCGGGAATTGAAAAGAGTTGGAGTGCCAAACGATTTGTTTCTCGGTTCATGTGAGTTATTTATATTCGTGATAAAAATATTATGTTCTGTTTGTGATTAATAAATGTTTTGTTATTCGTATTGTTTATATCGCGAGTGAGTGAAACGAATTGTTATTAATATTATGTAAATATTTCCTCTATTATCGTGATTGGTGAAAAAATTGGCGTACAGAAAATGAATCGTGATTTTTTTTATTGAAAAATCGTCAAATGAGCTAACGATCCACCAGATTGTAAGATATATCGTCGCCGTTGGATATCAGCGACACCAAAGGAAAGAAAGAAAGTGAATATCCTGGTCGCAGTAGATTACTTTTTAATTTTAATATCATGTATTAAAATGTACCTATGTACCATTTGTACCTAATGAGTGTATTTTATTGGATATAGATGGGTATAAGGTCCTTCACCTAAAAGGTTGTCTTACGGAGTTTGGACTGTAATAAAATTAATTATACCTATACGACGGCCATTTGTGAATGTTCTGTGTTCATTTATTATTTATTTTTAATACATTTGGTGTAGTGGAATGTTTTTAATACTTACTGAAATATTACTTATAATTATAATCGATGTTTCGTAATATGTATCTACTAATCGTATGTTCGGGCCCGCAAAACTCAAAAAGTATTTGATGGGTTATATTGAAATTTGCCTGCGAAGCGAGGAGTCCCGGTTTCGATTCCCGGTTGGAGCAGATATTTATGTGACAGATAAATATTTGTAATCGGGTCATAGGTGTTATTGTGATGTGTATACACACACACACGTATCGCCCATGCCATCTGCGTCACATGTAAAAACCTACTTATGAGTGTGTAAGCGGCTTTTTTATCCTACAGAAATTATGACTAATAATTTGGCATAGATTTTGGTTAAACATAAATGAGTTATCGTTAATTTATGGTCTGCGTAACGATACTGTTTATCATTGAAATTAATATTATAATATTATTAACTAATTTAAAATGCGCGGAACTTTGAAATTAGATACGTGCGAGAATTAGATCGAACGACGCGCAAACCAACTTCCAACTAACTAAACTTATGTTATACCACATTATACCTACTAGAAGTTAACTATAATTAAAACAGAACTTATTTCCTGAAATATAATGCAGATGTGCACAGAAAATGTTCATTATTTCCGTGTTTATTCGAATGAATAAACTTTCGCGAATCCCAGTTTTTGTGATATTGTTTTGCCGTTGTCGCTATTGTTTCTCTATTGTTTTGTAGCGTGGTTTGTGAAATATGTTTACACATGCTATCTAAATGACCGTGATGAATTTTTAAATGCAATAGAATGTATATTGCGTTCAGTAAAATATAAAAATGACGTTTCCTGGGAGGTTAAAAATATTTTTTTTATTGCTGAATATAATATATTGCCCTGTATTCGTTGTCCAAAAATGTAGCAGTCACGATGATATAAGTAAATAAATAATTTTATATTTGTTAAATGATTAATAATATAACATTTTTATTGCAGTCATGACAATACAAAATTAATTTTAAGAATAGAAATATGTTCCTAATAAATAATTGATTTAATAATAGACTGAGGCCCTGAGGAAAACATAGTGATAAGAAAACAATTGGCTAAGTGGATAGAGCCTTAGCATAATTATATGTTTTGGTGCATTTTTGTTTACAATGACTTTTTGTTTTTAATGACATCAATCAATAGGAGAATGGAGGCGATACACGATCAAGTGTACTTGTCAAGTTTGCAGTGGATTTGACGCGGCATCCAGTATACTTGATCGTGTGTTACTTGATCGTATGTTTCTTTGTGGTACTTGATCCAGTATACTTGGCCACGGTATAGCTATCTGGCCATAGGTTTCTCATGCACACTGGATGCCTCGTCAATTCAAACTGCAAACTTGACATATGGCTTCTTCCTTGGTTCCATACACCAATTCCTCTTTAGATTCCGTTCTCATTAAGCATGAGAGAATAGTTGCATCATCCCGGAAGGTACGTAGTCTTCGTGAGAAAACTAAATAGTTGTATCTAATAAGCGTTGGAGGGCACGTAAAGCAATCGGTCCCGATTATTTAAAATAACAGTCGTTGAGTTATATCTAGGACACAAGGCCTCCTCAAGAGGAGATACCTGTGCTCACCATCAGTAGTGGGCCATCAATGGGATATAGCCAAATGCCATTCGAAGATACCAAAGAAATAGAAGAAGATCATTATTATAACAATCTTACTCAGATAATAGCACAAGTTATATTATTTGTCTCTGCGGGAAAATTACCTACATAAAAAGAAAAGGAGAATAAGGATATCAAAAAAACTAGCTGCCGATATTGCTGAAATTTGTGATATGTTTTATTCCGTATGCGCCAGAACATTGTTTTTGCCGCTTCAAAGTGTGGATCATTCATATGCTGTAAAGAAAACAGCACACAGTAGATTAGATAATCGATGTAAGGAACAATTTTTATTCTTTTGTAGGTTTTGGTATCAAACATTTTGGTATTTTATGTTGTTTGCGTGCATTTAAAGAATTAATTTTTCTGTTACAAAAATATCTAACATGTTTGGGAATAGAACCATGATCGTTTATTTTCCCTCACAGGACAATGGAACCTACAAAGCAAATAAATACCTAAAAAGATATTTTGTAATTAGTAACTAAACCTTCCCAACCAAAGTCGAATGTTCAGGATTTGTGAATTATCAAAAAACTTCTTATATCCGCACTTCTGGAGACCTGAAAGCTGGCAGCTACTTTGCTCAAAGAATTAGTTTAGCAATTCAGCGGGGCAATGCTGCCAGCGTTCTGGGTACAATGCCTAATCTGGGAATTTTGGATGACATTTATCTCTTGTAAATATACTTTTGTAATATAGTACTTATTTTAGTTAAGATCTTTTTTATTTTGTAAGTAATAGTATTTTATTTTTAGTTGTATTAGTTTAATTAAACTATTGCCTATTTGTACTTGAAGAATAAAATATTTATAAGTTCCTTATATCCTAGTATATATAAGTAGTATATAAATACTGTATATAAGTAGTATATATAAGTAGTATATAAATACTACTTATATATACTATTACTACCCGGTACTTATTATCCAATCGCGGGCAAAGCCGAGTGCTGGTATGAAATATACATATAGTTACAAGGAAGTCTCAAACTGTCAAAAAACTGTCAAAATTTCATATAATTTAGTGCTAGTTTTTATTACTTTATCTCCTAAATTATCCTATCATTACGTTTTGTAATAGTCTAATATATTATTAAAAACGACCGTTATACATTAAAATGAGGTTTGCTTCGCCGCGAAAACAAAAAATAACCAATGTGCGGTGGTTGTAATACAGAAAAAAACCAACAATAGCAATTTTCCTCTTGCGCGGCATTGTGGGAACAAAATCTGTTGATTGGGCGATCCCCAACTTTTTGCGAGCGTGACCCGAATACCACCTTCGATTGAGTGGGTACAAGTGTGGCGTTTTTCATATCGCTAGTTCTATTGTGTTAATGATATAGGTTTTTTGTTTATTATAATATTGTACCTACAGTTTGGTACTTGAAGACAGGTTCGAAAATGTGGTAACTTATTTCTACGAAAACGTATCATTTTTGACTCCCTTCGCAAACAGAGAGGTGTTATAAATTTGACGTGTCCGTGTGTCTGTGTATCTGTGTGTGTGTGTGTGTGTGTGTCTGTGGCATCGTAGCTCCTAGACGGATGGACTGATTATGATGAATAGAGTGAATAGGCTTCTACTGCCTTCTACTAAGTTAGTGCGCTTTACCATCCACGACTTCATTACTGCTTACCATCAGGTGATTTTGTGGTCAAGCACTAACTTATTCGGTATAAAAAAGATGCGTTTTTTATATAGCTTAAGGGGCTGATGAAAAAGCAGAAGGGCCACCTGATGGTAAGTCATCACCACCGCCTATGGAAATGAGCAATACCAGAGGAATCACCAATACATCGCTGGCCCTGAAGGAGAACTCTTTTTACACCTTTTTTGAAGAGCCCTATGTCATAGCGCTCCGGGAATACCTCACAAGGAATATCATTCCACAGCTTGCAAATGCGTGGCAAAAAAGATCATGAGAATCGGACCGTAGAGATTCCCCACGAATCCAATCTGTGTAGATGAAACTTCAATCTTCGGCGAGTGGTGCAATGATGGAAAGGTGAAGTAGGCATCAAGTCAAACAATTCCTCGGAGCACTCACCGTTGTAAAATCAGTAGAATACACAGACATAACAGATACCTCTAATGTGCATAGTTTCTGTTAAATTGTCATTTCGGCGTCCATTTCGGCAAGGGCTAATTATATCTTTGTTGTTTGTATCTTACGAATATCCTCCTAACTACTTAATATTTTTTATATATATTAGGTCTATTTCACTTCAGACAGAGTTTTTCTGCAAGCTTGTTTATTTGTTTTCAAAATTAAACAATCAATTTATTATTTCAGGGGTGTGCTTAATCGAGAAAGTGAGTAACAGGGACACCAGTGCATTCACAGAGAAATCAGGAGGTCGGAAATTTTACGGACTGTACCAGGTATGTAGGTATGTACTAATATTGAAGTATCAATCGTTTGTAACCCGGCAGCTTGTGTCGACCCTATAAAGCGCACTTACGGCCGTATTCAGAGTCATTTAATGGTTAGTTAAATCGCTCCATACTACCTACAGCATTCTTATTGTGATCCTGTACTAAGGAGCGATTTAAGTAACTGATACGTGACTCTGAGTGCGATCGCTAGACTTGGACTTAGTAGCTCAGATAACATTAAAATGCACTAGATTCATGACATTTGTATACGTAAGTATGATAAAATTAAAAAGTCGTATAAAACGCCTAATGTTAAAGGTTGATTTAGGAACATTAATTTTTTGTTCTGATAATTTTAAAGTCTGAGCAAAGCCTAAGTACGAATATGTACATATCTTACTCTAAAGGTGATCGCACATATCATGTCAGAATGGTACGCGCCGCACGCACCGCATTTAGAATTCGTTGTATGAAATCATTTGAGAGCCCGCACATTTCACCCGCACCGCACCGTACGCGCCGTATTTCAAAAAATGCGGTAGGTATCCGAATTATTAGAACGCATGCGGATCATACCTATATTGCAGCGCATAGTGCGCGTGCTGTTATTCAGTGTTACCATACCACGATGCTTTTGACAAACGCATTAGGAGAAGCGCTTCATAGTAAACGAATCTTGTGAGGAGATCTTGCCTTCGTGTTGATGCCTATCCGTCATTGATGACGGACATTGAGATGAAAGACAAAGTCGTTATACGGCGGTTATATCTGACATTTTGGTTGGCCATTATCCTACCCGACTAAAGTCTTTCGGTATTGCTAAGTTCACAAATATTATCAAGCAGTTCCAATGCTTTTTTTATTCCGAAACGATAACTTTCTCTGGAAAATATTATGTTGGATGATTTATAAAAAAATAAATAAATAAACGCTAACACACTCATACCCCGCAGTAGGTTATTTTTTACCTGTGTCGAGGGTGGCATGGACGACACATATAACACATCACAATCACACCCATGGCCCGAGTACAAATATTTATCGGTCACATAAATATCTGCCCGGCCGGGAATCGAACCTGGGACCCTTCAGGGTTGCTACTAACTAGGCTAGGCTACAGAATCTTCGCGTAAACAATGAACTTTATATGAGAAGGATAAAGTAGGTACTTTATCTCGAAAACTTTTACACGAACGATGTCGCAGGTAAAAGCTAGTTATGAATCAACTAAACAGATTGCAATTATATTAACTTCAAAATAACATCGGTTACTACTCAAATTAGCAGTTTGTTTTACTGGGTTAACTCTTGTCTAAGCATAAACATTTATTTTCGTCTAGATTAACTAAGTAATTTACACATACTTTTATCAGTAAGAATGTTTCTTTAAAATGCAGCGCTGCCGCTGTGCTATAAGTCATATATTTTAAATTTACAGTAGGTGCCATGATCGCCTTTTGATTTCAGATTCCGAGCAGATGGTGTAAGGTGGGCAAACCCGGGGGCGATTGTAATATAGCGTGTGAATGTAAGTATTTATTGATTGGTGGTTTGGTTTATACAGGAAAACTATACAGCAATCCCCAATATACCCTATTTATATTCCCCAATATTCCCTAGATATTTGTAGGTAGGTAGAGAAGTGAAAGAGAAGGAATAAATTTAAATTGAATTTTTGGACTTGGAACTTTAGTTTTTCTCACTGTGGTCTTCTGACAGCTTAGAGAAAAAAGATGATTAAGACGTATAAGATTTGGAGTAAAAATAAATGCTGAAGTAAGGTGCAAACATTTTTTAATTGAGCCCCAAACCCTAGAAATTAAATTATCTTTCCAAAATATCTAAAGATTAATCAATATTACTGACATTTTCCTTTTTGTTAATGTGTATTTAATTTCTAGGTTAGACTTTAAAATCAAGGATGTAATAAATTGTGCTTTGGGAAAATAAACTCTTCCTCATTATTAACTCGATCTTCTTAAAAATAAACAAAAACAGCAGATAACTTCAAAATAACATCGGTTGCTACTCAAATCAGCAGTTTATGTTTTACTGGGTTAACTCTTGTATAAGCATAAACATTTATTTTCGTCTAGATTAACTAAGTTTACGTTAAGTTAAGGATAAGAGTAAAGGCTCGTTTAAAGCTACGTCTTTCATTGATATTTGGTATTAACGACGATTCGTTAGAGGCGAACAGATGTTGATGTTGATGTGTTCACATACTTGAGTCAAATAGTGATTCAATACTAATTTCTTTCTACTTTCTTTTTCTTCTCTCTTTCTTTGCCGGTTACGCATCAGTGATGCCTTTGATATCGCTCATGTCATGTCACTGATGGCCATGGGTGACGATAAGCCATTAACCATCAGGTGGATCGTCAGCTTGTAAATTTACCAGTTACAGGAGAAGATTTTTCTTTCACTGTTTGGTAACTAGTTGCATATTAGTTGTAATATAATTAATCATGTTTTATTATCAACAGTACTTCTCGATGATGATATCCGTGATGACACGGCATGCGCAGTGAAGATCTTCAACAAAGAGGGCTTTAAGTACTGGTCTCTATGGACTACGCGATGCAAGAGTCCCGATATTAATCACATCACTACGGAGATTTACAAGTATGTATAACATGCATTCACAGCCATATATTTTATCTCCAATATTTTAAATAAAATTCAATATTTTGTCATGTGGAATTCTTTTCATTGACATATTCACATATTCTCCAATGGATATCAGTACCACCATAGGCATCACAAACATCGCAATTAAAAAAAAGACAGAAGAAAGAAGTATAAAATTCACAGTTGTATTACGAAGCCCAGACTTTTGATCATTGTCTCATTGTATACTTTTTTAATTCCAGATGCCCAGAATTTATGGGCTTTAGTTCGAGCCCGGAACGCGATAGAATCAACGAAACCAGGAACAATAGAAAACTTTCCTGATTTCGTGACCTAATTTTAGTTCATTTACTTCATGACGCACCTACAAGACTTATAGAGGGTTAAGGAAATTTCTGGGAAATATTTACGGACACTTAGAAACGAATAAATAAATGTTGATTGAACAACACTTCCCCTAGTTTTCATTAAAGCTACTGTACAAATATAGACAGTTTATGAAGATATGTTTTATTAGAGACCAGGGGGCTTACCATGAACTCTTAAAACAGGTCAATATTAGCCGATAATTGGCCTGTCCTGCTATATCCTACCATGATCTGGCTAAAACACAGGGCAGCCAGCGACCACGTCACCGTAACAGGACAGCGGTCACGTGACTTCAAAAATGATCTTCTGCCCTGCAATTCGTGTACCATGACGCGATTGTTGACGTATTGACATAAGAAAGTGGCATATGTTAACGTCAAAATATTACAGGTCACCGAAAGTAACATTTATTGTCCTGTTCGGCTATTTCGTTGATGATGATGAAACACGACGGGATGCAGCCATGGGGAATTTCAAATACACCATCATTATAAAATAAATACATTTCATTTGTTTGGAAAATTTTAAAAACATTCATTGTACTTATGCTTTTTAAAATATCGCTCCTAACCCCGGTCACTCACATGCGCGCAAATGTTTGACATTTTTTCGAATGTTTGCACATATGTGAAGGGTGGTCAGGCAAATGGGTTCGCATATGAGTATACAATACAAGCCCATTTCCGCTTCCTCTTATGCCGGTCACTTACATTCGCGCGAATACGCGAACCCACAAGTGTGGGACGACCTTCGCGAATGATTATGCGAAGTTTTCGAGACATTCGGGGTTTTCCAAGCTGTGTCGGTTTTTTGTCACACATCAAAGCGCGCGAACCTCGAACCTTCGTGTAGTCTCCCACACATTCGTGCGACCAGTTGCGCACACGACTAAAAAGGTGATGTATCTCTTAATTTTTCGTGGTTCGTGGCGTCTAATCGTACTACCATTTATTTTCTGTATTGAAAATGGATTTGAATGACAACAACATAATAACAACAGCAAGATTGAACATTCGTGAACAAAGTGTAGGAGGAAGCGGAAATGGGTTTGTATACTCATATGCGAACCCATTTGCCTGACCGCCCTTCACATATGTGCAAACATTCGTAAAAATGTCAAACATTTGCGCGCATATGAGTGACCGGGGTTACACTTTGTTCACGAATGTTCAATCTTGCTGTTGTTATTATGTTGTTGTCATTAAAATCCATTTTCAATACAGAAAATAAATGGTAGTACGATTAGACTCCACGAACCACGAAAAATTAAGAGTATTATTTTAGTCGTGTGCGCAACTGGTCGCACGAATGTGTGGGAGACTACACGAAGGTTCGAGGTTCGCGCGCTTTCATGTGCGACAAAAAACCGACACAGCTTGGAAAACCCCGAATGCCTCGAAAACTTCGCACAATCATTCGCGAATGTCGTCCCACACTTGTGGGTTCGCGTATTCACGCGAATGTGAGTGACCGGCATTATAAATCACACATTTTAATAGACATTTAGACATGTCACTGTGTCAAGTGTCAAGTGGTGTAAGATTACGTTCAAAAATGTAAGCATCACTTAGCGATAATTTTTTTGGTAATTTTAGAGAACGAAAGGTTAATAAATCACAACACTTAAGTATTTATAACAAATCTCAAAATCTTCAATTGAGATTGTTATTTTAAACTTTTAAAAACATCAATATTACGCATTCATTTGAAAACCGGTAAACCGATAAAACGCTCTATTTCAGAACATAATTAGTACAAATCAAGTACCTTCCATGTCATAGACTAAAGATGCAGGACAGAAGTAGAGGCATTGCAGGTCATCGGTAAACGTTCATGGTACAAAATACACTCCTGTCAGGTTTTAGCTACAAGCTGACCTGTCCTGAACATGACACATTTTAATAGAGTTCATGGTAAGGCACCAGAACATGTTTATATGAGTTTTAATTTAAGTTTATTAAATAAAAATAAAAATAATTAAAGCCAAAAATAGAGCTGATGAGTGAAATGTTAAATGATCATTATGGCCTATGAACATCATTAACACCAAAGATTGTCACTGCATGGAGCAATGCATTGTCACTTAATTCTAGTATTCGGACACTTAAATCGAACCAAGTAAAATAATTTTACAATCCATGTTCGATACATCCGATATGTTTCTGTGTGTATGGGGAGCACTATGAAAGGATTTCTGTAAGTTCGTCCCCAAAAGAGTAAAATAACAAGTGTTTCCTTTTGAATTCTTCATCCATGTACGGGGGTACATATGTATATTAAAATTCTATGCCCACGGATGAAGAAATCAAAAGAAAATACTTGATATTTTAATTCTTTGAAAATCTAGTTCTCTTAATGGAACAATGAGATAAGCGTCTGTACAAGTGTAATCCAAAATTGGATGCACATTTTAAATACCGCACGTATAAATTCTGACGCTGATAAGGAATTCGCTTCGGACCAGCGTAGTGGAGCAAATAACAGGGATCTGTTTCTTTTGTATAATTTTAATATAAATACATACATGGTGTTTATAATGCACAATCAGAAATATTCATTATACCTTGTGGTTATCGTTGCTAATAGATGTAAAGCCAAAGGCAATATCAATACTTTGCCAGCCAATGCCAAAAAACCTACGTAAGAAAACCTTAATGGTTGATTAAAAAGGAGGGTGTAGACAGCTGAAAACGATTCATCCTATAATCCCCCCAGGAAGACCCCACTAGTGGAGTTGATATATTTATTCATGAAATTCCCACCAGTTAGTACTTATATCGTCGCCTATGGATTAGATGCGTTGCAGAGCAAAAAAGAGAGAAAAGAAAAATCCGTAAAATTGGAGATGTATCACATTTTAATAGGGGACAATTCGCTAGTAAGATAAATTATTTTATTCAACTTTTTTCTAGATTCAACGAATCTGTCTAAAACCATTTTTGTTACAATTTGTGTCTCTGTCATGGTTTTTTTAAAAATATTTGTATTGATTTAAATACAACAGATAATTTGAAATAATATTGTACCTAATAATTTAAAAGAATATATTGTGTCCACAAGACCAAATTAGAGGAAAATATCCCGTAGCATTAGCATTCTGTTCTTAATTACGGAATTTGCCTCCTGACCGAGTTTGTAGCATCAGTAATAATTGAGGCGTGATATAATTTGCGCACGTGTCAGAACAATTTGCAGTAAACAATATATTATTATAATATTAATATGCTTGTCGTTATAGCAGAACCAGTATTAAGGAATTGTTTGCTTCTTTCTCATGTTTAGTTACTTTATATGGATATTAGCGACACCAAAGGCATCACTGATGCGTTGCCGGACAAGAAGGAGGGAAGGAAAAGAAAGAAAGAACTGGCTCTTAAGACCCAAGAGGAACACGACGAGTCGTTTGGCAGCTGACTATTTTTGCGTGCTATGATTATCTTATGATTTTAAATTTGGCTTAACAGAAAAACTTAGCCTTCAACAATTTTTTACAATCAGCATTAGGGGAGTATTACTCATCTCGATCAACAGTTTTTAGGTAGTTCAGTGAATTTAAAAGGGGTAAAACCTCGAAGATGACCAAAGAAGTGGTCGCCCCCAAACGGCAATAACGTTCTGCAGAAAATGTGTGGACTACTGAAATAATGGTGCGAGAAGACCCACGAATTACTTACTCGGACATCGGGAAGATTCTTGGCGTTAGTTGGGGCAAAGTTAACATTATTTTGCATCAGCATCTTGGGATTGACGATGCTTTGTTATCGTTGGATTCCGAGTTTGCTCCTAGACACTGAAAAACAGGCCTGTGTGCGACGAAACGTGGATTTATCAATGATCCGGAAAATAAGAGATAGTCGTCAGTATGGGTCTTTTCAGAAGGAAAGTTGCCGACAAAACTGCAAAGACCTTGTAACGTTGGTAAAAAAATGGTGACTAGTTTTTTTTCTCGCAGCGGGCATGTGTTGAGAACAATGTTGGAAAATCATAGATCTGTTAACTCGGAATGGTACATAACAGTAGCATTGCTGAAAGTTTTCCAAGCTCTGCAAGAGAGGAGACCAAAGACTGGGCTTCGGGGAATCATCTTGCATCAGGACAATGTTTCGTCATATATGTACGTCCCTCAGAACAAATGCGTTTCTTGAGTAAAGCGGTGGGAATTTTTTTTTCGTTTGCCCAAGAGGCCGCGGCCGCCTATGAAGTCGCAATTTCGGACCTATCAGATCAAGACTGGCAAAAGTGTTTTAATAGTTGGTTTAGGCCAATGGAACTTTGCATAGAGAATGAAGGAGAGTATTTAAAAAAAATGTAAAATAAATATTATTGATATCTTGTATAGTTTTTTTTTGTCTCAAAACTTATCGAGTGACCTACGTAACTATGTTGAGAACAGCTTAGTTTGAAGTTGAGTTTTGCCGAGCGGAGATGAAAAGCTGCGGGTAGCTGAGAGGCACTCAACATTGTATTGCATGCTTGTCTGAAGAAATTTCAGAACACGCGTTTATTGTTGTCGAATACCGCTGAGTGTACCCTTGGAATCTCATTTAAACTGTGTTTTACGGAATTCGAAACGGATTTTCAAGATAAGAATAACGCTGTGTATAATTAATTTTTTCTCCTTTTAAGGCTTTATTCATGCAATGCAGATTCGTTTAAAAGAAAAAAAAGCTATGTATTTGTCTTTTTACGATTTTCGTAGAATCTGTGCAGAAAAAGTTGGATTTGGTGGATTTGTTACAATCAAAATATTGATAATACGAAATGATAGGACTGGTTATTATATCACGAAACTTGTTTTCAACCCATTAATGGCTAACATGATTCGAGCCTCCGGGGACTCTTGTATTATCATCCAAAATGAAACCAGGTGAGGTTTAGTATTATCATGGAAATCAGATTCATAGAAGTTCTGGGGACTTACTGCAGCCAAACTCAAGTTGGGAATCGATTAATTTTCATAGAAAACGTCGCACGATCGCTCGAAACGATTTGGTCATAGCTCGTATAGGAATGAACTTCAATTCATAATGTCATAATTTGATTTATCAGGATTTATCAATCAATATTTAAAGAATACAAAAATAATTATTTATTAGTTAAATTTAGGAATTAGTCCTTACACTTAATGGCTACTAGTTTATTATGGAGAACTATTAGGTGTGCAGGATTCCTCACGATATTTTCCTTGACCGACACCAGTGATTGGAAATGGCTTCAACCTATTAATAGCCCACTACTAAGCATAGGTCTTTTCTCTTGAGGAGGACTAGAGCATAAACCACCACGCTGCCGCGCTGCTCCAGTGAAGATTGGTGAATAAGAAGCAAGTGCATATTAACTTGTAATAATCACATAACTTTTGAAAATTAGAGTTACGTGCAGGATTCGAACTTGCGACCTTGCACTCTGAAGACCACCGTGCCAATCGCTAAGTTATCTTTGTTTTCCCAAAAGTCAATTTACCATTAAATTATCTTCAAGTACACATAAGAAGGTAGAGCTGTGAAAACAAGTGAGCGTGGAGTTTAGTGTAGCATTTTATAATCATGAAGGTATTTCAAAATTGTTAGAGAAAATGCTCAGAAAATAAACCGAGTGTTACATGGATATGGCAGCCGAGTTGCGAAGAGGGTGTCTACAATATCACATCTGTGTCCGCTTAGAGTCCTTTTTAACATGGAGTATAGAGGTAAGGAGGGCCATCTCTGTGTATGAAAAGTGTCCGTAAAAACGCGTCCAATAACGGGTGGTGCTGCGGTGAGCTAGGATAAATTTTATTGAACTCAGCTAACTTCACTTCCCAGCTCCGTCTACAACAGCGTCAACAGCTATGTTAATATTGAATTTATTGCGACGCCAGCGCTTTTGTCGTAGGATGGTGGTAGGCTAACAGCTATAGGGTAACAGCTGGACACATTTTCAACTTTCCCCTCATATGAGATAGCTCTCCTTTCTTCTATTTTTATCGTTATTTTTAATTTAAAAATAAGAGTGACTAAAATGGTAAGAATTTAAAGAAAAATAATCATTCAATGCCAATAATAATTTATGTTTACTGTTTATATTATTAGATCGAGCAGGTATTGCGTGTGTTGATCAGTCATTCGCGCGGTATGCCGGAGCCAGCGAGAAGTGCAAGTGGACTGTTTTCTCTGCACAGTCATACCCTTTGCAAAGAGTAGCACTCATGCGGCTGTGAGGGTTCGCTTCTGATGAGATAGGTCATGGTGCCAGCGATTGGCGGGTTGATCACGCGGGTTTTAAAGAGCGCGGGAGGCGCGAGTGAGTTGTGAAGCCGGGTTGGCTGAGAGTGTGCTATGTGACGTGTGAATTATTATTGGTTATCCTGAACACCGCACCGCGATGTAAATCCGATTTCACCACGTTCCATTAGTGATTGTTAATGTTATTCGAATAACATAATAATCTGTTAAGAGCTATGTGTTTTAGTAGTAATCGCGGATTAAATTAGTAGCGAGTGTAAAACCTGTGTTTCAATTAATTTCTGACTAAAATGATGTAAACGCCTACAGTCTATTATTTTCTGGACCTCTATTCCCGACATAATAATTATATAAAACACAAAAAATGTTTGTACGGATGTTCTTTATAAACCATACAACCGATATGCCTCAGAACAGTTTCATTTGAAAACCAATTATCCGAAGGTGCTTTCAGACCACTAAAACAATGCATTAGGCACATTTGGTACATTGATAGAGTACTAATATTAGTATAGATTAGTGGATACGCGGCGTGTTCCACTACGCTAAAAAAATCTGATGACAATGACAATTCAGTGTTTTCGTGTTGACGTTGATGTTGATGCACCAACAAATGAACTACAATTTACAAATTAACTTCAAACAGTTGTATGGGAAAAGTGGAAAATCGACTTTATCAACGTACCAAATTATCTTTATCATCTTTATTTATAATATTATAAACAGGAAAGATTTGATTGTTTGTTTGCATTGAATAGGCTCCAAAACGACTGAACCGATTTGAAAAATTTTTTCACTGTTGGGAAGTGTAGCTTCCCCGGGTGACATAGGCTATATTTTATTTTCATAAAATTAGAGATCCTTAATAAAACTCCGATAATGTAACCCAAGGTGTAATAAAATAAGAAAACTGAGGCAAAGCGTGGGCGGTTGGTTACTCGTATCATATAAAACTGTTAAAATTTATTTAGGAACATTATTTATGTTGGGATATTTGTTTATGAGAAAAAATAAAAGTCACATAAAATGGCTAACTTAAAGGTAGATAATTTTATTAAAGGACCATTACTTTTGTTTAGATAATTTTAAGTCTGAGTAAAGCCTAAGAACGCATTGTAGGTCTCACCCAATGTATATAATTATCTTAAACAGATATAATATAAACTTTTGTTTTATTTTATGAGAGTACTTTTAACTCTATTATTCGAGTTAAGTATAGGACACATCTGTGCAGCATTATAAGACCGTTCACACTACAGTGCTTCTTCGCAACTGTTAAGTAGATTATTTTAAAGCTTATATTAATAGCAGCATTTCGAACAATTTATGTTTTCGGAGCAAATGTGGGAATAATATTATAACAAATGGATCCTAATTTCCACTGCAGTCTTAAGTAGTATGTAATAGGTTTATAATTCAGTTTTACTTGATATTATTAAAGGTATTTCTGTATTTTAGTGGAGCACGTTTTGTTTGGTAAAAATAAAAATGTCGGGTTTAAATTTTATGTTAAAATGTATTCTCGTAGATATTATAACAATTCACATTATTTGTTTTTTCTCGAATGATTTATAAGTATTTAATTCAACACAAAATAATCAATAGAAAACAAACATTACTCACACGATTTTAATTAAATTATGATAAGTTTAAAATCTCCAGCTTTTCAGAAAGCTCTTAATGGATTATTTTAAGCTTATTTTATTGGATGCAATTTTCATTAAATTGTGAAATGTTTAAAACCTTCAGCTTTTCAGCAAGTTATCAATGGACTTATAATAAAGCTTATTTTATTGGTAGAGATATTTCATGATTCTTACGATTTACGTTAGCCGACCTCGTGTGCATAGTTCGATAACTTCGATCATAATTCATATTAAAGCCTTTAGTTATACTTTCTCATTGATCACATAACGAACAAACTAAGTTACTGACTCTTAATTTAATTTGTACGCTGAGTAAAATGTGTTTTTACTGGTAATTTTATTTTGTTACAAACACATATAACAAATTATGATTATTCTATTTTAGTTTGTGAAAATACATCGGTTATTTTGAAAAATATGTCGTTTGCTGAAGTTTCCTTCATGGGAGAAAGAAAAAAAAGGACCAGACTGAAATATCAGCGCTGTGCTTCCACGGCTTATGTACTGCAGCACAGCTTATGCTGAGTCTGGGCCTGTAATTGGGGGGTCACGCTGCAGCACAGACACCCATTTAGGCTTTATGTTAGATGTATTTTTTTTTTCTTATCTCATTTCTTTGTTTGTGCTGTAATTGCCCTCGAATAAATGCATTTCATTTCATTTTTCATTTCATTTCATTTCAAGTGTTCCGTTTAACTACATAATTATCAATTTCCTGATTTTAAGGTATCCTATTATATACCATCTAATTAGCTCTGGCTTATTATCTTACTCTTCAAGTAGGTATGTCTCACGTCAGTAAAACGATCATAGACCGGCGACTTGTGTCAATGAATCAATCATAGCCAGACGGTTTGTGTCAATGAAGCCCTCATGCGTGTTTTTTTTATAAATGATCGGCTTGTGGGCGCTATGACCCCACTCGTGCCGGAGATTGTGGCGAGGGCTGTTGACACAGACCCGAAGACTTTCTTCAGGAGTATTAGGCTCAAGATCAGGCTTCTCAAAGAAAAACAACTATTTCTTGTATAAAACAGTTCTCACTTTTATTCCCATATATCTGGCATTAACAAGAATTATTGACAAGACGGTGTGTTCATTTTTTATTACACTTATAATAAAGTGCCAGTTAATCGCCACACCACCCCCCTAGGGAGAACAAAAACTACTTAAAAACTAAGAAACAAGCATAAAACACATCACAAGATGATTAGATTAATTAATTAATTAATTACCAATGTGGGCGCTATGACCCCACTCGTGCCGGAGATTGTGGCGAGGGCTGTTGACACAGACCCGCAGACTTTCTACAGGGATTTGATGGTACGCTTTGACGAGGTCCAGTACACTGAAGACTGTGCATCCCGCTAAGCGATGCGAAAAATCTCCAATGTGCCGCACTGGATATCGGTCAGGAATAGTCCGTTGGTTAAGTGCGCGGTAATCGCCGCACGGGCGCCAGGTCGAGTCCTTTTTGGGGGTCATGTGGAGAGGTGACGACCAGGAACTGCTAGATGGTCTCGTTGTACCACACTGCATCATATCCTCGAACTCCTTCTTCGCTGCGGCGAGTTTATGAGGAGCAAGGCGGCGCGGGCGGCATGAGACCGGTGGACCATCGGTTGTCAAGATGTGGTGGACCGTGGAGTGCTTGATATCTCTGGGAGCTCCCGGAGGGCGTACAACGCTGGGGAACTCTAAAAGGACCTTAGAAAACGGTGAGTTTGAATTTTTAAAATCCACAGTTTTAACGCTTGCTTGCTCAACTGAAGCTATGTCAGCTTTACAAGACAATCCCGTTTTCCCATCCAAAAGGCGCTTTCCAGCACAATCCGGTAATAAATTATAGTACGCTAAAAAATCGGCGCCTATTATTGCGGAACCCACATCAGCCACGATGAAGGTCCAAGTAAATTCCCTACGCAACCCTAAATTCAAGCGTAAGTTGATGGAGCCAAACGTTTTAATCTGACTACCATTAGCTGCATTAAGGAAATAATCCGTATCTTGCATGCGTTTGGAAATCCAAATGCGAGGGAAACAACAAATATCAGAGCCCGTGTCCACGAGAAAGCGCCGTTTAGTTACCTGCTCGGTAATAAATAATCGGCGGCTAACAATGGGAAGGCAATCGGAGGCCGCCTCTACTGATCGCCCTTCTTGTTTTCCGGCATCGAAGCCCAAGAACAAGGCTTGTAGCAGTTGTACGCCTTGTCACCATATTTCTTATGTAAGCGACATAAACCATCAGAACGGTCGTGACTCTTACCTCGACTCCTGCTCCTACGTCTAGATGCGCCTTGTTTCAGTCGCAGCTCTGCAACTTGGTTGGACAGGTCATCCAGTCGCTTCATAACTGCTTCGAGTCCAACAGTAGAAGCAGCAGCCACCGATGACTGCTGGCAGGGGATGGGAGTCACCCCAGGGATTTCGATGATCTTGTCAGCTAGCTCAGCAACTTTATCTAAAGGGAGCTCAGACTGGGCTGCTAAAATTGCCTGTAAATTTTGTGGTAGTCGACGCATCCATAATTGTCGTAAAATATTCTCATCACTTAGGGCACTGCCAGCCAGATGCCGAAGGTGGCGAAGAAATTGAGAGGGCTTTCTCTCTCCGAGTTCCTCGTCACTAATAAGCTGCCTTACCCTTTGTTCCTCAGACGAAGATGTGCGACGGATAAGCTCCGCCTTAAGACGCTCATATTTGTCTTCCGCCGGGGGTCGGGTTATGATATCCTCCACCTCAGCGATATGATGAGTGTCCAGCCTAGCCACCACATAATCATATTTAGTTTGGTCCGACTTAATACCAGAGATAGAGAACTGTGCCTCCACCTGTGCGAACCAGATAGCGGGCCGGTCAGCCCAAAACGGGGGAAGTTTTGCAGAGACCCTAGACACATTAATATTAGAACATTTTAAGTTTTCATTTTCTTCTTTTAAAGGCTTTATAGAATTTAATAATTCAGTCACCTGATCTTGTAGCGCTGCATTTTGCTGGCTCAATTTCTTCACCATCTCCTCCCACTCTTCCATTGTACTTGAAAAATATATAGGTGCTCTCACCAACGTGCAGAGGGGAGCGTCACACTATGCACGCTACAGATGCCACCACGCCAGCTACTAAGCCGTCAGCACGTTCAACACGCGTTTGCTTGACACGCAAACACATATACTTTGCACGCCGAGAAGTAGGTGTTATGAGCACAACACTAGCAAAATCTCATGCCAATTTCCACTGCAGCGTCTTCCAGGCCTTCGCAGAAAGGTACGACAGTGGTCTCCAGCAGTAGAAAAAACAAAACACGGCGCACCGTATTCAGCAATGTTTCTTGATATAATATATTCACGAAACGTCGGAAGTCACCAATGTGGGCGCTATGACCCCACTCGTGCCGGAGATTGTGGCGAGGGCTGTTGACACAGACCCGAAGACTTTCTTCAGGAGTATTAGGCTCAAGATCAGGCTTCTCAAAGAAAAACAACTATTTCTTGTATAAAACAGTTCTCACTTTTATTCCCATATATCTGGCATTAACAAGAATTATTGACAAGACGGTGTGTTCATTTTTTATTACACTTATAATAAAGTGCCAGTTAATCGCCACAGGCTGATTTAAAATAACTTTGGGTGGCATTGATAAGTAATCCATGCCTCGCATAGCACTTTAAACCATGAACGTTCGTTGATGTTGGAAAGTAAACAAACAGTTATCTGTTTTTTTTGAGGAAATAGCTGACAAACGAGCAGACGATTCAACTTATGGTAAGTAACCATCGTCGTCCATTGACATTGGCGACACCAGAAGTATCAGTGATGCGTTGCTGGGCTAGAAAAAGAAACAAGAAAATCTGTTTTCTTACGTACTATATGTCTTCCCTGGTCGGGAATACAATCCAATACGATTTGCTTTGGAGGCGAAGTCACCGCTAACTACGCTAGAGAGTGGTCCTATTAGCTTCCCGAAACCAGGTAAAGTCATTCACGCATCAGAACACGCTGTAACGGTACGGAAACTGCTTTTCCGTGTAATGGTTAAAGCACTTTTCCGGTTAATTGCACAGCATAACCGCATTTTTACGACAATCGCCTAAGCTACGAGCTAAAATGTTTCACTTTACATCCACGCAATTTTTCGCTGGTTTAAGAATGGCTATCAAAAAAGGTAAGATGAAAAGCTAGGGGATCATTTTTATGGGAATTGCCTTTACTGGCCTTTGTACTCAGGAGATGAGGGAACCCTTTACCGAGACCCGAATCTACGTGGAAATAACTAGAAATAACTTTTAGTTACACACTTCATGACCTAGTTTCTAATGAATATTTTTGCGTTAGTCTTCTGCACAGGGAGGATCGGATTTGAATCCTGCGCTCATGTCTAATTACAAGTTTTCTATGGTGTTGCAACAGATGCGATATCTGCTAATTCAGCCTTACTAATATGGTGGATAACCTAAAGCCTTTTAACTGTTAGAGAATCGAGCCAAGCAGTGTAGCAGTGTTAGAATGAAAAGAGTCTTTAGTTTTGATATAGATCTTTTTGTTCTTTATAAGTTTATTTTTCTACTTGGCTATTGTTTTTTACCTGTCACTGTGTTTGAAAATTTTTCACAATTCTCGTGTCATCATATGAATAAAGCAAACTTACGTTTTTAACTAAACTTTATTCTACTACCAGTATAACTTAAATTCTGTAATTTCTACTGGCTACGCACTCTGCACGTTGGTGGGACTTGAGTTTCCCCCACTAACAAGCAGTTAATAGACTGACTGCGTTACTAATTTTAATGATGTTTGCCCATCTCGTATTATAATAATATGATCAAAAACAAATCCACTGAACTAACTAATAATCCGCCGTGAATTTCCCACCTGCCTGAAAATGCCTTTGACGTGTCTAAAGAAACATTAATCAATCACCTTAATAACCTTCAGTACTTCGATTAGTCGATTCTTTGTTTACGACACGACAACGACATCGTATCTACTCGTATTGTATAAGTTACCGGCAAAACCCGATTTCAGGTCAAACTATCGTAGTTTGGCCTAGGCCAAACTAGTTTATCCTACTCGTGTCAGGTGAAACTATGATAGTTTGGTAACACGTTTGTGAGTGGCTCGTAATTAAACGTGGTGTTAAGCCAGTAAATTTGGCAGCATTAGAAATTAATAATTTATGATGCTAATACATATGTGTTACGATCACTTACTGACGTATCTACTATGCTCACTGAAACATATCGACGGCGTTCTATGCCCGTATCTCAGGCCCGTATTTTTGTCTACAATATATTTTTTTTCAATATACCTAAGTCAATACGGGAGCTGCCTATCCAAATGTTTAAGAGATATGTAAAATCTCAGTTAGTAGGCAAAGGATACTATAGTACATATAAATGAATATATTAATGACGAGCTTTTCTTCCGTTTTCTTATCTTTTTTGCACCTTCGCTTACATTATTGGAGATTTATTAAGGTTTCGTAACTTTTTTTGAAAATTTAATACAGCCTATGTCACCCGGTGATAGTGTAGCTTTCCAACAGTGAAAGAATTTTTCAAATCGGTAAAGCAGTTTCGGAGCCTATTCAATGCAAACAAACAATCAAATCTTTCCTCTTTATAATATTATATTGTAGTATAGATAAAGACGCATGGAAATTAGTGCCGCATCCAGTTCAACGTAGGTTACATTATATTATGTAATTTTTCATTATTTTAAAAGATATGCCGAGGAGTTTCTTTACGGATTTTCTTCCCCTCCATGACAAATCACTCTTCCGAAAATCTGGTACCTATATTAAAAAAATGACGTGGATACATAAGTGTAATACATATGAATAAAGATTTTGATTTGATTTACATATTTTGATGCTCCGTGCATCATACGCGACGGTTTGGTTGGGTTGACGGTGACGGAAACGTGAAGTAACACTAGATATAGTAGGAACAGTTTCATACTTTCCAATACAAATATGTTTTGCGACGCATTCCAGGCAAGCTCATAGTACGTTGTAGGGAACACTATACTGGGAATAGTATCATATTTCTCAATACAAATATGTTTTTTCGACACAATCTTAACACGGTTATGTTGTTGTATGTTATACCTAATGGGCAGAAAGAATTGAGTATCGTTGTGTCGTGTCGTACAATAAAGTAGCAGCCATTAGCTCCGACGTTTACTAAAAAGCTCGGCTGCACCCTGTCGATGACATTTCAATAAATTACGATCAGTGTCACTGAAACAATCCATATTTCATAAAACAAGGGCTTGACGCAAGCGGGTACAGGGTACTGTTTCATCACAAGTTGTATAGAATTAGTCCTAATTTAATAAATAAATAAATAATGCTTCACACTCATAGCCCAAACTAGTATTCTCTGTATCGCATCATTCAAATTTCCGCCTCGCTGGGAATCTAACCAAGGACCCTTGGCGCGGTGATCCGGCGTGCGCCACACGGGTCGTCATTTATAACAATTTGACTTATACTACATAAGACATAATAGTACTAATAACAACAATTATGACAGCGAGACAAGACAGCGGTTGCGGAAGGGTGACTGCTAGTGAAAAAATAAACCGAGTTCATACCATAAGAGATCAGTCGTTAAGCCATGTCGGAAGCCCTAGGGTGGCATGAAAACTTCCGAAAATTGGCTTGGTCTCTAACCCCTCCACCTATCCGCACTGGAGAAGCTTGGTGCAGTATGCTCTAGGCAAAGAGGTCAAAGTACAAATTTAAATAAAATCAAATAAAATATAATCAAATAAAATATGTCAAAATCAAATCAAATAACGATTTCAATTAAAAATGAAAATTAATATCAAATTAAAAGTAAAATAAAAATGTTAATTAATTAGTTTTAATTCTGATGCTAAATTAGTGTTAAAATCAAAAACCATTTTATTCTCACTTGTAAATTTCTCGAAGCGATGCATTCGTTGTTCGCTCTTCGCACCCGTTAGCAATAAACCACTAGCATCATTTCAGTTACCCTATATCAATCAATGTCGCTTTTACCAGAAAGTTTAAAGTCCCCTAATGAAGTTATCTGAAAACAGGGATAATTCACGCCTTTTCAAAACGCTAACCAATATCACCGTGGTGGGATAATATCATGATATCGATTTTAGATTAAGGTTTCATAGGTATCATGCCGTGAGATGTTAAGTAGTTTGGAATTTGATTTGTCTTGCTGTAAATTTTGGCGAATACACGAATGATGTGCACGAGATTTGCTTTCATATCTGATTGTATTTGTATCTTATACCTTTAAACGAGCAATTCTTGTACATTCTTGTATAAATAAATATGTATATATAGAAGAAGTGGTATTCTATGGTATTGGTTATTCAATAATATTCCTTTTACCTTGCACCATGATAATATTTCCAATTCTCCTAACGTTCACATCAATATTCCAAAGTACTTCAACACTACGTGATCATCCGTTCTATTCTTAATGACCATTCCTTAATTTAAATATGACATAATATCATTTCTTAGGAGTATATGCCAACCTCTGCATCGGACAAGCGTTGTAGAATAAAGAGGTCCGTTCCTGGACCTTCACTGGAGATCCGTGGCCTCACCGATACATTATATATATAATTATAATCAGTCTCGCAAACAGCTCCAACGATTTTCATGAAATTTAGTATCGGTTTCGGGGGCGATAAATCGATCTAGCTAAGATAAATTTGTAGAAAATGTCGTTTTATCCGTGTTTTCAGGCAATGAAAAGCTGGTACAATAGACTTCCTGACATCTTTTGCCGAGTAGCAACACTAAAGCTACTTCAGTAGATGGCGTTGTTAAGCAACACTAAGCCAAATATAATTTACAAAAAACACGATTTACCAAAAAAAACCGAGCAAAGGTCGCTCACCAGGTCGCCATTCAGAATTATAATACAGCTTGCGTAATAAGTTACTTCAAAAGAATATTTCTTAAATAGAGTTCAATGACATTAAACTTCAAAACTTCAAACGAATATTTCTTAAATAGAGTTCAATGACATTAAATTATGCTACTACAACAGATGAAATAACAGTACTTATAATTAAAAAGGTGGTAATAAAATAGGTGCTAGGACGTTAGTTTATTAGTTCATGGTGGTAGGTTGATCAATGCAACTCAGTATGTACTGAGTTGCATTCATGAGTTACTGAGTTGCAGTCGCTGCATTGAGTATATATGTACTCAACGCGACGCACGACGTCTGATCTCACGGAGTTGGTAAGATAGCAAGACAGATTGTGGTTTTTGCTTCTATGAAGATCATTAATGTTTTTTTAAACAACAGAAATCGATACAAAATTCAATTGACATAACATAATGAATTAACTATTATATTATTAGTCAATTGTTTAATCAAAATCGTATAACTTTTGGTTAAAAGTTATACGATTAAAGGAAATGATGACGTTAGTTTTAGGTTTAAAACTAACGTCATCATTTCCTTTTGGTACTTTTATTAATCTTTAATAAAATAATAGAATTTTACGCGGAAATTGGGAAGAGTAAGAAATAACGTATTATTATTTCTCAATTTTATAACCAAACTCACTTAATTTTCAATTACCGGCGGTAATTTTTGAACATAAACATTCCATTTAATTTTGTCTTTAATTTTGTACGTAAATTTGACTATAATTATGCGGTATTAATTGAAATCAAATTACTTACTCTTTTCTTGGAACAGTAATTAGAAATTGTTGTTATGAAAGACGCAATATTCACGGAACAAGTCTTCTCATAATATTCCCAACTCGCATAAGAGCCACTGTTTGAGCTTCATAGAATTGAGATAGAATTTTAAACAATAAGGTACATGCCCAATAATCCCTGTATTTTTACCATAGTGGAAAGACCTCACATTTTCAGAATGTAGGAACAATACAGAGGTCTAACTACCTTGATATTGGGAGGACATATCAACACCGCACCGTGGGCCAAAAAGCACCGAGCTGCGTCTTTTTATGCGACTGCGGGACGCAAAAAAGGGTAATGTGTTTATTTATGTTTATCAGTCTATGTATGTTTGTTACTATCAGGCGCTGTATAGACTAAACGCGTTGACGGATTTTATTGTTTCTTACGTCAATCGATTCGTTTAAACCGTGCGCTTATTACCAAAGGAATGACAATAATCAGAATTCATCACAGCTGCAACCAAACGTCATATTATTATTGTCAAAATTAATAAAAAAACTTCCAATTAATCAAGTGGGGTATCGTTGAATAGGTATTTTAAAAAATATGTATTTTTAGGTTCCTTTCGTTATTTTTTCTTTTAAGTAACAGTTTAGGATTTATAACCATTTAAAGTTGTATAAACAACCATTCTCGCTAATTTACTAAAAAGCCCGACTGTCCAGTTTCTTGTTTTTTATGAAATTATTTCGAATGGACAGTTGCTTTTGGCCCTAGTAGCCTTTAAAGCTTCACGCGGCCAACGTTCATATTTCACTTGAACACACCGGTTCACGCACGTCTAACCACCGTAGTTAAGCTGCACAGTGATTGCAAGTATGTACATGACGCAGAAGGGGTAATCTACGGTGTTGGTTATGAAATGATATTCCTTTTACTTTGCTCCATGATATTATATTTCTAGTTCTCCTAACGTTCACATCAATACTTCCAAGTACTTCAACACTACGTGATCATCCGTTCTATCTTATTGACAATTCCTTCCTCTAAATATGACATGTCGTTTCTTATATGCCAACCTCTGCATCGGACAAGCGTTGTAGAATAAAGAGGTCCGTCCCTGGACCTTCACTGGAGATTCGTGGCCTCACCGACACGGCTATCCTGACGTGCGCTCGTCCTCGTGCGCGTTTTAATTTATCTTGGTACATCATCATCATGCTTCTTCTATCTACTGCTCCACAAGGCATGCCACATGGTCCTCCGCTTATGATCTCATCCAGCAATACCAGTCGCCCTCATAAGAGCGTCGGTGTATTGGGCTGTTGGTGTTCGTGGTCTCCATTCTAACTCCTGGGTCCACAACTCGTTGTTTTCGTATCACGCACGCGGCCATCGCTGACGACCCACACGACCTCGTGTGGATAATCAGAATCCTGTAAAAACAGTCTCAACAGTATTTTGCTCGGCTATTCTGACTACATTAACCTGATTCACATTCATTTGATTTTCGTCATTCATCACATCATTATTAATTTACAGTCAAGAATAATTCGCTCATTAAGTCTGATATTTTAAATGTGGACACTTAAAATGTAGTGGAGATAACTATGGTTTGGCCATTTGGTTACCAATCTGGTTCATAAGACTCTACGGAACGTCGCAATTATTAATGTCGTCTGGTCCGGATTATACCCTGCAGACACCTGGTCCAGTCTCTCTAAGACTCTCCAGGTACAACGTCCCTTCAGTTCTATGCTGGCCCGGACTCATTCACATTTCTTTTCCTCTTTTTTTTTCTCTTTTTTTTGACACCTTTTTTTACAACCTTTTTTTATCACAACTCTTTTTTTTTACTCCATTTTTTTTTACAATTTCATATTTTTACTAGGTACTCTTTTTTTTACCTTTCATTTTCACTTATCTCTTTTTTGAACTCTTTTTTCTCTTTTTTTTCACATCTCTTTTTTTTACAATAGCCATTGTTGCGAAACTCATTAAATTGATACCATCATGCAATCCTTCTTTTACTATACCATCAGACCGACCATAGTTTCTCTACGTGACTTACATCTGATTTACACAAGTCTAACGAGTCTACTGACAAGAAGTCGCTATTCACCTTAACGAACTCGCATCATAAGGAACCCGATAGCAAAAACTTCGAACTGTCAACAATTGCAACAGCTTACTCTTAGTTATCAAATTAGGTTTCATAACCTTCAACCATTTATTAAATTTAGAAAAATAAAAGAATGTCACTGTCATTGACTGAAAAACCCTCATTTAAAGACAACGTAATTTCGTTCTTTAAATACGAATGTCAGGCAAATCATGCAAATACTTTTAAGAATGATTCGTTTTAATTCAATACCAGCAACAACATTATCTACACGCTCATCAGCCCCATAATCATAGAAAACTTCACAAAATCACCTGTATGATCAAACTATGCCTGAAGACGGTTGTGACGACACTCATTCTGCCATCACCTAATCTAGCACCGCTCACGCAGCAGACAGGTCCTGGGTCTCTTGGTTTCTCGTGGCTGGCGTGGTAGATCATTATTCCATGTGTCATCGATTTTCCGCAACTGAAAAATAAGTAAAGTTAATTTCACTCGTATGATATCAGGTACATTTGATGCTAGACTAAGGCTACTTATCTGCGATCCGTAGTTACGTCCATTTCCATCAACATGTTCCTCGAAGAAATTTTAGTCGTCACCTCATATTTAACCCGCGAGCACTCGCGCTATGAGCATTTTGCTCACAGTAAATTTAAAACACGTGCCATTTTGTCAAAATTATTCGTACGTACATCGTTCATTTGGTAGCTGAGTTTTGTTCCATCCCCCACCAATGTATGCAGTTCACTTCTCGCTAGTGTGCGGCAGTCACTTGGACGGGGTGGTTTGTTGCGCCGTATACCATCAGGCGGCGTTTTGCTCATCGCGCGGATATCGACGTAAGTACTTTTTTTACTCTTGACTTAATTTTTTTTCCATCTTAGCGGCAGTTTTACTGCTACTTTTATGTAATATTATGATTTTACATTACTGAAATAGTAATCTATTATGTATTTCTATTATAGAACACTTAGGAAGAATAAAAGGGAAATTCCACCATTTTTTCTTGGCATCAAACAAAGACCAAAACCTTGTAGTATCTTTGGTTTTCATAAGAGCAAGGTTCTGGTGTCTTACTTTCCAAACAAAAAGAATAAAAAAAATGTTCTTATGATAAGTCATAGATAAGTACACTTCATAACGACGACCGAATCGATCCAACTACTGGAACTAACGCGAAACCCGAAATTATCACCTTTTATAATAAAACGAAAGGAGGTGTTGACGTTGTAGATCGACTAAAAGAAGAGTATTCTGTGGCAAGAGTGGCATGAGATGGCAGCTGAGATTATTTTTCACGATCCTAAACATAGCCGGAATAAACAGACAAATCATTTACAAAGAAAATACGGGTATAATCATCACGCGCAGAGACTACTTGAAACAACTAGCTCTTCAACTAACACAGCCACATGTCCAAGAAGAAGCACCTTCCAAAATATTTCATACCCTCTTCAGCAAGTGATGAAACGTTTTGTACCAGAATCTGAGTTACCAGAAGAAGAAAAACCAAGTGGTAGCTGCGCGGTTTGGCCAAAACGCAAAAATCGCAAGACCAAAAAGAGCTGCATTTACTGTCAAAAATTTTTATGTACCGAGCATAGTCGTACACTATGTGATATGTGTAAAGCTCGAGTATATGACGAAGATTAGTTATTTATACTTAGTTTAAAAGTTTTTTTGAAAAGTTGTTTTTTTTTTTCATTTTTTCCGTAAGACTGCCTTACAAGAGTGGCAAATTAGTTCCTATGATTGTTAATTAAAATAAAAAAGATTAATATTGTTAACTTTTTGAATATATATTTTGTAGAATAAATAATGTGCATTTTATTTAATAAAATATTTTTTTATTCATATTTTTTGGGAAAACTTGCATTTATTGACATTCATAAACGTGAGCAAAATGCTCTACACGCGAGTGCTGATGTAATTTCTTGAGGCGCGAGTGCTGCCGGGTTAAAAATCGACATTCGCGTTCCAGCACATCGTACTCCGAAAGGTCTACATATTGGATGGCTTCGTTTGTTTGAACTCTCACATCACCACATTTCGCATTATCCACACTGATTATATTATAAAATTCGACGATTCTCATTTTATTGCGTTTTGGATTGTTTAATTTCTCATTGCAAAATTTTCTTCAAATGTCATCCGAACTAGTGTCATTCCTCATTTATTTTCCGATCTTTCCGACATTATGGGCGCCTCAGTTCTTCCAACACCGATTATTACTCCGACAAAACAGTAACATTTGTTCTATATTCTATGCTCATTCCATGTTTCATTATCAAATTTATAATTACTGGATGGCTCCTTTAGGCGTGGATAGGGCCGCTTCTGATGACGCAGAAGGGGTAATCTACGGTGTTGATTATGAAATGATATTCCTTTTACTTTGCTCCATGATATTATATTTCTAGTTCTCCTAACTTTCACATCAATACTTCCAAGTACTTCAACACTACGTGATCATCCGTTCTATCTTATTGACAATTCCTTCCTCTAAATATGACATGTCGTTTCTTATATGCCAACCTCTGCATCGGACAAGCGTTGTAGAATAAAGAGGTCCGTCCCTGGACCTTCACTGGAGATTCGTGGCCTCACCGACATACATATGTGTATATCAAATATATAAAAATCTCGTGTCACGGTGCTTGTGGTCGAACGAGTGCGTGGTATATAAACTTAAAGTGTATAGTAATGCCTTTGCCAGGACTGAAACATTTTTCCGCTCGTTCCACAATTACTTCCTTGTTTCGTAATTGCCGCAACGTTTCTCAATCGATCAAATGGAACTCGATTTTCCAGATGCAATTAGCGCCGAAGACATTTTATTTCACGAGCGTCACACTAGCTGGCATTGGGTTTTATTGTTTTATGTTAGTTCGTACTAAACAATAGGTTTAATTACTATAAAAATAACCCTATTGTTTTATTACTAGCATAGCATAAAACAAATCATAATCGGTCCATGCTTTTAGAAGCTACGATGCCACAGACAGATACACAGACATACACGTCAATTTATAAATCTTTTTTTGCATCATGGTTAAAAATTCAATACACCGTTTTATAGTGCCAATGGATACCTCCATTCTACTTTAATCTACTCCATACAAACAAATAAGTAAAAAAAAAAATTATAATTCACTCCGGGAGGGCCGAAAGAAGTGATAACTTGAACATTATATTGTGTGTATTTTTTGAATCGTCACAAAATATTTTATTGTGCAGGAAATACATTTAAATGAAGTGTTTTTTTACCCGACAACTGGTAATCCTTCTATGGTTTGGTTGTTTAATATTACTTTTAACAACATTCTAAACTACTGGGCTTATTTTTTCGCTTTAGTTTTTCTTTACGCAGTCGGGCTTTTTTAATTTTTTTATTATTATTCATTAAATTTTTTTGTGAATGGCTGCCAACGCCTTGTAAAGTACTTATTTCTTTGTGTAAACGAAATTCTCTTAATGGTTCTGCTGGGTGTTCTGATTGTAGAATAACTACATATATTTTTTCTCCAGAATAGTAGTTTTTTTTTTATTTTCTGGGCATCGCAAATCTTACACGCTTTGTTAATTTTGTCCCTTTTTAGAAGTCTGTGGCTATTGAGACTCGCGAGTTGTGACTCGCATCATACTCTAGCAACAGCCCGCCTTCGTCATTCTGTTTCATCTACAGTCTTAGGAGCTGGCTGGGAAGTCAAATATTGAGCATGTTGCTAGGGTCGTTTATCTGCCTGTTCCGGCGTAGAACCTCTCAAATTATTTCTCATGACTTTCCCTTTGATTTTTATGACCCCTCAGCAGCTCGGTGGGACGTCAAATAATAAGTATATTGCTGGTGTCGATGATGTGCCTGTCTAAGCAGCTCATAAGGATACCTGCCGCTGAACTTATTCATCACGACATGCCTGATGATTTTTTTGAATACTTAGCAACTTGCTAGGATGCGAAATAATTAGCATTTTGTCGACATCAATGATATCCATTCTTTGGGACGAATAGGAGGATGCTGTAAGTTTATATGTGTGCCAAACTTTATTAATTTCCGGTGTGCCATTTTTGCGTGATAACTTCACAAACGTCCAATCATTTAAACCTAACATCTAAAAAATCTAAATTTTAGTAGGATCTGGATCCAATTCTAAATTCTCGCGGACGAAATCGTGGGTAGAAGCTAGTACATAATAGTAATGAAACTTTGCACATAGTCTATTTCGTTACAATTCAACAATATGATAGTTTCAAACGAATTACCAAGGCCTGCAAGGCTATTCAGTTTTGTGACTTGACAGCGGAATTCGCGATGAGTTTCAAAATTGAAGTTCAAGTCCGAGATCTTGATATGTGATTCTCTAATCATCTGGTACGCACTTGCGAGGTGAAGGGAGTCTCGAACTCTAACTTCAATTTAGAAACTCATCGTGTATTCCGCTGTCAAGTTACAAAACAAAAGCGAACTTGCATCATATTGACATGTCATTTTCTAATCATCTAGTACGCACTTGCGAAGTGAAGTGATCCTAGAACTCGACCGTCAATTTTGAAACTCCGCTGTCAAGTTACAAAACTGAATAGCCTTCCTGATTATGGAATAATGTGGTTGACAGTGAAACTCTTAACATTTATGAGCTCATTTATTTGTTTTTGGCTAGTTCTAATTATTTATTGGTGACGCGGGTCGGGTCACCTTTGATCACGGTACTACTGTTATAATATGTAAAGTTTCCTTTTAGTTTTAAGACCATTCTACGATATTCAGCTCAAAAAGTATAAAAGTCATATTTTTCCAATATATATTATATTCGGAATTATATTCGGAAAGATCAATTGTTCGATCGTAAAATTAACCACTACAAGTAAACCTAAAACTGAGTTAAATGGCTTTACTGATACCTACTATAAAGAATGAGACAACGATAAAAATGATTACACAAAATCAAAGTTATCAAGAACTTAATTTAAAAGGAAGCCAGTGAGTTTTTCTCGTTATTAATCTAATTGTTGGCGGTGGAGAATTTTCATTTGCACCTGTGATATTTACATATTTAATGAGACAAAATCTCTTAATGGCTTTTATCTATAGAGTTAAAAATTGCTAAGACATGACAACTTTTTTAAAATAATAATAATATGAACACGTCTGTTGGACATTTAAATAAAAGAAAATTTTACACTTGGATACAAAAAAATCTTGCCTCACCGCCATTGAAGTTAAAAAGGAAGAGAGCGAAATGTTGCCATACACCAAACATGAGGTGAAAAAGAAAAAATGTTGCCGTCTAAGAACAGACTATACAAAAAAAAATAGATAATTTAATTTAGCTACATTTATGTTTAGTTGTACTGAACATAGTTGGGGGCGGGCAAGCTGGCAATGTGATACAAACAAAGTAAAGATATTATTAGCAATAATATGAACTAACATGAACAATATTAATCTACAATACTACTAGCAATACATGCCAATCCACTGCTATTACAACTATATAGTACATAAGTACATACTCATATATTATACAACTACAAGAACAATAGACAAGACAGCATCACCATGAGCTTAATACTTTCATATATATCTTATATTATATTAGTCTTAAATACTTAAAGAACAATATTTTTCTTACTCTTATATTACTTAATAATCTATTTTAAATTATGAAACTTACTCTATTGGTAGGGGACACAGTTTAGCAACCGATCTTAAATAAGTTTTATTATTGAATTTTACTTCAGCTACTCTGACATTTTGGTCTTGGCCAGGAAATACGTTTACAATCTTGGCCATTGGCCATTCCAAAGGAGGGGTGTTTACATTTTTAACAAGAACAATATCACCTATCTTTAAGTTACTAGAAGTATGTTTCCATTTGGGACGGCTTTGCAGTTGTGTAAGGTAATCAGCTGACCATGATTTCCAAAAATGCTGCTTGAGTTTAGATACAATATTCCAGAATTTTAACCTGTTTATTGGAACTTCTAATAAATCTATCTCTGGATAACTGCACAAAGCTGTTCCAATCAAGAAATGACCAGGGGTTAAATATCCTCCTTCATTGGGGTTGGAAAGCAGAGGTCGAGAATTTAAAACACCCTCTATTTGCACCATCACAGTATTTAACTCCTCATAGGTTAAGCATAGGTTACCAACAACCCGCTTGAGGTGGTGCTTGACACTCCTGACCCCAGCTTCCCATAAACCACCAAACGATGGCGAGTAACTTGGTATGTATATAAATTTAATATAATTTTTATTACAATAATTTAGTACAGAGTCTCTATGAGCTCTAGAAGAGAGCATGTTATACAATTCTTTTAGCTGGTTCTCAGCACCTTTAAATGTTTTAGCATTGTCACAAAATACTTTAGAGGGCATACCCCTTCTAGAAATGAAACGACTGAAACATGCCAAGAATGTTGCAGTAGTGATATCAGATACTAATTCTATATGGATAGCCTTAGTACAAAAACAAACAAATAGAGCTACATAACCCTTAGTTACAAATGGTTTTCGCATTCTATAAACTTTTATATTAAAAGGGCCACAAAAATCTATGCCGACATGTTGAAAGGGTCTGCTGGCTGTGACTCTCTCTGCTGGTAAAGAGCCCATGAGCTGTTTGGCTGTGACAGCTTTCATTCTAACACATTTTAAGCACTTATGAAGTACCTTTTTAACCTCTCGAATGCCATTAACAATCCAGAATTTTTGTGAAAGGGAGCTCAGAATTAATCTAGGGCCTCCATGTAGTAACCGCAGATGCTCTCTCTGTATAATCATAGAAGTTATGTTACAATTTTTTGGTAATATTATAGGGTGCATTTTATTTTGTGGAATGCCTGCATTCTGCAGCCTGCCACCCACACGGAGCAAACCATTTGCATCTATGAATGGGTGTAGGTTAGCTAAGCCAGACTTCACCTTATCACCATTGAGAATGGAGGCTATCTCTTTAGAAAAAAACTGTCTTTGCATGCATCGTACTATCACACACAAAGCCTGTTCTAATTCATTGGGATTTAAATTTAAATCTTTAACACTAGAAAGACCAGAGTGGTCAAATTGACTTTTTCGTGACGTAAAACGGTCATATTTCATAATATACGCTTTTTTCAAACACGACACTTTTTGACTTTTAATATTTTGTAGTTTTATAGTTCCTGTTGAAATATAAACTTGTTATCTAAATTACATCTCGAAATACAATGAGTTATACCTACAAAGACCACTTTGGTCAAAATGACCTAATACAAAGAACGCGTTTAAGTATGGTATTTGAGGGTGCTAAGATTTGTTTACATTACCGATAAATATTTTCTTGGGCTTGCTTATTGTGTGATCAGTGTCGAAACTCTCAGTGGTGTGTAAACTATATAATTTTTTCTTCTGTAATTATTTCGAATAAAAGCAGAGATGAAGATCGTACAAGCGAATTATTTATCAGAACATGTGATCTTGAAACTGTTACAACCCTACATGAAAAAAGGACGAAATATAACTACAGATAATTTTTTCACTTCTATAAAACTGGCAGATAAACTGAAAACCGAGCAAATAAGCATAGTGGGGACAGTGAGGCGTGCGAGATGAGAAATACCAACAATCTGTAAATTCGTATTCCACGGTATGATTCATTTATTTTGGAAAACAGACACTGATACTGCTCTTACTATTTATCAAGGAAAACCGAACAAGTACGCTTCACCCAGCAGACGAGAAAAAAAAACCTGAAACTTTACAATTTTACAATTCAACAGAACTTAGTGTTGATATCTTCCATCAAATGGCAAGAAAATACTCCGTGAGAGCTGGTTCACATAGATGGCCTATGCATGTATTTTTATAATGTTTTAGACCTAGCTACTATAAATTCATGGGCAATTTACAAAAAAAAATGACTAAAACATATTTTTCTCGGCATAACTTTTTCCTACAATTCGTTTTTGAGTTACGAGTGATACATCAAAAAACTTGTCCAGGTCCGGCTCGTCTACATTGCGATCCCGAAAATATAATCGAAATGGTGCAAGTGCACACACACGCGCACACACACACACACACACAAACACAAGTGCAAGCAAAAGACGAGCTTGTCAAATAAATACAAAATGTAAAACGAATAAAACCTCTTACATCTGTGATACTTGTAAGTAACCAGTTTGTGGAAAGTGTATAAAAAATACAAAAAAAAACATAATTTGTTCCAAATGTATATCTGATTAAAATAAATAAAGTTTAATAATAATAATCATGTATTTCTCTATAAATTTATCAGTAGTTAGTTATCGACAGTCAATGGACATTCTAGGGTCAAAATGACGTCGTTGGTCTTTCTAGGTATGTTACAAATGCCGGTCTTTCTAGTGTTAATAATATTTTGTTTCATACAGTTATTATAGAATCTGTATATAAAAGCAACAACACTTTGTAATTTATTAATATCTGAGAATTTATCAAACAAATGAAATTGTAAAATTGGCTCTATATTTTCCACAAGACAAGGAATTTCCTTTTGAGAAGTGTCTGGTATATTAAAAACTTCTTGCTTATGAAGATAATCAGGGTTCAATAAAAAGTGTGGGCCGTGCCACCATAAGGTATTAGCCTGCAAGCTCTGAGGCTCTACACCTCGTGAGATGAGATCTGCAGGGTTATCACATGAACGCACATAGTGCCATGACAACTTACTGGTGAGATTATTGATGCTTTGTACCCTATTATTAACATAGGTATTAGCCCTGACTTTATCTGATTGAATCCAAGCAAGAACTATTTGGGAGTCACTATACAAATGTATGGAATGAGGAAATCTAGAGGCCAGTAAGTTACTAACCCTGTTACTTAATTGTGCAAGCAAGAGTGCACTGTTCAATTCCAGCTGCGGTATGGTAAGAGTTTTAGCTAGCGGTGCTACACGTGACTTTGAACAGAGAAGGCTTACCTCCACACTCCCATCAGACCTTATAACTCTAACATAAAGGCAACATCCAAAGGCTTTTAATGAAGCATCAGCAAAACCAATTAATTCTATTGTTGAATGCTGATGGGTTTTAATAAAACGAGGAACACAAATTTTGTCCATTAATTTTAAATTATAAAGAAATTTATCCCACTGTTGGGCATAGATTGTAGGAAGGATAGTATCCCATCCTATCTTAATAGACCACAAGGTCTGCATAATCATTTTAGCTATGATTACAATTGGTCCAATTATACCTAACGGATCAAATATTTTGCCTATATAGCTTAGGACTTTTCTTTTAGTATTTAATTGTCCATCACATTGTGAAGGAGTCTGAAAATAGAAATTGTCAGAAAGTACATCATATTTGAGACCCAGAGCCTTTATGATGTTGTCTTTATTCAAATTAATTTCATCGAAGTATTTAAGTTCAGTAGGTATGTCATCTAAAATAAAAGGATTATTCGAGCACCATTTATGTAATTTAAAATTACCCAATTTAAGTAGGTTGATAAGCTGATTTTTTAATAAATTAAGTTGATCTAAGTCATCACAACCAGTAATAATGTCATCGACATAGGTGTTTGAAATCAAGGCTTGCGCAGCAAGTGGGAATTTATCTTTATATCTCTTTGCTAGCTCTATAAGGCATCGAGTGGCTAAGAAGGTAGATGCTTTCAATCCATATGTAACAGTCTGTAACTGGAGGCAAACCAATGGCTTACTAGGATCATCTCTCCAGAGTATGTTCTGTAAGCTAGTATGATGTTTATTGATATAGACACAACGGAACATCTTCTCTATGTCACAAATTAAAGTGTACAAGTATGTGCGAAACAAAAGAAGAATGTCAAACAGCTCACCCTGTACCACAGGCCCATTCAGCATGACATCATTTAGAGAAATTTTATTTTTTGACTTCATGCTTCCATCGAAAACCACTCGCAACTTTGTGGTCTTACTGTCCTGGTTGAACACAGCATGATGAGCTAGAAAGTAAACAGAACCTCCATAAACATCATATAAATTAATATCAACTTCCTTAGCATGTCCCAATGCCACATATTCCTCAATAAACCGTTTATATTCTTTTAATAACAAAGGATTTGATTTAAATTTATGTTCAAGAGATAAAAATCTTTGCAATGCAACTGAGAATGAGTCTCCAAGTTGTAAGTCCTCTTTGGTAGATATTAAAGGCAAGTCAACATAAAATTTATTGTTGTCTACTTGAAGGGTGTTGTTGAAAATAATCTCCGACTTCTTGAACTCATCTAAAGTAGTACTAGAATGTGGTGTAGACACACTCTCAGTTGACCAAAAACTTTCCATGACATTTTCTAATTTTCTTTCATCACAAATAGCAAAGTTTGTAACTAAATTTGAACATGAACTTTCATTGGGTAAACAAATTTTACCAGCAGCCACATAACCAAAAACTGTATTTTGTAATACTGGCCCATCTAACAATTTGATACAACCATTTAATAAAGAATTAAAGTAAATATCAGCTCCTAACAACATAGAAATTTCAGTAGGTATATTGAACTCATGGTCGCTTAATGTTATATTATGAGGAATCTTTAATTTTGATATATCAAAAATTTGCTGTGGCTGTGGTGTGGTAATCTTATCAATTACATAGCAATTTACTTTGAACTTGACATTTTTATGTAACAATGAGCTAATAGCTAAGTTGACAACTTGGTTAATATTTGTAGAATTATTATTGATGCCAATTATATTAGTATTTTGTACAGAAGGTACAACTGACAACCTCTGAACTAAAGCATTGGTTACAAAAGAAGCTTGGCTTCCACTATCGAGCAAAGCACGTATAACAATGTCACGACCAAACTTGTCGGTGACTTTAATTTTAACTGTAGGTAACAAGACATTACAGCTTAAAGAATTGGTATTAGAACATAATGAGACAGGAGCCTCTTTCTGATTGGAATGTAAAAGGGTATTATGAGATTCTTTACAAATTTTACATTTAAATTTATATTTGCAGACATTGTCTGGATGTGACCTCAAACAAGTAAGACACAACTTGTTTTCAGTTATAAAAGTTAAGCGAGTCTCTATAGGGACCGTTTTAAATTTAGGACAGCCAAAGATAGCATGATCCTTTTTATGGCAATATGCACATACATAATTAGAGGAATTTGAATTAATAGAAATATTAGTTACCCGCACTGCAGGCTTCAGTTTTTGATTATTATGGCCTATTGGGGAGGTATCCTCCAGCGCCATAGCACGCTTCTCCAAATAGGCTAGAAATTCTGCCATAGTCGGCAGAACCTCTGGATTTCTGTCAAGATGAAATGCACGGTGAGTATATGTATCCAATTTTTTTGAAAGTAAACATAACAAGAGACGATCCCAGTTATCGACTGGTTCGTCTAAATTTTTTAATGCATGAAGCTGTTGCTTTACCTGGGAGACAAAGGTCCTTATAGCGACCGCTGTACCCTTTTGAATAAATGGTATGTCCAACAAGAAATTAATGTGATTGCAAATTAAGCGAGATTTATTATCATACCGCTTCTTTAACAACTCTTTAGCCTCTTTATATGACTTGCTCACTAATGGTAGGTTAATGATAACAGATAATGCCTCATCTTCAAGGTACTTTCTGAGGTAAAACAGTTTCTGGACATCTGTCAGTGCTGCATTGTTATCAATGACAGCTGTAAACAGCTCATAAAACGGCTTGAATTTGGTGAAATCTTTGCCATCAAAAGATGGTATGTCAACGTTGGGTAATTTTGAAGATGACGTGGACGTCGATTGGGATGTATCAGAGTTCGTCAGCATCCTGATGTTTTCATTTATCTTTGCTAACGTGCAGAAGAACCGCTCTTCAAATGCCCCCACATCTTCGGTATCATTTTCGTCGACACCGAGTATGTCCAGTTGTACCGCTTCATATTGTTTAAGACACGTAACAAGCTTGTCTTTCCTAGCCTCTAACACATCAATCGTAGCAGAAGCTAAGTTGATCGGGTCTTCAATGAAGTTTTGGATTCGGGTCAACGTGGCCTTGCACGACGCACGAAGTAGTTTGCATTTCTTGATGTCCGACATATTTGTTGTAGGTCGTCAGAATTAATTTTTTCTCAATGCTTGATGTAAACAAAATTGAGAAGTCCGCCGGGCGCTTACTGCCAGCCTCCAGGACACCTGGGCAAGCGCCTTACACGCGGCAGACACAGCGAAGCACGTGCGCCCACGCCGTGCAAATCAGGCCGATATAAAATTGTAGACTAAATACTTTACCACGCACTGCGTTCTTATTGTCACTCGAAGGACCACTTTGTTGGACATTTAAATAAAAGAAAATTTTGGCGAAAAATCTTTTCACTATTGATTAAAGAAATTTTACACTTGGATACAAAAAAATCTTGCCTCACCGCCATTGAAGTTAAAAAGGAAGAGAGCGAAATGTTGCCATACACCAAACATGAGGTGAAAAAGAAAAAATGTTGCCGTCTAAGAACAGACTATACAAAAAAAAATAGATAATTTAATTTAGCTACATTTATGTTTAGTTGTACTGAACAACGTCTTTATTCTAAAACAGTTGTGTTCGAAATGTCTGGACCCTAGACCAGAGGTTTCCAAACTTTTTTTCTCATAGACCACTTTCAAAAATTATCTGGTTCCAGTGGACCCCCTGCAGTTACATTTCTACCATATTCCCAAAATGTGAAGATTACATCTATGGTTTGCGTTGCGGCTCAGTTTAGATTATATACAGATTAATAGCTTTCGAAAAAAAAGTGAGAATTGATTGTTTAATTAATTAATAGATTTTTTGTCACGCCAACATAGACCCCGTCGAGTCTCCCGTGGACCCCTGGGGGTCCGCCTGGACTACTTTGGGAACTAAGACCCTAGACCCTAAACACTTAAGCTAAAATATTTTGGAGCAACCTCCCCTGCTCGCGGTAAGCCCTGCTGAGTAAAAGACAATCCTACTAATAATATTAAAGGTGTGAAAGTTTGTTTGTTACTCTTTCACGCAAAAACTACTGAACGGATTTTCATGTAATTTAGCACACAGGTCTGGAATAATATGTAGGATTATCCTAGAAAATGCGGGCAAAACCGAGAATAGCGATCTAGTTATCTAAAAAAGTAAAAAAATCACGGTTGATGTTAGAATAGAGATTGGTGTTTAAAAACCCAAATAGTAGTACAAACAATCATGCCTGAGTATCGTGACGATTTTACCACCACTTGGCCAACAGGTGAAATTATTTAGATATATAACTCTTTTAATTAGGTGCCAAATTCTAAAATAAAGTGCCAATAATTGTAAACATTATTAAAAAAGCAAAGCAAAGCAACAACCCATAATTATCCCACTGCTGGGCTCGGGGTCTCCTCTCACAGTGTGAGGGATACAGGCCATAGTCCACCACGCTGGCCAAGTGCGGATTGGTAGACTTCACACACTTTTGAGAACTTTATTTAGAACTCTCCGGTGTTCAGGTTTCGTCACGATGTTTTCCTTCATCGAAGCAAGTGATAATTAACATATAATACCCACATAACATAAATAAAAACGAAAATCATTTTTATATCTCGTCATAAACACGACAAAGATAAATTCCATGCGTGCGCTAAATTAACGCTGTTCATACAATATTTATGGAAAATTGTTTTCCAATTTTCACCGCTCGTTTTAATAATGTCGTTATCAATTAACCAACGTTAATTGGATTATGACGCCAGTGCAACAATTTCAGGCACATTTCAGTTACGAATAAGTCAATTTATTCAATATAATTATGAGCTATTTCCTGCCTATTATCCATTACGTTAAACGCATATACACATAGATGAGGACGTCCACATACAAGTTCTCACACATACTTACAGTACACGCTTATGTGCGAGTGTACCTTCCATGTTTAGCTATTTGAGTTAGCTACGTTTTAGTTAGCTACGTTTTGTACCCGAACTAATTGAATTACATTGTTAAATATTGACGAATACGCTAACAGAGCCTTCCTTTTAACGGGATATCATTTGGAATAATTGTCTCGTGGAGAGGAAATTCGAGTAGGTACTTAATTTGTATTTAAGTATATTATGGTGTATAAGTATGTGTTGTATCTTAGTAATGTTTTAATTATAAATAATAGCCATTTCAAGGTAAAATATTAGAAAATGATTTCAGTGATAAATTGATTAATTAAATCTTTTTATCCTGTAGTCAGTCGATTAAATATATCATCTCATTTTTTAATAAAATTTTAGGTATCGAATACGGCAAAACTTTTTTGTAGCAGGGCCAGGTAACATATTGACGATAAATAATTTATTAATATAAGAATGGTGTATATTTTTTCTTGTCTATAAAACTCATAAGTCTATGCGAAGAAAGCCCTTTCTATACGACCGTAGCTTCCTTTCCATAGCCATAGCTTCAGTAATCCGTTTAAATTTCTCTTCAACTTTGTATAATTGTTTGCGAAATAACGCACTGCGAAACAGTTGCAAACAGGAGGAATTATTGTTTAGATTTGTTGGCACAGAATGTGTATGAATATTATCATGAAGGTAGTAATTACATTCGTAAACATCGTTGTAGTATCTTTGTTTGATAACGCCAGGTAATGCTTTGCTACTGTTTGAATTGCGGAGAAGATTTTGCATTTCGGGTTAAAGTTGTGTTTGGTGTATTGGTGTGAGGAGCAATCGACTTTACCTTGAATATTCTGTGTTTGTGTGTGCATATTGGTATAATTAGGAAGATACATCTTTTCTGTATTTATCTTATCTTAATATATATATAAATTACGTATCACGTTGTTTGTCCGCGATGGACTCCTAAACAACTTAACCGATTTTAATCAAATTTGCTCACCGTGTGCAGTTGGATCAAACTTAAAAGATAGGATAGCTTACATCTCAAAAAAAACTTTTGACAGAACGAAGTCTGTCCGAGAAGCTAGTATATTAATAAAATTTAGGTACTTATTTTCTTTTTTCCTTCCAGATTGGTAAGGTTATAATTTCATTTTAATACATGTATGTTTCCTTTCTAATACACAGAAGCTACCGTTTATCTAAAAATATATATTCTACTATCCTTATTTCCTTCTTTCTTCACCTTTCCTATTCATCAGTGATGCCTTTACTGTTACTGATATCTATAGGTGACGATGTTCTCTTCCTATCAGACAACTCGTCAAATCGTTTGTCAGTTATTCAAATAAATAAAAGGAAAAATATGTATGTACCATCGTACGTTATAACGCGGATTGTTGCTTAGTGGCTTAATGAGCTTATCTTGAGGTCGCAGAGATCTTAATCGATTAATTATACAGATCTAAATAATTACAGACTTCTGATTCTATTTCAGTACCTTTCGAGACAGGATAGAAAATGACCACACACAGACACAGACACATACACGCCACAGACACAAACACACACACACTCACACTCACACAAATACATAAACAAACACACACACGCACACATGCAAGAATGCATGCTGTTCATAAACCTTAACTTATTGTTAGTTAAGTATTTAAGTTTCTCATTTTAAGTGATGTAAAAATCTTATGAGAAATAAAGATTATTTAAACCTAAAATGACATGAGAACAAAGACTGACCTTTGTACCAAATGTTTTAATCCCATAGTTATATTAGCATGTTCCAAAAACTATGACAAGTCTACCTACTATTTGTACAGTAACCACCCTCGCTTTGCTTTGGTTTTCTTATTTTTTTACACCTTGGGTTACATTATTGGAGTTTCATTAAGGATCCCTAATTTTTTGAAAATATAATAATATAGCCTATGTCACTCGAAGATAGTTTAGCTTCCCAACAGTGAAAGAATTTTTCAAATCGGTTCAGTAATTTCGGAGCATATTCAATGCAAACATTCAAATCATTCCTCTTTATAATATTAGGATAGATATCTAATATTGATAGTTTTTCTCATTACGTGGGCGTCGAATATATTTGTCCGCAAGTTAAATTTAGTTCCACTAGCTGACTTACTACTCCCCAAACGAGGTCTCCATAATCTATTTGCTTAAAACAAAACTTATGAGATTTCAAAGAACTAAGTCAATCTTAGGTGTGTTATTAATGTAATAATTCTTCAAGTACATAACTCTTGAACAAACGGTGAGCAATATTAATATCATTATAACTTGTTGGCGAAAGACAACATAGTAACTCTGCGTGTCTCGCACTATTGATGCGATAGTCTTAAGTGGTAAAGACCATAGTATACAGCACCAAGTAAATACTGGAAGACAATTTAAGGCTTTCAGAATATCGTGAAGTATATTTAGTGGACCAGGTTTGTTCACGATGTTTTTCAAAATAGTTTCTACTTGTTAAAACCATCATTAAAATTATGTGAAATAAAGGTCTTTGGGTATACTGTCCATTTAGTCTTATGTAAGTTTTTAAAGTAAGCTTTTTGTCTGCCGTACAGGGTTAATTAACAAGCTATCGTTGCGCTGAAAGGATTACCGCTTATTAACTTTTTGATTAATGAAGGCGCTTAAAGTAACTTTCAAATTATTTTATCTGATAAAATTACGTTATTATAAAATTTGGTTTATGATCGATGTATAATTAAAAAAATACGTTAACAAAGTGAGTAGTACAAGCGTGTTAATCTATGGCCAAGCAAGCTTATGAATTGATTATCAGTCATTTTTCTAACCTATACGGTCTGCAAGGCTAATCTGTTTTGTAACTCGACAGCGGAACCCGCGATGAGTTTCAAAATTGAAGTTCGAGTTCGAGACTCACTTAACTTCAGTGCGTACTACATAGATGACTACATAGAATGACATATCAAGATGATGCAAGTTCGATTTCGAGTTTCACTTGAGTGAGCTTCGATTTCAAGTTTGTATTTCAGAGAATAGCCCTCCTCTTCTCGAGGCTATGTTTAATTAACCAACTCAAAGGAGCTGCGTAGACTTAATATAGGTAGGTCTGTTTATTGGCATGCTAGCAATCAGCTATCTCTGTTTCTGGAAAATACTCGTCAAAGCAGCCTGAAGTCGATGCAGTGTTCGAGCAGTGTGTGTCGTCAGCGGTCGCTCAATACTCAATACTTATACCTATCTGTTGTTATTTGAAGGAAAATCTTCATCTCAATCACTCTGGGGCAAGTTCCAACTTACAAATCTCTACTTGTGTTAGTAATTACTTAAAATTATCTAAAAATTGCAGACGAAAGTAATTTATTGAAGACTAAGAACACAGACATAAAGATACTTAATAGGCGTAACTTTATATCATTCCTAAATTCTTGTGACCAAATTGTTTCATTTCAGTCCTTTGAACATTACAGTGTTGAAAATACTTGAACTTACTAGTAATAAAGCAAAGAATATACAATGGGTTTAAAATTTTATAATATCGTCGACAATAGCGTCAAATAATTTAACCCGCAGCTTTGTAGCTCTCTTGCCATTCACTGGCAAACAAAAATAAATTACTGAATGGTTTCCACTCGAAAGAGCGTTGAAAGCTGAAAATCTTCAAACATTCAATGGCCCACTCTTCACAGTGACTTTATGAAAACAACATTTCGCCGAGTAACTTTTGAATAAAATTAAGAAACTTGTAAAATTCTTTGACTGATTTGTGCTGTGTAGTGGTTGCCATGCTGGACCGCAAGGGTCCTGCAAGGCTATTCAGTTTTGTAACTTGACAGCGGAATCCGCGATGAGTTTCAAAATTGAAGTTCGAGTCCGAGATCTTGATATGTGATTCTCTAATCATCTGGTACGCACTTGCGAGGTGAAGGGAGTCTCGAACTCTAACTTCAATTTAGAAACTCATCGTGTATTCCGCTGTCAAGTTACAAAACAAAAGCGAACTTGCATCATATTGACATGTCATTTTCTAATCATCTAGTACGCACTTGCGAAGTGAAGTGATCCTAGAACTCGAACGTCAATTTTGAAACTCCGCTGTCAAGTTACAAAACTGAATAGCCTTCCTGGTTTCAATTCTCAGTGAGACAGAAATTTGATTTAAATTTCTATTCTCGGTTTAGATGTGTGTGTTCTTTTCTTTGTGTGTTTACCATGGCACACACGACACAGGTAAGGAAATCTAGTTAGTTATTTATTTATTTATCCATTCACTCACACACTCCTTCATTCATTCTTTTCATTTGACGACCCTGTAGCCTGGTTGGTAGTGTCCCTGCCTGCAAAGCGACGGGTCCCGGGTTCGATTTCCAGCCGGGGCAGACATTTATGTGACAGATAAATATTTGTACTCGGGTCATGGATCTTATTGTGATGTATGGGTGTTATTTTAGGTATATTATGTGTTGTCCATGCCACCCGCCACACAGGTGAAAACACACTGCGGGGGTATGAGTGTGTAAATGTTTATTTCTATATTATTTACGAGTAATCGACCTCGCTTTGCATCGGTTTTGTTATTTTTTTACACCTTGGGTTACATCATTGGAGTTTAATTAAGCATCCAATTTTTTTGAAAATATAATATAGCCTATGTCACCCGGGGATAGTGTAGCTTCCCGATAGTGAAAGAATTTTTCAAATCGGTTCAGTAGTTTCGGAGCCTATTCAATGCAAACAAACAATCAAATTTTCCTCTTTATAATATTAATATAGATTTTTTTGTTTATTTTATGATACAACTATGCCAATCAGTGATGCCTGCGCTACTACATCAATGCATAGGTGAAGATGACTCCGTACCATTGGTCGGATCCTTCATCGGTTACTAGCACTCCGCCTGCGGCGTTGCCCCCATTTTCAGGGGTAATAAGCACCCTATGTCTTATTCCATATCATGGTCTACCAGTATGCTGTAACAAATATACGAAGTAATTAATATACGACCCGTGTGGTGCAATGGTTACCATGCCGGATCGCCGCACCAAAACGAGGCGGAAATTTGAATGTTGAGTTCGAATTTCTGTACTCGGTCTGGGTGTGAATTTCCTTGTCTAGTGTGTTGTCCATGGTACCGTGTGGGGGGCTATTCAAAGATTCAAAAGAGATTTCAAAGATTCAAAGATTTATTTATTGAACATAAAATACATGTACGCTATGAGTGTGAAGCGTTACTTATTTTTTTTATTTACATACATACATCTTAATATATATTACGTGTCACGTTGTTTGTCCGCGATGGACTCCTAAACTACTGAACCGATTTTAATTTGCGCACCGTGTGCTGTTTGATCCAACTTGAAAGATAGGGTAGCTTGCGTCTCAAAATAAATAAAAAACTTTTGGCAGAACGAAGTCTGTCCGGGCAGCTAGTATAATATAAATATATATCATTACAAACTTCTATATTTATAATATTAGTAGGATAGTAGGATTTTTATAAAAATCAGGCCAGAGTCCTTTGTGCTAAACAACATAATAAGAATATTAAATCAAGGCATTTATTCATGCCGATTGCTTCAGCCTGTTCCATACATTCCGGCAATTCCTTAACGCTCCAATTAGCTCCAATACATTTAACAGGCATACGTCATTCACTATAATACCCGTACTTACATTAATATTAAAAATAAACTTTATTATTATTATTATTTGTTCTGTAGGTACAGTAGTTACCACAATTTTAAATACATTCCATCGAAGGGAACTTTAAAAAGATAATGAGTTTTTTGAAACATAAGTTCATATTGTAATGACTCTATATGTGGCTTTTTTGTTAAAATTATTTCGATACCTACAGGTGGTAATTTGTAATTGACCCTGGTTAACAATTAGTGTTATAATAAGCTGTTAGTATTTCTAAAATATATAAATAAGTAAATAGACCGGTCTTGAGATTCTCGTGTTTCCGAATTATTACTCACCAACATTTCGGTAGCGATAGAATACGAGCACAATATAATGATGAATTTCATTAATCTACTGGGACCTCTCCTGAGCAGTGAATATTAGCCGGAAGCTCTAAAAGCAATAATGTACAGTCAACAAAAAAGTTAGATATGATGTGCTTGATAAAAACAAGTTTCGTAATTGGTATTTAACATTACAAAAGGTTTGTGTTATTATCTTTGTCAAATTAAAAGTTACGTATAATAGGTAGCATTTAACTTTGATAATAACACATGTTATGACATGTCCTACTATATATTAAATTATTTTGCTGACTGTACTTCTTTCCATATTATCGATTCATTCCCCTAGTTCTACTCGTTAGTTTTAACGTAGAACTAGTGGTTTTTTTCCAGTAGTCCTACCGCAGAACTAGTGGGAACAAAAACCGTATCTACGTTTTGTTCCCCCTACTAGGTATCAAATTAAGATCTTAAAGACCACGCGAGATTATGTCACTATTCGCAACCTTAGGGAATTAGGAGGAAATTATTTTTGAAGTGAAAACTTCTTTAGTACGGGGGTGACTTGAAATTTTATGAAACGAAACTGTCCAGTGGAGACTAGGAAATTAGTGGAGACTGACTTGAGTTGAGTTGAGTGGAGTGGAGTGGAGTGGAGTAGTAAAACCTACAATAATCATCTTCCCGAAATTTTACATTCGTCTCATTATCTTGAAAACTAAATTTTTGAAGGTTTCACTTCTAACACGTGTGAATTGCACACATTTTAATTATTTATTTATTTATTTCATTGAATCACATCAATATAATGATTCACAAACTAGCATCATCCAGATTTTCTAGATTTCTAGACTAACCTAATCAAATTCTATCCTTGTAGCTTCTATAAGAATTTCAACTATACGCTACGTCGTAGTGTCTGAAGCTACGCCGTAGCCTTTGAATCACGTAGCAGCGTAGCCAGTGAGCGTTTGTGAAAAAATATATTGCTTGAATTCCCCATTGAAATTATCCCCTGTGAAAGTATCTGTTGTTATTCAGCTATAAGGTTTACGAATTCAAATTCGTAACAGATTGTCTTGTGAGTAACGTGACAACTGATTGATTTAACCCCTTGTTATTGTTCTTCGTAGACTAAACAAGCGGAACCCAATTATAATAATTATGTTGAAGTGAAGGTAAGGAACAATTATCTCTTATTTGTGTTATTATGTTTATATCTAAATTGATTGCTCAGTATCATGGTCATAAATCAATAGTCTTCTACTGCTGATCCTCTCATTTAGATGATAAAGGGTAGTCCAGTTAAACGCAGCTTGGCATATTCTTAACAATTTAAAATGTATTTTAAAAAACATGGAAACAGAATTTCTCCATTTTTAATAAAGAAAGTGATAACGGGAAAAACTCTTCAAAATCTGCAGCACTAATAACCCGGGAATAGTGAGCGACGTTACATTATTTTCACTAAGTGATGACATAATTGTGATATCGCAATAGTAATTTTATTAACAACCAAACTTTGTTATTATATCACATTCATTCGATTTTATCTACACCCTCACCCATTTCCTAGTTCTCTTCATCTAGCCGAAAGATTGATAAGACCGTCTTTTCTTACTATTGTTACACTGTTATGCATGCATTAATTGTGTAATCATTTATGTGGTGTACACTAAAGAATACTTAAACTTAGACTTAACATTATTGTGAAAATCCCCACGAACGTTGGATACATTCTACCCCGCCAAATGCTGCACTTTCTGCCAATTTTATCGTCAGCAGTTCACTACTCAGTCAGTATTCAGTCGGCTTTGAGACGTCGACGCGCGCGGACGCCTGCGTCGTTAAGCCGAACGGAGTAATTTCGATAATTGACGAATCAACGTTCTCAAATCGGGATAGCGATTTGCATAGAAATGGTTTTTCAAGATAACATTCCGGATTAATCGAATATAAATTCAATATCTAAATTGTTTACGCGCTGTGTTTAATTCAGGATTCAGTGAAATATGGATGGATAAGGTAAGTTTTGGTATTACTTATTTATGATAAGGATAACTTTATATTTGAATAAATTTATTTTTTAACTCAAATTAAATCAACATAAAAGTCGAAGTTTTTATTCGTTGTGTGTCTATGTATTATTTAATACAAATATTGTAAGTATAAAGTTCTATTAAAATTATAATCAAGAATTAAAATTTAATAATTGAATAAAAAATAAAAATATATAAATTAAATTACGTGCTTCAAGTAACATAGAAAAATAACTGTACAAAAACACTAAAATTAATTTAAAAAACCATTTCGGTCAACTTTTTGAACAAAACATAATGTATCCGACAAATAAGGATAAATTAGAGATTAATTAGAATATCATGCAATAAAATTTATTTATGTATAAAAATTATAGATTTGCAATAAACATTAAAAATACATATTTTAGACTAATCTTAAGCCGTATTTATTGGTGTACAAGTAGCTATAATTTATTGTGAATTTTACAAATTCCACAGCTGATTGGTATCATTGGTTTAAAATTCAAGAAAAAGAAATACATATCCACTTCCTTTGTTTCTCCACCTCGTTCTCTCACACGCACACATACATAAACATATTAGTGTTGGTGGTTTTAGTGTGATGATGGTGATTAACTATTTTTAATCACCCCAAACATCACTTCCAATTATTTAATTTTGATTAAAATATAACTTATCTCAGGATAAATTGAGGAGAAATAATCATACAATTAAAATCATTCTGAAAGTGATAATGAGATATCGGGAAAATGCATACAAATAAAAATCACATATTCGAATATATAAATGACATAAATAAACTACACATGACGCTTGTCCCGTAGTAAAGTCTGACCCGTACCAAGTACGTATTATAAGTACTTTTATTTCTGTAATATATACCTACATAAGCAATTTTTATTTTTTCATTCAAATATAAAGTTACTTAGAATAAAATTAACTACTAAGATTGGAACTGATTGCACAATGCAGTTATTAATATACATATACATACATAATATACATTATAAATCATCCACATACGTTCGTTGTGGTTTATGAACCTTCAGTGAATTGACATTACACTACATAAAAAACTGTTAAATTAAATGTTATGTAACCAAGAGTTAAGAGATAAGGAATTGATACCCTTTGTGGTGACAATTATTGATGATTAAAATAGCTCCAGTGGCCCACTACTGGGCATGGGTCTCTCCTCTTGAGGAGGCCTAAAGCATACTCCACCACGTTGCTCCAGTGCGGTTGAAGAGTTGTGGCCAACCCAAGTTTCGGAAGTTTTCATGCTGCCAGAGGGCCTCCGACATGTCTTAACAACTACAAGGATCTACAATTTACGATAACAATCAGGACCGACGGCTTTGCTTGCTCTCAAAAACACGGAAACGCTCAAAAACTTTTTGCCACTAGTTTAAAATACTTTAAAAATATATAATTTACAATTTTTACTTTTCTGTCAACAATACGATCTATTGAAATACAAAATTTATTAATTACTACACTAATTAAAATCAGAAATACGTGTAAGTCACCAACATTAGAATTGTGGGAGGATACCTGAGCCCAGTAAAAAAGTTTTGGATTGCGATGATAAATTAATAAAGTAATAAATAGATTTTAATTTAATTTACACCTTACCTAAATTCTACTTCAATTCACACTTGCTTAAATTCAACAGCACAAAATAGAAGTGCTCTTAAGTATCAATAAGTCAACTTAAAAATCAATTTACAATCCACCTTTATACCGCATAAAAATACGAAAAGGGCCGGAATACAGGTTGAAATTCGAGGCAGGTTATTGTGCTTGCATGCGTCTCTTGACCGTTGATTGTAAATGAGGTCAGCGCCGTTTTGTTTTATTTATTCTTTTATTTTTTTCCATTCAACTGTCGAAAGTACCCCATGACCTCTGTTTAGATCGCTGCCTACACAACGCTTTTACTCGTATTCAGAGACCGTGCATAGAGTAAACAGCACAGATGGAATAATGTTGTGTAAAATGGAAGCTAGTTATATTTCAGTGTTTGAATGTTGGTCTTTCCTAATTTGAAACGCTATTTATAATGAATACATAGTTTTACTATGAATTAAATTTAAATTAAACAATAAAATTTTAAGAATTACCTTACCCAGCAGACATTATTCTGCAACATGTTTTGTATTCTTATAACTAAAAAACTATTATTAATCATAATTAAGTATAGTTCAGGTCACTCAGAAATAATTTAACTTTATTTTGATGATTTTTTTTTTTAAATCCGTCCAGTATTTTTGAGCTGATCCATTTTCGAAGAGAAAACTTCTTTAGTACCGGGGTGATTTGAAATTCGATGAAACGAAACTGTCCAGTAAAATGAGGCAGACACTTAAATTCTAAAGTGAGATAGGAAGCATTGTACAGGGGTAGGGGTAGGGGTGGGGAAGGGGAGGAGTAGAGGGGGAGGGGGAAGGGGAGGGGTGGCGGAGAGGAGAGGAAGGGGAGGGGAAGCGAGTGGAGGGCAGGGGATGGGAAGGGGAGGGGAATGGGATGGCGAGGGGGGAGGGGAGCGGGAGATAAGGTGGAGCGGAGGGGAGCATTTCATACTTTAGCTACCATAAGCCTCTTGTATCACTTATCGAAAATGTAAGCTCTGAGTCTGAATAAATAGATGTGATAATATACCAATAAAATGTAAAAGAATTATCTAACTTTGCATCACTATGTTCATTACTAAAACCTACAATTATCATCTTTCCGAAATTTTACATTCGTCTCATTATCTTGAAAACAAAATTTTTGAAGGTTTCACTTCTACTACGTGTGAATTACACACATTTTAATTTCTTTTCATTTCACACTCATAGCCCCACACTAGAATTCCCTGTGTCGTGGGTGCCATGGACACAGAGACAAGAAAACTCAACCCCAGACCGAGAACAGAAATTAAAACTAATATTTTTTTCCGCCTCGGTGGGAATCCAACCCAATACCTACCCTTGGCGCGGCGATCCGGCATGGAAACCATTGCGCCACACGGATCATCAATCCATTACATAAAAAAATATTAATTTTCTTCTTTATAATATTAGCTTAGATTGTTTCAACCGCTATATCAAAACTCAGCATTATCATCGTTAAAAGAAACTTAAATTTAGAGGTTCAGTGTCAGTCACACAACAAATTTAGAAGCAATTAACAAGAAATCTTAATAAAATGAAATGAGAAAAGGGGTTTCCCATAACAACATTTACTTTGATGGGATGTGAGGGTCTCCATCAATTCTTGTGTCCACTCCAGTCTTCATAAGTGCCCCTTGCTTCAAAATGGATTGTTCAATCGTATTACGTCCCTTCTGTTTTAGGTTACTAAGCCCTGTGCGACCCAGTTTAGTCCAGAATGTTCTCTTGTGTAGGTAGTCGTTGTTATATTAATCAAGCTGACTCCGCGAACTTCGTATCGCCTAATAAATGAATGTTACTTTCAGGCTTTAGCTAAACATTTTGGCAGGCTTAACAAATCAGAGATAAATTAATTCCCTTCTACCTCTCCCTCTCCTTCTCCCTCTCCCTCTCCCTCTCCCTCTCGCTCACCCTCTCGCTCTCGCTCTCGCTCTCCCTGTCCCTCTCCCTCTCCCACTCCCTCTCGCTCTCGCTCTCTCTCGGAGGAAGGGGGGCAAAGGGGAGGGTGTGAGGGAAGGGGGAGGGAGGGCGAGGGGGAAGGGGAGGGAGGGGGAGGGGGGAAGATGTAGGGGAAGGGAGAGGGAGGGGGAGGGTGTGGGGGAAGTGGGAGGGAGGGGGAGGGTGTTGGGGAAGTGGGAGGGAGGGTAGAGGAGGAGTGGCGGGGGAGGGAGAGGTAATTTAATGGTCTCTGATTTGTGAAACCTACCAAAACTATAAAAGTTAAAAGTAACAACAAAGTACATGAATCACTGATTTATCAGGCGATACGAAGTTTGCCAAGACAGCTGGTGAGGGGGAGGAGAGGGGACAGGAGGGGGACGGGAGGGGGACGGGAGGGGGACGGGAGGGGGACGGGAGGGGGACGGGAGGGGGACGGGAGGGGGAGAGTGAGGGGAGTGGTGGGGGAGTGGTGGGGGAGTGGTGGGGAGAGGGAGGGTGAGGGGAGAGGAGGGGGGAGGAAGAGGGAGGGTGAGGGGGAGAGGAGGGGAAGGGGGAGAGGAGAGGGAGGGTAGGGGGAGAGGAGGGGGAGGGTAGGGGGAGGATGAGGGAGAGAGGAAGGGGAGGGGCAGGGGGAAAAGGGAGTGGGAGAGGAAGGGGCAAGGGGAGAGGGAGGGGCAGGTGCAGAGGGAGAGAGAGCGTGAGCGGGAAGGGGAGGGGGAGGGGAGGAGGAAAGGAATAGGGAGGGACAGGGGATACAGCGGGAAGGGGAGGGAGAGGGGCATGGGGAGAGGGAGAGGGAATTTAATGGACTCTGATTTGTAAAACTTACCAAAACTATAAAAGGTAAAAATAAAAACAAAGTACACGAATCACTGATTATCAGGTGATACGCCAAGACACCTAGTCTTAAATATTTATTTATTTAATGATACTTCTTACGCGCATACACACGCGTACACGTTTATGTTTTTGAACGATAATTAAAAGTTATACACGTTGTTAAATTAATACCTTTATTTTTGAAGGTTTCACTTCTACCACGTGTGAATTACACACATTTTTTTTTAATTTTCTGCGCAACTTGCTTATTTTTGAAGTAATACTTCTTTAGTTGCGTTATGAAATAAATGGAAAAAATGATGAGAGTGATAGTAACACGGTGACACAAAAGGTGACATAAAACGTTACAGCTGATTTTTTACGCGCGTTTTTTGCACGTTACGAAAAAATGATTATAAGAAAATAAAAAATAAATTGAATAATGTTTTTTTGAATTTTTTTATGGTTTGTTTGAAATCGTTTTTTTAATTGCTTTTTTTTATGTCAAAAAGTGTAACTTTCCACGCGCGTAGTTAAATAAATAATTCTTCTTCTTCTTCTTTAGTATAGCTAGACCCTTCAGCTTTCGAAGAACCAGAATTAGCTACCAGCGATCAACAATCAAACTTATTTATAACCAAGGCTTAACTCAATCGATAAAACTGCTATTTAAACGGTTTTATTTAGCTTGCCCTCTTTATTTGGGTCTTCAAATCTTGCAAGCCTAATAAAAGGAGTTAAAAATTTAAACATTGCTTTAGTTCTGATGAAAATGCATTTTTGTGACACTCAGAACCAGATACAACACTCAGGTTTGACTCCAGCCGTGGGAACTCCTTAATGGTTGACAGCATAGTCCCAATTTTTTTCTTCAATGTCTATGTTGACAATATAAAATCGTGTAAGTATTTAGTTTTTTAAACTATTACTTGTTATTTATTTACCTTAAAACTCAGTACAAAATTAAGGAGTGGCCCACAAAAATTGTTTCTCCACTCTGTCTTCGATAAAATCGCTTTCAATTCTTTCAATACTATTTGTATAACGGAAGTGCACTCCTTGAGATGGAGCATTTTATTTATTACCCACTCTCAGTAAAACGGGAAAAGTTCTTCTACACTGTTTCATTCGATTGGATATGCTATTTACATTGTCCTCAAATACCAACGTCATCAGAGAAAGGAGTAAACAAACTCAAGTGGACAGTAAATAACAATAAACATGGAAATATTATGCGTTTTGTTTTGATTATTACGTCCTTGTCTTTCTTTGATATTATTTTCAAGGATTTCTTTATCTATCTCGCTCTATTGATATAGCATTCGTTATGTATTTTAGTAAGCAATATGATTTCTTAAGTCCTTGATGTGAAACTTCTATTACAATTTAACCTTTTTCTGTATTTTATAACAGTAAATGATGTCTACAAAAAATATTACACGAACTATCACTTCGTTGAAAATATCTTTTGTGGCAAGAGAATGTTTTGAGGGCATTTATATAAGAGGCGAAGTCTGGAAATAGAACATGATACCTAAAAAATATTGCTGACGAATAGCGTACAAAATTCCATTATCGTCTGAATAAATGATATATTATGAATAACAGACGACACAGAACAATATAAAACCCATAGAATATTGAATAGAGAATATTTATAATTTGTTAGCATAAATGCTTGTCATTGTTAATATTGTGTGCGATAAAGTGTGATACGCAAAAATAAATAAAAACACATTATTGTGTGGTTTTATAAAACCACGATGCAAGTGAAACTTTTATTCGGTTTGTTGGCATTTGACAAAAAAAATTTAGAAAATTATTCGATTTAGGGTATAAAATTGCGTTTTTAATCTTAACTTAATTATTAAAAAATTGGAATGATAATGGGAAGTCAATAGCAGACAAAATATTCAATTATAAAATTTAATTTTGATTTGCGTATTAGAGTACGGAATACATAGTCTACTCGATATGTTCAAAATGGTTGAAATTAGAGATACTGCTCTTAAAAATACGTGCGATAGCTCATTCTGTTCGGAATGATGTCTAGAAAAATGTTTCGGAAGCGTTTACCAGCACGTAAAAAATTGCAAAAGTTATTGACAAAATAAAGTTGAAAAAAAAAAGTATTTTGTTTTTGGTAATCACTTCGAAACTATTAATATTTAAGAAATTTTAAAACAAGATTCTTAAAGTAGAGGAAATTTCCAAACAATGACTCGCGACTCTCGGAACTCTATCTCCATTATTTATAACTTTAATTTAACGCTGAAAATGGGTCTCCACGCTGCATTTTTAGGTTGCGCGTGCGGCGTCAAAACCGAGTTCGTCACACTCATTAATTTTTTAAGGTATTAATTATTAATTTAAAAAAATAAAAAAAATATGGTGTATTCGAAACACTTCAAAGAATTTGCTCCCGTAGGAAATTTTGCTTAAAGTTAATTTTTCAACAAGTTAGACGATTGTTAATTAACTAAATTTTCTCGAACTTCCATTTTCATTGTACATTAAAAAAAATGTTTAAGTAATTGTCCTATAAATTTTTCGCTTCGTGGAGCCTTTCTTATATACATGCTTAACGAGATCACGTCATAAAAGTTTAAAAAGTTTTAATACTTTATGTATAATAATTTTATAAGTTGAACAAAAAATGAAAAATCCAAATAATATTATTGAAAATATTTTTTTCTCAATTTATTATTACATAATCGTTTTGGCATTCATAAAAGACATTTAATGACTTGAAAAAAAAAAATCCCTCATTTTTTTATAATTTTTTTTTATAAACAAATAGACTATTTCAATGCTTTCAAGAAAAAATTTCTTAATATCTTATTCTTTACAAAACATTATGATTTTTGAAAAAAAAATTTTTTTCTTAATAATGATATTTAATTGTTTATAATTGTTTTTTAATATTTCTATTGTTTGAATAATTAGTTAATAATTTTTTTTTCTTAAAAATTATAATTAACCTTCTTTAATAGAAATGTAAAAAAATATTTTTTTTATCAACAATTTCATTGTTTTTTAACTTAACAATTTTTTATAAACAAATTCTCAACTTTTTTATATATTTTTTCTGAAACACCTAAAAATAAAAAAACAACGATGTATAACAAAGTACAGATAAAAACATTTTTAAATTTTTTAATTTCGATTCGATAAAAAAACGAAAAAATTGTTTGTTCAACTTATAAAATTATTATACACAAAGTATTAAAACTTTTTAAACTTTTATGACGTGATCTCGTTAAGCATGTATATAAGAAGGGCTCCACGAAGCGAAAAATTTATAGGACAATTACTTAAACATTTTTTTTAATGTACAATGAAAATGGAAGTTCGAGAAAATTTAGTTAATTAACAATCGTCTAACTTGTTGAAAAATTAACTTTAAGCAAAATTTCCTACGGGAGCAAATTCTTTGAAGTGTTTCGAATACACCATATTTTTTTTATTTTTTTAAATTAATAATTAATACCTTAAAAAATTATTGAGTGTGACGAACTCGGTTTTGACGCCGCACGCGCAACCTAAAAATGCAGCGTGGAGACCCATTTTCAGCGTTAAATTAAAGTTATAAATAATGGAGATAGAGTTCCGAGAGTCGCGAGTCATTGTTTGGAAATTTCCTCTACTTTAAGAATCTTGTTTTAAAATTTCTTAAATATTAATAGTTTCGAAGTGATTACCAAAAACAAAATACTTTTTTTTTCAACTTTATTTTGTCAATAACTTTTGCAATTTTTTACGTGCTGGTAAACGCTTCCGAAACATTTTTCTAGACATCATTCCGAACAGAATGAGCTATCGCACGTATTTTTAAGAGCAGTATCTCTAATTTCAACCATTTTGAACTTATCGAGTAGACTAACATAATTAATACAATCATTTAGATGAAAGACGCATTTTAAAAACTAAGAGCAATATTTATTTAAATCATTGAATCTCCACTATTAGACGCTCCAGGGCCGGCTGTAATGCGACATGCGATAGATGGAAGAAAAATTTTGGGGCGATAGAATAAAAGCTTCACTTTAATAATAACAAATAATAATAAACGTCACGCAGCATATTTAACAACACAGTTAAAATACAATTAAAAACCACGCCCGAGTACGGATTTTGCATCAGCCGGGAAAGGAACCCGTATGTATACCCTTTGCCCTGCATGCTCTGCATGGACACAGAGTTACAGAGTTCGAGCAGTTTAGAGTTATCCAAAAAAGTTACTTCTCCGAGACAAAGACCAAATTCTTAACCATTTTGAAAAAACTGGGCAAGTGCGTGTCAGGCCACGCGTAATGTTAGGGTTCCGAAGTAGTGAGTTTATCGACTATAACTCACTAACTACTTATGCTAACATAGCCGTGATAGTTTTTCTTATAAATTCAACATACAACCTATTTTTGAGATTTTTTTTACTTGGAGGGGGACCCCTAAGAAAACCCATAATATTTTTGAAAGACCTTTTCAAAGATACCCTACACTATTGGGTATGCGACGAATAAAAAAATAATCCTCACGTTACCTGTGGGGGAGGTACCCTGAATTTTTTTTTTTCAATATTTTATTTTTTGATTCTGGAGTTTTAATAAATGGACGGACGGACAGACGGACAGACGGACAGACGGACAGACGGACGGACGGACGGATGGATGGACATGACAAAACTATAGGGGTTCCGATTTTACTGCGGCACCCTAAAAAGAAGGTATTGGGTATAATGGGTTAAATTTTTTATTTACGTTTATTACGTCAGAATTTCGTAATTTAGTAACCGATTTGGAAAATTAATTATTTGATTTAGTATACTTCTAGACCGATCCTATGTTTTTCAAAATTTAGTTCTGATGATGGAATCTATAAGGAATTCCTCCAATACTCACACAAACGCATAAAGTTTAATTCTGATGAACATGATATTCTTCAACCAGTATGGTGTCACTACTTGTGAGACTTTATAAAAAAATGTTTGGAAAAATTATAAAACTTTCTGGATTCTAAGGAAAATGAAACAAGATCTTTCTAAGAAAGTTCATTGGAGACATTCTATAAGGCAAAGACATCTTCATATTCATAACCTTATTCCGATTTCCAAGTTACTCACAAAGTACTTCTTGAATATGTTTGGGAAGAAAAATGGTCGATCGAATCGTCCACTTTCGATAAGTGATTTCGTGAGTTTGAAGGGGTTCCCGCCCTATGCCTATATGTTATTATATTACATTTGATCAATATATTTTTTTTTATTTGACACAAATATTTAAATTAACTTATCCTCCCCTTTATTCATTTTTGTTTAACTTTTATCTCCATGCTATTTTGCGCACGGACGTACGGATGGATATCACGAAATTATTATTACTATTGGCGGTCAACATTTGAGACATTGTATTTAATTTAGTTATAACCCCGATGACGTCACCTTTAATCTGCAAATTTGCTAGCAAGTCTCTTGCCATGTAAGCTAGCTTACGACGCTCTCGCAAAAAGAGAAAAACTGTACAACGACCTTTACGATCAAGCCACGCTAGAGAAAGCGCAAAAAATGTGCTCGTAAATCTAGCTAGGGTTGAATAAATAAAAAATTAATATCAACCACTGCGCGGCATACATTTCTACGTAATTGAAGATAAACTCGTATTCTAATGCATTTCCTAGACGATCATGCTAAATTTATTTATTTCAACTTTATTGAACCATAAAAATGTATAAGAACAAAAGTTGGACTTAATGCTAAAAGTTCTACCAGTCAACCTTTGGGCAGTGGAAAAACAACAAAGGTAATATAAATAACAAGAGAATAGCAACGTGATATCCCAGCGAGGCAAATTGAATGATGAGTGTGAGTTTCTGTTCTCGTTCTGGGCGTATGTTTTCATATCTGTGTGTGTTATCCATGGTATCCGCGACACAGGGAATCTAAGTCTGGGCCTATGAATGTGTTCTAGCGTTTAGTGGTTTAGGGTTGAATTCTTTTACCATCAGACCTACAGCTTCTATTTGTCTGCCTCTTAACGACCCTGTAGTCTTTGACGACCCTATAGTCTATTTGGTAGTGACCCTGCCTGCGAAGCGATCGGTCCCGGGTTCGATTCCCGGCCGTGGCAGACATTTATGTGACAGATGAATATTTGTACTCGTGTTATGGGTGTTATAGTAATATCTAATTTGTGTTGTCTATGGCACCCACGACACAGGGAATTCTAGCGTGGGGCTATATCTCCTAACTCTCTGACTAGTAATAGTTATAGTTTTAGGTTACGTATCTAATGTTACGTTAACATCTGCGATTTTTTAAATGGAAGTAACTGACAATCCACCTGATGGTATGTGACTATAGGCGCCCATTGACAAAGTGTTAAAATCGATATAACCAATATAATCCCTCTGAGGAGCCATACCACCAGCAGCATTATTCACCTCTTACGACACCCATCCGGCGTGGGATTGGAGTTTATATTCTGACGCTCCAATATTGCTAAAAAGGCTTGTCGTGTCCTTCGAGTTACGAAAGTACTTGAGGAACTTTACCACTAGATAATTGGCTATTAGACAATTTTTGGAAAAATATTTTAAAATTTTCGGAGTTTTATTTTATACCTCTTACAATATTTATTTTTCTCATAAAAGTGTTATTTAGTAGGAAAAAAATAACTTTTAATCCATTAGTTTTAAATTCGCGCGAAAATAGTCCGCCATCTGTCACTTGCTGGCTGTGACGTCAAATTTCAATTAACAAAAGTTTACGCTCTAACTCTGAAGATATTTTAAGTGAAAAACTTACACCTTTTTCACTGGAATTGTGAAAATGACAAGCTACAAGACGTGTGCAGTGCCTATGTGTAGAAGTACTACAATTAAACCTGACAAATTGTTTATACCTACACGTTTCTAAATGCCCTCAACGTCGAAAGCAGTGGTTACAATTAGCACGTCGAGACCCAGAGTTAACATCTGTTATATCAGCAATATTCTTTTGTGAGGACCACTTTGATGTAAGTATTTAGAAGAAATCAACTTAGCCTCTGATTTACTAAAAAAACAAATTAAACCTAACCTAATATTGTTCATAAACATAACCTATAAGTAATTTAAATCATTAGTAATATGGTGTCGTTAAGGGGACGTTGAGGAAAAACTTACAAAATATCCCCCTGTGACCACTTAGCAAGACTGACCAATTTTACTTTATTAATTTCAGTACTTACAAGGAGGTTTTTGCATTCCGAAACTTGGTAGAGCAAAAGTCAGGGTTACACGCAAAGAAATTTGCGACCATAAATGAATCAACTTGAGGCAAATTCGCACTGTCAGCTTTTGTATAGCCTGACTCCACTTTACAAAACCTCTCAAAAGCAGAAATCAAAATATATCTTATTAATTTTCTCAGTAAATTGCACAGTGCACACGATATAGTTAGTAGTACACGACGCTTATTTTTTGAATTGTGACGTCATAACATGCTCAATCATGGCCGCCCGCGTTTCGGTTCTCGTATCCACAGGTGAAAAAACTCAAATCTATTTTTCAAAAGTAAAAATATTTACAATTTATTTTCATGCAAGAAACGTATTGTATAATTATTGTTAAACATTATGCAACCATATTTAACACATTTCATATTTTACCGTGATAACTGTCAAATAGCCAATTAGAGTGGGTACATCAACTCGTTGGGTACAGGGCTTGCCTTGTAATTTCAATGATGTTTAGACTAAACTCTGTATGACAATCAAATTAAAATACTTTCAGAATAGAAATATTTGTCATGTCAATTATTAATGTAAGGAGAGTAAAATAATTTTGAAACTAAAGTTATCTTATTTATGACATGAATTTTAAAGTGCAGATAATGTAAACGTTAAGGGTAAGGCAAAGGTAAGGTTGGTAAATAACCCATGGTTAAGGTTCAGTATATTCATCGGAATTACAATTTCAGAATTGTAACAAATGTAACAAAGATAAAATAGAAAAAAAATATGAATAAGCCTGTCGACACCGTATACTAAGCTTACATGCTCGGAGATAATACCTGGGATTACTTTTAAGTCCCAGCTCGATTTAGAATTTCTACACGATTGTTATCAGAGACTTTTTTATCGTATTTCTCATCAGAGAATATGCCGTAAGCTATACGTAATACGATTTTTATGAGATTTTAAATAAAACAAGAACTTAAATCTGTTTTAGTAAACTAAATCTGAGTACGTCTGTTGTCAACATTTATAAAGGTACATAATTATCAAAATTATTAATTTAGTGTTTAATGTATTTCTAATTTACTGTTCTACTAGCTGCCCGGACAGACTTCGTTCTGTCAAAAGTTTTTTTGAGATGTAAGCTATCCTATCTTTCAAGTTGGATCAAACTGCACTCGTTGTGCAAATTTGATCAAAATCGGTTCAGTAGTTTAGGAGTCCATCGCGGACAAACAACGTGACACGTAATTTATATATATTAAGATTAAGATTATTACGCGTACAGACTGTCCCGTTATTTTGGTGTAGTAAACTTACTATCACTATTTTGTAGTATTATTATTTAAATAAAAAAGTGTTTTTTCTTAATATATTACTACAGTATTCGGTAATATTATGTATTCATGCGTTTTAGTTCGATGATGCCATGACGATGACGCACGCACTAAAGGTGCATGACAATTCATTCTGCAAAGAACATGATAAGGTATAATATATATTTTGATTTAATCCAAAAATGTCATATTTGTTCAAGCGATAATATTTTATAACGAGGTTTAGAAGCGTTTCTCGAACACCTAACGAACCGTGCGATGTTTGCTCTGCGTAGATTTCCGTCATCGCACGTCGTCTTTTGAATATCGCGACGAATAAGGGTGAGGATAAACGAGCGTATTTTTGAGTTGTGAGTCGCGTGAAATTAGTCAATTTCATAGTAAAGTTCAAACTCATTTTGCGTCGCCGTGTGGTACAAACTGGACTTTAGTATGAAACAGAATGCAGCGTAGTCATTTTTCGTGACTCAAAGCTCAAAATAATATGCTGAGTTGGCTTCACTCTATTATTTACTAGTACTCTGTCCGCGTCTTTCCCCGATTTTTCTGGGATAATAAGTACCCTATATTTATTCCAGATCATGGTGTAGGTATATGTGTGTTACATTTCATGAATATCCGTTCAGTAGCCTTTTTGAACATGTTGGACTATAAAAGGTAGTTTCGTAGCCGTGACTATCACAATTATTTATTCCTTTTCTCTAATTACAATTTTTGATTTAAGATACATAGACATTTAATTAAAACATTCATAAAATTTAAATCTTACCTTGGAAAAAATATTTACAAAAAATATGCCTAGATGCAATAATGTAATTATTTAAGATTTGATTAGATATAAGGTGCTATAATTAAAAAAAATATATTAACGGTTCATAAATCATAATCTGATTCCGATAAGTTTTTGATAAAAGCTGAGAATTTAAAACAGAATTCATGGATTATTCTAGCTTGGAACTCTCGAATTCTGTAGTTATACTTTAGTATTGGAAGAACGTGACTACAATGCATAGAGTCCCGTTTGGCTGGCTCAGATTTATCTGCTGTGCCTGAGAGAAAAAATTTCTCATTCGTAGTTGAAAAAGATAAGTAACTCATAACAAGAATAACAAGAGAGAATCACAAAACAGAAGGAAGAATGTAAAGAAATACAAAACAGAATCACACAGTATCGTATCTTGTACGTACCGAAATTCTGTATGCGTAAAAGATTGTCTGTTTATGGAAAGTAAAGTTGACCGAAATTAAATTTTTAACCAAAACGTTATATTTTATTTTACGCTTAGTAGTCAATTTGTATAATTTGGTATTCTATATAATATCTGCGCAATGTATAGAATACCTAGCCTAGAAACTAGAAATGCTAGTGCTAAACTACTCTAGAGTTGCAATAGGTTGGTTTATTACGAGATTTATGAGAAGAATGGAAGAAAAAATAAACGAATCATTTTCCTTTGACCAGACAACGCTTTGTTTATTACTTCAATTAGATACGCAATAAGTTGAACCAATAGCGGTTATTCGTATTAAAGTTAATTCTATAAAGTGCATGAAGTTATTATACAAAGTGTTATTGGAATGTTTCATAATAACCCAACTAATATTACAATTGTGCAAGTTTAAATGGCAATAAAAACAGATAGTTTAAATTTGAAATCTGAATTAGGGTTGCTTTTATTTCCGTAAATTTTATCAATAAAATTCTTCATATCAATATGTTCCAACGGGACAAGTTTATATTTAAGAAATTCATATTATTATAACGCCTAAAACATACGTATAAATACTGAGGTAAATACTGTCTAAATACTAATAAATTTCTAACGAGTATAATAGTAATTACACACGTCGATAATTCCGTAATTATAGGAGAAATAGAAATAAACGTGGCGTGAATATTATCCTAAGTGAGATAACACATAAACAAGTAGTGTCCGCTACTCCTTACAAGTAAAGGATATAAGAAGTAATAACACTGTGAATAAAATTTTATTAAAAAAACATTATTATTTTACAAATTAATTATTAATTTGAACATTAATTCCATTAATTGTTCATGTTACATCAGAACTTGAACTACGATGTCGATTGCAGATCTTATTGCTTTAACCGGTTAAAGCCTCAGTAAAGTCACATAATAGATACACAGAAATATAACGGCAACGCCATTCAAAGTGAACTTGTGCAACGAACCAAATAGATATTCTGCAGCGATGTGATTTATGCTATTTTGCGCTAAATGGTATTTGTCTCTCCTCATAAGTGAAGAAACCCAGAGCATACTCCACTACGCTGCTTCAATGTGAATTGGTAGAATGCTTACTACACATATCAATACAACCAACGGTTAATTTAGAATTTAGACCAAAGATTTGTACAAGTTTCAGGCCAGGAAGGCTATTCAGTTTTATAACTTGACAGCGGAGTTTCAAAATTGACGTTCGAGTTCTAGGATCACTTCACTTCGCAAATGCTTAATAGATGATTAGATAATGACATGTCAATATGATGCAAGTTCGCTTTTGTTTTATAACTTGACAGCGGAATACACGATGAGTTTCTAAATTGAAGTTAGAGTTCGGACTCCCTTCACCTCGCAAGTGCCTACCAGATGATTAGAGAATCACATATCAAGATCTTGGACTCGAACTTCAATTTTGAAACTCATCGTGGATTCCACTGTCAAGTTACAAATCTGAACAGCCCTCCTGAACTAAGAAGCTTATAAAATACGCACTTTGTATATTCTGTAAAAATACACACATATTTACCAATTCTTACACAGTGTATTCCTTTCAGTAAAAATATGAAGTATTAAATACAATATTTGTAACGTAAATATCAACGGCAAACAAAATCATACATTTCTACCGGATATCGGAACATTTTAAATGAGTTCTACAGGATGTTGCGATTCTATTGATATTATTGTGAATGTTATTGATTAGCTGACTCAAGAAATAATATTCAAATTGCAACCCAAAATATTATCATAAAGCATTGATGATCTAGTTTTTAAATAATAATTTCTTGTGCAAGAGGGCCTCGATTGAAATACTGCATGCTCTTCCGATTTTCAAAATAATGCGCATTATGAAATCATTCATCATCAAATTATCACTTGCTTGCAATAAAAAAACTTTACTAAATTACAACGGGAAAAAAAATCCCGTTGGCCAGACTAGTCTGACCATCAATCTGACCACTGGGAAAATGCCGAAAATAATTACCTAATGATAAAGAAAAATAATAATTAATTATGCACCATAAATTTCTGAATAATATTCTCAAAGTTGTGTGAAATCTACAAATCTACACTTGGTCAGGGTGGAGGACTAGCCCTGTATCCCACTGTGCCAATCAAGCCCAGAAATGGGTCAGTCACGGATTACAATAATGAATAACAAATGAAAATTAATTTTATTTACATTAATTGGGTAGCCAAGTCACGGCGGTATGACAACTCGCAAATTACTGGGGATTACTTTGGTCGTGGCGGATTTAAGGAGTGTGTAATCACTGTCATTATCCGGGATTAAAACTTCCATTCCCAACGGGTTTTACTAACGAAGAAAGTTACTGGTTAAAGCTTAGGGAGTTAACAAGGCAGGTCATTGTTACGATTATCGAAACTCGACGCACCTGCCCGCCACGGTATACATTGTTGGTAATTGCGCAGTTGGTTATTGATTCAATTTATGTGACAAGATTTAAGGCACACGGAAAACGTGACGTACGTTTTCTTATTTATGATGACCCCATGACTTAGTTGGTATGGAAAATGTGACTTTAGGGGTCCGGGATTCGATTCCTGGACATTATTATTGTAGCAGATAAGACTTATTTCTATAGTCCAAGCCATCCGGGCATCCGTAAGACGTCTAAAAAGATATTGTAGTCTTTTATGGGTAGTGAGGAATAAAATATGATAGTCTCAGAAACTGGCCGTTTGGAAGCTAAAAGATTCCGAGTGAATGAAGTGAGTGAGTGAGTAGGTGATGGAATTTGTAAGTAGAAGCGTGGAGGGTGTGAGGTTGAGTGAGTTGGGGAGAAAATTTATGAATGAGTGAACAAGTGACGAAATTTGTGATCGAGACATCTGGGGTCTTATGACATAGGGTAAAAAAACCTATATTATATTTATTTACAATTTTAACAACCATTTACAGTTTTGTATTTGTATTGTAATTAATTTACCAAAAACAATTAATTGTTATAACCGAATCATTGTATTTATTTATTCATTTATTTTATTGTTCATGTACACATAAAAAATTAAAGGAAAACAATTACAGAAATAATGTACAAAGGTTCTGCTTATCTCAAAAGAAATTTTTAGTACATGTTTTGAATTTAAATTGGTGGGAGCACTACCTAGTACACCCAATACACCAATTACGTTACCAATTATGTTTTTATCATAATCCGAACCCATCTTATACTTATTCCAATTAAAAATGCCAGCGGTATCAGATACAACCCAAACTGTTAAACAGAGCTTTCATTTTCGTCTTATATTTTCGTTAGGAACACTCAATTATTATACGTTTTATATTATAGCTTGCCGTACTTTTATTTAACGTCAAAAATCTAATATTAAGATTTTCAATTAAGATACGATCGTATCATGAACTTGGAACATAAAATTTTCGATGATGGTTTATTACTGAATCTTTTATCGGTAATTGGATACGTGATGTCAGTGGGTGCACTGATTTCGCGTTTTTAATCGACGGCATAATTTCAGCGCTCTAGTGGCGGTTAATACTTGGAAAAAATTCTTGAGCGCTTCCGTACTTCGTAGGAGACGTAAAGCAGTCGGTCCCGGTTGCTATCGTTAGATAACAGCAAGGCTATTCACTTTTGTAACTTGACAGCGGAATCCGCGATGAGTTTCAAAATTGAAGTTCGAGTCCGAGATCTTGATATGTGATTCTCTAATCATCTGGCACGCACTTGCGAAGTGAAGGGAGTCTCGAACTCTTACTTCAATTCAGAAACTCATCGTGTATTCCACTGTCAAGTTACAAAACAAAAGCGAACTTGCATCGTATTGATATGTCATTATCTAATCATCTAGTACGCACTTGCGAAGTGAAGTGATCCTAGAACTTGAAAGTCAATTTTGAAACTCCGCTGTCAAGTTACAAATCTGAATAGCCTTCCAGTTTTCAAACCATGTCGGAAGCCTTCGGGCGGCATGAAAACTTCCGACACTTCGGTTGGCCACTAACCCTAGAGGGTTCCAATCCGACTGGAGCAGCGTGGTGGATTATGGGCTAGGTCTCCTTTAGAAGAGAAACCCGTGCTCAGTAGTCAGCCATTAACGCGTTGGTGCCAGTGGACCTCAAGTAAAGAAAGCTGTTCTATATTCCATTGCCGTATCTTATAATCCATACTTCCATACTTTATAATATTATAAATGTGAAAGTGTGTTTGTTTGTTTGTCCGTCTTTTACGTCGCAACGAAGCTGTTATATGGTATGGTTTTTGTGTATGGAGATAGTGAGGAGGGTGGAGAGTAACGTAGCTACTTTTTACCGCGGTAAAACATCCCCATGGGACGATAGATATTTTGTTAGTTGCTAGATATTTAGTTCCGGATGTTGTTAATAGATGGCGTCAGTAAAACTCATTTGCATTTTATTGTGTTGTGCATGAATATTTAATTTATATATTGATGTATAAAAAGTAATGCATGGATTTTCATGTAATTATTAGCAATCAACTAGCGCTCCGTCTGTGGCTTTACTCGCGTTTTCCTAGATAATAAATTCCCTATATACTTAGTATTTCAGGACATGATTTACCTGTGTTAAATTTCATAAAAATCCGTTCAGTAGTTTTTTATGTAAAAGTACCTTACATCCTCACTAAAGTAGAATTATAATATTAGTAGTACAAAATAGTTTACCAGAAAGGATAAATTGTATGGCATGTCATTAGTTAAGTACGGTTAGGTCTCAGTCCCGTTTTAATCCTCGGAATATAATCATCCTTTTATTCTTTTGTCTGAGCTAATCATTCGAATGCATTAAGATGAAACCTCAGATTAAAGAATAAAAGGGATGAAACCTTTTCTATTTTTATTTATAGATGTATTAAGCACTAAAAATTATATCCATTTTTAACCGCTTTAGTTTCTTTATTCTTAATTAATTAATTAATTTGAAGAAAATGTAAGGCGAAATTAATGATTCTTCATACTAGCATATCTTTTTTATCTTTAAACTGACAATAAACCGCAAATACTACGTCAATGTTATCAGAACACCGAATTCTGCCTTAAAGAAAATCCTTCAATCCTTGTTTTTTAGGTCAACGACACTTAATGTGAACTTCAAAACTCCTCTGTACATGACGTCTCCTTTGAACTTTAAAGGAAATTTCATTTTGTTTAAGGTTGGTAACTCATGTCCACTGTCTTTGTTTTTAAATATTTATTTTATTTACCAGCGAACAAACGAGTACATGAAAAAAAACTTCGCGGTCTGTTTTAGAAGGAAGGCTAGCCATTTATATGTATGAATGCCGGGTAAATACATTGGTAAAGACTACTCCAAAGTTACCGTCGGAAATAAACTGAGTAACTAAGTAAAAATTACTCAAAGGCTTCCCGAATGGTTTACGGAAGCATATCCATTCGTTAATCCTCTGCTTTTTACCTTCCTCCTTTATCCTGACAATATTGTATTATGCGGCAAGCTACGAGAATAGGGCTTTTTTCTACTCTGTCTAGCTGTACTCTTCTAGAATCAACCATTCTCTTTAAAACTTTGTACCATTTTTTACTGTCCCGCATTTTCAGTCTATTTCTATCTTGAGCGTTGGTGTTATAAGTAACAATGGACAATGATGAGCACATTTTTACACATTTTAAGTTAATTTTTGATTACAATCCCATGTGATGGTAGTAGCCAATGAAGTCTTGGGTGGTAAAGTACACTAATCCTATTCACTCTTGCTTGTAGACTTTGCTTAGCATTAAGTAGAATAAGTAGACACTTTGTTTATTTATCACCTATTCCACAGAAGACATAATAGTAGATAATAGTACCTATTCACATAAAAAGTCTATGGTATATTACCAAATGGATTAAGTCACGCAATACGTTTGCTGCTCAATAAAAATCTAATAAGTTGTGCTCATCTATTTGGCTCTAATGGCATCTAATGGCTAAATCCATTTTTAAGTATAACTCACTTTGTGCAACTTAAATTAAGATACGCTTAAACTTCCTTTTAGGTACAAAACTATTTTGCGAACAAACCCCAAACTTATGGTTAAAGCGATTGCTACGTAATAATTTGTAAATGTGTATTAAAATTATTTTTTTACGAGTACAGGGGTCTGTAGCCTATTTGGTAGCAACCTTGCCTGCGAAGTGAGGGGTCCCGGGTTCAATTCCCGGCTGGGGTAGATATTTATATGACAGATAAATATTTGTACTCGCGTCATGGGTGTTATTGTGATGTGTTATATTATGTATCGTCCATGCCGCCCGCGACACAAGTAAATACCTACTGCTTGGTATGAGTGTGCATAAGCGTTTAGCGTTTAGTATGTAAATAGCCAATAAACTTACAGATGAGCCACCTAATGGTAAGCAGTCGCCATGACCGCTGAACAATATTACAGTATAGGTATCGCCAATGCGTTGCGGACTAAGAAATAGAAGAAGGAAAAAAGAATTTACTGGCTCTGAAGCTGCTATAATTGTAAAATACAGAAGAGTAATTTATCGAACATAGATAAATTAAAAACTCATTCAGAGTAGATAGATACCTTATGTTTACGACAGAGTAGATACTCTTAAGTTGGTGGAGGCCTTTGCCAACTGGCAAACGGACATACAGAAAGTAAAGAAGTACCAAATACACGAATAAATTGAAATTATGTAAAATACGTATATAACAGTGCAGTAATATAAGACACAAAATCTGTTGTCCGAATAAAAGGCTTTATTGTTATTATTATATTATAGAACCTCACCTCACTTTAGGACACCTAATCCTTATGTTAAAGAGTATTTAACATAAGGATTAGGTGTCCTAAAGTGAGGTGAGGTTCTGCGAATTACTTGTTGTCGTATAAATCCCTACAGTAAAAATACCACCAATAGATACTAATCCCTGTTGCACAAAGCCCTCTTTGTCGCACATTTAGGAGAGCAAAACGTCATTTAAAACTATACACTACTGAAATGATTACAGGCATCACTTTCAAAACGTGGAAAGTCACGTACTCTCATTAACATGGTAATGATGTGCAGATGCCAGGCTGTTACCTTGTCGCATCTATTTAAAGGTGTTCAATACTTTCCAGAATGTTCTTTAGCCTTACAGTTTCTGTTCGAAAACCATCGAAAGACCTCGAACACAATAGAAAGGTAGATGACAATGTTTTGACGCTCTTCTCACAAGATTTCCTTTGTTGCGAGTATTATACATAAATATCCTTAAACCTAGAGCAAATATTTATAAAGTCTTCGCAGTACCTATTGACGATTTCACTACCGATTAGGCAACAGGTCACCAATGCAATAATGGCGTAGTCAAAAGTGCAAGAGCCTCGACATTAAAGGTGATCGTGTTACTATTGTTTGTAGTTATAAAGCGAGCATTCTAACGGCCGGTTTCAATAATGTACTAACAGATGGAAGACTGTGGATAGGGCTATCATTAGTATGTTATCTGTCATATTTGTCAATTTTTGCCTCTGAAAAATTGACAAATATGACAGATGACAGCCCTATCCACAGTCTTCCATCTGTTAGTACATTATTGAGACCGGCCGTTAAACTTTGATAGCGTTATTCACGTCTGGTGTGACGTCACTTTGTGACGTATAGAGAAATATCATAAAAGCAAGTGATATTAGTTCTACGGCCTTATTCATAAATGCTTAATCTTGCACGCGCTTTAAAAAATCTTGCGCGTATTGGGAGGTATTGTCGTTAGCGGTTAAGAAAAATACAGCTGACAGTTTTCCATAATGTTCTGAAAATGTGTGCCAAGTCCGCGAGCTCGCCTTTGGTCGACTTGGCGCAATGAGGCTAAACTCTGCTCATTGTAGCAGCCCTAAGCCAAGTGGCTTTAAAACCTAATGATATTGCCAAAAAAAAAATACTGTTTCTGATACATTTCAAGGTTCATATTGACTAAGTCGGATTACAATAGGTTATCCATATTGGCAAATATAGAAATATAAAACACAAAAAATGTTTCAGGCTTAACCTACATAGGACTTTGAAACCATCCAACCGATTTCCCCCAAATTGGTTTCAATTGAAAGGCAATAATGGGAAGATGGTTCGAGGCTGCTAAAACAACGCAATAGGTACATTTTCGATTTTCGACTTTTTCCACAATTTTTACAATTTTTTTACAATTTTTACAATTTTTAACAATTTTTTTGCGTAGTAGCACAGCCGGGTATCCACTAGTATAGAAATAAAAAAAACTAGTAGTTAATTTCATGTTCACGGGAAGCGTGGAAAACAAAATAAAAAGCGTTATGTTCCACATAATCTTCGACACTAAAAACGAACAGAAAAGCATTTCACGTTTAAGAGTATAAAAACATAATATTATGTAAGCAATTATCGAATTTCGAAAAGCGTAGAGGCACGTTCGAGCATCAGCATACTAATACAGGAAATATAAAACAGCAACGCTTTGAATCCAAAGTTGAATACAATTTCATTAGTTGATTAGGGTTTTTTTAAGGCTTCACTGGGGTTAGGGTTATGTCCATCCATGCGTCTGTCGGCAGCATAGTGTAGCGACCCTTTCGTGCTAGAAAGCTGTAATTTGTCGTGGATTTTTTATTATTATATGTATAGCAAAGCAGCAATCCAATCCATCAGATGGTTAGTGGCTATCGTCGCTCATGGATATCAGCTACAACAAAGGCATCACTGATGCGTTGCCGGCCAAGAAAGAAAGAACTGGCTCTGAAGCCCTCAGACAGAACCTTCACCAATATAATCCCTCGGAAGGGCCCTAAAACAATACGAGTATCCTATCTAAGAATACTAAAATTAATATTGATTAGAATTCAATCTTTTATATTGCCTTTCTAATTTTTAGAATGTTAATAAGCGATAAAACTGGTAGTTCTACGTTTCTTGGAATTCAAAACGAAATAAGTGGAAAGGGAAGTAATTTTATTTGAATAGTACTTGTTAGTTTATTTATAAGTTGACAATAATTAATCTGTTTATTAGGTATATTCTAACGGACTTTACTAGGGCTGAATCGGGTGGTCGGCTGTTTCCCTAAACATAAACATGTTATTTTTAATTTATTTATTTGGTTGAACTTTAGTTTTGCCTTTCCATGTAATGTAATTGTATAAGGCGCTCCACCCACTGCACCCTGCACCGCGTCCCGCCGCGCTGCGCGGGATGGCAGATTTTACCATTGTATGCAAGTATCTCAATTTATATAGAAATCACGCCTAGCACAACACACTGCCGACGAGGAAACGCGCGGGAAATCGCCCCGCGCGCAGTTGCGTTATCCGTCGCTCTGCGTACCGCGGTGGGACGCGTCTTCAGTGGGTGGAGCGCCTAAATGTACAGTCTGCAAAATGCTACCTGGTTGCGTACGCGATATTCAAAATATGTTTTAATATTTATGCCATTTGTCGAGCTTGGCGGCGCCGCTACTACTTGCTAGTGAGAAACTTCAAAAGAAAAAAGTGAAGAAGAAAAAGTCAAGATTGTCAAGCATCCATGAGAGCTGGTGAAATAATTTTCTCTCGTCCGCATCACCGTTCCGCATCATCCTCTTGTTTAACCGCTTCCGCTTCGCACAGTGTGTAACCGCTTTCATCAAAAATTAGAAACTTGAGTGCTAACATATCGCCGTGCGGCTGGATTTTTTGTTGCTGTGTGTTGACTGTGGCGACTGTTCGCAACATTGCAGCTTCGTGTGAGAGACTGGTGAGTCGTTTGATGTGCTTAGCTGTTATAATTTATTTTGTGTACCTATTGCTCCGCACCGCAACGCTCCGTACCATCAAGTTCGACGTACTTTAGTTTTATCCCTCGCCCTGGAGGAGCTATTTACACGCTCCTCCAAACCAGTAAACGTTAGGTATGATTTAACATTGATAGTAACAAATACTTCACATCGAAACATATGGCATTACCTTAGGATAAGCTGCTGATTTCTAAATCAGTTACTAAGGTAGTACCTATATTATAATGTAATAATTATGTAGATTTTTGTATCTTTTGACTTTCGTTAAGTGACCCGTTTGTTCCAATAATAAATAATTTGAGTTTGAGTATGTAACGTTTCTATATCATGCTCTGCATATCTAACACTTTTGCTCGCGTACATAATATTTCCCTTGTATATACATATAGCTGGGGCCTTATCCTATTTTGAGCATCCTACAAATTAACCTCCATTCTCATTTAAGCAAATTAAAATAGTCTTTATTTCATTATGCTAGATCAGCTACATTTGATGATATTGAAGATTTTCTAACCGACCCTTTTTCTTTGCGGTCCAGTTTATATAGTACTGTTAGTACTCTATAAGTAGTCTTCTGTGATAGTACTTACTATGTATAATATGTATATCTTGTATGTCTTGTACAAAAGCAATTATCTTCTCTCTGCTTCAAGAGGCGAAGAGGCACGTGCGCTCATCATCATATTAATAGTGTTAATATCGAGTACTCGTGCGGTATCTGTCGCATTGGAAATACCATCGATTTGTAATAAACTTGAGACGTAGTTAGGATGCTAACTCAAGCGTACAGTCACTATATGTCAGTTTTATTATATTCCGGCTTTAATATCTAACTGCTCATTACGTAAAGATAGATGAGTTTATTAAACTACTAGCTGCCCGGACAGACTTCGTTCTGTCAAAAGTTTTTTTTTTGAGATGTAAGCTATCCTATCTTTTAAGTTGAATCAAACTGCACACGGTGTACAAATTTGATTAAAATCGGTTAAGTAGTTTAAGAGTCCATCGCGAACAAACAACGTGACACGTAATTTATATATATTAAGACTAGCATTCTGCCCGCAATTTTGTCCACGTTTTTCGGGATAACAAGCACCCTATATCCTATTTCTTGATCATGTCTACCTGCGAACTACCTCTACGCTAAATTTCATGAAGATCCATTGATTCCATTGATTCCATTATTGATTGATGATTCCATGATTTTTGCACAAAAGAATAACAAACATCCATACTAACTTTCAAATTTAAAATATTAGTAGGAAGAATTTTTAAGGTGTCTGTCCACTACAGTGTACCGTATAATTAATCACGACTGCGCTCGTGTAGTGGAAGTACGAATATCTAATATCTATACATTTTAGTCTACAGAAAAGTTCCTTTTACGCAGTGTGATGTCTGCCTTCTCAGTTACCTATAAGATCCTAAACAAAACATGACGTTTATAAGTATGACGGGATTCCCTTTATATACCTTTATCATCAGACCTGTTGAGGAACTCTTTACCATGGTCGGATGTGGATGTTCAAATTACTGTAATGAAAGAACCATTAAACTTCAGAACTTCCATATTCGAATGAGTGATGTATGCATGAGTTAATTGAATTTTCCTTTATTTATCTTATTGTATTAAGTTTCATGTTTTATTTTATACCTTTGAATCTCAGATCAATGAATAAAAAGATAACTCACCGCCTTACATTTGAGTGAGGAAGAAAACTACCATGCCGATTGACGTCATCCCTGTATTTACAAGGAACCACGCCCATCCATACGTCAAAAACCATGCCGATTTCTGCCATTAAGTCCCGGACCGTCGTGCTATAACTTACACGAAAAAAAGCCATCCTGTTTAGTGAAGCCGTGCAAAAACAATACAACATCAAGTAAAAAGTCCGCAGGAATAACATTTCACTTGTAAATGCACTTTTAACTATATTTTTAAGCACTTAACGAAGGTTATAATTAACAAAAATTGACAAAACTGTCAGTTGACGTAACACATCAGTGTTGCCAGTATATTCCTATTTCGAACTGCCTGAAATGTAGGGAAATATTTGCCAGTATAAGTGGGGCAAATATGTCAAGTATTATTAAGTATTTGTTTCATATGAAATTTAAAATAAACATGTTACAAAAAAGATAAGTTAGGTAAATATCATTTATTTTTTTAATAAATAATATTAATATTATATTTGTTTTTTGTCGTTATTATAGGTTTCCGAAAAATGTTTCCGAAACTTGTTAAGAGAAGAGTGACGTCACTTAATATGAAATTTTACACCTAGAAATTATAAAATTAAAACATCAGTTCCGAAATAAATTTTATTTACATTAATTGTTTTTTTTTAAATACATATTTACCAATAATATAATACATACCAATTATTCGATTTTGAAATGTGACGTCACGATATTTAGGATCCCCCCCCGCCCCCGTTCTTTTTTCAAACTCTAGAAGGCGTATTTACGTACTAAAAAAGTAAAAACACCGATAATCGCAAATTTGTTGTTTCGTGCCGGAGACGCGTAGTTTCGTTTTTATTGAATTTTGAAATTCTATCTTTTTCTTTGATACCTACTATTATTGCAGTAAATATTTTTGCAGTGCATATTTTATGGTATATTTGTATAATATATCCATATTCTCCAGTACCATATTATATTGTTCCAGAATTCACCTAATAAATCTAAAAAAGTTTTTACCCCAAGATTGAAACACCAACGAAGTTAGACATCCGTTTAGGAAAAAATTCAAGGCATTTCCATATACTTTTTAAAAAACCAACAAACTAAAACAAAAACGCGAATTCACCTAGGGAGATTTAACTGACTTGGCAAATTTGGCAACATTTTATTTACGTACACATGATCACTTACGCACACATGGTTACGCGAAAACTTTCCTCACTTTTTTGTTCGGGATGCCTTATCTCTTTATTCATTGATCTGAGCCTTTGAATGATATTATGATTTTTTTATGGAAATTTGACACTCTTTTTTATTTTGTTTTGTTTTATATTTTGTTTTGTTAACTAATATTTTATTTTCTTTTGTTCGTGTATTAATTAGTAATTGGTATTTACAGTGCTAATTATATAAATAAATAAAAAATTAGCTATCTTATTACAACTCACACATTTAGCATCGTATACATACATACATCACAGTTGCACTCTTACATTAAGTATACCTACTCTACCACACACGTAACAGGTTTTGCCATAATGCCTACCGGCCGCAGTTCTTGCCGAGAAGGTAATTTTCTCCCACAATAACATTTGATATTGTTTCAAGAGTGCCCCATGAAAGTGTTCTATGTCATTCACTCTTGTCTAAATTCAAACGCTGCCGCGTTACTACAAGTATGTTAAAAATACAATCACGTTAAATGAGGTTAAGTTTGAATAACATTGACTTTGCATTTCAATGATTAATAAAACAAGGCTATGTCCAATTTGTGTTAATATTAATTCGGCTTGTTAACCCTTCGAATGTGTTATACCTATATAATAACTTTTCTGCATATAACAGACGGTCACAGATGTCCTTTCCCACATCCTCGCAATATACTGTAATGAGAGGGTTATGTGGGAATAAAAATATGATCTTAAATTGATGTTTCTTACAGCTTGTATTTTTTGTTACGTAATTATTTCAATTCATGATCATCTTGCTTGTTTTTAGTGTTCCGAAAGAAAAATTGAAAAATGGAATCCTTATAGGATCACTCTGGCGTCTGGGCGACCGCCCAGACTCTAATCTTCTATACGTAGATTTCAATGGTAGGTATTAAATCGATATAATGTTTTGCAAATATTGTTTTAAAATAACACCAGTTCAAACAAATATGCATGAATTTTATTTAAATTATATATGAGCTTTAACCTTCGCCATTAGCACTTGCTGTTTTGGGAAAAAAAATCTAAATTATTGACCTTTATTTTCATTCTGCACATTTAGAATATTTTTTCTCTCCTACGATATTTTGCTTAGCAATTTTGCTGTTTTGACATGCCTATTCCATAAAAATATGTAGTAGAAACTAATTATGTGGAAATAAGATAATCTTTTTTCTTGTTCAGTTGTGTAGGGTCGTAAGGGTCTTTGTTTTAGACTCAGTTCATCAAAGCATGTTACAACCCGAAGCAAATAACTGATTACAAAAATTTCCTGATATTATCTTTCTTGTTGTTTCCTAGAATAGTTTGGGATATTCTGTACTTACGCTCCTTCAAGATCCTCACTCGGTTTCAATTAAGGTTCTTCCAGCAATTACAGCGGTACGCTAGTTAATGGGAAGATATTTGGGCGTAGATGAAATCTACCCTCATTGACGTCAAAAGTCACGTATCTATTATCAGATCCATTTATTTTTTCCTTCTACATAGCATAATGAAATGCCAAAACAAAAGCTATTTGCGGAAACTATCCTATTAATATTAGACATGTGAAAGTTTGTATGGATGTTTGTCTTTCACGCAAAAGCTACTAAACGGATTTTCATGACTTTTAGTACACAGATAGACCATGAACTGTAGCTCGAGCACGAATATTTGCGAGAAAGTATTCGTATGGTTAACGTAAGCAATTTGTATGGCATTTTTTCATTAGCGCCCCTATCGTGCGTAAATGGTACTAAAATGCCATACAAATTTGACAAATTGCTTACGTTAACCATACGAATACTTTCTCGCAAATATTCGTGCTCGAGCTACTGGAATAAGACGTAGGGTATTTACTATCCCGGAAAACGCGGGAAAGCCGCGGGCAAAGCACTACTTACTGTATAATTAGGTTTGAACTTTGAAGTAGTATATCTACGGAAGTAACTACATTGAACAGCGTTTCACACTTTTTTATGTGTACGTATTATGTATAAACTTTAACTTTACCAAATATAAAACTCCTACGTCAATGTGGACGCAAAGGTTTTCCCTTCGTTCAAGTACCATAGAACTCTGAGGAATAATATGTCCACTTCACTTAACTTCTCACTGAGCTTCAAGTAGACATCGGAGTTTACTCTGACAACGAGGCGAGCGGATTGAAATGAAGTAAAATTATTTGACCAGTCGGCTCAATCAGTAGATCTATACTGCACGAAGGTTGCACATCGAATTTAAGTACAAAATCTTTAATGATTATTTCACATTGGCAAACGACTGGTCATTTTCCACTTATTCCGTTTTCGTAACCATTTTTTTTGTAACCAGCTACGAAAAAGGATTTTTTTTCACTGTTCATACTGTCAAGCAATTGCTATGAATAACAACGATTTCAAAATAACTATTCAATGTTAAAAGAAAAGTGTGAAATCCGTCATTGTATACAATTGCTAGGTTTGTACAATTCCTATCATGGATAGGAAATGTATGATAATTATTATGCTTTTTAAAATATTTTTAATTTTACCAGGAAATCAGTACATTTCCTAAGTAGCGATCGGAAATGTATAACATTCGGGAAGGCAGTGAATTTATTATGAATTCGGTCACAAGATTTCATTATTGTTATTTTCTAAAGCAAAGAAAATTACGTGATACAATTTTCCTTTTCCTTTCATTACAATAATGAACGGTTTGAGTAGACGTTTTCCATTTGATATTTTGTCCTATTTCTAAGCTCTTAAAACTTCTCTATCTGGATATTTCAGTTCGTGATTGCGTATTTTATATTGAATACACATTTATCAAAGTTTGAACCCTCGGAAATATCTAAGAAATAGACTAACTTTTGATTTTTTCCAGCACAGAATACGTAATAGTATGTACCTATTGGATACAGACGCTGAATTAAATGTAGAATTAAAATTAGTAATATTTGTTTTAACATCACTTACTTAAGTGGAAGTTAAAAGATTTATCCAGTAAAAAAGGTTCACTGTCTTCAATTGAAATCAACTGAAAAATATTTTATATATTGAGTGAATAATAAGAACATAAAAAAGGATCTGAAAATTAAACTTGTAGAAAAGACTTCTGAAACTAAGGAATCCTTATCTAGACACAAAGAAAATTTATACTAAGCAAAGAAGAATTAGGTACAAAAGATAATTATAATACTCTCCCTCTTAAAAGTGTATATATGTATATTAGGTGAAGACAGCTAGATTTTGCTCGTCGTGTTCCGGCTTTAGGCTTGTGGGATATTTCTTTTTTAAATACTTTTCTTTTCTTATTCTTCCATGGGTTGACGGTGACCACGTACCATCAGGTGCCTAAGTCTGAGTATCTCTAAGTTTGTAGGCAAGTTACGTAAAAAGAAAACATTCGTTGCTTGTGACGCTATTTTCATGCTTTAAAATAGATTCAACATTATGATATTCTAATGAACTGGACGTTAATTTATTGCCAAAATCTGTCATAATTAGGTTTGTTTGAAATGTATTAGATTCAAATGAATAACAGCAGATCTAACCCTTCCTAAGTTTAATTGTCAGTAGGATTGATGGTCGCAAATTCGCCAGTGATTTGATAAAGCACCCAGCTTCCAATGATTAAATTTAATTGTCCTCATCAAGATATCGGTTTGCCTTAAATTAATTTAATTTATCTGTATTACAGACCTGTATGAGTGACGTAATCAAAAAATTTATTCCTACTCAGAGCTACAGAAAATAGTTTATACTCGTAGTAGTATTATGAAATCAAAACTACATAATTAACTTAAAAGTGAAAATGGTTATTAAATACTTTACTCAGAGTTTACCAAAATATCAAGATTAAAAATTACCGAGGAAACAGAGATCACCTCAATACATTTTATTTTATCGTTTTCAGAACTCCTTTAAATCCCATACTCAGATTCAGACTTAATAAAAAATATTTTTTCAGTACTGAAGTAACCAAGTACAATTTTACTATCTGAGGGACAGTTTGATACGAGAAGGTAATTTGGGCCAATCCACCCTAGTCTTAAATAAATTTAAATTCTAATTTAAAACGACACTTATTTAAGAATATTTAATCATGTGAAAAACAAAACCAATTTTTTCCCACATTTTTTTAGACAATTATTTATTTTTTTAATAAAAAAATTTCCTAATTCGGGTATCCAAGAATATAAATAAATAGTGCATTTTATTGTATAATCTATACTAATATTATAAAGCTGAAGAGTTTGTTTGGTTGAACGCGCTAATCTCAGGAACTACTGGTTCGAATTAAAAAAATCTTTTGGTGTTTGATAGTCTATTTATCGAGGAAGGCTATAGGCTATATAACAATATCATAATATATTATATTTTAGTAGCTATAATAACATCATAGTATATAATAACATCTATATTATATTTAAGTAGTTAGTATTATCCACAAATTAACGTGGGTGAAACCGCGGTGCACAGCTAGTCATATATGTATATCCATCAATATTGTTGAGGTTGTTCGATATATCTCCAAGTTTCCCTTGCGAGAAAAATGCTTAGGGACAAAACACCCCGGAGTAAACAAGTCATCACTCAAACTATGCATAAAAGGGTGTTTCTAATACCCCGTACTGACCGTTTTCCACCAAATTGAGAGAGGTTTGATTATTCGTGCCAAACTCACGATTTGTCTTCGACATCTTCATTTGCAAAAGGTCAAACAATAAATTCTGGTGGATTCACCACGTATTTTCAGTATCCTGCAATCTGTGGGGCACGGTTGTGTTCAGTCCAAGACCGAATGCCATTGTTAAATACCGTTGTTTTTTAGGTGCAGTTGAAACAATTTTTTTGAACTTTAAAATAAGATTTTAACACCAATAAGTTAGGGATTATTAGGCTATCACTCAATTGATCAATTATTATTTTAATAACGGAATCCCCGTCAAATTCAAAGTTAAAATAAGCTTCTTTGACGTTGTGCGGATTTAACATAGTGAGTGTTTGACTTTATGCGTTTTTGACCTTAAGAGTATAATCCATTTTATTCATATAGGTATCACTGATACACTTATTCACGTCATAATTTTTTAATCTACCAGCTTTTTGGAAGGGTGCTTTGTCATGGAGGAGAAGAAAAGTCTGAAAGAAAAAGACAAAAATTGTTGTCCTTTACCAAATAAATTACCAGAAAAAATGACCAAGCAAAGATATAGACTATGCGCTATCGTCTAAACAGGAGATTAAAACACGTAAGGATGGAACGTTCAACAGTTGAAATAAAGATAGGGATCATCCATCCATCAGCCTTTGTAGGTCCACTGCTGGACATAGGCCTCCCCTAACTTCCGCCACTCTGACCGGTCCTGAGCCTTCTGAATCCAGCGGATACCCGCTGTCCTCTTCAGGTCGTCGGTCCACCTGGTCGGGGGGCGTCCTGTGCTCCTTTTACCGAGGCGTGGTCTCCATTCGAGGACCTTTCTTCCCCAACGGTTATCGGTCCTTCGAACTATGTGGCCAGCCCATTGCCACTTCAGCCTGCTAATTCTCTGAGCTATGTCGGTCACCCTCGTTCGTCTACGGATTTCATCATTTCTGATTCGATCGCGTAGAGAAATACCGAGCATAGCTCGTTCCATAGCCCGCTGGGCGACTCTAAGCTTATTCATAAGGCCAATAGTGAAGCACCACGTCTCGGATCCGTATGTCATCACTGGCAACACACACTGCTCGAACACCTTCGACTTCAGGCACTGAGGTAACTTTTTGGACGACAAGATATGACGTAGTTTCCCGAACGCAGCCCATCCGAGTTGGATTCTACGAGTGACTTTTTTCTCGAAGTTGGACTTACCCATTTGGATCACTTGTCCCAGGTAAATGTACTCGTCTACAACTTCGAGAGCAGCGCCGTCAACAACAACCGGTACGGGTGTGACATGGACATTCGACATGATTTTCGTCTTGTCCATGTTCATCTTAAGACCCACCCGTTGTGAGGCGCTGTTCAAGTCCCCGAGCATTGTACCAAGTTCCTCCAGGGATCCCGCCAGGATGACTATATCATCGGCATATCGCAGGTGTGTGATGTATTCGCCATTGATGTTGATGCCACGTCGTTTCCACTCCATCAGCTTGAACACGTCTTCCAACGCAGCGGTGAACAGTTTTGGGGATATGACATCCCCTTGTCTGACACCTTTCTGCAGTTGGATGGGGTTCGTTGCTGTGTCCTGTACTCTGACGGACATGGTGGCAGATGAGTATAAATACTTCAACACCTCGATATACCGGTAGTCGATCCGGCACCGTTGGAGAGAATTTAGTACCGCCCAGGTCTCGATAGAATCAAAGGCTTTCTCATAGTCCACATAGGCAACACATAACGGCAGATTATACTCCTCGGTCTTTTGTATAATCTGCCGCAGTGTGTGTATATGGTCTATGGTGCTGTAGCCTTTTCGGAATCCTGCTTGTTCGGGAGGCTGGAAGTCGTCAAGCCTGCGTGCAATGCGATTTGTGAGCACCCTCGAAAACAGCTTATAAACGTAATAAATATAATAATAAGATAGGGATGCTACGAGTATATTATATTCTTGCACATGTTTTCTAATATGTTTCTGTCGCGATGATCAAAAATTTGATTTCTGCCAAAGGATCTATAATAAACCAATTTACTGACGTTTACTGATGCCAAAGCAAATAGTAAATAATTATTACAACTCCAGTCCAAATGCAGCAACAACATTTGCACTTTGAATGCGCTACAAGCTTTGACCAATCGAACTCGGACTTGGCGGCCCAGACAAAATATTTTCAGCGTGGTTCTACATGCCGTTAGGAGAAACGGTCCATGAATAAATTATTCGCAGTAGACTTTTACGACCATAGTACTACATAGGCGTGATAATATTACAAAGAGTGGTATTGTTGTCAATGCTATAAACAAGAATATTATTGAAGGCACTTAATAGTTTTAGGCAGAATAATTTATCGTATTTTATTTACGATCCGTTGCCGAGCTACAAAATTAAATACTAAAAATAAAAGTTTAAAGAAAAATATCCTCGAGCTTTTTTGATTCTACAGTATTTTAATTAATTAAATAATACTATTTGGGACTTTATCATTGTACTCGTATAAAAGGTCACTTTGACGGATCACCAAAAGACAAGAGTATCAGGAGCGACTTTACTTTACATACCCTCTGAAGCACTGAAACACTGAATATTTTGATGAGGGGGAGGGGGGAGGGAGAGGTGAACAGGGAAGGGGAGTTGTTAGGCGGTACAGAGTATGCCGGGTCTGCTAGTTCTGTAATATAAATAATTACAGAAGGTTTTAAAATAACTCCCTGCATACCTAATTATTTTACTCTGTGTACATAGATACAATCTAAAAGTAGAACTGATCTACATTGTATTTTGAATCGATGCGTTTAAACTAAATATACTCTTGTTTCCCCAAACACGCCAAAAAACTGTAGGTATCTTCTAAAACAAAACCTACCAAAATTAATATTCATAGCAACTTCCTTTGTCTCACAAAAATGTAGATTGGCAGGAAGATCGATCGCTTATAAAAGAATATTGGAATATTGGACCAAAGGAAATTGGATGGACAAATTAAATCAGAAACTTGGTGAGGAAAGTGAGGAATAAAAACTATCTAATTGTTTTACGTTTGAATAGTAACAACAAAAGGGAGTTGGGAAATCTCATAAAAATTCACAACGCTTATCGTCAAGGACGCATTAATTGTTTTAGTTAAATTTAGGCCTTTTGTGCTGCAAATGAATATTACTTTTTGTTTTACGTCTTCACCTAAGAAATAAATTAAACTTGGTTAAACTTACTGGTACTAAAAGTATTTCTCGTAATTGTAGAGGCTTAGAAATTGTGTCACCATGCTGTTCCAAATTGATGAAAGAGTTAGTCGCACAAGTATCCAACTATAGGAGTACAGCAAAAATAATGAAGCAATTATTACCGTTGGTCTCTGACACTACTGACTGATAACAATTTGATATCAACGGTTTCATGTGTCCTTTAAAATACGTAACCACTCAAGATAATCTTTCCAACGCGGCCAAGGCATCTCGGTGGTTGAGCATATCATGTACCTAAGTGATTGATTCACCGAGTAGGTGAGCTCCATTGAACTCCATTGATTGGTAACAAGCTCTATTGAACACCATTGACGTGAGATTTGATCCGAATAATCAGATTATTATGGACCATTTGTTTTAATCAGGATGTAACTAGGTAAGTTTATTAGAAGGCTTGAGATTGCATACTGAAAGCAAGAGTGTCACTTAAGTGAAAAGGCCTCGAGCGGTCATACTGAAAGAGGCGATAACGCGTACTTGTTAGGTGTTCAAGAGAAAAGGGTAGAAGTTTTAAAAACCTTTGAAGGCGCTTAGATGATTTAATGAAAATAAGCAAAGTAATAATGATTAACTCATATTGAAGCTGAAACATTGATACTGTTTAATAATTTAAGAGGGCTTTTTGGAAATAATTGAATCTTAAAGGGTATACTGTTTCAGTACTGAATTGGTGTAGTTAACGACATTACTATGTGACAGGCTTACAACAACCCATTAGGAAAACCCAACTATCGAATGATTTCTTTGAGTGTGAGACATTTTGCTAAATGTATAACGGTGCCTTGAAATTCAACCAACTAAGGTAAACAGTTAAAATAACGTCAACTTACTCTATTAGGGTAACATGTTACTAACATACAATGTAACATTTTGATCAATTACGACTCCAGGAATATACCCATGCTCCCTGCGCGAATCAGTAACATTATTTTCTATTTTAACTGGTTATCCTCCTAGGCTACTATTAAATGTGTGACTTAATTGAAAAGCGCTATAAAGATGCCAATTCAAATGATTCTCGTTATGTTGTTTAGTTCTCTTTTTTTGGCTTCCTTGAGAAAAATTTCTGTGAATCGATAAATTCGTTGTTTTGCTTTCCTTTCTTGTAGAGTTTCAGTGTATTTTATAATGGTGTACGAACTTCAAAGCAAAATAAATAATTAATGCTACATAAAAGTTATATTCAATATGTATTAACTGTTTAAACAAATACACATAAACGACATTGAAAAAGAAAACATGTTTATAGGCACTTTCGTTTTTATTTTGTGAAACAGATAAAAATGGTAATAAAATGCAGTTTTCAAGCTTAAGACTTTATATCAAGCTCTTTTCCCCCTAAGGTCCGCTACTTATAGTACACCATTTTAGAAGTTAGCACTATTTATGTTTTGAATTCTTATTTGGAAGCTTGTTCGAGTCAGTCATTACGTAATTTTACAGTAAGATCAATTTTATAAGCATAAGGTTTAATATAATTCTCAAAAAAAAATTACCGACTTCAAAATTAGGGAAAGCTCAAAAACTACCTGTAATATCTCGCTCAAATTTTAACCAGCTTCCGAATATAATCATAATCATCAAAATCGGTAGGTACACCCAGTAAACAGTTATGAGGTAACATACATAAAAAAAAACACAGTAGCATTGGAAACCTCCTCCTTTTTTGAAGTCGGTTAAAAAGTAGTCCGTATTATGTTGTTCTGGCATCTGGATTCAGTTTGTTTTTCTCGCGGGCCCATCTAATTTATCTAGGCTGATCGACCATTAGACGGGTATTTGCGAGGATCGTAACTTACGGGCCTTATTTGGGTTTGAAGTATAATTTATCGTCTTCAATTCCATCTGTAAAAGGAAAGGTTAAGCAATAAATTGGACGCAGCTGTGTTACGGACATAAGCTTCGAATTAGGTAACAAAAGAGGCGATTTGCGAACGTTTCTCAGCAATTTGTTATGGCAACAAAAATTTCAGTTATTGCTCGGTTGCGCCATTGAATCGCATTCTGACTTTTGATTTGTGAGCCTAGTTTATTAAATTGAATATTTTTCGAACGAGTAATAAATTATTTTGAAATAGTATTTTTTTACCCGACTGCGCGATGCAAGGGAAGGTTATGTGATAATCAGTCTATGTATGTTTTTTCCTATGTGGCGTTGTAAAGACCAAAACTGTTGACCGATTTTGATGATTCTTACGTCAATCGATTTCTCTTAACCTAGCAAGTGTTACTAAGACACGACAATAATCAAAATTTATCACAGCGACAAACAGACGTCAAGTGGGGTATCAGTATCATATCAGCCAATGAAAAAACGTTCTAACGCGTATTAGTAACATAATTTTGACTTTTTGCGTTTTTGACCATTTGTGTTTTTGTCAATTTACGAGTTTGACATTATGCGTATTTGAAATTTTGCCTGAAGCGTTTTATTTTTAGTCATTTTGCATGTTTGACTTTTTGCGTGTTTGACTTTATGCGTTTTTGACCTTAAGAGTATAATCCATTTCTATGACAGTTAAATGTTTGGTAAACACATGTTTAAATCATCGTCAATATCAGATAATGTGTTAATTGTGTTCCTTCAACCCACCGAGAAAATTTTATTGAGATGAAATACGTTGTATGATGTTGTGTTATGTGATAACATATGAGTATACCGTGCTAAAATTATACAAATAATACGCGTGGAACTTTAAATTCATGAGAAATGAAAAGTATTTTTACCAAAAAGTAAAGCTTGTTTCAAAATGTTAAAAGCAAAATAATCTATTGTAAGATTTTTTGCAGTAAATAAAAATATTTCGTGTTATACCAACCCTCATTAGTGTACTCGAGCTTGCGTACGCCTACAAGAACATGGTGTGTGAATAGCATTCAAATAGCTCAAATTTTACGAGGGAAAAATTTTGGAAAACTTGTTTATATTTTCCACCCTACGTTATATCAAGTCCATGCATGAACCCTCGTTTTGTATCACGTAAATTTTGGTGTACAACAGTACAATAATTTGATCCTTCAATCTACTTCGAATGTAAGAGAAAATTCTTCCATGTGATTCAATGGTTTGGAAACTCCATATACTAGCACTATTATTTGTTAATTTAGAGAGAAAGTTGAATAAGCCATCGCCAAGCTAACCTTCATTGTTCTTGGAGCATTTTGCTTATCAACAGAGAAGGCTACGGCATCAGGCGAGGTCTCAGGAGTGTCGGAAACACTTGGGCTGGGAACTAATCCTTACACCATTCCGAACTAAAGCAGTATGGTAATGCTCTGGGTCTCCTCAAGATGACCCCTAGAAAGAGAGAGCCCAGCCAAAGAGACTCGAGCTCAGTAGTAGTCCAGTTTGGTTTTGCTCCTTGTTTGAAGCCAATCAAACGTTCCAATTCTATGTATCCATACTGTCCACAGAGATTCCAAGTGCGTCGCTATACGAATGAAAACATTTTAATATGACAGAACCAAAAGTTCCAACGGTGGATGTCTTTAAAATTTTAGAATTTCATTCCAAATTCAGTAGTAATTTTGTACATGCAGAATGTTACAGAGCGGATTATGTTCCAACACTTTCGGGCCATAAAACGTGTCGTTACATGCTCGAGTTGTTACTAAAGCTATTCTCCAACTGTCTTCTCCTTTATTTTGTCGTGGACCGTTCGCATCGACCAATGACAATTTTAAGCTGGTGTTGAAGTTACAGGAATCAAATTATAAGAATTTGCAGGTGAATTATTTAACAGCTGGGCGAATATACCTATTGAATAAATTACAAATAACTGTTTTATATATCAGAGAAATACCGCTTTTTTCTTGTTTGGCAACGCCTCGGTGGATTTTACTATTTTATTGGCACACGAGTTAGGGTTCTATTAGGAATAGGTTAGATAACCTGTAATAATATATTATCATAAGATAATTTATGTCCGGAATAGGGATCAGAAATATATTATTATAGTGAATGGTTAGCATTACATATCCGATTTCTAAGGATATCTTTATCCCAACAAAGATACAATGAAAGAATCCATGTAGCATTACTAGATTGACTGCTCAATCACTACAAAACAAGTGGCATTAAATAAAAATAAATATTCACAACACAGATAGCACGGGATAGCATTTTTTAAAATCACTTAGAGATAAATGGCGGACGCAGTCGTTGTTCAATCAGAGATCCAAATTTGAACAAAGTGTGAACGGTTCGTGTTGAAGTGATACATCACTGTCAATTGTGGGTTCGTAAAAGATGGGCCGCCCGGTTGTGAAGTAGGAAATATTAATCTTGGCTTGACTCCTTTACTTGTACTACTTGTTAACTCTGTGTGTTGTGTTTAATCTAGAATTATAGTTCGATGACCCGTGTGGCGCAATGGTTACCATGCCGGAACGCCGTTTGACGGGTCCTGGGTTCGATTCCCAGCGAGGCAAAATTTTGTATGTCTTTGTGTGTTGTCCATGTCACCAACACAGGAAGCCCTGCTGTAGGGTTATGGGTGTGTAGCGTTATTTATTTACTCTGTAATATTTGTTAGCAAGTGAGTGATGGCATAAGTACATCTTCATCATCTGGAGTAAGCACTAAGCATGTCTTCTGTGGTTCTGGCAACATCCGGGTGGCCTAGAATATCGCCTATAAACATAGTGTAGTAAAAGGCAACTGGAGGTAGAACTGATCAGCTTGGTGGAAGGGTTCCGCGTATCTTACCGACAAGCCTAGCTTAGGCCCAGATATCACCTTGCTTGAAGTTGCTTGAGCTAGTCGCCAATCGACTTTTCATATGCTGCTTTCGTATTAATGGAGGCTTGCTTATTTAACCTCCGACGCAAAATGAGGGGTGTAAAAAATTTAACGTGTATGTGTGTCTGTCTGTGGTATCGTAGCTTCTAAACGAATGGACCGATTATGATGCGGATTTTTCGTTTGAAAGCCGACGTGGTCAAGATGGTTCTTAGCTACGAGTATGTTTAGTGTGAATAAAACTGTCAGCATTTTTTTATTTTAAAATTTGTAGTTATGTCTATGATTCACAAAGAAATCTTACCCTCTTTTTATACATACGATGTCATTGATGATACAGTATGTTCCGTCGTCCTTACGATAATTTTGGGCCCCAGCAAAACATGACAGGGATTAGCTAGTTTTGAAACTATAAATAATACAAGACACAATACTAAATAAATAAAACAACAAAGGTTTTTGCCTTATGAATATTTATCGCGTCATACTTTTTTATTGTGCTCATAAAATGCAGAGTCTTTTTAAATATTCAAGGCGTATCGTTACTCCGTCGTGGGTCGAACTTCGGTTGCAAATTAAACTTCGCGAAAGGGTGTCGTCGTGTTTTCAATTACATTTTTGATGAAGCTTCGTACTGATAAAACAGTTCCTGGATGAATGAGTTTGTTTGGCAAATGTGAAATCTGGAGTATCTATGAGAGTTCTCACGCTTTACACCTAAAGCTTTTTCGTATTTTTTTTTTTTGAACGAAATCTTGAAAAACAAAAGTAGTGAATTTGACTTTGCTATTCTGAAACAAGCGAAACAGAAATGATATGCACAAAGATATTTTACTACAGACATGTTATGTTGATACATTGCAGAGTTCAGTTTTTGATGACAACTTTTTTAGACTCAATCACTCAAAGACAGTTGTCAAATTTCTTAATGGAAGCTACATCTGACATTCGACTATCTTAATTTCAGTGCCATCTTGGCATATCTTTACCTCTTTTCATTATATCATTGGATTAGCATTAATACCTATCCACAAATCTTGGAAACTAAAATGACAAACACTAATGTCAAAGTTCGTAATAATGATACCAGCAAAATTTGTGCAATCTACTTTTCTGGTTTTTTGAATCGTAAACTATGTCGTAAGATTAGTAACATATTAGAAGTGACAGTCATATCTACCTAAATATTTAGTATTGTGATAAGTAGTATAAAATTAGTTGTATACGGTATACCGAATGTAACCATAACCAATAACTCGTTCATGTAAGCAGAATAACTTTTAAATTCAGTTAGTAAGGGTAAATATATTATAGATATATTATTATGTATGATATATTTGCTTAAACTTATTATTATACTAGTTTTATGGACTCTTCAATAATCATACAAATAGTGGACCCACCATAAATGCTGGGAAACATTTTCCGATTTACTTTCCGGTTAATGGTCATCACTATTTAATTTGCACCCGAAACTGGTCACCCATGAAACGTAAATTCAAGATTTGCGGACGGACTTTAGAAACACACACGCAAAATATACAGACTACTGTCAGTGTAAAGTAACCCTTTGACACTTAATAATCGAACTTGTAGGTAATTAAAAAAAAAATGATATCTAAACAATGAAATAGCCCCAACTCAGAGTCACTAACGGTTACTTAAATCGCTCCGTACAGAATTTGTATAGAGATTCTTTAGTAAGGAGCGATTAAAGTAACCGTTAGTGACTCTGAGTTGGGGCGTTAGTGTACTAAAACAAAAAAAAATACTGTGCTGTTAACCGTTATGGAGTTGGCATGGCATAGCATGGGCATAGTATTAGGTCATAAGGAAGTATTTCTAATTAAGATTGCAAGATTTGAGCGTTTAAAAACGTCACCCAAGTATTCTGAAACATTCTAAAATTCATTAAAATCTTTTTAGTCTATTTGTAAAAGAAAACATGAAATAAGTTTAAGAGACTTTAGCAACTATTTCCGATGAAATTCTATCAACCAACGGGTTGCAGCAAAAACCTAATTGAAACACGCTTCTGTGCTAAGAGTTTCTTTTTTGCAACGTTTGATTTAGCAAGTATCTAGAGTCTGCTAGAGTTAATATTTTAGGTACACATTGTTACGTACGTAAGGTCAGTAACGACATAAGCATAATAGATTACTGCTTAATATGTTTTCATTTGGAATTGCATTGCTGTTCCTGCTGATAATAATACGCGTACCATTCTCATTCGTCATCTGTATTATTTCGCATAAATATTATATCAAAATACTCCTATAATAAACGGGTGCATTTGAAATAGTTCCATTATTACCGACTTAAAAAGAGGAGATTTTCAAATCGATATAATCAATTAAAACTGATACACGTTATTAAATTAATACCTTTATTTTTGGAGATTTCAACTCCACCACACATTTTTTTTTTTTTGTAAAAATAAGTTTATATATGTATACATCTGGTGATGTTACTGTGTTTTTGTCTTCTTTTACTTCAGCAATTTTTTGTATTGAGCATTCTGCAGCTATTTGCAAATCAATGACAAAAACAAATAGGTTTCTACAATATCATTTTTGTAATACATTCCTGTCTGTACCTGCATCTGTTTCAACTGAGTTTCATCTGTTACTATAAAGCCTGTTTTATTACCTTATTACTCATCTTCACGAAAGTACGTCATCAACATTCCCGTTGACAGATTTTACTGTGATTCATTTCGTGGCAGGCCTTTTTTACGCAAAACCAATATCTCTTCGACTTCATTACGTAGAAAGCCACTGGCATTCGTTCGTGTGCCAAATTTTACTATTTAGGAAAAGAAGGATATAAGATTAAGTATATTTTTTACATTGAATAAATTTTTGACGACCCTGTAGCCTAGTTGGCAGCGACCCTGCCTGCAAAGCGAGGGGTCCCGGGTTCGATTCCCGGCCGAGGTAGGTATCTATGACAGATAAATAATATGTACTCGGGTCATGACTGTTATTGTGATGTCATGCGTCTTCCATGCCACCCGCGAAACAGGTAAAAACCTACTGCGGGGTTATGAATGAGTAAGCGTATTAAGCGTTTATTTACTTTATCAGATGGTCTTCGAAGTGTGAATAATGTTGTGAATAGTGTAAATTTAAATGTTTTTAACACTTATATTCCACCTTTTGAGTCTTTTTCCGTTGGAGAGAGTCTATCTACATATCCGACGCGAGCATCAATACACTCTTTTATTTACAATATCTTAATCATTTATCTTTTAACATTAATGCTTATAATCTTCACTGGTGATTATTATTAGATGTAATTTTTTATAGTTCTATGTATTATTTTTAGAATTGAAATCGAAAGCGTTTCCGAGAGCAATTAAAATGGAGAACTAATGAGACGTTTAATCAGACAAAGGAATAGTTTTGAGGTTTGAGTACTGTCAAAAGCTTCTTTCATAGTGTTAAACATTCATATTGCATCATCACAAAATTATAACGAATGCTTTGATAAACAGTTTCCTTTTTGTAACCAAGGACCACTCTTTGAATGATATTTGCCCGGCATTCACGGAATTTGAGTCTATTATTTACAAGGGAATTTAAAGGGGACTTCAGGTGATTTTATTGCAATTTGCGCAATTGCAAACACTTTATGAGCTTTCTTTTGAGTCTGAAATGTTCTTTTAAAAGGTGCAGGTACTGTTTTCACTTGCTAATGTTTTTATCATTTTATGACATCCTACTCACATAGTGATAAATGATCAACCATCATCAACGATTATTATGACTGATTAAAACGCTTACATAAGGTTTTGTAACAAAATATATAACACATCATATTAACACCCATGACCCGAGTACAAATATTTATCTGTCAAATAATATCTGCCCCGGCCGGGAATCGAACCCGTGACCCCTCGCTTCGCAGGCAGGGTTGCTATCAACTAGGCTACAGGGTTGTCTCTTGCGATTCCTCTGGTGTTGCTCATGTCCATAGGCAACGGTAACCACTTACCATCAGGTGGCCCGTAAGCTTCTTCGTCTGCCCTTCAGGCTATAAAAAAAAGTATAGCAAAACTACCTCTCATATATGAACTGAACAGTATTTGTATTTCTTTTGTGGCCGGTAACGCATCGCTAATGCAAATGGTGTAGTTACCTAATGTTCATGAGCGTCACTGATCACTTAACAGATATTAATTTGATTCATCTACTAGGCAAAATAATAACCCCTTATTTACAAATATACATATCTACGCGCCAATTCCTATCTACCTGTCCTATTTAGGTTTAGGAAACAAGCTTATCGTAGATACATTTTACCAAAACGATGTTTATTTGAATTTTTCCAAAGATACATCGGCACGAACAAGCAATGTACCCGTGAATCTAAGTACGTTATCGCGATAGCTAAGCAAGCGTCTTTTACGCACGAATCATAATATACCATCTCAAAATAACATCATATTTTTGCCTTAATATACACAAAATATACCCACAATTTTCTGAAGATACCAAAAATTTTACATGCGAAACATTTTCGTGGTTTTTTAATTAATGTTTCATTGATCAATTTTTAACAAAGAAACCAAAATATAGCTCTGATAGTAAGCTTAAATCATATTGCTAGGCCACAAAGTCTTTGAAAAAGTACGATACTTTGCAAAATATTTTTAAAACTACCCATATTTTCATTCGTTCAAAGAGGAAATGAGGTGAAATTCGTTTCACAAAGCTTTCTTGCGGCTACCTCGATACTATTCATACTTTTGAATATCCCATAAAAATGAGATCAGGGCATGATTTTATGGATAAATGGTAAACTTTATTCGTGAAACAATTTTATTTAGAACTGACTGTGATGCATTTCATTTCGCTAATCGCAATAAATTTTTTATGATAAATATTTTGTGGGTAAAATACGATAGTCATCAACTCATAAAAATCGCCGATAACTTCAATTTTGTTGTGTACTACGTAATTATTAAAGTTTAAATCTCATACGCACACTACGAAACTATTAAAGAATATAAAATGGTCGCTGGTCGTAGTAACGTCAACCCTATGTTAGCTGAGACTCCAAAGTCCAAACACTGCTTTATAAAAAGGGCTATACGAAAATTTATTTAGTGTTCTGTCAGCGGTTTTGTCTGCATTTTCCAGGATAATAAGTACCCTATCTTGTTCCAAATCATGTGTGCTAAATTTTATCAAAATCTATTTTGTAGTTTTGCGTGAAAGAGTTACAAACATCCTCACAAACTAAACATTTATAATAAGAATAAGTAGTATTTAGTAATATAATTATAATTTTTCTACAATTAAAATATGATTTTTTTTTATTTTCACCAAACCAGTTGAACCAATAAATGTGCTCCAAATCATTTCAACTCCGTAACAAAGATAAGTGGATCGTTCTGAAAAAGCTTCTCATCAAAAAGTTTCACGTTTGAACCGGGTTTGTGAGCGAATTCGAGAGGATATTGATGCAGGGTAAGCCCTGGCCGGCTTTGTTGGTCACTTTCAGAGAGATTTTTAAATTTTTTACTCGTAAGCTTGAGAGATAACTGATTTCTCGGCACATTTTTCAGTGTGAAATAAAATGAAATGAAATTTTAAAGATACTTCCTGTTGTACGTTTTATACAAGGGCTTATCTTTAGATTCTTGAGGAGGCCTACATAATACTCTGCATTGCTGTTCCATTGCAGACTAACCACCTAGTATAAGTGGTTATCGTTGCCAGTAACAAGTTAGGCATCGCCGATAAGTGGCCGGTCAAGAAAGATAAGATTGCGTGTTTGACTTTTTGCGTTTTTGACCTTATGAGTATAATCCGAGAAAACAAAAAGAAAGAACTGGCTCTCAAGTCCACAGCCGATATACGACAAGTCGACTAACTTAAATAAAAAAAAATATAATAACACGAATAATATTAATGAATAAATCTAATATATAAATTTCTCGTGTCACGATTTTTTGAAGTTGAACTCCTCTGAAACGGCTCGACCGATTTTCGTGAATCTTTGCGTGCATTCGGCTAGGGTGGAGAATCGGACAACATGCAGGAAAAGTTTGACCAAATGAGGGTTGACCAAATGCGTGTTTGACTTTGAGCGTGTTTGACATTGTGCGTATTTGACGTTGTGCTTATTTGATGTTGTGCGGATTTGACATGGTGGGTGTTTGACTTTATGCGTGTTTGACTTTATGCGTTTTTGACCTTACGAGTATAATCCATCTATTTTTCATCCCCCTAAATGTTAAGGGTGGTCCGTCCATCCCTAAATTTTTGGCAGAACAACGTTTGCCGAGTCTGCTAGTGATATTATAATCCTCACGAGCCCTACCACCAAGCTTGCAATAATTATAATATTTCTTGCAACCGATTAAGCAATCAAAAATAAAAGATCAAAGAGCCTCTTTCCCAAAAGCTGATCAATGCGTAACGAAGCAACTTGTCGTATTTTGCCATCTTACAAACGAAGCGTTCAGCATGATATAATTTCGCGTCACGTTTCCACGAAAGCGCTTTACGGTCTACGTTCTTGATGGCGTTTTGATACACATTTACGTTCTTGTAATAACTACGTAAAGGGACTGATATTTCAATTTAGAGATAAGGTTCAGGATTAATGTTACAGTCCGATAGGAGACTTTTGGTGTCTGTCTGTTAACCGCGTGTGAAGTAGTTGGAATCGTGAAAGAATTGCTCGAAAGATTACCTATAATATATTTCGTTTATTTCTTGTTACAAGTTTTCAAGGTAGCTAAGTAGCACGAAAGGGTTGTGTCGAAAGGGTGAGGCCAAATAAGCATATTTTTTGAGCTGTGCGTCGCGTGAAATAAATCGATTCCATACTAAAGTCCAAACACATTTTGCGTCGCTGTGAGGTACAAACAGGACTTTAGTATCAACTCTCGTTTTCCGCGACTGACAGCGCGGACAGACAAAAAATACGTTCGTTTAGCCCCAACCTTACTTCAGAAAAACGCGCGACAGTAGCAATACACTACCGCTTCTAACTTTCGCACTAAGTGTTGTCGTGCATCTTATTTCTATAAGCTCGAAGATGCTCTAAGTGTGGGTATTGTTTAAAGTATATTAAGATCGTTTTAGAAACTTTTCCATTGTGTATTCAAGCTGCTACGTCTTTATTTACGTATTAATAACACTTATAATCTATATTTTAGTACAGATATTTAGTTTGAACAAAAGGAAGGTGTGCTCGTAGTGTGCAAGCAGTTTGTATAAATAACAACAAATAATAACATATAATTATGGATTTCTTTAAGATCCTTCTATCTCTATCATTCCTATTTATCTACACTCCAATCATAATTTATTATAGGTAGGTACTTTGTAGTATGAACATTTCAAGGATACCTCACCCCACATTACACGCCAATAATAATTCAAAATTACTAACCGTGTAACGTTCCACACAATAGCACACGGGATGATAATTTAAAATCTAGGTTATTGCATCAAATAGCGTTGATGTGTTCGAATGTTTTAGACAGAATGCGCTTAACGCCCCAGGCAATGGCCCATTTCGTCTCATGAGTCCCAATTTAAGCGCAGATTAACTCTATGCAGCTGCTGTAAAACTACGCTTTGCGCTTGTATCAACATGATTCCACTACGAGCATACAAGCGTATAAAACCAACTGTTATTATAGCGACGATGCTACACTGATTAACCATCTCATTTTGATCTGTTCTATTGGCTTTGACCCAAAGCGAAATATTACAGGGCAAGGGTCTGTTTGTGTTTACTTATAAAAATTGATTGACCCGTATAACGCAATGGTTACGATGCCGAACCGCTGTTCAAAGGGTCCTGAGTTCGATTCCCAGTGAGACCAAATTTTACGATGGGTTTAAATCTCTGTTTTCGGTTTGGGTGTAGGTATGTGTTTTTGTTTTTGTGTATTGTTTGAAAAAAATTGAGGAGACATTCAGCGTTAGTTTCAATGTGAATTGAATTTTATGTCATCTAAATAGCAGACAAACCAGCAGACGAGCCACCTCATGGTAAGTGGTTACCGTCATCCATGGATAGATACCTGCAATACCATAGGGATCACCGATAGCATAGGGCCAAGAAGAAAAGATAGAAGACATGTATTCATACACATATCTGACCAGAAATAAAACACGAGACACCGAGTTACGAAATGACCCTTATGGCTTAAAAAATTACAATTGTCGTTAATTACACAGCTATGGATTGCAACATTGGCTTATTAATTAACCTTAATTACGACCCATCAGATCTGTTTGAGATTCTGAGTATCACCTGACCTTTTTTGTCCGGTAATTCCGAATTAAGCACGTTTATTCTACGAGTATCGTATTGAGAATAAAGCTGGATAATTATCGTGCAAAGAGCTTTGCTCCGGCCCAATGATTGTACCTATTATTAGCCTATCAATATGGCGAGCACGAATGTCTATCTTCTTCTTTTATTGTACTCAAAATGGTTATCACGTTCGGTGTGAAAGAAAAATGTTTTTCGTCTAAAGCGTCGAGTGTAGATATATTGACGTAAAGGACGCGAGTGAACTGTGTGAAGTACATCAAATGGAGAATGGTCGCGATTCATGGACCAACATGAACTTTTCTCCTCATTCCTGTGAGTAATAAAAAGAAAGAAAGAGAAAATAACACATTTATTACGTAAAAAATACACTTACATTGACGAATGACGACCCGAGTGGTGTACCTATTGCTTACAATGCAGAACCGGCGCGGTGCCGTGCCAAGGTCCTCTGTTTGATCCCCAGCGAGGTGGAAATTTGAATGATGAGTTTGAATTTCTGTTCTCGGTCAGTTTGTGTTCTTGTCATATGTTTTGTCCATGGCACACACGAAACTGAATCCTAGTGTGGGGCTACATGTAGCGTTACTTACGGTTATAAATTATTAAATAACAAAAGGTTAAGATACAGGTGTATACTATTGTATTATTAGTGGACTCTTTATGAATCGGAGCCTGCTCAGCATTGTGCTGGGGTCCGCCAGTCAGTGCTGATCTTCCGCAGGATCCATTTATAGATGCCACGGAGATCTCTCAGCAATGTCTTAATTTTTTTTATTATACTAGAACTATCCATACAAACAAAGGTTAATATTTAAGGCCGAATTGCCTGTGAACCTTACCTTATTAAGCCATAAACGTTTTTGAAGTGAAAACTTCTTTAGGCGCGTTGGGCATTTTTAGATGGGATGAAACCAATCAGCTCTCGACACCATAATCATTCTAATCGACACCTACCTATAGCGCCATCTCTGAGAGGATAACAGAACTATAGTTACCTTATTTACAGATCGTATTAATATCAAGATTGTAGTTTACATATACTTTACGAAGTGTTGGCAGAAAAATGTAATGAATAAAAACACTTCATTTAAAAGTATTTCCTGCACAATAAAATATTTACCTGACTATTCAAGAAATACACACGTAATTGTTCAAGTTTTCACTTCTGTTGACACTCCCGGAGTGCACTTTTATCCTAATGGCTAGCTACTATCTTCCTTTCCTTTTAAATTCGACTGACAAGTGCTTTTTATACTCCGTTTTTAAAACGAGACTTATTTAGTAAATAGTCTTGGCACGACATTTATTAAAACATCAGTGAAAAAAATATTTAAAAAATTATCATTATTATTACTGTTTTAGCATTAAATATTAAAATAATTATCTTCAATACTTTGCATTTTATGCCTGCCTTATTTTTAAATTACGAATTATGACCTCTAAGAAATCTGTTTACCAAATAAAACACGTCTAAAAAAATTATAAGTTTTGTGATCGCATGATCGGATCTAATATTGCAGTTTCCATACTTCTTTTCTGGCCAATAAAGTATTTATGATGTCATTGATATAGTTTTTGGCCATAGGCAACAGTGACCACTTATGTCAGGTGCGAGTCAGACTTATAAACGAAGGTTTCCGTACAGTGTAATATAAACGTCGAAAAAAACATGGTTCTTCATTCTGGTGCTTTTGTTTTATATTTTGATATGATTTATTCATAATAATAGCATGGTAAGTAAAAATTATCACAGTAGCGTGTTGAAAGTTAATGAACGCCCTTGTTAAAGAAATGCAACATGGGTCGGTTAATAAAGCTGCGTCTGTTTCATTTACATCCCAAAATCCATTTTGGTTTATGTGACAAATAATAAATACCAATTGAAACAAAATAAATGTACGATCGTCGATTCAGGCCATAATTTTAACGTTTTAATAAGTGATTTCAGAATCTGGAAATGAAGTTTTAATTTCTTATTATGGTTATGTGTGGCATTGTTCAGCCTTAAAAGAAGCCTTTGGCGTTAAAAGAGGGATGTTATATGTTTAATGTTTGTTTATCTGTATGTCTATATTTGTATCTGAGCGGATGTTACTTCAATTATCATTTTTTGCAATCTGTGTTGAATACTTTAATTTACTGTTTGCTCTTTCCATTACGCATTTTAAAATAAATCAGGCATAACTTGAAAGAATTTAAGGATCATAATATAATGCGAAAACTGGTCTGCGAAACGTACAAATGTCTCGATACTCAAGGATCTCAAAGTAACTACGAGGCTATCGTCCATTTGCCTACAAATAGTCCTTGAGTATTTCGGTCACTTCGCCCTTAAATATGGAGGTAACGAGAAGGTTGTCCTAAGATCGAAGGGAACTGACCTCGGAGAATAAGCCCAATCCGTTGGACAGAGCAAATCCGCACCGCATTAGGCAGCAAAGTGTATGAGGCCATACATGCAACCGATAACAGGAACCGATGGCGCAAAATCGTCAATGAGAAAGTGATTCGTGGACGGTCACGACCCTCAGCAGTGAGACAGCGACGCAAGAAGAAGGAAGAATGCTAAAACTAATATTTTCAAACTAATAATTCAATAACAAATAGTGCTAAGATTGTTTATCAAATAAGACTCATCCAAAAAATAATAAATTATAACACCTTCTGGCCAAGATGTTAAGTCATCTCTAAGCAACCTTCGTTGTCAACATCCCCCTAGCGCGGACGTCGGACTTTGCTTCGTCTATTATTATGCGTACCGCAAGGGACTGGTATAAATTGTCCGCGTGGGTGTTTCCCTCTGATTATAATGTGGGTGGGTGTCTTCAAGTCAAGAGTGAATATGCTTCTACTAAGTTAGTGAGCTTTACCATCCATGACTTCATTTCCGCTTACCATTAAATGGTTTTGTGGTCAAGCACTAACTTATTCTGCATAAAAAACAGTCTATTTTTTAAAATACGCACACTTTTCTGAATACATAAATAATTGAATATTGGATATTATTGATTTACTTTTATTATTTTACGACTTCAAATCACCTAGACCAAATATACAATCCAAAGCTAAAACAAAGATATTAAAATTCAGTGAACAGCAGCTTGTCCCAACACGGCGAACGATAAAACTTTTAATAAAAATCTTAACGTCTGTAACCGACTCAATTTCGCTAAAGTGGCCCAAGTTTATAACGAGTTCCATAAGTCACTATGTAAGCTGCAACTGTTACAAACGAGTGGACACCTGCTTAAATGCAAAAACAACGTCTTGAACTGACTGGATTAACGTCGTGTTAAGATTAAATTATAGATATCGCACCTTTGGTGGAACAAGGGCACATCTTACAAAAAATCGTAAAATGACAAAAATTAAACAAAAAAATATTTTACACCTACAAAGTACATGGCCATATTTACAAATAAATGGGTCGTATCTCATGCAAAGAACAAACACTTTGAAGCAATAAAAAGACGAATAATACGACTCGGAATGCAAAAAAAAAAAACTTTGAAATGGCTCTCCTGTAAAATTACAAAAGTGCAGTTAAGCCCTTGTTCCACCAAAGGTGCGATATGATATTGCATTGGAATTTTTACAAAAACTTACCGACTTCAAAATTAGGGATAATTCAAAAACTACTCGTTAGATCTCGCTCTTTAAATGGGACCACATGACAAGGCATCAAATTTCAAATATAAAACGAATCATCAAAATCGGTATATCTACCCAGTAAAATTTATGAGGTAACACACAAAAATAATAATAATAAAAAATACAGTCGAATTGAGAACCTCCACATTTTTTAATCGGTTAATAAAAATGGGCATAATTGAAGATCTTACGTTTAATAGCTCAGTGCTAAGAATTGTAGCAAATAAAACTTTATACCTACTCCTAAAATAAAGAAAAAGATTTATCTATACCTACTTCTATACTCTATACTAATATTATAAAGAGGAAAAATTTGATTGTTTGCTTTGAATAGGCTCCGAAATTACTGAATCGATTAAAAAAAATCTTTTACTGTCGGGAAGGTACACTATCCCCGGGTGACAAAGGGCTTTATTAAATTTTCATAAAATTAGGGATCCTTAATAAATCTCCAATCTCCAATAATAAGGTGTAAAAAAATAAGAAAACCGAAGCAAAGCGAGGGCGGTTACTCGTTTATTATATTCTTACTTATGTAGGTATATCTATCATGAACATCTTATAACGATAATAGTAATAGTGTACAAAAGGAAACCTTATCAAATAGCAATTTTTTCAAAATATAATTTGAAAAAATGACAAAGAGAAAAATATTCGAAGATATCAGATAACTTTTTAGTGTAAAGTCCAATGCATACGTAACGGGTTTTCATCGGCGCTGATGTTTTTCCCGTCCCGTACGGGCCACGTTCCGTACAGGATTCCACAGCGTATGCACTTTCGTATCGTTCATTTTCTACGAAACGATGTTCCCAAAACTTCACGTCCCGTTCCGTACAGAAAAAAAACCCGTTACGTTTGCATTGGGCTTAAGATAAACTGGGAATCAAACGTATTAAAAAGATAACACTTAAAATAATGTGCAAACAAATATAAAATATTTCTTAATCTGTATTTTACACAAGTGGCAAAAATAGACTTCGAGCGCTTTAAATTAACAGTAGGTACTAAATAACTAAATTCTACGTCTCGCATCTGTCCTAGCTTAATCTGTCAGAGCAAAAAAAAAAGTTAAATAAGCCAAATTATACATGACAAAGCACAAAAAAATCTTAATCGACATATTGTCTGACGAATTTATTTACACGACCTTAAATCTAGAAGGACTTATTGGGAGCAATCTTTTGAAATTTTAAATAAATATATGACTTCAAGATAACTTAAGTTGACTAGACCCATAAAAGAATTCTCGCAAAATAAACAGAATATGTTATTTGCATTTCTTAAATTGAAGATAAGAAGCGATAGTGACACTACATCAAAACGAGCAGTGTACTCAAGATTTTGGAAACCATCCAAAATTTCTTCCCCTACGGTATTCAGATATTTATTTCATAATATTACTGTTTTGTTTCAGGAAATCTGACGCCGTGTGAGAACATACTAGCAGATTGCATCAGATTTAAGAAGATTTGAAAAAGTTATATAGAAGAAAAAAATTGACAAAATTTTGGGCCGAAATATTGATAAATTGAGTTTTAACTGATCAACAAAAACAAATTAAACACAATGAAGCTGCTGGTTCTAATCGTACTCTTCTTTACATCGTGCATCATATTCTTCAATCCTACTGGTAAGTCTTTATTTTTAACTAAGGTACAATCGAATATTTGACAACATTGAAAAATTCTTTTTTTTCCTTTTTTAAGCCTCACACTAGGATTCCCTGTGTCGTGGGTGCCATGGACGACACACTCGACAAGGACATTCACACCCAGACAAAGAACAGAAATTCAAACTCATCATTCAAATTTCCGCCTCGCTGGGAATCGAACCCAGGACCCTCGGTGCGGCGATCCAGCATGGCAACCATTGCGCCACACTGGTCGTACATAATAATATACTACAAATTGTTATTATTCTATCGGATAGTAGCACTAAAAACATATTTCACTTTATTTTCAAGTAAATCACGTATATTTTTGCAAATAACACGAAATTAAAAAGAGTAATTTATGAAAATTTACCGGTGACCGGAACGCCCTGTGATTGGTTACAACTTTGATGACGTCACACGTAAGTGACGCTTGTAAATCTATGCGCTTGTATTATGCAGCTTCGTCCACACGTTTTAAGTTTTCTGGGTGTTATTTTCCTAACTTAGAGTTGTTTGGGAAGCAGTTATTTAATAATTTTGGCATAAATATTCATTTTAAGTCTCAAAATGGAGTCACATTTTGTGCAAGCCGATATCTCATATCAGCAACCTACTTATCTAAGATTGAAGTATTTATGGTTGCATTTTTCGTCTAGATTAACGCTGATTATTTTGCTCCGGAATTAAGAAATGTAAAAACTGCAGTATAAGTATCACGTATGAATTATTTATTATCAAACAAGATCGTTCTGAAGTTTTAAATTTTATTTCACGTTAAATTGTAGTGAATCAATATAATAAACGTCATCTTTAGAGATGTTATTTCGAAAAATATGAATAAAAAAGACTATAGAGCGTATTCAAATTAAACCTTATTATTATTCAAAACTAAATATTACTTACAGCAAAGGGTAGGTAGGTACACAACACAACACAACACATAAAAGCATTAATAGGTATTTGACAAAATATTTGTGATGTCTCACGTGTAAAAGACGGCGCCATGGCAGAAACAGCGTTTTTAGCGTGGTATTGGAAGTATAGCAATACTGTTTTTTTTTTGGAAATATCAATGCAGTGGGTTTATTTTGTAATAAAGAATAATTTAAGATGATTTTTAAAAATTAGTCAAATACCCTATTGGAAGTACCTACAATGCCAGTACTTACATTATGTAGACTATATAGAAGTATAGTCTATGAAAGACGTATAGTTTTTTCCTTATGTTTAGATACGTATTCGTAGTGTTAATTTAACTCGCATAAAATTTAACGTCAAATTCTAATTCTATCTAATCTAATTCTAATTACTATAATCTTAAGTAAGTCATGCATAATTTTATTGTGTCCTTGGTAGTCGAATTTTTAAGTCACGTGACATAACGTCACGCCACAGTCATGTTACAACGAAGAGCATTCAAATAGGTTTAAAATTACTCATAATATAAAACTACAGAGTAAATACACGAGTATTATGACCATTAGTGAGTTAAAGAACCTGTCAACGTACGACATTTCTTTGCTTCTGTCTAGAATCAAGTCAAGTGTTACTTGGCTGAACGAACTCTCAACCGCAGCTTAGAATAACAGAATAATAGGTATTGCAGTTTACTTCTCTTCTAACTTGAATAGATCTTAAATCCAGCTTCTTAAGATTTATTTCAGAATAAATGTTTTGTAGTTCTCACATGAACTACAAAAATCAACTTTTTAAAATATTTAACACACCTATAGCAATAGGAATAAATACACTGTTTTTGTATTACCAAACCAAATTAAAGTTTACCTATCCTTTATTGAAGTCGCAATTGACTGGTTTAATTATACAGAGTTTTGGGCCTCCTTCGCATGAATATAGTTCACATCGAATAGTTCCTTTTCTGTAATCAGTTTTATGTACCATAATTTTGTCAGATGAAAGTTGAGGGTTAAGCAAATTAGAGATAGAATATTAAGTACGTGATTTCGTATTCGTGTAACCAATTCAAAACCTCGAAATCAGTTTGTAAAATGTAGAACGTCCATAATAATATTATTTTAGACTCCCTGAAGTTGAACTAAGTTCCAACCTGTTAACCTGTAGAAGATTGTCAAATTAGTGTCTACTTAGTATAATATAGATAGTTAGCTCCTCTATTATTTACGTAATCCCAGAAGTTATTATATAATAAAATATATTATAGTCATACTATACTATGTAATTGTATTCATTACATGATGCTACATAAAAACAACCCGATGAATCAGCACTGCTTATCCAGTGATTCCGAATTTTATTGACGCTGGCATAATTTTACTCATATGTTTATGCTCCCGGGCTTTCTACATAATAAGCCAGAAATCGTAGGCTTCGTTTATATGACATCGTAAAGATATATTTTATTTAAGGGTTTTCCAAAAAGCACTTCGTTTAGTCTGCCTTGCCGTTTATTGGTCCGATAAGGCTATTAATCGTAAGTGGGTGATAAATTCTAATTGCTGACGTGTCTAAATTACGTGTAATGTGATTAAATGAACCTAATTCTGTTTATTTGACATAGAATCGGCTCTAATTGCCTTACTGGCTAATAATTAGCCACAGATGTCAGGGAATTGAGCATAAGAGAGTTGTTTATCGAAGAGAAGCGTATGTACCTTTTTATGTGTGAAAGTCGAACTCCTTTTACTGTGCGTGACGAATTTACTTTATAGTTTGTTTCTCTGTGTTCTGTACCTATTACATTTGCCTCAAGAAAATATAAACATCAAATAATGAAGTAACTAAGCCTGCCGTTTATTTTTTGTATACATCTATTTTATTAAGAATAATTAGTAACGACAAGAAACCAAACTGAAAAAACACTATAGACGAGATTCTTTAAATTGAAATTTCTTTTTCTTTGTGAGCCAATTAAAATTAAATTATATTTTAATTTTAGTGTTGGAATTTTTGTTCTGTAAGTAAAAATCTCATCCAAATCGGTTAGGATTTCTAAATTCTCAAATATGTCTGTTAGTTGAGTTCGGTATGATAAAAATAATTTAGAGGTGCGTGCAGAACTGAAACCAGAGTCTGTTGACTATGCTTCTTCCCAATAACTAACGGCTCTATTTATTTTTCAATCTAATAGAGTCCCTTATATTTTATTCCTATCACCGCTCCCTCATTTTTCTACCGTCTATCAACGGAACCGCTAAGCGCTCTATCCATCAGTGGTACGCCGTACATCTTTCTTAATAAATTATTACAGTTCAACCTAATCATAAAAGATTTTGCTGAAAGCAGTGGTCGAGACAGAACTATTCGTGTTCCTTATCTCACAAATTGCAGTTAAACTATGTACAATTAACTTATTAATGCTCAAACAGGTATATTTTCGAAGAGAAATAAGTGGCCGTACTTTTTTTCGGAATTCAAATAGAGGGGAAGAGGTTTTTTTCGGTTGTATTTTTTAAATGATTGTTACTTTAGAACTCTATCATTTATCAACCAATTGATTTTTTTCTTTCTGTTAAGCTCAATTATTGCAATTTGATAAATAATAATTGGGCAATGCCAACTAACGAGGCTGAAGAGTTGGTTCTGGGAGAAGTTGAGTCGTACTACAGACGTTTGTTTGCCTCCTCTTGCGCTCCTGTCCTGACCAAGTTGTCCCAAGTTGAACCGACACTATACTGAAGATATCCCGGACATCAGTCTGTATGAAATTAGAGGGGCCTTGAAGCAAGTAAAGAACATGAAGGCACAGGGTGATGACGGAAACACAACTGAGCTGTTAAAAGTTGGAGGAAAGCATCTCTTACTAATGCTCCAGAAGTTGTTTGATTCCGTTATCAGTAGCGAGACTACCCCGGCAGCGTGGAGCGGAAGTGTGGTGACGCTGTTCTTCAAAAAGGGCGAATAAATATAGTACGAGTATTTCACTACGAGATAAGATTCGTAACGATGGAGTCCGTAGGCGAACAAAAGTTACCAACATTGCTCGCAGAGTTAGCCAGTTAGTTGAAGTTTGCAATGGCCAGGCCATATCGTTTGAAGGACATATCACCGATGGGGTCACAAAGTCCTCGAATGGCGGCCACGTCTCTGTAAAAGGAGCACTAGTCGCCCCCCGATCAGGTGGACTGATGACTTAAAGAAGACAGCGGAAAGCCGCTGGATTCAGAGGGCCCGAGACTGGTTGGAGTGGCGCCAATTAGGGGAGACCTATGTCTAGCAGTGGACTTTAAGGCCGGTACCTCACCGGGACGCCATGGCGACGTCGCCGGCCACGTATCCAAATAGTTTATATTGAAATGTATGACGCATACCTCACCTGGCGACGCTGTGGCAACGTAGCCGATTCGGAAGCGTAGCCATAACTGCCAGCGCGCTATGTGGAGTCTGGAGACTGTGGCGAGCTGGCGACGTCGCCAGTAAAATGTATGCGTGTAGGTTACACCTCCCTCACTGAGTAGCCAACCGGCCGCCATTTCAGGCGCTTGGTCAACTTATGTATGGAAAATTTTGTTTCGATACAGAAAAATTTATTGTGAAAATTCAAAATTGTCCGTGTTTGTGGGATAGTGCATTGGATATTTTATAAAAATTCTTAATATAGATTAATAAAAACACCACATCGGCTTCGATTTGATAAAAAACGATGAATCCAAAGTTTGTTCTTTTTTTTTCTTTTCTTGTAGTATTTTTAAGCGACGTACGTAACAAATAAGTGCGATCTCTTCTACGTCCATTCTTGACATCATAATCGAACTGAGTGAAGAGAAGCCATGGCTACTCTTTTGGCTACCTTCGGACGCCAACGGTAGCCATGGCAACTACGCCGGCGACGTTGCCATGGCGTCCCGGTGAGGTACAGCACTTAAGAGGCCTCAAGCAGTCTCGGACTAATAGTTCAACATCTAAAATATACCTGCGCTGCGAATTAAACCTTCTCTCTTATGGAAATCAGTTAAAATCGTTTAGTTATCGATTGCCATTCACGGACTCGCCTCCAGCGCTGATAACTTCTAACGATGCGATCTTAATCATGAAATGGAAACAACTTTCATCCCTTCGCAATCAGCTTTTTTCTAATACGATTGACAAGATGAAATTAATGAACCTCCTTTATTGTATCCGTTTGGTTAATTTATGTATATAAAAATATGAATATTTTTATAGAATAGCACGATCTTTTCTAATTCTACATTATGATAATATCTGGGATTATACTACATACGTTGAAAAACTGTGAAAATGTACGTAAGATATGTTGTTATAAATTTATTTTCTTATAAATACGAACACATTTTTCTTTAAGAACTCTCAATACCCGACCAATAATATTTCGCTTGTAGATTTCGCAGCTGTTGACTTACGAAGGCTATAAGATTCCATTAATCTTTGATCCGATGATATCTACAGCCAACTCAAAGCTAAAACCAGTTGCTTAGACTTAGATAAAATATCGAGGAGCTCTATGATATTTGTAAATTTGGAAATACGGTGTTCCTGGATATCGGGCAGTTTATTCGATTAGACTAGTTCTGCTGTATACTAACCAGATTCCGTATATCTACCAATTCATTTCAATATTGTTTAGATTTTTATAAACCAATTTACAGTGGTTAAATGATACAAAAGGCATACTATTGAGCCAGCTTGAGGAAAAAAATCATGAGTCTAGACCTAACAGTTAGGCTGTAATTTCAAGTTTTCTCAAAGAATCTGATTTCTTCAAAAAATCACTAATTCCCAAATATCAGCTGAACCACTGAATGTTGTTGAACATACATGGGGGTTAAATTGGAAGGTCTTGACTCTTGAATAAATAATCGACTTCAGTAAGGCCAAACAGCGTGATTTAGAAACCTGAAAACCTTTCAAAAAAACGATTTATAGGTTTAGGAATTAAAACTAACCACAGATAAAATAAAATACAAATACACACATAGATTATTTATTTATTTATGTATTTATTTACACTTTATTTTTATTACCCTTAAAGCTAAGTGGTACAAAAGGTGGACTTAATGCTATAAGTATTCTCTGCCAGTCGACCTTTGGATAGTCGATACTTTAATATTAAGCAATATAGCACTTGCGTCGGGGTTCAAAAAACTGTAGCCCCAAAAAAATCATCAAATACCTACATAGCACCAAAACGGAAAGCTACAAAAATATTTAGTAGCGCCTAATGTCTTTAGGACCTTTGAGACATTACGCTGTGGAACCATCCGAATTCCCGGACAGGAAAACGAGTATGGAGGGTTTATTTCGTAAAATCCCACGTAACACACTTACGCCATAGCTTCTTTGAAAGATTTCTCTATTTCCCGACTTTTTGAGGTTTCCGTAGTTAAAATGGAAACCTTACGGTGAGGCCAAACTATCGTATTTTATTTGCTGTGAGTCGCGAAAAATCAGTCAGTCATAGGAGGGAAAAATGACTTTCTAATGATGTCATGTAGGTAATTCTGCGAAAATAAAAGTGGATTAACAGTAACTATCTAAATCTTTGTATACAGTCATAAATCTATGTCACAAACACTCACTCACACTATAACAATAAACATCAAACATAGCAAAACCCTCACCGATATTAGTTTATGCCTCGAAAAGTTTTCCGGCGTCAACGACCGTGTGTTCCGCAACTATTTGCGTGCGTGCTCCCCCAAAAATGTTTTATTGCTACATTTCGGCGATAAAAATTCTTTTCCTGGCTCCCGTCATTTGTCAATCTCAATTTACTGTTAAAAGCTTTACACCTCACGGTCTTTTTACTTGTGGATTAGTGCATTTTAATAGACGGTGTACTTATTGAGTCTCAGTTCAGAGGTTTTTGTTGACTCTCAAGTTATTTGTAGCTGAAAGGGTATGAGTTTCTCAGTAATTGTGAAGAAGGCCTAGTAGTTTAAATCGCTACTCCGCTCTAGCTACGCCAAAGGCATCACTGATACGTTGCCATCCCGGAAAGAGAGAAGAAAAAGAAAGAAGGAACTGGCTCTCAAGCCATATTTTTATTACATAATATCCATATTTCTTTACATAATCAGTCACCTAAAATAAACTTGAGATTACCATGCAGACTACATTCTCTAGTTAAGAAATTCCACGTTATATAATATAAATATACCGAACAATATTAAAAGTAGAAGCACGGAATAAATAATAGTGCCTACTTATAAAATAAGTAGTAGAAGTAAGAGTCAGTGAGAACGTATAAACTTCGAAACTTGCTTCGCGTAACAAGAGAAGTAAAACTTGAAGATCGCTCAGACGTAAGAAAAATGGAACGGTTGTTTTATTACCATTAACAATAGGTAAATACATTTCTGTGTTCCTGTTTTCAATTTTTTGTATTTTCCTTCTTTCTTTGTTATTTAAATATATCCTTTCTTTTCACGATACAGTGTATTGAGCAATTTTATTATTGAACTCATAAACATAACAAAGCCAAATGAATGAATAAATAAAATTATTGAAATAATTAAATAAATAAAATTATTAGTTTGCTACACAATTTTATGTTAAGTATCCTTTTTAACCGACTTCAAAAAAGGAATAGGTATTAAATTCGACTGTTTTTTTTATGTTTGTCACCTCAGAACTTTCAACAGGGTGAACCGATTTTGATGATTCCTTTTTAATCGAAAGCTGGTGCTTGTCATGTAGTTTCACTTAAATTTAAGCGAGATCTCACGTGCACTTTTTGAGCTATCCCTAATTTTGAAGTCGGTTATTTTTATCTAGAATTATAGGTTGAAAATTTGAATGACTGGGTGCATATAGTTGAGCATTCAAAGCTCATGCATTTACGCCGATAATAATAATAAGCCCTCTGGCTGCGGTTATGTTTGTGTTTTCCGTGAAACTAAGTACCCTATGACTTATTCCAGATTATGGTTTACCTATGTGCTAAATTTCATGAAAATTCATTCAGTAGTTTTTGCTTGAAAGCGTAACAAACATTCATACAAAGTTTATAGTATGAGTAAGATAAGATAATCTTACGCAGAGCCCTCCCACTAAGACTCTGGTGATCTATGACACCCTGGTTTACCAGCATTGGGGTCAGTATTCTAGGCCGCCAATATGGCCAAAAACTATCACAGTAGCACGAGAACTACAACCATATTTTTTTACTTAAATCTATCAAGCCTATTAGATTAGCGGTGGCTGTTACGTTTTGCGACACCATTATTCTTGAAGTTGAGTTCGCTCGACTCTCGACGATAAATAATACACGTTTTATGGCGGTTTTTATTGTTATTGGATTGCGCTGAGAACTCAATAGCTTTTGATGTCGACTCCGTTATTTTTCTTGGCGATAAAAAACGATGTAATAGAAATTGTTATAGGTGCTCCGGGAGATATACTGCGTATCTTTTTTAAATTGCTGGCTCCCTTGTTTGGCTGGTTCCGTAAACGAGATAAAGGAGTTGATTTGAGATTGTTTTAATTGATATAACAAAACTTATATTACGTTTATTATACTAATTCTTTTCTCCGACCGAGAGTAAAACCGATACCATCGCGCAGCAGACTCTAATTACGGAAAAATATTAAGATTATGGCAGCTTTTAACGTACCTACCTATATTGCCTTGGCAAAGCGATCGAAACAAATTACATTACATTTTTAGGGTTCCGTAGCCGAATGGCAAAAAACGGAACCCTTATGGATTCGTCATGTCTGTCTGTCTGTCCGTCCGTATGTCACAGCCACTTTTTTCCGAAACTATAAGAGCTATACCATTGAAACTTGGTAAGTAGATGTATTCTGTGAACCGCATTAAGATTTTCACACAAAAATATAAAAAAAAACAATAAATTTTGGGGGTTCCCCATACATAGAACTGAAACTCAAAAATGTTTTTTTCATCAAACCCATACGTGTGGGGTATCTATTTTCAAAGTATGTATCGTTTATTCATATAGATATCAGTGTTATATATAATGTCAGAAATTTATTAGTTGTGCCAATGAGAACACTTACTTGTGCTATTCCACTAGTTGCACAACTTTGTACAACTACGCACAACTAAGTTTAACTATTTTCTATGTATAATCCATTCCTTGAAATAGAAGTAAGTATAGTGAAACCCTAAAGCTATGTATATGTGTAACATATTATTGTGTGTATATATGTAACATATTAAAATCGAAAGGATAAACACCTTTAAACAAATAACCACAAATTTTTTTTTCTTGTACCAATGAAAACAGTTGTGCCATACCAATAGTTGTGCATACGTAGTTGGTCCATCAGAAAACCGTGAAAACTTTTTATTTATCACGATACAAAGGTTAGCCTCTAGTCTAGTCTATATATTAAATTCTAATATCATATTTACTATACACATTACAGACCTCGCTTAATTTATGAGTTATACATATGTATCGTTAAACAATGTCACGAAGAGACAAAACTAATAAGCTTATCTAGAAAAACATTTATTCTTTGAAAAAATAATCGTAATAAATTACAAAATAAAACAACATAACATTTTATATTTTGAGAAGTAGAATTTCGATTCCTCTGTTTTAATGGCTATAATTGCATAACAAAGTGTGCATTTCGATCTAAACTTCTGTTTCGTTTTTCATACTTTAAAGTAATATATCAAGGATTTACAGCGATCACAAAAACTGCTATAATAGCATATAAGTAATTCCGAGAAATTAATTTCAACTTTTCCATATTCCGTTAAGAATAAAACATGTATAATGCCCTGGAAAATGACTTTTACGATTACAATTTTATTGTATGTAGGTTTTGTAACAACATAAACAATGATAAGTAATTGTATTATCCAAATCCGCAATTATGCCCCAAATTATGACCCAAATCTGCAAAGAAAAAGTAAAATGCATGGTAAATGTTTGATTATGTAGCTTTTATTCTGCATTACCTATAATGGATTTGACTCAAGGCAATGCTAAATTTCTTCTGCTTCGGTACCGTTTGTTTTTTATACTAACGATTAAATTAAATAAAATATTTTTTCCTGAAGAACCAAATAATTTTATCGTTAAAGATTTTATTCACTGGCTTTCTCAGTGGCCTTTGACCAAACGCGCGAATGCACACGAAATTATTCTCACCTACTGTGAGGAAATAATAATTATTATAGAAAATAAACTGCTTTTTCCATGAGAAATGTAGTTTAATGTATATTAACGTAGCAACTGAGGGTCCACAACATTTTTGTTTCCAGCATAAACCTGCTCATCAATATAAATCAGTTCGTAAAAAAACAACCCGCATTTCGTATACCGTTAAGCCGGGGCAATGTAATCAGGAAAACAATTTCTCCCAAATTTAAAGGTACGGGGTCGCACAAGGCAATATCTTTGGCCCGTCATTTTTTTAGGTTCTGCAAGGATGTTGTGCGACCCGTGACGGTGAATTAATGAGGTGATTTGTCTGCGGAAAGAGTAGAGGAAGAATCATAGCTTTCAATTTGAGAGAAATTCAATTTATAGGTCATTTTCAAACACTTATTGGATAGAATACCAGGGTTTGTTATAAAAACTTCATGCCTTGCATATACGTCTACCCAGTGACATTAAAGGTAAGTAACACCTTTTTCACACTATAATATTATTGTGTCTACCAAAGTTTAACTGGTAGTAAAAGTTAGACCATTATAATTCCATTATAATTTTGCCATGAATTAAACATTACAGAAAAATATTTTAATGCTGCTTCCATTTTTCTCTGCCAAACTGAATTCTATACTGCTCGGCAATATAGAAAACTGTAACTAAACATAGGAGAAAAGGGGAAAAATTGTCTCTTATTGTCTATTCATATTATGTATATAGATTGGGTATGTAACAATTACATATAATTGAATATTAACTGTTTTATGTTTTAAATCCGTATTCTATGGCCTTTGTTTAGTCCAATAATAATACAAAAGCGTTCAGTTTTGGGTGAACTAAAATTCAGAAAGTTAATAACTAATTACTCCTATATTATCCAGTCCACGATTATCTTGAATAGAAAACCAAAAATTCGATAAGATATTACTTTATCCCTTGACACAAACAAGATCATTACGCAATGAAATTATGCAAGTGATGTTTGTCGTGTAAATATGACACGTTTCGTTAAAATTTTAATTCTATATATTATGTTGCAGCTGTGTGATAATAATGAACGGAACGGAATGAAAATAGCCGTTTAACGTTCTAATTTTTTAGCCATAGATAATAGTAGTCGTAAATACCTGGATTTAATTATAACATTCATTGGATTGAAATTTCCAGAATTTATTACTCAATAATTATTGTAATGTTCTAATAATCTAGATGCAAGTTTTAACTAACAACAATGAAAATGTTCAACGTGAAATTGGTTTTGATTAGAAAAGAATTTGATTAGAAAGTAAATGAAGGAATAATCGCAATCTTCCTTTGTGAAAGAAATAATACAATTCATCAAGAGTGAAAACCATTTCGCGTAATTAATTCTGATTACATTGACAGAAAAAAGTATAGCATCATTTTTTTTTCAAACTCATTCACTCTTTGACCGCCTAAAGTGAGTTCTGTGTTTAAAATAATGAGGTCTTAACCCCACTTGAGGAAACCGCGGTAACCACAGCCGAGGATAAATTATGGACGTGTGTTGGACGTTTTGGGACGAGTCCTGATTTATGTGAAGATCGCTTGGTAGTAGTCAAAATCACTATAGTAAAATTATGTATCCGAAATGTAACTAACTGCTGGAGTCATGTATATAAATATGTACTCGTAATTTAAGTAAATTCTTGACTACCCGTCTGATGGTAAGTAGATGGTTTTTTTATGCTTTTAGCAGGCAAACGAGCAGACGGGTCACCTGATGGTAAGTGATCACCGCCGCCCATGGACGTTAGCAACACTGGGGGCGTCACCAACGCGTTGCCGGCCAATTAAATGACGATAGAGGCGGGCTCTTGAAGGACCCCAGGGAATAGAACACCGAATACAATACAAGATGGTATTGGGTTTAAAAGATTAATTTTGATAAAACTATTATTATGTTTTAATCATTATTCACTACATAAGCTTATAAGCATAATTTTATTATAAACCAAATATACGCCAGAACAAATTACTTATTGTAAATCCCTGTAAGTTAAGTCAATACTTTTTTGAGTTGTGGAATGTGACTGACGATTTGTGATTTGTCTTCAGATTCCAATAAAGAATACTCTGCAAGAGAAAATATTAATATTATGACAAATGGTGTATTTGAAGAATGATACTGAAGCTATGCGAAGTGTTGAAAAAAAATCCTTCATAAGTATCATAAAAAATTGGTTTTTACCGACTCAGAGAAATATTGGGCTAAGTCCAAATATACGCATAGTAAAAAGATGTTGCTGGTATCTTATGTTTAAGATTAATAGGCTGTGACACTGATAAAATTATTCCTGTGAGAGTTGGCATACATTTCTACTTGTTTTTAAGGCATTAGCTGCTTTGCCACTAAATGACGCACATATAGGTAGGTACTCTATTCATACCGTTTAACTAATCGTTATGAAAATTGGTTATTTAGTAAAATAGTAATCTCTTCCAAGCAACTATTGATTAAAGGTATTTAACTTATCAATATCTTTATTTATCTATCTACTATTATTAATACTGTATTTGAATATTTTGTCAAAATTTTAATACCCCCTGTGTTAAGATAATGAGATTGGGATGTAATTTGGTATACTCAACAAGCCGGATCTTCATTAAATAAATATACTCAAAAATGTTTTATATAAACATTGCATACTCCGACAAAAACACTGGGTAAAACATGTCTAAATAACACGTAGAGTCGTAGATAATATTATGTGTATGAAAGAGAGCACAAAGAAGAGATTTATAGCTATGAAATTTCCATATTCTCAATGATATGCGTCTACCAAACCAACATGCATACGAACAACGTTGTGAAAGAGTATATCCCCTCTCCATTCTTTTTCCCTAACTCCGAGATTTTTAAGTTGTGGTAACGTAATACACTCACAACAACAAATAAATTAAAATGAATAGAACTAATACTAAAACAAAAAAAAATATAACTCAATACATAAAAGATACTACAAAAAAAGTATATTTACATAGTTGTGATAATAAAAAGTTAATAGCTAACAATGATCAGATTTTTTTGTATGTGGAAATAGCCGACAAACGAGCTGACGATCCACGATGGTAAGTAGCTAACGTCGCCCACATCTGCTGAACGTCAGCAACACCAAAGGCATCACTGATTCGTTGCCGGCCAAGAAAGAGAGAAGAAAAAGAAAGAAAGAACTGGCTCTCAAGCCTCCAGCCCGAACACAACGAGTCGTTTAGCGGCTGACTCATGCTCAAGGGTGGTAGCTATCCAGGCGAACCCCATGGATAAATAATAATGGTAATAATTATATTAATTAACAGTTAAAATCAGTATTACTCTTACGACACTCATCCTTCGTGGGATTCGGATTAGTATTCTAAGCCGTCCCAAAACGGACAGATGTTTGCAAGTTAAAAAGTTTAAACGTTATCAGTCATTAATTCATGGATTAAATTATAGCACCAGGATTTACAAGTTGTGATAATAAAACGTTACTGATAGCTAATGATCAATGTAAAAAGTTTTAATGCTGTGCTTATTATTATCTCGTTTGATGACACTATGATGTCAGTATCCTTTAACAAGTGATTTAACATTGCTTGACCTGAATTCTGCTGAGTTATGAGTTAATTTATATGCGGAAAATATGGTGAGGATATAGGAATGGCGCATAAGCGAGTAGAGGCGTGAGGTTATTTGTCTTCGTGGATTATGCAGGCTTTTGGAAGTGCGAATTTAGTGGCACAAGTCTAGGTTAGAAGGTTTTATCGCTCAAAATTAGAAGATTTATTAATAAAATAATAATGGGCATAAACGGGGACTTTATTAGGCATATTAAGATTTGTATACAAGTACTTACAATAGCATTTAAAGTAACTTAAAATTAAATTAAAGTCTTAAAAAGTCAATATACAGCAAATTAACTACAATAAAATATTCCAAATGAAAATGTAGGTGGGAGACCTACATAGTATGTCAAGTGAAGTACTCGTAGTACCAAGAAATTATGGGGAACAAAATTTGCATTTTTCTCCCAAACCACTCTACAAGAAAAATGTATTGAACATAGAATGTCAGTCTCTTTATGGGCTACAACTTTTATTGGAAACATTTTTCTGTATAATCAATATTTTGACAAATAAACGTGAAAAATGGAAAATAATGTTGTTTCAAGGTGACCTTGAAAATGAAATTATGCGGGTATTTTACCTGTGATATTCTTTATCCGTGCATCAAAATACATAGTAATACCAAAATTGGTAAAAGGAAGTTTATCCAGAAAATTATATGATCAATTATTAATTTTTCGTAATAAATAATAAAAATTAAATGCACAATTTTTTTTTGGTAAACTACGCTCTATAGTAAAAAAAAAAAGAAAATCCCACCTCAATCATTTAAATTCATTCACTGTAACAAAAGTCCGAGGTCAAAACCCCCAGGCACTCCACTACTATGTGTTTTACAAATACACGAGCATTTCACTTTTAACACCAGAACTTAATAGCAAACTCAAATATTGGCACTGATACTATTTAACATGCAAATATTTAAAATTGTTTTAAAGTTTTAATTGTGGGTGTTTGCAGACAAAATAATGAAATCTATATATCGCACCTTCGGTGGTACAAGGGCTCAACTGCATTTTTGTAATTTTACAGGAGAGCCATTTTAAAGTTTTTTTTTTTGCATTCTGAGTCGTATTATTCGTCTTTGTATTGCTTCAAAATGTTTGTACTTTGCATGAAATATGACCCATTTATTTTTGAATATCCGAGTACTGTACTTTGCAGGTGTCAAAAATTTTTTTGTTAAATTTTTGTCATTTTACGATTTTTTGTAAGATGTACCCTTGTACCACCAAAGGTGCGATATATTTACCAATTTTGCAATAAACTATTTTGCTACAGAGTATTTATAAAAGGCTTAGGAGTACCAAAGTTGTATCACAGCTGCTAAAGTTAATATTTTTAAAGTAAAAAGTCAACAAACGAGCAGACGAGTTGTTGATTGTGGTCACCTTTACCCATGGTCATCAGTAAATAAATGAATAAATAAACGCTTACACACTCAAACCTCCGCAGCTCAGTAGATTTTCACCTGTGTCGTGGGTGCCATGGACTACACATACAACAGATCACAACAACACCCATGACCCAAGTACAAATATTTATTTCTCGCTACTAACTACGCTACAAGGTCGTCAAATCATAATCAGTAACGCCAAACCAACGATTTCACAAGAAAAAGAGAAGAAAACTAATATAAACTAAAAAAATCAATAACACTGAACAAAAAAAACATTAAAAATGATCATGTATAATTTATACCTTTTCAGGATACGTGCGAAAAACATAACCCTTCCTGGCAGTCGGGTAAATAAGGAAGTAATTCTTCAAAAATATGCAACCAGAACCTAAATAGTTTGAGAACTAAATACACGGTTTTATAATGTCGTGTCAATGCAATGTTACCTACATTGCAATGTAAAAAAAATGTGACTGTGCTCTTTACCGTTCAGGTATTTCCTCATCAGAAGCCCAACCTGAGTGTTGTATCACGTCATGCTTTTCAAAATATACGATTTATCCACCCATCTGTGAATGCGCTTTAAAACCAATAAACAGAACTAATGCAATGCGTAAAATTTCAACTCCTTGAGGAAGTACCAAACAAAACCAGCAAATTATGGGGAAGAATCATCCAGTTTCTACTCAAAACATTCGAATTCTGCTTTCCGTTTAGCTGATCTCAAAAGCGTAAACCACAAATGGTATAACGAGATACGCTTACACACGGGACAGACAAGGGCTAGGCTGATTTACATTTTAACACACCGGCGTCTGTACGGATATTGTCCCGGATAATTGATAGGTCACACCTATTTCAAGTAACGATCCATGAGCAGTTCTAATATGGTGTTGTCATTTAAGAGCCTTGTATTTAAATCAAAATGGATCAGCCTTGCGGGTTTAAACGATATGTTGCTAAATTCTGCGAGCTCTTTTGAATTGTGCAAGAGAATTAAGTTATCTTACATTTATACAAAAAACTTAATTTAGTAAACTGCGTAAATTATTTTAAGTGAAGTTCAAAAATATTTTACAGCGAAATAGTGATGTATCTATCGATGACCTGATACAACGATACAAGCAAAAAAGCAAGCAAGCAAGCAACAACCCATAATGGTCCCACTGCTGGGCTCGGGGTCTCCTCTCAGAATGGGAGGGTTAGGCCATAGTCTACCACGCTGGCCTACTGCGGATTGGTACAATGATACAACGATACAGATACTGACTATTATTGCCATTACGAGGGTTCGTGTTTTCTTAGATCTATGAATTCGATTGTCACATCACTCTGTAAATAAACATTGACTTATGTAGGAATTACACTCATAAAAAATAGTGCGGTCAACTTAAAATCCTAAAACATCAATGAGACATTATATAAAACTAAGTTATTGATCATAATTTTGTAACCTTTAAAATTTAAATAGATAAATAGTTACATTTCAAAACGTCAGATAAAATAATAAATTAAGCCTGAAGGTCTTCTTTCGTAATATATTTGTCATTGGATTTATATTTTCCACTATGGTTTTCTATTTCTTTATTGTACGTATATTTTACCAATTATGTTATCACTAAAAAAGTTACAAAACATTGTAAGGAAGAAAAAGTGTTTCCAGCCAGGGAAATGGGACTTGGCTGGATATATACCTACTATATTTCTACCGGGAAGTTATGGAAAATCTTTTGTCATTGAGTGCCATCATTTCATGTACTAATAATAAAACAAAGCATTAGAAATCAAAAGTAACAATAATAAATAAAATGATAAAAACTACGTTATTGGTAACTATGAGTAAAAATTACTTACCTCATATTCTACAAAAGCGATCTTATAACTGTGATCTGATCTGATGTGCTAGCATCAAATTACGACACTTGACATGTGGGGGGAGAGGTGCTTCTTGGGTTAAAATAATAAATCCGTTCGTTTTGCTCAACAGACCTGTTCCCAGTAGGCAGTTCAGTGAAAGAAAAAGTAAACAAAGAAAATTAGGCAAAGAGAAACACTCGGGTTTTTGAGACTCTCCTAGTACGTGTTAAATAAAAATAATTCAACATCATGAGTTTCAAAACCCTAGTGATTTCGTGTGGATTAGGAATCTGTATTTTTAACTGGAATAATCTGTGTTTTCTTGTACTAATGATTTTGGGTAAGACTTTATTTTTCGTGTAAACTAGGGCGGCACACCCAATTATCTTTCATTTTTAATAATAATATGCTCGAATATTTTAATCCCTTCATAAAAAAAATATAAATACATACAAAAAAATATGATGATCGCAAAATATGTCTTTAATTGTAGTAACAATAGAAATAACACGACGCGATCTATTTACGTATACCTACATACGGGATAGTCGTTCACGCCACACTCCAATAATTGATAAGATCGTATACACCACAAGTCCAACTGATTAAATAAATGTCGCCTGCGTCCTGCGCGTCTCGAATTCAGGAAATATGTTTATTCGTCTGAACGACATAAGTTTAAGCTACATTACGCATCGTATTAAAAAAAAGGAACACGGGCCGTTCCCCATGGGAAAAACGTATACGGGAAAAAATATTCTTAGATACGGAATTTTCTCTCATGAACACCGTGTGAACCATGTCACCACTGAAAAACGTCATCGTGTAAACCTAGCTTTCGTATTTGTAAGCTTTCGGCTTTTTATCTTAAGTACAGAAAAACAGTTTTTATCATGTTCAATTTACAATTAAAACAGGCACTAACGATAACATGATACTTATATGAAGACGGGGCAGATATTTATGTGACAGATAAATATTTGTGCTCGGGTCATGGATGTTATTGTGATGTGATAAGCGTCGTCCATGCCACCCGCGATACAGGTAAAAAACCTAACACCTACGAGTATGAGTGTTTATGCGTTTAAAAAAATGTGTTGGATTAATACGATTAATATAAGTATCAAATGCCATTTATCATCCTAAACTTTCTCCCTGTTGTAATTGTCGATAACCACCAAATGAGCCAACGAACATACAAACTTGTAAACTGGTCACCGTCATCCAAGTAATGCCCTGATGGCATCAATGGAAGAAAACGTTAAACTCTTCCTATTGCTTACATAAAATGGAAAGGAGAATTGTGTCTAACTTAGAAACAACTAACACCATGCACGAATTCCGTTGAAATAAAGTAAACAATAAATTGGGTACGACGCCAAGTGACTTTCAGTAGGCATGTGGAATTTTGAATCAAACACAAGGATAAATGAAGCTAGCTCCTACCAAAAAGGCACAAAAAGTTATCTAAACTCAGCTAACTAAACTCAAATTCGACTGTCCAGTTTGCAGGGAAACAATCCTGATTTTTCAAAACATTTCTAGCGTTGCGTTTGTTTTGGGTTTTTGTTCTTATTGCAAGAGAGTAAAAAATTTTGAATTCAGCAACAACTGGTATTTTTTCTACTTTCGCATTGCGTCTTCGTACTTTAACTTTTTCAGAGAAAAAAGACCCAGGTATATTATGACTTATGAGAAACTTGTGAATTTATTGTACCTATGTGTAGGTATATTAAAGACAAGATCAAAGTTAATGTGCGCTAAATTGTTAAAAGTATTTTTTTTTTCAAATTCATAAGTAGCTCTTTGCTTAATAGGTCTTTACAGCTGCCAGAAGAGAGATATAATGAAACGTGCACACCTGAGAGATCTTTTTTATTTGTCAGAGGTGTTGCTAAAACAATGCAAGCTTAGCACTCACGAATTAAATTTTTCTTTTCATTTAGATTGCTAACACTAAGGTACAGTCAGCAAAATTGATATGCAGGGCGTGATATAAAAACATTCTATAATGTTTAGGGCTTGTTTCACGATCTTCAGGTAAGTCCGAAGTAAGCTATTCGTTGGTTAAGTTGACATTTCATGTATGTAAAATGACACTTTAGCGTCACTTTAACCGACGAATAGCTTATTCAGGACTTTACTTGGAGATTGTGAAATAAGCCCTTAATATTATAGAATCTTTGTATTATTAGTAGTTTTTTTAATACAAAAGAAAATGGAAACCTGAAGTAACATACAATAGCAACAAAAAATAAAGTTAAAATTAATAGAACTACTTAATAGTAACAAAAAAATGTGTTATTATCAATGTTACATGCTAACTAGGTAAGGTATGATTTAATATTCATAATAACACAAACATTCTGTATTATTAAACATTACTGAACGTTTTTGTATTATGCCCTGCAAACTTATTTCTTTGGCTGTTTGTACTTAGACTTCATAGTAAGTTATCTCAACAAAATATCTAATTGTAAGTCATTATTCAGGCAGTGTCCTCACCCAAATGTTCAGTAAGCTAAACGTCTAACTAACAATAATCAAGACAGCTCCAGGCGCTCTGCCAAATTAAATCTCAACTTGGAGACTGCACTTGTGGCGAGAATTTGGCCAATTGGAGCAACTAGAGTAATTAAAACAAGTGCCCATAAACTGTTGAAAAAACAGACCACTTGGAATGTTCAATATTCACACTACTATTTAACAGTACCTAGATAATAATGTAGTTTTATTTACAGGTACATTATCAAATTACTATACTTCCGGTCAAAATATAATTTAGGTTTACAATTATTCGCATAGAGTTGAAAATAGATACACATATTGGGATTATCGCTATCTAATTTTATCATAATAATTATGATAATTACGTACCCAATTTTAACGTATCTATAACTTATAAAGGTCTAAAAGTTCCATAGACAATTATTCACCCCATTTATGCCTTTTATCTAGGTATATTAATATTATGAAGCTGAAGAGTTTGGTTGAGAGCGCTAATCTCAGGAACTACTGGTTCTTATTGAAAAAATATTTTTGTGTTGGATAGTCCATTTATCAAGGAAGGCTTTAGGCTATACATATATGGTCATAATATTTTAGTAGGGAGTAGGGGGCATAGTGGTTCCACGGGGAATAGCGGAACAAGCCTTAAACAGCTAGAAGCAAATGCCGTTCAAACTGTTAAATGCGTCGCTATGATTAGTCGTTAGCCGGCGCGTTACCTTCATAGTCGAGCCACGCCATTTCGGCAGGCATTTGTGTGATACAAACAAAAATGTCAAAATCAGTGTTTTTCTTAACATTTTTAGTGTAATTTAACAGCAGTCTTTTCTATAACGTACCTATGTACTGTGGTGTTTTATAATTTATTATGAGTCAGTTCTCTTCAGGATTTTTAATCAAAAAGCTCAAGGTCATTGAATCAAAGGGAAGATGCCGTCGTCAGTTTGTGTTTAATTTTGAATGAGCCGTTGGGGCATAGTGGGGTATGGTGCCTGGGGCAAAGTGGGGCACTTTTTTATAATCCAAATAGAGTACCCCACTTTGCTCCAGGCACCATACACACTATGCCCCACCGGCTCATTCAAAATTAAACACAAACTGACGGCATCTTACCTTTGATTCAATGACATTGTGCTTTTTGATTAAGAAATCCAGAAGGGAACTAATTATAATAAGCAACGAGGGAAAACAGCAATAAAGAGGGCAGCTAAAGATTTAAAATTAAAATCCATCAAACAGAAGAAGAGAAGGGTTGTCAAAAAAAGGCAGCAAAAGCTCTGAAGATGGTGACGATACTGAATGCATCTGTTGTGGTTACTCACGCAAACTATTCAGTTTAGAAAAAAATATATTAGAAACTTAATATCATTTTTTAAGACCTATCCATAGATGGTACATGATACACGTTGGGTTTGATGAAAAAAAAAATTTTGAGTTTCAGTTCTAAGTATGGGGAACCCCCAAAATTTATTGTTTTTTTTTTTCTATTTTTGTGTGAAAATCTTAATGCAGTTCTCAGAATACATCTATTTACCAAGTTTCAACAGTATAGTTCTTATAGTTTCGGAAAAAATTGGCTATGACATACGGACGGACAGACAAACATGATGAATCTATTAGGGTTCCGTTTTTTGCCATTTGGCTACGGAACCCTAAAAACTATTTTGTTTGGAAGTTGTGTTTCGTTATTTATTATGACAACCCCACAATGCCCCTTTAGAGACCCCACTTTACCCCTATGCACGGGGCATAGCGGGTCAAATGCCTTTTTTCATTTAAGTAATCATATCTCGTAGATTAATTACGTTATCAACATAAATGTATCCAATATCCATAGTCATTCGCGATGACTTAAGCTATAATTCTAAGTTATTTTTTTTAATTAAATCAGAATATTATAGTTTTTAGGGATGTTTAAACGTTAAGTACCTACTATGCCCCCCTCTCCCCTAGTTAGTTTTTTCCTCAAATTAACGCGGATTACACCACGAGGCACAGCTAGTGTCCTTTAAAATTTTAATTTCATCCAAAATTCTAACTTTACGTCACATACAGAGCATAATAAATCTTTTTTTTGCCTGCCTTAGTTATACCAAGTACTATCATTTCTTCTGTGGTTATACCAAACAACAAAATTCCAACAAATTCCATTATTGAATTGGAATTTGTTGGAATTTTAATAATAAATGCAGCTAATAGTGGCATTTGATCGACGGAACGACTAATTGAAATGTTTAACGGTTTCAGATGAACGCGTTGCATACGAAACTATGCAGTATTGTACCCTTGTTTACATAACAGACTATAGTTAGAATACAAAGGCACATAATCCAAAGTATTGCGCAACGCAAAATTAGTGGTTTACATCAAAAATCTGTTAATAACTAGAGACCCACTGTGTAGTGGAATTTCGACCGTAATTCTATTTATTACTTCTCAATGATACGATTTCTGCTCTATTTAAATATTAGTAACCACCTTCCTTTCGTTTCGGAAATCCTGACATAAAACCTTAAAATGAGACTATTTATCGTAAATTGACATCTTTTTTCACTTGTGAACCTGTTGAAATAAAACATTCCGTTCCGATTACGGAATTCAAAATTGGGTGAAAAGATTTTCTCTTCACGTATTAATTTGTAGATACGAGTACCTAGTTGTATATTCAATCAATCAATTTGTATTCGACAGTCGATTGCCTTTGACATCATGTATACGTTATGTGTTTCAATTCAGCTTAACGATACAATAATTATACTACTTGAATGGAGTTCATTGATTTCTTTCTGTCATGATTGTAACCTTTATCTGTTATGGTTTCCATTGATGAGCTCGAATCTCCTCTCCGAATTGAGTCTTGCTTGTTAATTTTGACCCACTGTGCTTATAAGCTGCATCTATTTTAATCTACTTTTTCATAATATACTATGTTAATGTCGTAGAGCTGGTCTGATCATTGAGCTAAAAAGTGGCCTTACGAACCCTGAAATGAAACCACTCAACCGTTTTATTTCCATCTAGAACCTGCAATATTCAAACTCCAGTTTAGTTTGCTCACTTTTTGACTTTACTTTACTTAATGTCTTTGGTCTGTTGAAAAGCTGCAGAATTTCAGACGAAACTAAAAGAACATTTAAAAAATTTCCTAAGGAAGACGTATAACTTACTAAAATACATCTGATTCAAAACATAACAAATGTAACGTATTCTAGGCAAAAAAATGGTATCATTAAGAATAAAAATGTAACATTTTTTTATTTCTTTATTGATCCATAAATATGTTAGCAAGGTACATGCTCAGAACCCCTAAATAAAAAATAAAGGTCTGTTTACTTAATATACGAAAGCAATGCGACAGCAACACGACAAAACGAAGTAGGAGTGATTACGTGCCATGTACAATACATTCCACGTAATCAATTGTCATTGCGACATTTTGAGGCCCGGGTGAAAGAGAATAGTCTGTTTCAGTCGTTAATTTGTATGGAAAAGCATAGGCTTTTTCATACAAATTAACACCCACCAACGTGCGACATTTTGTCGTCTTGCTGTCGCAAGCACGCTCACACACTTGACCGTAGAAAATCGCTCACACGGTTCGTATGTAAAGAACCAGAATGACATTATTATGTACCTACAGTAATTTTGTTCCCGTTTCACCAGTAACAGTAAAACTGATTATCACTCTCACCCAGGCTTTATATTATAATCCACTTAAAAAGCATAAAGGAATACAGAAAAAATATACAAACGCATTCTGGCCGGAAACTCTCCAGGATGTATTACCGTTTCATTCCAATACAAATGTATGTCAAAAGCCCCCACAAAAGTGCATTCCATTTACCACTGGCCAATAGCGCAACGTTTCAAATGAAGATATTACCGTAATGGATTTGCAGAGAGCTTCTGATTAAAAAACTCATTGGAAGAAGCGGTAATGGATTTTCAGTGCTATTTGTATTACTTTGTTGTATGCCGCAGCCTTAGAAAATTTTTAATTGTATGGTATCATTTGGTTACTAGGAACCATAGAAGAAATAATAGTACTTATAATAAGTAGTAATACTCAAGTAGTAATACTCAGCTGAAGGTGTTTAAAGCGAACGGTTTATTTAGTAGTATTCTCTTCAATACTGCAACTGAAACTGGTTAAAATATTCCACGATATATTTAGAATGGAGAGTGGTAGACGATAAATAAAAATAAAAAAGCCTTTTATTTCTTGCATAGGTGACTACACAAAATGAATGCTTAATTTATAAACTAACCAATCTATATTTTATAAACACCAGTTTTTTTTTGAAGTTATACTTTATAGGCGCGTTATGAAATCAATGTAAAAAATTTAATTTTTTTTTTTTATTTGTAAGACGGACGGTGACACAAAAAACGACGGTAACGAAAAACGTCACGCGCGTTTTCAAAAGCGCGCGTTATGAAAAAATGATTATTATTATATTTACTATAATTATATATTTTTTTAATATTGTTAGAATATTGTTTTTTCATATTGTTTTTTTATTTTTATTTTGGTATCCTTGGAGTCCCAGCAGCACCTAGGTTCTTTGGTTAAGAAGATAGGGGTCGTGGTTCTCGAGATATTCTAACAAGAATTTTTGGAAAAACCAAAAATCCGGAATATCTCGGGAACAGTGCGTCCTAGACGATTTTGACCAAAAAATCGAACCCCATCCCCCTATCCATATCTGCCCCCAAAACTTTACATATAAATTTTATCCTTGACCCCCCTGCCCCCTGGACCCCTGACCCCATGTACCCGCAAAGGCGGCACTAAGTTGCCGCACCAAAGGCGGCTTATTAAATTGGAGTCCCAGTATTTTTGTAAGTGTTTTTGTATTTGCTTTTGCGTCAATCTGTATTAACTTTTATTCTCATTAATTGTATTTTTTTAATATTGTTTTATTTTAATATTGTTTTTTTTTTCGCCATATTGTGACGATTTTGTTTTTAATTTTATTTATGTACTTCCATGTTCCAAGTCTGACAAGCATATGTTAGGCACGGAAGAAAGCAGGTAGACATAACTTTCGTGAGCTGTCTAGAATATTTCTTTCATTCTCCAGTATTTGTTCCAGGTATTTTGTGTACGTCTCTCTGATTTCAGCTCATTGTTCTTTCTGTCACCTGTCAGCGCGGTCTCGAACGCAGCATGCGTACAATTGTATGAGTGATATTTTGTTTCCCTGTATATTTAAATTTTAGTAGAGCGACTCTATCTATAATCCCCGTGTAGCTTTCTATATTTTCCTTTTGGTTTTTCTTTAATAAACACCCAAAACCATATCTTCCTAGTTGAAGTCCTGTCTGACATAGTATACATATGTATAATCGTCGTAATCCTCCATTTTGGATCCTAATCATCTTGTTTAAGATAAACCAATTATTAACTTCTCTCAAAGCGGATTATGACGATAAAACCTCTAAATACTATAAAGGTAGCAAGAATGCTATAAACATCAAACTGGAAAGATTTGGTAACAAATTCTTACACATATTTTGTTATCATCCTCTGTATTTCTGATTTAAGACTCTGTCATCCAAAGATCCAGGCTAATTTTTTACCCAAAACCCCAAATTTTAAAAACAAATTTGGCTCAAAAGCCACGGTATTAGCTGAACAATCTGTAATATACCGTAACCAAATTATGCAAATATAATCCCTGGAGACCAACTTCGGAACTCGGGCCTCGGGAAATCTAAACAAGCCAACAAGAAGTTTAAAACTCGCCGCGGCAAAAGCCAGTGGATACAAATGCCACGGTACTTCATTCGATTAGTATTCAACGTGATGATTATTCGTCTGAAAGGTTCCCATCAGGTTTCTGACCATCCATAACATATGAATGAATGCTTCCATAACACAGTTCAAAATTATTTACTGACTAGCTGTTGCCAGCAGCTTCGCATAGGGAATTTATATTGAAGTACTTTTATGAATTTATATACTGAAACCCACGATACTATCACAAATGATTGCTCCGGGAGCAGGTTTGGAAAAATGAACAATACTAAAACTAATTTGAATGTTTCATTTCTTTTTCATGCAAAATTTTTGAAAAACTGGAAAATACATCCATCAATTATTTAAGCAAAGGAAAAAGGATAATTTAATAATATTCCATACCAAGTTTCATCCTATTTCCCAGGGAAAACTTTTAATTTTCCGGAATGAAAAGTTTTCTAAAATATGACCCAGAGTATTAATAACATTTTTACTAATTTTGTATAAATTGTGATGCCTGAAAAGACAGACAGACAGACAATAATTACACGTTATTGAAGTGCCCCCGAATCAAAATTTTGAGAAAATAAATTTGCCCTATGAGTTTTATTATAGTTTATAGTGATGATGAATAGTTACAGGAATTGTGATAATCAAAATGCAATTTAAACGAAAAAACAAACGAGGACGGTTTATATATTTGGTATTACAAAAATTTTATAAAATGTTTCAGAACACTAATAATTGACAACGAAAAAATCACTGAGGATGGGGCCTATCTCCCATATTCAGAAACGACACTTGCCTCAGTAAGGAAGAAACGCTGTGCAAAGAACATAATTATATTTCTCAGTGTGTTCGTTATGTTGGGTCTGCTTTTTCACAGTCATCACTTCAGTATTACTTGGCTTAGTGGACGCAAAGTGTATGCGGCAAACTTCACTATTTAACAAAGGCAAAAGATGGTAGTTGAAATAATCGATCCTTTATTTTGTTTATAATATATGTCAAACCAACGTATGCGTTCGGTAAAATAGCTTGGCAGTTTATCAATTTTAACAAACGCAAAACTACGGGCTAAATAAAAGGGCAAAAAATATCCAGATTAAAATTGCTTGCATATCGTAAATTGTCCAGAGCTTTTAATCGGCTCAACCAGCCATCGTTTTAATTTCGTTAAAAACATTAAAAGTCAGCAGGCAATTTATTGTATCAGCGTACATCACATACCTAATATATTTTCTGAATTGATTTAATAAGATGTGTACTTCTGACTGCATGGTGATTGATGGTAATGATCCTGTTATTCGTGATTGTTATCGCTAGATATGAATCGTTAGGTTATAATAATAATAGTTTATTTCAACCAACTAAGGATCATATCATAATACAAGAGTGTCCGACATAACCTTTGGACCACACTGCATACGACACATAGCTTGGCTCTCCTCAACTATGTAAAGATACGTGTTAATAGTCTAAAGGAGAATGCCCATAGCCAGTACTCTCAAAAAAAATAATTGTGTCACAATTACTTTTGTACTAAAAATTAAGTTAAAATATTTTAAATATTTTACCGTATTTCCTAAAAAATTCTTTGTGGGCTTAATTTTCTTAAATTAATAAGTAACTTTACTTCCGTTTTACAACACAAAAGCATTCGGCCATTTATATTGGAATTGGAGCCAATCAGGGATCTTTTAAGATCCTTCGGGCCAATAGGTTGCGTTGATTCGATTATGACTATGATACAACAAACTAGATGGTGTTAGGGGACTGTCAAATGAATTTGATAATTATTACATTAAAAGTTAGATGGCGTTTGGGGACTGTCAAATGAATTTTAAACCTAAAAGGTATACGACTTAATGCTCCTGCATAGAGTCCATATTACTGTGTCTACTATAACCTAAATACAAAATAATTTTGTTGAAAATCTCATAACTCCTACGATTAAAATTGACTAAAGTTGGTTTGTGTAATGTATTAAGATAACTTATTCAAATAAAGGTATTTTTATCAGGACACAAAAATATTAATGTCAGTACATTTCTCCATACAAAATGGGCATTCTCCTTTAGTCTTAATTAAAATCAGATGGGCCACCTGATTGCTATTTGCAGTCGCCCATGGACACCAGCAGAATCAAAGGCATCTCCAATGCATTACTATCTATCATTAACACAATAGCATAAAATTGTCTAAACCCTATCAATTATACTACCTAGCAGTTAACAATCAAACGTTTTACTAAAACACGAATACGAATATGAACATACGACTAAGCTCTATGCAATGTTTATTGAATAGCGGAATTAGCAGTTAGCACCCTATCAATTATATGGGACAATATCCCGACAGACAGACCGAGGGAGTTGAATTGTAAATCAGCATGACCCCTATCTAACGTACGTATTGTACAAGCAAGACAAGTGTAGGCTTGACCGAGCTTAACCCTGAATCTGATTAGTAGGATAGGGATAGGGTTTTAAAAATTTAAGGGAGACCCAACTCTAACGTATTAATGAATAGACAATGAATAGACAATACAGTCAACTCTGGTAACTGGGTAACTTTGAATTTTAGGGTTACTTTGAATACGATGTTTCTTATAGTGACTTGGCCTCAAGTAGGTAACGTAAAGTCAAGTTAAATTAAATTTGAACAAAAACTTACCGACGATACTGCGATAAAGGCAACCTTAAGGTTGAGAGTTGAGAATTTAAAACGAAGAATTTCGTCAATACATTTATTATGATGAGATAAAAATAACTACTAAACTTCTACACAGAGTTTAAAATTTTTCCTTTTAAAATATTAAACGTATAATTTAAGGATGGAATGCTTATTCACTCATGCATATTTCTGCAAAATCCTTGAAGACAAATAAAATGACTCATTATTATATTTTACATGCTATAAAAGGTTTAAAAACTTTATTAACGTTCAAAAGCTTCATTTTACATATTCAATTTCAACGTTTCAAACAGAATTATGAATGATCTCACCTCATACATTTTTTAACGATTACACTTTTATACTCCCGCTAGGTTATATTTTATTACATGTATCGCGACACAGGTATGGTGACATGGACGACACATATAATACATCATAATATCTGCCCCGGCCGAGAATAGAACCCAGAACACCTCACTTCGCACTCAGGGTCGCTACCTAACCAACTAGGTAGTATAATAATCCTGTAGATCATAAAAATCTAAATTCTCGATGCTGATCAATTGTACAATAATGGAAAGCTTATTTAAAGTGATATTAGCTTTATTACTTTCTTTGCTTTTTCTGTTTTTTTGGTTGATAGAACATTATGAGAAAACATTAGAAATTATGGAGAAATTTAGAGGTTTCCTCGCGATGTTTTTCCTTCCACCGAAGCTAGTGATAATTAACTTCTAATACACACACAATTTGTTAAAATTAGAGGTGCGTGCCAGGATTCGAACTTGGACCCCTGCCTTTGGGAGACCAACGTTCAAACTTAGAGGCTATCACTGCTATAAAGAAATAACATTGTTTTCAAGAAATACTTGTTTTTATTTTCTAGTAAGACATATTACCAAATTCCGAACAAGAAGAGTTTTCGTACTGTTGACTGTCGAAGATCCTTATTTTGCATTTTTCTTTTATAAGGAAATTAAAGTAGAGTAAAGAATGTGCTCCAAAATTATACAGTAAGGTGTTGAATGTTGAACTCGCGAATTATTGTAAAGTGGGTAACACTGATTTAACCGTTAACTTTTTTACCTTGCAATGTTTTTCATTAAAAAGTATACGACGATATTGGCAATATATAAAAATATATTATGTGGGATTATTTTGTGACGTAACAAAATAATCCCACAAATAAACCAAAATCCATCTCACATTCTCCAGTACCCCCCAACAAATATAGAAGCCTCAATAGACATTATGCTATGTGACAGCCATGAAATATTTTTCGTCAGCTTCAACAATGGAACAATGTAAACAACGGAGGAGCGTTAGTTAAGTTATGACGAATGATCTACTTGGAGAATGACGAAGTGACGGAAATAACGACAATGAATTTATGTAAAAACAGTCCCGAAGGCGTGTTTGTGAGGAAACAAACATACAATTACCAAATTGAGTTGTGTCAGCGATATCCGCAATTTATAATAAAATTAAAGCCAGAGTTTGAGCAATATTTCGTTAACATCGCGCAGGATTTATGCCAGCTTAGATTGAAACAGCGCAAAAACGCGTTTATAACTTATTATGGCTGCTTAATATTTCTTCAGAGAAAGTCGAATATGAATGATATAAACAGATATTTTGTGTAGAATATTTTTGATCAATGGGAAAAAGACATTACAATAGACATGATTAAGAACACACGAAACTTTCCATACAAAATATCTAGTTAGTAGCCTAATTTCACCAGACGAGAAATTTATCTATTATCATTATTTAAAACTTATTACCCTAAAGTTAACATGTTATGATAACAAGCTCATGAAAATTTTGTACCGTAGGGTATGTCTAACCTTAGTTAAATTGATTTTTTGTTTGAAAACAAATAAATAGACGATAACTCTTCTATTATGGTGTCATGCGTCAAACCCATATTAGACTTAATTTTAGAAGAAATGCACGAAAAAAGTTTCCAAACCTAGCAAAGTACCTATTAAATAGGGGTTTATGCCGACAATGTCTTTGCTACGTGAGTATCGCAAAGACCACTTACTAAAAGTGGTCACGGCCACCCAAGGACATCCATAACATCAAAGGAAGTGAAGAACTCGCTTTTAAACGTCCTTCGACCACCACACCATGTCAAAGCAATCGAAACATGTTAAAACATTTTAAGAAGTAAGAAGATTGAGGTAAGGTGCTAGGATAACCAGGCTGGTAAAAAACTTTTATTATAAAATTAATATAACTCATATTATAGAGTAAAACTACTAAGTACTATTATGTCTTCTGTGGTAAAACTTAATAGTAGTCAGCCTTCAACAGAAACATTTACTAAAGTTATAAACTCAACAGAGGTATATGATAGCGACTTGATAGAGACAATAAGAAAACTACTAATGAACTTATTCTCACCAGTAGTTAGTTTAGAAATTTAAATAAAATCATTAGTATTTTATGCTACATCGTAATTATATATCCTAAAAAAGGAAAAAGCTGGGACACAATAATTAGTAGATCACAATTTTAAAGACATGCAAAATTTTTTCTGTCTTCAATATAGATTTAGCACACCACGATTCCGGAACACTAATACTGTCATTAAGTTTAACTTTACTAAATCATCCATGAATATTCTCCAAATATTCCAAGTTAGCTTAATAGCCTAATTTCTGAGATCTGCGAATGCAAACGGTTAACTTCGCTCGTATTTAATTTAGGACTGCACTCTGGAGACAACCTTGATTATTGTGACAGTGAAATCTTTAGTTGAAACAATTTTGACAACGCTAAAACAGTTATGCACAAACGGAATATTATCACCGATCACCATCTTTATCATCATCATCATGATCATTGTTTACTTTCAATTTTAGGTGAAATAGGTCCCTGTAATATAGGTATGTAAATTTTTTATATTATCGGTATGTATAATTACTGTCTGTTAATATACAAACAAACTCACTTCCGTGTTCATATTAGTGTGATCATGTTTATTCTATTTGGTTTTAATCAACGCGGTCATGTTTAGCTGTCTCTAGTGTTTGGCGAGCGTCAGTAGTGACAAATGGAATTATTAGGTGCATGTCGACTCAACTCTGCAGATCTAATTTATTTGTAACGAGTGCTCTGCCCGCGGCTTTGCTCGCGTTTTCTGGGATCTAAAGTATCCCATATCATATTCCAGATCTTAGTCTACCCGTGTGATAAATTTCATGAAAATCCTTTAGTAGGTTTTGCGTGAAAGAGTAACAAAATACATCTTTACTAGCTGCCCGGACAGACTTCGTTCTGTCAAAAGTTTTTTTATTATTTTGAGATGTAAGCTATCCTATCTTTCAAGTTGGATTAAACTGCACACGGTATGCAAATTAAATTAAAATCGGTTCAGTAGTTTAGGAGTCCATCGCGGACCCTACCCTGACCTCAGTACAACTTACTAAAACAAGTTTCCTTAGAGCTACTGGCTTTCCGGCAAAATTAGCATGTGTACCTCCCCAGGCAAATGTACAAATCTTGGGTTAGCCAGCTACGTTGGAAAATATGACTGTTACATTATATTCTTGTATCAAAATGTAAAATATTATAGGATTTCTTGTTTCCTCATTTATAATAATGTTTAGGACCCTTGTTTGCGTCTCGACAGAGGATTATCGTGTTTTATGGACGCTGCTAATCTGGCATAAGGACTCCCACTGAATCCAAGTTTTTACAGTCACTGTTCACAAAATTTGTACTGACCTACAAATAATATTTGACTTTTCCTTTTTAATTAACACTTAAAAATGACAAATCTCTTTAAAGTGTTTTAATGTTACACTTATCCAGGAGACTGCCACCGAATCTTGTGTTTGATCTACTTCCCTGTATTTAATTGAGTTGAAAATTTTTATGCATAATAATGTGAATTAATTTGCTATCTACAACTAAGTTAATAAAACTGAAGAGTTTTTTCTTTGTTTGAACGCGCTGATCTCTGAAACTAGCAGTCTGCAGCTTGAGATTTATTTTAGCTCATTTATGAGGAAGGCTCTAGGTTATAAAGCAAAAACGACTTTATGGACACGAATACGGTAGGAGTTACGAAAGAAATGTAGCGACTTTCTAAAAAGATTACTCACCATCATCACAAATCAAAATCGTATTAGATATAAATTAATGACTCTTTTTTAATTTGTCCTTCAGCGAAGGACGTGAATACATATGTACATGGAAATTAATATTTTATCGGTATTCTTGTTATACGAGTAATTTTGGAAAAAATACATAAATGTTTTTTCAATATTTAATCCTAAGAATACTGAAAGTTTCTTCCTAAGACCAAAAACATAAAGAAGAGAACTGTAAACAAAGCTACCTTTAAATGCAGTTATATTTGTCCCTTTACTTTTCATAAATAATACAAGACAGGAGGTTCTAACGCAACGGACTTGCTGAAGTATTATGAGAATATTATTTGCGAAGCGTGAACTCGCATTCCAATTCTGAATTTGGAGTTCGCATTTGGGAATATTCTCTAAAGAAAGTAACTCGCAATGGCATCCATTCGAGGGATTTGCTAGAACGGAGAAAGCTTCAGACTTCCGCCTACGATTCATATGTATATTATTACGTACATTGTACCAAATAATGAGAAGCAACGACGCGTTTGGATATTTTACGTAAGTGTACATTCCTACTATAACATTATTGTGGCAGAAATTACATGCAATGATGTGAGAGTCCTCATAATATTTTAAAAGGTATTTTGTAGTAGAAGCAAGATCAAGTGGCTTATTTCGTAGAAAATATGGAAAAATGTATATTGCGATCATTTTATCTAATGACAGCATTAAGTTTGGTAAGTATACCAGATTTAGGGCTACATAAAGATGGATAAAGGAAATTAAAGTAAAGTAAAGTAAAAGTCTGAAGTATCTGAATGCTAAATAAACACATGAATCCATAGAAACACATAGTATTTTCTGTCAATCATCTTTTTATTCACCTTTAATATTCAAGAAATAATCGAATGGAACAGGTGGTATAAAATATCCAGATATCTATTTATTATGTGAACGAACAATGAACATAATACGTATTATATAATTTTTTATATTCACTGAACTTCGCTTACAATTATCTCAATAACGTCAGCTTTTAAACGAAGAAAAACGCATCGGAATCGGAACATTAGTTTTGGGAGCTACGATGCCACATACAGACACACTGATAACACACACTCATACACACACACACACACACAAACACACTTTCACCAATTAAAATTTATAGTAACGAAACACTGTTCACCACCCTTAATACACCATGTACAATAAAAAGAAACAATATACATATTTTTTCACATAAAGTTGCTGAGTGTGAAATGTTCCCTAACAAGTAATCTAACTGCCATGTTTCCGTTTCGTTTTTACCACTTCCTACAATTCCCAGAGCGACATATCTCGACACTGGGCTGAGCTGTCGTATCAATGTGGGGCAATTTGCCAACTTTATTACCAGACCAAAGCTTGACTTTATTCGTTGTAAATGTCCTTTCCTTTCATAAATAAAATGTTAGCCTCTTAATGCGTGTGCGAGATTTCATTAACTGTAACAAATGGAAAATTCAGGCTTTTCGTCGTGTCATTTTGAAATCGATTTTAATTTACTATCAATAATATTGATAGTGAATTAAAACGTACATCTTCTAATATATAACATTCTCTTGTCATGGTTTTTTGAAGTTGAACTCCTCCGAAAAGGCTCGACTGATTTTCGTTTGTGTGCATATCGGCTAGGGTGGAAAATCGGACAACATCTATTTTTCATCCCCCTACCTCAAAATTTTTGGCAGAACAATGTTTGCTCGGTCAGCTAGTAATATATATTTTCTGATGCAAAAAAACTAAAAGTAAAATCTTTACCTCTTCAAAATGTTTGTTATATTATACAAGTTATACATACATAAATTATTGTATTTCATGTACATGTATTCCATGTTTTGGGTTTCATAGATTAATTATTATGATCCGTTTCTTATTTTCGAGTATTATAACAATGAAAAAATCTATTACATATACGTTCAATTTAAAATAATCGAAATGGGAACTTTAAAATACTATTACTGGACCCTGGATTCTCAAATTTCCCGTCATCTAGTTTTAAACACCAGGCCAATGCTGCATTCGTCCCAACACCTTGAATGCTCTAAAACGTCTTACTGTATGCAGAGGTTCACATTCGGGGCCATTAAAGTATATCGGGACTGTAAAGACACCTTAATGCAACCCGCTTTTAACCTACTTTATATGAGAACTAGTCTGATTACACACGGTAAGCGAGTAGCGAACAGTCTTAAAAATAAACTCACATAATCGTTAACTCTTCACGTTATCATATAACACTCACTAACACATACCTAAAACACTGTATAATCTTGCATTAGGGGTGCCCTCTCTTTAGGGATTTACCATTATTACTGCATTATTAAGTATTAAAATGTTAGGGGCTCTATCCCAAGACAACCTCTTGAGCAATAGGCAACCTCTGTTCCCTGCTTCATACCATAAATAAAAGATAAATGAGACGATGGTGATTTAGATTCATTATTTTAGAGGTTTTGGACTCACATTTTGTATTTACATGATCAGAGTTTAATAGTTGGTTTTATTTTTAAATACAGCAAAGAGTTTTGGTGTAGTTTGTTTTCGTGTAGTTTCTATTTATTATGCTATGAGTCACATGATTTGAGCATCTGTTTTTTTAGGGTGTCGAAGTAAATTGGAACCCTTATAGTTTCGTCATTTCCGGCCGTTTGTACGTCTCTTCGTCCGTCTGTTTTTCAAAAATAGTATTTTATTTTGACTAATTACGTTTACCATATGAGATATTGCAGTTGTCTGCATATACATTGTACTCCAAAATGTGGCAACTGTGTTAACTGCCACTTGGTCGTATCTACATGGAAATTTAAATATAGATTTAGGGAAGTATGGTTCAAAATTTTCAGTTAATACTAAAAATAAGTTATTTACTATTAAAAAAAACTTGAGAGGTGTTAAGGGACACCCGGATGGAACGAAGTTCCTTGCAGTCAGTACTAGGATAGCAAAAACATGCAGCAAGTGTGCCAAAACAAATCTGGGATATTAAATTTCTCATCGGCTTTGTTCACCTAGTAGCAATTGCTGCATAACTCGCTTGCATGTTTTTACTATTCTAGTACTCTGGCTTGCTTTCTATGTAAAAAAAACTACGAGCGCAAAAAGTGTCGTTACAACTTTTCGTTACCAAATTTTCCGCCTAGCCCCCTTTCGCAAAGCGCGATAAGGAACTTCGTTCCAAAATGAAGTTATTGACTATAGTAAATCCATATATATAGTGATGTTCTCAAACTGTTAACAATTATCAAAGTACTTTCATACAAACTTTTAACTTAATATTACATTTTACTTGTAAAAGAAAAAGATCACCGGCCGGCGAAGAGCGTGTCATCTGACTGATAACACATTACGACAGCTCGCGCGCCACTCGAGCGTCCCGCGCACAAACGGCCAGCGGTAAAAGCCTCCTATACATACAATATCATTGGGTAAAAGTATCTATCTATATATCGTGCAGTTTTACAAAACAGGAGTAGATGTCTGTTTTATGTTTTAAAAGTGCAAAAGATAAGGTGATATCTGTAATTTTTTTGCTTTGTTGTGGAATATACCTATTTTAAATAAGTTACCGCAATAATCGCAAAATCGCAAAGTTGCAGATATTTTTTTACTTTGCACCCGTCGATCTGATTTTAAGTAAATTTAAATTTGACATGTCATTGTATTCACATTTATCCGACGCAGAATAGTATTTTCTCGCTTATTGTCAGCCATTTACCGGTGCAGAGCAAAGACAATTATTACGGAAGCGATGAACATTATACTTCTGACATTGTAGGTGATGTGTTTCGTTTGCAATGGTGCAAAACGCATTAGAAAATCTCCAAATTTACTTCTTTGTCTTATCTATCTTATACTAGGTCAATGGGTAGTAGGTAATACTCAAGATTTGGATCTGATCATCAAACTGAACAACTTTCTGTATGGGACCTAAATGTCATTAAAATGAAAAAAAAACCATCTGTGCCATGGGTCGAATATTTTTTAGGAACAGCGTATTTTTTCGCAATTTAATGTTGGTAAAATTGAGATTTTTTTAGATTAAATGCTTATTTCACCCCCGTAGGTCAGTCTGTTACTGCTATAATGATTTCTACTGAAACTATTATTTTTGACACATTTTTATCAAACTTTTTTAATCACGTTCTCGAAAACGGCAGTAACGATTTCTATGAAATTTGGTATATTGTGGTTCACAAGGGCGAACATAATCTATCTAGCTAAGTGTCTGAGAAAACTCGTTTTCTTAAACTTATAATAATTACTAGCTGCCCGGACAGACTTCGTTCTGTCAAAAGTTTTTTTTGAGATGTAAGCTATCCTATCTTTCAAGTTGGATCAAACTGCACACGGTGTGCAAATTTGATTGAAATCGGTTAAGTAGTTTAGGAGTCCATCGCGGACAAACAACGTGACACGTAATTTATATATATTAAGATTAGGCTTATTTAATTCATTTACATACACTTTTTGTCTAACAATGCCTTACCTTATCAACCTTTAACAATAACTTACGAAAACGAATAATCAAATCCATATTGTTGAAGCTACTAAATAATTCATTATCCGCGCCATAACTAATACATTACGACCCCAGTTTAACTAACGAGAAATCATAATAAGTTCCTTTACCGACATTTTGTGAACCCATTACGAGACTTTGACACGGCCACACGACACAACGTGGCGTTTAAGTAGAACGCTGTAACGCCATTCGTGCGTCGTTGACGTCACAGGGCCCATTTTGCATAATTACTCTGCCGTGTGTAATTTTAAATCTGAGCTTACGTCATTGGTTTTGTAGTTTGAAGTGGCTAACACAATGCAAAGCAGTTCAAAGAACAATTACAGCTTTGGAATGAGGGTCTCTGATCTAAACCGTGGACGGACGGACGGACAGACAGAGGGACATGAGGAAATTATAAAACTGTACTGATTCGCGAATTCTCGAGGCCAATATACTACAATAAACAATGTACACAAATAAGTAACTTTCAATCTAAGTTTGACTCAACGGTTCTTACATACATTAGTAAAATTGGGGTAACGTTAGTTTTTATTATATTTATTTATTTTTCGGGTGCTACTGCATAGCTTTCCCAAAATGAAATAAGGGTAGTAACAAACGGTGTGGCGACTTTTCACTACACGTCACACGGTGACGTCATGCCAACCTGAATCACGCTATCAAAGTTTTCTGCATCGGTTACTTATACATGTACAACACTCCAACAAGATCAGTCGGAGCCTTACATACAAAGTTACTCTATAGTCGGGGCTTGGCCGTGTCCTTGGCAACACCCACTCGCCTAGCGGGAGATCTCCCAACACCAAATAGGTAACACCATAATATTATGTCATATTATAATATTGTCATAAAATATGGGAAACGTACCTTATACTCGTATCGTACTGAATACTTTAATATCCTTAAAAGGGAACACAAGTGATAAATTCGCTTTAAACCGGAAATGTTGTTAACGTCTCGCAAAGGCGATTCTCATACAAATGGTAGTAACACGATGCAGATTCACTGTATAATTGAATTCAATCAACTAATAAAAGACCGGGAACGACTATTTTGTCGTTCCCACATTTGTGGAACTGGTGGACTTTGGTCGAATGAACCGGATTATCAGTTTGATTGATTTGACATTTCATTACGAGAACCAACTATTGAACTGGTTCAACTTAGGCGTATTGTTTTACAAAGGAATGTAAGTGTGTCCATGAATGACGATCACCAGCTCGCGGCTTGGTTTTACTAGGATACCCTGTGTCGTGGGTAGGTAGGTACTAGGGACAAGAGCATAATTACACCTATGTAGACTGAGAACAGAAATAAACCCATCAAGTCTCTGCCTGGAAGGGAATTGAACCCAGGAGTCTTCAAATGGCAGTCCATAACAATTGCACCACAAGATACAAAATATTTCAATGTGTATTTATTTGACTTATTTTTAATTAGGGACTTTCGGGAACAGTGATTTCAAGGCGTGAACTTATATTATCGGAAGTATTTTCTCCAACTTCCCTTGTACGTTCATCCGATTTCAAATTTTCTAATTTATCTGAACCACTTTACACGGTCAGGTAACGGTTTGTGAAAGCTCCGTCTGAGTTCGAGTTTAATAAAATTTATCGTGTTCTCCGATATAGGAGTTATAAGTTGTTCTGTTTGCGAATTTTGTACTAAAGTTTACTATTGGAAATGCTGAAATGGAAGTGGTATACTTCATTATTTTATACCATGAGCAGCTTTAGCACGAGTACGTATATATATTTTCATGATTGAAGAGTATTGGGTAACTTGGCCACTAATGCCTCCACCAATACGCACTGGAGCAGTATGGTGTATGCTCTAGGTTACCTCAGGAAAAAGGACTCAAGCTCAGTACTGGGACATTAATGGATTGATGTCAGCACCTTGCTACTCCATTGCAAACTTGAAAGGAGATGGCCAACTTAAGTAATCTTATGGTGTCAGGAACTACTTTATTAAAATAAATTACTAAATCATTTCAGTAATTTAATATTTCAGTAACACCTAAACATCCCAGTTTCCATTTTAAAATTGAAAAGGCTTAATGCGTATTATTATGTTTATGTATTATTATGTATTATTATGTATGTCCTATTTACAAAATGAAGGCTACTCCAGTAAAAAGAGTTCTCCTTCAGGGCCGGCGTTGCATTGGCGATTCCTCTGCTGTTGCTCATGTCCATAGGCGACGGTAACCACTTACCATCAGGTGGCCCGTAAGCTTTTTCGTCTGCCCTTCAGGCTATAAAAAAAATACGGATTGAGAGAAATCATTAGCTTTCTCATAGTTTTTATAGTGACTTGACAGACATACAGACAAGTTTAATCTTAATGATTCTGGTTTTCAAGATCATCATATTTTGACTAGCGCTCTACCCGCAGCTTTGTTCGAGTTTTCCGGGATAATAAGTAGGTACCTTAGTCTAGATCATGATCTGTGGGCAAAATTTCATGTAAATCAGTTCAGAAAGAGCAACAAATACCCATACAAACTTTCACATTTACACACAGTAGGATACCTAAACTTAAAATCGATATATTTACCAATCCACAATATTATTTGGTGGTTTAATCGCCACTTGGATAGTAAAAAGGCTGCCAGAACATTAAACTTTCTGAATTCTAATAAAAATGTTAAAAACTTCCTTATCGGGATGCGTCAAAAGTATTAAATGTTTGTATAAATTGTATGTAACTTTAAACTTATAGGCTGAAGCTTTGATGTAAAAGGCAGCTACACCAGTCGCCTATAGCAAGTACTTGCACTCCTCAAAGTCACTTACCTCTCAAATTATACAGCATAATGCGCAGTTTTGACTTGAGTTAAGAGCGAGCAATTAAATGCAAAAATACTGCACTCAAGCCTTAGTATTGAGGTTAAATGCTGCTCTTAAGGTGGTAGTCGTCAGTTGCCAAGTAAAACAAAGTATACGAGAAGGTTAATTTAAATGAGTTAATAGTGCTTAATATCTATGCTAAAACGTGAAAAGACTAAAGGCTTTACTAAGTTAGTGCTACTTGGGGCTCTCATCTGGAGCAAAACCTGAGTGTGCGTTAAGTACCTATAGGTCATTCTTATCAGAACTTTAAAAATACTATCAACTCCTTAGGTACTTTTAATTAAGCTTTTAACACCTAATACTAACAGGAGCTGTTAAATAACTACAGTTCCTGCTACGATCTTATTCAAGGTTCGATACAGGTGACCCTGTCCGGCAGAGGATGGTGCTGCAAGTTCGTTTGCTATCCATCCTACGAATATTATAATTGTGAAAGTTTTTGAGGATATACGGATGTATATGTATATGTGTTGCTCTTTCATGTAAAAACTACCGAACGTATTTCATGAAATTTAACACACAGATAGACCATGATCTGGAAAAAAATATTCAGTTATTATCCTTATCCTTAAGAGATTATTATCCTCGAAAACATGGGCAAAGCTGCGGCCAAAGCGCAAGTATCACATAAAAAAATAAATCGGCAAATAAAAACCCCATACAACAACAAAACGTAATCGTTATATATTGACACGATCTGAGAAGAGCTTCGGCAAATGATTACAATTTAAAAAGCTCTTGATTTATTTCCTTGCTTTTTGTACATAAACGCTCCATCGATTTATTTTCCGCTTCGCTTTAGTAAAAAATTGACTTAGTAATTGAACTGAGTTTACTTTGTGAACCGCAAATATTCATGAAGATTTTTACTTTAAAGCTTGTTGATATGGAACTTTTATTTATTTTATGTTCCTCAAGATTAGAATCATTTCTTATTAGGAAAGGAAATTTGCTCTTACCAGCCTTTAGTAGTTGATTTTATAAATATATTTACGGTTACTCACAAATTGAAATAAATGTATTAGGTTTTCCGTCATAAATAATCACCAACAATCCATGAAAAATCAGGTATCATTCACTTACTGTCTGATACGTGATGTTTCATTTCCACATGATTCTAACTCAGAGCCCTTATTCAGAGGGCAGCGATCACAATTCATAATATAATTTTCCCCTAACTCTAAAAGGAGAGTCTGAGTTCAGTGTTTTTATAGGATTATGTTAAAATAGGAAAATAAACTGTTTCGCCGGCTTATTCCAACTACAGATAATTTACAGAAGGTTTAGGGATGTTCATAGTGACCATTTTATCTTTTTATTTTATTTTATTTCGGTCACAAACAGTCTTGGGTTAATAAAAATAAAGACAAGTAAATAAAAATAAAATAATGTGTATAATAATATTAAATGGTAGAATATTAGTTAAATAAACACTTATAGCGCCAACAAACTATTTATAAGTTGTAACCATAACGATCATTTTAGGCGAAGTAAATGCGCTTACTAGGAGGTCATAAATAATGACGCGATAAAATAAAGATTTTCGATTTAACGTATTAGCGTACTCTGAAACTTAAATTGCCTATTCGATTTTATTAATTACACCGTAAACGAGGTCCTTAACTGCTTTCATTAAGGGGACAAAGGGGTGAGTGAGACCTCTAATGTTCGAGGTGGTTAGAAGCAATATGTTCATTACCTCTGGCTTGTTTATTTAGGTAACTCGTAAAATATAGGTTGCTTTAAGTCAATTAATAATGTTTTAGATTGAAAAGAAATTTGAACAAAATTAAAATGTTATTTTTATTTATTGGTTTGAAATTATTTATGGTAGTAGAACGTAACCCTCCGTTCGTTTGTTGAAAAATTCGTTTTTATTAAACTCGTAACTTTCAAGAGTTTCTTCCATAATATAATTATGTACCGTGGTTTAGTATGCAAGATTAGACCTTAAGAAAATTAATAATATATTATTTTAAAACTAATAAAAGTATTTCACTCATCTAAAGTCAATCCTGAGTAGGTACTATTAGGTCACCATAATCATAAAAATGCATTGTCTCCGAAACCAAAGTTCAAGCTATATCAACTCCGTAGGATCAGAAAAAGTAGTTCTAATTCAGCTTGGAAGATTTGACCCACACATTACACACAAAGCAAAAAAGACCACTTCAGTTCAGCGTGAACCATCTAAAGGTCGCTGCATACGTAACGTAGACGGGACGGGGACGGAACTTGAACGGGGCATAAAATACGTGCGTGCCCCGTTCCCGTCCCGTGCGTGCCTCCGTGGCTATGCGCTATCGTTTACATTTTCTATGAAACGATGTTTCCAAAACTTCACGTCCCGTCCCGTCACCATCCCGTCCCGTCACCGTCCCGTCCCGTCCACGTTACGTATGAATCGACCTTAAAACTAAATCGTTATGAGTTTACTTTTCACCCAAATGAACCCCCATTCTAAAGCCTCTAAGAACCCAATTACAGTGTATGAATTGAATGGGACTCCCTTTTGTTTGAACGTGCTGTTTACTGATGACAGCATCATTACGCACTCGGTTTACGCGCACCGAATTACGCGGGCCGTTTGTTATGCGGGGGCTTGTTCAGTCAATGGTTATTTTGAATCAAACATGTTTATAATCAAAAGAGGACGTTAGGAGCTAGCTATTATAGCAAGGGCTGCATGTGTCAGGCCGCTAAAAATGCTTATTTTGATGAAGGACTGTCCTTTAGCTTCAAAAATTTGTTATGTGATTTTTTTTTTGTTATGTGATTTAAAGCTACTTACTGTTTACTTTTGCTTTCATCGACAGATTATTTAATAAATACCATTTTTAATTGGAGATCTAAGTTAAGAAGTTTGTTAATTACACCTTGTGGTGCTTTTTATTAAGATACCAGTAACCGCCCTCGCTTTGCTTCGGTTTTCTTATTTTTGTACACCTTAGGTTACAATATTAGAGTTTTATAAAGGATTCCCTATTTTTTTAAATATAATATAGTCTATGTCACCCGGGGATAGTTTAGCTTCCCAACAGTGAAAGAATTTTTCAAATTAACCGATTTAATTAAATTAATTCAAATTTATTTTCTATTTTTAGTTGGATTTTCTATAAAAGCGTTTTTTAGGTTTTTTTTAGATATTATTTATTTTCAAATGGTTATCACATTTTAATGGAAGACTACAGATAAAATATTGGTGAATATTTTGCCTTCGAAATAAACTTGTAAGATTTATTGTAACTCTATCAAGCTTCTAACACTCCAGGGACATCCGAATTTCTGCACGAAAATATGAACTGCTTACGTTACAAAAAGACGTCTAAGCAAAAATTGGAGAATCACCATAATAAAGTTGTAACAGACTTAAAGTAGCATAACAAAACTCCGTATTTCGCATATTAAACACAATATACGGAACAAACATTAAAGTAAAATTACGGTAGTTGTCTAAAATATGCGGATCGCAAAACTTTCTCTCCATTGTACGAAGCAAACCGCTAACTCCGAACAATAGTTAATCACTTAAGTTTCTGATAATGTCTTACCTATATATCGCTGGAATATATTGCTGTGATGTGTGGCCTTGGCTCGTACGCGCCATAATTCACGGAGACGTCAACGTGAATGTGAGACTTTGTTTGAAAAATATGAAATATCTCCGGAAGACTCAAGTACAAAAATTGGACCTGATGGTGGCAACAAGTATTTAAGTTACTATCAAAATAAATATTTAATAACATTCAATCAATATTTAATTATAAGTTTTAGAAACATTGCGGAGGATACACATTTTAACTTATTATAATTACTAGCTGCCCGGACAGACTTCGTTCTGTCAAAAGTTTTTTTTTTGAGATATAAACTATCCTATCTTTCAAGTTGGATCAAACTGCACACGGTGTGCAAATTTGATTAAAATCGGTTAAGTAGTTTAGGAGTTCATCGCGGACAAACAACGTGACACGTAATTTATATATATTAAGATTATTATATTATGTTAACCTAAAGTATTTAATGTTTGTGTTATAATCCCTGACAATTCATGGCTAGCAATTCATTTTTGGCTCTTCGAATTCATTGATTTATATTTTTAATTTAATTATTAAAAAAAACTGCTGGATAGTAAATTCAAACCACTGTGAACTACACACCTACATACATTACACGCACACATTCACACACAAACACACACACTCATACAAATAAACACATCAACACAGAAACTACTCTGCATCCGAATGCCTACCCGCATTTATCCAAAAATAACTGACAGCTAGATCTTATCGGCGAAGATATAATTAACAAGGAACAGAGAAAAATCCTTCTCATTGTAAGTAATAAAGTTATAAAAATGATTTAGCATGTCATGTCGTTACCGTGGAAGTTCGCACGGATCGCGAGCTTTATTCAAAAGCTTTGCTCCTGACGTCTTGATGAATGTTGTAAGGAACTTCAAATTTTATTCCTCGAAACGAATGGAAGTTACAAAATTTACGACTTTCTTTCGGACTGAGTATTTCTTAACTGTGCTTGTTGTTTTGCTGAGTAGATTTGGGTTTCTTGCTAATGGTGAAATAACTTCATAGACACGTCTATTTGTCTCGTTTTTATGTGTCTGACTGAATCTACATAAATATACCGACTTAATCGCTACTAACCATTACATGGACACCGTCAAACTGATTTCTTAATAGTCCCTAGTCTTATGTCCTATAAATTATGAAACAACTATATAAACTACTAGCCGCCCGGACAGACTTCGTTCTGTCAAGTTTTTTTTTTATTTTGAAATGTAAGCTATCCTATCTTTCAAGTTGGATCAAACTGCACACGGTGTACAAATTTGATTAAAATTGGTTAAGTAGTTTAAGAGTCCATCGCGGACAAACAACGTGACACGTAATTTATATATATTAAGATGAAATTACTGAAACATAATTTCACAAGTTAATGCACATAACACTTAGCGAACATCTTTTCAGTCAAATAAAGGAATGAAATCTCAGTTTGGATCTATACTACAAAACTATCTATACATTTTTAGCCTTCTAGAAAATTTGTGCATATTTTAAATGTCTAGAATAGACACTACGACACATTTTTCATACATTTTGAGCATGCGTTTGGAGTATTGCTGTCTTTGTATACTAGAAAATATGTATTATAATTCAATAGACATAGGACCAAAGTAACATCTATTTTGAAAAGTCCATGTCCAGCAAATTCTAAAGATGGACGGATAATATTTCAAGGAAAATCTCGACTTACGCCTCCCACTCAAAGAAATTCATATAAAGCTTTTTCGCCAAATTTACCCTCCTTAAAAGCAAAATAAACAAGCTGTATAGCAAATAAGCAAGCCATTAGCTCTCATAAACCTTATTCGTCCAAATAAAATTATCTATAGAGTTTAAATGTAAGAGTTTAATGGTCCGAATCATTCGGTGCGTTGAACTAGCGAAGTGGAAGACAGATAAATTAGACCTCCTTACTCGCGAAGGGGATGTATGGAAGTAATCCAGGGATCAAAGTGCTTTTGTCAAATAGATAAATAATGACTATTTTTATTTTCTTACTTTGTTGTTTCGACTTTGATAAATACTACTTTTTTGAGACTTTTATGGGCTGTTAAGGTTACGAAATATTGAAGGTTTTTTTAGTTAGGAAATGAAGTAATAACAGGTACATATTTTTTCAGTATTTTCTATAATCTATTGGCTAACAAAGATAATAAATATAATAATGAACTTTAAAATTGTAGGTGAAAATAAAAAAGGTTGTTTTGTTGTTCAAAAATTTACCTATAACTTATACTCCTAATTGTATGGTTATAAGTTCGTAGAATTGCAGTATAGTATATTATGATACAAGTGTGGTATGTTGGTTATTACACTCGAGGTGATATTGCCCAGCGCGAGCCGAAGGCGAGTGCTGCAAGGAAACCGAGAGTGTAATGACCAAACCTCACGTGTGTCATACGACGTTTTTCAACACACTTACGAGTAAAAAACAAATAATCATTTATTCGTACTCAAATAAACAATGCTCACAGACCAGGCGGAAAGTTTTTTAAAAATGGCGCGCTCCGCGCTGATTTTTTTTTCTGCGCACGGCGTGTTAGCTATGCGCGCGCAGATTGGAGCGTAGGCACGAACAATTACGCTAAACAGCCAAAACGCAAAATGTAAAAAATCTAATATTTATGTATTTATGAATTAGTTTCACGTTGAATTATTAATAAAGTAAATAAGCTGTTGAAAATTTATCACATTCAAGGTGGTACACTTCTTTTTTTTACAATAATCTAAATTTTACTAACAAAAAATAACCGACTTTAAAGTCTCAAAAACTACATAGTCGTCAGATCTCATTCAAATTTATGTGAGACCACATGACAAACGCCTGCTTTCGATTAAAAAAAGAATCATCGAAATCGGTTGGCGTGATATTGAGTTATTCGTCAATTTTTCGCGCACATCTTAACACAAATTTACGACTTATGTAGTTTTCTCATGGATGCCATTGTCAGATCTCAATAAAATTTATGTGGGACCACATGACAGCCACTAGCTTTCGATTAAAAAAAAATCATCAAAATCGGTTCGCCCAGTCCAAAGTTCTGAGGTAACAAACATAAAAAAAAATACAGTCGAATTGAGAACCTCCTCCTTTTTTGAAGTCGGTTAAAAATAGTGTTATTTTTAGTCTTATGTTGAAACGAAACGTATCTAATAATAAGTCAAAAGTTTTTTCCGAAATTTAAAAATAAAACTATAACCCGGCTAAGTTAAGAGCAAAATATAGAATGCATAAATAATATCTTTCAGCAAGGTACAAACTTAATTTGATGAAATATAAAATAAAACAATAGTGCGACCAAGAAAAAAAAGCACAAGTGTTTAATACCATGGTTTATGAGTGTAAAAGCCATGTGATAAAAACCAATTTATGAGCAAGGGTGTTGAAAAACTTATTTTATGCTTCCGTTTCACGTTTTGTGTTGCTACAATGCATTAAATAAAAATCTATTATCGCTGTTTCACGTAAGTGTAAGTGTTCCAAATAAGCGCTACGGACCAAGAGGAAGCGCTTGTAGAATTACATTTTGAAGAGCCTGACCATGTTAAATTAAATTGTAGACGAGTATTTAAATGACAAAGACGCATCGAAATGACCAGTTCTGCAACCAGTTCCGCTCATATCTATATATATATACTAATATTATAAAGCTGAAGAGTTTGGTTGAACGCGCTAATCTCAGGAACTACTGGTTCGAATTGAAAAAATATTTTTGTATTTGATAGTCAATTTATCGCGGAAGGCTATAGGCTATTTAACATCATAATTATATTTTAGTAGTTAGCTTCTTTCACAAATTAACGCGGGTAAAACCGCGGGGCACAGCTAGTTAGTAAATATTTTTGTAATTATTTTAATGTATTTGCTTTTGTTCTTCCCCATGACAAAGCACGTTTTCGAAAAGCTGGTAGATAAAAAAAAATTATATGCGTAAGTGCTTGTTCACACTGAACTCGCGGGCGCGGGCGCGGGCGCGGGCGCGGGCGCGGGCGCGGGCGCGGTCACGGGCGCGGTCGCGGTAAACGCTACATACCTACACCGCGCGCGCGTTTTGATGTGAACACTTTCATAGTAGGTGTTTGATATTTCGCGACCGCGCCCGCGAGTTCAGTGTGAACAAGCACTAAGTCTATCAGTGACACATAATGAATAAATTATTTTTTCTGTCTTTTTGTCTTTGAAAGCTCTTCATGTGATGTGAAGTTTTTTACAGTAAAAGCAGTATGGTATGAAATACAAACTTATTTTGCTGCGATTCTATGTTTAAGCTATTGTGGTTATTCAGTATTAAATTTTTGTTTATTATTCTATCAAATTATTATTTTCTTGTCAGATAACAAATTTCTAACTAAACAATAGTTCCTACGAAATTCGGTTCTCAAAAAAATTTTTCATTGTTTAAAATTTCGGATTCATTAAATCAGATTTTATTTTGTTTTGTGTTTCAAACAAAGTCACCGTTTCTCTTGAATTCACAAAGAGAAATGTACTGCCGAGCGCTTCCGTCTCAATATTGTTCGTTGAATCAGCTATTCGATCAGAAGCGGATCGGAAGTAAAGGGGACGAAACAACAGACTTTTAGGAAAGGTAAGTTATTTATCTAAACCTAAACCACTCCGTATACTTCCTAAGTTAATCTTTCTGTTGTTTTTTATGTAAATAAGCCGACATTCGGAAGCCCTTGGATGGTATGAAAACTTCCAACACTTGGGTTGGCCACTAATCCCTCTGCCAATCCGCACCAGAGTAGAGTGTTGGAGATTTCTCTAGGCCTCCGAAAGGGTTATCTGAGAGCTGATAAGAATAATCATTCCTTTCATTCTTAGCTGACAAGGTATTGGTTACATTTACAAAAGAAAGTGATAAATAAACGTGCGGAAAAAACGTACGCTGTGAAAGAAGATGAAGTGATTTATTCGTAACTCGGCATTCTTTTCGACTGAAGGTTCACAAATTGTTCCACGCCAATCAATAGCGAAACGTCCCCTGTGGCAGTTTCTCATAAGTTCCGCAATTCTACTTTGTGATACTTTCGCACGACCCACATCTTTTGTGTTATCTATTATGTTATAATCTCGTAGAAACAATGATCGTTCCAGAAGAGTCATGGTGGATTATTTTTGGATTTATGTTCAGAGATGTTAGGCGAATTTTTGTAACCGCATTCACTTTGCTTTGCTTCTGCATCAAGTGGAATGCACGAACCTATACCACTTACACTACTGGAAATAAAACACTATTTTAACGAAATTAAACACTATTATTTCACAAACACTTAGTCACAATACACATATAGTATGTTTGTGTGTGCAAAGACTAGCAACAATTAGTGTCCATCAACTCTAGTACCCGTACATTTGAATTTGTAGAAAACGTTTCGTAAAGTCAAAATACCATTTATCGAATTTGAAGATGATCTCCTTCACAAAAGAGCTGGAATAATAAATACACGCGGAGAATTTCCTTTTATTTTCATGAGTAGCTAATATACACGGCTAACACGATACACGGTATTATTTTACAGAAATTCTTTACGTTACTGTAGATAAATAACTCGACAGTAACAATGTTTGAAGCACAAAGCTGATTACCGACGGAAGAATTTAGGGACTTCGACAGTCGACTCTTGACATACGAGTACCTTCGAAATTCTTTCTTGTGACGTGTTATTTTTAGTAACTGATATGGTACATTGTGAATTTTTTGTGTAGGTATACCAATTTGTAGATAACAATTTTAAAGACTGTGTTTGAAGTCTGTGTCTGTCTGAAGTTTTAAAGTCGTTTCTGGACACATCTGTTTACCGGATAAAAATAGTTTTATATCAAACATTTTCTCCAAGAAAAGTATCGTGAATGGGTTGCCTAAAAAAACATTGGTGAACACATCACCAATGACCAATGGTTAGTTCGTAAATTATGCACTGAGCATTAAGCATTCCATTTCACCGAGACATTTTATTGTGATCTTAATGATCTTAATGATGATGATGATGATGAAGAGGTTGAAAAATAAGTAAAACCTTTATTATTTATGTTATAATTATCATTTACTTTTTACATTTACAATTATGTTAGGTATAATTATCGTGTTCAAGTTAGTAGTTTATTTTAATTGCAATCATTACTTTAAATCTAAGTACACTACTGTATTTAAAATGTGCTGTAAATTTAAGACATTGCAGGGACCATTAAATGCGACGTTGAAAAATAATCTTCGGCGTCATGGGGTGCAATTAGTTGGGCGTGTTAACTTATGAGATATCGATATAAACTCAGTTCTCTTAAATAAAACTTAAGAAAAATTTGCTAATGTTTTTTTTTTCTTTCCAAAACAACATACATAATTACTGATACTCAAGTTTTGATAACTTCCTAAAGTAACGTAACATTTGACGTATTTCTTTCGGTAAACTGACTATTATTACTTTTCCTGTCCATTTTTTTTCCAAGGAGCACGTATTTATTATTTAATCATCAATTCCTTTTTTTGCTTCAACATAACCATAACTTATTACATTAATATTCTGTTACTTCGAATGAGTCGCTTGTATATTTTTTTAATAAAGTCAAAACTTGCGCATTGTTTTGAAAATGCAAACTTAATAATATAAATATCTCCTCCTGTCACAAATTGAACTTAAACCCTCATTAGTTAGGCTTTCTGTCAACTGGGCGACGTGACATCACTAAGACCGCATTCAACAAATTCTATTCTAAAGTTCAAGATGGCTTTGATAAAGTAACAAAGCAATTTCTTAGCTTATGTCTTCACTTTGAAATTGATTAATGATCTTCGCTTAACTTATCATATACAGATCAGTTTTAAGATTAGTTCTGATCTGAGGTAGGTACCTAATGAGACGAATTGATGTGCATTCAAGGCTATGACGGGTTTGAAGCTACCACTAAGAAATATAGATGAGTACTTAAATACATATAATTAAGTATGAATAAACGCAATGAATACATTTACCTATTTATGTAACAATGATACTGCATACAAAAATATATTTTCTTGTAATTATGGGGGTTATTAAAGTTATCCTCAAAAAATAATAATCTTAAATATACATATACATATGTTTTACATATACATATGTCTTATACATATGTGATCAAATAATATAACTTGAATAGTATGATACTAATCTTTTTTATTTATAATTTATTTGCATTCAGCTAGGTACTTACTCTTCAGTAGTTTCAAATAGATACGATCCAGTATAGACAGTTATTTAACTTTAGTATTTTGTTGGTTGGTTGGAAGAAAATGCTGTGGTAGCATTAAGCCCACCAATTATACTTACTTTTTAAGTGCAATAAAGTCATTTCATTTCATAGATACCTACTAACTGGTAATGAAATGTGCGGTCGTTACTTTTATTTGCAAGACGTCTCTAGGCCCTTTGTATCACGAATAAATGGTTTCCACATACCTCAATACCAATATCCGCCGATGTTTTATTTGAACTAGATGTGTCAGCGCATAGCCGTATCCACGGATTGGATGATACAATAAATTAGTTTTTGTGAAACTTATTGAACCTATACCACTCCACAGAATCGATTCCGGTAAACGATGTCCAAATCGATTCAACGTCATTCCAATTCGATGTCACACGATTTCCGACGAAATTGAGTTTTGTGTTATATAAATATCGCAGGTGATTCCCGTGGATTTTGTTTGCTATGTTTAAATTAAGAATCGCTGCATGGTGCCGCAGCAATTTTGTCAGTTTGTTTCTACACTATTCTACATTATGTTTATTCTGTATTTAATTATTTCTGCAACATGTCCTTTTTTGGATTATTTGGCATAATTTAATTTATTTCCTTTAATTGTATGCTCTACGTACGAAGCATTCTGAATATCATCGGGAACTGTGATATATTTTTACGCCCTTATTCATAAAAACAAGCAAAGTTATGGAAGGCTTTCTTTCTTTCACTCTTATGAAAAACAAGATAAGATATTATAACAGTTCAATAGTTAAAATAGGTTTATTAAGCGTTTAAGAATAGGCTGTAATTGTGAAGCCGAGTGAACAAGAGTTAAGTGATGGTCATCACTACCAGTTCACCATACTATTATAAGTTACATGTCCATGTATTTGTCTATGTGTGCGTGTCTCTTAACTAAAGTGGAGTAAAATGGAATAAATGTGACTCATGTTATGATAAATGACATAATAATTACGCAGTTTAAAATCTTATCTGTCATATTTTGCCCCACCTTACCCTATTACAGACATTATGGTCTTTTAAAGTTTATTAAAATTTAATATGCATTCTGCTCTGTTTTATCTGACGCACTGTAGATAACATTATATTTCCTACAGGTAACAGACAAAACGTAAAACAACGGGCATCCTAAGTGATCTAACACGTGAGGTCGCATAAAGCACGCTCTATTTTCCAAATTAAAACAATATCTCCCGAATAGTATTCCGGAGTTTGCAAACAAACCATAAATTCGGGGATTTAAAAACCTTTTATCTCTCTGTTTGCCCGATGTTTGGGTCACTGGAAAATACGACGTGGAATAGCTATCATAGTTTTTAATAAGATTTCCTGTTCTATAATAATAAAACTGTAAATGGTGCTGGGGTTACGCACCCATTGCAGAGAAGCAAAATAGATGAAGGTCTTATTCTACTATCCTATCCTGTAATATAAATGTGATAGTTTGTAAAAATCTCTGAATGCTTGTATTTCCGTAACGTGCTAATCGCTACTTCGCTCACAGACACAACATGTCCAGACTTAAAAAAATTGGTTAGATTTTATCATAACGTAATGGTTACCATACCGCACCGCTGTAGGTACGGTACGGTTAAAGTCCTGGGTTCGAATCCCAACGAGGCGGAAGTTTGAATGATGTGTTTAAATTTCTGTTCTTGGTCTGGGCGTGTCCATAGCACTCATGATACAGGAATTCCTAGTGTGCGGCTACGAGTATTTAAAAAAGATCTTGGATATCTTTTTGATCCTATCAGCATGTCACCATATCTATCACCATATCACCATGTTGTGATCTCTGTTATTAAAATAACCTAAAAACCTGTCATAAAATGTAATTATTAAAATCTGCGGAGCAAACAGAAGAGCTTTAAGCTTATTTCATCTGTTGAAAGCTTTTATTCCGCATGTTAACATTTAAATTTGTTACCGAATTACAAGGTTTTCGGGGTACAATGTCGTCATTTTAAGGTAAACGCATTCGGTATGAATACAAATTATTTTCTTTTAAAAACAACGTTCTTTGTTTATTTAAATGTTAACAATGTTTAACCAACAGTTACCAACAACACGGAAAATAAAATGAATAATCTTAAACCATTTAAACGGTTTTTATGAGTCATTAACAAATACGGTGCTTTTTTATTTTCATAAATATCAATTTTTATGATAATAAATGCAAACGAGCGGAATTCTCTAAGAACGTCTAAGTTCCGTTCAACACAGTTCCTTACACAACGGTACCGACTTGTTTGCGGCTACGGAGGCGAAAGTTACTCCATAAAGGACTCTTGAACACTGTAACCAAAATTAGGCAAATGGCAAACAATAGTTATAATTTCTGGCCAATTCTAAGCTCTCTGCATACAGATATGGATAGTTGTACTCCATTTTTTAAACTAACGGCAAATGACCAACCAAAGTCGATTCATCTGGGTAGGCCACTGTCTAGTCTAAAAAAATATATAGGTGATGAAAGACCAAGCTATGAAGAGGTACTTGAAGCCCGATCACGTGATATTGGATGCACAATTTAGACGAATCATAGGTCTGATTACGTATATAATTATTATGTATTAAAACGCATAGCCAATCATAGGGTGTCGATGTGTAACATCGAACAATGATACGAGATTTCGAGCCACAGATACGATTTTCGTAAGTAAATAAAGTAAACTGCCATAAGATAAATCGCCTTACAAAAGTGTCTTTGCTTTACTGTTAACATTATCTATCAAAATAACAATGACAAGCGTGTGTTATAATAGGTACCAGGCAACAATAACTCGCTGAAGTATTAAGTCTGAGATTTGAGGCTTGAGGAGTGATAACAGCGACTGTCGTTTCACGTTATGACCCAACTTCTAACGAGCTGCCATAAACTGGTTATTTACTTCCCTCACCTCAGGGTTCCAAGGTAAAAATGTAATCCGGACGCAATCGTAAAATCTTATGACAAAACTCGTCTCGGTATTTAGCTATGGGCGATGAAAATTAATAGTATTTCTAATCCTTTGTATTTGTGTTAGAGAAATACTTCTATCATCAAATAATGGGTAATTTCACTTCAATATGTAAACTTTGTAGATGAGTAGTAATTTGATTTTTGATGTGAAAATCTATAGGCGAGGGGTAAACATGATAGTCTTATAACGGCCGGTCTCAATAATGTACTAACAGATGGAAGGCTGTGGATAGGGCTACCATTAGTATGTCATCTGTCATATTTGTCAATTTTTGCGTCTGAAAAATTGACGAATATGACAGATGACATACTAATGGTAGCGCTATCCACAGTCTTCCATCTTTTAGTACATTATTGAGACCGGCCGTAAGAGCTACTGAACCATTTGACTTATTCTAAGCATTTGACAAACCCGTTTACCACAGAGCTCGAATTTTTTGAATTAATGATGTTTCATCATCAGTCAAATAAGAAAGTACCGTTCTGGCAGGCAGCTCGCGGTTGCGTCATCCCTTAATTTTTGAAAACGCAAAAAAAAAATATTTTTTGACCTTCTCCCACAAGGCTACAATTTTAATAGGTTGTTCAAACGGTAATCATATATTATAATTTCAATAGTAATTGTGCGAAAAGGGATATTTTGTATGCTTCATATCTGCCAGCCGTCACATGACACATTTTTTTTAATAACGAGCACAGTGTATTCGTAAATTGACAAGAATGTATTTTTTTAAAAACGTAAAATTTATCTAAATTATTTACAATTTACGAATTTGACAATTTGGAATTTGAGATTTTAATAGCTTTACATAATGCATATTGGACCTTTCGTATAATCCATAATGATGTCTATATTTTTAATGTACTGGATGAACCAAAAGATTCATGTAACTGATTAAGTTGATAAGAAAGGTTTCACTAAAGAATGTAACAGGAATTGAGGGTATACCTCCACTCCGGAATTTCGTACTAACCTACATAATCCATACTGAAAAGCTTTTGAATAAATTACCAAAGCTTTACCCTAAATCCCTAGTAAGTAGAGTAAGTAGTTCGCCGTTGTTTGAAAAATTTACCTTGTTAAATAAACTTGATACCCTTACCGGAAGGTGATTTTTAAATGAACCCATCTGGTTTATCAATTACCTTTACGACCCTTTAGTTTAAAATAATAGCGGATAATACCAGCGCATAGATCAGTGGTGAATAAAAAATCCCAGTAAAATTTTATTGGAAGTGCATAATTATTATAGTTAAGCTTAAAACTAACCAACTAACCATCGTAGCATGAACATCCATTCTGTACTTTTTGCGTGAAAGAAACAGCCATCCACACAAACTTTCAGTAGGACTGAAAAGGAGCCTCTTTTCCACTCATTCAACCAAACATCCATTTGTACTGAAAAATATAATTATTTTCTAATAGTTTTGGTGTGGGTCAATAAATTTAACTTGATAAATTACCAAACGCAAAACAAATTGTTATTTAAGTGTGTAATGCGCCCCTTGACGATTCATGGTTTTTATAACTCATTACAGCTGTAAATTATTACCGTGGTAAAGCCGCATTATTCGTTGCTCTAAATTGAATGTACAACCCGTGTGGCGCAATGGTTACCACGCCGGAACACCGTGGCGTGGGACCTGGGTTCGATTCCCAGCGCGGCGGAAATTTGAATGATGACTTTGAATTTCTAGGTTTGTGTGTCCTTGTCGTTGTGTGTTTTCGAGTGTGTAGCGTTATCACTTATGAAGTAGGTAATTTATATTTTCCGAGAAGTTGGTGGAGTGAGACTAAAAGGTCACGGGTTCTGGCAGATATTTATGTGACAGATAAACGTTTTGTTCTTTGCTCGTAGGTGTTTACGATTACCTGTTATGAGTTTGACGTATGTGTGTATTTGTGGATATGTACGTCTGTCTGTCATTGTAACTCCCAGATGAATGAACCGATTTTGATTTAGTTTTTTTTTGTTGGATAGTTGACTTAATCGAGTGTTCTTAGCTATGTTTACTTTAAATAAACCTGTCGGGAGTATTTAGAATTTTAATTTAAGATTATACTAAATGCTAATACCACTTACTTTTTTACAGGTAATGTGACCGCGCTAAAGAACGTTCAGATCCACGTGCCCCGCTACATATTAGCCGGCCGCGACGTTGAGTTTGAATGTTACTACGACTTGGAAGGCGATGATCTATACTCCATCCGTTGGTATAGAAATATGGTCGAATTCTATCGCTACGTCCCTAAAGAGTCACCGGCGACGAAAGTGTTTCCTTTGGGAAACATCAGAGTTGATGTAAGTGATAATTTTATTTTTCCTACTAATTATATTGTATTTATAAGTGAAATCGTAGATGCAATATACGACTCGTATCTTAATCAAAGTTTTAACACTTTTTATTGTAAATATATATTATTACTAGCTGCCCGGACAGACTTCGTTCTGTCAAAAGTTTTTTTTTTAGATATAAACTATCCTATCTTTCAAGTTGGATCAAACTGCACACGGTGTGCAAATTTGATTAAAATCGGTTAAGTAGTTTAGGAGTTCATCGCGGACAAACAACGTGACACGTAATTTATATATATTAAGATTATGATCACTAATTAATAAAATCATTGTAATGTTAGACAGACAATTTAGATATATAGAGCAAAATTTTTTGGAAGTTGTGAGAAACAAGTTTACATTTTTCAGTAGAGCCATTAATATTTGTAAATAAAAGCAGGTAAAGTTAGATATTTGTAGGACTTACCTACATAAACTAGGCTTTATAACCAGATAAAAAATTTAATCACAAATTACTACAAAATTGATTTGCCCGTGGTCCAATTAAATTGATGGAACCACAGGCAAAAAACATTGCTCTTGGATCGATCAGCAGAACTCGGCGATCGGACCACGGGCATAAAAGTAAATGATTAATAGGTACTAATATAATTAACAATGGTTTTAACATTCCAATCGTTTCTGTTTAATATACAAAAAGTAGGGACTAGGTCCTATGTAACATCTTTCTAGAAATGTTTCAAAATCAAAACGAAATTAACAGCACCCCATTATTTTCTTTACAATGGACGTTTTTCTAAGGATTCAAAAACAGACCTGAACTAATTTAGTACGAGTACCTAAGTTTCGAATAACAATTTGGTCTTTGTTCTAACGCTGTAATATTTAAATGAATTTAGTTGTCGGACCTTAATACGCCTAAGGCTAGACACCACACTTGATAAAACTGACGCGAAGTTTAAGCAAGTTTGGTTTAAGTTTAGAGGACAGAGGCGCTTACAAATGAGGTTATATTTCAGTCTGCATTAACAATACGTTTGAGACAAGTTCGAAATAAATCGATAAAGTTTTAGAAAGATGAATAGAAAGAATAGAAGCTTGGTAAGGAATTTATGTGAACCCAAATAACAATGGTACAATCATCATCCTAATATTATAAATGTGAATGTAAGTTTGTTTGTTACGCTTTCATGCAAAAACTACTCAACTGATTTGGCTAAAATTTGAAATAGATATAGCCTATACCCGGGCTTAAACATAAGCTACTTTTTATCCCGGAAAAGTTCAGGGTTCCCGTGGGATTTGTAAAAATCGATCTCTACCTTTGGCGAAGCCGCGGGCATAAGCTAGTACAATATAAATATACTTTATTGTTCACCAATTTCAACACAATAAAAAGATTAAAAAAAAACTTGGGAAATTATCGGCTTTGTTCTCCTAGTAGCAATTGCTACTAGTAGCAATACCTCCTAGTAGCAATTGCTACTAGGAGCTACTAGGAGCTACTAGTAGCAATTGCTACTAGGTGAACAAAGCCGATGAGAAATTTAATAGCCCAGATTTGTTTTGGCGCACTCGCTTGTATGTTTTTGCTATCCTAGTATTCTAGCTTGCTTTCTATGTAAAAAAACTACGACGGCAAAAAGTGTCGTTACCACTTTTCGTTACGGCAAAAAGTGTCGTTAACAAATTTTCCGCCTAGCCCCCTTTCGCAACGCGCGATAAGGAACTTCGTTCCAATAAGAAAACAATCAGCGGTCTTCTTGCTAAGCAGCAAATTCTTCCAGACAACCTAAATAGGAAAAACTTACATAGGACCAAGATTTATTAGGTAGGGTGGACGAATAATTAATTTACCTACTTATTAATTTGTGACAATATCAAGGAATGAACATTGTAGTATGGTACCCTTTAAAATATTTTCTTCAAATGGAAACAAAAGATATCAGCTTAAGGCAACAAAACAATATTTTCGTCTGCCACATTGCGGTGTGAAGTGGTACCGCTAAAATCGTAAAAATAAAAGCGGCCAAGTGCGAGTCGGACTCGCCCATGAAGGGTTCCGTAGCAGCAAGTAACATAATATAAAAGTTCTTGTAGTTCGTTGTAACTTTGATCAATGTTTTTTGCGGTTTACGATTTATGACTTATTAAAAAAAAAACTACTTACGGGGGGGGACACACATTTTACCACTTTGGAAGTGTCTCTTGCGCAAATTATTCAGTTTAGAAAAAAATGATACTAGAAACCTCAATATCATTTTTGAAGACCTATTCATAGATACCCCACACGTATGGGTTTGATGAAAAAAACATTTTTATATATATTTTTGTGTGAAAATCTTAATGCGGTTCACAGAATACATCTACTTACCAAGTTTCAATGGTATAGCTCTTATAGTTTCGGAAAAAAGTGGCTGTGACATACGGATGGACAGACAGACAGACAGACGGACAGACATGACGAATCCATAAGGGTTCCGTTTTTTTCCATTCGGCTACGGAACCCTAACAATGCGACAACGCATCGCATTGCGGTGAGATATTGTTCTTGCGTTGTAACGCCGCAGATTTTTGCGTTGCTTATCATATCTCATTGCAGAACGATGCGATATCGTTTTTTCATCGTTACACCGTATTGTTTTCGCCTCGTCTTTGGTTAGCAGAATTTTAGATAGGTACATGATTTTAAACTCTACTCATTATGGACTTAATTGGTGGTCACGGCTGAATTGCACTGGCGTGGATTAACTTTTGACCATGACCTGGACATGATAGTCTGTTACAATTAGGTCGAAATATCAGTGTACGAAATAAATATCGTGAGTAGGTACCCGTAACAAAATTATAATCTTCCAATCTTGGTTACCAGGTAGCCGCATCAGATGAGAATCGGGTGATGCTAAGACAAGTGGATGTTACTATAAGTGGGCCTTACCAGTGCGAAGTTTCGTCTGATGCTCCTCGATTCCACACTGATATCAAAACTGCTTACATGATGGTTTATGGTAAGTTGTTTATTTATATGTTTAATACTTGTATTCACAGCATTAACATAATTTTTATGTTACTTATTACGTTTAGACTTAAGTTTAAGTTATAATGTAATAAGTAACTGGATGTTAATGTTATGTATTGTCGTTGGTTATTTTAATATTTACAGTATTATAACCTAGTATTTTTTTAATGACGACTGATGATGACTTACGAGAGTAAATGTACAAAATGTTTCTATTAATTAAAAGCAATTATATTTTTTGAAGTTTTTAAATTAAAAATAAGTGTTGTGGAATTTAATTAAAATTTATTAATTACTAGCTTATACCCACGTCTTCGTCTGCGTGGACTTCAGGATTGGGTTTATAGAGGAATGAAGAGAGCGATTCATAAAAAAAAATATATACAAAAATTCTATGCTAGTCCTGCTATCCTACGAATATTATAAATGTGAAAGTTTAGATGTTTGGGTGTTTGACACGCAATCACGCAAAAAAAAGCTGATCGGATATAGATGAAATTTGGTACACAGATAATTTAATACCTAGACTAAAGTATAGTACTTTTTAACCGACTTCAAAAAAAGGAGGAGGTTCTCAATTCGACTGTATTTTTTTTATGTTTGTTACCTCAGAACTTTGGACTGGCCGAACCGATTTTGATGATTCTTTTTTTAATCGAAAGCTGGTCGCTGTCATGTAGTTCCACATAAATTTTATTGAGATTTGACAATGGCCTTCATGAGAAAACATGAGCTGGATTTACAATGTCAACGATAAAAACAACAAAATATCTTTGAACACCGTTCCATTTTTCCCTACCATTGAGGAACTCTATTCTTTATCTCCAGAATTCATTATCAGGTCCTCACTGAATTGAAGTAGGATTTACTTGACAAAATACCCAATATTATACATAAGTTGTAATCAAAATCGCTTCATATACAAAGCTTATATTTTACAGCAGTATTATTGTAACTTCCTAACAAAATATTGACCTTGAAATTTTCTTACTGTTCTACAGTTCATTCATAGCATGAATTGAAAGGCTATAAAAAGTTGTATCTATAAAAACAAACTAGATACGAATAAAAATTATATTACCATGTAAAGTAATTTCACGACTTATGCGAATGTCTTCAGTGAATTGTTATAAAAATGTGTTGTAGTTCGTTTTACCGCCTCGCTGCCTGCCATGTTGCTATTTTACAGCAGTATTATTTTAACTTCGTAACAAAATATTGGCCTTGAGATTTTCTTACTGTTTTGCATAGTTTATTCATAGCATGAATCGAAAGGCTATAAAATGTTGTATTTATAAAAACAAACTACGAATAAAAACTATATTACCATGTAAAGTAATTTCACGACTTATGCGAATGTCTTCAGTGAATTGTTATAAAAATCTGTGGTAGTTCGTTTTACCGCCTCGCTGGCTGCGATGTTGCTATTTTACATCAGTATCATTGTAACTTCCTAACAAAATATTGACCTTGAGATTTTCATACTGTTTCCACAGCTAATTCATAGCATGAATCGAAAGGCATTAAAGTCAAAGTCAAGCATTAACTTATTCTAAGTAAAAAAAAGGATATAAAATGTTATAGGTATTTTTAACAACAAACTACGACAAAAAAACTACATTACCATCTAAAGTTATTTCACGGCTTATGCGAATGTCTTCAGTGAATTGTTATGCGAATGTATTGTAGTTTGTTTTACTGCCTCGCTGGCTGCGATGTTGCTAAGGTGAGATTTACCGGAGACTGTCGTCAACTGCCTCAACGAAATTTTCCGATTATATGGTTGAAAAGATTCAATTGCGCGCTCTGTTGTGTCCTATTTTCGTTTTTGGTTATGATACGTAAAATTTACAGCTCTATTAATAGATATTTAGATACCGATAGTAAAAATATTGCGATGTACACACACACACACAAACATTAAAGGATTAATTGCACTTCACTATACAGGTCTATTAGTGCAGTTCTGTTAGCATTATAAAGCATAAGCTAGGCTAAGCCTCAGAATCTAATTATTTTAAATGTCGTATTTAGATGATCATAAATTTTTCATAATACATATATATTGTTGGGAAAAATTATAATTACAACATAATTTATCATATTTCCACAAAAAAAACAAGGCTTAGTGTAAAATAAATACACTTTAAATTCGCACCAAAACACTTCAAAGGGCCATGGCGTCGCTTGTGACGTCACGCCTCAGTAAAGCAATAGAGAAGTTGTCAATGTCAGTATTGTTATATTCGTTTGTTTACCGAGGCGTGCCGAATTCGCGCTGATTGAGACTGATTGGCGTTCACGATATCATGGCAGCTTGCCGTATTTTGTAGTTTTATAAAAATATGATTAATCTCGCTCTTAATAATACAATTAATGCGTGTTTTGTAATCTATTAATAGGTTTTCATTAAATAAATACATTTTAGTTTTTATATAATGGTCGCAGTATCTCGTTGAACTCGTTGACATAATTATTGCGCGCTCACTCACATTTAGGTCTTGGACCTAAGTGCGAGTGAATGCGCAATATGTCAACAAGTGCAGCGAGATACTGTGGCTACTATACTCATATTGAGTTCGGCACTGACTTAGATCGATATACTTTGTAATCACGTATTTAAAAATATATTACACATTTCATCATAGGTTCATCTCTTTTTTATATTTTTAGGTCCGTAAGATCAATAGCAGTTTAAACTCAGAATTTAGTTTAAACTGCTATTGATATTGCAGGCCATAGTCATGACTTTTTGAAGTCAGCCAAACAATAAATTAAATTCTTAATATTAGATTCATAATAACAGGAATAATCTTCTAAACAAATTTAACTCTTCACAGAAATGATCTCTTGGCAGGCGACGTAGAAAATTGAAGTTTCATCTTTTGGAAATTTCGAAATGACATCATTTTGTTTGCTGAAAAAGCTTATTAGAAATAATTGGAAACACGAAAAAACGGTTCCCTTTGTAACGTTTTGGAACAACATTGTAAAAATAGGTACTACTGGCTACTCGCACAGACTTCGTTCTGTCAAAAGTTTTATTTTTATTTTGAAATGTAAGCTATCCTATCTTTCAAGTTGGATCAAACTGCACACGGTGTCCAAATTTCATTAAAATCAGTTAAGTAGTTTAGGAGTCCATAGCGGACAAACAACGTGACACGTAATTTTCCAGTGCGGACAAACAACGTGACACGTAATTTATATACATATACTAGCTACTCGGACAGACTTCGTTCTGTCAAATGTTTATTTTTTTTTTTATTTTAAGATATAAGCTATCCTATCTTTCAAGTTGGATCAAACTGCATACGGTGTGCAAATTTGATTAAAATCAATTAGGTAAGTAGTTTAGGAGTCCATCGCGGACAAACAACGTGACACGTAATTTATATAATAATATATTAAGATTAAGATTACTATTTATGTTACATATGACGTTACTATTTATCACAACAAAGTGTACAGACACGAAAATAATAATTTAAATTGTTTTATTTTAACGATAAACTAATATAAATGCAATCACGCAAAAACGACTAATCGGGTCTACCTAGATGAAATTTGGCACACAGATAGTTTAATACCTAGAATAAAGTATAGGATACTTTTAATTCCGAGACATTGATCTGTTCCCGAGTAAGAAGAAGTGAAAACAGTTATGACGTTTATCATCACAGTGACATTAGAAAACTCAAAACAGCTGACTAGTGACTAAATTATTATAATATGGTTTATTGTTTTGTATATTATGTTTATTAACAAACATATAATTTGCGTGAGGCACATTGTTATAATTTTTATCATGCAATGGAAGCTTTAGTAGCCATCGATCTCGTATAAAGTAAAGCCAACACTGCATTTTTTACGCAAAATTAAAGTTGCTTAGTAAGTAAAAAATATAGGTAGATATTTACGAATGTTAAAAACCAAATTTGATGATTTTTTTTGCAATTAATTAAACCTGATACGATATTTTATAAGTAATATGTTTTTCAATTGCACCTCATAATATTGAGAGCTAGGAAAAAACCTTGATGAACGCGTATGCTTATAAAATCTTAGTGTGGTGTCGGTCTTTTGTCAAGATTTCTTTATTTTTCTATTGCTGTGCACGAGTATATAGCCAGTGCTTTTGGCCGAATACAAACCTTCATTAAAAATACAAATACAAAAATTCAATGTTATTAATGAACAAGACCGTTAGTATACAATGACTTTAGATAGGAATAGATTCGTTATTTAAGAAGCGATTTTCATGATTTTTATTTTTTGTATTGGAAATTTACTCAAGCTGGTCGTACTTCCATATAACTATAGTGAAATGATGGATTCTGGAGATATAGAGTGAGCTTCACAATCTTAGGGAATAACTGAACCGTGTTTAAATATTATATTAGCTGTTGTTATCGTTGACATCGTCCATATCGTTATCATTATCAATCGTTGACATTGCAAGATATGGTGTTGCGTCGACGAAATATGACTTCTGGACGGAACAATTTAAACAACTAAATAATAAAAAAATATATATATAAGTTAATGCTTAATTATTACAGTCCCACCTGATGTTAAGCAGCTATATAGTCTTGGTTTATTAAGGGATTTATTTCGTACATAAATATTTTCATACCTTTCATACTTTAAGTTATGGTTATGGTGATGGGCTCCAATTTCTGCACTTAGCTTCTAAGTCGGGCCATTGTGCGTGAATGTGTGTGCCGGCTAGTTATCCAGCCAGCCTAGTTCCGACCAGAAGCGCAGGATCCTCCTGGTGTCTCCACAGGCTTCGCGGAACGACCTCGGGGTGCCGAGAATTTCAGCCCATTGGATAGCTACGCTCACGCATTCCACGATTACGTGAGGGGCTGTTTCGTCGGCCGACAGGCCTGCCCTGCAAGGGGGCTGTCGGTCAAACCTAGAACATATAAATGTTTATTAAGTGGGCAGTGTCCAGTGATATTACCTACAATTATTCGTAGATCTTTCCCGTCAAGTGACAGTAACCGTCTGGTCAGTCGTGCATCGTTGCAAGGCACGGTTTCCCGAGATTCTCTGCACTTACTGATTTGTGCGCATTGATCTGCATGTTGTTTTAATGTTCTTTGACGTAGCCAGGATCTGAGCTGGTTGAATGCTAGTGGTAGCATAGGGGCCGGGCCGACCGCAAGCTGGTCGGATCCCTTCACACATTCACCTTATGGGACCATGAATCATAGTTTTGACTACGGTATCGTGTAATATTTTATCGATATAATTTTTAGCTACTAAAAGATTTTTGCTGGTGTCAATGATGTGCCTGTTTAGAAAGCTCTTAAGGTAGCCTGCCGCTGAAGTTATTCCTCACGACATGCCCTATGATTTTTTTTAAATCCTTAGTAACTTGCTAGAACACAAAATAATAAGCATGTTGTTGACATCAATGATATCAATTTTTCGTGATGAAAAGCAGAATACTGTAAGTTTAATTCACAAACATCCAAACATTACCTAACATCTAAAACATGTAAATTTTAGTAGGATCAGGATCCAATTCTAAATTCTTGTGGACGAAGTCGCGGGTATAAGCTAGTAATAAAATATTTTATAAACTATCTACACTAACGGTTTCCACTTGGCTTAGGCCCGTGGATAACCAACTACCAGTTTTAGCCGAGAAGGTTTAATCCTGAATGAAACAACAATAATAATATTAATAATAACTGTACTAATAACGATAATAATAAATAAACTGTGTTGCAGTGACCAACGCCCTCCAGTAACACTGAGTCCACAATATTTCACAGATTTTAATAGATAGATTGTGCATCTAGTAAAATAAATTACAAGGATGAATGTGTGCGTTAGTGATTTTAATTGATATGTGAGAAGTGTGTAAGTGGTGGATGTCTGTGTGTGTCTCTAAAAGACTGTACAAGTTCTTCCATTTCGTCTTAAGAGAGAGAGTTAAAAGCCACATTAGACATTTGTTTTTACATACATATGTTATACACGTCTAACGTATGTATGTAATAAATATCCAGGCATTTATTAATTTTGTTATAGAGTGAACTACCTAAATAACAATAGTGACTTTTCGCTATAGCTGTGCTTCAATATAAAACCTGTTTTTAAATTTTCTTCTGTAAAGGGTTCATATAATATGATAAGCATAATTTCCGCGTGCGAATCTGCAGGCAACAGCCAGTTCATTAATATTTTTATGATCGTATTTTTGTTATTATATAGATTATAGAGGATTATTTCCGTTCACTTTCAAATTAAATCCAGCAAGTTAGCTTGAAATTCTAAGAAAACATTGTTTACAGCTGTTTTGTTGATTTGATTAAAATATACCTATGGGAATTTCGTGTTTGACTCAGGCTGTTTCAACGGAACATATTATTAGGTTTCCTGAAAAAATATTTCTTCAAAATGAAGCCATTTGGACATTACACAAACAGCTTTGTTAATTTGCGATTGAATAAATCGTCCTTTTACGTCAGCCTTTTACTTCACCAAATAAATATTTTAATGAAAACGAAAAAACAGCGGACTTCCTATGAAAAACGGCGAAGTGAGCTCATTACTTGATGATGTCATGTTCTGTAGACAAATAGATGACTACTTGGTTACGTAATAACTCAAGTTATAAAAGTATTTAGTATTGATGACAGACACGAATACTTTTTCACGCAAGAAAAGATACTTTAGCAATTGTATGAAAAAATCCTGCCCCGTTTTTGTTTTTACTGAAAAATCTAATGTCCTGTGTCCAACAATTTACATACATGCACATTAACGCGATTCATGAACAACAAAGTTTAGAGAAAGTGTAAAGTATCCGCATTAATCTCAATCCGCAATCTCAAGAAAGTTAGTAACTCAATTTTATAGCAAAATACTTTGCTTATGGTCATCATGTTAGGTCTAACTTGTAATTACTCGGTATATTTATAATCCAAGTTCAATAACCCTTACTTGCAGTCGGGTAAAAATAAAAGCCATGCCTAAATAATTGAAGAGAAATCTATTTCAAGTTAAGGAAGTTAATATTTCTTTATCTTATGAAAATGATAATTATGCAGCTGCTGGTACGGATATAAATTTAAAATCCCGAATAATATAAGGTTTATACACTACGGTTACTATGACAATAGAGGCAGTAATTTTTCAGAGAACACATCTCACATGATCTAGTGTCAATAACTAAAGCCATAAGCGATAGGTGCCAAATCCACAAGTACCCAAAATAGCAATAAGATATCAATATTGTATCTGATTCTCACATACGTCACTCCTATAACGATCACTTTATTTATCCGTGTTCAGTGAATCGAACCGTGATGTGATCCAGAATGTATTGCTTATTCACGCGGGAATAAACAAATGGAAATGGCTTCCTTGGCAATACTTCATAACTTATATTGTTATTTATGGCGACCCTATGGCTCAGTAGAAAGATTGATACGATTTCCGACCTTATCTGACATTGATCTTATTCTCTGGTCATAGTGATGTGTTTGTTTAATAATGCATATCCGTCCAACGAACTTTTAGAAATTTCATCAGGGGCCCACACCTTCTGATAATGACAAATTTCGGGATCTCAAATCCTGCTGTTCTTTTTGCTTTTCAAGGTATTCAATATAGGAATGTAGTTCAGTAACATTACCTACTTGGCTTCAATCCAATAAGGGTCACTACTGAGCACGGGTCTCTCCTCTTGAGCGAGGCCTAGAACATACTCCACGACGCTGTTCCAATGCGGATTGTAGATTGTAGCCAACCCAAGTGACGGAAGTTTTCATGCCGGCCGAGGGCCTCCGAAATGGCTTAACGACTATTAACATTATGATAACAACCGGGACCGACGGCTTTACGTACCCTCCGAATCTCAAGAAATTTTTGCCACTAGCGTTCACCCATTCATCTGCTTACACTAATTTGTGATTGTTTTCTCCCAACAGATCCTCCATTAATAGGTCCAAATTTGATGTCAAATTGGACGAGCTTCACTGGCGGTGAAACTATTGACGTTAACTGCACATCACCGCCATCCTTTCCAGCTGCGAACATAACGTGGTTCTTGAACATGAAGAATGTGAGTCAAGTTTATATTATTATCTATTTTTTAGAAGATTATTATTTACTAAAAAAAGTTACAGGGTATTTTTGGCGTAATTTGTAAACTCTTACACACTCATGCGATAGCTCACTCATAAAAATTTATGAAATAAGGCAGGCATAAAATGTACCTAAAAATTTAAAGATAAATCATCATTAATTTGATGCTTAAAAAAATTACGTTTACTATTAAATCTTTTTTACACTAATACTTCAATAAAAGGTGTTGCCAAGATTGTTTACCAAATAAGACTTGTCAAAAAAAACGGAGAGTCCAATGCCTTTTTAGGGTTCCAAAGTAAAAACAGAAGCCTTATAATTTCGTCATGTCCGTCCATCTGTCTGTCCGGCTGTCCGCCCGTCTGTCCGAAGCAAAGCGCCGAGACCCTAATGCTAGAAAGCTGTAATTTGGCATGGATATACAATATACATACATACTTATAAAAACTTCAGAATCGTAGAATAAGATATTTAAAAAATAATAATTCAGGGTACCTCCAGGGTACCGTTGAATAGATCATCATATAGATCAGTTGGGATAGTAGTCAAGCATTAACAGCTTATATGATTAAAAAAAAAAAGATCTTCCAAAAATATTATTGGTCTTCTTTTTTTATGTAATATAAAGGCAGAGAGGAGGCAAAAGAGGCAGACAGCCACCTGTTGGTAAGCAGTCACCGTCGCCCATGGACACTCGCAACACTAAAGCTGCCACCAGTGCGCTGCCGGCTAAGAAGGAAATGATTGACCCGCTTCTTGAAGGTCCCCATATCGTAGCAATGAGGGAATATCGTCGGTTCGGTGGATGTTCGTTCTACAGTTTATACGTACGCGGTAGGAAATGGCGTGTAAATCTTACCGTGGACGCATGCCAGGTATCGATATGGTGTTTGTGAAATCTGGCATTGCTGCATATTGAGCTTCTTACAACATTTTTGGAATTAGGGGTCCGTTTGCAAAATATTTGGCTTTAAAGTTGTAGAGTTAAGGAAGAGTGAGACTAAAGAGGTTAAGTTACAAAGGAGGTGGCCAATATTTACCCCGGAAATGGTTAAAATACGTTTTTTTGTACAAGGTTTTAGTCCTCTGAAAAGACATATTTTCCATTTATTATAACATAACTAGAATTTTAATTTTCTTCTGAACTCCGCCGTGAGTAGTTATAATAAATTAACAATAATAATAAGTTGTATTGTATACAAATATACTTTTACTGCCTCCATTGCTATCAATCCGGTCACTCACATGCGCGCAAATGTTTGACATTTTTACGAATGTTTGCACATATGTGAAGGGCGGTCAAGCAAATGGGTTCGCATATGAGTATACAAGTCCATTTCCGCTTCCTCCTACACTTTGCTCACGAATGTTCAATCTTGCTGTTGTTATTATGTTGTTGTCATTCAAATCCATTTTCAATACAGAAAATAAATGGTAGTACGATTAGACGCCACGAACCACGAAAAATTAGGAGATACATCACCTTTTTAGTCGTGTGCGCAACTGGTCGCACGAATGTGTGGGAGACTACACGAAGGTTCGAGGTTCGCGCGCTTTGATGTGCGACAAAAAACCGACACAGCTTGGAAAACCCCGAATGCCTCGAAAACTTCGCATAATCATTCGCGAAGGTCGTCCCACACTTGTGGGTTCGCGTATTCGCGCGAATGTGAGTGACCGGCATCACTGGAGGTTGACAATTGGCTGACAGAAGTGCGAATGTCTACTATATTGTCATTTGCCAAAATAATATTTTTCAGTTTCATTTCTGCAAAATATTAATTGTATTTGATATTTTGCCATGAGGTGCATTAATTGCGCGGTTGATATTGAGCGCATGGCACGTCACTCCATATATTCCTTAGCAAGAAACCTGCAATCCATATTGGTAGAATGGATCACTGCAGTACAGGTATAGCATTTTTCTTTACTATTAAGTAGTGCTTACTACGACTAGGTTCACGCGGCAATGTACAATGTTCCTGTTTTTTTTTTGCAATACGTTTAGAAAATAAGTTCTATTTTATAATAGGCTCCTAAGATTTTTTCTTTCAACTTTTAGGCAAAGGCTACTTATACTGTAGATGAGTACATAAATGACAAAGACGCATGGAAATGACCAGCTCTGCAACCAGTTCTGTACAAGCTGTATATTTTTTTGTAATAAATATATTATATTTTTATTTTTAAAAGATGTGTTGAGGAGATTTTTTACAGCTTTTCTTGTCCTCCATGACAAAGCACCTTTGCGAAAAGCTGGTTGATAAAAAAATTACGTGCATAAGTGTATCAACGATACCTAAACGAATAAATTATTTTGAATTTGAAAAAAAATTGAATGCATCACCTTATTTGCCTTATTTGGTACTATTGTTATATTTTATTCCTTAATTTTTACATATTATGTGTACCTAAATGTATATAATGAAACACTTAATATTATCAATATGCAGTTTTATTTATACCTATTACGTTTGCTTGTGAATATTTACAGATAGTAGGTGACAAGTTAATACGTATATTTTATTTAGTACTGCTGGTACTTCTTTTTGTAGGAATAAGGTCATAAAGTCATAATTAAAGTAAAAGACATAATATATTAATTAATTATCCAAAAGATAAATAGTATTTATTTAATACAAAAATCGCTCTTTAAAACACTTTTTCACGATTACATATTATGTTTTACAGAATGTCAAACTACAAAAGCTAAAACTGCCCGTAAAAGGAGAATCCCGAGTTCTAGAGATTTTTATTGATAAAATTATCAAAGTAGATATTGTAAGCTTTAATGTAAGGTAAAAATAGTATGTGTACATTATACTTCACAAATGGGGCATTTGCCCATACAGATGTTGGCCACCTCCTTTTGAACTTAAGAAAACTAAGTTAAAAGAAATAATCATAGAAAATCATAGACCTACATATATGTATATAGGTCGATGTGCCAGTATACGGCCTTTTAGTGGAGTTGGCCACTTTGGGCGAGTGAAAACATATGTTATCTACACGCAAAATAGTCGATCTATGTGTATTTGGATCCCTAATATAGTCAAAATGTGAAATAAAAAATAAACCAGTGCCCTCCCATGTATAAATTTGAAAATATAACGGATAAAGTGAAAAACTAGCGATTGTGCCAGTATACGGCCTCCTCTACCGGTATACGGCCCCTAGTGTGCCAGTACCCGGCCACCCCTTAAAAATTAATAATAGGCTCAGAATACAACGAATTAATACTGATATACAATATTTATTATTATTATAAACATTTACTCACATCTTATTACTGCAAAAGTGGCCAAGTGCGAGTCAGACTTGCCTTTGAAGTGTTCCATTGAAAATGTGCTATATCTCAAAAACTGCTGACTATATCTCATTCAAACCAATTTTCGTTTAAAATTTTCATTGAGATCTAAAGCATATTTTTTTTTAGATTTTTCACTCTCTTATTTTAAAAGTTAGAGGGGGGGGGGCACATTTTACCACTTTGAAAGTGTCTATCTTTCAAACGATTGACTTTGAGAAAGAATGGTTAGGAACCTCAATGTCATTTTTGAATACCTATCTACAGCTACAGACACGTACGTATAAGTTACATAAATAAAAAAAATATTTTTTACTTTCAGTTCCATGTATGAAACCCCCGTTAGACAAACAGACAGACAGATATGACAAATTTATAAGGGTTTTTTCCATTTGGCTACGGAACCCTAAAAAGTAGGTGTTTGTAAAATTTTGTTCTGTTCTTTGTATGCCAGAGAGGTCTCTTCTGCCATTCCCTTTGTTTCGAATATCATGAAGAGCTTAGATCACTAATTCAGGGGGCTGTCTGTTCGTCTTTAACTGTCATGTCTTTGCAGACATTATTCACACATACCAAATGAAAAGGCTCGTTGTGAGGGTCTTTAATTATAAGATTAATAGTTTTAAAGTTAAATATAAAAAATAGATAAATATTAATCTTTCTCCTCCCTTCCCTAATCTCCAAAACTACCAACCAAGCGAAATATTCGAAAAAAAAGTGCTTGTAACAGGCGAGGAAAATGAATGAAAAACAGGAGTAAAAAGGTACCTATTACCTATACATGTATTATTGGTCATAGGCACGGAACCCTTTCGTCGCGGGTGTAACTCACATTTGGCCAGTTTTTTTAAATGAACCCCACAATTAATTTTAATTTAAGTAGGTACCTACTAAATATTAATCTCGCAAAATACCAAATAGCTAACTGTATTAGTAAGCGGAGACCTACTTAGTACCTGTTTATTTTTCAGTGAATCAGAAATGTAAAGAAAACATGTGGCCGAATACTGGCTTACGGCATCTTTACACTCATGACTGGGTGAGCCAGTACCCGGCCACCCGGCCGTATACTAGCGTTTTACATAAATTGGTATTCCAGTATCCGGCCACCTCATTTTTGTATAATTAAATGTTATAATTGGAAAAACTACACATTAATAATAAAGATCAGTTAATGATGAAAGTAATAACACCAGTAACCCATGTAAATAATTAATACAAAATAATAAAACTTACCTTTGAACGCCGAACTGCTTCGTATTTTCTAGCTTGTTTATCGCATGTGCGCACAACATTTAGACAAGAGGTAAACTAAGTGGATTTTTTTAGCTTCCTAGTTAAGTGAATAGTTGTAAATATTGCAAATTCTTATTACTACATTATCTGAAATACGTTTAAAACTTACACTTTACTATTATATCATGTAGAAATCTTATTATCTCTAATTAAAGAAACGTAGTCCGTCAGGTGGCCGGGTACTGACGCATGGCCGGCTACTGGCACATCGACCCTACTATATGGTACATACTACTACTATATTTAAGTCTATGTAGAAAATATGTTTAGCTACATAATATTTGCAACCACCAAGAAAAAAAAATTAAAAGATTTAAAGAAAGAAAGAATCTCTAGGGTCGTTTCTGGAAAAAAAAATAAGTCCAGAATAAGTAAGCCAAAATAAATCAAGGGGTGTCACTTATGTAAGTCTTGTTTTTGAATTTTGAAAAGATATTACGTGGGTGCCAAACTGTAGTATTAAGGGAGAGAGACACTAAAAGGTTGAGTTAAGAAAGAAGATAAGTGAGAGATAGATTCAGAAAAGATAAAGTTTAATGTACTTTCCTGGTGGTTACACTGAAAACACTGATAACTAGATACACACGTGCGTTTTACTCAGAATGCCGTACGTCAAGCTCTTTTTTCCCTCGACACCAACAAGTCGAATGGGCCGGACGGTATACCTGCTGTTGTGCTAAAAACGTGCGCTCCGGAGTTGACCCCGGTTTTAACGCGCCTTTTCCAACTTTCCTATTCTGCCGGCATCGTGCCGTCTTCATGGAAGGTAGCCTTAGTCCACCCTATCCCCAAAAAAGGAGATAGATCAAGTCCATCCAATTACAGACCAATCGCGATAACCTCTCTGCTCTCCAAACTAATGGAGCGTGTAATAAACACCCAACTGCTCCGGTATCTAGAGGATCGCCAGCTGATTAGCGACCGTCAATATGGCTTTCGCCACGGCAGATCGGCTGGCGATCTTTTAGTATGCTTTACTCATTGCTGGTCAGAAGCGATTGAGAGCAAGGGAGAAGCATTGGCTGTAAGTCTGGACGTTGCAAAGGCCTTCGATAGGGTGTGGCATAAGGCGTTACTCTCTAAGCTGCCTTCCTATGGAGTACCCGAGAAATTGTGCAGATGGATTGCCAGTTTTTTATCGGAGCGGAGCATCAAGGTCGTTGTTGACGGAGCATGCTCGGACACGAAGCCCATAAATGCTGGCGTCCCTCAAGGCTCTGTGCTCTCACCTACGCTGTTCATCATGCATATCAATGATATGCTTGACATCAGGAACATCCATTGCTATGCTGATGACAGTACAGGTGATGCTCGCTATACAGGCCGAGCAAATCTTTCTCGGGTGCAGATTGAGGAGAAGAGGATGAAACTTGTGTCTGAAGTCGAGACATCTCTGGAGCGGGTCTCGGAATGGGGCAGACTAAATTTAGTCCAGTTCAACCCCGAGAAGACACAAGTTTGCGCGTTAACCGCTAAGAAAACCCCATTCGTCATAGCACCTCAGTTCCAGAACACTCCTCTTAACATCTCCAAAAGTATTGGGATCCTTGGTGTCGACATTTCGAATGAAGTTCAGTTTCGGGACCACTTGGTTGGTAAGGCCAAACTAGCTGCAAGGAAATTGGGAGTGCTCAATAGAGCTAAACAGTACTTCATGCCTAAGCACAGATTGATGCTCTATAGGGCACAAATTCGACCACACATGGAGTACTGCTCTCATCTTTGGGCCGGAGCCCCAGCTGGCCAAGTGGACACGTTTGACCGAATCCAACGACGAGCCATTCGTCTTGTCGACGATCCCAAGCTTACAGACGGATTAGAGTCGCTTAAGTTGAGGAGAGACATAGGTTCGCTATGCGTATTCTACCGTCTGTATAACGGGGAGTGTTCTGAAGAACTGTTTGATTTAATACCTGCGGTTGATTTCCGTCGCCGTACATCACGTACCAGGTTCCATCAACACCACCTAAATACCTGGCGTTCGTCCACAGTTCGGTTTTCACGTAATTTTCTGCCACGGACAAGTAAACTGTGGAACAAACTTCCTGCATCGGTGTTCCCGCTAAGCTATGACATGGGGTCCTTCAAGAGGCGGATCTTTTCTTTTCTTCGTGGCCGGCAACGCATTGGTGACGCCCCTGGTGTTGCTAATGTCCATGGGCGACGGTGATCACTTACCATCAGGTGACCCGTCTGCTCGTTTGCCTGCTTAGGGCATAAAAAAAAAAAAAAAAAAAAAAACACAAAACCTTTCGGAAGTGCAAAGAACGACTCTAACGGCGATAATTTCGAAAACATTATGAATTAATTACTGTTTTTAGGGTTCCGTAGCCAAATGGCAAAAAACGGAACTCTTACAAATTCGTCATGCCTGTCTGTCTGTCTGTCCGTCCGTCCGTATGTCACAGCCACTTTTTTCCGAAACTATAGGAACTATACTATTGAAACTTGGTAAGTAGATGTATTCTGTGAACCGCATTAAGATTTTCACACAAAAATAGAAAAAAAAACAATAAATTTTGGGGGTTCCCCATACTTAGAACTGAAACTCAAAATTTTTTTTTTCATCAAACCCATACGTGTGGCGTATCTAAGAATAGGTCTTCAAAAATGATATTGAGGTTTCTAATATCATTTTTTTCTAAACTGAATAGTTTGCGCGAGAGACACTTCCAAAGTGGTAAAATGTGTGTCCCCCCCCCCGTAACTTCTAAAAGTTAGAATCGTAGAATAAGATATTTAAAAAATAATAATTCAGGGTACCTCCAGGGTACCGTTGAATAGATCATCATATAGATCAGTTGGGATAGTAGTCAAGCATTAACAGCTTATATGATTAAAAAAAAAAAGATCTTCCAAAAATATTATTGGTCTTCTTTTTTTATGTAATATAAAGGCAGAGAGGAGGCAAAAGAGGCAGACAGCCACCTGTTGGTAAGCAGTCACCGTCGCCCATGGACACTCGCAACACTAAAGCTGCCACCAGTGCGCTGCCGGCTAAGAAGGAAATGATTGACCCGCTTCTTGAAGGTCCCCATATCGTAGCAATGAGGGAATATCGTCGGTTCGGTGGATGTTCGTTCTACAGTTTATACGTACGCGGTAGGAAATGGCGTGTAAATCTTACCGTGGACGCATGCCAGGTATCGATATGGTGTTTGTGAAATCTGGCATTGCTGCATATTGAGCTTCTTACAACATTTTTGGAATTAGGGGTCCGTTTGCAAAATATTTGGCTTTAAAGTTGTAGAGTTAAGGAAGAGTGAGACTAAAGAGGTTAAGTTACAAAGGAGGTGGCCAATATTTACCCCGGAAATGGTTAAAATACGTTTTTTTGTACAAGGTTTTAGTCCTCTGAAAAGACATATTTTCCATTTATTATAACATAACTAGAATTTTAATTTTCTTCTGAACTCCGCCGTGAGTAGTTATAATAAATTAACAATAATAATAAGTTGTATTGTATACAAATATACTTTTACTGCCTCCATTGCTATCAATCCGGTCACTCACATGCGCGCAAATGTTTGACATTTTTACGAATGTTTGCACATATGTGAAGGGCGGTCAAGCAAATGGGTTCGCATATGAGTATACAAGTCCATTTCCGCTTCCTCCTACACTTTGCTCACGAATGTTCAATCTTGCTGTTGTTATTATGTTGTTGTCATTCAAATCCATTTTCAATACAGAAAATAAATGGTAGTACGATTAGACGCCACGAACCACGAAAAATTAGGAGATACATCACCTTTTTAGTCGTGTGCGCAACTGGTCGCACGAATGTGTGGGAGACTACACGAAGGTTCGAGGTTCGCGCGCTTTGATGTGCGACAAAAAACCGACACAGCTTGGAAAACCCCGAATGCCTCGAAAACTTCGCATAATCATTCGCGAAGGTCGTCCCACACTTGTGGGTTCGCGTATTCGCGCGAATGTGAGTGACCGGCATCACTGGAGGTTGACAATTGGCTGACAGAAGTGCGAATGTCTACTATATTGTCATTTGCCAAAATAATATTTTTCAGTTTCATTTCTGCAAAATATTAATTGTATTTGATGTTTTGCCATGAGGTGCATTAATTGCGCGGTTGATATTGAGCGCATGGCACGTCACTCCATATATTCCTTAGCAAGAAACCTGCAATCCATATTGGTAGAATGGATCACTGCAGTACAGGTATAGCATTTTTCTTTACTATTAAGTAGTGCTTACTACGACTAGGTTCACGCGGCAATGTACAATGTTCCTGTTTTTTTTTTGCAATACGTTTAGAAAATAAGTTCTATTTTATAATAGGCTCCTAAGATTTTTTCTTTCAACTTTTAGGCAAAGGCTACTTATACTGTAGATGAGTACATAAATGACAAAGACGCATGGAAATGACCAGCTCTGCAACCAGTTCTGTACAAGCTGTATATTTTTTTGTAATAAATATATTATATTTTTATTTTTAAAAGATGTGTTGAGGAGATTTTTTACAGCTTTTCTTGTCCTCCATGACAAAGCACCTTTGCGAAAAGCTGGTTGATAAAAAAATTACGTGCATAAGTGTATCAACGATACCTAAACGAATAAATTATTTTGAATTTGAAAAAAAATTGAATGCATCACCTTATTTGCCTTATTTGGTACTATTGTTATATTTTATTCCTTAATTTTTACATATTATGTGTACCTAAATGTATATAATGAAACACTTAATATTATCAATATGCAGTTTTATTTATACCTATTACGTTTGCTTGTGAATATTTACAGATAGTAGGTGACAAGTTAATACGTATATTTTATTTAGTACTGCTGGTACTTCTTTTTGTAGGAATAAGGTCATAAAGTCATAATTAAAGTAAAAGACATAATATATTAATTAATTATCCAAAAGATAAATAGTATTTATTTAATACAAAAATCGCTCTTTAAAACACTTTTTCACGATTACATATTATGTTTTACAGAATGTCAAACTACAAAAGCTAAAACTGCCCGTAAAAGGAGAATCCCGAGTTCTAGAGATTTTTATTGATAAAATTATCAAAGTAGATATTGTAAGCTTTAATGTAAGGTAAAAATAGTATGTGTACATTATACTTCACAAATGGGGCATTTGCCCATACAGATGTTGGCCACCTCCTTTTGAACTTAAGAAAACTAAGTTAAAAGAAATAATCATAGAAAATCATAGACCTACATATATGTATATAGGTCGATGTGCCAGTATACGGCCTTTTAGTGGAGTTGGCCACTTTGGGCGAGTGAAAACATATGTTATCTACACGCAAAATAGTCGATCTATGTGTATTTGGATCCCTAATATAGTCAAAATGTGAAATAAAAAATAAACCAGTGCCCTCCCATGTATAAATTTGAAAATATAACGGATAAAGTGAAAAACTAGCGATTGTGCCAGTATACGGCCTCCTCTACCGGTATACGGCCCCTAGTGTGCCAGTACCCGGCCACCCCTTAAAAATTAATAATAGGCTCAGAATACAACGAATTAATACTGATATACAATATTTATTATTATTATAAACATTTACTCACATCTTATTACTGCAAAAGTGGCCAAGTGCGAGTCAGACTTGCCTTTGAAGTGTTCCATTGAAAATGTGCTATATCTCAAAAACTGCTGACTATATCTCATTCAAACCAATTTTCGTTTAAAATTTTCATTGAGATCTAAAGCATATTTTTTTTTAGATTTTTCACTCTCTTATTTTAAAAGTTAGAGGGGGGGGGGGCACATTTTACCACTTTGAAAGTGTCTATCTTTCAAACGATTGACTTTGAGAAAGAATGGTTAGGAACCTCAATGTCATTTTTGAATACCTATCTACAGCTACAGACACGTACGTATAAGTTACATAAATAAAAAAAATATTTTTTACTTTCAGTTCCATGTATGAAACCCCCGTTAGACAAACAGACAGACAGATATGACAAATTTATAAGGGTTTTTTCCATTTGGCTACGGAACCCTAAAAAGTAGGTGTTTGTAAAATTTTGTTCTGTTCTTTGTATGCCAGAGAGGTCTCTTCTGCCATTCCCTTTGTTTCGAATATCATGAAGAGCTTAGATCACTAATTCAGGGGGCTGTCTGTTCGTCTTTAACTGTCATGTCTTTGCAGACATTATTCACACATACCAAATGAAAAGGCTCGTTGTGAGGGTCTTTAATTATAAGATTAATAGTTTTAAAGTTAAATATAAAAAATAGATAAATATTAATCTTTCTCCTCCCTTCCCTAATCTCCAAAACTACCAACCAAGCGAAATATTCGAAAAAAAAGTGCTTGTAACAGGCGAGGAAAATGAATGAAAAACAGGAGTAAAAAGGTACCTATTACCTATACATGTATTATTGGTCATAGGCACGGAACCCTTTCGTCGCGGGTGTAACTCACATTTGGCCAGTTTTTTTAAATGAACCCCACAATTAATTTTAATTTAAGTAGGTACCTACTAAATATTAATCTCGCAAAATACCAAATAGCTAACTGTATTAGTAAGCGGAGACCTACTTAGTACCTGTTTATTTTTCAGTGAATCAGAAATGTAAAGAAAACATGTGGCCGAATACTGGCTTACGGCATCTTTACACTCATGACTGGGTGAGCCAGTACCCGGCCACCCGGCCGTATACTAGCGTTTTACATAAATTGGTATTCCAGTATCCGGCCACCTCATTTTTGTATAATTAAATGTTATAATTGGAAAAACTACACATTAATAATAAAGATCAGTTAATGATGAAAGTAATAACACCAGTAACCCATGTAAATAATTAATACAAAATAATAAAACTTACCTTTGAACGCCGAACTGCTTCGTATTTTCTAGCTTGTTTATCGCATGTGCGCACAACATTTAGACAAGAGGTAAACTAAGTGGATTTTTTTAGCTTCCTAGTTAAGTGAATAGTTGTAAATATTGCAAATTCTTATTACTACATTATCTGAAATACGTTTAAAACTTACACTTTACTATTATATCATGTAGAAATCTTATTATCTCTAATTAAAGAAACGTAGTCCGTCAGGTGGCCGGGTACTGACGCATGGCCGGCTACTGGCACATCGACCCTACTATATGGTACATACTACTACTATATTTAAGTCTATGTAGAAAATATGTTTAGCTACATAATATTTGCAACCACCAAGAAAAAAAAATTAAAAGATTTAAAGAAAGAAAGAATCTCTAGGGTCGTTTCTGGAAAAAAAAATAAGTCCAGAATAAGTAAGCCAAAATAAATCAAGGGGTGTCACTTATGTAAGTCTTGTTTTTGAATTTTGAAAAGATATTACGTGGGTGCCAAACTGTAGTATTAAGGGAGAGAGACACTAAAAGGTTGAGTTAAGAAAGAAGATAAGTGAGAGATAGATTCAGAAAAGATAAAGTTTAATGTACTTTCCTGGTGGTTACACTGAAAACACTGATAACTAGATACACACGTGCGTTTTACTCAGAATGCCGTACGTCAAGCTCTTTTTTCCCTCGACACCAACAAGTCGAATGGGCCGGACGGTATACCTGCTGTTGTGCTAAAAACGTGCGCTCCGGAGTTGACCCCGGTTTTAACGCGCCTTTTCCAACTTTCCTATTCTGCCGGCATCGTGCCGTCTTCATGGAAGGTAGCCTTAGTCCACCCTATCCCCAAAAAAGGAGATAGATCAAGTCCATCCAATTACAGACCAATCGCGATAACCTCTCTGCTCTCCAAACTAATGGAGCGTGTAATAAACACCCAACTGCTCCGGTATCTAGAGGATCGCCAGCTGATTAGCGACCGTCAATATGGCTTTCGCCACGGCAGATCGGCTGGCGATCTTTTAGTATGCTTTACTCATTGCTGGTCAGAAGCGATTGAGAGCAAGGGAGAAGCATTGGCTGTAAGTCTGGACGTTGCAAAGGCCTTCGATAGGGTGTGGCATAAGGCGTTACTCTCTAAGCTGCCTTCCTATGGAGTACCCGAGAAATTGTGCAGATGGATTGCCAGTTTTTTATCGGAGCGGAGCATCAAGGTCGTTGTTGACGGAGCATGCTCGGACACGAAGCCCATAAATGCTGGCGTCCCTCAAGGCTCTGTGCTCTCACCTACGCTGTTCATCATGCATATCAATGATATGCTTGACATCAGGAACATCCATTGCTATGCTGATGACAGTACAGGTGATGCTCGCTATACAGGCCGAGCAAATCTTTCTCGGGTGCAGATTGAGGAGAAGAGGATGAAACTTGTGTCTGAAGTCGAGACATCTCTGGAGCGGGTCTCGGAATGGGGCAGACTAAATTTAGTCCAGTTCAACCCCGAGAAGACACAAGTTTGCGCGTTAACCGCTAAGAAAACCCCATTCGTCATAGCACCTCAGTTCCAGAACACTCCTCTTAACATCTCCAAAAGTATTGGGATCCTTGGTGTCGACATTTCGAATGAAGTTCAGTTTCGGGACCACTTGGTTGGTAAGGCCAAACTAGCTGCAAGGAAATTGGGAGTGCTCAATAGAGCTAAACAGTACTTCATGCCTAAGCACAGATTGATGCTCTATAGGGCACAAATTCGACCACACATGGAGTACTGCTCTCATCTTTGGGCCGGAGCCCCAGCTGGCCAAGTGGACACGTTTGACCGAATCCAACGACGAGCCATTCGTCTTGTCGACGATCCCAAGCTTACAGACGGATTAGAGTCGCTTAAGTTGAGGAGAGACATAGGTTCGCTATGCGTATTCTACCGTCTGTATAACGGGGAGTGTTCTGAAGAACTGTTTGATTTAATACCTGCGGTTGATTTCCGTCGCCGTACATCACGTACCAGGTTCCATCAACACCACCTAAATACCTGGCGTTCGTCCACAGTTCGGTTTTCACGTAATTTTCTGCCACGGACAAGTAAACTGTGGAACAAACTTCCTGCATCGGTGTTCCCGCTAAGCTATGACATGGGGTCCTTCAAGAGGCGGATCTTTTCTTTTCTTCGTGGCCGGCAACGCATTGGTGACGCCCCTGGTGTTGCTAATGTCCATGGGCGACGGTGATCACTTACCATCAGGTGACCCGTCTGCTCGTTTGCCTGCTTAGGGCATTAAAAAAAAAAAAAAAAAAAAAACACAAAACCTTTCGGAAGTGCAAAGAACGACTCTAACGGCGATAATTTCGAAAACATTATGAATTAATTACTGTTTTTAGGGTTCCGTAGCCAAATGGCAAAAAACGGAACTCTTACAAATTCGTCATGCCTGTCTGTCTGTCTGTCCGTCCGTCCGTATGTCACAGCCACTTTTTTCCGAAACTATAGGAACTATACTATTGAAACTTGGTAAGTAGATGTATTCTGTGAACCGCATTAAGATTTTCACACAAAAATAGAAAAAAAAACAATAAATTTTGGGGGTTCCCCATACTTAGAACTGAAACTCAAAATTTTTTTTTTCATCAAACCCATACGTGTGGCGTATCTAAGAATAGGTCTTCAAAAATGATATTGAGGTTTCTAATATCATTTTTTTCTAAACTGAATAGTTTGCGCGAGAGACACTTCCAAAGTGGTAAAATGTGTGTCCCCCCCCCCTTTCTAAACTTCTAAAATAAGAGAATGATAAAACTAAAAAAAATATATGATCTACATTACCATGCAAACTTCCAACGAAAATTGGTTTGAACGAGATCTAGTAAGTAGTTTTTTTTAATACGTCATAAATCGTAAACCGCAATTTACCTCGATCAAAGTTACAACGAACTTCAAGAACTTTTATATTATGTTACTTGCTGCTACGGAAACCTTCATGGGCGAGTCCGACTCGCACTTGGCCGCTTTTTATTTATTTAATAAATGATTTAAAGGAGAACCCCGATTTCCGGCCACGAATTATATGTGTTCTGTGGTAGGCATAAGAAAAGACAAGAGTAAACTATATACCAAAAAATTCGTCTTATTTACTAGATAAACACGTTTAAATCTGAGCCTCATCTGCATTTGCTAAATGAACAAAATAATACAAAAAAGTTTTCATAGTATTTACCTCATTACAAACGATTTTATAATCGATTAAATAGATTACATATACCGATTAGGGAACTTATTAATATATTTTATGAATTATTTATTATTCATTGTAAGTACAAGATTAATTCCTTTTTTCCTTTTTTACATGTTTTCTTATTCATTGTATAACTAAACTATGTAATATATTTATAATTACCATTAAATCGTTACGCTAATTAAAAGACAGTTCTAGTATTTTGACATCGATTTCGAGACATTTGAATCGATTGACAACAAAGATCTCTGTTGTAATCTAACCTATGTAATGTCATTTTGGTTACCATAGCAATTATAAATAACACCAATTGTCAATAATCTTGCATCTTTTGTGTATTTTTACTATTAAATTAATATTTTCATCGTATTTGCAGTCCTATTTACTATTGAAACATATCGAAACGCACACAGTTATTTTAATTTTCTATTGCATTCGCTTTCGTACTAGTGTTTTGGTGAATGTGTTTTCGCTATAACTTCTGGATTTGTTGTTGTTGTTTTTTAAACAAATATTGCATGAATATTGGACTCCGAGATCGCCTGTTTTCTGACTGACCTTTTTCTGAACACTGGATGACGTACCCTATATACCTCTAGAAGAACAGTAGGATGCAGAAGTTGCAGTACCCATACAATACGTATACCTACTGCACAATTTCTAGACGAAATATTAATATAATATTATGATGTGATGATGACTAATAAAATCCCTTTAAAACATAAAATAGCTTTTATTAATAATAATATTCACCCACCTACTTGGTTTCAACCATTACCTACTGTTTAAGTAGTTGTATTTTGTTAGTGTTTATATGTAACTTTAATTTTTACTGCGTCTTATGATCATAATTATTCCTAATACTGTCAATATTAGAGTAGGTGTTTGGTTTGAGGTAGTAAGTCCCTAGTAACAGGCATAAAATATTGCTGTGAGTGACATGAGTGTGACATAACCATATTTAGGTGGAAATTCTAGGATTTCATTAGTTGGCCATTGCTAGCAGACGTGAAAATTGGAGAAATTAAAGCTTTTACAATGATCTAATTGACCACCAATTTTCATTCTTGTCTAATCTGGGCCGGTGTCTCTATGGAAGATGGGGTTCTCCTTTACACTTGTTTTTATTGTTTCCTTACATTAAAAATTACTATATCAAAGTTCAAAAGGTATTTTTGATAGTAAGACACTCATCTAAATGTTCCACTATCCTGATTTTAAAAGTCTACTTTTCTTGTTATCGAAAATGGGGTGTATATTTCAAGAGTTTGTAGTTCGGTAAATGATTGAGATAACTACAAACATTTTTATGAGGTTTAGTAGATAATATCATGTAATTTAATAATAATTGATAAAATAATAATATAATAATAATTTTTCGAACTGTTTAGCGAAATTAAATAAAAAGTAAAATTAAAAAAAAAATCAGTTTGTCTCTTTAAAAAAAATATCCTATTTAATTTTGGGTAGATTTTATACCTCGAATAGATAAACTATGATAACAACTAGTAAAAAAGCGGCCAAGTGCGAGTCGGACTCGCCCATGAAGGGTTCCGTAGCAGCAAGTAACATAATATAAAAGTTCTTGAAGTTCGTTGTAACTATGATCGAGGTAAATTGCGGTTTACGATTTATGACGTATTAAAAAAAAACTACTTACTAGATCTCGTTCAAACCAATTTTCGTTTGAAGTTTGCATGGTAATATACATCATATATTTTTTTAGTTTTATCATTCTCTTATTTTAGAAGTTACGGGGGGGGGGGACACATATTTTTCCACTTTGGAAGTGTCTCTCGCGCAAACTATTCAGTTTAGAAAAAAATGATATACGAAACCTCAATATCATTTTTGAAGACCTATTCATAGATACCCCATATGTATGGGTTTGATGAAAAAAAAATTTTTGAGTTTCAGTTCTAAGTATGGGGACCCCCAAAATTTATTGTTTTTTTTTCTATTTTTGTGTGAAAATCTTAATGCGGTTCACAGAATACATCTACTTACCAAGTTTCGACAGTGTAGTTCTTATAGTTTCGGAGAAAAGTGGCTGTGACATACGGACGGACGGACAGACAGACAGACAGACAGACAGACAGACAGACAGACAGACAGACAGACAGACAGACAGACAGACATGACGAATCTATAAGGGTTCCGTTTTTTGCCATTTGGCTACGGAACCCTAATAAAAAACAGAATAAAAAAAATGTAAAATCAAAAAAAAAATTGATAATAGTGCAGCAAGTCAGCTTTCTCTACAAAAAATAATAATTAAAAAGCTAATAAAAAAACCAAACCGATAATACCTGTATTTTAATGGTATTTGTTGATAGTTTTGTCCAAGTACCTAATTAATAGAGGCCGGGCGGTCACTTGGCCCTGGGACACCCTGTATAAAGTATATACAAATAGAAGTAATAAACAAAGTTAAACTGATGAAAGTAAGGAAGCAAAGATAGAGCAAGATCCCAGGGCCACCAGACGTCACGTATTTTCTGACGGACGAAATGTGGACAGTTGAGTAGTGTTAGTGTCTACTATGGTCGTATGCCTACCTGCTAACTTGATCAAACGGCCAATTTCCAGGTATCAGGTGATCAAGGTACATAAAAACATTATAAACTTCACGTAAATTCTCATGGCTGATTTTCACGTATGTTCTAGATAATATAGTTAAAAATAAGTCGTCAATGCTCCCAGACACTTTCCGTCGGCCATATTGCTTGCCAGACGCTTTAAAGCTCCCAAAATAATTAGTTAACTTCACGTAAATTCTGATGCTCCATCCATACTATTTACTATTATACTTTATACTTTTAATAATATTATAAACGTGAAATGGTTTTGTTTGTTTGTTTGTCCGTCTTTCACGTCGCAACAAAGCTACAAAAAGTAAAAAATCAACTGAGGATGCAGTACATAAATTAACAACCCTGATTACTAACTACCTAGCCCAGAAGGAGTCTTGTATTGGAATCTTCTTAGACCTATGCAAAGCGTTTGACACAGTGTCAATTCCGATACTACTCAGAAGGCTCGAGAACGTTGGCATCAGAGGTTCTAGAATGGTTCAAGTCCTATTTAAGTGGTCGAGAAAAGAGGGTGAGATTTGGTGACACTTGTAGTGAGATTGGAATTAGTGGATTTGGAGTTCCGCAGGGTAGCACGCTAGGACCAACACTTTTTCTCGTCTATATAAATAAGCTCAGTCGAGTATTAGCTTTGTTGCGACGTGAAAGACGGACAAACAAACAAACAAAACCATTTCACGTTTATAATATTATTAAAAGTATAAAGTATAATAGTAAATAGTATGGATGGAGCATCAGAATTTACGTGAAGTTAACTAATTATTTTGGGAGCTTTAAAGCGTCTGGCAAGCAATATGGCCGACGGAAAGTGCTAGCTAGATACATATATGGTATGGTTTTTGTGTGTGGAGGTAGTGAGGAGGGTGGAGAGTAACGTAGGCTACTTTTTACTGCGCTAAAACATCCCCAGCCATGGGAAGTCGATATTTTTTTTTAGTTGCTAGATATTTAGTTCCAGATGTTGTTAATAGATGGCGTTAGTACGATAAAATTCATTTGCAAGTTCTGAATCACGCTATCAAAATAATGATACATGTAAATTACTTAAGTCAGAGGCAACTAAATCTAACCAAGTAAAAGTAAGTAGTTAGGATTTGTGAAAAAAAAATCGACCGCGGGCGAAGCTGCGGGAAAAGCTAGTTTTTATATAAATATGTTCTCCAGAAAACTATTTTAAAACCTTTGACTGTCTTCTTGACAGACCGATCCAAGGGGCGAATTACCCCCTAAACTAAATTTTAATATCTCTGTGGGTGGGAGCGCGAGAGCGTTAGGTATCTACGAGCTTGAGACTGAGTGAAACCGACTGTGCTGTTAAGGCTATGAAAATTAATTGAGTAGATATTTTATAATTTTTAGAACTTGATATCAGGCGTGGGATAAAAAACCCAGATGGTGATACAGTTTTCATGAGAATCTGAGAAATACATGTCGGAAAATAAATGACGGACAAAACAGTTTGGATGACATTTGAAATAAACGTGAAGGAAAATTTTACACGAAACGATACAAAATCAATTAAACATAACGGAGATGATGAGATCATGGAGTGTGATAGCAAAGTTGGGCTTTATCTAAAATTCCACAGCGCGTTGGTACTTATGACTAAAATTCGAGAAATAGGTGGAAATAAGCATTTGGTTTCAGGTAACAAGTAAATGATGGCAACAGAAAGAAGAAAAAAAATTACATGTTATAATTAAAAAAAATTAAAAATGATTTTTTTAATTATACTATATAATGTTAGCCGACGTTCTTTTTTTATTTATTAATTAGAACTTAAATCAAAATGTGTGCTATTCACACGTGGTAGAAGTGAAACCTTCAAAAATTTTGTTTTCAAGATAATGAGACGAATAAATTTCGGGAAGATGATAATTGTAGGTTTTACTACTCCACTCCACTCCAGTCTCCACTCCACTCAACTCCAGTCTCCACTAAACTCCAGTCTCCACTCAGCTCCAGTCTCCACTGGACAGTTTCGTTTCATCGAATTTCAAATCACCCCCGCACTAAAGAAGTTTTCACTTCAAAAATAATAGACCTTTCTCTCTCTCTCATACAGTTTACTCATATCAATTTATTATAAATATAAAAAAAATCAACAGAACAATTATATTGTCGCTTACAGCAACACTGGAGCGATGGTTGCTCAATAAAAGATGTTTTATGATTTCACAAACTGTATTCAGTACTTTTCCTAATACAAGTATCATCTGATTTAGGTTTCGTTTTAAGAAGATGTAGCTCGTGTCCCGTATTGAAGGCGATTACGAATGTCTTCACTTGATTTATATGAAAGTTTTACATAGAAAAAATATTTTAAAGGTACCGACACTAATCGACTCCTGTAGAATTCGAGGTGCAATCAAATTGCGCGGTTAAAAATTTCTGTTTTGGTGTAGGCGCGAACATAATTATTATTTTGGGAGATTTAAAGCGTCTGGCAAGCAATATGGCCGACGGAAAGTGTCTGGGAGCATTGACGACTTATTTTTAACTATGTTATCTAGAACATACGTGAAAATCAGCCATGAGAATTTACGTGAAGTTTATAATGTTTTTATGTACTTTGATCACCTGATATCTGGAAATTGGCCGTTTGATCAAGTTAGCAGGTAGGCATACGACCATAGTAGACACTAACACTACTCAATCGTCCACATTTCGTCCGTCAGAAAATACGTGACGTCTGGTGGCCCTGGGATCTTGAACCAAGATGAAGACAATGATGAATAAAAGAATGTAAACCAGGATCTAAGTAATTAATACTACATTATGTAAGGAAAAATGGAAGGATTTAAAAAGAAGAATAAAAAGAAAGTACATTAAACTTTATCTTTTCTGAATCTATCAAAATCACTTATCTTCTTTCTTAACTCAACCTTTTAGTCTCTCTGTCCCTTAATACTACAAAGTGCTAATTTTGTTTAGAGTCAACTAATAGTCGATAAGCTTACTACATCGGAATCGGAACCCTACATTGCGCGTTGCTTGACACGCACTTGCCCCATTTTTTATGTGATAAAAATAGCAAATGACCTCGCAAGAATTGACGAATAAGGGATTATTTATGCTACACCGTGCCGGGCACGAGCTGAGCCCCGTACGTGCTGATGTTGGGCCGTTACCCGTCCAGTTCATGTCCGCGTCATATAATAGTACCGTGCCTCTTCCGTGCTTCGTCTGTGCCTTGTCCGGGGCACGACTTGTGCCCAGCTCGGTGTAGCATAAATAATCCCTGAATAAGACGAAGAAATAAACGAAACTTTAAGCCTGTCTACAACCTGTAACAGGTCTTAGGTTATTTTTTACACATGGAAAGTAGGTTGCTGTGAAAAAATATCGTGACGACAAACATAAGTAATTGAAGTATAAAATTAATCACAGACATAATCATTTTCTCACAAGTATTTTGCTACTTGGTATTATAGTCAATCCTTCTCAAATGGTACTCCTTATAGTATAATCATCATAAATCATAAGCTTCTTACTCCAACAATACGGTTCTTGAATTAAACTTTTTTTGAGTCGGAATCAAAATATGTTTTATGTTGTGAAGAATGAGAAATGAGAATCAAAACAACCAAGGTCATCGCCAACATAATTTTAGCTAACTGCGAATATTATTATCACACTTATTAATATAAATCTTGTTTCAGGTACCAATGGAACCTCCGGACATCATAAAAAATTACAGTAATGGTTACTCGTCTAGACTATCTATACTGCAAGTGACAACCCGTCTTAAAGGTCCAACAATAGTAAAGATACGGTAAGATCTATTACTGTAATAATAAAGTCTAAAACTAGTATTATGTTTCTTTTTAACCCCCGAACGCAAAAAGAGGGGTGTTATTATAATTTTACTTGGCTTTTAGTATGTATGTGTTGGTATGTGTCTTCGGGGCATCGTAGCTCCTATACGAATGGACCGATTACGATGAGTTTCTTTTTGTTTGAAGGTTGAAGTGATCGAGATAATTCTTAGCTATTTATAATTTATCATATCACATATATAGAGGGGAGGGGGAGGGAGAGAGGGAGAAAAGTAAATAGTAATAGTGACTCGGAGTTGGGGCGTAAGTACAGATTATAAGTAAATAACGCTTCACATAAATAACGAATAACGAAAGAACGAATAAGTATACCTATAAGGACCACCGTTTAGTAAAAAACATTTTTAATTGGCCATAATGGTGAATGTCTTACATGTAAAAAAATTACTCGTAGCATAAGTTTGAATGGTTTCGTACAGTCATTTAATAAACGGCCATTTTAACCATTTGGCTGCACAATGTACATACAGAACTTTGTTTTTAACCGACTTCAAAAAAAGGAGGAGGTTCTCATTTCAACTGTATTTTTTTATGTTTGTTACCTCAGAACTTTCGACTGGGTGAACCGATTTTGATGATTATTTTTTTAATCGAAAGCTGGTGGCTGTCATGTGGTCCCACATAAATTTTATTGAGACCTGACAATGATATCCATGAGAAAATCATATAAGTCTTAAATTTGTTAACCGACGAAAAAAAAGGAGGAGGTTCTCAATTCGACACGTATATATTTTTTTTTTGTATGATCACGCAGAAATCGGCACAGGGTGGTCCGATTTGGATAATTCTTTTTTTATTGGATAGGGTATGTCCTGAAGTTGGTCCCATATTTTTTTGAAAATTTTATTTCCACCCTAAAGGTACGAAAATAGGGAATGATTGATTATTCACCCGTTTTTTACCCGGAATTTTTACATGTTAACCCCAATAACTTAGTACTGGATGATCCGATTTCGATGATTCTTTTTTTATTGAATAGTGTATACCTTGAGGTTACTCTCGTTTAAATTTAGAAACAAAATTTTACCCCTATAGGTACGAAAATAGGGGATGATTGATATTTCATCTACTACATTTTTACCTGGTAACTGAATCTATAATTCATAAAATCAATAATTTATTATTAATTATAAGTATTATAGCAACTAAAAATTAAGAAATAATTACTTTTTAACAAAAAATAAAACCAACGAAAAAAAAAACTGAAAAGCAAAAAATAAAATAAACCATTTAGTATTATAAATTAAGATCCGAAATTAACAGTAAATTAATAATTTTGAGGCGGTGCCAAACCGATGAAAAAACCAACGGCGAAAAGATGTGCGCCGCGCTGCTGCTGCCGTGTGCATCACATGCCGCTGCCCTCATAATATTATGAATTTTATGTAATTAATTTTGGTTGTTTGTTTGGCACGGTCTCAAAATTATTTATTTACTGTTAATTTCGGATCTTAATTTATAATACTAAATGGTTTATTTTATTTTTTGCTTTTCAGTTTTTTTTTTTCGTTGGTTTTATTTTTTGTTAAAAAGTAATTATATTAAGTATGTGCGCGACAAATGGACGAATAACTAAATATCACGACAACCGATTTCGATGATTCTTTTTTTACTCGATAGCAGGTGCTTGTCATGTAATCCCACATAAATTTGAACGAGATCTGACAAGTAGTTTTTGAGTAATTGAAGTCAATTATTTTTTGTTAGTAAAATTTAGAATATACTAGCTGTTGCCCGCAGCTTCGCACGCGGAAATTCTGCTTATCATATTTGTACCCCTTACAGAAGAAAATTTAAAAACAGGTTCAATATTGAAGTACTAATATTTAGGAATTTACATACTGAAACCTACGATACAATCACAGATTATTCCTCCAGAAGCGGGTTTCGAATAACAAACAACATTAACATTAATTTGCTTTTTTTCTTATTCTTGAAAATTTTTGAAAAAACTCGAAATCATGTATTTCATCAATTAAAGGAGGAACGTTTGTTGCAAATTTAAAGCAAATTGTTGATATTTTAAAAATATTTCATGCAAAGTTTCATGTTGTTTCCGGGGAAAACTTTTAATTTTTTGGTGATAATTTTTTTTCTAAAATGTGACCCAAAGTGTACCTAAGGAACAACTTAACTAATTTCCGTCGAATCAGTTCAAGGGTTTTCATGCGATGCCCAGTCAGTCAGACAAACAGATTATAGACAGGCAGACAATAATTTTAAACTGTAAAAATATCTTTAAAACGGTTCTATTGTTTCCATCCATTTATATACTCTCTCTCCCTCCCCTCTCCATCTCCTTCTCCCTCTCCCTCTTCCTCTCCCCCTCCCCCTCTTCCTCTCCCGCTCCCTATCCCCTCCTTCTTCCTGTCCCACTCTCTCTCCTTCTCCCGCTCCCTGTCTCTCTCTCTCTTATTCTCCCACTCCCTGTCCCTCTCCCTTTCCCGCTCGAGTTCCTTCTCCCGCTCCTTGTCCCTCTCCCTTTCCCGCTCAAGATGCTTCTCCCGTTTCATGTCCCTCTCTCACTCCCTCTCCTGCTCCCTCTTCCTCTTCTGCTCCCACTCTTGCTTCCTCTCCCGATCCCAGTCCCTCTCCCGCTTTCTGTCCCTCTCCCTTCCCCCTCCCGTCCGTAAAGTTCTCTACGCAAAATTTTTGTTTCTCACTATAAGCTTCCATATTATTAATTTTCATATTACATACTGAGTTCAAAAATGACGTAGTTTCTTAAATATTTACAATCCCTTAGTTTAACCACTTATGGGGATGAATTTTGAGAAAACCGTGATACAGTTATTTTTTGTGTCTAACTATAAGCTAATATACAAATTTTCACCCTTCTTACTTCAAAACTGACGAAGTTGCCATACTAACTTGCACACCCTTATTTCACTGTTTAGGGGTTGATTTTCCAAAAAATCACGACTTTCAAATTTTAATCTGGAGCTAATATATAAATTTTCATGTTTTTAACTAAAATGTCGAAGTTGCGTACTAAGTTCCATGCTCTAAATTAACTCTTTAAGGGATGATTTTCCAAAAAAACGTGTCATAATTGACTTTTGTTCACAACTATTAATTTATATAAAAAAAATCATATTTATAACTCTACAACTGACGAAGCTTATTTATGCGTAAATAAGTTTCAATCCCTATTTTTAGGGGATGAATTTCGAGAAAACAGTGATACAGTAATTTTTTGTGTCTAACTATAAGCTTATATATACAAAATTTCACCCTTCTTACTTCAAAACTGACGAAGTTACCATACTAATTTGCAAATTCTTATTTAACCTTTTAGGGGATGACTTTCCAAAAAAACGTAATACTTACAAATTTTGTTTCTATCTGGAGCTAATATATAAATTTTCACGTTTTTAACTTTAAAAATGACGAAGTTGCGTACTAAATTAAATCCACTAAATTAACCCTTTAAGGGATGATTTACCGAAAAAAATTATCAAAGTTTACTTTCTTTTATGGCTATAAACTTACATAAAAAAATTCACATTTATTACTCTAAAACTGGAGAAGTTGATTTGTATGTAGTTTTTTTTTTTTTTTAGTTGACTACCAACCCCTATTTTTAGGGATGAATTTCGAGAAAATAGTGATACAGTTATTTTTCGTGTCTAAATATAAGCTTAAATATAAATTTTCACCCTTTTTACTTCAAAACTGACGAAGTCGCCATACTAACTTACGCCGTCTTAATTAACCCTTTAGGGGATGATTTTCCAAAAAAGCGCATTACTTTTAAATTTTGTTCCTAATCTTGAACTAATATGTAAATTTTCATGTTTTTAACTTCAAAAATGACGAAGTTGCCTACTAAGTTAAAAAAATGTTAAAGTTAAATGTAAAAGTTAAAGTCTGTCATACGAGAAGTCATGAAGAAAAACCAAATGTTTAGAATTAGGAATGTGTCAATCTATTTAGAATAATATGTGTGGGACATTCTATGGGGATTCGAATAGGGAGCACGGACTAGTACAGATTGTTAATGATGTGAACGTTAGGAGAACGGGAAATATAATATCATGGAGCAAAGTAAAAGGAATATTATTGAATAACCATCACCGCAGAATACCCTTTCTGCGTCATATACATATATAGAAAACTCCACTTCACTAACGAGAATGGTTTTGTTTAGCCAATATGGGGAGATACAGTCAATATGAGGGGTAAATGAGTATCTACTTTAAAAATGTATGCAAAACGCTTTTGATAATAATAAATAATTTTACTAGCTGACCTGGTAGAAATTGTTCTGCAACATGTTTTTTTATTTATATAGGCTAGGAAGGCGAAAATTTAGGATGATAACTAGTAAGTATTTTGGGTGCCAAATCTAAAAATAATATCAAAAAAAAAATCATAAAAATAAAAAAAAAACTGGATCAGGAAACCCTCTAATCACCTAGCTGTATGAAATATACATATACATTATAGGTACTTATACTTAATTATTATTATACTATTCTCATATCTAATGAATATGCACAAAAAACTCAGTCGAGCCGTTTCGCAAGGGTGCGACCACAAACACCGTGATACAGATTTTTTTATTATTAGATTTATATATACATACTAGCTACCCGGACAGACTTCGTTATGTCAAAAGTTTTTTTTTTAATTTTGAGATGTAGGCTATCCTATTTTTTTTTATGGAAATAGCCGGCAAACGAGCTGACGATCCACCTGATGGTAAGTGGCTATCGTCGCCCATGGACATCAGCAACACCAAAGGCATCACTGATGCGTTGCCGGCCAAGAAAGAGAGAAGAAAAGAAAGAAAGAACTGGCTCTCAAGCCCCCAGCCGGAACACGACGGGTCGTTTGGCGGCTGACTCATGCTCGAGGGTGGTAGCTATCCAGGCGAACCCCATGGAGAAATAATAATAGTAATAATGGTATTAATTAATAATTAAAATCAATATTACTAATATAATCCCTCGAGTGGCCCTACCACCAGCGGGCCAGATTTAGTCGCCTTTTACGACACCCATCAGGCGTGGGATTGGGGTTAGTATTCTAAGCCGCCCCAATACGGCTAAAAATCCTATCTTTCAAGTTGGATCAAACTGCACAAGTGTTTAATCTATGACTGCACACGGTGCGCAAATTTGATTAAAATCGGTTCAGCAGTTTAGGAGTCCATCGCGGACAAACAACGTGACACGTAATTTATATATATTAAGATATAGATGTCATCCTTCGCTAGTGGTCAAACAAGTGGGCATACAGCGCACGCTAGCACTTATCTGTAAATCAATTTGTATTCCTTCTACGTAGTTCAGTTTACTTTTAGCAAATAAAGCTGTACTCCTGTCAACAATGTAGGAACGAAGGAAAGTAGGCTCATTTTATTTACTTCACGGATTTTATTCTATTGACTAAATTCCGCACCTTTTTTACGTACGTCGAGAAAACTATGTAAGTTACGGGTTAGTTGTCTGTGGAAGTTTTCAAATGTGTTTTCATTGTGTATTTCAGTGAAAATTGTTGTTCTCGTAGAATGAATACTAGGTTTTTATTAAATTGAAGAAGCGGTGCGGCGGCATGTAAAATACATCATACATATTGTGAACGACATTCTCCTACAAAAAAGTCATTATCATTTTGAAGGTGAAAACGAAATTGGTTAATTGTATTTTAAAAAGTAATATCAACAGTGTATCACAAAATGACATGAAAATTTCAAATTTTATGATTATCTAACAAATAAAAAAAGACCTTGGAAAATCAACCTTAGAAGGTAAAGTTAGGAACAAAGTTTTGTTTGAAAATCGGTTTTACTTTAAGAAAGCACTATTCAACGATAGTTGTGAAGGTACAAAATATTAGAGAAATCTCTTAAAAATTGTAACAATTGAAATTAAAGTGGAAGTTCTTTATTTGGGAAACATACAGTGTCGTATGTCGTCTACAATACTAACACAATAATGTTATCATAACAATATTTATGAGTTTCGCATTTATTAATCTAAAGTTTGCTTCTTGACAAAACAATACAATACAATACAAAACAATTTATTGCACACCAATATAAGATTGTACCTACATGAAAACTAGAGAATATACAATGTATAGGAATATTATCTTAATTTTAATTAGGTTTTAACTTGGTTTTATTTTATGATATTTTTATTTTAATGAAGTTCTTTAGATATTACCACTTCTGTTACATTTTATTGTAACTCGCTCTCTCTTTTTCATGCATGCAGTCTACACCTTTAAGTATAATGACACTAACCTATCAACTTTTGCTATATCTGTATTTGAGATTTCTGGTGTACATTATGTTGGTTCTAAATAAATAAATAAATATACGAGTACAATAATTTATAAGTAAGAAAATAACGATTTAGTTCAAGCCTAATACAATACCCTTATTTGCAGTTGTGAAGCCACGATATTCGACCTGTGGAATTCATCAAGTGCCATGTTAGTGCTGAAAAGACAAGCCGCCAAATCCGCCTCTGCTTTAGGAAGCCTGACAGGTACTTTCAATAGTTTCAATGTACCTACATTTTATAGATTACCTATATACCTTAGCATAATATACCTTAGAATATTACTCTGGAAATTATACCTTAACATAATACTCTGTAGATTACATATCTTAGCTACTCTATAGATACGGCACAGATCTACGGCCTTATTCGTAACTGCTTAATAAATTTATTTTAACGATTGCACTCGTATGTTTTATCTTTTTCGTTCAATAAAACCAAACACTATATAAGCCTTCTATAACTTTGCTTGTTTTTATGAATAAGGGGGTTAAAGTATAATCTTAACTATCTCTATTATAAAACTGAAGAGTTTGTATGAACGCGCCAATTTTTGGATTTGAAAAGTTTTTTTTTGATGACCTAATTCCTCAAGAAGGGAGAATACTACTCAGTTACTATGAAAAGTAACCTTGTCCGATTTTATCGGGATACAAATTAATTGATGTTAACTGTAAACAGATTTCGATTGCATGTATGTAGGTATACCTACTCCATAATGTGACGATGTATGTATGTTTGTTACTATATCACGAAAAAACTACTAAATAGGTTTTCATATTTAGCATATAGGTAGACCATGACCTGGAATAACATACTAGGATAGTAATTATCCCAAAAACGCGGGCAAAGCCGCTGCCATCCCACTAGTATTACATAACTTAATTTTACTTGAAATATGAAAGCTTTTTGTGAACCATCACGCCTATACGAATTATTCCGATGTGACATTGCGTCGAAAACGATTTTCCGAAAAATGCGATGAACGTTACTCGAAATCATTTGGTAAAACGTTTTTCGATTAATGTTTTTTGATCATTCCCGAAAATATAATTCGAAATAGCGTTCGATATTTTTCTTACTGCTTAAAGCTGATTGCTGATGTGATGGTATAATCGAAAGTGTAGATCTTTGGGCAGAAATACTTAAAAGCAGGCACCGAACGAGCACAGTTTATTCAAAGAACATATAAACAGATATGAACCTTATTATTTTATGCCAAGTAAATGCGTTGCTTACAGAAAGTAAAGCCATATTTCAAATTTTAAATATTATTCTTATACTAGCTATTACCCGCGGCTTCGCCCGCGTGTTCAAAGGGAAGTAACAATGAGTTTTTTAACATGCGTGATTTATTTCTGTTACTTTATGAATTATTATTATTTTATATTATAAGGATATGGAAGTATAGAAGTATGGACAAATACGCATCATAATGGATCTTTCCATGGGAATGAGTTGTTTTACTGCGGTAAAAAGTAGCCTACGTTACTCTCCAGCCTCCTACCTGTCTCCACACAAAAAATCTTACCATAACATCGCTCCGTTACGACGTGAAAGACGGACAAACAAACAAACAAACAAACACACTTTCGCATTTATAATATTAGTATGGAAGTATGGAAGTTTGGAAGTATGGATATTATGGATTGATATGGATATGGAAGTGTAGAAGTATGGACAAATACGCATCATAATGGATCTTTCCATAGGAATGAGTTGTTTTACTGCGGTAAAAAGTAGCCTACGTTACTCTCCAGCCTCCTACCTATTTTCACACAAAAAATCTTACCATAACATCGCTCAGTTACGACGTGAAAGACGGACAAACAAACAAACAAACAAACAAACACACTTTCACATTTATAATATTAGTATGGATGCATTTAATAATATTGATTGTCACTATTGATTAATATGTAACTATGATCACAATCGATAACCCGACAGGGTTATCAGTGAAAATATTGAAATATTTTAACAAAAACATAATTTAGCAAAGTAGTAATGAATAATGACGTATACTTTTATTTTAATACTAGCTGTCTCGGCGAACTTCGTATCGCCTAATAATCAGTGAATGTACTTTGCTACTTTTAAATTTTATAGTTAGTGGTAGATTTAACAAATCACAGACACTTAAATTAAATTCCTTCTCCCTCTCTCTCCCCCCTCCCTCCCCCTTCCCCTCCCGTCCCCCTCCCTCCCCCTCTTCCCCTCCTACCCCCCTCCCTCTTCTCTCTCCCTCATGGACTATCTCCGCCTGGGGAAAGGCGGAGGGGCGTGCCAGACTCTTACCGGCTAATGCCACCCCGGTGTCTCCTCGCACTTGCGCGCGGGGCCGCGGGAATCCAAATTCTTCCGCAGCCCCACACTAGTGCTGGCCGGGTCTGCCCGGTCCTCGTCTCGTGCACGGGGTAGTGAGGCGTTGAACTACCCCGTGCATCGCCTCAGAAGCGCGCGCCGACACCCGCGCGCGCCTGCGACTCGGGTCCATCGAATGGGGGGCGGGGACTTCCCCAATTCCCTCGCTCCTGGACCCATTTATGGGGGCCGGAAAAGGGCGTTGTCCGCCCTTCCCCTGCGCCCGGTGCGCCTTCTGCGGCCGGGGAAGGGAGTCGAGATCTCCCTCTCCCGTTCCGCAGTTTCCTTCTGACATCACGACCTCGCAGAAGGACCCCACCGCGTCCCACGACTCTGCGCTACCGACCATCCTCCGTACTACGGCTGGCAGCGACAGATCGCCTCCTACTTCATTTGTGAGGACACGGCGCTGCTCCTCCCAAGCTACATACTCGGCGAGCGTGTGTTGCGCCGTGTCCTCCCCGCAATGGACGCAGTGGTGGCACCGAGCGTCCGGCTCCCTGTCTATGCGGCACAGATACTTGCCAAAGCAGCCGTGGCCCGACAGCACCTGCATCACCCTAAACGACAGGGAGCCGTGCCTTCTCCCGAGCCAGTCGTCAAGTACTGGCCGGATCGCCTCGACGGTAGCGAGGCCGGCGGTAGGGCGCAGAAGCCTTTGCCGCCATTCCGCCACCAAGACCTGACGGAGCTCCTCTCGGCGCAGCGCAATCTGCCGTTGCACCGGCCTCAAGCCCCGTGCCCGTTCTTCCTCGCGCCATCGATATAATGACGCGAGTACTTTCGCCTCTAGGTCCCAGGGCGGGGATCCAGCCAGGACGCAAGCCGCCTCGTAGGAAATCGTGCGATACCCGCGGACGACTCTGACGGCCATCGCCCTCTGCGGTTTGCGTAGAATGGCGAGAGTGTTGGCCGTCATGTCCATCGACCACACAGGGGCCCCCTACAGGACCATGGACCGCACGATTCCCACGTAAAACTGCCTACAGGCGGCACTCGGGCCCCCCAAGTTGGGAAGCAAGGTTGAAAGCGCGCCCGCTGCGCCCATTAGCTTGGGCGCCAGCCGCTTGAAATGGGGTATATAGACTCCCAATACGTCTTCAAACCCCTATTTTAACCCCTTAAGGGATGAATGTCCAAAAATCCGATAGCCTATAGTATTTCTCAATAAATGGACTATCAAACAGAAAAATAATTTTTCAATTCAAACCAGTAGTTCCTGAGATTAGCGCGTTTAACCTACCAAACAAACAAACTCTTCAGCTTTATTATATTAACTATAGATTATATAGAATAATAAAATATTAGTAATAATAAGAAAATATTGTTTTTTTTTTGTATTTTTGCTTGTACCAAATGGATTCAAAAACTACTGAATAAATTCAAATTCGTGAATCAATGGTCTGTAATTTCTGAGTGACATGATTTATATTTATTAAAATAAGAGATCTTTATCAGAAGGAAAGTGAGGGCGGTTTCTAATGTATTTTATATAACTGTGTTATAAGATATTTTTTTTTACAGGTACGGCGTCAGAAAAACTTCTACCTACAATTATCTACAAGTGTCTAATATTGTTGATCAATTACTTTTTCAAATTCCTACTAGAGAATTATGACGAAACATTTATCAGATAAATTTCTAATTATATAAATATTCATTTAGTTAAGAAAAATAAATGTTATATGAAACGTAAGTTTATAATGTGGTAATTGTAGTAAATTCAAGGTTTTAAATTTTGTCTAAATATTGTTTGAAATAATTCTGATTGTGAAAAAACCTTTACTAAATGATTTTTACGCCAAGCCTCAAATTTTTGCAAAATATTTGTTACTTTCGGTAGAATTTATATGACTGACTATGTATAAGTATTTTTTTAATAATTTTATTTATTTTCACCCTGAGAAAATTCATGTTGACATTTTAATTTTTATTTTAAATTTTAATTTTATGCGGTCGTAACACGTACCTAATTATTTCGAACTATTAAACTTGATATTTTCACGTAACACAATCATGATTAGAAATTCGAAATTAAGATTTAATAAAAAATCTAATTCGAATATTTTCCCGAACGTCGACTTTTTCTTTTATGAGTCTTTGGTCTGAACTGAATGTCCTTGTTATTTATTTACTTGCATAAATAAATAATGCTGTGACAGTGATAATGGTTTTATTTTATACAGTTTGCAATATTTGATTGCTTTGAAGAAAAAAATATTCTAGACTCTGTTGACTATAGCCTCAAAAATATGAACTTACAACATTTCCATGACGAAAAATTATTTATAAGTATCAGATAATCCTTCAATTAATTTATTAATTTGCGTTATTTTCATTAAATAAAAGGTTTTTCAGTATACTGTTAATTAGTTGGCATATTATTAAATAGACTGATTGATTAGAATATTATTACTATTTCATGTTGTATAATGTAGGCACATGTGATTTTAGGTAATATTAGTATCTAAATAATTTATCAATATATCTTGCAGTTTGCATTAAATTAGTGATTAATATTAAAATCAATTGTGTAAGCTCGGTAAGACGTAATTGCCATGTAAGAATCATTAACTATCAATGTTTGTCACATTGTAACTAACAACTCCAAAATTATTTTATTTGCATGGGTTTTGTACGATAATACGTCAATATGTCATGAATATCATTTTTACAAAAAAAAAATGAATGCCTACTTGTATCAGAAAAGTGACACTGGAAAGTAAGTAAAGCGGATGTATCTTATTCCTTTTTATGTAAATGACCTCCCGAAAATAATAAATGACTTTAGTTGATCTTTTGTAAATTTTTTTCAATGTGCTCTTGAATGTTTCAATAATAATAACATGTTTATTTACAAAAAAGAGATATATTAATAAACCAAATTCGTTTTACAAATCACATGATTGTTAACAACTTACACTTGTTTATTCAACCACTACCGACTGGAGAAATGGGATCGGGTGTAGGGTGCGTAGTTGTCCATTTGTTTGTGCAACCGAATGTTAACATTTACTTCCAAAACGGCTTGACCAATTCAAATTGTTTAAACGCGCGGTATCAAATTATCCTTTTCGAATAGAAGCATTGACATCGAAAATTGTTTTGACTTCGAAATCCTATAATCTACAGCGTGATGTTTTTACTAATATGACAACTTTGCACTACACATCATACGGTGAAGTCACGCTGACTTGCATCACGTATTAAAGTTTTCTGCATCAGTTGCACATAATAGGTAAACTTCCGATTAGAACAGTCGGGGTTTGGTACCTCACGTCGCCTCGCGGGAGATCTCCCTTTACTAAACTACCATTTCAATTGTGTTTACGAAATCTAAAAAACAAATAACTTGTTCAAATTCTTGCACATCTACATGACGTACTTTTGAAACTAAAAGATAATTTTGCTTAAAAACAAGGTAATTTTATGTTGATAGACACAAAACTAATATGTATTGCGTATAGGACTACCCTACTCGTTCATCATAAGTGACATTAAATTCAGATGGTTATATTTTTTTGGAGTTTAGAGCTGTCATTAAGTTATTATTAATAAGGTTACGTATAAAATATGTATTTAAGATAATACGGGTTTAAATATGAAATTACCATTTTATCGTACTGTCCTCTTGTACGAAATGGCAAATTCATACATAAACCCCATAATTATGTTTTTCTAAAATAGTTATTATGAGGCTGTGTTTATAATTAATAGTTAAACTTTTATGTAAGTTATGTAACGAATAACAATAACATGTCGTGTGCTAAGGACCAAATAGGTACGTGATAATTGAACCAGGTCAAATGACATGTAGTTGACAATGGATGTCTTCAAGAAAAAAGTAAATACGCTTTTGCTAAGTTTATTTGCTCACTTCATGGATTAGCTTTACATTCGAAAATTGTGTAAATTAACTTGGGGTACAAAATTACATGTATCATTTTATCATTCAGAATAAGGTTGCTGCAAACGTTGACAGTAAAAACAAACTGCTGTAGTCGTCTGTTGTCGTGTACGATGGACAGCTTTATAGACTTGAATAATTTTTTGTACAAAATAATGGTTATTTTTTAAACGAAATTTTTGTCTTTCCTTGTTGTTTCCTCCTTGTTTCTGTTTTCCTTTTATTTGTTACCAGAACGCATTGGTGATAAAAGTAAAGTGACACTGCTGGAAAATCTAACTGCTGGGTTCGGGGTCTCCTCTCACAATTTGAGGGGTTTAGGCCATAGTCTACACCGCTGGCCAAGTGTGGATTGGTAGTCTTCACACACCTTTGAGGACATTATGGAGAAATCAGGTGTGCAGGTTTCCTCACGATGTTTTCCTTCATCGAAAAAAGTGATTATTGACTTGTAATACGCACATAACATTTGAAAATTAGAAGTGCGTGCCAGGATTGCTTAATACGCGGAGTAGTATTAATGAGATAATGTGATGATGCATTGATTTTAAATATTAATAAGAATATGATGTATGTAAATAGATAAAAGTTATACCTTACCGTGTCACCCTTGTAATTTGTAAGAGTAACTAACCTAACCTAACCTAACCTAATTAGATATTAAATATGAAAATGATCACCTGCAGTTTTGTAACTCACAGTACGAACTCACAGCTTATACGTCTCTGAAATAATTACAATATTTAACGGCATATGAGCTAGAAAATACAATCATGATAAAGGATTAATTTAACCAACTGATTTATTTCTATGAATAACTCATAGTGCTTGTTCACACTGAACTCGCGGGCGCGGTCGCGGGCGCGGTCGCGAAATATCAAACATATGAGCTACTATGAAAGTGTTCACACCAAAACGCGCGCGCGGTGTATGTAGCGTTTACCGCGACCGCGCCCGCGCCCACGCCCGCGAGTTCAGTGTGAACAAGCACATAGGGTAATTAACTGTGAGTTTGTTTGTGATTTTCCAGAATTATTGTATTATTGGATTTTTAATATTAATATGTGTAAACTAGTTATTCAATGAGACTTTCGATACCATTTTTACAATTACAAATATTTAAATACTGAGTATATAGTCCAACTCTGTTTACTAAATCGTTACCAATGTTTTCATAAAAGTTTTGTATTTTAAAAACAGTTTTTTTTATGTATTATCATGTTATATTAATGAACTTTTAACTTGTTTTTGATATTTGATATATGAGTCAGAAATTTATACTTATGTAACAAACTTTTGTTATTTTTACAATCGCGACAAAATAACCAAAAATGTGTATAATAGTTAAATAATAAACTTAGTAAATATTTGAAAATTATTGTTTAGCTGTGTTAGTAACAACTAATTACAAGTTATGCTAATAACAAACTGAAAAAGTAAAAAAAAATACACCTAATTGAACATGAATTTCAAAATGATGTTAGTATTTAATGCATTGGATAAATAAATGGAAGTAATTATACAAACATGTGTTTCAATTCACATTTACATAATCAATAATTACCATTAATAAAAAACAACAGAGACACTGCATGTTGATTTCGATAACTCACAGATTGAACTCACAACGACATCTAGTTATGCCGAAATGTTTTATTTTCAAGTCACAGTCAAACCGTATATACCTACATAAGATGCCGTTATCGTGTCGTCCAATGTAGAAGCGGTCATTCGCGTAAAAAAACTTATTCAACACGGATTTATCCATCCGACCGCCCGGTAGGTAGTAAACAATTGATGAGTTATTATCAGTCGGTAGCAGGCACCCAGTCTATTCAATGACGCACCTCGACAAAAGGAAAATAATATTCACCTGCTATTATTGCGCGGGTGAATTATGAATTATTCAAAAGGCGAGCGAGCGTCGTGATTTGTACCGTGTTTTGTTTCTTTGTAGGAAAAATGGGCCATTTTCGGATTTGGAATGCCTTCATTGTTCGCTGTGCATACTACGAACTGTTGTAACGAAAATTAAAATTTGTTATACATGAATTTAGGTACGCAGACCCTGATTATTTTTTTATTGATTCGAGATTACGTTGTACTGTGATTAAAGATAATGGCGGAATTTTGTTAGAGCAGATGCGCTACAGCCTTTGGAGATATACTATAATGTGTAACAATCTTTATCAAAGATAATCTTGCAGTAGTATGATTATGAGGTCCAAGAATAAGTCGGTTACTTCCTTCTTCCCGAGATCACTACAAAGTTACAACAACTAGGCTATACACCTCCATGCTGTTCCAGTGCGGATTATAGTTGTTATTGGCCAAACCAAGTGTCGGAAGTTTTCATGCCCCTCGAAGGCCTCCGATAGGGCTTAACGACTGTTATTACGATAACTCACCGACGACGACGACACACCGACGGCTTTATGTGCCCTCCGAAGCACGGAAACGCTCAAGAACTTTTACTACTAGCGGTCACCTATCCAATTATATTACCAGTCGTTCCCGCTGTTGCTTAACTCGGTCGATCTCAAACAGACCACCGGTCTATGAGCGTGTCATTTTACCATTATGTTCGGTTTACACGTATTAAGTAGTTAACTAAATTTTAAGTAAATTAATATTTGTAAACGCAAAATTTAGTAGTATTTAGTAATCAAGTAGACAAGTAATTTAGAATTTTTCTATTTTCTGCTAAGTAGGTGGGCGGGGCTTATCACTTAACACGTTTGGACAGGCACTTTTTAATTAAAATTTAGTTATTTAGTAAAATGCTTAAATAATTAAGTATAATTGTATGAACTAAAGAGCTTTACTAAATTATTACGTGTTTATAAAATTTAGAACTTAGGTACAATTTAGTTAATTATTTTCGTAAGTGTAGTGTTTGTACTGCTATTATAGTTATAGCAGTAATCATGTTATCTCGAGAGCACGGGTAGTGGGGCAACACTGGGTCAGTCACGAGACAGCCGTAGACGCACGCGGACGTGTTTCCCTACCACTGGTGTCGTAACGAGCTAATGCAAGTCAACCATATCACTATATCCAAATATTACGGAGCACGTAAGTACAACAACTACTACAGTAAGTATAAAACATACAATTTCTATGAAATTGGTTCAAAACAATAAAATTACCTAACATTTTCCTCGCATTATGGTTCGTATAGAATCCGTTATTTTTATCCAGAAAAAATACCAAACAACTTTTTCTTCTAATTTGTAGTTATACGCTGCCAAATGTACATTTAGGCTATGCGCCACTTCAAAAGCTATTTTAAATTTTTTTTGTTTGGTATGAGAATTGACACTGACAAAACACAGTGGTAAAATATTAGATTTTTTAACCCCGAAAAAAAGAGGGGTGTTTTAAGTTTCACATGTCTGTGTATCTGTATGTCTGTCTGTGGCATTGTAGCTCCCAAACGAATGAACCGATTTTTGATTTATTTTTTTTGTATTAAAGGCGACTTAATCGAGATTGTTCTTAGCTATGTTTAGTGTAAGTCAAACTGTCGGGGATTTTTCAAATTTTAAATTAAGATTATTGTAACTAGCTGACGAACGAGCTAACGATCCATCTGATGGTAAGTGGCAACCATCACTCATGTAACCAGTAGGTATGCCTATGAAGTCATAGCCTCATAGGCATCACCGATGCCTTGCCAAATAAGGAACTCACAGTAATTTTTACATTCTTTAGAATCCCTTGAAAATTACAATTTAGAAGATGAAATAAAAAAATTCTAAATTCCTTATTTATGTTGGTATCACTATAATTTTTTTAATGTTCCAGCTTTTCGGAAAGGTGCTTTGACATGGAGGAGAAATCTTTTTATAAAAAAGTAATGTTAACAAAAGAATACATTGATTAAAGAAAAATAATATGTCTTGGCCGGAACCTGAGCGGAATCGGTTCGAACCGATTAACAATTGCAGTACCTACTAATCAACACCATACGTCCATGTCATTGAAGTATTCATCTATGCTATAGTAACAAGTTGTGTTTTAGATAAGCACGGCATCTTTTTATAACTATAAAATTCCCATGGTCCTGAGATTTCCTAGGCAAGACTAGCAATACTAATTTGCCACGGAACAATAACTTAGGGCATCTTACCTTATCTTTGCGCGGATAATTGCAAAAAGCCCCAAGACTATGTTTCTAGGTCAGTTCTGAATCGCGAGTTTCTCAACGGAAACAGCTCTGCTTTTGCGAACTAATGAATACATTTTCTTGCTTTCTGTTACCTTTATAATCAGTTGTTTGATGGTGAAATTAATGTCTTGTGCATTCTTATGTAAGCATTTTATATCATTGGGGGCACTTTACCTGCATTATAGAAATGCTTCTAAACTTTTCTCTCTGTTTTGGGGCAAAGGCTAGGAAGGAGCCCAATTCTCATTTCGTAGAGATACATGTCTAACAGAGATATGTCGAAAAAACATAGCCGATTGGCCTCGTTTTGTTCGAGGTCATGTAGTCTGTTAGACATGTATCTCTACGAAATGAGAATTGCCCCCCAGGATCGATGTAAAGTGACACGATTCACCTCCTCATAACAAAGAGCAGTAACCGCTAGCAGGTATTACATTGTCGTCTAGATAAAGAGAGATACTAGAATATACTAGCTGACGGAGCAAACGTTGTTCTGCCATATACATTTTATCTAAATATAGGGACACTCTAATCACCTAGCGGTATGAAATTTACTTTACGATCTATTCTAATATCTACCAAATATACACAAAAAATCGGTCGAGCCTCAAGGTGTTTCAGAGAAGTTCGACCAGAAACACCGTGATACGAGATTTTTATATATTATACTAGCTGCTCGGACAGACTTCGTTCTGTTAAAAGTTTTTTATTTTGAGTTGTAAGCTATCCTATCTTTTAAGTTGAATCCAACTGCACACGGTGTGCAAATTTGATTAAAATCGGTTAAGTAGTTTAGGAGTTCATCGCGGACAAACAACGTGACACGTAATTTATATATATTAAGATAGTGAACATAATCAATAAAAGAACCTAACGGTATGACCTCGTTCACTGACTAATACAGACATCTGCGGTCACTCGGATCAGACTTGATGATGATGGATGAATAGAGCCCTGTGAAAGTCAATATTTTCATAATACAAGTAGATGACATTGTATTTGTATGGCCAAAAACTGGATACCTAATAGCAAAAGTTATGCATATAACATACAGGTTTTCGAAGTTACGGTAGTAAAAAAATAAGTGGGTAATTATTCCAAGGGCAGAACATTGGCCGAATGCTAAGATTAGTCCCTTATGCGGGCTTTTGATTGTGCTTCCAAGTCTTCCAACTTATCTAATGCCCTTGCGTCAGCATGGAAGCCGATTGTAATTAATATTAACGGTTTGAGGTAATTTTTACATAGCTTTGTATTTAGTAAAGAAAATATCGAAAAATCATTGGCCTTACTGTTAGTAACGTTACGGCTACGTTACGGTTAGGATCATTGGATATTTGGATGCCAATGTTTCGTAATTAATTCCAGGATATAAAATTACCGGCCAAGAAGGATTAATCTGTTACGTCATAATGTAATAAAATTGTTAGATGATGACAATCTTGTAGCTTAGTTTGATTTTTGGTTGAGGCAAACATTATTTGATTTTAACCAAACTATAATAACTATAACCAAAAATAGTACAATACAATACAGTAATACAATAACTTTAAAATATTTTGTACCTATATCCAGTGGTCTGACATGAATGGGTAATTTTTTATTTTGCCATAAGCTAAAGGCTTCTCATTCCATTTTCTAGATAAGATAACGATGGGTACATTAACTTAAGTATGACAATTATTTGTTGCTTCTAAAATGATTATTACATAACTCTGGCTCTGGATAACAAAACTTCAAAATATCAATTATTAGTCTCGGGATGGAAATACTTTGCAAGTGGGTCATCTTCATATTAGGACAATTTCAAATTACGAAACACTGTGGGCGTGATAATAATTTCTGATGTAAATTGTTATTTGGTAAAGTTTAAAATGTATAATATTATTACATTTATGTTAAAATTAAAAAAGCTTTCTAGGTTACCAATACTTATATCTAGATTGCCATTAAAAACTTAAAAATAAAATAGATAGAAAAGTACAAAAGAAGATACATGAAAAATACATAAGCAAATGTATTTTGCAGCGTGATTAATTGATTGATTGTTGAGTGATTGCTGAGTGATTAATATGATTGATGATTGAAATTGATGACATTAATATCACTTTACGAAATAAATGTATCATGGTCTAGGTAATTTGATTAGAATTACACGTCAAAAGTAATAATTGATCGACATACTGAAGGGATAAGAGCCCTTATTACGTTTATTATGTCGCTTCTAGTTCATTGAATATCTTAGGGTATAAGATTTCAAATATCACTTCGTTTCTGTGTGAAAACCCATTCTCGCTAGTAGCTGTTACAGTCAGGAGCCATGTTATCATTCATCAAAATTGTTTAATGGCTCCAAGGTTACTCGAGAGGCGAGAAACATCAATAAATCTCCAAAGCGTGGCGTTGGAAGCTATCTGGGTGTAAACGTCCCGTTGTATTGTGTCGCTCAACACCAATCCTGGATAGTTTACAACACCGTAGGACCATCAATAACACAATTGCCTGTTTTAGTTTTTGGGAAATTCAGAGTTGCAGTTTAAAAGTCGTTTGAGATTGTTAGACTGAATAGCATATTGAGAGCTTTATAAGATTCCGTTCAAAAGGAAAAAATAGAAACCTTATACGACCATTTCGTTTTCCGTTTGTCCTGCCTGTCTGTCCGTTAGCCTTTATGTCAACCCCTTTATCACGCGAATGCGTAGTTATCAAGATGAAATTAATATCCAATAGGTACTCAGATGTTCTACAATCTCAGAATCTGTGAAAACATCAAGCTATGGCAGATGGTTTTTGATAAATTGTAATCTTTGGATGGAGTCCTACCACCAAGCTTTGCCAAGTCTTTTATTACACCCTGGTTTACCCACATGGGAATGGAGTCAGTATTCTAGGCCACCCTACACAGCCAAATACATACATAATTTTATTACTCCTAAACGATTACGAAGAGGGATGAATACATTTTTCGTTCGCAAAATTGTTATTTTTTCATTGACCTTTAGAAGGCGAGAAAATTTGATTCCTGATAATAACTGAACCGTGACTTCAATTCGTAGTGTAGGAAAATATCGAAATTAACTACTTGTTTGATGTATTTCTTTAGAGAAAAAATGTAGTGTCGAATATAATTTAATGGTTGAAACGGGTTGAAAGAACTTACCGTGAATTTTAACCAGGATTATACGAGATGTTGCATCCGAAGAGATGCCGAGTCAAAATGGATTGTTTTGACTCACGGATTGGTTTGAAACACGAGTTTTTATTGTTATTATAATATTATTTAACTTATTTATGAGTAATGACATTAACGACGATGCAGCACACGTAAAACAAATGACGTTACATATAGTGGTGATGTGATGTCAACAACGCAGACTAAATCTTCCAGTACCAATCCGATCTAGTACCAATACAATTTTATATTTTTATAAATAACGATGGTCCGATTGATAGAACCACAGGCAAAAAAAAATTGCCCATGGATCGACCAGTAAAACTCGGCGATCGAACCACGGGCAATAAACGTTCGAATTTTACATTTGGTAACATCAAAAAGAAAAGCCCTTCAAAAACTTAAGTTCCGTGTCGCCGTGAAAGAGGCCTTAGTGCTTGTTGTACATTTTGCGATTTGTACATTTTGCGTATTGTGTACATTTTGCGTTTTGTACATTTTGCGTTTTGTACATTTTGCGAATTGTACATTTTGCGACTTGTGTTCATTTTGCGTTTTGTACATTATGCTATGAAGGGAAATATAATTGACTTTTTATTGTTTTAATATTCATATACTCCAAATGAGTGACGATGCAGTGTCTCGAAGGACAATTACATGGTTAATTAAACCTTGAGGATGCAACATCGAAGAATTTCGTCGTAACTCGTAAGTATTCGCGTTACGTATGTGGGAATGTAGTGAGCTATTTTATTTCTTTTTCTTGGACTCCATTCCCATTTACCATCAGGTGGTATTGTTGTCAAGCACTTACTTACAGTATGTAAAATTTATGTAGGTATATTAGTTTTTCATTAAATGATTTCTTAAAACCAAAACTGAAACCTTTTTTATGAATTTTTACCTTACAGCTGAATAAGCAAAAGCATGAGTTACATTAGGAATAAATAATCCTAAGGTTTTTAACCTTTAAAAAAAATTTGAATATTTCGCTACAAAAATCCCGAATTTCTTCAAAATACACATTTTATGCTGTCTTTGTTTATCTGCATAAAGTTGGTAATTATCTCCGTAACACAATAATAAGTGTCCAAACACAAAACTATCGCTTGTTTGGGAAGTTTTCGTATTAATTAAATTAAATTTCCAAGGAGTATACTGGCCGCTCTAATTAAAATAAATTTCTTAGAGAAAGTTGCAGCAAGACAATGCTATAAATGTGTTATTAAAATACAAATTTTTGTCGGAACAAAAGCAATTATGTTTAATTCTCAGCCAGTGTGACAAAATCTTTATTACTTTAACACTTATGAAAATTGTAATTTTCATGTAACTAGTAATAAAAGAACAGGGCAAGTGTATGTCAGGCCACGCGCAATGTAGGGTTCTGAAGTAGTAAGCTTATGCTAACATAGCCGTGATAGTTTTCCTTGTAAATTCACCATATAATATGCTATTTTTGAGAATTTTTTCACTTGTCCAACTCCAAACTAATACCCATGACAAATTATAAGGGTTTCGGCGCTTTGCTTCGTACAAACGAACGGACGTACATGGCAAAACTATAAGCGTTCCGATTTTACTTCGGATTGACCATAATTATTGAGTGGCTATCGTCATCAAGAACACCAAAGGCATTACTGATGCGTTGCCGGTCAAGAAAGAAGGAAGAAAAATATACTAAATTGGGACACACGTGGCTTGAGATTACTTTTTGTGAACATCAAGATCATTTTTTAAACCTGCGAGACAAGTTGTTCCAAACCAAACTTCTCGGCCATGCTGCTATATAATCACTCTTTTGGATTAACAAAGGTTGAATCTTCTCTGTTAATGTGTGACTTTACCGGTTATCACTATAAAACCTTAATCAAAAATCTATCAATTTGCTACACCTGGGATCATAGTCGATTTAGCATGAAGCTGCGACGGGATCACGCGCGAACGAATGACAGCTGTGATCAGCGGTATAAATGATCAACTATTACGACGAGACGTGTTTGAGAAATAGCGAGATGCAGCTGCAAGCGTGGCGACTTAGTTATGGATATACTGCCGTAGACGATGGCCATCTTTATTTGACGACCCATGTGCAGTGTGTTACCATGACGGACCGCCGAGCCCAGGGTCATAGGTTCGATTCCCAGCGAGGCGCAAATTTTAATGAGTTTTAATTTCTGTTCTTGGTCTGGGTTTGTGTGTACTTGTCTTTATGTGTTATCTGTGGCACCCAAGACCCAAGAACCCAGGGTATAATAGTGTGGGGCTATGCGTGTAGCGTTATTAATTATATTTATTTGTTTATCTTATTCCCTCGCTACATATGCGTTAACGTCAATGTTAAAACGCTCACGCCTTCGACGTGGCCAAAACAATTAAAATCCTTTCATGTCACGCCTTGGCTTAAAGATCTTAATTAACCGTTGTATATGACTTTTTTCATATTAACAAAGTGTCAGTCATCTAGTACATTTTTCGATGTTGTTTGAGCAAAGTCCAAGTCAAGTTTGCTTGAAATATTAGAGTGCTAACTATTGGCTAGTCCTGCGTAATTTAAGTAACGCATAATTAGCAGAGCAGATATTATAACACCCCTCTTTTTGCGTCGGAGGTTAAAAACTAATATTGCTGCCTGAATAAAACAATGTTTGATCAGTTTGCTTCTCATCCGCACCGCCCGTGTATCCCGAAGCTATTACGCCACGGCTGGATGGTGTTTAGAATTGTTGCTAATGTAAAACAACATTTTGTTCTTTCCTTGTTTCTTTTAAAGAAATATGGTTCAGTTTTACCGTTTAGTTTCTGTTACTCAATGCTTGAGAATGCACTGTGGTATTTTTGTACGTGATGCAATGGTAATTGTGGGTGAGTTAGCTTGAAATAAAAGCTTTTGTAAATTTAAAGTTATTTTTTGTATTAGCTTTTTAACTGAGTCCTAGGATTCCTTTTACTCGGGGTGTACAAAGCGATAACTTAAGACGCTTTCTGGTTCTAGAAAAAGTAAGCTACCCCGTGGAGTTTCTTGCCGCTCGTTCTTATTACATCATTTATGGCAGAGAATATCACTAATAGCCGTAGCGTTTTTTTATTCTCCCAGCCTTTTTCCTCAAGTATTTCTTTAAAAAAGCGCAAGCTTCGGTTATTATTGGCAAGCCCAAAATTCAAGCAAAGAGACAACCGAAATTGTAAGGGATGGAGAGGATCAACTTACCATCATTACCAACTTTACCAAAAAAATAATAATTTGTAAGGTCGCCTATAACGTACTTGTATTCCTTTTCGCTTGCTTGCTTCAAAGGAAATCCATGAAGACAAAAGAAATTCAGTCTGTCATTATTGTAATTAACTTAATTTGCTGAAGAAACTATATCAAACCTAGTAACCTAGTAAGTTAGGTTTGACTCGTTTAGATAATTAAATGGGGTGAAAAAAATGTGATTAGTCAACGTTACTTGGAACCAGTGGCGTAGCTAGCCCTCCCGGGGCCCCGTATCAAAATTTTGCCGGGGGCCCCCTCTCGACTCGAGGGTAAAGATCTTTCTCAAAAAAAATAAAAAAGCTAGCGTGAATTAAAACAAATAAAATATACTTAAATCGATTAATAAACCACGTACAATCAATACTCTCAAATTTTAATCTGGAGGCAGCTCTGTTTCGTTTCGGGAGATCCGAACGCGAGCGCAGACTCAGATGCCGATGTGATACGACAAGGCAGGGAATTTTTTATTCGTAACTCATATTCATCGGTGGTAAAAACCAGCTCTGGTATAGCAGTCCCTGTATCTCGGCATCTAACCAAAAGCACGCCGCTTATCAGGCCTGGTCATCCTCGTGCACGCTTATAAATCTATCCATCCCAGGGCTTAATACAAAGTTCAACGCTGCCTCCTGGTTAGCAAAGAAGCAAATGGCTAAAAGGAAGGCAATTTAAAGTTCATCGGCAGAATTAGCAAGCCAATGGTCAATTACCCCTCTTGTAGTCGAAAATTCTGGTCGCTAGCTCAAGCTGCTGAGGGTAACTTCTGTAGGTCATCTCTTCCACAACTGCGTAAATTGGACGACTCCGTAGTCCATATGGCAAAGGGGAAAGCCGAATTTTTTGGCATGCTTTTTGCCGCCAACTCAACTCTTGATGATAGAGGGATCGCCTCCGCCTAAAAACCTGTGAGAGCTCGTTGAATGATATCATATACTTTTTCCCAAAAGTCTGTCAGAGAGCTCTTTATAACCCATTCATACCAAGAAGTTGAGAGGACCAGACGGTATTCACGCATTGGTGTTAAAGATGTGTGCTCCCGAGTTGATTCCAGCCCCGGATCCAAGGGAAAACCGGGTCACCCGCCAGGGGCAGCAATTCAGGGGGCGCCAAAATCATAATATAGTATGATTAAAAAAAAACTTGCTGCACAAAGCGCCTAACATACGGAAGGCTGGTTGGGAGAACAAATAAATTTGTTAAAAAAGAGTTCTTGTACCATTCACGAAAAATGCCAACTATTTTTTATTTGTGAGTTTTTTATCTTATCTTTATCACTATCAAGTTTCTGCCCCGGTTCAATAAAATCGTAGATCTTGGGCTGGTTGATTCTCCATCTTAACATGCTTATTCTCACTATCTTATGCCATAGGATACGTCTTCGTGGAAGGTTACCCTTTTTCATCCCATCCCCATAATGGGCGATCTAAGTGAACCAGCTAACTGCAGGCCTGTAGCGATAAGCCTATAGCCTCCCTGCTTGCAACGGTAATGGAGCGCGGGATTAACATGCAGCTCCTGGGATATCTGGAAGATCATCAGCCGATCTGTGATCAACAATTTGGTTTTTGCGACGGTCGTTCAGTTAGTGGTCATTAAATTTATCTTATGCACCTGTAGACACCGTCAGGCTCTTGATCGCAACGGGGAAGCACTGGCAGTCAGCCTAGATTTCGCTAAGGCCCGTGACTGGGACTGGCATAGGGGGGTCTCACGAAGTTAACATCTTACGGTCGCTGTGAGAGGTTATGCAATTGGGTAGCCAGCTTTCTATCTGAGCGACATATCAAGAATGTACCTAGTAGATGGTTGTTGTCCAGATATGAAACCTATAAAATGCTGGTGTTCCCCAAGGGTCTGTGGTATCTCCTACGCTGTTCATTCTGCATATCATTGACATGGCATCAGTGGCAACTGTTGCTATGCAGATGACAGCACAGGGGATGCCTGCTACACAGCCCCCCTTAATTCCTCTCAGTTGCAAAACTTGCAAGTGGCGGATAGCAGGCTTAAACTTGTGTCTGAAGTTGAGAACTTTTTGGAGCAAGTCTCGGAATAGGGTTGACTTAATTTAGTTCAACCTCACGAAGACACAAATTGGCGCGTTTACACTAAGAAAACCCCATTTTTCATAGTACCTCTATTCCAGGGTACCGCGCTCACCGTCACTAAAAGTGTTGTAAGAGTAAGATTCTGGGAGTTGACATCTCGAGTGATGTGTAGTATCAGCGTCATTTGGAAGCCAAGGCTAAGTTGGCTTCCAAAAAGCTTGATGTTCTAAACCGGGCTAAGGAGTACTTCACTGCGAGGGAGACACCTGCTCATGCTTTACAAAGCTCATGGTCGAATTGTAGTTTCATCCACCTCGATGAGACTCGTGGAGAACTTCTACGGGCCGATTCTCCCGATCATTTTTACCACGCACGTGCTAACTGTACAATGAGTTTCCTCTTGAAGTATTCCCGGAGCGGAGTGTCATGGGGTTGCCGCCGGCATGGCCACGCAGCACTCAGTTCCGGAGAGAATCATGAGAACGAATTTTTTTTGTACATTAAATATTTTGTTTAAATTTTTATTGGGGCATTTAAATAACTGATTAGACGTTTTTTTATTATCTGTAATGCCTGTTTGTCTTCAATTCGTCGTGTTTCCAGATTTAGAATCATGGCCTCTTAAAGATAAATTGCATGAAGCTAAAGTAATTAATGTATTATACGATGAAAGATGTTCCAGAAAGTAATTTTATTGTTGATTTCACTTTTCGATGAAGTATCGATGTTTTTTGGAATATTTTTTAAATCATAATTGTTTTCCGGATCATTTTACGAATTTTTTCTAAGGCGCTTTGGGGGCCCCCTCAGCCCCGGGGCCCCGTATAATTGATACGGCTGATACGGCGGTAGCTACGCCCCTGCTTGGAACCTAGGAATAAAGTAACTACATTGCACGTAGCCAGAGACAAATGAATATACGTCTTACATAGTAAACAATAAGATGTTTACTGTTTACGGGTTTGATTCCTGGCCAGGAATCAAATCCGGTGATTTAAAAAGCAAATACCCTATATTATTACACCATTCGATAGCGTTGCTAACAATGATCAAATTCTGGGAAGTAATGACATACGGCAAACTTAAGAAAAATGTTGAATTTAAAAAACTGCTGCATTTTAAAGTGATTTTAAACATTTGGAACGAAGTTCCTTATCGCGCGTTGCGAAAGGGGGCTAGACGGAAAAAATAAGACGAAAAGTTGTTACGACACTTTTTGCCGTCGTTATAACTCGTGCGGCGTCGTTACAAGTTGTGCGGCGTGCGCATGTTTGTCTCTCTGTCTGTCTCTCTCTCTTATAGAAAGCAAGCCAGATATTTTCGTTTCGTTTTTCTATTTCTCAATTTATAATCTCTCCATTATTGTGTGTTTAGCAAGTGTATATTACAATTCCTTCAATAATTAATCGAAAGGAACTTCGTTCCATCCGGGTGTCCCTTGACACCTCTCAAGTTTTTAAGCTATTGCATAGCCTTTATCGCGGGCTTGACGACCAAATCAAGAAATTCCGTAACGAAATAAAAGGTGACACCGCCCACTTGCAGTCAGTACTAGGATAGTAAAAACATGCAAACGAGAGTGCCAAAACAAAGCTGGGGTATTAAATTTCTCATCGGATTTGTTTACCGAGTAGCAATTAGTTAAAGCGAGTACTAGGCGGCCAGAAGTCTTCGAGGATGCGACATCAGTGATACTGTACAACCATAGTATGTGGCTGTCTTATTTACTCTTCGGTATTTAGCATAGGAATAACAGCGATATCTAAATTACGATCATGCACATCAAGTTATTATTGCTATTTCTCTTGTCATGTCAATTAAATATGCGGAAGAGCGACAGGGATAGAATAAATCTGACAACTTGTCAGAGCGCTCTGACCACTTTTCGCTATTCCTCATAGTTTCGATTTTGGCCATCAACGCAAACTTGAAAAACTCACATAATATATCACATGGTATACTTACAAGATACAAGATAAGGTGAATAATTTGTTTTAGTAAAAAATATATCAATATATAACGACTTCAAAAAAATTGTCTGCAAAAATTAGTCTATCATGGATATATGAGTCTATATTCATCTGAAGCAGTTCAAACCCCATTGACACAATACCAAGAGAAAAGCAGAATATTATTTATTTAAACCCAAATACAACTTTCCCTCTCTATAATTATCATAATAATAGAAAGAGAAACAGATAGATTCATGTAAATTTGAGATGGGCACAAAAGACTCCAAAGCATAAACCTGTGTTTTTACAACATTCCTATCCTGTGAGAAAGGGAAAGCTTAAAATATACGAGAATTACACAAGTGCTGCCCTCTGTGCGGTTACATTTTATTACGCACTGCTCGTTATACGTCTCTTTATTGGACGCTTACTTCTTCATTGTGTCCACTGGGATCCTTTTATAGAGAAACATGTGAACCTTTTAAAGTAACGTTTAGAGGGAGACGTCTTTTGTTTTATTTTGTTTCCGAATTGCTCAGTCAGGAGTACGCACGTTTTGTAGGCTGTTTTTGTATGCGTGCATTTGTGTATGTAATGTATATTTATGTTTATGTGTTTATGTATTCACTAGTATGTATTAGTTGCATTTATTCCAACAAACTGCTTTTAACTAACAAAAGAAAGGGATAAGTGCGTGTCGTGCCAACACATAGTATAATTCAATTATTGTTAATACTTAATATTAGTAGGACAATATCCAATATAGATCCTAGGACTTAAGGAACAAAAAAATCTTAAAGAGCTGCTACAAAGCTGCAGAGTAAATAAAATATAAAATGATCAAAATCAAAATCTTAAAGAAAATTCATATCCTAATATAGGTGTCTCTGATACACTTATGCACGTCATCATTTTATCATTTATTTATATGATAATAATTCTATACATAGTAAAACAAGTCTTCATAACCTAGACCTAAATATGTAAAGCTATAAGTAATTTAAGGCTCCGTCAAAATTTAATACCAAAATTGTTTTCAAAATCTAAAAAGTTTTGTCCATCGATAAAAATTGTGGACCACTGTACTGTAGTGACCACAAAAGACGGGATGAAATGAAATCGAACCAAATAACGCACGGAAAAACATTTTCGCCATGTTCGTTCCTTGATACGGGTAGACAGTAACAATCCACTCCATTATTTTCGCGATCGGTTTCTTTATCTATTAAACAATCGACTCTTTGCTCAATAATGAGTCGGGAAAAGGACTTAAGGCTTCGTTTATAGGTTTTTAACTTTAAGAAAATATTTATCGATTTGGATGTAATAATATCATAAATCAAATATCATAGTCAAAACACCCACATATTTAGGAATTTTCAAGGTCACCTTAAAATATGATACGAATACATTTTATGTTCAGTACATTTTTCTTGTAGAGCCAGTAGTTTGGGAGAAAAATGCGGAATTCGTTCCGCATAATTTCCAGCTAAACGGAAGTTTATCCATCGATTTTTTACTACGTAAGTAGCTCGATAAGTTTTGAGACAAGAAAAAACTATACAAGATATTAACAATATTTATTTTACATTTTTTCGAAATACTCTCCTTACATTACTTTTTTCGAAATAGAGAATAAAGATTCTCTATGCAACTATTAAATCACTTTTGCCAGTCTACGGTGGATGGGGCTAGGTTTCAACACCCGATTCCTCAAGAAACGCCTTTGTTCTGAGGGACGTATGTGACGAAGCGTTGTCGTGATGCAGCATGATTCCCCGAAGCTCAGTCTTTGGTCTCCTTTCTCGCAGAGCTTGAAAAACTTTCGGCAATGCTACTGTTGTATACGATTCCGAGTTAACAGATCTATGATTATTCAACAGCCAATGTCGACAGACACATGCCCGCTGCGAGAAAAAAAAACTACCCACTATTTTTTAGCAACGTTACGTCGAGGTCTTTGCAGTTTTATCGGCAATTTTCCTCCTGAAAAGATAAATCCACGTTTGCTCACCTGCGATAATTTCCGAAACACGTGTTTTCAACCCTGTTTGCTGGTTTAAGAAGAATAGCCTGCTATTTGCGTTCAATTTTTAAATAAATTTGCTTTTTAAATATATTTAAATACAGATGCGTTCCATTTTTAAATTACGAACTTGTCAAAATTTATCGAGTGATTATTAACGAAATCCAATATATAATCCAGTTTTTTTAGACAAGACTTAATTGGGAAACAATCGTACCACTACTTTTTATTCAAATATTCATAGGCCATATGTATATATTATACTAGACAGGCTGTTCCATACTAAAAGTTTGGACACCTACGTTGACATCAGACTGATGGTGCCAACGCATTTTAGTCGGCTGCGAGCAAGCGAGACAAGTAGATGTCATTTTTGAAAAACCCCGACCGTTCAAGAACACATAATAACGCATATTGTTTATTGTGCACAGTTAAAACGTCTTCATTATTTACGTTTGAACTTTATTTGAGTTTATTTAAATTATAATTGGTAAATAAGTATATTTTTAATTACATTTTAAAAATATATTTAAGGCAAAATATTTGAAATCCGCCATCTTGAACCGAACTTGACCGAACGAATCGCTTTCACAGAGTATGAAAAGTGCTTGAAAAATATGACACGGATTTTGTTTGGAACATCCCGTCTATATACTTAAGTCTATGGAAATATTTAATAAAAACTAGTTTAAAAATAATTGTTACAAAGTAAACAGAAATCACTTTTAGCGTAAAATTATTATTACTATGATTATTTTTCTCTAAACTTTTTTCATTATGTCATTGTGTTATTATTTTAATGTTCATTAAAAAGGGTACTCGTCAAAAAAGATTTCTTTTCTATACTAAAATCCCAAAATTAATACGTGACTTGCCAATAGAATCTTTCAAAAAACGTGTAAAAACACAATTGTTAGGCAAGGGATATCGCACCTTTGGTGGAACAAGGGCACATCTTACAAAAAATCGTGAAATGACAAAAATTAAACAAAAAAATATTTGACACCTGCAAAGTACATGGCCATATTCACAAATAAATGGGTCGTATCTCATGCAAAGAACAAACACTTTGAAGCAATACAAAGACGAATAATACGACTCGGAATGCAAAAAAAAAAACTTTAAAATGGCTCTGCTGTAAAATTACAAAAGTGCAGTTGAGCCCTTGTTCCACCAAAGGTGCGATATATGTGTACAAGTATTTAAATGACAAAGACGCATGGAAATGACCAGCAAGGCTATTATATTTTGTAACTCGACAGCGGAATATGCGATGAGTGTCAAAATTCCTTGCCAAAATTGACACTCATCGTGGATTCCGCTGTCGAGTTACGAAACAGAATAGCCTTGCTGCTCTGCAACCAGTTCCACTCAGATTAGTATATATTTTTGTAATAATTTATTTTTTGTAACATTTTTTTAAAAAGATGTGCTGAGGAGTTTTTTTCGGCTTTTCTTCTCCTCAATGACAATGTGCCTTTCTGAAAGGCTGATAGATAAAAAAATGATGACGTGCATGTGTATCAGTGATACCTTTATTAATAAAATATCTTGACTTCGACTTTACTGACGGTATTTCCAAACTCTCATATTTTATTGATTGTATATTTTTAATTCATACCAAGCTAAAGATGTTTTGCTTTGATATAACTATGAGATATATAGATTCAAATTTACAAGACTTACATACAATAAAGCGAGCGTATGTACTTGGTTTAGAAAATCAGCCTTAGGCGACAATAATGGTTACGATCCCTCGATAACACACGACGGCAGAAATAACAACGTCGTATACTTCCCTCCCTCTGCTAATTATTGCAAAATAAGATAAAATTACTTTTATTTTATTATTGACTAGTAATCACCCTCACTTTGCTTTGGTTTTCGTATAGGTTTTGTAAATAAAATATAACCATATTAGTCAGAAACAAAGTAGCTTTCTATTGTAATTTGTAATTTTTAATTTCTATTGACACTAGAAAGATTATGATGTGTCTTTTCCGAATTTCAACTTCAATTAATTTAATTTTAATTCATAATTCATAATTTCTTTATTGCATAACACATGTCATTACATTACATTACATACAATATGAACATAAATACAATAGACACATGCACCTTGTTAGGCATAGCAACTTGAGACAAGGGAGAGGCTGCATTAATCTTGCTTATTTAATATAGACTAATTATTTTCCATGAATTAAATTATATTAATAGATAAAATGTGTTACGGTATTTTAATTTAATTATTAGTAACGTCAAATTTCATTAATTTAATCTAATTTAATCTAGCATACATTATATTATTTTCTCAATTGTCGTCATTTAATTTTGAATAAATTTAATTTTTTATTTTAAATATGTGTTTGTCTTCCATAAATTCTTTTATTGTGTAATAAGCCTTATTTATAAGAATAGTTTTTAGTTTATTTTTAAATACATTATCAGATTCTTCTATTTTAAGCGCTTTTGGTATTTTGTTGTATATTTGCACACATTGATATTGCGGACTTTGTCTAAACATGTGTAGTCGGGATACCGGGATGATTAAATTATTATTTCGCCGTTTGCTCTCTACATGTTCGAATATACTATTTATATTTTGTCTAACAAACATAGCTGATTCTAGTATGTATATTGACGGGAGGGTAAGAATATTCTCTTTGACGAAGTGAGGTTTACACGAATCTCTGGGCTTTATTTTATATATAATCCGTAGCATTTTTTTCTGTTTGGTAAGCAAATCATGAACATTTGTGCTGTGTCCCCACATAAGCACTGCATACCGTAGCCAGGCATAGGCATAGGCATAGTATGCGGACAGAGCACATTGAGTATTTGTATTAGCTTTTAGCACAGTTAATGCATATATAAATTTAGATAGTTTAAGTTTTATTTCTTCTATATGTTTTTTCCAATTCAAATGGGTATCCAAGGTTACACCGAGTAATTTGAAAGTGTTAGTCTCTTCTATGTGTAATGTGTTTAGAATTTGCGTCAGATCCATTGGGTGTTTTTTGTACGGTTTAAATTGGATTATTTTTGTTTTATTTTCGTTAACAATCAAATTATGTTCTGAAAGCCATAGTTTAACCGCGTTGAATGTATTTGTGATTGTAGTAATGCTATCGTGATCGATTTTATTGCATTTGAATAGAAGAGATATGTCGTCGGCGAACAGGACACAATGGGTGTTAGCAATTTTAGGCAGGTCATTTATATAGACTAGAAATAGGATGCATCCTATCACACTTCCCTGTGGAATAGAGCTGTTTATTGTTATTAACTCTGAGCTTGGGGTCGTCAACTCACCGGTCCTATCGTCACGATGTTCTATCTGGACGAGTTGCTTGCGGTCAGTGAGATATGATTGCATCCATTTGTGTGCGTTGCCTCGGATACCTACTCCGTATAATTTATCCAGAAGAATTTTGTGTGAAACCCTATCGTACGCCTTAGACATATCGAGAAGGATTCCTACTGCATAGTGCTTATCGTTAATGTAATTCAATATTTCCTGTACATAATTGTACACAGCTAGCGTTGTAGAGCGTTTTTTACGAAAGCCGTATTGATTTGAGTCCAGGATGTGATATTTTTCAAGGAAATTATATATCCGATTTGTCATTGTCTTCTCAAAAACCTTAGATATGACAGGAAGTAGAGCTATAGGGCGATATTGGCCTGGGTCATCCGGCTTCCCGCCTTTTTTTAGGATAGGTTTTATTTTCGCTATTTTGAGCTTATCTGGGAACGTGCCTTCATTATATGATTGGTTTATGAGTAGCGTCAAGGGAGGTGTTAGCTCTTGTATGCAAACCTTAATTAGTATTAAAGGGATATCGTCTATGCCACTACTAAATTTATTTGGGAGCCTACGTATTATTGTTCTGATTTCGTTTTCGGTTACTGGGTATAGAAACAATGAATTGACGGCCGGTGTTATCACAGGGTATCCCTGTGGTGGGGTGGATATTACTTGGTTTTGTTGTAGCAGGGAAGAGCTTCCTACCGAGGCAAAATATTGGTTAAATGTCTTTGTTACTAAGTGGGGACTTTCATCGGGGTGGTTGTTAATTTTTAGTTTTATGTTTTCATGATATTTATTTTTTTGTTTAGATGTAACTCTCTTTATTATTGTCCACATAGTTTTGACTTTATTTTTAGATGATTTCATTTTTTTTGTTATTAGGATTCGTTTTGAAATTTTTATACTTGTTTTTAATATTTTTGTAAATAGTTTGGAATGACGTTTTAGAACTTTATTGTTAGTTTGGTTTATTAAAATTCGAAGGTGTCTTTTATGTTTACACGATATTTTTAATCCTTTTGTTAGCCATGAATTTTTTGATTTATTTTGTATTTTTATTGATTTTTTGGGGATGCGCAAGTTTAAAATTCTTTGCAGGGTGGCGTGAAAAATGTCATAGTTTTTATTTATACAATTTGTGTGTGACATTATGTCGCACCAATTTATGTTACCAAGCTCCTCTTTGAACAATTTCATGTTTTTTTCACTGAAAATTCTCTTTTCCGTGTATATTTGCTTATTTTGTCGTTGTGGTAGTTGCTTATAGTTATATAACAGTGATTTGTGATCCGACAGTCCCAGGTCTTGCACTGACAAAGTAGAGTTCTTTATATTTGTAAATAGTAGATCGATGCAGCTTGAACTGTTTTTGGTCACTCTGGTCGGTGTGTTGACTATTTGGTGGAGGTTATGTTCCAGCATTTCGTTCACCAGCTTCTTGTAGTTGTTATTATTTTTTATAGCGCATATATTGAAGTCTCCTGTAATTATGCAGTGTTTGTTATAGCTGTTTAATGTTATCTTCGTAAGCAAATGCCTTAGGAACTCGAAGAATTTATCGATTTCGCGATCTGTCCTGTATATGGTGATTAAGAGTAAGTCGGTTGTTTCCATTGCACAACATTCTACAACAAACTCTACCGACAAGTCTGTCAAATCTTGTCGTTTATTCTTAACCGACTTCAAAAAAGGAGGAGGTATTCAATTTGACTGTATTTATGTTGGTTACCTCAGAACTTTCGACTGGATGAACCGATTTTGATGATGATTCTTTTTTTAATCGAAAGCTGGTGCTCGTTTTGAGGTCTGACGAGTAATTTTTGAGTCATCCCTAATTTTGAAGTCGCTTATTTTTTGTCAAGAATTATTGTCGCTCGCGTCAACAATTAAGTTTTTGATAATATCCTTTTTCGATTCATTTCACGATAAAACATAATGTAATTATGTGTACAGAATAAACTCTACACATTACTAGTATGTAAATAATAACCTAATATTTAGAATTTAATGCACTCAGCAGATTCATATAGGACAGTTTAATTTGTCTACTGAAATTTTTATCAATCCCAAAATATACAAGACATTAAATACTATCGTAATACAGTGCAGTGGCAATCTATTTTAGTATTGTAGCATAAAATCTATTAAAATATAATGTAGGCTGTAAATAAATTTATCTATATATATTATAAAACTGTAACTCGATAATGTCTGTACATTGAAGATATTTATGAAAATTTGGTATCAGGGGACTATATAGGAGCAATAGATTGCAAATCTGTCATTTTTAAAAATCTTGTCTGTCTGTATGTTTGACACCGCATCACGCCAAAACCACTGGATGAACTTGAATGCGGTTTTCACAGTTGTTTTACTGGTAGTCTAACTTAGAATCTGGTGTATGTTTTATCGTGATACGTCGCTTAGAAGCCGAGATATCAATAAATAGGACTTTTTGATATGCCACATAACAGTGAGAAATACTGAAAGTGCCCGATACAGGGATATAAGAGACTGTTTAGTATCGGAAATATACGTTATTTCTTCAAAAAAATCAATGCGTACAATTTTTTTTTAATTCATGATTTTGCAGTGAATTAGTTCTGCTAATCAACAACAGATGTCAGTTTAGGCAACTAGAAGCCATAATTAAAAAATGTAAGTAGGTCTGAAAACGAGTCAATAAATCTTTTATTGAAATTAATGTGTAACTATACATATTTACAATATTTAAAACATTGGGGTTTTAAGAAATTAATTACCCTACTCAATCATTTCAATCAATAACACAACTAGGTATGTTATATTGTGCTATCAGATTCCTATATTCAATTCGCTGTATGATCGTGTGGGTTAGAGTTAGTGATAATAATGACACAATTTAGGAAAATTTTATTAACAAATATTGTTTTTTCTGTAGATAAATAAAAATCTTAAATTTTGACAAAGTATTTCAATTTAGATTTTCTTATTGTGATGTAGGAAAAGGCACATAGAAAGTAGATAATATTAAAAATACAAATCACAGTAAGTAAGAAATTAAAATATTTGCGAATAATCGTCTACTGGTGTCACCTACTGGTCAGTGCGTACCAAGCCGGCCCCGCATAGGCTAATTATGACGGACGTAAGTGCAATACAAATAACTAAAATATTTTTGAATTTGAAAATAGTCTAAATCATCATCATCCTCCATGGATGACTAAAAGCATCGTCCGTGATCAGATCAGACTAAAGGCATATCACCCATTGGTTGTTATTCAAGAAAGAAAACAAGAATGAAAAAATAATAAATTATGAAGATGATTAAATTTCCATTCTGTTAAGTTTAGAGGGAGTTATTTATAATTTAGCAGTGAGTTATTTATTATTTAAATAGTAAGTAGTAAAAATAAACTAATGTTATGGTAATGCAGGCACGCTGTTTAATCCACCAATGGCGAATCAGTTCAAAGAATGAGTTTCTTTTGAAAAGTTTTATAAGTATAAAATATACGTCTGGTATTTGGGCCAGGTTCTTGGACACTTAAAAATCCCAAAGTCATTCAGGAATAAACTCAGGAGAAGTAGAGTCTCCCGGTTGAGAGGCGGGCCCTGCTGTCGGGTAGGGGATGCCTTCATTACCATAAATCTAGCTGGTACCGCGGTTGTGAAACTCCCCAGATAGTCGGGGGGGCTCTTTTGACTCTTCACGCAGAAGCGTTTACCATTTAGCTCTCAGGCAATCAAATACGGAGGGGCAAGACGTCCCTGAGCGACTCATGTAGCCCGTGGTCGGCGCGATCAAATATTGACCGGGAAACCTAACATGGTACACCAGGTACCTGCTAAACCACCCGATCCGATCATGGAGACAGAGAGGCGCGGCGGCGGCGGCAGTTTGCGTGATCTGGTGAGCAGCATGGGGACCGTCTTACAGACATTACTTGATCAGATGAAAACACATAATAAGTCGAAAAGAAGGAAGAAGTAGTGCCAATAAAACATTACGTAATTAAAATGGAAAAAGAATTCGATTACTTTAGGTTTTGCTGTTTATATACCTTTTTTAAAGCCCTTGAAAATGGTAAGTGAAAAAATAATAGTAGGATGAAACCCATTGAAAAAGGAAGAGAATATAACAAAAATGAAAGGAAAAATAAATTACGGGCGATCTGAGGTCGGGAAGTGAGGGAGGGGGGGGGGGGTTGAGTTTTTAATGGAAAAATCGGTCTACCTCGATTTCCGGCAAAACTGTAGGTAGGTGTAAATGGCAAAGTTGTAGGTAATAGAAAGATCTACAAGTTTTCGATTTACACTTTTTTCCATATAATCTCAAAATTCATGTAAAAAGTTCAAATAACCAAGTTTTTGGGTTTTTATTTTTCTTTTACAAACAAACAAATTCATGAAATTTGGTGAAAACTTAACTTTTTATGTTCCAAACACTGTAATTTTTTTGATTTAAAATATTTCTTATTTCACCTTATTTTGACTTAACATCGAAAAATCACCCTAATTATTTTCAATCGAAAATTCTCACGTCAAAATATCGGCTTTTTAAAAAAAAGTCTGTGGGATTTTTTTCTTTGAAATCTCTACCTTTTGTTGGTATAAAAATACATCATTATGGTAGCTGCTACGAAATAACAGGTGGTAAGGCCCAACCATAGGCCATATTGTATTAGGGTCTGGGTTGGGTTGGGTCTGGTGGTGTATCTTAGAGACAGACTATGTAACTCCAGAATGGGTGAGAATAACAGTTTTAAAAATTTTTGTTGATGGTCACGTTGACATAGCAAAACCAGTACAACATTGAACAATTCAAGATCTGATGGTGTACGTGTATATAAAATCCCACTAATACATATTTGTTAGGCGTACCTATAATAAGATATTTTTTTACTCTCGCTAAAACGGCTAAATGGATTTAGATGAATTTTGACTCATAGATATTCCATATCCCGCATCAAAGAACAGGGTGCATGTTCGTCGGGATCAGGTCGTTCGAGTTCGGAGATGGATCAGCTTCTTCATCAGGTCAAGGGTATAATTTAGTTTGGAAGTTGGGTTTACAGGTTATTTATTGTTTTAGGGTTTTGTTCCTCAAAAGAAAAAACATAACCCCTAAAGGATCACTTCGTTGTCCGTCTGTCTGTCTGACTGTCGACCTTATTTTCTCAGGAACACGTGGAGATATCATTCCAAAAAACTTAAACTTATTTGTATTTGGTTAATTGATCACTATGCCCAAGCATAGGAACGACAGTTTTACAGTGGCAAAGTTAAGTTTGTTACTGAATCATTTAATATTGCTCTTATGTTCGGTTCTCTAAAGTACAAAACCCTCGGTGCCAAAAAACTCGCATTTCCCGGGATGTTTTTTAATTACTTTAATTTCATTCTCGAGTCCACGCAGACGAAGTCGCGGGTAAAAGCTAGTGAATAATAAAAAGGATAGTGTCATATCAATACAATAAAAAGTTATCAATTTCCCATCCAACATTGATCCTTAGATCATTAGTATTGTTTAAAATTTACTAATATAATCCAGTTTTAAAAGCTACAGGGAATACTTATAAACATTTCAATGTAAAATATGGTTGATACATGTAATACTCGGAGCAAATTACATCGAAAATCCTAAGTATTAAGCATCTGGATACTTGATACCAAAATTCGACGGTGGGGCGCTAGCGAGGTCATTATAGAGGCCCGTCGGGCGTAAAATGAAGTAATAAAAGGAAGAAGGAATGAGGGATACCAAGATTATGTGTTTACTTTTAAATGTTACAAAACCTTTATTTCTTTCACAAAAAAATTGGCAATTCAAGTTTGAATAGGCATCGTAAAAATGATCGCTTATTTTTCCATTTTATTTAAAAACAAAACGGATATGTTAATTTTTTTACGTCACTGGCTGCAAGATCTGTCGTTACTAAAACCGAACAAATTCAATTTTGCGTAACATAGGTACTATTTCCATTCAGCGTTCCGCTGAATCCAGTAAAAATGTTTTGAATTTAGCATTTTATTTGATACACTCACACTGAGAATTCGATGTCGGAATCATTCGCTTGCTTACAATATCGCAGGCAATCAATTAATATTTATCAATATTTTCCGAAAAAATAAGTGAATTCAAGGAATGAATATTATTTCAATTAACTTATCGCTGAACATATATCTAAATGACCTGTAATATTTAAAAATATTAAACATAAAAAAATAATTAAAAAACAAAAAACCCAACTTGGAAAAAAAACTAAAAAGAAAAATCAAGCCCAGTAGTTCAAAATGTTGTAAAAAGTAATACTGAACACCTACACTATAGAAGGATTAACAATCAAAGGTTAAGACGAATCGATTGACGTAAGAATCATCAAAATCGACCAACCCGTTTGATCTCTACAATCCCACATAGGAACACACACACATACATACATTTATGTATTTATTTAAGATTACACATGATATACATATTACATAATGTTTTTGCATCTACATCACTCTTAAAAACTAAGCAGTTTAGGTATCTTAGAGTGAGAAAAATTGATTAGGTATGTATAGATAGGTACAGGTTGTTTACGCACGCGGCACGGCCAATCATCGCAGTGCAGCCCGTCCACGCTCGGCATACCGGAATACCGGACTCTCACACAGTACACGGTACAGGCACGGTATAGACTGATAAAAATAGTACCCTCCTTTGCTTCACGCATTCGGGTAAAAATACAACTGAATTGAGAATCAACTCCTTTTATAGAAGTTGGTTAACTAACTTAAACCAACAACTTGTACAAATACCTGATTACGATAATTTGGTAATAACCTCAAGCTAAGTCACATTTTAAGAAAACATTTTTCCCGAAACGTTCATCTTACTTATATTCTAAAAAAAAAACAATATTACTGAATAATTTTCCCGAATTAAATTACGTAACGAGTTATTGTTTGCTAATTCGATTTGATTTGACGGTTTTATTACGTCACCTACATCACATACTCTCGCTTTCGAGGGCAAACGAAGGTATTTTTTTGAGCTGTGCGTCGCGAGAAATTTAGAACACTGCATTCGATTTCATATTATTATTGAAGTCATGTTTGTACTATACGGCGACGCAAAATATTGACGTATGAAACAGACTTATTTTACAGGACTCACAAGTCAAAAAATACGCTCATTCACCCTTGCTACTTATCCACAGTAGGTCGCCGTGCAAATTGTCAAAGAGATATAAATTAAGCAGGCGAACCATAAACGTTTCAAGTACACCTGAATTGCGTATTCTGAACTTGGGTATAAAATATTCAATCGCCGGGGCCTCCTAGAGTATTACAGCTTCACTAAGCAATACTGTTTACGACTCAGAACTCAGGACTAAGCGTGTTGTTGTAAAAATAAGGGGCAACAACAAAACTTCTCTCTTATTCTTGGGTTTTATGGAAGTGTTACAAAATAATAAACGGCGTACTCAGATAAGCAGCGCATGCTTGTTTAGATATCTACTCTTACTTCTTAGTGTTTCAACTACTGAGTAACTATTTCTCTCCAGATCTCAAGGCCCGCACTTTGCGAAAACTTCTAATACATTAAAGCTAATTATTTCTATTATTATGAAACTATCTTGATGAAAATGTCACATTTTACTTACACATTAACATTTTAGTACAGGAAACAATAAATATATTATTATGATCCAGTTTCTACGAGGATATTACTTATTCTTAAAAAGAAATCACTTCCAATAGTCTTATAAGTCGAATAATTAGTATTGATTCAGACATACAAAACGTACCTACATAATAATCATAATATAATTAAAACACTATATATAATAATTTATGGGGAGAAATTTTTAAGTGGTCCAGATGTACATAAATATTTTATTATCCATCCATCCATCAGCTTTTGGAAGTCCACTGCTGGAGATAGGCCTCCCCTAACTTGCGCCAATCTGACCGGTCCTGAGCCCTCTGAATGATAATATGGTCATGCCGTCGGTATTCCCTCACAGAGGTTGGAGACTTCACACATAGTCTCTCGTCAATCCCTCATAAGACCGAGAGTTTAGTCTGAGAGAACCTGAGATCTACCACTAGGGTGGGTCTTGAAATACTTTGAGCCTACCTCGTGGACAGTTGTTACCACCCTGGTGCTAAACTCGTCCACTGACGTATTTTATTATAGTAGAGTATAATTTATAGTTCTGATTACATATTTGAAAAAAATTAATACAAGAGGACAGGAAAGGTAAAGTAAAAATAGAATCGGATAGTATAGTATAAAACAGAGTACAATAACTAGTTAAATATCATAAATACTTATGTACATCACAGCACACTGGAAGTAAGGCGCGAATAGAAAATACTTAACATTCGAAATGGGATATGTTTCGCAATTCTATTCAAGACTGTATTGTAAAGCTGCGAAAAATGTATTGTGGAGCAGAGAAAAGACGAGATGAATGTAGTAGATCTGATACAATTCATGTTTGGTCACTTACTCGATCGAACGCAATAGATGAACTGATTTGAAGATTCTAAATCGATTTAGTGGTGATATTTTGTGACGATAAGCTTTAAATGATATAGTTGCAGATGACGCATACAATATGTATCAGTTTATATAATAATTTGAAAGCTAAACTTAGCTAAGCTTTTCGCTAACAAACCCCTAAATCCAAAAATGGTGCAAAGAGTTATTTTCTTGTCCTGGACATGGTCTACCTGTGTGAAAAATTTCATCTTAATCTATACAACAGTAAACGCGTAATAAAAAGCTAAAATCCAAACATCTAAGTGACATTTTTTATTATATCAGTAGAATTTATCGAACATACATCCCCCATCTATTACGCCTAGTTTTATAGCAAATCTATAACAGAACCCAATCCAAGATTATTTCCTCATTCGACATTCATTGTACTAACCTTATTTTATTCAACCAAATTACATCGCTTGGCTGAAATCCAGAAAAAACCTTTATTTTGGACCAGTTGTTGTACTAACCACGTATAGAAATAAAGTGGAAATAAAAAGAGGCAGGAAATTCTTTACAATAACGGTTGGTGAAACCACGGACGCAATTTGTTAGGGACCGCCCACCACAAGTATTAAATGGACGCTTGGAAACAGTTTAAGTACGAAGTGTAATCGTAACGTGGAACACTTCACTTTAATTTTGGTAAAATTTAAGTCGTATACCACTGCAATACTGGCTACAAAACATCGATTATCAAGTATCACATTTTAGTTTTATGGTAACTACTTAGGTATCTTGTATTTAAATGAATTCAGTTTGCGTGTGTGGTATTAATATAAGTCGACATGACGTTTAAGTATATTTGTGTCTGTCTGTGGCATTATAGCTCCCAAAAGAATGAATCAATATGAGTGAGAATTTTGTCATCGAAAGCCTTATCTGTCAAGATAGTTCTGAGCTATGTTTTGTGAAAATGTACCGTTCGGGTTTTTTTTTTCATTTTTAATTTTATTATGCGTGAATCTTTGTATGTAACAATGTCTGTGTCATCTATAGTTTGCTCCTTGCTTGCTTCAGCCGCCAAACGTCTCCTCATGTTCGGCTGGGGGCTTGGGAGGCAGATTTTTCTTTCATTCTCCACTCTGTTATTCTTATTTGGGTGAAGCTACTTCCCAAAATTTGTTGATCCTTGTTAGCAACACTATCGAGTGGTGTTATAATACAGGGTGAGTTCTTTTTTCAAAATCAACCGGTTTAATTCCTGCAAGGCTATTCTGTTTTGTAACTTGACAGCGGAATCCACGACGAGTTTCAAAATTGAAGTTTGAGTCCGAGATCTTGATATGTGATTCTCTAATCATCTGGTACGCACTTGCGAAGTGAAGGGAGTCTCGAACTCGAACTTCAATAATTTTAAAACTCATCGTGGATTCCGCTGTCATGTTACAAAACAAAAGCAAACTTGCATCATATTGACATGTCATTCTCTAATCATCTAGTACGCACTTGCGAAGTGAAGTGAGTCTCGAACTTGAACTTCAATTTTGAAACTCCGCTGTCAAGTTACAAAACAGAATAGCCTTGCTGACCAGAAATATTAAATTTTTGTATGTCATTACTTCAAAAAGAAAAAAAAGAAATCGATCCTTGTTGACGACACTATCGAATGGTGTAATAATACAAGTCTGTTTTTTTTTCAAAATCAACGGGTTCGATACCTGGCCAGAAATATTGATTTTTCAAAAATGAAATGATGCCGTTTTATTTTTCATCTAAATCGGCCCCAAAACTCATTACAGCATTTTTCTGTATTCCTCATAGTTTCGGATTTGTCTATCCACGCACACTTGGAAAATTCACCCTATATACAAAGATTGGTTGTTTTCAAAATATAAAAGATACAAGTATTAAATTGTCTGTATGTGAAATGGGTGTGTGTGCGTAAAATCAATCGCGATAACAGAACTGTATGATATACATGCACGTCACGTGTCGTGATGTAATACTTATAAATAATAATTCTGGAACAATTTACAAAATAATAAACAACATAACAAACAAATCGCTTCAGGCCAATTACACGTGTTTCAATTCCCGTTTCCCGCAACAATTTTAATAGCGTGTTTTCATGAATTTTCTAACCTTACGTTTATTTTATTTTAAATTGGCGAATAAACGACTTTATTGTGATTCAGTAACTTTCGAACCTCTTTTGTAAACTATACAATTATATAAAAAGGGTGCGTGTACTTTTGTACTTGTGTATCACACACACACCTACACCCACAGGGGTGTGTGTGGGCACACACACACACACACACACAAACGAAAACACTGCAAGTAAATAGTAAATGTAATTTTAACTTAACATTAAAAGTTTCCTCTACGTTATGTGTTTCAGATTGTAAAATAATTTTATAGTTCCATTGCTCTGGGGTGAGGGCCTGCAGATCTGTAATACAGGCTATCCTAGTATAGACTCCAGCCTCTTGCAAACTTTTATAATAATCCTATAAAATTTATATGATGTAAGCATAGTAGGTACCTAATAACTTTTGTGAGAGGAAATAAAGCGATATTATTATTATTAGTTTACTATATCCTCCGTTAGCTTTTTATGAGTGAGGAGCTGCTAAGCTACTAAGGCTGCTCTTCACGTGGTTACAAATGTTCGAACCTTTCTTTCTTTCTTCTCTTTCTTGGCCGGCAACGCATCAGTGATGCCTTTAGTGTTGCTGATGTCCATGTGCGACGATAGCCGCTTACCATCAGGTTGATCGTCAGCTCGTTTGCTGGCTATTTTCATAAAAAAAAACCAGACGTGGAGTTAGATTTATGAGGATTTTACGTTTGGGATCGTTCGTTGGGGAAGGGTTGTACTTGTACAGATGTTTCCATCCATCCATCCATCCATCCCCCCCCCCCCCACCACTTCAAGGTGATCCCCGGAGGGGGGTTATTATTATTATTATTTACATATTATAGCCTTAATTACTTAAATAAATTAACTTATTTTTGAATTTTAATACTTAAGGATAATACCCAACTCCGAGGGTTGATTCTTAACAAACTTCAAAAATATCCGAGAAAATTTCCATTTCAAGAAACACTTCACGAATACAACTGCTAGTATTTGATATCTCAGAAGTTTCAACTGTCAGAGAGAGACATTAAACAAAACTTCTAGATAAGCAAACTTCCAGTCTGTGCACTTTACATCACACTTGGAATATCCGGCATTGAGCATAATACATTTCAGGGACATTCGTTAGAGATAGACTACTTTAATAATATTTTTTTAATATTAACAAAAAAAAACGACTTCAATACATCGACAAGTATTAATAAAATTAGAACATCATCAACGTAGTCAAAGTCTTAAATTAGTAATAACGCATTAATAACTAATCGTCAGATCTCGCTTTAATTTAAATGGGACTACATACATGACAAGCACCAGCTTTCGAATATAAAAGAATCATCAAAATCGGACCACCCAGTAAAAATACACACATAAAAAATACAGTCGAATTTAGAACCTCCTCCTTTTTTGAAGTCGGTTAAAAATAAATGACCCCACTAAATGATATTGTAACCTGTAAGTAGAAATAATTATTTCTATTTATTTAATACAACATTGAACTGGAAGTGTTTCTTTCTATCTATCTATTAATATAAAACACTACTAATATAATAAATGTGAAAGTTTGTATGGATGTATGTTACTCTCTTACTGATGTCCAAGTACGGCTGTGACCATTTTTTATGGTAATAGCCGACAAACGAGCTGACGAACCACCTGATGGTAAGTGGCTATCGTCACCCATGAACATCAGCAACACCAAAGGCATCACTGATGCGTTGCCGGCCAAAAAAGAGGGAAGACAAAGAAAGAAAGAACTGGCTCTCAAGCCCCCAGCCGGAATACGACGAGTCGTTTGGCGGCTGACTCATCCTCAAGGGTGGTAGCTATCCAGGCGAACCCCATGGAGAAGTAATAATAGTAATAATGGTATTAATTAACAATTAAAATCAATGTTACCAATACAATCCCTCGAGGGCCCATTGCCATCAGGTGGCTTTTCTGCTAGTTAGTCGGCAATTTAAATATAAAATAGTTAGTGAAAGACAATATCTAGCTATTTAATCCTTTTCCCTTAATCTTCCTTATACGTATTCTTCCCATACACATTCCTGCTTTTTTTCCTCGCTCTTTTTCTCTTTTTTCTTTCCCTGTCTATCACTGCTATGTTATAGGTATGTAGTTTTTTTTTTTTTTTGTTTTTCTGTTTTTATTGTTTTCGTTGACTTTGTACGCTGATACAATTTTTTCTTAATTAAGTAAATGTGTTTATATAATAATAATAATAAATAGTTTATCTATCTATCTATTACAATACGCAATTTTTAGTTCACAGAGTTGTGACACCACGATTGACTTGTTACCTATTTAACAAGCGAATTACTGAATTCTTCTTGGCTACCATCGATTGTGCGACCCGTCTTTTTTGCCAACTGTTAAAAAAACAAAATTTATGTATCCAATTAATAGGTTACGACTGTTGCGAGGCTACACAGAAAACTCAGTGGCTTGGCACGCCGATGGCTTGGCGGATGTGATGCATTTTGCATAATTTAAACCGGTTTTCCTGATGAAATATACGTATTACGTGAAAACTTTTACCCCTAAAAAGGAATATCTATCAACAAAATATACTTATTTTTACTATTAATCAACAAATGATTTTATCTTTATTAATATTACGTTTGATATAGAAAAGTTTTGGGTTCCGAAGTAAAATCGGAACACTTATAGTCGTCATGTCCGTCCGTCTGTCCGAAGCAAAGCGCCGAGACCCTTAGTGCTGGAATGCTATTATTTGGCATGTATACATATACATATTTATTAAAACTCCAGAATCGTAGAATAAAATATTGAAAAACATTTTTTTAGGGCACTTCCCCTACAGGTAACGTGTAGATGTTTTTTTAATCGTCGCGTACCCTATAGTGTGGGGTATTGTTAAAAAGGTTTTCCAAAAATATTATGGGTCTTTTAAGACCATTTTTGGAATTAGGGGTCCGTTTGCAAAATATTTGACTTTAAGGAGCTAATTTTGGTTAGAGTCAAGTGCCCCGCTGCTGGATAAACGGTTGGAGTTGGACAAGTGAAAAAAATATCAAAAATATGTTATATGATGAATTTACATGGAAAACTATCACGGCTATATTAGCATAGGTAGTTAATGAGTAATAGTGGATAAACTTACTACTTCGGAACCCTACATTGCGCGTGGCCTGACAAGCACATGTCTGGTTTTTTATTTACTTAATTTACCTAAAGTGCTTAAGAGATCTTAAGTTAATTAATAAGTATGTATGAGGTATGACTCATCTACTCCTTTATTGTACGTCATTGACGTAAAAAGTTGTATCTCTATCCGTAAAGACATATAACAGAGGAAATACTGAAAAACTACACAAACATTTCTCTAAATTTACTACAAAACAACTAAGAATTTCTGTGGACTAACAAAAACGTATAGGACCACAACCTATTCAATAAACAAGATTTTTTGCGTACTATAGAGCTACAAGGCTGCGTATGGGCTTGGAAAAAATAAATTCCGTTCCGTAGCTAGCTCTCAAATTAGGACTGCGTTAGCTTTTAGGCATGGTGCAAGCGACAGGCGGCCACGGTTATTAAATTACTAGGAATTTTTTGGTGAAAATTCTCAAAGCATCATAAAGGCTAAGTATTTTGTTTCCTTTAATTGGGTGTGCATACGAAACATTGTAATAATATCAATAACACCAAAACGAATTAGGTAGGTGGTAAGTAACTAATAATTTTATTTTTATAATGAGTAAATTATTTCTACTTGTGTGTAATTTAAATGTAAACATCTACTCTATTAAACATCATAGCTGTAGATATTTTTGGTATATAGGTATGACTTTTCGACAGTTAAATATTTTATAAATAATGCCTTATAAGGCGCTCCACCCACTGAAGATGCTCCCGCCCCGGTGCGCAGAGCGACGGAAAACGCGCGCGGCGACGGAGGCGCAGATCTGCCTTACTTAGCTGTGTAATCTGCTCCAAAATTACGTAGGCATAAACTCATAATTATGTTCACCGCGCGATCTGTCATATCCCGCGGCACGCCCCGCGCTCTCGCGCAGATTGGCAGAAACTGCGCGCGGGGCGCCTTCCCGCGCGTTTCCGCGTCGGCAGTGTGTTGTGCTAGGCGTGATTTCTATGTAAATTGAGATACTTGCATACAATGGTAAAATCTGCCATCCCGCGCTACGCGACGGGGCGCGGTGCAGTGGGTGGAGCGCCTTAAAGTAGACGTGGTCAGAATTTCAGTTAACTTAAAAAGGCCTTTATCAAACTGTAATCTACTACTAAAATTCATTCAATATCAGTTATTACTACTTTCTCACAATGTGATGGCTTATATCTATAACGGTTTTTGTGTATCAAACGAACAGGCAAGTGATCCATCGACATTAATAATACCATTTACACATCAAGAAAGAAATAACTGGTTCTCAAGCCCCCAGCCGAAACACAACGTAGGCAACTGAGAATATAATATACGTTTCGAACTCAATAAATAATAATTAATATTATAACCCCAGATATTTACCAACTTGGTTCCACTATCACTTATAAATTCTCCCACAACATGCCGAAGTGCGATGTTGTCTGATACAAGCACAAACCCTGGACTAAAGCCAATCCACATAAACTGTTATTTTGTTCTATACAGACAGAGGGGCAAGTGTAAATACATTTTCATAGTGTCTAAAATGTATTCATACTGTTTCAGCTAGATTTTACTTCGGATAACTGCATTCTTTTTTAATCGTGCGTCATTACTAAGGATTTTCATTTTACTCCTAATCATTGGATTGCTTGTCTGCATTTTTAGAGATTAGTAATCGTTGACCCCTACTTATATAATACTAGCTGACCGGGCAAACGTTGTTCTGTCATATAAATTATTGCGACTATAAATTGAGATGTAAGCTATCCTATCTTTCAAGTTGGATCTAACTGCACACTGTGTGCAAAGATTAAAATCGGTTAAGCAGTTTAGGAGTCCATTGCGGACAAATAACGTGACACGTAATTTTTATATATTAAGATTGATAGCATGTCAGCCCATATTCAGAGGTTCCGACTCCAAGGGTTATGCCCTCAATTTTGCCTCTACATATCAGTTTCTCCAGATGAGGTCTTTATGAATTATGTCTAAAGTATTACATTATTTTTAATGTAATATATTTTGTTCGCCGATATATTTAGAGTATCTCCACGCCACCGCAGCTTAGCCGTTACCACGACCCATGCAACTGGGTCGCAATATCGGCGTTCAAAATCATATCGTGAATACCGAATGACAGTCAAATGTTTCTCAAAGACATTTCTGTACAAGCGAAGGCTGTAAAGCACATATGTTTATAAACGCTTAAACTAACTGCTGTAGGATTTCCTGTGTCGCATGAACAACGAAAATACGACATCACTAACTTTACGACCCAAGAAAAAATATTTACATGACTGATCCGGCCGAGAACTAAACCCCAAAATGAATAGTGTTATCAGCTTATAAATTATTTTAAAAAACTTCTTTAAGAAGTTGATTATTATTATTGAATTATAAGTGACTCTTCGTGTTCCGATAACTCAAACGTATCCAAGGAATTTATTAAAATCAGGGTCTCATTTACAAACCCACTGAACCATATGACCACTGAGAAATGAAAGGGTCAGTAATGTATGTCGTTTCACAAAATATATCATTACTTACCCCGTGAATGGATAATGAGAAGTAATCCTAAATTAATGAATACAATTTGTAGTTCTTAATGCTTACACAGGACACATTTAAGGATGATATTTGGAGTACAAAGTTTCCAGTACTCACGGAAAAAATATTCGCGAATTAATGGGATTTCCTCTCACAATATGAGAGTTACAGGCCATAGTCCACGACGTTGGTAAACTGCAGATTGGCAGACTTCATACACCTTTGAGATCATTATGGAGAACCTTTGGGTGTGCAGGTTTCCTCACGATGTTTTCCTTCACCGAACCAAATTACAAATTAAGTTTTTATTATTTAATCGTAAATAGAGAATCGACGGCGATCGCTAATGGCAAAAATTTGTTAGGCTTTTTCGTGTTTCGGAGAGTACGTAAAGTCATCGGTCCCGTTTGTTATCTTTAGATAACAGTCGTTAAGCCATGTCAGAGGCCCTGCATGAAAACTTCTGTCACTTGGGCTGGTCATTATCCCCTTCCATTAATGGGATGAAGCCAAATAGAGAAACGAATTTAGGCTACTAAACTACCGAAGGTACCTGAAGCTTTGCTCTATCGATCACTAGCAACATAGGCCTTCGAGCTAAGGGTGCTTTAAGTGTAGTAAAATTAATAGAAACCCGGAAACTAATTCAAACTCATTGGATAGCAAGTGAAAACAACAATAGGTTTTGGCGCTTTTGCATTTGTAAGCAGTAAAGGTAAAACTTTTCCCAGCTTGTTGTGCTAGACCACAGAACACCTAATAATTAGTTAGAAAGGCGTTGTGGGCGTGGCAGGCGCGCCAATATTAGGCGCAAACGAGCACAATCCTCAAAAACACGCGATCGCGCTGTTTAGTGACTCGCGAACTCCAACGGAGAAAAGTACTGCGAAATACTGCGACTAAATTACTTATAAATGCCTACATGTACGGTAATTACTTGCCGTACAAGAAGCGAAATGCTTAAAATAAACAAAGGAAGCGTTTCTTTTCATCGTTAAGTAAAAAACTAGGATATTTTAGTTTAAATCTTTAAAAATGTCCTTCAAATGATTCTTTGCCCAAAAAATATACATTGCGGGCTTCATGCGCTCGTCATTTTTAACACATCAATGAGAACGCGTAATGTATCACGTATGTACGTTAGTATATTAGTTCATTGATCACGTAGCAGTAGCTCTAGCGTTGGGCGTAGTAAAAGATGACATCGATATTCGATAGATTCTTTCGAAGTTATAATAAAAAACAACTTTCTTAAATAATGTACATGTGGCCAGATAAATTTAATATTTTATGCATTGAAATATAGTTTGAAAGAACATTGACGTATTTTACATCCTATTTTTTATATACCTATATATTTTTTTAATCCTATTTTTTATATCTTATAAGTTAATGCTTGATGGTAAGTGGCGATGTAGTCATGGGTGGTAAAACGCACTAAATTAGCAAAAGCCTATTCACTCTTGCCTTGAAGATAAGTATATTTAATAAAATAAGTATGATGAAGAACAAATGAATCTGAATCTGACATACGTAGCAAGTTTCCTATATTATTTTCCAATAATTATGATATTTTACCTTTATTTTACATATCTGTCGACCTTACGACAATAAATACCGATAAAAGTTTACGTCAGTCAATCCTTAGCTACAGTGTCACGCCTCTCACGCACACATAACGACCCTCGTGCGTATTTGTTCATTTTTGTAGGAGTAAGCAAATGGAGGGGATCGGAACGGCGACAGTGGTTCCCATACAAATTACGCGCTATGCCCTTTCTAACTAATTATTAGGTGTTCTGTGTGCTAGACAATACAATATTTATAGGATTATATTTAATAGAAGTTTGTAATTAGCAGATCTTATCTATTCTACTGTTGCCGAGTTTTTGTTTAACAATTTTTGTAATTTTATCAGAAAAAAAAAAACAATTGTAAACACTGCGTTGTTGTGTTGTGGTATTAAAACAACAACACAAATTAAAACTAGTATAAATTTAAAAATAAAAAACCCGCCTGCTGACAAAATAGATATCACGATATACCTTTTTGAAATCCTTATGATGTGCTCTTTAATACCCATATTACATTATTCGATTTAATATTCTTTGATACTTCAAACAATGGCATCTCACAGCCACCATATTTGTTTTATTTTAATTTCACTTGTCTAAGAACACTTGGTTTATCAAGACAAATCTAACAATATCTTAATTATATAAATCTGTTCAGCGGTTTGAAAAATATGAGGCAATAAAGAATATTATACACATACATACATACATTACCCACAAGATATGCGCGAAAAACATAATCCTTCCTAGCAGTCGGGTAAAACTTCATTAGTTTTAGATTATACTTAACTACAAATATAGAAAATAAACAATTAGGGCCCTTTTAAATGGATTTTTGTTCGTTTATGGTTTTCATAGAAACGTACAATCGCAAACAGAAATATTAATTAATTTAGTAAAAACCATTATGAAATGTCTGAAAAGCAAGGGATTGTGAGCTTAGGGACAATTTCGTGCGTAATTCGTCGGCAAAAACAATTTCTGTCCTGTTATGAATTTACACAACGCTTTAAATTATAATACGCTTTAATATAAAAAAACACAATAAAAAGTAAAGCTTTGTCCTAATTCCAGTATCTACATACAGTTGTGTAACAATGCGTGATGTTTAAGTAGATTTTAAAAGGACAAATTATTGAATTCTATTTTGTTATTACAACATTATTATTTATTATTACACATACATGAATTCTATTTCTATCGTCAATTCAATTTGGCAAAGACTTACTTCACATTGAAACTTTTACCTACCTATTCATAGACTGGCAAGACTGGACGTTCGTACCCAATTGAGTATTATTTCCGAATGAAACAAAAGTTGCGTGCGAAGATGTAACACAGGATGAAATAAGTCTATAATATACAGTTGCCACAAATATAACTATGTAACGCTTCACACTCATAGCCCCACACTAGGATTACCTGGGTCGACACCCACCCACACACCCAGACCGAAAACAGAAATTCAAACTCAACATTTAAATTTCCGCCTCGCTGGGTATTGAAACCAGGACCCTTGGTAATCCGGCATGGTAACGGTATAGGTAATGGTATAGTATAATTATTAAATAAACAATAATTATTTTGCGTATTGTTTTTTACCTATTGTTATTTTTAAAATTACTCTATACAGTGGACCTGCTAAATCACTAGTTTCACTTATTATCAATAATTTTCAGTTTTTAGAATTTTTTTCTTTGTATAAGCCTAATAGTTTACCTTGATGCCAAATATCAAGTTTATAGGTCATCTGGAAGTAGGTTAGGTGTTTTATCCTATATCAGTGAGTCAGTCACCAAAATCCGGGTTTTAAACATTAATAATTATGTCAATAACTGTTTGAGCTACATTTATGAAATTTTGAATTCTAAATAATCTAAGGAGCTTCAATTAATGTGCCAAATTTCATGTATTGTATGTAGGTTAAACATGTCTCGAATTGAGATGGGGTCAAAAGTAGGTCGAAATGGTTCGTGTAATATTACACACGTCGTTTCGTCATCTTTACTTTTGGTTTGAACTTGGCTGGACACGCTATCGCGTGTCTAGATTTTATTCCAAATTGTACGAGGTTTATTGAGTTGACAATACAGTAAAAATATGTTTGACACAGATTCACATTTCCATTCAATCACAATTTTGTGGTTTAACGTAAAAAATATTTCTGCCTAACTAGTGCCCATGACTTTTGTTTAATAGGTGTAATTTGTCATATAAATGTTCGCTACTGGATGTAAAAATGTTTAAACGACCGTTTTTATTTTTATTCAAATGTCATGTTTAGACAAATTATGGGCACTAAAATTTTTACTATAGTAATTGGCCAGAGTTCATAGTAGGACAAAAGAATGGCTTGAAATAATTAGTGAGTGCATAGTAAGGGTTTTTCTTAACAGTTCTAACAAAGATTTAACTCTATGAAATTATTTGTTTAGTAATTGAACTTAGCTGCATTACAGTTATATTATTATTGATTTTAAGGATGTTTGTTATAATTGTTATAGTATTTTTTTGTGTTTATGGGTGAAATTACCTGATGTAAATAAATAATAAATAAAATAAATATGCCAAATACTACACGTATGCCGTAAAATGGTAAATAGCCATCGTCGTCCATCACCGATGATTTGCCAACCAAGAAAGAAAGAACTTCCCCCAGACAGAACACGAGACGTTTGGAGACTGACTCTAGCAATATACCCACATAATACCTGAAAATTATATATTATTATTGGGTATCGGATTCAGAAGGTTTTAATTAGGAACCCCTAAATTCCCAGTGAAAAGTCAAAATACCTCGTTGGAAGGCAATATGTCTAAAAGTTTTTCAATAAGCCGGTCAAAAGGTAAATAGTTTAGAAGATTGGCATTCGAAGCATCCCATTCGTTAGGAAACTTTCATTTAATTATTTCTGTAAGTGGGAACTTTGATACCCTTGTCGTTGTTTCCTTGAGTTGTTGTCAAATTAACTAAAAGGGGTAATGTTTATTTCTGTATCACATTTAAAACTAGCTGACTCGACAAACGTTGTTCTGCCCAAAAATTTCTGGATAGGGACATCCTAATCACCTTGCGGTATGAACCTATACTATACGACCTATTCTTATATTTGACAAATAGGTATACACAAAAAAAATCATAAAAATCAGTCGAGCCGTTTCGGAGGAGTGCGACCACAAACACCATGACACGAGATTTATTAGATTGTAATAAAGATATTTTTTTATCTACTAAGATAATTTATCCGATTAATTCTTCAGTAATACAGCTTTGTCTTGTCACATGAGATTAAAAAACAGCCAAATGCGTGTCATACCACGCAAACGACGGACATGATGAAATTATAAAGGTTTCGTTTTGACTACGAAACCCTGAAAGCAGACAAAGCGATAGCATACATGCCGTTCCAAATTTATCAATTGCAGATACCGTGTAAAAAGCAAAAAACAAATGTAAAGGTCCGAAATCTTTTTGTCACCGAAATCCCAACAAATCAAAGGTTGTACAACGCCATGTACAACGCTAAAGCGATTTTGTGTTTGACGGTACAAACGTTCGATTCAGCTCCTTTGCCCCGGGTAGTTGTTGATAAATAATAGGGTTGCCAAGTGTTCGGCTTTTAACCAAATTGTAGGTGTTAGCCCCTTCTGCGTCCAGTGTGAAAAATAGCGGAGGATATTACAACTTAGTTGTTATAAGTATTCGGATCAATTAAGCGATTGATTGATTAATTGGCCTCGTAATTGATTGACTGATTACTAATAGATTGATTTTTTGACAAAACTATACCAAATGTCTTTAGATAATAATATTAAATGCATTAAAATATTTTTTTCAATATAAATATCGTATTGAATTCATTTTGGGTTAAATTGGTTATTCCCAAAAACCTTTCTAAAACAATTATTATTTTCAGAATAATGGAGACTTATATTATTTCAAAACTTGCTGTTTTTGTTTCTGCTACACGTCACTTCATGTATATCTGTGATATGGGTCCAATGAACGAAATATTGTGACATTATGGTAAAATAGGCCTCGGGTAAGATTTATTTCAATGTCACATCAAGTAAAGTAATGTATCGTATTCCATAACATAGCACTTAGCGAAGTCAGGGGAAATAAATTCGTGAGTATTTTGTTTGTTTTTAAAAAGTTAAGTGGAGACAAATATTGTATGTTTTACGTCAAATGTAATCTTCAATGAATCAATCAAACTCAGTTATTCATGTAGATATTTTTTCAATAGGTACACTTATGGACGTCATTTTTTTATTCTACCGCCATTGGAAAGGCGATCTGTTATAGAGGAGGATAAATGTAGAAAGAAACATGGACATCAGCAACACCAAAGGCATCACTGATGTGTTGACGGTCAAGAAAGAGAGAAAATAAAGAAAGAAAGAACTGGCTCTCAAGCCCCCAGCCGGAACATGACGAGTCGTTTGGTCAGTTTGGTCGTCAGTAAAGATTGCTTATAATGTGCTCATGCTCAAGGGTGGTAACTATTCAGGCGAACCCCAAGGAGAAATAATAATAATGGTATTAATTAACAATTCAAATCAATTATGATTGTTGTTAGGGCTTACAACACAGGAGTACAGACTTGACTGATTTTAACGTTATTAATATACCTAAAGTCACTCGTAGAATCCAACTCGGATGGGCTGCGTTCGGGAAACTACGTCATATCTTGTCGTCCAAAAAGTTACCTCAGTGCCTGAAGTCGAAGGTGTTCGAGCAGTGTGTGTTGCCAGTGATGACATACGGATCCGAGACGTGGTGCTTCACTATTGGCCTTATGCATAAGCTTAGAGTCGCCCAGCGGGCTATGGAACGAGCTATGCTCGGTATTTCTCTACGCAATCGAATCAGAAATGATGAAATCCGTAGACGAACGAGGGTGACCGACATAGCTCAGAGAATTAGCAGGCTGAAGTGGCAATGGGCTGGCCACATAGTTCGAAGGACCGATAACCGTTGGGGAAGAAAGGTCCTCGAATGGAGACCACGCCTCGGTAAAAGGAGCACAGGACGCCCCCCGACCAGGTGGACCGACGACCTGAAGAAGACAGCGGGTATCCGCTGGATTCAGAAGGCTCAGGACCGGTCAGAGTGGCGGAAGTTAGGGGAGGCCTATGTCCAGCAGTGGACCTACAAAGGCTGATGGATGGATGGATGGATGAATATACCTAAAGAACCCAAAAACAATAAATAAAGGTAGCTTTATATGAAACGCTGATATTTAATATACTTTAAGACATTTCATCATCGCGAGTGGATTATAACAAATTGCCTATCGGATGATGTATGAACGCATTATACGGCATCAATCTCGAATTTTGGCGAAGAGGCTAATACATTCAGTTGGTAATAAAAAATAGTATTTTTTGTATTCATGTGTAATTTTTTTGTATACTCAGTGGTTTGTGTAACAAAATAATGTAACGGTATGCTGAAAGAATTAATTTAATGTGCATTGCACCTGCGGAATATTATACTTTACTCTCTACCAAGTTCACTTTCTTTTTAGGGTTCCGAAGAAAAATCGGAACCCTTATAATTTCGTCATGTCCGTCCGTCCAAGACTATTAGTGCTAGAAAGCTGCAATTTGGCATGGATATACGTATTTATCAAAACTCCAGAATCGTAGAATAAAATATGAAATCGTAGAATAAAAATGAATTTACAAGGAAAACTATCACGGCTATACGAGTATTAGCATCACTAGTTAATGAGAAATAGTCGATAAGATTACTACTTCGGAACCCTACATTGCGCGAGGCCTGACACGCACTTGCCCGGTTTTTTAAGCCTTCCAAACTTTTTCAGTGTATATGTGTGTGAATGCGCACCTGAAGAGCAGTTTTTGAATAACCGAATACTATATACTAATATATGAATACTAATTATATAACTACGAGTAACCGCCATCGCTTTGCTTCGGTTTTCTTATTTTTTACACCTTGGATTACATTATTGGAGTTTTATTAAGGATCCCTAATTTTTTTTGAAAATATAATATAATCTATGTTACTCGGGGATAGTGTAGCTTTCCAACAGTGAAAGAATTTTTCAAATCGGTTCAGTAGTTTCGGAGCCTATTCAATGCAAACAAAAAATCAAATCTTTCCTCTTTATATATTAGTACCTATAGATGAGAATTGCTCATACTTTTTCAGATTATAATAATTGCGTCTTCATAAGTGCCGGTATTGTTTGTAACATAATACAATAGCGCCTCTATTTATACGACAATGCGATAGCGAAGCATTTTGGGTTAGTAATGTCTTCTTACCGGATAACTCAACTAAATGGTGCGTATGATAAATAATACATGAGCGAGTGTTTAACGTAATACAAAATTCGGTACGTTAGATCTTTTGTAGGATTATTTCTTTCTGTTTATAGCTTTAATCCATTAGATTAGATAGAGATCTAATCTAAGATCGAGAAGAGTCTCGTAATGGGAGGAATAAAGATAAACACTCAAAACGCTTACACATACACACTGCACTAGAATTACCTGTGTCGCTGATGACATGGACAACACAAATAACACATCACTAGCACGCATGATCTTAGTGAATACCGGACACAACTGTCTGCTCTGACCTGAAATCCAACGTGAGACCTTAGCCAGATAGACTACGGATCGTCGATATATGTAATTAGAAAGATTAGTAATCAAAATAATCGTATGTTATTTATAGTTAGCTAGCTAACAAAAACCATTTAATTTGGACAACAATAATAATAAATAGCAGTGATAGCCTAGCGGTAGAACGTTGGTCTCCCGAACGAAGGGGCCCGAGTTCAAATCCTGGCACGCACCTCTAATTTTCAAATATTATGTGCGTATTACATGTTAATTATCACTTGCTTCGGTGAAGGAAAACATCGTGAGGAAACCTGCACACCGGAGAGTTCTCCATAAAAAAAAAAGTTCTCGAAGGTGTGTGAAGTCTACCAATCCGCACTTGGCCAGCGTGGTAGACTATGGCCTGACCCTCACATTCTGAGAGGAGACCCCGAGCCCAGCAGTGGGACAATTATGGGTTGTTGCTTTTTTTTAATAATAAATAATAACTGCTTCAAAAATTCTGTGTTTGGTGAAAATGTAACCGCGTAATATTTACAACACGAAAATAAAAAGATTAAGAAAAAGAGAGAGAACAGCTGTTGTTTGTTTCATGTTTTATACAAGTCTTTTTCTACAAGTCTGCCTTGCTGTATATATGTGGATATAGAATGAAACGAAGAGCTTAATTGTTTTTAAATATTTACAGTAAAATATTTTCATACATTATTTGCAGTCATTAAACTAGTATAAATTTAAAAAAAAATACCCGACTATAAATAGCGATATATATAAATAGCGAAGCGAAGCGAAGCGAAACGAAGCGAACCGAAGCTCATAGCCCGGCGGCTTGCGTCGATCCTATGTGATCGACAAAGTTAAGCAACAGCGGGCGCGGTCGGTAGTTGGATGGGTGACCGCTAGTGGCAAAAATTTCTTGAGCGTTTCCGTGCTTCGGAGGGCACGTAAAGCCGTCGGTCCCGGTTGTTATCATAAGATAACAGTCGTTAAGCCATGTCGGAGGCCCTCGGGCGGTTTGAAAACTTCCGACACTCGGGTTGGCCACTAACCCCTCCACCAATCCGCACTGGAGCAGCGTGGTGGAGTATGCTCTAGGCCTCTTCAAGAGGAGAGACCCGTGCCCAGTAGTGGGCCATTAATGGGTTGAAGCCAAATACCCGACTGCAAAAAAAAACATTATATCCCTTTATAAAATCCTTATAACAATGGCATCTCACAGCCACTGTATTTGTTTTTCTAATTTCACTTTTCTAAGAACACTTGTGCTGTCAAGACGTATCTAACGATATCTTAATTATATAAATTGGTCCAGCTGCAGCGGTTTGGAAGACATGAGGTAATAAAGAATATTACATGCATATAAGATACGCGCGAAAAACATAATCCATCCTAGCAGTCGGGTAATAAAGATTTTTATGATGTAAGCACAATAATATACATTTAAATTCCACTTCCGTAATGCAATGACAATATGGCACAAAGCTTGCAAAATTTAAGAATAAATGCATTTTAGATTCGAAGAATTCGATACACGTGTCTAACATACGAAATATGAAACTCCCATTTGTCATATGCAGTGGCATTTCATACTTGCGATTATAAAACGCTTCTCAGGTAGAACTTACTTTCACTAACTTGTTTGAATCTGCACTGAATTCAAAGTTTTATGTGACTATGTCGATTCGATGGTTGCTTGGGATCGATTTCTTAGACATTTAGTATTTAATTTTTATTTGGCTGACAGATTTTTTCAGGTCAAAGAGAGATTTCTATGTAGAGTAAGCGTGTGAATCAATGCGCCTTTTATTTATATGTAAATGAACTATTTATTTTAGTTTATTGTTATTATGAAATTCATCAACTTTCCTGCCCTGTTTAACTATTATAGTATTATTTTTAATTGATTATAATAACAACATAAAGTAACGCAAAATCCCATGACTCATACTCCATATAAGACATGCTTAGATAACAACAGCTTTCAAAGCGAGTTCCTAAGGTTTTCATGGCCGTCAACACATTCCAATGACGACATGTTGAGCAAAAGTGATCACTTAGCAATAAAGTGACTTAGCTTTTTCTTGATCATCTTTCCAAAAATTCCTCCATGAGAATAAATTTCTGTTGTCACGTTGAGACATCTTTAAGTATGGTGTAAATCAAAAAATCTTAGGATTGAAGAATTATATCACCGAAACAACTTTTCACCTTTGTCTAATGTAAATAGAAATGTTTCCTATCGACCCAAATATAGAATCGAATAGGACATTAGGTAATGCCCAATTTGGGAATGTCAACATCGAGCCCTTAAACACTATAGTAGTCGCAGTATTTCCGTGCACTCGTTGACATATTGAGCTCTCACTCGCACTTAGACCTAAGAATGAAGTGCAAGTGAGCGCGCAATATGTCATCGAGTACAGGGAGATCAACTGCAATAAACCGCTAGTATGAAACAGTTTTAATGCACGTGTACCGTGTGCGCGGAATTCACATACAATAACATCATTCAAGAAAACACAAGGTGTTTTCGTACGTTGTTTGAAATATCGCCGCTGTCCAAGAATAAATGTTAGTCTTATTTCTGTTTTACAAACGTTTTGTTTTTAAATTTTAAAGTGAAATTTTATGTGGCACACTACACTGTACGGTCAGGGACAGTCTATGTAAATAGACAATAATGTCACGTGATGGTAAATGGTCACCCTTGTGTATAGCCATTAGTAACATCAAAGACATTAATAATGCTTTATCGTTTAATAAAGAAAGCCTCAAGCCCTCAGTCAAAATACGATGGAATGCTAGGTATTCCCGCAGAGGCCGTACTTTGAGTTTTTTTTTAAAACATCTGAGACATAGAAAAGAGGTTTCATAAATTCTGAAAAAAAGATCGAATCTAGGTAATGTCGCTTTCAGTTACAAAATCGAATAAACTTCACTCGATAAAAAAAATCTCAAAGTTACCCCTTTTTTACAAGCTTTTATTTAACTTGCAATGTACGAGTATGTTTTTCCGGGTGGAATACAATTCCTTGAGGGGCCCTACCACCAGCGGAATGGATTTAGTCGCCTCTTACGACACCCATCTGGCGTGTGATGGGGCTTAGTATTCTAAGCCACCCCAATACGGCAAAAAAATGTTTTAGCCTATATAATATTAATAGGATTCTGCACTGAAAGTCAATCTGAAATCAGTTAACGATTCACAAAAAAATTCACGGATTACAGTCATGCGCACCTACGCGTAAATGTGGCTTAAATTTATAACGAATGAAATAAAAACGAAAAGTTTTTAAACATTCAAACGCAGAAACTTTACGTCCGAAAACTACATCCGTTTTTTATTCAACATTTAACAGATGTGACTAATAAATCTAAAATCGTCAAAAATTCAATCGTAAAAACGCTCTACTATTTGCATGTGCCAATACATATTTGTTCTGCCAATATCGGAGAACAACAATTTTCATAGGCCAAATTTAGAAAAAATGTGTAAGGTAAACACCCCAATTATGGACGGTTTAACAGCAAATTTGTGGTATTTGTGAAAATTTTACCTATATTTTGAAAGTTCAGAACCTGAAAGTACATAAAGTGTAAAGTCCTGTTCTTATTCAACATTTCTGCTGTGTCACGAGTGAGATATTGTAATTGGTTTAAATTTAATTAACAAATAAAAATTATCATTTTTTTACCCAGTTATGGACAGCAAAAACCCAGTCATGGACACCCAGTAATGGACATACCCCAGTCATGGACACCCAGTAATGGACACGAATTTTAAAAAACTAGTTAGGCTAGTTATCGATAAATCTATGATGAAAATCCAAAAGAATAAGAATTATTAATATCTTTCTAGGGTTCCGAAGTAAAATCGGAACCCTTATAGTTTCGTTATATGTCCGGCCGTCTGTCCGAAGCAAAGCGCCCAGACCGATAGTGCTAGAAAGCTGTAATTTGGCATGACTATACCTATTTATTAAAACTCCAGAATCGTGGAATAAAATACTGAAAAACTTCTTTTTTCTTCAGGGTACCTCCCCTACAGGTAACGTGAGGATGATTTTTTTATTCTTCGTGTACCCTATAGTGTGGGGTATCGTAAAAAAGGAATTCCAAAAATATTATGGTTCTTCAAAGACCATTTTTGGAATTAGGGGTTCGTTTGCAAAATATTTGGCTATAAAGGGCTAATTTTGGTTAGAGTCAAGTAGGGGGGCCCTGCTGGCTAAACGGTTAGAGTTGGACAAGTGAAAAAATTGTGAAAAATAGGTTATATGATGAATTTACAAGAAAAACTATTCCGGGTATGTTAATTTATGTAGTCAATGAGTAATAGTCGATAAACTTACTACTTCAGAACCCTACATTGCGCTTGGCCTGACAAACAGTGATAGAACGAATCATTCACTGCCACTCTGACACCTTGTCAGAGCGCTCTGACCCGTGTCAAAGCGCTCTGATAAGGTGTCAGAGCTACAGTGATAGATTTATTCTATCCCTGTCGCTCTTCCGCATATTAATTGGCATGACAAGAGAAATAGCAATAATAACTTAATGTGCATGATCGTAATATAGATATCCCTGTTGTGCCTATGCTAAATACCGAAGAGTAAATAAGACAGCCACATACTATAGTTATACAGTATCACTGATGTCACAAAATCGAAGACTTCTGGTTTATTTCGCAACAAATATTATTCTAAGGCTATGCAATAGCTTTACCGCGGCAGTCCCCGAGTGCCACATGTTTTTTGTTAATAATAATTTGTTGACATTGACATGACCATCTATACAGGGTGTCCCGTAAGTAGTGGATCAACCGAAGGTGGCAGATAGCTTGAAGGTTGACCTATCATATGTCAAAAAATTACCTCAGTAAAAGTATCACCGTTTTCGAGATATTGACCATTTTATAAAATTTAGAAAATTCGGCTCCCTTACCTTACTTTTTCCTGTTGAGTCCATAAATGAGCAGATATTTTGATTTTTTTTTTCCTAGAGCTCTCAGATAGTTGCTTTATAATTATCAGTATGTAATGTTGTTGAAATTATTAGGAAACGCTGAGAAAATATCGTATACTTTGGATATTTTTGTTTTTGATTTTCTTAGATACAAATTTGATGCGAGGTGGTTGAAAAAAAATGTACCGGGCAAGTATGCCCCGGTATTATAAAAACTTGTCTGTTTAATGCAGATTTAAAAAAGGTACAGTACAGGCTACTTTGATAGGGAAAATTTTCAAGTAAAAGCCATTTCAGTGTCAAAGGGGTGAATTTGAATCAAAAGTTATTTTATTGTTTACTCTTCTGGGATGCAGTTTTTCAATAGTTTTTGCTTAATATTACGTTACGTTAAATTAATGCTGTAATAAATATTTAAAATGATGATTATTTTCCGATATTCCAACCATAAAAAGAAATTACAAATTACTTGAAAAATATTGATTACTTCAAAATATTGCTGTGATTTACTGTTTTTTTTAATACTAGATTATCAGGAAGCCTTGTAAATTATTGTTTTAAGATTATTTTTTATGAATATTCAACAAAAAAAAAAGAATGAGAAAAAATGTAAGTAAAATATTTATTTTTGTGTATTTTATCATACAAAAATTATCTTAAAGCAATAATTGACAAGGTTTGCTGATCATCTAGTATTAAAAAACTGTAAATAATAGCATTATTTTTTGAAGAAACAATAATTTTCAAGTATTTCTTAGGTAATTTGAAATTTATTTTAAAGGTAGAGATATCGCAAAATAATCATTTTTTTAATTATTTATTAGAGCATTAATTTAACGTAACGTAATATTTAGCAAAAACGATTGAAAAACTTCATCCCATAAGAGTAAACAATAAAATAACTTTTGATTCAAATTCACCCCTTTGACACTGAAATGGCTTTTACTTGAAAATGTTCCCTATCAAAGTAGCCTGTATTGTACCTTTTTAAAATCTGCATTAAATAGACAAGTTTTTAAAATACCGGGGCATACTTGCCCAGTACATTTTTTTTCAACCAACTCGCATCAAAGTTGTATCGAAGAAAATCAAAAACAAAAATATCCAAAGTAGACGCTATTTTCTCAGCGTTTCCTAGTAATTTCAACAACATTACATACTGATAATTATAAAGCAACTATCTGAGAGCTCTAGGAAAAAAAATTATCAAAATATCTGCTCATTTATGGACTCAACAGGAAAAAGTAGGGTAAGGGAGCCAAATTTTCTAAATTTTATAAAATGGTCAATATCTCGAAAACGGTGACACTTTTACTAAAGTAATTTTTTGACATATGGTAGGTCAACCTTCAAGCTATCTGCCACCTTCGGTTGATCTACTACTTACGGGACACCCTGTATTAGACGCGTGTAATTTTGTAAAAAAGTACCCAGATTATTTTACCTTTCGTGATGATGAACCGTGACGATACCCGAGACGTCAAAAAAAAAAAACGTGTGGCACTCGGGGACTGCCGCGGTAAAGCTATTGCATAGCCTTAGAATAATATTTGTTGCGAAATAAAACCTGACACCCCCCACTTGCATTCAGTACTAGGATAGCAAAAGCAAGTGTGCCAAAACAAAGCTGGGGAATTTCTCATCGGATTTGTTCACCATTAGTAGCAATTAATTAAAGCGAGTAGGTATTAGGCACACAGAAGTCTTCGAAGATGCGACATCAGTGACACCGTACATGATGTATGTAATATCTTATTCACTCTTTGGTATTTAGCATAAGCACAACAGGGACGTCCATATCACGATCATGCACATTAAGCTATTATTGCCATTTCTCCCGTCATGCCAATCAATATGCGGAAGAGCGACAGTGATAGAACAACCGTTACCATCTTTACTACGGTGAATGTTCCGAAGAACTTTTCAACCTGGTGCCTCCAACCACCTTCCTTTATCGCACCACCCGCAAAAGGTTACGGTTCCACCCGCATCACCTCGACTCGTGGCAGTCGTCTACCGCTCGTTTCTCATGCTCCTTCCTGCCACGAACCTGCGAGCTTTGGAACAAACTTCCTTCTGAGGCATTCCCTGCGCGCTATGATATGGGGTTCTTTAAGAAGAGTGTATATCGTATCCTTCAAGGCCGGCAACGCACTTGCAGCTCCCTTGATGCTGCACGTGTCCATAGGTGACGGTGAACACTTACCATCAGGTGGGCCGTATGCCTGTTTGCCCGTCGTTAACATAAAAAAAAACAAATCCTTCACTGCCACTCTGACACCTTGTCAGAGCGCTCTGACACCCATGTCAAATATTATCTATTATAACTATCGTAATATAGATATCCCTGTTGTACCTATGCTAAATACCAAAGAGTAAATAAGACAGCCACATACTATCAATGTACAGTATCACTGATGTCGCATTCTCGAAGATTTCTGGTCGCCTAGTACTCGCTTTAATTAATTGCTATTAGGTGAAAAAATCCGATGAGAAATTTAATTCCCCAGCTTTGTTTTGGCACACTCGCTTGCATGTTTTTGCTATCCTAGTACTGACTGCAAGTGGGCTGTGTCACCTTTTATTTCGTTACGGAAATTTCTTGATTCGGTCGTCAAGCCCGCGATAAAAGCTATGCAATAGCTTAAAATATGTTTAAAACACTAGGTAACAATTTAAATAGCAAAAATGGAGTATTTTTCATTTCTTTTACACTGTAAAATTTGTGTCGCGCCGGGAGGTTTTATTTTCAAAATTGAGCCCTCGTTCTCTTTTCAAAATCGACAGGATCCACTGAAAACAATTGCCCGTTGGCTACAGTTCATTGCGCAAATTTCGGGTTCGCGGTGTCGGTCCTATACGCTAGTAATAATAATTCAGTATATTTTATCATTTTATATCATTGTCATTACTGATATCTGTAAAATACCCAATAATAGCAACATTTTCATAATTTGCAGCTAGCTCATAGTAAAAAATAATACTAGGAGTAAAATTAGTTCAAATTCTGGATACACAATAGCAAAGATAAACTTCGATAAAATTATGTCCATTACTGGAGCTATACAATTATAGTGCACCAGTAATGAACACCAACAAAATATCAACAAATATAACTTCTCTGGAGTAACAACACTGTGTGTTGTAGACTTAATTTCATGGTTAACCAAACAAACAAAACACATTTTGATTTAAAAAAAGCAATACAAATTTACAGATGAAACTTTTTACTTACCGCACTAACAATTTCCTTAAGAAAAGCCGGTAATATAAATTTACAATGACGAACAATTTATAGTTCGCGCTAACTTGTGTTCTAACAGACCGAATTGAATAAAATATCAAACTTAGGCAGTCCGATGACTATAGTATATGAAACAGTGTTGCCAATATAAAAAAAACTGGTTAGTAACCATATTCTAGATGATTTCTTTTTTTTTCGTCCATTACTGGAGCCTCGTCCATTACTGGAGCCGTTACCTTACATTTTTATTGGCTTTTGATATAAATCTAGTGAATTTATCACAATTTTGTAATGTAACGCTTTAAAAATATTTTGACGACGGTAAATTCCGCCCCGGGAGCTAAACAGTATGTATATTTTATTAGGGACGCGATTAGAACTTTATACGTTAAAATTTGGTCCCTGGAATACTTTGTAACCTAGCTTATATTAGTCTTATTTATAAGTATCTACTATTATTTATTCTGTGGTCTTATGTCAAAGCACAATTTTGTGACATGAAAATCTACTCTATCAAAACTTCTGTCTTGAATACACTAGTTTTTATACTCTGATCAACAGTTGTTTCTGGGAAGATACTTACAGCAGGGCCAAAGCGGATGACAGAAGCTAGAAATAGAAAATTGTGGAAATCATGGGGGACTACGCTAAAGAGGTGACTAGTACAGAAGGCGCAATATTATAAATAAGTAAATAAAGAAATAAATAAGTATAGAAAAAATTGTGAATTTTGAAAGATATATTAGTTAGACGATGTATTTATTAGTAAATATTAAACAAAAATGTAAAGTACCTACATATGTATTTATTTATTTAATTCCCAGTTCTTTCACAGCGGGAATGTAAGCCTGACAAGTTAACTCAAAAATAATGAAAAAATCCTTTCCTATCTTCTCCAATACCTAAACAAAAAGGCCTGAGGCTTAAAACTTTAAGTAGATATTTAGCGATCTTGAGTTACCTGAGTCGAGTCCATAAATTCTTTCAGATGTAGAAAACTACTGCAAAATGAAAGGCGAGCGAAGGGCCGATAAAGTTCTGGTTTCTGAATTATGGCTCTTTCGACGATACACTCTTAGATTGTTTTACCCTTCGTTTGATATATACTCGCTTAAATTGGTATGAGATTCCTTTTTGATATATTGCCGAGTGGGTGATCTTGTGATCTTTGATACCAGAGACTTTGTACCGTTGGAAATAATGTGTTTTTGAAAAGTGTTTTTGATGTGAAACATCTAATAGAAGCCATACACGATCAAGTATACTTGTCAAGTCAGTTTGACTTGTCAAATTTGCAGTTTGACTTGACGCGCCATCCAGTGTGCATGAGACAAATATATAGCAGATGGCTTGACCATGGCCATACACGATCAAGTATACTGGATGCCCCGTCAAGTCCGCTTGACGCTTCATCAAGTACACTTGATTTAAAAAACTACTAAATTAATTACAAAAATTCTTTCACCAATTGAATGCCCTGTTTTTTCTTAGTAACTTTTATTTAAAAAAGTTACAGATCTATACAAAAATCGAAACAAAGCCAAGGCAATTACTAGTTAAATATATTTTCGTGAGGCACATAAAACACAAAAAATATAAAAAGTTACCTGTTTAAAGTTCATTAAAACCCAGAGTTAAGCAAACCCACGTTTTATTCAATTAATGCCTTTACTTGAATATTCGAAAGACTTGGCTTTTAACTTAGCTTATTTCAACTTAAAATGCAGCGTAAAACGGAATGTCTAATTAGTATTTTGTTTCCTGTTTAATTAGCTTAAGTTATGCTCTTACGATATGTGCAATGTATTGTCACGAGAATTATAAACTATAGCTTAAAATATGTTAAGTAATAATATTATCATAAAAGTAACGTAGCCTGAATTTTGTACATAAAATAATTAAAATTTCTAATTTCAGTGAAGACAATCTATGGCTGACTTTTGCGCTTAAAATTCAATTCATTTTTTTCTGTCTGTCTGAAGTATTATTTTAGAAACAAATCTAACAAATTTTTCTAATCTAATTTTAAATTTCTATCACAATAATCTTTTATACGGTAATTATTATACTTACTCGTAACGCAGTTACTTACCTTAAGAAGCATAAAAAAGAAAAGATCTTTGGGACATATTGCTACTAAAACCACAGAAGTCGCAATACTTGGTTCACAAAATACAGAGACAACAGAAGTATAACACCATACACAGTGTATCACACACACATAGACATTGTTCAAGGATGCGGATAACTATACAATTTTAAAATTTTAAAAACACCCAAAAGTTTTTTTCACTAAAAATATGACACAACCATCGCAATCATGAAAGTTTCTACCAGTTTAAAATAAAAAGGAGTAAAATCGAATCAGTACAGAGCGAATCACTGTTATTTTTCTCTTCCATGAACACCAAGGCGTTTGTAAGAAGTTTTCCTTCTGTGCCTATCTATTTTGTGCTACATGTAAGCCGTCGTGTGATGCGGTCCGAGCTGTGTAGAGTGTGTAGATAGTCTCGTGTCAGAATATTAAGAGGGTAAACCTGACGAGTATTGAGCTTCCGTATCTGGGGACTACCAGCTTGTTTAAATGGACTGGTTAGCTACAGGATTTTGGGAATTGACCGTTTTATCTTTTGAACGATACGACAACGAGGGGTTATGTATGATAAATAAAGCATTCTGAGGTTACAAAAAGATGGTGAATACTTAATATTAATCCTAATAATATTATAAATGCGAAAGTTTGTGAAAATGTTTGGATTTTTAGAGTTCCGTACCGAAAGGATAAAAACGGGACCCTATTACTAAAACTCCATTCTGTTTATCTGTCTGTCACCAGGCTGGATCTCATGAACCGTGAAAGCTAGACAGTTGAAATTTTCACAGATGATGTATTTCTAATGTAATGTTATTTGCTATAAGAACAATTACTAGAAACAGAATAAAGTAAATATTTAAATAAGGCTCGCATTCAACAAACGTGATTTTTTTGCCGTTTTTTGTTAGATATTACCGTTAGCTAACCGTTGCATAGATTAAGATGAAACATTGCACACAGACAGACCATGACCAAAAAAATATCGCAGTTATCAAAATCGGGCTCCTCAGGGACTGGTGCTTTATGGAATGGGGTACTCAGAGAATAACCCAAATAATCGACCAATATAGCGAAATATACAACTCACACTTCGCAATACGCACACAAACAAACCAAAGCGAACTAAGTTTACCAAACATACAAGGTAAACTCTAAGTTTGACCAATTCTACTAATGACTAACATTACCGTTAGTCAAAGTGTAGTGCGGTAACATCTTCCCGAGCTCGTTCAATACGGATACGGTGTTTCGAGTTGTGTAACTTTGAATAATAGTTTGACAATTCAGTGTGAAAAGCAATAGTAACTTAAGTGTTGAGGGCTTACAGTAAACTGAAATTGTTGAATAGATATTGTAAGCGGAGTCAATTGACGGCGACTTTTTACGGCCGGTCTCAATAATGTACTAACAGATGGAAGGCTGTGAATAGGGCTACCATTAGTATGTTATCTGTCATATTTGTCAATTTTTGCCTCTGAAAAATTGACAAATATGACAGATGACAGCCCTATCCACAGTCTTCCATCTGTTAGTACATTATTGAGACCGGCCGTTAATCTATCTGTCAATAATCTCTGGATAAGTACCTACGTGGGTAAAGTAATAATTATAGTTAGGCGGATATATGTCGATACCGGAAATTTCATTCGTCATGGGGGTTATCTATGGTCATAAATGACGAAACACGAGTTTTCAGTAGAGCAAAAAAAACGAAAAAAGAATGTTTTTCTCATATCTTTTTTAAGCAAAGTGTTCAATTCATGACTTCAAAGGAAACCACAACTATTTTTGTGTTCTATCCCAATCGGCCAATAAATTAACAAAATAAACCAAACTTAATTATTGACGAAAATGCGAGTCTTTACAGCTCACAAAAATTGAACTGAAGTACTTTACGGCCACGAAAAATTGGCTATGATAAAGTCAGATTTGTAGCAAAGGACAAATCTTGATCAGAGAACCAGAGACCAATAGGGTAAAAGGAACAAAAAAAACTAAAGATCTAGTTATAAAGTACCTAGAAAAAGTAGTAAAACTAAGTGAAATTTTATATTATTTTTATTTTTATTTATTAATCAAAACATTTTATAAAAAAAGTGAAAAGAATGTTATTAATAGGAACTCGAAATTTAAACAAAATTTGATGTTTTTTTATTTAAATCGCAAGTATTTTTTTCTGCCTTGAGGCCCTTGAGCAAGCAAACGAACAGTCAGCTCACCTGATGTTAAGTGATCTCCGCCGCCCATGAACATTAGCAACACTACGGTCGCCATCAATGCGTTGATGAAATTGCACCTCGAACAACTCGCGGTCATTGAACTAATATTAGTAGCGTATGTGCGACATTATTTATTTGATCCTTTTATTGAATTTATTTGTCTTCGCAAAAACAAAATTATTATGTAAAATCCCGAAATAACATGCTGTAAAACAATGTATCTTGTGTGTATACATACATAATAATTAACAATATATAGTTTTCAAACTCATCCTGTATGTAACTCATTTTCGTCAAAATGTCCTTTAGGTACGACAATTGCCGGTGTCGATGTGAAGACGTGTCAAATTCGATAGGGAAATACTTTGATAATATAAGGTAAATACTAGGTAGGAGGTATACTCCGAGCGCCGTAAGAAAGATTTATTATAATAAAATGGATAGGATGTTCACACATTAGAGTCAAATTGTTATTTAATATGCTGTGATTATACACAGTTCATAATTACGGATAATAAGTACCTTATATCTTATTCCAGATCATAGTCTACTTGTGTGTTAAATTTCATGAAAATGCATTCAGTCGTTTTTGCATCAAAGAGTGACAAACATCTGTTCATTCTCACAAACTGTCACATTTATAATATTAGTACCATATGTCCGGATCCATGCGTGAATGAATATTGCCATGAGTATGTATGTGTTACTATAAAAATAACGAATCCGTATGGTTACGACCCAGAGATCAATCCAAGTCAAGTTGGAACAAATCGTTACTGTATTTTTATTACTTCTACAGAGCGTCAAATAATTTCAAGAACTTTTATCTTATTTATATTTCCCACAATGATTTGAATCCAGAAGGTCAGGTGGAACTCTTAGCACAACAAAGGACGATTCTGAATATTTTAATGTAATAACTCTGGCATTCAAATGTAAATAAGTGTTTGCACTTCGCGACCTTTTGTGTAGATGAAATATTATTTTAAACCTCCAAGTAATTTAGACCGCAAGATTTTACTGAGGATTTGGGCAGTGAAACTTTGAAATACATTTACGAAATTTGTTTGTAATTTTCTGTTATTTCTTTTCTTTTAATTTAAATTTAAGAACTGCATTAAATTGTATTTATTTATTTATTTATTTTAATTGCCAGAAGAAGTGCATTGTACACTTAACTTATAGAACATTTGGAAAAATATTTTGTGCCCTCCCAACTATAGACGTTCCCAACCTATGTTCCCAACAAATATATTCACGGGAAAGTTTTGTAATCAATCCCATGTTATTATTTTTTCTAAGCAATACACATACAGATTCAAGGGTTAAAGATAAAATAATTCAAAAATAAGGTGTCTTGATACTAGAAATTACTTGCCACAAAGATACAAACCAAAAATAAACTTTTTTTTTGTAATATTAGTATCGCTTCATGAATTATTGTCATGTAGTTTTTTTACGGAATTTTGTACTCGATGTCTATATTTTAAAGATCTTTGAGAAGAACTATTGGAATATGGAATAGTTGTCCGTATGTATTTTACGGATATTATAATATATTGAAATTAGCTGACTCGGCAGACGTTGTTCTGCCAAAAATTTAGGGGTGGACTACCTTTAACATTTAGGGGGATGAAAAATAGATGTTGTCCGATTCTCCACCCTAGCCGACATGCACGCTAAGATTCACGAAAATCGGTCGAGCCGTTTCGGAGGAGTTCAACTTCTAACACCGTGACACGAGAATTTTATATATTAGATAAGCTTGAGGTAAAATTTAATTTTAATTAATTTTAATCAAAACACAATAAAAGTAGATATAATTAAAATTTAATTTTCTCCTTTTCATTCTTTATCTTTAATTGTGGAAACGCCTGCCTCATATCTCTCTCCGTCGTACTAGGTTGACTCGTAGAGAATGCCAATATGAGTTCGGCCTTTGCATTTCCCAGTATAAGGTGGATGCAATAAAGAATAAATAAGTCTAAAATAAACAATTGTTCACAGTGAACGGAGACCTATTCCTAGTCGGAAATAAGTGCAGTGAATGCAATAAAGAATAAATAAGTATAAATAAAACATCAATTGTTCACAGCGAACGGAGACATAGTTATTCCTAGATAGAAATAAGGCTTGATTGTAGGAATAAAACAAAGGAATAAAAAGACGTCATGAAATTTATAGTGCCCTCTGTTTCGTTCGTATTCTATAGGAAAATAATTGCATACTATCCGTGCTGGTCGCGGTGTATTATTGTCTCCTAGGTTTATTCATTTAATTTAATTCCAGTTCCTTTAGCGTGCCTTGCGTAGCCTACGCATACAGGAAAAGAAAATAGGGTGACCAACTTGTGATTTCCATTTTCGTTAGTACCAAACCAAGACAATGTTTCCTTTTTTATTAAAACTGAACATCAGTAACATTAAACACCACCAATTTAAAAAAAATAGAACATCTCAACATACGCCACGTTTCCATCCTTATGTCGTACATATCTACCCCCGGTACGCACGAGCGTCTTTAATCATGCGTGCCGTGAAGAACTTGAATAGCTTTCCCGCGTGTGTGCTCCCGTCCACCAACAACGTAGGTGTCTTCAAGAGAAGAGTGAATAGTATTTTATTAAGTTAGTGTGCTCTCCATCTTGAGCATTACCACTTAGCGGCAAGTGGGATTGTTATGAAGCACTTAAATATCATGTATAAAACAGCTGCCAAATTGGTTAAACTACTGTACATGCATGAGTACCATCTGAGTTAAACTGTGTAGTACAGAACCCACCGACTTCCAATAGAAGGGAGCGTTCGTCGTAGTCCCAGGATGGATTCACATTCACATGATTATACTTCTCATTTAATTACAAACCCAAACGTGTTTCCGACAAAATAAACTTCATTAATTAATTCATTCAAAGTAAGAATTCTAACATGGTTTACAAAGTCCCGATATTTTGTACAATAGTATGGAGTCTCGTTTCCATAGTAAGTCGCGGCATAGGTTTTGAATTACACCGGCTACACATAAGTATATTACGAGAAATCTTCCATTTGCAATGAAAATTCCATTCTGGGTGCAAGCCTGACTTTTTTGTTGCGAAACTGATTTAGTGTACGTAATATATTTTGCATATTTTCAGAGGCCGCGGCACGGAAACTTTTGCAGCTAAAATAACTTTATTTTAGGTTAAAATTTCACTGTAAGTGGATTTTGTAAGAAAAGAGTAGAGTATTTACTCTACCCGACTTGGAAATTTCTTTCAGAGTAACTTTTGATATTATAACTGAGTTTTAAAATATTTATGTATCTTAGTTCTTCTACGTTCATTTCGGGCTTTGGTTACTTCGAAGAAGTAGTTTTATTGCTTGGAATTTTAGTGTTACCACAAAATACTTAATAGTGGTGTTAGTTTATTTAAAAGTTCATGTACTTAAACAAAGTTTATTTTTATATGTTTTTTACATTACATCTAAAACGTTATACGGAAAAACAAGTATTTTAAGTTATATTTGCTAGCGGTAAATACATAACAATGATGTATGTTGTACACTGAGTTCGAAACTCAGATGTTCCAAAGTTGTGAAGTGGAAACCGCTGCGGTGGCGTTATTGACTTATTGACTTTGTTCAAGTGGCTTTTGAAAAATCAACTTTGTACGGAAATGTTAGCACGAAGGTTGGTTTTAAAGTGAGTACTAATAGGTGTAGTACAGCGCCTTGAAGTTTGAATTCCTATTTTGAATCAATAAGAAACTTTTAGTATTTCTTTACAATTTTTTTTTGATTTATAATAAACTAGCTCCCGCCCGCAGCTTCACCCGCGTGGATTTTGATCAATTTACATAAAACCACAATGAATTATATACCTAAACCTTACTCAGGAATTACACTATTTTATTTATCGCGTTCGTAGAGACAGACGCGACCGGGGGACGTCATTTTATAATATGTACATATGTATAGATCAGCGCTCAGCCTTTGCTCACTTTTTCCGGGATAGTACGAAGTAAGCAAATAAAGACTCCTATTTATTTATCCTATACGTACCTAAAGTTTGGTTCTTGAGAGAATTAAATCCAAACTTAAATATAATGAATTGATTAATGAAATATTCATTCACTTTTTTTAGGGTTCCGAAATAAAATGGGAACCCTTATTAGTTTCGTCATGTCTGTCCGTCCATTCATCCGTCTGTCTGTCCGTCCGTCTGTCCGTCTTTCGGAAGCAAAACACTGAGACCCTTAGTCCTGGAAAGCTGTAATTAAGCATGGATATACATATTGATTAAAACTCGCCGTACATTTTAAGTACACTATATTAATTTATCTTTCGTGCGTAGCTTACTCCTATATATATAATTCAAATAAAATTTGACTCCAAATATTTGGGTTGAATTTTATTTCCTTTAATTAAATAAATTATCTATTCATATTATAGCTTGCGTATCAATATCCAAGATGTAATGCGTAGCAATCCAGGTTGCAAATACACAAGTCGGCGGTTTGGCCGAAGTGCGGCCATTAGTCAGCGTTACTGGACGCATAAATTATACGCCCAATTAGTCACATTGATGGTCGAGAGCGATTATATATCTAGGTATTGGTGTGTACATACGGGAGAAATTTTCAAGGAAGTCAGCGGTTTTAGTAATGAAAAACCCTAAATTAGGCTCTTGGTAGAAATGTTATTGATGGCTTTGGAAGTCCTAGCTTAAAATATTTTGTATACGCTTTAGCATTATAATTTTATTTGATTGGTTATAACTTTAGTTTGAACGCTTCTTCAAATGGAACCAGAATGAGAAAAAAAATATTACATTATCAGCACTTCTGTTTAATTTCCATGGGCTACAGTGCCGGATAGTAAGTGTATCCGGTAACTCGACTATTCAAATGCTGGGTATCTAAAAAATCTTGTGAATATAATATTTTTTACCCACCCAAATGTATACTCTATTTTTTATGGTACATTAGGTGCCTAGATTAGATCCATGCCGATGATCGTGCTGCTGCAAATTTAACTTGACGCTCTAACGCAAACGCCCAATATTCAGTGCCGTATTTTTCAAAAGGTTATCTTATTTGCTATGTCATCACTATGTTGTGTATTGAAACCTCAGATATACATAATCAATAAGCATTCATATCATTATACAGACATAGATACGATTATACAGGTGTATAAATATCTAAAATGAACGCAATGTATAATGTACAAATTAAAATTTCAAAATTCTGTCACGTCTTTCACACTTTCGAAAGTTACTAAGGAGTTGCATTCTCATTTCAAAGTTGCAGATATTCTTGTAAATTAGGTAGGTAACTGTGAACGCGACTTGGTACGCATTGTAGTTTTTCCCGCGTAAATCCCGATTCCGTATGAATTCCGGGATAAAAAGTAAACCTATATGTTGCCCTATGATGTTCTCTATCTTCCTGTCAAAATCCCATTAAAATTGGTTCAGCCGTTCTAGAGATTAGTCCAAATCACCGACGCGTTACCGCCATTACGAAAAATAATATTTTATGTTTACCTTCTCTAACGCCCCAACCCAGAGTCCTTAGTTCAGAATTTGTATGGTGATTCTTTACAGAGCGATTAAAGTAACCGTTAGTGACTGTGAGTTGCGGCGTAAGTAATTGTACATTGACATGACCAAGACTCCATTTTGAAATACCTTATCCATTACCGTTTATTATATTTAAGCCATTAGGTAATTATGGTTCTATTCACCGTAAAATTATCATTACCAGACCATTGTACGCCACAGAATTGACATGGATTTTCATTTGTGACTGTGACTAACGACGAAGTTATAAACTACAGTATTTTATTTTTTTGTATTGGTTTTTGTATAATATTATTTCTCAAAGGTTTTTTGTTTTCAATTAATTATAAAAATAAATAAATGTTTTTTTTTTCTTTCTTTCTAATTGAAAATTAAACATAAGATTATGTTATCTGTTCTTAACTAAAATAGTAGATTAAAGTTATTTTTTTTTTACGGAAATAGCCGGTAAACGAGTTAATGATATCTGATGTTAATTAGCTGTCGTCACCCATGGACATCAGTAACACCAGAGGCATAACTGATGCGTTGCCGGCCAAGAAACAGAGAAGAAAGAGAAAGAAATAACTCTCAAGCTCCCACCCGGAACACGACGAGTCATTTGGTGGTTGACTCAAGTCAAAGAGTATCCTATCCATGTGAACCCAGTGGAGAAACAATAATAGTAATAATTTTAATTGACCTGTTAAAATCAATGTTACAATTTTCTCTCACGAGGGGTACTACCACCAGCGGAAAACGCGGGCAAAGCAGCGGGCTAGCGCTAGTTTCGAAATAAAAATTTATACATTTTTCGTCACCAATTCATCACGCGTTAGAATTAACTGCACCTATTATCTTTATTTAACACTGAAGTCGGATGAATTTAATCCGTATTTAATATTCGCAGCGTGTCTTCTCAGTGAAATTCTCTAGCTAATGGTCCAAGAATTGTACGTACTCTGGAATATTCACTGTCAATTTATTTAGCAGCAACGACTCGGTGGTTCTGCATTAATGTGGAGTTATATGCTGTACGCTTTATTACGATTTTGTATTTAAATACTTCCTATAATACACTCACACATTTTATTATTCTTTCACGCAAAAACTGCTGAACGGATTTTCGTGAAATTAGGCACACAGGTAGATCATGATCTGAAGTAACACCGAGTGTATATTATCCCGGAAAAAGGAGGCAAAGCAATCGACAGATCAGTAGTTGTCTGTAATAGAAATACCTACTTGTATTATGTTGACAGATCAGCAAGACTATTCACTTTTGTAACTTGACAGCGGAATCCGCGATGAGTTTCAAAATTGAAGTTCGAGTCCGAGATCTTGATATGTGATTCTCTAATCATCTGGCACGCACTTGCGAGGTGAAGGGAGTCTCGAACTCTTACTTCAATTTAGAAACTCATCGTGTATTCCGCTGTCAAGTTACAAAACAAAAGCGAACTTGCATCGTATTGACATGTCATTATCTAATCATCTAGTACGCACTTGCGAAGTGAAGTGATCCTAGAACTCGAACGTCAATTTTGAAACTCCGCTGTCAAGTTACAAATCTGAATAGCCTTCCTGCCTACATACCTTTGCAGCGTTGCTTGAGGGAGTGAAAATCATCTATACATCTTCTCAAACAAATCACGTTTATAACATTAGCAGGAGGTAATTTCTAACTGAATAATATAGTATTCATAGTCATATCTTTTTTTTTAATTATTAACAATTAAAATTCGATTTTCAATCTGGCAATTACATTTTAATACCGGACGCTTTAGCTGCGTAAGACTCGTTTAAGTTTTCAACTGACACCAAAAATAAACTAAGGTAACTCGTAAAGTAAAAATATGTGCTCGAGAAAAAGTCTCACTTACTGCTTCCTGCATTTACATAAAATTCCCAGTGAAAACTGTAAAAAAGCTGGCGCATTTAAAATTTAAACAAATCTGTCTGTATTCTTTAAATGTGCATTTTCTTTGTCCATAGGTATTCCAAACTAAGTGCCAACTTGTGATTTTTTCGAGCAAACTTTATGTAAATATAGCGTACTAAAGACGTATTTAATTTTTTCTATAGGCGACGGCTGGATAAAATAAAAGTTTTAATTAAAAAATAAACTTGGGCTAATGAATTTGGCGAACAAAGATGTAGATTAGGCGTCGGAGTGCCTCGCTCTACTCTTCTGAGTTATGTAAATAACCTAAACGACTTGACTGACAAATTTCATTCTTAACTTTTAGAAGTAAATTATATCTGTCGTTATTTTTTTTGTGCTAGCGGACGTTTCTAAAAATAAAAATCATTGTTATGGGATCCAGTGCGTTAATAAACACCCTAATAATAGCTATTCTAAAATATCTATAGGTAATATGTATGGATATAACTGATTAATTTGACGAAACTATCTATACGAATCTTTGGAGTTTAATCTTAATATAAATATAAATTACGTGTCACGTTGTTTGTCCGCGATGGACTCCTAAACTACTGAACCGATTTTAATCAAATTTGCACACCGTGTGCAGTTTGATCCAACTTGAAAGATAGGATAGCTTACATCTAAAAAAAACAACTTTTGACAGAACGAAGTCTGTCCGGGCAGCTAGTTAAACATAAATTATTTTGGTCATTGAAGTTTAATGTACTAAAGTACCAGAACAGACATCACGAACATTAGTGACGCGCCGGGAGGTTCTATTTTCTAAATCAAGCCCCCGTTTTCTTTTCAAAATCGACTGAATCCATTGAAAACTGTAGCCAATTGGCTAATTGCGCAAACATCTGGTTCGCGGTGTCGGTTCTATACGCTTGTAATAATAGTAGATAGATTTTTTCGTATGCGTCTACTACAAAAGTAAACTTGGACAGGTTTCCAAAAACAAATAAAATGAGATCATTTACTAGTTACAACATTATTATAAAAATTCATGATTATTTTAAATATTTTTATATTAATTAGAAGGAAACGTTTAGTCACTAAAAGCATATTTTCGTATCCAACCCCAAAATAAACATTCTCTAGCATTAAAAAGCAAAACAGATTGGCCGGCTAGTTAGCGTAAAATTACAACGCTGTTTTAATTTTATGATTAAAATCTTTAGCACTACAATAAATTACAGCGAAATTAAATTACTCTGACGCGGCAGCCAGTGCAACGAGGCTTAGGTTATAATCCAGATGAATTCTATTTTCAGTTTTACTGCGCACTTTTATTATATTTTTGAATAATCCTGAGAAGCTGAGGTTTCGCTCTTTCAACTGAAATTTGGGGAATAAAATTTAAATAGCTCTTAACTAGCTACGATATAGTACATCTACTAGATGGTAGTAATAAATTTTATAAGTTCACTCTACATGTACATAACATAGACATAGATAAGGAAAATAAAATGCCATTGTTTTACTAGTCACGGCCATCGGTTCTTTTTGTTTTTTCTCTGCGTTATTTGTGATTGGTTTTGGCTTGAGAGCATTTCTTTCATTCTTTTTCTGCCCTCTTTCATGGGCGGCAACGCTTTAGCGATACCTTTGGTGTCGTTGATGTCCATGGGCGACGATTGTCACTTCCCATCAGGTGGATCGTTAGCTCATTTGGCAACTATTTACACGTCTATTACACGTCTGTACAAAACATATTAAAGAACTCAAACCAAGGGTCCTCGCGGCTCAGGGAGAATATACTTTTGAGTGATAGTGAAGTATAATTGTAGAATAATATAATTGTGTTGAAGTATAAGTGAAGTATAATACAATACGTGAGTGTCTATTGGATTTTAATTAACCTGCGACTCGAACCTCCATGTTTTGCTACAGTAAATTATTTTTAAAAAAGCTATTTCAAAATGCTGGCATCTATTGTATAAAACGAATTGAAGAGCAAGTGTGTAAAAGGGTGAAAACGTACAAAAAGTAATAAAAGGATGTATGTGCAAAGAATAACAGCAAGCAAAGGTTGCATTAAATAAATTAACTGAATCAGAAAAATGCGATACTTTCGTCTTTTAACGGTTCATCCTGTGACTCGTATCTTCATTCTTGGACGACCTTGTAGTCTAGTTGGTAGCAACACTGCCTGCGAAGCGAGGGGTCCCGGGTTCTATTCCGCGCCGGGGCAGATATTTATGTGAGAGATGAATATTTGTACTCGGGTCAAGAGTGTTATTGTGATGTGTTATATGTGTCGTCCATGCCACCCGCGGCACAGGTAATAACCTACTGCGGGGGTATGAGTGTGTTTGCATTTATTATTATTATTTATTTATTTATTGTAGTAAAATATTTCTTATAATACATATCTTTAAGCTAGAAATGTGTCCAAATATATAACCCTCTGTGGGTTACACTTTGATAATCAGAAAGAGCTGAATCTCAAAATTAACCCATACTCAAAATAATCGCAAAATGAAAGGAATCAGAAAATACATAAAAATATCTTCTTTCTAAGCTTTCCTATTAATTTTACTCGTATTATTTATTAATCCTATATTTTGAACGTGAAAGTTTGTGAGGATGGTTTTTACTCTTTCACGTAAAAATGTACTGAATGTACGTACTGAATGGATTTTCATGAAATTTAGCACAAAGGTAGGCTATCTGGAATAGGACAAAGGATACATTTACTAATCCGCAAAACACTGACAAAGCCGTTGGCGGAAGGCTAGTTATGCATATGGCGATCGCCAGTACTTTCTTTGGTTTTAATAGAACTTTTACATTTGGTCTGTGAAACGTAAATACAAAAATCCTTTTCGGAGTTTTGCCTGGAGCTCCACACTATTATGAGGCCGAAATACGCAGCCCAATAGGCTCGCTATTCATAATAACAGACACGAAAAAGATAAACCACACAACCGCGCTTCCTTTAAACGTAAAACACAAATGAAGGGCGAATTTAATTAGAGTAAAAACCAGGTTTGCAGCAACTTTTAATCAGAAATTTCAACAAGACATACCCTATGTTTGTTTGGGATGCTCAGACACTGTTTGGCCTTATTGTTAGTATTTAATTAGTTGACTCTAAAGGAGAGTGTTCTGAGTATCAGAGTGGAGTGTATTCATTTCTAGATTGATGTGAATAAATTTGTCTTCATCCTGATAACTCAAAAAGCAATTATTTAACACTAGCGCTTTGCCCGCGGTATTACCCGCGTTTTCCGGGATAATTTCATGAAATTCCGTTCGGTACATTTTCCTTGATTAAGTGACAAACAACCATACATCCTCACAAACTTTCTAATATTAGTTTGTTACTTCCTTGCTTGTTACCTTTAAATCACACTTACGCTCCAACTCAGAGTCACTAACGGTCACTTATCGCTACTTAGTACAGAATTTGTATGGATATTCTTTATTAAGAAGCGATTAAAGTAACCGTTAGTGACTCTGAGTTGGGGCGTTAAATTCGTATATAGCGGTTAGAAATTCTTCTATTACTTGATTTTATGAACATAATGCTGCCATTATTCTTCGTCGTTGTTTACAAGAAATATTTCGATTTCCTCTCCCTAACTGGCTATTAACTCAAGAAAGGTTGTTAAGCGTTAACGCATAATTTCCACCGGAAGTTTGTTCGCGAACTTTTCGTAAAGTTTCACCATCTTTTTATCCGGAGTGTACTGCTAGTTCGCTAAATTAAAAACAAGACGAATGTAGTTTGTTACTCCGACTCAGTTAATTGATTGCAGTTTAACAAACTTTTAGATTAATATGGTATATTGTTTAACGTCTTCGTATTGTTAATATATACAAATAAATAATCGTAGTCTGTTTGTGATTTGGAAATAAATGCTTATTTCATGTCACATGTCGTTATTTTCACGACTGCAAAACCAAAAAAAAAAATTGTAAGTTCCATCTGTCTGATCTTTCTTTCGGCTGAGCGAATGTAGTCAATTACATAATTGTTTATATTAAACTAGCTGCCCGGACAGACTTCGTTCTGTCAAAAGTTTTTATTTTATTTTGAGATGTAAGCTATCCTATCTTTCAAGTTGGATCAAACTGCACACGGTGTGCAAATTTTATTAAAATTGGTTAAGTAGTTTAGGAGTCCATCGCGGACAAACAACGTGACACGTAATTTATATACATATACTAGCTGCCCGGACAGACTTCGTTCTGTCAAAAGTTTTTTATTTTGAGATGTAAGCTATCCTATCTTTCAAGTTGGATCAAACTGCACACGGTGTGCAAATTTGATTAAAATCGGTTCAGTAGTTTAGGAGTCCATCGCGGACAAACAACGTGACACGTAATTTATATATATTAAGACTAGCTGCCCGGACAGACTTCATTCTGTCAATAATTTTTTTTTTATTATTTTGAGATGTAAGCTATCCTATCTTTCAAGTTGGATCAAACTGCACACGGTGTGCAAATTTTATTAAAATCGGTTCAGTAGTTTCGGAGTCCATCGCGGACAAACAACGTGACACGTAATTTATATATATTAAGAAGACTAGCTGCCCGGACAGACTTCGTTCTTTTAAAAGTTTTTTTTTTTTGAGATGTAAGCTATCCTATCTTTCAAGTTGGATCAAACTGCACACGGTGTGCAAATTTTATTAAAATCTGTTAAGTAGTTTAGGAGTCCATCGCGGACAAACAACGTGATATTAAATATTAAGATGTTATGATATATTTCATTGCAATATAAAAAGCAGTCAAATAAATAACTTATAATAAGCTGTACCTTTTGATAAATAGCATGCTATTCACATTAAACTATAGCAGTTCTAAACACCACAGTCATTGTCACTCGTTACGGCCATACGCTCTCTACTGTAAAATTTTGGCACAAGAACCTAAAGCGATATAAATATGGCGTGAAACGTTTCAAACTGCGTCCTTTTCAGCTTCAAAGAAAATAATTTATTTACCGCATGTTTTTAAACAGAAAACTCGGTTAACATAATATAGAAACAGTTTAGGGGATTCATGTACAATTTTATTGGTCTTTAAACATTGTTGTTCATCGTAACAAAAGAACAATTCTTAAAATAAACATTAAACAAACGAGCTGCCATTGAAAGTAGAATATACATCGTGATACTTGATACTTTTCGTGTAGATATTTGTTTTTTTTACTTGACTACACTAAACCCAAAGGCGACCTTTATAAGTCTATTACAAAGTCTTCAATAAACATATAGTATTAAAGAAAATAATCAGAAAACTGTTAGAAGTTTGTCGGATGTTAAATTTTACCTAAATTTTAAGTTGTAATGACAATATGTTAATCGGATAATAAAATGACAGAATTTTGACCAAAAATTAAAGAGAAAAAACATAAAAATATACAAATACAACTTGAAAACCTCCTCCTTATTTAAGTGGGTTAAAAACCTTTTTTTCGCACGATTAAAATCACTTACAAAGGGCAAAATTAACACTAAATGTTCTTGCTTATAAGCACCTATAACATTAATCTCCGAAAAGCGCTTTTCACAATGTTTTCGTTCTCAGGCGCTGTTCACAGTCGTTACAATGCTCCGAACAGAGCCCCTGTGATTTATGCGGATACAGCGTAAACTCTTAAGTACAGGCAAAGTTTGAGAACGATACTTGGTTCAGTTCGAGCTTCGTGATATATTTGCAGCATCACAGTATTATGGGTCTCAGCTCCATGACGACATTGAGCTTAAGTTAATATTAGTCTTTAATAGTCTTTATCAAAAGCCATCACATGATCTTTTGCTACTTGTCTGAAGAAATGGCACAATTATAACTCAACACTCTCATAGTCCCACACATCGACACATCCAGACAGAGAACAGAAATTAAAGTTCATCAAACATTGTAGAGGTGAGAGTAATAATAATTGGCTATTAGACAATTTTTGGAAAAATATTTTAAAATTTTCGTAGTTTTATTTTACACCTCTTACAATATTTATTTTTCTCATAAAAGTGTTATATAGTAGGAAAAAAATAACTTTTAATCCATTAATTTTAAATTCGCGCGAAAATAGTCTGCCATCTGTCACTTGCTGGCTGTGACGGCATATTTCAATTAACAAAAGTTTACGCTCTAACTCTGAAGATATTTTAAGTGAAAAACTTACACCTTTTTCACTGGAATTGTGAAAATGACAAGCTACAAGACGTGTGTATTGCCTATGTGTAGAAGTACTACAATTAAACCTGACAAATTGTTTATACCTACACGTTCCTAAATGCCCTCAACGTCGAAAGCAGTGGTTACAATAAGCACGTCGAGACCCAGAGTTAATATCTGTTATATCAGTAATATTCTTTTGTGAGGACCACTTTGATGTAAGTATTTAGAAGAAATCAACTTAGCCTCTGATTTACTAAAAAAACAAATTAAACCTAACCTAATATTGTTCATAAACATAACCTATAAGTAATTTAAAATCATTAGTAATATGGTGTCGTTAAGGGGGCGTTGACGAAAAACTTAGAAAAAAATCCCCCTGTGACCACTTAGCAAGACTGACCAATTGTCAAAGTGACCAAAGTGAGCAAAAGTCAGGGTTACACGCAAAGAAATTTGCGACCATAAATGAATCAACTTGAGGCAAATTCGCACTGTCAGCTTTTGTATAGCCTGACTCCATTTTACAAAAAATATATCTTATTAATTTTCTCAGTAAATTGCACAGTGCACACGATATAGTTAGTAGTACATGACGCTTTATTTATTGAAGTGTGACGTCATAACATGCTCAACCATGGCAGCCCGCGTTTCGGTTCTCGTATCCACAGGTAAAAAAACTCAAATCTATTTTTCAACAGTAAAAATATTTACAATTTATTTTCATGCAAGAAACGTATTGTATAATTATTGTTAACCATTAAGCAACCATATTTAACACATTTCATATTTTACCGTGACAACTGTCAAATAGCCAAGGGTTTTATGCAACAAATAACAAATAAGGTCTGGAACCTAATTTAGATTATAATTAATAAAAAATAAAAAAAATAAACGCTTACACACACTCACACCCCCGCAGTAGGTTTTTACTTGTATCGCGGGTGGCATGGACGACACACATCAATACAACACATCACAGTGACACCCATGACCCGAGTACAAATATTTATCTGTCACATAAACATCTGCCACAGCCGGGAATCAAACCCGGGACCCCTCGCTTCGCAGGCAGGGTCGCTACCAACTAGGCTACAGGGTCGTCCTCGTCAGTTCTATTTGTTTACAGATAAAGAATCCTGAATAAGACATACATGTTGGGAAGGCAGGGAAACTGACAAAAATTGCACGGAATATTATTCGCAGCGCGTGTAGTTCAAGGTTCAGTACGAGAATTTTAACTAAAAGACACTGTGCACTGGTCGCTGGTGTCTTGAATTTCCATGGTATGTACATTGAATTAGTATTACTAGCGTGTAGAACAGACACCGCGAACATTGGGTTCGGGGGTGTGCATTGCAGCCGGCCGGCTGCATTTAATTCTGTCACTCGGCTGTCACTCGGCTGCGCTCATGGCGGCCGCATGCCAAAATTGTTTATGAAAAAACTGAAAAAATGCCGTCGTGCGTAATAAGAACGTGTCACAATTGCACGACAAAAAACAAAAAAGATAATGTTATCACTTTATCATCGGTAAGAAAACAAAATCTTAACTTAAATCAACTAAAACGAATTTAATTAAATTATTGAGCAATGTTCCCGCCATTATCATAAGGAGCGTTTGAAGTTGACAAGCCACAAGCGTGTTAATGGACTAAATAAGCTTGCCGACGTGACGCTTGTGACCAATTTAAAGTGTTGGATTTTTGACACGAATCAATGGTAATTATGTTAGAAATCGTTTAAACGCTTTTGCACGTTAAATAAAGTTGGAGTAAGAGCTTGTGAAGATTTGGAGTCGGTGACTGCTTGTCTTGGTTCGGCAAGTGTCATATACAAAGTTACTCTACGGCAAGTGTCTAAACGAGCCTTCTAGTTTGAAAAGAGAACGAAGGACAAGCCCGCGGTGGAACACACATTTTGTTTGAGATGGCTTCTCTATGTAATTAATACCTCAATGGGTATGAATAGATATCTTGGTAGGTACGTACTTGATCTCCGGTCAGTGAAAATTAGGTCCAATTTTATACATCTTTGTCACCTGGTATCTTCCAAAGAGTAGTTCTTATGTTGGGTAAATAGGTACTCATTTCAAGTTTTATAAAATAACAAAGTTTGCGGACTCTTACAATATAAGGAAAATAATCGCCTGGTAAAATTTCTCAGTTCGTAGGCTAATGACATTCAATGCAACAAACACCAAAGGGCAATAAAGTGTAAAGCTAGAATTTACTCGTAGTTCTAAAATCGTGATTTGTAGTAAAGTTACGAACGCAAGAACGAGTTTTGTTCCAAAGAAAACTGTTCACTTGTTCAGCGAAACTATTAAAAATGAACTCATAAACTTATTTGAAAGTGAGAATTTGTCGCTTCCTGCAATCTGGTTATTATTAAACGTGCTTGACAGTGTATTTAAAATCTTCAATATTCAGACAAATATAATTTACCAATTCAGGTAATTTTTAATAAGTAGGTACTTATTTATTTTTACTAGCAAATTTATACATGCTTTTAATAGTGTCAAAATTAATCTATCACATAAATGTGTTCAGTGTGCCAGTATTCGAACCCGGGACCGTCTGATATGCAAGGAAATGTCACTAACAACCGTGTTATTTATTACAACTGGAATCAATTTTTTTCTTGCATGTATAATTATGTTTCTTGTAGTCGTATGTGTATTATATCTGATATAAAACTCAGTTCTGTAATCTGTATCTTTCATATTGTGGATTATGTTGGCATGCGTAAAATAAATGAATACACTAGAGATTAGCAAAATTCAGTTCAGGCCATACACTACAATTTATAGGCAAACTTAAATTAATTTAATTGCCATGTCTATCTGTGCTATAAAAGTTAGTCTAGGAGCCGGCAGAGCAAGAAATCATTTCGCCTGTGTTAAAATTTATGTTGCTACGAATGAAAGTTTCAAACTTGATATAGAAACGTAGTAAGTGAATTGGAAAATACGAATGCTTAGAAATTATTAATAGTAAAACTTAAGCTATGAATTTCAAATTATTATAAGCAATCTGAGCATCTTATTCTGTGTATCCATATCTAATAAAATATGGTATCTATATTATGTAAATGTAGGTATCTGTGACTGCAGTTTTTCGTGTAAATAAATAATCTTTTTTTTATCTATGACATCGATACATCTTGGAGAGTCTAGAGTCTAGAGATAAGTAAGGAAAAAGGATTACTATATAAAATCCTATATCCTATCTTTCCATTACTCTTAAGTTAAAAACGCTATAGTGATAGATGTTTACTAGGTATTTTACGTGTTGAGAACCTCATTTTTTATTTCGGTTAAAAATTAAATTACAGACGATAAAATGTTTTCTCTACAAGGGCATTTTAGTAATAAATAAACACTCAGGTCCCCACACTAGAATTTCCTTTACAGTGGGTGGAATGAAAATACAGAAATAAAACATCTCAAACACCCACGACGCGGGTAATACTAGGGAGGGTTGGCTCGGAATTCGAGAACTCTCTCTTGACAGGGTCACTGGGTTAAAGGGTCGACAATATGAACAGATAGAAAGATAATATCTTAAAAAATATGTATACTAGACATTAAAATATGTATCATGGTACATATTAAAGACAAATGAGCTGAAGATTGAGTAGAAGTAAGTGGTTAGAATAAAAGGCATTAGATACAGATCTATTACTGACCATGAAAAAGAGAAGATGCAATGCCCAATAAGGAAGCGAAGACCTCGCTTGCCATAATGATATTCCTATCTAACGACGATTTATTCCTATTTAGAACTATTTATTCCTTCACTAAAATATAACTAATGCAGGCGGAGAAAATCTTTATCTTCACAAATAAATATTTTTTCTTTCATTACCAATGTTTGCGATACTGATTCTCTGATAATATTATTTCTAGTCACGAATGAGTCACATCTGATTCGTATGACAATCGCTCTTTGTTCGAAGAGGGGAGGAAATGTGTTGTTTTGTTGGCATAATATAATATTCTTTGTTTATGTTATTGCAGATATTCCTTATAGTTCTATTTGGATTTGACTTCCTTAACTAAAAAGTAATTGTACATTGAACAGAAAATAAAGAATGGAACATTAAACAAAAATCTTAGTAAAATAACAAAATCATGCTTTTGTTTAATTTAATGCCCATTGATGGCATTAGATTTAGTTATTGAAGGTTCATCACAAAATGGGAAAAATATATATATCTGACGCAAGAGTTTCGAATTTTTCTTTACTTTTTATTGAATTCTCTGCAAATGAATCAAATACCTATTTTATTGTCACTCACATAAGGCTTAATTTAATCCATTTTGAGGCATATCGGTTGGATGGCTTCAGAGTCTATCCGGATCCGGATTCCTACTTCCTACTAAAATTCTATATGTGAAAGTTTGTGAGGATATATAGTTTGATACTCTCTCACGCAAAAACGACAAAAAGGATTATCATATAATTTAGCACATAGCATGATCTGGAATATATGGTACTTATTAACCCAGAAGACGCGGAAAAGTCGCAATTAGAACGCTAGTCATAAATAAATTAACATAATAATATGTTATATTGAATACGAATACAAAAATAAGTTATGTGCTCTAGATTTTAATTTCAAGATTCATTGAGCAAGAGAGCATTTATGTATAATAAATAAAACACATTCTGGTATAAAACTTGGTAAAGAATACAGTTTAAAAGTATAACATCACATAAAGTAACAATGTTTCAAGTGCAAAACTGACCGATTCTTTTGTTTTTAAGTTGTCCGTTCCAGTCGGTCGCAGTGAAAGATATATCGCTAGACAAATTGTAAGTCCGACGCTAAGGTGTGATACTCTCAATACCGTCTGCTTATTCAACGCTTGGATGGTTTTATAATAAGACTTGCACCTATTGACTTCTCTGAAACTTGTTTTATTCAACTTTATTTTTCTTCTCTCTTTGTCGGCAACGCATCAGTGATGCCTTTTATGTTGCTGATTTTCATAGGCGACGATAGGCACTTACCATCAGGTGTATTGTCACCTCATTTGCCGGCTTTTTCTACAAAAAAACCGATAAATCACTTTTATTTAAAGGTAATTTGACTCACGTAGAGTGATTTTAATGAACATAAAAAATCTGCTTTTATTAAAATTATAATTATATTAAAAAATTGTGTGTGTCAACTCCGACGCATGACTGGAGTTTAACGCCATCTAGTTAACAATCGTTAAATCAGTAACAACGCCATTTAGTTTGCGATCGTCAAATCAGTAACAACGTCATCTAGTTACAAAATTATTACAATGTCATGTAGTTTGCGATTGTCAAATCAGTAACAACGCCAGTTTACTAGTCAATGAGGAAATGATCAGGTTTTCAAGGCAATTCTATACGTTGACAGTAACGAGAATACCCTCTGAGCTATCTCGACAACGTGGATTTATGTAAAACTTTTTAGTCGCTCTAAACTGAGGGGCGGCTACAGATAGTAATAGTTTTAAGTAGTTTGACTTAGATACCTACTGCTGGGAGTATGGAATAGTTTAAACGTCAACAATGAAATAATAAATATTATTTCGTGCCAGCATAAGTAGGTACGAGTATAGGTATACCTACACCCAACATTATACACACCCACACACACACACACACACAAACACACCACATTAGGAACCACAGCCCCACACTAGGATTCCTTGTGTGGGTGCCATGGACAAGAACACAACGACAACATGGTTCGAATTTCCGCCTCACTGGAAATCAAACCCAGGACCCTTGGCACGGCGATCAGGCATGGTAACCATTGCAGCACACGGGTTGTCAACTATATTTGTTTTTTTGCAATTGTATTACATTATTTTTAAAATCTCATATTATATTATTGAATCCGATTTTTTTTCTAAGTGGTTCGATTGTAAAATTATTGTTTCTATTCTATTTTTTTTTAATCGCCTTTTAATTCTTACGAATGCAATTTATAATTTGTTCATAAATCCAATTTATTTATTATTTTATTTTGTAATTATTTTGACATGCTTTTTAACATTCGTACCTAATTTTATTATGTATGGATCGATAATTAATAAAGACAATAATAATAAAATGAATGAATGAATATTTATGTGAATACTTTACAAAGTCAGTAAAACATTCTACAACTACTCTTAAAATTTAATGTAAACTTAATTAAGTTGTACAGGAACCGGAAACATATCCGTATAATTTACAGCACTTAGAACTCCTAGCCTAGGCTCGTGTCGATAAAAGATAAACGGACTATATAACTTTGGTTGCAGTCTGTAATGGTATGAGCGATCGTTATTGGTATTTAAAAAACATCTTGCTTCGAACAATTTTGAATACAAATACAGAAAATACTTTATAAGGCACGTTAAACCTGAATCCTTTCAATTAACAACTTGAAGTTAATAATTAGTTTTCTGCAGTCCCACTGCTGGGCTCGGGGTCTCCACTCACAATGTGAGGGGTACAGGCCATAGTCCACCACGCTGGCCAAGTGCGGATTGGTAGACATCACACACCTTTGAGAATTTTATGTGGAACAAAAATACGTACATAATATTTGAAAATTAGAGGTGCGTGCCAGGATTTAACTTGGGTCCCTGCATTCGGGAGACCAACATTCTGCTTAAAATACGGTAGAGTTTGCTCCATGCATTAGAGATTCGTGCCATACAGTAACCACTTACGGCCGGTCTCAATAATGTACTAAAAGATAAAAAACTGTAGATAAAGCTACCATTTGTATGTCATCTGTCATATTTGTCAAGTTATATTCTGGAAAATCAATGACGCTTTATTATACATTAGCACTTGGCCCGTGGTTTTGTCCGGCGCCGTTTTACGGGATGATAAGTATTATGTACCCTATATTTTTGACCAAATCTACCTATGTACTAAATTTCATGAAAATTCGTAAGCAGCTTTTGCGTGAAAGACTAAGAAACATCCATACAAACTTTCACGTTTATAATATTAACGGGGTTACGGAATTTGTATCCATTAAAGTTAAATTTGCAGCTGACCTGCGTTTTAATCTCAAATGTGACTTTCTTCAACCGTGTACCAAATTACAAAGATCCTAATCTTGAACCAACCCAACAACATAACCTATTTAACAAGGCACTAAGACCTGATAATCCTCTAAAGGCTTCTAACAATTAAACTAAGACGTGCCGTCCAAAATACAAGCTCAGTGAAATCTTCTAAAATTAAATTTAAAGTAAGATAAATCTGACAACATTAAAGTATTCCAACCTTGTTCCTTGCGACTAGCCCTATTAGACGCGCGTCTCATCTATTAACGACAAAGATTTTCTATATAATATCTAGCGTTCTGCTCGAAGCTTCGCATTTTCCAGGTCAGTAAATTTGTCATTTTTATGAAAATATCTTTTTTTTGAACAAACTAACATCCATAAAGCCTCGCAAACAAACCCTACCTAGTAGTTTACGCAGAAGTCTTTCTTTAAACTATTTCAATGTAAGAATCACGAGCCCAACAGTGGGATAGAAGTGATAATGGGGTTGGAATATTTGAACATTTGATCGGATATCTAACGCAGATAATTTAATCAAGGATTGTTACAATTAATCTACAATCAGCATAAAACGTTATGCCAAAAAAATATAATCAATGCAATTAACTACTTCTTATGTGACATTAGCGAATGATTAATTTATTTGTTCAGCTTGAAAATAGCTGAATAATTAAAAATATAGGACAAACAAAACTGCTCTGAAAACAGTTCAGTTAAGTATCGCGGCTGCATTGTTATAAATTATATTATGTGAACAGTTTTACACAATTCCACAGAGAGCTCTGTCCACTTTGTCGTTCAGACGAATAAATCCACGCCTAACTTTATGTCCGAATTGACAGTCGACGACAAAATCGAGGGCTTTTTGTCCAACGACAGAGCTAACAAGTGCACGATTTCATCATACTGGCTTTAAAAAATTGCGTTTTTCTACCTGTAAATCAACTTTTACACACTCATACATTCGCAATAGGATCACCTGTGTTGCTTGGTATGGACAACAGAAATAAGATTTCATAAATACCCGCGACCTAATATTTACTTATCTGTCACAGAAAGTTTGTCTATTTTTTATCAAATGATTGTGGTTTATAAACTCTTATCAAATTATATCAAAAAATGGACCCTGTAAGCCATTCGTTTCACTCCAAGCATGGCTCAGATCTCCTATGATAATTTAGAAGAAAGATCACGAAGAACAAGTTGAACTAAATTTTATATTAAGCTGTCGTTGCTAGTCGTCATTAAAATTTTGATTTAATTACGTATATTATATATATATGTGTTAAATTTTTAATGCCTGTCAACTTTACGACTACTTAATTACTTCTCATTATTTTCGTATAGAAATGATCGCTTATAGATTATGGTTAGTAGTTAGACAAATGCCTTAATATGGCTCGTTATGTCAATGTCTTCTTTACTTTAGTAATTTAAATGATTGGGGTTTATTACGCGAGCGAATCAAGTAATGTCTGATTTAAATAATTTCTGAATAATGTTGCAGATTTTGTTGGCTTGTAGTAAGGGTTAAGTAATTTTCTAATTGAATAATGATTTATTTATGCGATTGCCAGAGGTTTATTGACCTGTGATGATGTATAAAAAGATTCAAATTAAAAGACTTGCTACTATAACGATGACTTTATTTAGACTGTTCTTACTCTACGATACTTCATGTACTTACATTAGATTCACGTACTACAGAGCTACGAGTATATGCATGGTTAATATACATACGCACAACCAACAATTTATGTTATAAAATTATCGGTAACGCTAGAGAATTCCAATAGTATGTGCTATAAAAGAAAATATAATATAATTAAACATATAAATAACTTAAACTTAAACTTACATTTATTACCTACTGATTAGTTTAAAACCGTTACTCCCATTGTTATCGTTGAATATGAATTATTATTACTTGTCTATGTATTCCGATTAAATTTCCGAACCTTGCGTTCTTCTAAACCGCCTCTCTCATACCGAATCTACCTTCGTCGTATCGAAAAAAAACTCATTCATATAGGTTGCAAACGTGAAAACTATATTTATATCTCATTGGCATTCTTTTAGTATTAAGTTGATAATAACTAATTAAGCAGAAACGCCTAAACCCGTGTTGTGTAACCTAAACGATCTACAACGGGTGCGGTCGGTAGTTGAGTAGGTAACCTTTAGTGGCAAAACTTTCTTGAGCGTTTCCGTGCTTCGAAGGGCAATTTTAAGAGTAATCTTTTATTTTATTTTTATTTATTTATCTATATTAGACAACAAAGCCCATAAGCGGTCGCTAGTTCTACGGTAGAACTAGTGAGAAAAAAAATTCCCACTAGTTCTACGAAAGAACTAACCAGTAGAACTAGTGGGAATGAACCGATCCTGGTTGCTATCGTGAAATATCAAATAACCGTCGTTAAGCCATGTCGCAGGCCCTCTAGATATAAAAACTTCCAACATATGTGGCGACCATAACCTCTCCACCAATCCGCACTGGAGCAGCGTGGTGGAGTATGTTCTAGACCTCCTCAAGACCCGTGCTCAATATCCAATTATTAGCAAACACAAACACAAGCATAAAAACAAAAGAAAGATACATATTTGTACTACCGCTGTTAAGAACATGTCCCAATTAAATTATAAGGCTGTTGAAAATTACTTCACAAGAAGATTTACAAGTATTATCCGTATCTTAAGTTTTTCAACCCTTCAAGTTAAAAACAAATGTTTAACAAGACCGTATACGTTGATATAAACTCGAGAACTTGTTTTGTAAAGAGAAGCAAAATGAAAGGCGAAGTTGAACAATTACGACCTGTACTCAGAGCTTAACAAAACAATCGCAGATGTAGAGGATTCCTGGAGTTTTACGCTTGGAAAGTTTTAAAACCAAATAAGAGACATGCGAAAAATATACACGAGTATTTTGATAAATAATTACATACCTATGTTATAGGTATTTAATATACTAAGGCTATAAATATAAATTACAGCGCGTTTGGCGTATCTTTAAGCTTCATAATAAGCTTCATGCAGTAAGACATTTTTAATTTATGAATATACTAAATTAGGAAAAAACACTTCAGTTTGTGACAGACAGACATGACGAAACTATTAATGGTGTCGTTTTTACTATGGTGTACTTAACAACATACATAAATGATAAATAAAGTCCCTTAAATGGGTAAGTACTCTGTCAAACTATAAAGCATTTGCACGTAATACAGTAATAACCACAAAGACTCAAAGTGTTATATAAGTTCTGTTAATATTGTGTAAGTGTAGACTGAAAGTAAGTTTAAAGTTATACTGATACTTTACTAAGTATTTAAGTACACTTTGAGTCACAAAATTTCTACTTTAATCATCCTAGAATAAAACGGTACCAGCCTCCATAAGTGGCAAGGCGAGAGCAGTACCACGTATCAAAGAGCTTGCACGAAATATTAATTCCGCCTGAAGCGTCGAAGTTACTTTTGTTGAAGAACTTTGGGAAGCACCTAGCGAGTTCTTCACTGGAGTCTTAAGAGTAGGTACATACATACATACAGTATATCCGTGGGTAGTTCTTATAAAAACCGAAATGTGAGTTTCATAAATTGATGATGATTTTTATAATTCACTAGTAAATACCTGGCATGAGCTATTACGCGAAACAAAATTGTATTTGAAAAGTAAATCGGCTTTATGAATGGACTGAATGTTCCTCGTAGTTTTGAATTTAGCCATCCACGCCCACTTGAATAATTCAACCTATATATATTGAATATATATTGAATATATTGAAATAGTTTGACTAAAACATCCTTATAATATACTATTGTTTGTTCACATTAATGCTATTTTGATTATTAATATTGTAAGTGCAATTGACATAGAAACACGATCAAATTCAACCTCACGAATTCACGCAGCGATTTCAATCGCAAAACTGCCCATTCCATAGCAATATTTAACGATTGTTCGCTATGAGGAATATTAAGAATTGAAATTAAATTTCAAACACACAACCCAACTCATTTAGCACGCTAAAAGGGGCATAAAGCTATAGTTTAATTTTAATAATTATTGTACACGATGTCTATCGTGTAAGTGGTAAGTGTAAGTGGTATGTACCGTTCCAATTAACAAAAACATAAATAGATTTAATTAAAATACTGCATTCAACATAAAACATATTAAAAAGAGTAAACAAATAAAGCGAGTTAACAAAGTTTGCAATAAAGTTAAAAGTACCATAGATTTCTTTTATTTGAAATCCATGAAAGCTCGCAAAAATCCTAATTAACAACAACGCGAGAGCCCTTCACCCAATTTACACCGCGTAGCGATCTTTATGCATTTCAGCTTAATCGAACCTCTGCTTACATTCTCACTTTTGTTTATAATAGAACGGAAATTGAAAAACAATATTGTACTAGCTGTGTAGCATGTTAGAGCTGATTTGCTGTGTCATAAAGAAATTATAACAATAACACTGCTGATTGCTTTTTAATTTTTTATCTATTTTTGTAAAAACAATAAAAAATACTTGTATAGTATGGTATTTTAGAATACAATAAAAATACACATAAAAACTGTCTTTGAACGAAAACCTTTGATATTTTCTTAGTGATTGTTCGTTCCAAAAAATCCTATGTAATTTAATTTAGAGTAAAAGAAAGGAACCGTAAGCTAAAGATAATGAAAAAAATACCAAGTAATTTTCTACTGGACGCAATATAAACTTGAATTGATTCCGGAGGAAAGTTCCACTGAACTGAAATCAATAGCTAAGACTTTTACTTAGGAAATGTGAACACGTGTTTTCCTATAACTTGTCTTTCTTGTTGATTAGAGACGATCCTCAAAGGAATACGATGTGGTTTCCATCCGTAGAAATCTCATGGTTAGCCACTGATATACTGGTTATGTGTCGGCTTATGTGTATAGCTCGTTCATGGGTACATGTGTAAAGATTCAAAATAAAATTCCATCTAAAATTCCAGAAATGCGTAACCTTACTTAAAACTCCTATTAAAAGCATTCTTATGAAGAAGGATATTACAAATTAGATTATTATTTTAAAGACAAGTCTGCTGGGACATGAGTTTTATAAATATAGATTGTAGTAGATGATAAGTGCTATCTGTAACTGTGAGCAGGAAAAAAACCCGGAAGTTTCTTACTGCTTCTTCTCCCGGGTCCTCTCACAGTACTTGTTGAAGCATTGGCGTAGCTTGCATGACTTTCAAAAAGTGTTTGTAAACCAAACCAATTTTGAATAATAATCTAAATTTTACTAACAAAAAATAACCGACTTCAAAGTCTCAAAAACGACTTGTCAGTCAGATCTCGTTCAAATTTATGTGGGACCACATGACAAGCACCTGCTTTCGATTAAAAAAAGAATCATCGAAATCGGTTGGCGTGATATTGAGTTATTCGTCAATTTGTCGCGCACATCTTAACACAAATTTACGACTTATGTGGTTTTATCATGGATGCCATTGTCAGATCTCAATAAAATTTATATGGGACCACATGACAGCCACCAGCTTTCGATTAAAAAAAGAATCATCAAAATCGGTTCGCCCAGTCCAAAGTTCTGAGGTAACAAACATAAAAAAAAAAAAAAAAAAAAAAAATACAGTCGAATTGAGAACCTCCTCCTTTTTTTGAAGTCGGTTAAAAACATTTCATTTGATTTGATTTGTCATATTTAATGTATCGGTATAAAAGTTTATCTAATTAACCGACTTCAAAATAAATGAATATTTTAAAAAGATCTAAAAACTAGCAAAATATTGGTGCTTGTGCTTTTAGCTGCGGAGTCAATCCTGAGCGTAGTATTACGTGATCATTGTCATAAATATACTTTGAAATCGATAAAAAATTAATTTGTGATATTGAAGTAGTTCTAACTCAGCTTGCAAGGTTTGACCCGTACATGCTAAAAAATTATAACGATCAATGCAAGTTACACAAAAGCTTATAAAAAGTAGTTATTATGTAACTAATTTTATACCAATCATCAATCAATGATCCTCAATCGATTTGAAAAAGCACAGCACTATCTTATTATCTTTGACTGTAATGAGAACAGTATGCTCAGAGCCTTGGATAAAATCAATTCCTTAAAGTTACATAAATTTTTATACGAATTGTACTAAGTCCGAGCAAAATTACGAACGATTCCGATCAAGCGACTTGTGTCAAAGACAGTGACCTGAAAGTTGTAACATAAATCCGCCAATGTCCAAGTTCAGAGCAATCACCAAACGAGTCTGTTTCCATTGCGCTTTTAACTTTGAGAACCACAGACATTTCGGAGCCAACACAATCTGATTAATTTAAAAGTCTAGTATCAGTGGAGTGTACATTTTAATGCCAAGAGAAAATAAATGTCGTGTATGAGACTGCATACCTTAATAATATTTATTGCTATGGGTGAGAGGAAATTACGAAGAAAAATTAATGCAAAATCTTAAAGTTATGGATTAAATTATAATAGTCTTCTTTTTAACCTTCAATTAACCCTTACCATACCTTTGTACCTTTAATTTTAGTTTAAACTTTTAGTTTTTTTAGAACCTACTGCGGGGATACGAAAGTGCTAGCGTTTATTTATTTATTTTTGGCCAGAGCTTTGGTGTAACTGATGTTCAATGGCAACGGTATCATTTACCACCCAGTGATTCGTTTATTTGTTTTTCAATTACTAGCGCTCTGTTCGCGGCTTTGCCCGCGATTTCCGGGATAATAAGTATCCTATATGATATTTCAGATCATTGTCTATCTGCGTGCTAAATTTCAAGGAAATACTTACAATGGTTTTTGCGTGAAAGAGTAACAGACGTCCTTACAAACTCACATATTAGTAGGATAATAGGACAGGAAGTGAAGACGCGTTAACCTGTACGTGGATTAAAATGAAACTTGGCACACAGATATTCCATGTCTTCAATAAGAAGACCTTAATCTGGTTGTATTTTTCCATGGGATGATTGCAACGTTTTTTTTATATTATGTATCTGATTTCGTTTTGTAACACCAATCTAGCGAAGCCGTGGGTGGAAACTAGTAACTTGTAAATGTAAGCATGCAGTGAAATCATCCAAAAATCTTAATAAGTGTATCAATGATGACATGAATGACAACATGAATAAATGATTTTGAATTTGAAAAATAAATATCAAAGAGCTAAACCAGACCACTGCATTCACTCTTTCAAAGCAATTCTAAATCCAATCCCTTTTTGCAGTTAACTGAAGCACCCTCGTTAGATTACAACAAAAATTCACCAATGTTTGCACTGAGTTTAAAGCAATTGAAATCAAGCTTTCCACTACACACAACTTTGAGAACCGCAACCGCTTTGGAGCCAACACAATCTGATTAATTCAAAAGTGCTGCTCGAACAAAATTTGTTGCTACGAAGCAAGCTACGAGTGTAGCAATACGTAGCATGTGCTACGAGGTTACAATATTATTAGTGTTAACATTAATTTATTGTTGTGTGGGGATTTAATTAGAACTAAATACTGGTTTGATTTTTGTATTTTTTTTTTTGTTCAAGAGCAGATATATAAGCAGTGATAGTGTCGCTTGAACATAATTAACATGGTTCTCCTAATTGTAATTACAAACTTATTTGGGTACCCAATTAAATAGGTTAAAAAAATACAATATGTACTGTTAAAAAGACATGTTGAAGTAGTTTTAGTAGTTTATTTTCAAAGCGAATAGGTAAATGTATCAATGAACATATCGAAATCATAATTTTAGCAATTAAAATTCACATAAAAACTAGTACATAAACAGCAAAAATATTACTCCTTAGCCTGTCATTGAAAAATTTATGTGACCGTCTTCGGAGTAATAAAATAATTTTATTACCATCACGCGTTCAAAATTAACCCAATGCACGGAACACGTAGCATTCAAAAGAAAGTTTATAGACCATAAACTCACTCAACATTATGCCGCGGAGGGATTTCTCCTTGATAATACACTTTATGCGATTTTACTCCGAGATGAATTTGGATAGTGTGTTTTATGAGTGGACGAAGGTAACACATACGGCTCTGAAGGACAAACCGATTGAGGAATTAAAATGTTTATTTGTTTACAATATAATTACAACCTTACAATAAATAAAATTAGAAATGCAAAGTTGTACGTATTTTATGACAATACGTTTTCGGGATAATAAGTAGCTAGATCATGGTCTACCAGTCTGCAGAATTTAATTAAATCCGTTCAGTACTTTTTGGAGGTTTTTGTAGGATATTTGAAACCAGTCACATGGATCATGGTCACAGAGGGAGTTAATGACAGATAAACCGATGTACATCCGTCAAAATAAACATAATTATGTAAAAAATTATGGATACAGACAGAAATATTTTTGTATGAATCGATTAGTTCTTTATAATTGATGGCCTCAGAGCTCAGTGGGTAGTGGTTGAACACAACTATATGACGATTTTTTTTCAAACTAGCAAACAAGCTGACGATCCACCTGATGGTAAATGATGTAAATAAAAACAGTGTGTCAGTAGAACGCAAGAATTTTGTTTATGTCCATCTTTTATGGCCGCCATTTTGTAGGAACAGTCGCTTTTAACATATCCGTGTAAAATTAGTTTTAGGATTAATCCTTGTATGTTTATAGATCATTTAAGTGAAAAACAAGTTATGGAACATTAATAAACGGCTATTAATTTCGTAGTTTATGGATGTGAGGAGCAATTATTTAGTAACGACATAATTCAGTTAACAACTTTAGTATTATTGGAATTTTAAGGAGTCATAAAACATTGTACTTGTAATGTTTATTTCAATAATTATTATCTAAGTTACTGGATATTAAATCTAACAATAACAGGTGATGTCTCTAAAACATTGAAGCGCTCAAGAACCAACTACCGCGTCCTGTTGCATTAATTTTATTCAGACGAGCATTTCAAAATGGATGGAATTGTCCTCTATTCAAACAAATTTATATTTAATGCAGGAAACTTTCTCGTATATTATAATAACTAGATACTTATATTAAGTACTTATACAATCTACTTATAGTCTAAACAGCGTGATTCAGAATAGAATTTCGTAGCATCTACCTAGTTAAATTTATACAAATTATATTTTAAATGTTCTGTTCAACTTTCACCGCATATGAGTCAGTTCTCTTTTACCTCTATTCTCCATGTTCACAATAGCTGAAGAGGGCCTAACCAAGACACATTTCTACGCTAACGCTTGAAAAATGTATGGAGCGAACGATAAGTCACGTGATCTAAACGAATGAATAGAAAAGTTTTAGCCAAATACACAAGGTTATCGAAGCGTTCGTGCGAATAGAATAGAACTAATCGTCTCTACAGTGTCTTTCGCTAAATGCTAGCCATGTTGCTAGTTTTGATATTTGCTTACGATTGTAAGCGTCGATTGCTTACGCTTATGAAATGAGAAATGTCATTAGAAATGCTAAAAAATGGCATCTATAATTCGGCTCACAAAGTACTTGAAAGTTACTTTCAATATATTACAGACATATTATATACTCTTGGTATACATGTCTGTGGTTGTGCTAGACGTGATTTCTATATAAATTGAGATACTTGCATACAATGGTAAAATCTGCCATCCCGCGCTACGCGACGGGGCGAGGTGCAGTGGGTGGAGCACCTTATTGTATAAAATTATATTTTACAGTTAAAATTCATTAAATATGTTGTGGCAAGCTCATATTAAGGCAGTGATGATCAGACGCCAATAAATAAATACAAATCGCAAATATCTACTTCAAGAAAATAGAGGAAATATTGGATACGTTGTTTGAACAACGATTTCAGCTAAACAAGGTAATTTTTCGAGCTCTTTGTCAAGAGTTACAAGAGATAGGCCAATTAAAAGAAACTAATGAGATTCCTATAGAAGTTAAGGTAAGAGATTCCCTCTTTACGTGTTGTTATAAACATGTCAGTTACTGGTGATGTACCTTATAAATTGTTCGTTTCGTCAGCTACCTGCGCTCTTAGATTCTTGGCCACTGGACCCTACTAGCGTAAAGTTGGTCTCACTCATCATCTTGCCCAACTCACTGCAAGTCGCTGCATTAGGCAAGTTGTGGATGCCTTGAACCATCCTGCTGTTATGGCAAAATGGATAATATTTCCAAAAACTCAACAAGACCGAGAAATTATGAAACAACAGTAAGTATCCAATAATTGTAATTTTTCAATTTAAGTGCCTAAAATTATGTTAAGGTGTACCTACCCTATCTAGGTATCTAAAAGTTTATGTTTTAATACCTACTGTTTCAGATTTCGAAGAAGATTCGCCCTGCCAGTCGTAATAGGGTGCATAGATTGCACCCACACTGCTGTTGTAAAACCCAATGATGAAGAGCATTTATTATTTAACATTAGAAAAGGATACCATTCAATAAATAGTTACAATTATATTTTCTTATTTAATATTATTATATTGAACTAGCTGCCCGGACAGACTTCGTTCTGTCAAAAGTTAACAGTTGAAATTAAATAAATTTTTCCTAGTGATCATGTTATTTATATCTCAACAATAAACGACGATTACGTCTTACAAAAATAAGTTAATATTTAATATTTCTTAACATTATGACTACCGATCCTAGTTTCCATTGAAGATTATGAGGTGTCAATCCCGGAAAATTTAACAATTCTGGTGGATAGTTGACGAAATCATCTTGATTAGTTGCCCAATCAACTGTATGTGAAATTTGTATGTCTTTAATTCACCGGCAATTTCATTTTGAATTTTGAAGTTTATTTCATCTACATTCTTAATTTTGGCAGCTAATATAGCACGTTCGCTCAGCCACAAAATATGATCTTTGTAATTTTGAGAGACGTTTGGGAACACGTTTTGTATGAGCTCGATTGTTGTTTCAGTAAACTGACAAAAATATAATGCAGCCACTCGAATCATTATCAGGGATTTTGCCAATACCAAGGTAAAATGAGTTGCTTTGAAAATATTTCTCCAGATTGATCATTTTGCTATCGTACACATATATTCTTGTTTCAATTTAGTATCTTTACGTATTTCCACAAAATGGAGGACAAAGAACATGCATTGAGTTCATCCGCTGGCGTTGACCGTGGAATCACTGGTAATGTTTGACGGAAATCTCCTGCTAATAAAATCATCGCTCCACCAAATCGGTTTCGATTGTTTCGTAGATCTTTCATAGTTCTGTCTAATGCCTCCAAAGACTGCATCCATCCAACACTATCAACTTACATTGCTGCAAAACCTTTGCCATTGCTGTGTTCTTCGAAATGTTGTAGGTCGAAGTTTCATTGCTTTGAATATTCAATGGAAATTTTAGCACTGAATCGGCTGCTCGACTGCCTTTCAATAACGTGGCTGCAATTCCATATGAAGATGTACCACCTGGAGCATCTAAATAGTAAATTCCTCCAGTTTCATCATTTACAAATTTTTGTTGTTGGTTCAATAGCGGAACATTTATTCTGATTCCCATAAAACAACGTCGTGCATTGGGCGATTAGGCACGGCCATGTTTTAGTATTGTCCGCGCAATTTTTTTTTTTTTTTTTTTTTTTTTTTTTTTTTTTTTTTTTTTTAATATTATAAAAACCTTCTGTGGACTCCAAGGAACATACAAAAAAAAATTTAGCCGAATCGGTCGAGCCGTTCTCGAGTTTAGCGCTTAGCAACATCCATTTTTATATATATAGATGTACAATATATTTTGAATATTTCCATAAATATTTGTTTAACAGATTTGTGACAGTGATCTTCGTGATTCACATGCATATATGGACATCTAGTGCGTCAACTCCATCAACGAAATGGACAAGTATGACAATTAGGTGGATGCTACTTCATCGCACAATTGATATTCCCTATATTACTACAAACATATTCAATTTGAAAGAATGTTGTGTGAATGTTGTGGACAAATTAAAAGTCAACAAAATTAACTTTTATAAATATTGATCATCAGGGTGTCATGTCCGGGAATAATAAATCTGTCAATTTGTATATTGCTAAGTATATGTACATATATTGAAAAGAAATAAAATTTTCAGGTGACTCTGGATATCCACAATGTCCTTGGCTTATCTATGACTCATGTACTAGAAAGGCATATGGCTTCAATCCATTAATGGCCCACTACTGGGCACGGGTCTCTCCTCTTGAGGAGGCATATACAAGCCCATAATTGTATAGAGCGTTGCTTTTGATTACTCCAAGCAAGGTGGAAATGTTTGCTTTGATACAGGGTGCTTCATTACCATCCTAATATTGCAAGCAAATTAGCGTGGCATGTTGTGTAGTACCTATTATATGTAAGTACTATTATGTCTTCTGTGGTACTAAACAACAAAGCTTTGAAAGCCCGATTACCACTAGGACACTCTAGTGACGATGATACTCAACAAGCTTCAACCTAAACTGTGAATACTCAAAGTGCAATTATCCGAGGCTGCTAGGGTTCGAACGATACTTTCGATACTGAGTAGGTATCGATACTTTTGTTCGCGATACTCGATACTGAGTACTCGATACTCTTACCTGGTACTCACTCGCAAGTACTCATATGAAACGTCGGTATCGAGTACTTTTATTAATACTGAGTACTTTGGCAATGCAAGACCATGTAAATTACTGTGGGCCGAGTCCAGTGCTACCATTATGTTCAGGGCTCGGACTAAAAAAAAAAAAGGTCATTAGGCTTCGATTTCTCAAGAAAGTGATATGAAATTTACTGTCGATGACCTTTTTTTTTAGCTCTTAATGTGATGCCTTGCAAGTACTCGATACTGAGTAGTATCGATACTTCGGGGTTCGATACTGAGTAGTATCGATACCTTACCCTCGATACCGCACGAGTACTCGGTATCGATACCAGAGGCCGATACTTCGAACCCTAGAGGCTGCTCAGTTCAATGCTGAGTTGCTTATTAAATAGGTTACAGCAATAGGTAATACAGTATACAGCAATAGGTAATATAGGATACAGCAATAGGCAGTATTCATATTTTGTCTATATTTTAGTTTTAACTGTTAATTTAGCAATTTTACAATACTAATACTAACTTAATTTTACAATTTTTTTATATATATTAACAATAATTTCATTTGTTAATGCTTGACATCTTTTTAAACAACCTTTGCATTACTTATTAATCTTAAATTGCATTTTTTTATAATTATTGGTATTTGAATTTCATAAATTTTAATTTTAACCATAATCGGATAGTAAATTAGAAAAAAAATTATTTCAGTTAATGTAAGTTATTTCTGTGACTACTTAATGAGCTTACAATAATTTATTGTGAAAATTTTCAATCACAAATTTTATTATGACCATGTTTTGTTACTATACATTTGCATCTGTAATTAAAGTAATAGGTACTTACCTTTTATTTTTTAACTACCTATGTGAGGCTGTAATAGATTAATAAATATAATATAATAAACGCTTACTCACTCATACTCCCGCAGTAGGTTTTTATCTGTGTCGCGGGTGACCCGAGTACAAAAAATTGTATACAAAAGCAACAACCCATAATTGTCCCACTGCTGGGCTCGGGGTCTCCTCTCACAATGTGAGGGGTATTAGGCCATAGTCTACCACGCTGGCCAAGTGCGGATTGGTAGACTTCACACACCTTCGAGAACTTTATAGAGAACTCTCCGGTGTGCAGGTTTCCTCACGATGTTTTCCTTTACCGAAGCAAGTGATAATTAACTTGTAATACGCACATAATATTTGAAAATTAGAGGTGCGTGCCAGGGTTTGAACTCGGGCCCCTTCGTTTGGGAGACTAACGTTCTACCGCTAGGCTATCACTGCTGTACAATATATACAATATGTCACATAAATATCTGCCCCGGCCAGGAATTGAACCCGGGACCCTTCGCTTCACAGGCAGGGTCGCTACCAACTAGGCTTAAGAATTAGTAAAAATATTATAAAATTAGGATTTTTACAAGAATAAGATGACTGATGTTTTATAATTTTTATATGTTGCAATTATTCTGAAAGGGAGTAGAATTATTTATACTTAGTCCATTGAAATATTAATATATTATTAGCTGTCGTGATGAAGTTGTCATATTTTTTTTTAATGATTTCGATGTTTAATTTCGGCTTCTCTGTTAAAATATACGATTATGAACTATAACAAGATACTTATTTCCATTTTGACCATGGTTTTTGCGTCTAGCACTGCATAAATCGTATCCAAGCACTACAGTACTGTTAAAAGCGATTCAGTAGTGCCGCGTTGTTTGTCACATTTACTGCCACAATGTCATTTGCATCCACTAACACTGGCGTGCCAAGTGCCAAATAGTACTGTATTTTGTCAGCGTACATACTCCATAGTTGATAAAGTAAGGTTTCTCATTAAAAATTCGTTCAATGACCTAGAAAGAGAACCTAATTTGTGTTTTTCCATGAATTTAAAGCCAAGGCTGAGACTGTGCTTTGGCTTTGCTTAGACTTAAAATATCTGAAAAAAATAATGGTCCTATGTATAATTATTTATCAAGCTTAACACATCCTTAACATTAGCAATTTTATGTGACTTTTTAATTTTTTTATTAATATCAAATACTCGAACGAAAATAATGTTTTAATTTTTTCATACTAACAAAGTGTCAGTCAACATAGTAGTCAGTTATCTACATTACTGTCGTCTAAGCAATGTCCAAGACTAATTATTATGCATTAAAGATTTCACAAAAAATCGTTGCATCTTATCAGTGTTGCTATATTCCATACAAAATACTTAATCCAATCATTATCGACCCCGTAGCCTAGTTGGCCTTACGAAGCAAAGGGTCCCGGGTTCGATACCCGACCGGGGCAGATAATTGTCGCAGATAAATATTTATACTCGCATATATATTAACATATATTTATATACATAAAGTGATGTCTTATTTGTATTCTCCATGCCACCTGCGACACAGGGAATCCTTTAGCCGCGGGTGATAATGTGAAGTTTGGTGGCGACCAAATCAGTAGTTTTTTTCAGTTCTTTCAAACAAAACTACAATATAGTGAGTACCCTATTAGATCCATCAATAAATTAAGATAATGACTGTATGAAAAATTATATAAGTTTGTCAATTTTGAAACTAAAGCACCGGTAATACTTCACCGCAAACTGACAGGTGGTTGGAGGAAACGAAATAAAATATGGCATTTTATTTCAGCCCGAGAGATGCATTTCTTCCTGTTTTCTTCCAACTTACGCCATGAACTGATAGTAATCCAACAACAATCAGTTCACAGCTTTAAGCTACAGCGAATAAGGTTGAAATTGAATGGCCAGTTTCCAAATTGCTTACGTATCCTTCGCTGCTCTTAAATAAGGATATTATTACTATGTAGTATTTTCGAAAGGGCCACTTTTGTCATTACAGAGTAGTTCAATTAGCTGGTTTCCGAAGTGGTTTTTTAACAGTAAACAATAACATCGTCAATTAGAGGCACGTTCATAATGCTTTTAGCGGTACAACGCTCGATGATTGTTCTACTCTATGGTAGATTGCCTGATAACGGTAAAAACTACGTTGTCATTTTATTTCTTGGCTATTTTAAGTTTAATTTATATTCATTTATAACATCATATTTATAACTTCTCTTAAAAAAATATTCGTTTAAAAATTATACTTTTCCTTTCAGTATACCAAGTTTCACCGTTTTCAAAATTTAGTAAATAGAGTGTTCTAAAAAGATAAACGGACAGGCAGACATGCGAACTTAGTAAGATTCCACTTTCAATAACATTTATGCAATGCTAAGTTGTACTCATCTCATCTATTTTTACCATTTTTATAAATGCTGTATTAACACAAACCCAGTAAGTTAGTAGTAACACTTCCTATCTAATGTTCAGAAACAGCCAAGTTCTTCTATTTTTAACCAACTTCAAAAAAAGGAGAAGGTTCTCAATTCGAATGTATTTTTAGGGTTCCGTAGCCAAATGGCAAAAAACGGAACCCTTATAGATTCGTCATGTCTGTCTGTCTGTCCGTCCGTCCGTATGTCACAGCCATTGTTTTCCGAAACTAAGTAGATGTATTCTGTGAACTGCATTAATATTTTCACACAAAAATAGAAAAAAAACAATAAATTTTGGGGGTTCCCCATACTTAGAACTAAAACTCAAAAATTTTTTTTTCATCAAACCCATACGTGTGGGGTATCTATGAATAGGTCTTCAAAAATGATATTGAGGTTTCTAATATCATTTTTTTCTAAACTGAATATTTTGCGCGAGAGACACTTCCAAAGTGGTAAAATGTGTCCCCCCCCCCCCCCCCCCGTAACTTCTAAAATAAGAGAATGATAAAACTAAAAAAAATATATGATGTAGGTACATTACCATGCAAACTTCCAACGAAGATTGGTTTGAACGAGATCTAGTAAGTAGTTTTTTTTGATACGTCATAAATCGTAAACCGCAAAAAACATCGGTCAAAGTTACAACTACAAGAACTTTTATATTATGTTACTTGCTGCTACGGAACCCTTCATGGGCGAGTCCGACTCGCACTTGGCCGCTTCTTTATGTTTGTTACCTCATAATTTTGATGATTCTTTTTATATTCGAAAGCTGGTGCCTTTCATGTCGTCCCATTTAAATTTTAGCTAGATCTGATCCCTCATTTTGATTAGCTTTCAGAAACTTGTTGGTTACTCTCAGTTGGGTTTAAAATACTCCCACAGGATATTTGAGTGTAGATTGCGTGGTATTTACCTGCAACTACATTACTAACAGTAAACAAAGTTGTTAAATCGCTTACTCAAAGCGAACTAATACTCTCGGCTCAAAGTTAAATTCATCGTGCTTACCGCAGCGGTGGATGAACGCGATAAACGAAATAACTTATGGAAAATTTTAAATGTATGATTACTAGCAAATATCTAGCATATACAAAACTATTTACAACCGCGAATAATATTTAACGTTTGCTAGTAGTAAAATCAAATGCGAAAATAAGCAAAGTATTTCTCTATGGTATGATAAACCTCTTAATTTCCATAAAAAAAATCAATTTATTCATTGATTCCATTTGCGAAATGAATCTTGCTACAAGTTTTTGAACGAAGCCTGAAAATATCATTTCAACGACTTTACATCTGCAATGCTTATTTGCACTTTGTAAAATACAAGTTTTATGGCTCAAGTTTAGCGGATCGTAGTGTTTTCAGCATTGTTTGCTTACTGCATTTTGGTTATGGAGTAGTAAATTATTCATTTTTTTTTATTTTACTAACAAATGGCACGATACATTGTATTGTTAATCGTGATGAATTTTGCAAACTTTTCAATGGTCCGACACGCAAAATATATTGGTGAAACTAGGGGTCTTTACCTACATATATCCTATAATGGGACGCTAAAAGATTGAACCATACACTCCACTATTCCGCTCCGACAAAAGTCCCACTCAAACCCTTTGACAACTAAACAGGGAACGTCGTCTAATCAGTGTGATTAACGAGTTCGCGTGTGAGTGATCGGTGTGAGGCGTCCTGACGAGATATCCATTAGTCTTACAAAGGGTACAAAGGACACGCCTATTCTATGTTATAGGAGTTAATGAGTGTTAATGGGCGAGAATTGTGACAAATCTTAAAGATAATCTTGATAACCTGACTTCGTACACACCTGAAACAAGTTAATGTTTCCCTAGTCTGGAGCCAAACTAAAATGTATGTCACGCCATGCTTATCACAATAATGAATCATCGTCAGATTTAAAGCAAGATGTAAAATTTAAAATCCTTAGGATATAAAAAAATTAGAGAGTTAATTAGGCTTGCAAGATTTGACCACCATACTGCACAGTGGCGAAAATAAAAACGTTTAAAAATATTTAAACGGGGTTCTTAACATTGATATCCTTTTAATTTGTGAACTGCAAGACTATTCTGTTTTGTAACTCGACAGTGGAATCCGCGATGAGTGTCAAAATTCCTATTTTTAGTCGTTTGAAGTTTGAGTTCGAGACTCACTTCACTTCGCAAGTGCGTACTAGATGATTAGAGAATGACATATCAAGATGATGCAAGTTCGTTTTCAAGTCTCACTTGAGTGAGCTTCGGTTTTGAGTTTGTATTTTAGAGAATAGCCCTCCAGATTCCAATGAAACAAACGCTAGTTACCTCCAGGTACACAACACTAAAAGCGGAGAAACCGGAAAAGAAAGAGTCTAAATCAGTTTAGCCATTTCTGACGTCAGTAGAAATGAATGCAAAGACAAGCAAACAAAAAGTTGTAAAAATCATTGTAACGGGAATGCAATAGCATTATTAAGTACCTACCCAATACTGGGGGTAATGCAAGATGAAAACAATCCAGTAAGCTGCAAGCAAGCGTCAACTGACGATAGCGTGCCAATCATCTACGTGGACAGAAGGCTTTACGGTCATCCATTAAACCGACCGCGCCCGCTGTTGCTTAAACCGGTCTGTAACAATAGATCGATACAAGCCGCTGGGCTATAAGCGTTACAGATTATTTATTATATGAGATACTAGAAATTGCCCTCACTTAGCTTCAGAAAAAATAGTAGGTACTTTATTCAACTTATAGAACATACAAAATATTAATTTAGACCAATCAACAACTTATAGAACATGAACCATAATTGGTTTCATTCATTCTAGGATTTCATTAGTTGGCCATTACTGGCAGCCATGAAAATTTGAGAAATTTAACCTTTTGCAATGATCTAATTGACGGCCAATTTTCAGTCTTGAAGCGTCCGGAAGCTGGGTCTCTCCTTTAATTTATGCAATTAAAATGGAATTAATCAATTAGTTCGAAATTCAGCATGAAGTCGTTAACATTAAATGCCTCAACTAATTGGTCGTCGCGGTTTGGATAGCACTCCTTGCTTACGGTCGCTGTGCTTACGTCATCGGGGCTAGGGTTGCCACTGTCCATTAAATAATTTTTATTATCTTTCGTATTGTAAATTAAGTGAGACCATTCTCAAGTATAATATCTCAATGTTATACTTCAGAACAAAACATATTTCAAGAAGTAAAAAAATCACATAATTTAAAAAAGAAACATATAACTTTGTTTGTCCCGATCGGTAATCGAAAACGGGACCAATGTTTACGAATGTGTCTTTAACAATAGTACCGATTGAAGAAGGGTACGATTACAAAACTCAATTATTCTTAAATGATGTATTATTTTTTATTTGGTAGATTACCATAAAAATTTATGATCGTTTGCTTCAATAAACATAATGAATAAGTATGCGTACGGAGCAAGGAGTCCTGGCTTAGAATCCCGGCTAGGGCCGATATTTATTTGACAGATAAATCTTTGTGCTCGTAATTATTTGGTATGTTTAATTAGTATTGTCCATGCCACCTGCAATCCAGGGAATCCTTGTGCGAGGCATGAGCGTGTTGACTTTTATTCTTACTATCGTTAAATTATCTGTATGTTTTGATTTTTGGTTTGCTTGTTTGTAATGGATGAACTCAAAAAATACTGGACTGATTTAAAAAAAAAACACCTGTAGAAAGCTCTATTGTGTCTGAGTAACAAAGATTATATTTTACTTCAAAAAATTAGGGATCTACACGAAAACCGAAGCGAAGCGAGGGCGTAGGTACTAGATTTTTTATACGGCAATACAAAGATCGTGTAGTGGCAACCCTAGCTCTCGTCAATGCACATTGAAAGACCGCGCTCATCAATGAACCACAGCGCAATCGCAGGCTTAGCGGTCGTTCTATTTTGTTCTATCACCTGTATTTAGTAATATGGCACCTGTTTAAAATACCTCCTATTAATTTGAGTCACAATCCATAATAGTTCCACAGCAGGGCCCTTGTCTCCTCTCACAATGTGAGAGGCACAGGCTATAATCTACCACGCTGACACACCTTTGAGAACATTATGGAGAACTTTCAAGAATGCAGGTTTCCTAACGATGTTTTCCTTCGTCGAAATGTTAATACTATGCATAACTTAATTACTTAATACTAGTGAAACTTAGGCGCTCCGCCCACTGCACCGCGCCCCGTCGCGGTGCGCGGGATGGCAGATTTTACCATTGTATGCAATTATGTCAATTTGTATAAAAATCACGCCTAGCACTTCACACTGCCGACGCGGCACCGCGCGGGAAATTGCCCCGCGCGCAGTTGTGTTATCCGTCGCTCTGCGCACCGCGGCGGGACGCGTCTTCAGTGGGTGGAGCGCCTTAATCCGGGAAACGCGGCTGAAGAAACGTGTGAAGCACTAGTATAAAATGAACTTTTGAGTTAACTTGCTCAAATTGTACTGTATCCAAAACTATAGAGTGCTAGAGTAGAGTTAAAAATAGATTGAATGACTCGACCAAAAAGATATCTATTCCCAAACTCCTAGGTACAAGAAGCATATTATTAGTTGTCCAAAAATGAAGATCCACGAAAATAGATAAAAAAAAACTAACAAATGTTCACTCTTTCATACCCTGAACTAAGGTTTTTCCGTTCGTCTTCTTGTTTTTTATAGGCGTATTCCGCAAGCGTGGGCGGTAACTATTCTTGAATCCTTTATTCAAGCATGTAATCTAATAAACCTTTTAGCCAACAAACAGCTTACCCTATGTTACAAGATTACCACATTTCCTTTTATAAATACATAAAACATCTCATAACCAAAGTGATCAGCGTGGATTCTCCTTATATTTCCACGGAGAGATACCCTAATATGATTCTCGCAAAGAGAGAATTCATTCAGTAATAATTCAACCGAACTACATATTATCTTACAAACATTGCCTCGGAAATAGAATACTTAAGTAAGCACCTCATATATCTTGAATTGGGAGCGGCGATTTGGTTGATGTATGTTCTTAACGTGTTGAGTGAGCTACTGCAAGTAGTGAAGCTTATTAGTTCTTTCCTCCAGTAATATTTTAAGTATTTATTCGAGTGCACTTTTTATTGTCTGAAAGGTACACAAAAAAGCAGATAGGCCACTGATGGTACTGACCTCATGACACTTTCGCCGTCACTTATAGAAGTGAATAACCCCGCCCTGAAAAAGCATTTTTATACCTTTTTGAGGAACCCGATGCCTCGGAAAATACCTCAGAAAATTTCATCCTATCCTCCTGACGTTTAATTAGCTTATAATAAAAATATGTAGTTAAAAATTTGGTGAAGGTTTGTTTACGTAGGTTTGGAGAAAAGAGAGTGTTACACAAAAATAATGTTGAGAGTGTACTTGGTGCAAGACACAAAGATAATAAAATAAAGTCAATGCTCTTTATGCTAATACAGTAAGCATTTTTTGTAACATTTTTTTTAATTATTTACATTTACAATATTTTTTCTATGTCAAATAGCAATAAAATTTAAGTCATAATAATTATGCATAAATTACTACAAACTTTATTTCGCGCGACATCGTTCATCTTCATAATAAATTTGAATTAACTTTCTTTAATTCTAAACCCGTTATCCAGAAACAATTAATCAAAAATTTTAACCTGTGAAATATTAGTTGAAGAGCATTTCTGTATTATGTTTCACTCAGAAAATTTTAGTTTTGTTGATAGATTAGACCTTTGAAGTTTTCATTTAATTAAAATTAACTTTTCCTTACGGTCTGGTCTCTTAACAGAATACAATGCTAGAAAGACTGTAACCATCGAAACAAGAAGCCATCTACACCAAAATACCTCGATAATTTTCAAGTTTTCTATGCCAACGATGCTGCATAACGCAATCGTTTCCCAATACTTCGTTTTATACTTTGCTCGTGCGAAAAGAAATTGTAGAATAATTGTTTGTCTGCACCAATGGCACTTGGAGCTTTGCCCAGGAAACAACGTTGTCCCTATAAGTAGCTACATTTATTTACTCACATTCGATGCCATACAGTTTTTGGTGAGATTGGAATACCTACATACTGTATTGTTAAAGTTGCTAAAATTCCTTGAGAATTTCTGAATGAGATAGCCTAGTTTGAACTATGGTCTCGCAAGGATCTAGGTTCTATTGTTGCAAGAACTCTTATTTCTTAAAATTTGTCATGGTAAATAAATATGATCTATTGACCATACTTAATTATACTCTATTAAGTATAAATAAATATTATGGATCTTTCGCTGTATTTAGCCGGAAGTTGATCGCTAGTATCACACGCGATCGACTTCGAGCGCGGTCGGTGATTAGCCGAGTGTCTAGTAGCAAACTTCTTGGCAGTCTCCTCAATTACCAACTCCCGGTTTTAACTCTTACGTACCATATCCTAAGAAAAACCAATTATCCTCGTTTCTCCGCATATTTGAGGAGGCTCAGATTTTTGTAGCAGTTGGGAATTGAGCCCTGGATTTTATGAATATCAACATGATTCCTCAGGTACGTCAGTATTTTGCCTACGATTATTTCAGAGAGGTGCCTAAGTTACAGGTTTTGTTGAAACAATATCTAGGTACATATAATTAACTTACGTTTTCTCTATTTTTCTCGTTAATATTATTTATATTACATGAAAAGACTTTGCTTCGCTTAGGATAACACATGCCTTAAAGTGCTCTCACTCAATACAATGTTAAAATGAAAATAATATAATTTAAATTGACATAATGATATAAATTATTAAAAGACAGTTATTGCCTTATAAGTATCACCACCTTTTCAAATCATTAATGAGTACATTTGACAAGTTACGTTAATTTTTAATGTTAATTATACACAAATGTTAAATCTTAACACATCAAGTTACTCGTAGTTTTAACTTGTTATTCCCCTGCCATTTGTTAATAAACGTTAATATTTTGTAGCCGAGAGATGTGCGTGAAGTTGTAATGAGTCCGGGAGGTCCCGTTGTCTGTAAACTTTGAGCGAAATGGAAACAATTCGGTTGTATCTTGATGAACGTTTTGGTTTCGTAGCATTTAAATGACATGATTAAGTAGATATTTCATTAGGGATACTTAGTATTCAATTGCCTTTATCTATGCTAATTCTGTACATCATTATTGTATTATTATTCAATTTTAATTGGTCGTTTCAATCTAATCTTATAATAGAATTGTGACGAGGCTAAATCTGTATGTTAAATATATTTTGGAAATTTAATGACGCTTTGTTTTCGATAGAGAGGTATGACGTATAAAAACATCGCATCAAAGCGTGAAATTTTTATATTAGACTCACAATTAAAATTCTAAATAAAGGACAGCCGCCCGATAGTGTGTCCGCGAAAGTATTAATATTGTACTCATACAAACCCTTCTTTAACCAGTTGGAAGATACATTTTCAGAATTTATTTTTTAGCTCACATTATTAAGAAGCCCCTGTATAGCAAATTTTTATGTCGAGTTCTATTTAGTAAACAATTTTACAATGTATTTTTACCCGACTACCAAGAAAAGGTTACGTTTTTAGCGCGTATCTTATATTGTGCTAAATAAGCATGCTAGTTTCAAGCACGTGTATAATAATAATAAACATTAGTATTTTGTTTAACAGCTTAAGCACATGATAGCTTAACAAAATCTACATATATGTTTATCACAAAAAAAATTGTACGGATGTCCTCTATAGACTTTGAAACCATCCAACCAATATGCCCCAAAATGGTTTCATTTAAAAGGCTACGAGTATAATGCGAAGATAGTTTGAGAAAATTAAAACAATGCATTAAACACATTTAAAATTTTCTTTTTTTCAACACAATTTTTTTTTGCGTACTAGCATACCTCGGGTATCTAGGTATTAGTTAGAAATAACTTGTTTTGTGTAATAAATTTAGACAGCAAAGCGAAAGGCTTTACTTATTAGTGTTCTGGTAATATTCTCGTTTTGTCTGTGTCACTCCCTATATTCTGCCATCTTGCACTGCTTGCCTAAGGCGGTGCACTGCTTGGATAGCATCCAATAGGCTAATCAAATCATCTGCAGAACCCAGTTCCCAATGGAGAATTGTTCAGGCTGCAAATTTACTTCAGGGTGGTAAACTTAGTTTTGATAACCCTATGTTATTGTTACATCTACAAGGGACACCTAACTATTTACGGCGTTATAAACGTATGTAACTCGCACCGAATAATTAAGAAATAAAAGTTATTTAAAACCAACGCTCTCTCCGCGGAATTTCCCGCGTTTTCTAGGATAATATTATGCACATTTTGTCTTATAATCATATTTGTGCTTTTGTGAAAAACCGTTCAATAGTTTCTGCATGAAAGAGAAACAAACATGCATACAAACTTTCGCATTTATAAAATTACGAGTAACCGCCCTCGCTTTGCGTCGGTTTTCTTATTGGAACGAAGTTCTATATCGCGCGTTGCAAAAGGGGGCTAGGCGGAAAATTTGCTAACGAAAAGTTGTAACGACACTTTTTGCCGTCGTTGTTTTTTTACATAGAAAGCAAGCCAGAGTACTAGGATAGCAAAAACATGCAAGTGGTATTAAATTTCTCATTGGCTTTGTTCACCTACGGCCGGTCTCAATAATGTACTAACAGATGGAAAACTGTGGATTGGGCTACCATTAGTATGTCATCTGTCATATTTGAAAATTTTTCAGACGCAAAAATTGACAAATATGACAGATAACATACTAATGGTAGCCCTATCAACAGTCTTCCATCTGTTAGTACATTATTGAGACCGGCCGCTAGTAGCAATTGCTACTTACTTAGATTTATTTTGGCACACTTGCTGCATGTTTTTGCTATCCTAGTACTGACTGTAAGGAACTTCGTTCCATCCGGGTGTCCCTTGATACCTATAAAGTTTTTTTTTACACCTTGCGTTACATTATTAGAGTTTTATAAAGATCCCTAATTTTTTTGAAAATATAATATTGCCTACGTCACCCGGGGTCAGTGTACAACAGACATCGTTCAAACAGCTATTCTGAAGTCCACGCAGACGAAATGGCGGGTAGAAGCTAGTATCTACTCGCCTACGGCAATTGAAACTTCATTCACAACTTCTACTCTTACCTTTGTTAAGATGTAACGTAATATTCCATGAACGTCGTGTTATAATTAGCGAAGAGAATAATGAAACTGAAATTCAAGTAGACTCTTAAAATACGATCTAATTAAAATGTCTTGATATTGCTGTCTGTAGACTTTCAAGTATCGCAAAGGTGTGATGGGAAATAGAGTCAGATGTTTTGTCATTGATGTGCCTACATACACTACAATTTCTAATTATTATGTAAAAAGTTTGTATTGTATTGTAAAAAGAAAACTATCACGGCTATGTTAGCTCAAATACTTAATGAGTAATAGTCGATAAACTTACTACTTCGAAACCCTACATTGCGCGTGGCCAGACACGTTGGTCCAGTTTTGTAAGATCTGAAATCGCGCTCTTGAGCTAAGATCTTGTCTTCGAATGTGTCATTAGGAAAGATACCTCTTTCTTGTACTTAGTTTGATGGACACTATAATGTACAGCAAACAAGAAAGGTATGCAGGAAATGATACAAAAATTATCTGTAATATTACAGAATGTTTGTATTATTATTTTAATGGTAATTGCGACCTACTTAAGGGATACTTTAACAAAATATAATGTTTGATCTGTATGTATGTAGATATGTCTGTTTCTACGGTAAACATCATTATAGACGGAGATATATAAAAATATACTGCAAATAATATTTGCATTACTTCTTCAAAACACAACATATTGTACCTCCAAGATCTTTTCTACAATATACTTACATAATAATGTAAAATAAGTCACGAGTATAACCCTTATTAGAGTTAATACTTTTTGCTATTCAAATCTGATCAATCCCTCATTCAGGATAGACTACAATTTTGACGGCCCTCGGACCAACAATGTCGTCCGCCTTTATCAACTTTGTGAATTTCTTTTTCTATCTATAAGGTTCTGTTTACATTTGAACAGGTTTTTGGTGGAGTATTATTATAGCCCTGAGAAAACCTGAGAATAAAAATAAAGATGTGTTTTTTTATGTTTCTCGGATATTTGGAACTAAAATGCTACGAAGGCTTGATTATTTATCTTTTTTATAGAGTACGAATATTAAAACATCTGGTTTGACCAGTCAATCGAGGCATATATTAACGAGTTTCTGAATTTCTGTAATATTACGGGCTAAGCGAAAAGGGTAAACACTGTAAAATGTCTATCCCACTAGTCCCATCGTTATTATATTTTGTGTCCCTAGTTCCATGGTGCAATTTATTATTTTAGTGCCAAAAATATAGAACTTTTGGCACTAAAATATTGTCCCAATATAATATTGTTTGTATAGCGTTTAGACCTCGTAATACCATGGAATTAACGGGATAGATGGAATTATTTTCCTTTAACTTTGTCGTCAAATACCACGTTTGATTTATGACCTACAATCTTGCTAGATTACCGCAAAATCAAAAATCAAAAAGGTATAGCAATAATAGTGCGTTATTCGCACACATTTGTAATTTGGAGAACTCTTAGGGACGTTTCCTCCTTTCCTTGATTTTTTCCTTCAGCAAGCAAGGGAAAATTAACTTTATTACGTACGTAACATTTAAAAATTAGAGGTTTCAGGATTCAGACTAAGACCCCCGCGCGTAACTGATTCCTTATTAGCCAATGCGTCAACGACTATAGTCTTATTTTTGTTTTTGCCTGTGTGAATGTTTTTGGCCTGCCACTTTTGCTATGAAACAAAGATTATATTCAATGAATTATTTCCAATTTATTTAACAAGGCAGCAAATACTATAGGTACAGATTCTCGTCTTACGGTGACCACTTACCATCAGGCTGGTCTGCTCTCTTGTACCAAAAGCCATACTTCATGAAAGAATCATCAATCTTCAAGTGAGCCACGAAAAAACGACTAGTAAACAAGGCTTTACCATCTATTGTTCCGAAACCTTCAATTTACATTGTTATTTACCGGCTGAGTTGTCTCAGGGGTGATCGGTCAAGCGAAAATATTTTCTACTCCAACTGGGTCTTTGTTTAGATATCATATCTATCTTTACTTTCCAATACTCCTCTTTTACATATCGGCAGTATTCTATTGACTGTTTGGAAAATAATTGACAATTCATTGGTAAAATTCAACTACATAAAATTTTTGGAAGTGAGTTCGAATTTTAAGATAACGTGAACCTGGTTACCTACCTAGTTAAATGAATAATCTACATTCTGCTACAAATATATAAGAAACGTAATAAAAATTATGAGGTCCTGTGATAACTTTGAATCGTTATCTTTTATCTCCAGTAATTGCTTTAAAATTACTAGTCATAGGGAAACTTTACTTTTCAAGCGTATTCAACAAGTCAATTTGTAAAAGCCAAGACCAAAATAGCCACAATCGCTTGTGGAAAGGAAGTTAATGGATAAAGAAATGCGATCATAATATTTTTGAATAGCGCTATGCCCATTTTTCCGAGATAAGAACCCAATATATTATTCCCAAATTATGATCTACCTGTGCGCTAAGTTTAATGAAAAATGTTCAGTAGTTTTTGCGTAAAATAATAACAAACATTCATACAACCTCATCAACAAACATCCATAGGAAGTAGGATAATTCACTTCAAAGTGAAAGTCTAGTGGTTTAATCTTTGATCTCCTGACACTGGAGACCTGGGTTTAATTTATGCATGTCCTATTAACATTTCTAATTACGTGCGTATAAAACAATCCTAACCTGGTTCGGTGTACGAGAACAATGTGTGTACACATGAGTGTACTCAAATATCTCTGAAAGTATATCACTTACGACATTTCATCACTAAATACTTTTTGATTGTAATCTCTCTGTCGATTGACACATGTTTCATCATTGGCCGCCGAAAGGAAGTTTTTTCAAAATGGCGGTACTAATTGTAGGTATACCAACTAGGTTCAATGCCTTTTGCAGTAGTATAAATATTTGTATTTTCTGTTATATTTTGCCCTGACTGACCCTACTTCAGATAATTAATTATTTAATGTTTATTAAAATTTTACATTGCATTCACATTTACAACGCACTATATGTTACTTGTTATACGTATTATTCAAAGTAACGTTAACGTTTAAAACCCTGTCAAATTGCCTTTTGTATACAGAGCACACACACGAACTAATATTAGTTATCAGTAAACATTGAGGTGAATATGTAATGTGTTCAAATGCATGTTTGTCTTCAACAAATTATTCGACAATTTAACTGTTTACAGAACGTAATGACGTACAGTGTGAAATAACCTGGTAATTGTAGAGGCTCCAGGAATTTGCTCTATAAGTCTGTCATTGTCCGCGAACATAGATTTATACGGTCACCGGTCATTGTACTTTTCATCAATTTATTTTGTAAAAACGTTGCTTGTTAAGATAAATTTTACTAAATCCATTAATTGACAAACTTACATCTTTTTTTAACAAACTAAAAAACTTAACACAGAACACAAGTAATTATTAAAATGTGAAAAGTATCAATTATTACATTTTAAAAATATGACGTGCATATGTGTATCAATGATGGGTTGTTAAATACCTGTATAAATAAATTTATTCTTGCAATTTGAAGTAGATAGAAATATAGGAATCGTTTCAAAGATATTTGTTGTTGTTATCGTTGAGATTGCAATAGCAGTCCATCATTATACCTACTACGCTTTTATTCTTTCATCTGAGTATACTAGGTACTAAATGGATAGGAATAAGTGAACAGTTTTGAAAAAAAAATTTTTTTGGTAATATTAACATTGCAAAACTGGCACACCATTGACCGAAGTACTCGTAGTGTCTGGATGGAAATAAAGATACCGTTTTCAAAGATATTTTTTGTTCACGTTCACATTGCAAAACAAGTCCAACATTTACCAATTGTCTGATGGTGTGCCTATAGAATCGTACTATAAGTTTTAAAGTGATAATTAAATAATTACAAGTTCGTAATTACTCACGCTAAAGCCGCTTAATGAATTTAGAAGTTCTGCTCACAAGTATTTAACATCTCGCATTACAGAGGGTGCTTTTTATATAGAGGATGGATTTGTCCCCTCAGGATAAGTTTTGTTTAAAGATAAAAAAATTATGACAGATAGAAGTTTTGTTTAAAGATAAAAAAATTATGGTTTGTCTGCTTTTATGTATGCGCCATCATCATAGATTACATAGATAGATTTTTAATGAAAAAAGCCGACAAATTAGCAGACAATCCTGATGATAGTAATTATCGACGTCCATTGACGATTTTTTTTTAATTAATGACACACTTCATTTCTCTAAGGAAGTAATTCTGGAATCCACGCAAACGACGTCACGGGTAGAAGCTAGTAGGTAGTTAACAAATGCTTTTCAATGAATTAATTAATCCCTAAACTTTCGGGATATTTACACGATCTTTATATGAATTTAATAAAAACTTCTACATAACCTAACAATAAGTTCTTAATTCGCGAATGTTCATACTTCGATGAGTTTACCTTCAGGATGGTTTACATTTACTTACGACATGTTAAAGTCTGATCAGCCTCGGATTAGGTTATGTAAATGTTGATGAGAACTTTGGAAGATGTTTGCTTGGTTTTCTACTTATTTTCTTTATATATCGTACTAGCGCTCAGCCCCTGGCTTTACCCTCCTTTTCCAGGATTATAAGTACCTTTGTCTTATTCCAGATCGTGGTAGTATGCTAAACTTCATGAAAATTCATTCAGTAGTTTTTGCGTAATCTGATCTGTTTACTAAATCAATTTCATCTCATATTTTTTCTCAAATATCTTTCACATCAGACGTCGATCAGACGCAAGATTTTAAGATAGACCTTAAGCAATACAATTGTGAAAATCGCGTCCATTTTGGTCCAGTAGTTTTTGCGTGATGCGGGAATGTATATTTGATACGGACAGAAAAAAAATCTAAAGATATTTTTTGGCTTCTATTGCTCCCGTAAAGACCCTCATTATTATTTTTTCTGAAATACCTACTATGTACAGATATATAGTATAGATTAGCATTTTTATTCAGACCTCCAAAGGCTATACATACCTATATTAGGTTTCACAATTCTCGTGGTCATAGATCACGTACCGTAATTCGTGTTTCTCTATATCTTTGACATTATAACTCCCATTAAACATACCACGTCTCGTTCCCTTGTCTCTTATGAGACGAATATTAAGCGCCCAAGAGATATTTACAAGGAAATAAAAATGTTTTGACGCCATTTTTATTATGCGTCTGTGTGTCGGGAATATAAAAAGAGGTCTTAAGTAGTCTCGTACATGTTTCTGTGTATTTAATTTCAGGAAGATGATGTGGAAATGTACTTTCTAGATTGTTTGGCTTTGTATACCAGCACAAATGAAACGATAATAACATTCCTCGGGGACTTTCTTGTAAACAATGTTTTTTATATCGTAAGCTGATAAACTAACAGAACAGTCACCTCATTAATGTAACGACGTACTAGAAGGTACAACTACAATAGATCAAATTTGGTTGTAATGTTATTCAATGCCCTTAGAAAAAGTTAGCTGAAAGGACTAAATAATATAATAAACTACTTTCTACCCGCGACTTCGTCTGCGTGGATTCCAAAATTACTTCCTTACAGTGAACGAATATACTATTAGTATATTAGTTCATTGCTTCCATAAAGAAATGAAGTGTATCATCAATTAAATAAAATCGTCGATGTCCGTGGACGTCGATAACTACTATCATCCGGATCGTCGGCTAATATGTCAGCTTTTTTCAAAAAAAATCTATGATGGTGGCGCATACATTGTAGCAGACAAACCATACATTTTTAACCTGTAAACAAAACTTCCATACTAAATTATGCCCCTTATCCTGAGGGGACAGATCCATCGTCTATAATATAAAAAGCTCCTTCTGTAATGCGAGATATTAAATACATTGGTGAAAGATAAGTATAAATTTGATGAAAGATTTTTTAAATTGGTCCAATAGTATTTTATTTTATTAACCGACTTCAAAAAAAGGAGTTTCTTAATTCAACTGTTTTTTTTATGTTTGTTAACTCAGAACTTTCGATTGGGTGAACCGATTTTGATGATTCTTTTTTTGTTAGCTTGAAATTGGCTTGAACGCTACCGCGTGTCTAGATAAGTCATTGTACGCACCAACAAATGAAGAGCCGTTGTCGGAATATATTATGTGTTTATGTTTGCCTCTACGAGATATAAATCGCCGTAGAGCAAGTAAGTAATGATTGCTCGTCAAGTCATTATACAAGCTCTAAATGAACGGCTTTGGTTGTAAAGCAGACAATAATCGCTATAGAACTTTTAATTAATTTACAACCGCGACCTTGACGACTGGCACACATAATCAGACCCGCATAATTAACTCCACTGTTTCATAAATATGACCACCTGAAAGAAGACGCTGCTGCGGTAAGTTCCCCATGAATGGAGTTACGATTTTACCTGATATACATCTACATTGCACACATTTGTGGTACGTAGCTCTGGCCAAATTACGACCTCCTATGGGCCAGTAAGCACCTCTTATTGAGGCCAACAACAATTGTGGACCAGCATGCATAAGTATTTTATGTTCATAATCAAAACTTAATTTTATAAAATAGATGATTAGACTGTATAATTATAGGATGCATTCTACAAACCCTAATAAAACGCATAACATAAGCTACAGAACGAATCAATCGTAAATAATTAGTGAAACGAGAGAAGTCAATAACATCGTTCACGCTTTAAGTTGCTTTGAGGAATAACATTACTAATTGGAAAGCAGAATTCCTCCGAAACTGTCTGCCAGCCAAGACTTAAGTGTTTGCTGGTCTCTTAAGATCCAAAATTGAAATTTATTTATATTTTAAATGGTTCAGGCACAACTTGAGGTGTGTTTGATTTCCATTTCCTCAATGGCATTTTAGCTGATGCAATTGCTTCTGTCTGTTTTAATTTAAATTATAATTATATATTAATTGACTGTTTTTGCCATTTTGACTTCATTATTGAATAATAATAATAAAATTATGATAGTAAGTTAATTATTTATTTAGTGGTTGATTGATGCATTGGTAAATACATATTTATAATTTTATCTTTGTAATTGTAACTTACAGGAATAAAAAGGCTTTTTTATATTTTTATTAAGTGCATCTGTCAAATTTTTACGAATAATATTAATATGTATCATTGTCTTCATCAGAACAAATCTTAGCTAAATTTAATTTAATGCGCTTAGATAATAATGCTTGCTTGCTCGTATGATTGCTTACGACCGATCCAGATATTATCCACCCTAGTTTAGTTATACAAAGTACAGGAATACCTAGCTTAATTATTTGTGACCTTAACAGATCCCAGAAAAGATGGGCGCCTTAAGATATCAACATTACCAGGCTTATAAAATGTAGGGTCAGCTAAGCAAATATCAGATGGAATGTTAAGATGAGATAAACCAATTTCACGACATGGTACATTATTGGTAATTTTATTAATGGTAAAACGAAACAACGGAAGTCAGTAGGAAATCCATTATCAAGCGATTTCATGTTGACATGACACGTTTTACCTACGTGGGAAACCACGTTATTTAGATTTAGGGGTCAACTGGTCACCCCAAAATTTTGTTCTAACTCAACATTCCCACTCCTCTTATCTCATATCCCACTTATCTTTTTATAAAACAAGCTTTTACCAAGTAGAAGTTGTCAAAGCATCGGCTTATCTAATTTTGCGGCGTCCAGCGCTATATTTTAGCGCTAGGTGCACTTTAGGTCAGTCACTCTCAACCGAACTAAGAAATGTGTTATCCTAAGGTGTTATCTAAACTGCAGATACGCATTTTTACCAAATGCTTAAAACAAATGGTAATTATTTTATTTCATTCTTTACTTTAGTGTCTTATAGTTTCGTCACGTGCGTCCGTGTGTCTGTGTCCGAGGCACAGCGCCGAGACCCTTAGGCGCTCCACCCACTGCACCGCGCCCCGTCGCGGTGCGCGGGATGGCAGATTTTACCATTGTATGCAAGTATCTCAATTTGTATAGAAATCACGCCTAGCACAACACACTGCCGACGCGGCACCGCGCGGGAAATTGCCCCGCGCGCAGTTGTGTTGTCCGTCATTCAGTGGGTGGAGCGCCTTAGTGCTAGAAAGCTGTAATTTGGCATCGATATTTATTAAAACTCCAAAATCGTACAAGAAAATATTGAAAAATATATTTTTTTCAGGGTACCTCCCCTACGGGTAACGTGAGGATGACATTTTTTTTCGCTGCGTGGGGTACCGTTGAAGAGGTACAAAATATTTTGGGTACCCATTTTTGGATTTAATGATTCGTTTGCGAAATATTTGGCTTTAAAGTGCTAATTTTGGTTAGAATCAAATGTCGTCCCCCTGCCGGCTAAACGGTTGGAGTTGGACAAGTAAAAAAATCTCAAAAATGGGTTAAATGATGAAATTACAAGAAAACTATCACGGCTATGTTAGCATAATAGTGGATAAACTTACCACTTCGGAAACCTTGACGAAAAATTGTGCGTGGCCGTGACACGCACTTTCCCGGTTTTTTAAATTTTTATTGTTGTTTTCTGCCAAAAACCTCATATTTAATACAATGTCTATAAACCCTGAACTTTATCTGCTACGGATTACGCTAAAACTTTGAGAAGCATAGCTCTAAACTAACGCTAACCGCTTCGCCCCACGTTAATCTCTGAGGAGAGAAAATGGTTCAATACTAAATCGTCGAGGAGACTTGATAATTATTATACAGTGTGAATTTGGAAAACATTTTTACTGTCAATATTATTAGACGAAGGCAATATTAAAAGACGATAGTTAAATAACTAAGGAAACTTATAACCATTATTAACTGAAAAAATAACTCTTTCACTTTCTTACACATGGAGACTTTATATAAATAAATAACTTACACACTTATATCCCCTTATTAGGATATCCTCGGGTGGCATGGACAAAACAAATAACACATCACAATAACACCCATGACCCAAGTACAAATATTTATCGGCCGCGAATCGAACCCGGCACCCCTTGGTTCCCAGACAGTTCGCTACCAACCATGCTACAGTGTCTTCGTATAACTATCCCACAGACGACCTGAAGGTTCACCTGGTGATAATCCATTATTGGACTACAGCGCACGAGCATCTTCTTTTGAGTAGGCCTAGAGCATATTCCACCACGCTGCGCCAGTGTGGATTGATGGAGGGGTTAGTAGCCAACCTAAGTTTCGGAAGTTTTCATGCCGCCCGATGGCTTCCGACATGGTTAACGAACAGTCGTTAACTACGTTTACGTATTACAACCGGGACAGTGGCCTCCATGGAAAGTGCCCTCCGAAGCACGGAAACGCTCAAAAAATGTTTGTCACCAGCGGTCACTCATCCAACTACAGACCGCGCCCGCTGTTGCTTAACTTTATCTATTACTCAGGATCGATAAAAGCCGCCGCAGTATGAGCACTTGGTGTATATGCTTGCGGCTAAACCGAGTTGCCTTTTCAGCCTTTCCTGAACATACATTCAATCCATATTTTACAGCCCATACCGCTGTACTGATTAATACTGAGCTGCAAATGTAGTACGCTTTACTTCACTTGAGTCGAGTTGCTCATTACGAGGTTAAGGTAAGGTTATAGTTACATGCGGTTGATTCGGTTAAAGTTAAATTTAACTTAACTGTCGAAATAAACGAAACTGGGTAGGTTTTGATTAATAAGCTTTAGTCAAAACTTAACCCAACCGTGACTTATGCAACACAGTTTCGTATTTTAATGCTTTATTTAATGCTTTATTGTACACAGGATGACAAAGATGTCAATAAGAAAGTTAGTACAAAGGCGAGCCTTATAACTTTATAACCTTAACTGACATGTACTCGTAATTTTAACCTTACTTTAACCTCGTAGCGAGTAACCCACTCTTAAGGAAGTGTCCTGAAGCAACTAATAACTATTACACTAAGTAATTAGCGTCATTTCATTTCATTATGCACTAGAACTTCATCCTCGTCATTATAATAATTAATATTAAAGTTAAGTTCATTGTTAAGCTTGCCAAGTTTGCGTGCTTCGAAAATTTAATAAAAGTTATCGAATGTTGCGGAACATTTCTTTCCATACTCTTGGTAATGAAGACTTTATATTAATTTTATTTATATTATTTTTATATCAGAGTCTTTTACGACATGAACAGTAGCACCAAAAATAAGGGAAAGTAGAAGAAAGGGAAAGTAGAAAATATCACCCCACACCTATATTTAGTTTAAGTGGTTTAGCCTAATGGTTAGGTAACTAACTAATTTAAAATTTGTTGTTCAATACACTCGCCCATAAGTATATAGTATAAGTATATACATACGCGGTCTGCCCGCTTCTTTGCCCGCGTTTTCCGGGATAATAAATATCAGTGGCGTAGCTAGCCCTAAGGAGGCCCCATATCAATATTTGTTGTGGGGCCCCCTCAACGTCAGCTGTCAAATATAAAAGGAGTGCCAACTGTAGCGGTTGTAGGCCGCTGGCGAGCTTTTTTTGGGATTGTTAGTGGGGGCCCCTATAAGGGCCCTTATAAGTACTATTATTTCTTCTGTGGTATTAGTAAGAGTTAAGTTGCAATAACTAAATGCATCCATAATACAAAACATTCAATATCACAGACGTCTGCGGTATCTCAAAAGCGGAGTCCGCATTTGCTCCACATTCCGTTAGTTTTTCGTATATCAATTTACAATTCAAACTGTACCGCACCTAAGAGTAGGTACCTTTTCTCGTAGTATGGAAAGTGGGTGCGATTCGGAATATTTTCCGGGAAAATATTGAAAAATGTTTGCCTTCGGAACCGACTGATTCGATTTACAGCCGTCGCTTTATTAGAACCCTGGCTCCGTGTTACTGGCGCTTTGAAAGATGATTGGAAATAACGAAATTGTTTTAGTGGAATAAATAAGTTGGTTTTGATGATTGAAAGAAAACTTATGGTTGTAAATTCATGGAAACATAACCTGTAATCCTTTTTTAATCGACCTCAAAAAAAGGAGGAGGTTCTCAATTCGACTGTATTTTTTTTATGTTTGTTACCGCAGAAATTTGGACTGGGCGAACCAATTTTGATGATTCTTTTTTTAATCGAAAGCTGGTGGCTGTCATTTGGTCCCACATAAATTTTATTGAGATTTGACAGTGGCATCCATGAGATGTGTGCGCGACAAATTGACGAATAACTCAATATCACGCCAACCGATTTCGATGATTCTTTTTTTAATCAAAAGCAGGTGCTTGTAATGTGTTCCCACATTAATTTGAACGAGATCTGACAAGTAGTTTTTGAGACTTTGAAGTCGGTTATTTTTTGTTAGAAAAATTTAGATTATATAAATGTAAACCGAAACAGTTGTTATTCGTATTTGTCAGGATTTTTATATATTTTTCATGTTTTTCACATACCTACAACATAACCTAAAACATAAACATGTACGCGCGTGAGAAGTTATGCTTCTTTGGCATGAAAAAAAAAAGAATATTAAAACTATTTCAAAAAAAAATTTGAAAAAACAATATAAAGAAACAATATTCAAAAACAATATTCTAACACTATTAAAAAAACCATGTTATAAATATAATAATAATATTTTTTTCATAACGAGCGTTTTTAAAAACGCGCGTGACGTTTTTCCGTACCGTCGTTTTTGTGTCACCGTCCGCGTTACAAACCTTACGATCGTCCGCTATTGATAGGCTTTGAGACGTCACACTAATTTTGATTGCAAGTCTTCTTTAGCACATAAAGTCACGAATGAAAAAGTGTTTAAACTTTAAAGGTATCGTATTGAATAAAAATCAGTCTAAAAAAACTATACTACTACGTATAAGTAACAATGACAGTATCAACGCATGGAACTAGAAACTTATAATATGTGAGTGCAAGCGTGCAGGATCACAATCTTCTTGTGTATGCTAAACCTTACGTATGTAACAATATGTAAACTGCACAATTTGCATTGCGAGAATGTACACTGCTTATCTTTTGGCTCTTGGGAAGCCAGGATTTGTTCATTTTAAACTATGTATGCTATTATAATCAAAGTATGCTCTGTATTATTTTGTGTTCAGCCAGTCGAGCTATGTTATTTAGTGATATAAATCAAAATTTAGGGTTTCATACCTCAAAAAGTACAAACGGAGACCTTATAGGATGACTTCGTTGTCCGTCCACCAATCTGTCTGTCTGTTCCTGTGTGATCCTTTCTCGGTAGCGAGTGGAAGAATTCAATTGAAATTAAAATCCAATCCTATACCTTGGAGCTGTGAAAAAATCAAGCTTCTAAATCAATGCTATCAAAATATACGGCCCGCACACACGCTAACAAAAAACATAAAATCGCGAGGGAATCAAACCTTATAAAATAAAAAACTTGTGGCACTCAGGGTCTGCCGCGGTAAAGCTATTGCATAGCATTTGTTGCGAAATAAAACCTGACACCCACTGGCAGTCAGTATTAGGATAGCAAAAACATGCAAGCACGTGTGCCAAAACAAAGCTGGGGAATTTCTCATCGGATTTGTTCACCATTAGTAGCAATTAATTAAAGCGAGTACTAGGCGCACAGAAGTCTTCGAGGATGCGACATCAGTGATACTGTACAAACCATAGCATGTGGCTGTCTTATTTACTCTTCGGTATTTAGCATAGGCACAACAGGGATATCTCTATATTACGATCATGCACATTAAGTTATTATTGCTATTTCTCTTGTCATGCCAATTAATATGCGGAAGAGCGACAGGGATAGAATAAATCTATCACTGTCGCTCTGACAAGTTGTCAGAGCGCTTTGACACATACCTTCGTCTTTGAGTCACAAAAAAGTACATGAGTACCAAATTTTAACTCATTTGATTCAGTAGTTTCGGAGTAAATTGGCTGTAAACGGCGGTCGCCCAGACGCACGAGTGGTCCTATACGGGTTCCGTTTTTCGTACGGAACACTCAAATATTAAAATCGTATTATATTTGTTGTTACAACAAAAAATCAAGTGTGTACGAAACGTTCGCACATGACACGTAATATTTGTGTAAGTTTAAAATAAAGCGGTGCAAAGCTAGTCAGTTTTGTATAGTTAGATATACTATATAAATATATCGCGTTTCAAACTAACCATAAATATATTGTATGTCCAAAAATCTACGAATATCTAATATTGTTATATTATGCACGCGTTAAAGGCTAAAACTAGAAATTGTAATTGGCTGTATTATGTCTTTAGTGAATCTTTGAATCCTACATATTATGTAGCTCTTTGAATCCTACATCACTAAAGACATAATACAGCCAATTACAATTTCTAGTTTTAGCCTTTAACGCGTGCATTTAATGTAATTTACGTTTGAACGTTCCAGGAAACACCACAGTATCTCTCTCGCAATTAACTTAGGTATTATGAGTATCATAGACACGTTGACACGAGTTTCCAGTTTAAACCGATTACAGAATGAAATGTTAGCAAGGTACGCATTGCACTCCAATGCTACGGGATATGATGAAGTTCCGCTTGAGATGTTATAATTGCTTCCCCCTGACTATCTCAGAGTAATTATGGCAATAATTAACACGTCCTTCGATACAAATACCTTCCCCGACATGTGGCAATGTGCATTAATAAAACCCATTGCTAAAACCGATCCCGCAGGTTTCAAAAAACAACGTAGTACGACTACAGCTCTAGTTGATGTTGTAGACAATGTACTTACCTCCCAGGCTCAAGGTAAGGCCCCCCGATGGTTGCCCGTCTTGTCGTAGCGGGCGGGATTAGTAACCGTGGACTGGTCAGTGGTCACCCACGGTGAAGCTAAAAGGCATCCGGCAACCAGGCCCGGCCTATTTGGACCGCTGGCTGGCCCGAGGAGGGCGCTCCCAGCGGGCTGAACAAGTTCGCTCAAATGGTGGAACGATGATGGTGAATCGATCTCACTAACCACGCAACCGGGGAATACCACAGGGTTCAATACTGAGTCCATTACTTTTCATACTTTACAGTGCAGATATTTATTGTATGTACAACTGTTATGCCGACGATATTCAGCCATAGATCCAAACATACACCAAACACACCAACATACATTGCCGTAGATCCAAACAATACATCTGAAGCCATAGTTAGGCTTAACTCTGATTTAGAACACGTCTCAAGTTGGTCGATACAAAACTCATTAGTCTTAAATCCAAAAAAAAAACAAATACTTAGTTATAGACCTAGGGCACAGCAAAATAAATTCAAAAAATTTGCGACAGTTCCCCCCTTATAAAAATTAACGGCAAAGCAATAGAACGAGTAACAGAAGCCAGAAATCTTGGCGTGCTATTCGATGAAAACTTGCGATTCGAGAAGCATATGATTAATATTGCTCGCAATTGCTTTTATAGGCTTAAGGTATTTTATCGGGGAAATACTTAAGCGTGGAACTACGGATAACCCTTTGTGAGACCTTGTTACTAAGTTAAATTACGCAGATACTCTCGTAAGACCACGATTGGTCGTTCAAAAAACTTGATACAACCAGTGCAAAACTCTTCATTCGGTACTGCTTTAACGTTCCTCCCCGAGCTTATGTTGGCTTCAACCCATTAATGGCCCACTACTGGGCACGGGTCTCTCCTCTTGAGGAGGCCTAGAGCATACTCCACCACGCTGCTCCAGTGTGGATTGGTGGAGGGGTTAGTGGCCAACCCGAGTGTCGGAAGTTTTCAAAGCACCCGAGGGCCTCCGACATGGCTTAACGACTGTTATCTTATGATAACAACTGGGACCGACGGCTTTACGTGCCCTCCGAAGCACGGAAACGCTCAAGAAATTTTTGCCACTAGCGGTCACCCATCCAACTACCGCCCGCGCCCGCTGTTGCTTAACTTTGTCGATCACATAGGATCGACACAAGCCGCCGGGCTATGAGCGCTTCGAGCTTATGTTACGCCAGTCAATTAACAGTGCTAACATGCTCAAAATGTATAATCGCAGTCAACTCCATTTCGCTACCGGGCACACCCCAGAACCAAAGTATTTTGATATTGAATGTTTTATCATCATAGAGGAATTATACATAGAGTACCTAGTACACAACAATACAACAAACAAACTACTACAACAACAAATAAAAAAGTTCAAGCAGAATGTTAATTATTTACTAAAGATTGCCCAAATTACTCACTTTATACAATGTGAAATTATTAAAATCAGAAAATATGTACAAGTATCAAAATATATTTTCTACCAATAAAGTAGAAAAGTATGAAATGGTAACATTTTTACCGAATGAAAATGGACAGTATGGACATCATTGTTATTATTATAGTCAAATCATCACTTATTTATAAAATTATTTTATCCTAAGTAATACGGGTACAGGTATTATTTTTAAAATACGTAAAAAAATATTGAATTGCTTCAATCTAACTGACGTTTTAAGACGCTACAAAAAATAAAAATAATTTTTGGCCCATGTTCTTTAGGTATTAAAATAAGTTTTTTTTTTCATTCCTATTTGTGTAGTGTTGCTTTTGTAATGCGAAAATAAATATTTTCTTATTCCTATTCTTATTCTTACTTCTTGCGAACTTGAATCCGAATTAAAGGGCAGAAATGGCCATCGCAATTATTCATGCTAATTTTGAAACTTTACGGAAAATTTACAGAACGAGGTGAACTCGGGCTTACAAAACGTCTCTTACAAACTGGATCTGAAAATTAAATATTAATTATGGATGGTTAAGGCTACTAGCAAGGAACCACCGTTATAATATTGGAAGCTAAGGTGATTAAGTCCTCCTGAAATGAATGAGGTGTTTTATAATTCCCTAACAGGTTTTGTGACCTGTAGGTCAATTTATTCTCGCTTAATAATTTTGGAAAGAGCTCAAAGAGAGGATTTCACTTTTTTAACACAAATTACTTACTTTAAAATTAGTATTTATAATGTAAATCTTACACCCCAACTCAGAGTCACTAACGGTTACTTAAATCTCTCCTTAGTACAGAATTTGTGGTGATTCTTCACTAAGGAGCGATTAAAGTAACCGATAGTGACTCTGAGTTGGGGCGTTGCTGTAAGAGTATTGAAACACAATTATGTACATAAATTAAAGCTTAGTATTTCGCATATTTGATTCCTTAATCGAAAAATGGTTTGGCACCACTGCTGTATTTTTGAGCAACCAATCAAACGATACGATTTACCCGGGGTAAATGATAAAGAAAATTAAATAGTTTTAAGTTGAATAGGTACTCTCCTAATCCTTAAAAATGTTTAAGGATTATTTTACTTTTTATGGATATCAAATTAAAGAGTTAATTTCAAAAAGGTATATCATGATAGCATTCTTGATAGCAGGCGGATTTATTTACTTCTTTTTTTTTACATGAAATAAGTAAGTGCTTGACAACAATCCCACCTGATGTGTCTTAAGTGGCGATGAAGTCCAAGATGGTAAACGCACTATAATATATACAGTGTTAAAATCTGCCTCGGTGTGAAGTACTGCCGCACCCTTGCAAGAAACCCGAGTTTTCTTGCAGCCACTTTAGCTATGGATTCGATGAGCCGCCCATAGTTGAGGTTCGCGGAAACTTCGACTACCAATCAGCGCCGGAACCTGAAAGCTTGCTTAAAAAGCTTGCGTGCCAGACCCTATCGAAGGCATTCGAGACATCGAAATAAAATATTTATACAAGTCATTCATTATACAGCTTGCATGCAATCGTCAAATGAAGCGCCGTGGAGAGTAGGCCTTAAAACCAAGGAGCCTAAACAGGCTTACATTCATAAACCCTAACATTTCACTTTCCAACACAACCTTAGTTTAACCTAAATTAGTCAACGTGTGGATGTTGGCAGTAATTATTCATGGTAATGTTAAAACTTTGCAACGACGAAGCTTAAGTTATGAAAAGATCTCCAGCAAAATACTGCTACTGTATTAAAGCGTACTTTATTTACATGAAAGTTTAAGATACTGTTTTATGATCTACACCAGTGATAGAGGATTAGAAAGGATATAGGATTGTTAGTACTAGTACTCCGGTTACCCTTTGTGCACTCCACAAAACTATTACCTTATTTAACTATTACCAATAGAGTATGTGACTCTATTGCCATAATTGGTGAGTGCTCTTGCTTATTCTATGCTCACATTTTCAGGGATAGTAAGTACCCTATGCTTTATTCCAGGTTATCATTTCATGAAAATCGATTGAGTAGTTTTTGCGTGAAAGAGTAATAAACAGCCAAATTTTCTCGTTTTTATTATTAGTAGGCTCGTATTCCCCTACAACCATAATATAATTTATTACAAGAACATGTATTTAAAATTACGTCAATATAACCAATGATATTATAATGTAAAAAGAGGATTTCATTGATATATTTTTAAATATCATTGAATATAACCAACAACTTTCGATATTATGAGGCGTCTTTGTTGTTAAACTTCAGTCAGAGTAGTAAGTTATTGAGATTTTCTTGCTTATACAACAATGTAACGTGGTACGTCAGTAAAATCATAGAGTAAGATTACACAGAGAAATGTCACAAGGTGGCCTTTTTGAAATTGTATAAAAATACTTTATCGCCACTTTTAACTTTAACAACAAAGACGCCTCATAATATCGAAAATTGTTGGTTATATTTTATAACCTACTAACTAGCACTCTACCCACAGCTTTTCCTGCTTTTTCCTTTTTTGGGATAATAAGTCCCTATATCCTATTCCAAATCACGGCCTACCTGTGTGCATTTATCTTGCAAAATGCTCTTGAATAGTATGGTACACGGCGCTCGAAATTTTAAAACTACGAAAAAAACTACAGTGGATCGTTAGTAAAGAACGTAAAGCACACTTAAAAACCGAATAAACCTCAACTAACGTTAACTTGGAAAGCCTCTGCGGAATATGGTCTACACGACAATATGTCTTTCGTAAAATATTTGAGGGTCCTCACACAATCTGTGAGCTATCACTGTGACCTCTTCACGGAATAATAAGAAACCGGGGCAGATGCCTCATATTTTTCTCATGCGCTAACCACCTATTTTTCTTCATTCTGTTTTCAGGGTTAGTCTTGATAAATGGAAACCTTTTTTTAAAGTATGTACGACATATGTATGTGGATACTTCAGTGTATCTTGCTACATAAAAGATTGTCTAGTAGAAATTGCTGTGTTTATCCATACGAGTGAATTTGGTAATTTCTATGGTGTTTCAATTCGTATTGTTTTTGTCACAATAATAATAATTAATTTTAAGAAAACCTGTCTTATTTGTTAGTAAGGCTTAATCTAAGTTAGTGAACTCATAACTAAAACTAAAAACCAAGTTAATTGAAATAGCAACTGCTAGCGGTGCGTCATGTAGGGTGGGGACAGTCAGCCTGTCCGCTATCATTCTCAGGATGCTGTTGTGGCTGACACGCATCCACTGCACAATGTATGACAGTCATTCACCCTTTTCTCTCATTCACTCTTTTCTCTCATACACTCTTCATAAATCGAACACGCCGCCTTATATATTTATTATTTACACTGCTGTTCTTATATCCTAGTTGCGATGCTGCTAAGTACTGATAAACTGAAGGATATTTTTTCCCAGTAATAAACGAGAACGGATTAAGTTATAAAGACTTTCTGTACCACAGATTTGTGCTTAATCTTATATAGATAGGTATTATTCATTTCTGCTAAAATAAAATCTTCCTATTAGCATAACACAACTGCGGTTTCGCTTAATTAATGTCTTATTAGAAACAAAGTGGAACACTGGTTAATTATCTCCATTTTCAAAGACGTCTTACTTAAAATGATTATGCTACGTTATTTTCAACCTTATTTACTTAGCTTTAAGTAGTTTCATCGTTCCATGTTTTGCTGCAATGTAAACTTATCTACAATTATTATAGAATTCTTTATTTTCCGTTTTTCTGTTCCGTTCATGAGTTCGAGACAACACATTGTAATTTCATGCGCATTGTGCACCACGTGTTAAGTTACCGTTATAATACTATTCTACTTAATACCAGCAACAATTATTGTTTATAATAGTTTCGCAGCAACTGTTTGTAATTTCATGAAGGGATAAAAATGGTATTATAAACGATCAATATCTTATGACTTTGATCGTTCATATATTTTTAATACCTTTTAGGCCAAAAAATAAACTTTAATATAATATAATTAATATTTCGGGATAAGCAAGTTTACCGTATTGCGAACTAGATGGTGTTTCTAACTCAAAAACGATTTCAGAGTGACTTTGATCTTTCTTTCCTTGTACTCTTCAATTTGTTGAATGAGCTTTCTAAAATCATCGAAAAAATGTGGGATCTTTGATTGTGAAACACTGTATCCAGCTGTCACAATAAAGTACCTATAGCCAGCCGTTAGTAAAGACTGGGACCAATTGCACAAAAAAAATTCTAAATTGGCGTAATTTGTTCAGTTGATCTTTTATTATTATTTAAATATTGTTTTACAATTATTTACAAGTCAAAAATATTCTCTCTGGAGGAGTCATTGCTCCCGGGTGGGATCGAACCACCTCCTTTCAGGTGTAATACCCAAACGCGCTAGCCATTACGCTACGGGAGCTATATTCGATTGGGCGAATTTTCGATACAGTCATGATGTGTTATGAAAAAAGATAATACGGCATTCATACCTCGAACATTGAAGTGCCCAAATAAAAGTTCTAGGGATGTTGACTAATTTTAGGATTTAAATTTGATTTAATAGATAGAACCTTAAGATTCATGAAAAAAATATTATAAAAATAATTATCTTCAATTTAAAAACAAAAATTGATAAATAAAAATCATTTTCAAATTTCCCACCAAAAACGTCACGTGACGTCACTAGCCGATATTCAATACTATCTGTGGACTGAAGTTAGTTGCACTTGCATATAAAATAGGAACAATGACGTCATAAGCTGTAAATGGCGTTTGAGGTCACGTGGCAGTGAGTACTAGTTTTAACATTTTAAAATAATTTTATTATTTTGTTGTGATTGATTTCGACAAAAGAATAAAATTTTAGGTTTTTAAATGTTTTCCTCTATACTTTAAACATTTTATTTTAATTTACTGATAGTGTCAACATCCCTAAAGTGCTAGAGTCAAAATGACTGCAAAATAGTTTAAGCGGTTAAAATTCCTTAAAATAATAAAAAAATATATAATAGATAATAAAAATCTTATCGTTACTGCCTGATATACAGTGTGACTGGTAAAAGACTTTAGAAACTCAAGGACATGATAGTACATGGTCATAGTTAATGATAAAAAAAATCAAAATCAAAATTATCCTCACAGTCCGTAAATTAACTTTAATCAAATTAATCTCAAAATACTCCGGAAGCGTGGACACCGTGTACACACGTTCGAAACGCCTCGGTCTAACGTCGCCACGCCGCGGTGCGGCGCGATCAGCTGGTGGGATCAATGACCTTTGATAAGGGCAACATATGATTCCTTTTCTCTTAATACTTTTCCTAGCTTATAACAGGCAAAAATACAAAGGTAAGCTCTTAAACTGTGATTTATTGGAGGTATTACTTTGTTAATTAATTGATGTTATGATCTTAGACCTGATCACCACGTGTTTCACCACGTTTTTGATGTATTATTATTTATTAACCGTGTGCGTTCCGAGTGTCCACACTTTTTGTTTTTAATGGATAATTAGGTCAAATTTTAAGCACCCTTTTTAATTACATATTTGGATCGAGAATCGAGTACTGAGTATGCCTTATCAATATCACAAGTGTCTTACCAGTCACCCTGTATATTGTACCTCTTTTTTAACGTACTTCTTATTATATAAAATTTTCAACCAATAAATTGTTCATACGTGATTAATTATCCTTAGCATCCATATGTCAGCCCATAGAATTATGCCATCCTTCGTAACTTCAACAAATATAAAACCTTTAAAAAAAGTCCTTTAGTGAACCCATGGAGTCGCAAACTACAAGTCGCGTAAATAAAATTGATCAATGCATTGCATCGATCATTGGTGGGAATCGGACGCCGGTATCTTCCGACGTTTCAATTCCTACCAATTCCGCCCGATCGCGCTATTTTTCACACTAGTGCCGATTTATTAGAATTGAGGTTTCGAATAAATTGGTAGCGGAAAAGAGCTACGAATTTTAGGTTTCGTGTAGAAGAGTTTGTACCTATGTAGTTGTAAGTTAAGTTTTAATTTTTTTTATGTTGTGTTTTGAAACAAAATAAAGAGGCGGCTAAAATAACACACAATAAGACAATTACGAGTATGTACTACGTAACACACAATGTGACAATTACTTACAACATAACACACAATCAAATGTTACAATTACATCATAACACTATACTTTTATACCATGTACTTTTTTTAAACCAGTTTCTATAAAAAAATTGTTAAAATCACTCAACACAATTATGGCATACATTGTAACAAATATCATCTGAAGTATTTATCTGTTAGTTTACTTAGCATTGTTTTTTAGTTTTCACTAAAAGATTGTGAAAGTGCAAGAAAGTGAACACAAAAAGATTTGCTTGTTGTGGAAATCTTCTAATCATCTTCTAATCTTCATTATTTTGTATTATAATATTTAGTAAAAAGATCATTTATACGAAATTTTTTGGACATGTTTATATAGTATACCTACATAGTAGTGATTTGTATTACTTATTAACTACATTCTACAAACAAGTGGCTGTAAAAGTTGCAAAATATAAAACAATTAGTTACAAAATATAAACACAAAATTTTGCCTTTATCTGATTCTATAAATAATGCAACATTTCGAAGAGTAGGGTTACCAATTTAAAATTTGAAAAGTCTAGTTAATTATTTGGTTATAAAGAAAACCACCAAAGATAAAATATAAAAATGAAAACGTTTGTTTTAAATTACATATGTTAATCAATTTAATTTCAAGCTATAATTCGATTTTTTTTTAGATTAGACTGATAAGCTTTATTTTAAATATTAATTTAATATACTCGTGAAGAACTTGTCTTGTTTTTCATTATTTTATAACCGGATGAAAACCAGATACAAGGCCAAAAGTCCAAACATATCCCAACAAAATCCAGTCGGTTGACAACCCTATGTATGAGATGAAAATACGCATAGTCATACGATCAAATTAAATTCCTCCCAACCACCTCATTTTGCGTGACTGGTAAAAAGCTGGTCAAGTTATGAGACCACAATCTTGTAAAACCTCACTTCGAAATATTACCTGGTATGAAAAATCATGCTTGCATACATTGAATTATAATAAGATAGAAAAGACACCTCAAACAAAATGTGTGTTCCACTGCCGGCTTACCCTCCGTTCTCTTTTCAAACTAGAAGGCTCGTTTGCATACTTGCCATAGAGTAACTTTGTATATGACACTTGTCGAACCAAGACAAGTAGTCACCGACTCCAAATCTTTACAAGCTCTTACTCCAACTTTATGTAATGTGCAAAAGCGATTGAACGATTTTCAAACGTTTACCATTGATTCGTGTCAAAAATCCAACACCTTAAATTGGTCACAAGCGTCGCGTCGGCAAGCTTAAAAGCAAGCCTGTTTAGTACATTAACACGCTTGCGGCTTGGCAAGTATCATTCAAGTACGTAAACGAGACTTATGATTTTTTCAATGAAAAATGGCGGAAACATTGCACAATAATGAAATAATTTGGTTTTGGTTGATTTAAGTTAAATTAATATTTTGTTTCCTTGCCAATGATGTAACACAACTATTTTTTTTTTCATAGTTGACTGATTTTTACAGCTTCATATAACTTACTATGGCATTTTTGATATGTTATTTTGTCACAATTTTGACATGTGGCCGCCATGAGCGCAGCCGAGTGACAGAATGGAATGAAGCAATGCACACCCCCGAACCCGATGTTCGTGGTGTCGTTTCTATACGCTAGTAATAATACTTCAATGCTTGCGTAGTGCAATATTTTAAAACAGATCAGGTTAAGGGATTAAAATATGTTTTTCTTATATAAAATATAAAAAAAAAAACATTTTCTAATTTGACACACATTAACAAATATACTTTGACAAATCAAATCAAACTTTTTATTCAAAATTGGTTTGGTTTACAAACACTTTTTGAAAGTCATGCAAGTTACGCCAATGCTTCAACAAGGCCCTACTGTGAGAGGGCCCGGGAGAAGAAGCAGCAAGAAACTACGGATAAATACGAATAAAAGAAATGTCAAATTTGAATAAACTCATTTTAATGCGATAGGGCAAGACTCTTATCTGTACTTTCGGCAAGAGTGTTGCTGTATCAGATTTTTTCATTAACATTGGGCATATTGTAGGTATCTATTCATATTTATCCGACGCACTATAAAAATATATGCTGATAATGATCAGATATGTTTTAAATAACAGTTCGCGTAATTTTCGTAATAGGAGTACAAAGTTTTTGCTTCACCTATTAATATATATGTCGGAGATCATAGAATGGAGTGTGTTCGGATTTTGAAGATAGCAACACTATGCATATTGTCTACTGTCATTCGGACACGTGGAGGCGGAATAACCGAGGAGAGCGATTGACTTGTCAACAACGGACGGACTTTGGAGACAGCCTTCGAGCCGAACGGACGCCTAGAGAAGAGCGTAGTTACTTTGAAGACGGCCTCCGGGCTGAGCGGAACGCGACTTGTAAATTGTTCGGTTGTGTCGTAGGTGAAAACAATATTCGGAGTCGGATGGCGGATTGACCAGTAACAGGATCAGACCAGGAGTTATGCGAGGCATGGGCTGGCGATTAAGGGGTGGTTGGTGGCCAGTAGGGGAGGGGGGGCACAACCCTCATTCCTGACTATAATTGTGTAACGTGTGTAAAACCTGTGTTACGATGAGTTTCTGACTAAAGTGATGTAAACGCCCACTGTTGTTATTATTTCCCGAACCACTACCCACACGTTTCTCCGACATCGGAAGTGGATAAAAACCCAGATGGTTCTCGCCCACACATGTCAGAAAATCAATGAAGAATGACGGTGGTTTGGATGATATTTGAAATAAATTGCAACCAATTTAACAATGAGGAACGTAACGACGGTAAACGCGAGTAAATGATAACCGTGGAATATTACAAAGAAAGTCGATGCGGGAAATGCAGAGGGTATTGAACCTACCCTCGTCCACTTGTCGCACGCAAGATGTCGATATTTAATTATGGGGTGTGACGACAAAAATTTCCTTCGAGAAGAAATTATGGTGGAAGTGAACGGTAGAACAGAATACGTTACTATTTCAACACACAACACGAGGACGTGTTGATTTTGTCAGATGGCCGAGGCAGTAATATAATAACATCCAAGACACCAAACCACATCAACAAACCAAACAAAAAAAAAATTTCACAAGACGTGTCTTTGAGGGGCGAGTACAGCTGGTACTTGTAAAAAGCAAAAAGCTTTTCACTTCGCAAGAATTCGCATTTCAGGTTTTTCAGATGGCTACCTTATTATGATGTTACAAGCAGTGGACGGCGAGCATGTAAACAGGCGAACAAAGGATTGGAATAATTTCAGGTTTGAGGAAAGGTTTGCGGAAAGTAAAACAGCTATTTGGTATGGCATATTTTTTTCATTATTCTTAACAAAATCGGAGAATCCGATAGTATTTTTGTGTAATATCTTGACTTCCAGTGTAAATGGTACCGTCATCTTGAACTGTAAAAACACCTGACAGAATTTTTAAAGTTAAGTTTTTTGTGAATTTGAGTTTAAGTAAAAAAAATATTGCACTTCGTAGTTATTCAAAATCAGTGCAAGTAAATTGTTTTGTGACATCAGAAACGTTCTGTAAATGAGATCAAGAATTTTAAATTTTCAAACATCTTGATATTCTTTAATTTATTGTCTACCCTCAGTTCAGAAAATTAACATTTAGAAATTTCGTGTGCTTTGTCGTTGCTTTTTGTGTGTTTCAGATAAACTAATTGACAATGACAGTTGTATGGACATGCAACCTGTGATTATCTAAACGGTGACGAGAAATTACATCAATGCGTGTTAAAGAAGATTGGCGTCAACTACCTGCATTTTTGTACCGTGGCTTACGATGAGCGTCATTGGTTATTAGATGACGACATGATAAAACAGGTGATCTGTATTGATTCTTTTGTGGCTCATTTTGATTACTGCTCACTAACAGTAATTATTCCTTGTCGAGTTTGTGCTGATATTACGTGATGTCATTATTTGACATTTGATGGTTACTTGAGTTTGTATACTTGACGATTTCCGGTAACAAAGGCCACAGTGAGAATGTGGTGAACGAAGTGAACGAAGCCTTTTTGTCGTTTAAAAGGGTTATGCAAAGATACTAATTCCTTTACTGATTTGTTGAACTGTTTTTGTGAATCTTTAAGACAGACGGAATAACACACTAAGAATTTCTTAAAATCTTCAGAGCAAGTAAACCAATTGTCGATTGTTTTTGATGAGTAGTAGTGGTATGTAAGTCGCTCAGATGGCATGCAACTCCAGTCATTCGTAGGCGTAGGCGTAAGATCGGGCATAGATATCCCGCCGCAGTGCGGCCACGACTGTGAGTGGCGTGCGAATGGTTTGTAGCTGTAAGCTGTCACTGTTGGAACTTCCGAAAGGAAGCAATGAGTTGTTGTTGTGATGTGGAACTGGGTACCCAAGGTGTTGCCAGGTGGGCAGCATAATGTGAATTGTATTGGGTACCAGAGGGAGGTAGCCCTCGTGATGATGATGATGACGATGATGATGATGATGAGAGTATTTCATACCTACTACTAACTGATCTTTGAGTGTCATTAAATCTTTTTGTTGAAAAGCTAGATTGTGTTATCAGATTGTAATTCTTGGTAATTATCCTGTTCTGGCTGCTGCATGCGTTTTCATTATGAAGCCTTGGGGCTCGAGGTCAGGAAGGCCGAGTGGGAAACTTTTACTTTGCGAAGGTTTATGTCTTTTCCAGATGGTCCCTTGCTGCCTCACACGAGGACGTGTGAGATTGGTCATGATGGCCGTGTCGGAGATCATAGAATGGAGTGTGTTCGGATTTTGAAGATAGCAACACTATGCATATTGTCTACTGTCATTCGGACACGTGGAGGCGGAATAACCGAGGAGAGCGATTGACTTGTCAACAACGGACGGACTTTGGAGACAGCCTTCGAGCCGAACGGACGCCTAGAGAAGAGCGTAGTTACTTTGAAGACGGCCTCCGGGCTGAGCGGAACGCGACTTGTAAATTGTTCGGTTGTGTCGGTGAAAACAATATTCAGAGTCGGATGGCGGATTGACCAGTAACAGGATCAGACCAGGAGTTATGCGAGGCATGGGCTGGCGATTAAGGGGTGGTTGGTGGCCAGTAGGGGAGGGGGGGCACAACCCTCATTCCTGACTATAATTGTGTAACGTGTGTAAAACCTGTGTTACGATGAGTTTCTGACTAAAGTGATGTAAACGCCCACTGTTGTTATTATTTCCCGAACCACCACACAACACGTTTCTCCGACATATAGAATAGACGTTCCAGCGTTTATTTCCTTTGCAAAACTTCAACTAAATCACATTCACTAATAACATAACTATTTAACTCCCTATTGCAATCAGCTTCATAACTCATTTCAAACCCCAATAACCCAAAACGGGGGCTATGATCAATACCCAATTACAAGTTTCACCTGCGTCTTGAATAGGCATGTTACTGAACTAGTGAGTACTGAGTTCGCATAACACATTGAACTATTACTAGCTTATAAAGCCGACACCGCGAACTCGATGTTTGTGCAATGAACTGTAGCCATTTCAGTGGATTCAGTCGATTTTTAAAAGGGAACGGGGCTCGATTTTGAAAATAGAACCTCCCAGCATGACATAAATTTTATTTGCGATGTCTGATCTGGTATATTAGTATACTTCAATGGCATAACATGTCATGATGGCAGGTGATAGCTAATTTGAAGCTTTTTACCTGAGTTTACAGGGCCCAAGTTCAGATCAGTTACAGGGCATGATAAAAAAACGTCCCCTTATAACATAATAATACTAACGCTTCACACTCATAGCCTCACACTAGGATTCGATGTGTCGTAGGTGCCATGGAGAACACACAGAGAAGAACACTCACACCCAGACTGAGAACAGAAATTTAAACTCATCATTCAAATTTCCGCCTCGTTGGGAATCGAACCCAGGACCCTTGGCGCGGAGATCCGGCATGATAACCATCGCGCCACACCATCACAGATCGTTTAACATTATTACAGAATGTTTGTTATCAATGTTAATTATCTTACGTATACGTATAGATTTATAGCCTTTTACACTAATAGTAATTCGTACATTTTGTAACATAACATAAAACATTTTTATATCATGCCTTGCATACCTTTTGCTGACTGTACTATTTGCACAGCCTTTCTTTTGATAAAATAAAAGTTTTTTTTTTACTTTTGACAAGTTATCTAGCCTTAGAAAGTGTAAACTTTGAATGACTGAATGCTAGGTTCTCCTCCACGAATAAAATATTCTATAGTGTAGATTGTCAATCTTCAAATCTTTGAAAACATTATGGGGAACTTAAATTACGAATATAATATTTCGCATGGATTTGTTCCCTGAACTAAGTTCTTACAAATAAATGTCGAATTATTGATGTGTTGCCGGCCAAGAAAGAAAGAAGAAAAATAAAAAAGAACTATCTCTATAGCCCCCAGAAACACGACAAGTCATTTAGTGGTTGACTCGAGCCAGGCGGTAGTTATTCAGTCTGCCCACACGGAGAAATAATAAGAGTAATAATGGTATTCATTAATATTACCAATATATAATAATTCCTCCGGGGAGCCCTACCAACAGCGGGCCTGGATTTAGTCACCTCTTACGACACCCATCCGGCATGGGATTGGAGATAACCGTCCCAATATAGCAATACCTACGGTTCACACAGCTTGCAAGGATTTACTAACTAGCGAACAAAGCAAGTTAAACAAAACATTTCAATCGTTTATTTAACAATGCAAACATCAAAGAGCCAGATCTAAAGATTCTTACAGACCATTGTCCCTAGACTGCCTTCATCCAATATTCTATATCCACGATCGTTCTCAAATGCTTTCCTAGTTCGCTTCGGGCTATACTTAATCCCCTGGTGTTCTAAAACCAATTGTCTTACCCGCATTATGTTTTAGGAGAAATGAATAAAGAATTAGCCATAAGCATGCTAGTTTTATTCGGATGCTTGTTTATTCAATTATCCGATAGTCTCTAAGGCCTCGGGTTCAATACTCAAAGGTTCTTTCTAAAAAATTTTGCTTTGATCTGTACGGTATGGTGTGAATCTTAAGGTTAAGCTTAACTTAACTAAAGAAGTGAAGCTTCTCTTGAAGAGATAACTATGAATTTGTCAACTTTGCAGGAAAGTTGAAGCCTTGGTTTTGAAAAAATATGAGTACTTTTAAAAAAGAGCCCTCAATCCACACGCACACCTGAAAGCTGGCAGCTTAAAGCAATCGACCTATACATTGTACACTTTAACAAAAATAAAGAAATATTTATGTATCAGGTTCTTTATAATAACTCAAGAATTATTATTATGAAAAATATGAATCTCTTGTACAAAATAATTCACTGATTTTTTATCAATGCACAACAACAGTCATGTATGAATACGAATGAAAACGAAGTTTGCTGCTATCCAATAATAATGTTAACGTATTTATTGTACTATCATGAAATATTAATGAATTAATGACTGGATAAATCAATTAAATAATAATGAATACCGTTCATGATTCAATGATAATTTTTATTTATTTATCGCGTCAAATACTGTGTTATGAAAATGCAATCTTTTAAATGTAAAATTTTAAGCATGTTGGGCAGAACTTAATGTCAATTAATCATATACCTAAATTAATTATATATATATATACTAGCTGCCCGGACAGACTTCGTTCTGTCTTTTTTTTTTCATTTTGAGATGTAAGCTATCCTATGTTTCAAGTTGGATCAAACTGCACATGGTGTGCAAATTTGATTAAAATTGGTTAAGTAGTTTAGGAGTCCATCGCGGACAAACAACGTGACACGTAATTTATATATATTAAGATATATATTATAATATGATATATGTGTATTGTATTATTTGTTCTCGTTCGGTTTTTATAATTTTTTCTTTTTTTTCTCTTCTTTTCTTTGCCTACCTCACATTTTCACCATCACCCAGGGTCAACTGGCAGAGAATGCCATTAGGCATTAAGTTCGCCCTTGTAACCCCTACTTTAAGGTGTTTCAAAAGAATAAATAAATAAAAATAATTATTAGTTATACGAAAAAGAAGAAAAATGTACGGAGTCCTCTTTTACGTGCTGTGATAAAACAAATCCCTAATTATTTTAAGTGTTATCGAGTCGAGTGTTCTAAGAGGCAAGTAAATTAAAACTTTTCGATATTATTGCACCGGAATTATTGACTTTTATTGTTCAAGTTGCAACTTCAATGGTCTGGTTATAACATTCGGTTATTTAATTGCATCTTGAAATGTTTGTATGGGGAGTTTTCCCGTTTATCTAAAATGTTTCAAGAACTAGTGTTCTTGGTTTTATTACTTGAGTTCATTCTTTTGTTATGTTGTCTTTGGAATTTGTTCCTTACTTAGTTTTATACTGGTTACTAAAGTGGGGATATTTTTGTGCAAAGAATGTAATTCACGTGGATTTGCATTATGCTACTTTTGTTTTTTATGTAGGTATAATCGACAAATTAACAGACAAGCCATCTGATTTAAGTGGTCACCATAACCTTAAGGAGCTTCCGTAACTGTAACCGAAACTATCAAGTAAACAAACAAAAAAAATCATTTATTAAACCATTTACATTTTTTCAGGTTTTGGGATCTCTCCTGGTAAGTTTAAACAAGCTGTTGTAAGAGAGGATCGGATAATAATAAGGATATATGTATGAATGTAGCAGTTGTTGATGGATTGAAGTAAGACAGTGACAGTATTCCAAACTTCAACTATTTACGCAGTACAAAACTCTCTTGCTACTGTGGTATAATTTAACACAGGTTTTACTGACACTTTTTCACAGCAGAGACATTTCTAATTTACCTCTAACCTCCATGATCGATGATTGTTAAACAATTATGGAAATATTAATTTAGTTATATAATAAAATTCATGGTAAACAGAAATTAGTTTGGCATTAGATTTGGCAATGATTAGGTCATCTTGGTGATAGTTATGTTTAAATTAATTCCATTGTGTGCCTACCTTATTTCTAAATTACAAATAACTATAAAAAGACAGTGTAACTTTACTAAATAGGACTTATGTAAAAAAATGGAATAGAAAATGTGCCTGATAAAATCGCCGAGCAAAACCCGCGAGACTTTCAAGTAGTTTAATAAAATGACAAAGTAAGTTTCCTAAAACAATATTCGTGAAGGCACACTGAACAGACGAATATACAAAACGCTTAGCGCACCTAAAATACGAAGTCAAAATTGCTTGGAGGAAGTTTGTTCACGAATAGCGTTACCAGGCGTCCGGATAGAGCCGGACATAGGCTTTTAAAAAGCGTGTGCAGTCAAATTAAATGGCTTTCCGTTTTTTTTAGGCTTTTTATAATCTGACTCATCGTTCATTTTATTTTATTTTATTAGGATTTAAAAAGACTTATGGTAAATGCTCAAAAAAGCCTGGTTTTCAATAAATTTATAATTAGATGTCTTAGAACACTAATAGTTTAGGGTGTCCGGCTTTTTTACTCAAATGTCCGGACAAACTGGCTAGTCTGTCCGACTATTAGGTTTTACGACCTGGCAACCCTACCCACGTATATGGATGGAAATGAGTTGCACGGCGCTAACAATAATCAAGGCCGACATGAGAGGAGCGCAAATTGTTTATCTTTCTCTTTGTTCACCGTTGAAAATGGGCTTTGATAGGGTAAGTGTTGATGAACTGTACTTCATCAATGGTCTGAGAACTCCTACGTATGTAGATTACGAGATTAAAATGTATGTTTGAAAATTCGCGTGAATTCTATTTTGAAGTTGTTGGGCCTTTATATAATTTACTTGTATTTTTGAAGTTTTTAAAGGATGCGAAAACTTGTGACACTGCGGATGCACTAGGCATAACTCAGCAAACTTCACTCCGTCTACAAATTCTACAACAGCTATGTTCATGATTCGCTTTTTGTATCACACTAGTGCCATTCAGAAATGGCCGTTATTGGAACCTCAATTTTCTGTAAACAGCTAGACACTTTTTCAACTTTCCCTTCATATGAGATGGAGCTCCTTCTATATATCAATGATCCATGGTTTAGCGTTAGTTATACGAGTGAAGTTACCGTTAAGGTACAGTAAAAAACTATTCCTCTAGAATCAGATGAGATAATTACATTAGCGAAAAAATATATATCTAAAATCAGGATTGTCTTGCTCTCTTGGCTTACTAAACTACACTAAGCAGTAGGTACCAAGCTAACTCGGGGCCCAGTCAAGCTAAAAGAGCACGGCAATACATTAACGGAAGTGATTCGCCTTTGTTAACAGCTGTTAGGACGTATACACACACATAATACCCCTTAGGGATTTTGTTTTACACTATTATACATGTGCACACTGCTCACTTAGGTACGTCCCACTATCCTACTAATATTATAAATGTGATGTGACGATGTATGGAAGTTTGTTAGTCTTTCACGCAAAAACTGTTTGACGAATTTTCTTGAATCTTAGCACACAGGAAGACTATTATCTGGAATAAGATAGGGTACTTATTTATCCGGGAAACGCGGTCAAAGGGCGGGTAAAGCGCTAGTATACTATAGAGTAGCGCATCAAAGCAGTGATAACCTAGTTTTAAGTGGTAATGATTTGTATGTGTCTCTAAATAATTAGTCAAACACTTGTCTTTATTTTAAATTTCGTGGCTGTTTTTCTTTTACACACCGATAATGACTATATTCGACTAGTGGCGCCGTCACGCTGTATTATAGTGCTTTGTATTGCAATTTTTGTGCATCTCTAGTCGAAAAGGGTCGATATTTTGTAGTCCAATCTAAAAATACATAACTGGACACTGGTTGCTTCCCAAAATAACACTGAAAAGCACAAAATTATCCGAATGTGTAATCATTCCACTCTTTGAACTACTTTGGAAAATTCACTTTATGCTATTGAAAAACTTCGAATAAAAGGTGGCCACTCACGGTCAGTCCATCGCGTCAAATGGCGTGATATACAGCCAAAATTTGATCGTGAATGTGAAAAACTGATGGCGTGATTTAAAAAAATTGTATGTCCAATCGCGCCATTTTGACATATGTCGCTTGGCGTGGCTCCAAAAATGACGCGATGGAATGACCGTGAGTGACCACCATTAAGATCATTGACAACCCGCGTGGCGTAATTGTTACCATGCCGAACCAACATTCGAAGGGTCCTGGGTTCGATTCCCAGCGAAAGCAAAAATTTGAATGTTAAGTTAGAATTTCTGTTCTTGGTCTGGGTGTGTGTTCTTGTCTTTGTGTTATAGCACTCACGACGGACTCCTAATGTGGGGCTAAATAGCGTGTTATTTATTTATTTATTTCCAGTCGCACATCTTAAAAGCAGCCCTTGTCTCGATCCACATGTTCAATATTTGTTTGTTTATACACGGTTCAGTTGGGCGCAATTCCACTTGTAACAGCACCTGTTTCCCAGGATATCCGAAGTGTCTTCAGTAAACCGGTTCAAATGAATTGAATTTGAAGTCTCTCGCTTTTACTGCGCTCTGATTTCTTAAAACAGATGTGATAGTACAGGTGGATAAAATAGGATGGGATTGTTACAAAGTAGTGTAATGATAAATTAATGTTATCTACCACCTTTCTTATAGAAAGGATAACCTAGTTAGTTATGTCTTTTTTAGTACGCTAAGTTGGCCTTGGCTTCGTTAAGCTGGCCATACACGATCAAGTGTACTTGACTAGTTTGTAGTGTGACTTGTTGTGGCATCCACTTTGCATAAGATAGCTATATGACCAGATTGCCAGAAGACATTTTCTGTAAATTGGACTGTAAAGAGTGTGCAATGGAGTGGAAGCGTTTGTAAATAATGTCGTATTTTGGCTGTTGGTGATGTCTTAGGTATATGTGTGTGATATTTAGCTGTTTGAGCCTTAGCTTAAATCACTACATTACTTATAGGTACTAATTATTATAAGTACTCTTATTTCTTCTGTGCTTATACTTAATGCTCTCTCTTGCACTAATATGACCCCTTAGTATGACTGTGCTGTTCCTATCTCTTTCTCTGATAATATCAGCGAGCGTTTGAACAAGAAATACGAAATTTTTAAAGCTTTAAAAGTAGACAGGACCAGAAATGTCTATAGTATAATTAGGAAACTGTTATCACCAGGCAATGTAACAAAAAGCAACCGGTAGTTACTCGGCCATTTGTCAACGTCTTTATTGCCTTCGTAAGACTTTTCTTTGTATATTTTCCTATTTTGCCGACTCTGCCGAATGTAAATACATGATGTGCTAAGCAAATAAGGAAGCTGCGAAAGTTATATAGAGATTGAGCTGAGTTCTTTCTTATTCATTTTATCATTATTTTCGGTAACGATATTAATTGCCAATAAAAACATAGTGTTTTTTGTATTCCTCTATACTTCTGCTTTTGCTTCAATTTTAAAATATGTTTCAAATAATATAACAATTCAAACATCAAAAAAACTGAACTATAAAATGAGGTAGTTCTAAAATTCATGACAAAATACGACTATACCATGCGTATACTATACGTATACTATGCGTAGGTATAACTATGTACCTAGCTACTAACTATGTTAGACCTTCGCTTCACTAAAGAATATTGCTGAGAAGCTCTCAAAGATAATTCAGGCCCCTCGTATTCCATTACGGGGTCTGTCAAGACGTTCGATAATCGCTTCTATTCGTGTTTCACTTCATCCCCTATACATATACTGAATAGTGACAAATATCTGTCCATCAACTGCACGCTTGGGTTAGTATTTATAAGAATTTATTTCGAAAAATCACAAATTGCATGTGACATTCATGCATTTTCCGAGAAAAGATTTTGAAGAAGAGAGATCACTTAAAAATAGTTTTGAAAAATCGATATAGAAATTGCCATACCTGTAATATTTAAGAAGTTCTGTCAATCCCTCGGGATCCCATCAGGACGCAATTTTTGGATGAATATGGGACAAATCTGAAAATATCCGGTATTCTATGTAATAAAATGTTAAAAAAAGAACAAAAACTATCACAAAATAATTGAAGACATCCTTCTTTTTTTTAAGTCAGTTAAAAAATATACTACTAAATTTACTATCCAAATATTGATAATCTTTTTTATCTTCTGAAGGACTGTTGAAAAAGCGGGGCCACCAGATAGTAAGTATGGATACTGCTTACATCCTTTATGTACGGTGTCCATACACCGTATGCACTTGGTTCACATATTAGCACTACTTTGACTTGAAATATTAATTTAGATAAATTTTAAAAAATATTTATCGTAAAAATTAATCAGTCAATTTTCTAAGGCAATAATAGTGGGGAGCTTCAGATAAGAAGATTATTACGGTTTAAAATTGTGAAGTAAGCTACGTAACATTTAATTAAAATATCCTCTTAATCGTCTATTATTAGAAGAACTATTCCTACCCCGAGGGATTTTCCTTGCAATTTCTTTTTCAACATTTTTCCTTCATCTTTTCTATAGCGAGATTAGATTTGTTGTAACATCGAAGATTTTTTTTTGTCTTATTATCAAAGGTAAGAAAGGTAAAATAAACGATGTTGCATAACTAAAACTTTTAGGTACAATGTAGCATAATATCAGCAGTGGGCACGTGCATGTAGCATCATCAGCATCTTGGCACTACATTTTATGCGGCCTCTACACATAGGCCAGCGCATTCGCCAACGCGCTGGCGGTGCGCTTGCCAACGCGCTTGTGAGTAATCCACACATTGGAAGGTCGTTCAGTATGGTTTGGTTCGGGCCAATGTGCGGACGGATTCAAAATGGATGTTGAGTCGTTAACAGCTGCAGCTGTATATTTATTCGCAGCTTATAATTACTTTGTAAATGTGTACAAGAAAAGGGTGATAAAAAAGATAATATTAAAATAATAATATAGTAAGATGCTCTTTGTGAAGTAAAACATCATGAGGAAAACGGCATGTCCAAGAACCTTATTTATTTAGCACTTTTAATACTTATAACATTTTTATTTTTATGGTACTAATTTTTTGGGTTCCATAGGCAGTTTTCACTCTGATAGAGCTCAATAAATTTAAATATTTCCTCGTTACTCATGTTCGTCATTTCGTCAAGTTAGGTGTTAATTGGCCGCAAGAAGAAAACGTGCACTCTTGATCGCTGCTCCGGGCAAACTAATGTGGATGGTGCGCCAAGCTTGCGACAAGTGTCCTTTGATGTTGCCGACACCGCGCGGCAAGCTCGCAAGTGCGCCAGCCAACGTTCAAATACCTATCGCCAATGCGCCAACGCCCGTTCTACACATTGGGCCAGTGGCTGGGCCAGCGCGCTTGCCAACGCGTTGGCCTATGTGTAGAGGCGACATTAACCGACTTAAAAAACAAAGAGGAGGTTATCAATTCGTCGTGTACACACATACACCATTAATCCGTAACTTACGTTTGGAAATACTTACCTCTTGTTTGGTTCTAATTATAGTTCTAGTAATCTAGTAATAAGATAGTGCGGAGCATCCTTACACAGGTATTGTATATATTTACTTAAAAGGATGGCCCCACTCTTTAGTAACAAAAATGTAAAATACCTGAGAGAGAAATAAAAGTATTTTTGTTTTGTTTTTAATAGTTGAACTTAACAAATATTCCTCAGCAGACGAGTCCATGAGCTTAACATAGCTCGATGCATGTTACCTAACACTCGACCCCTAACCTACGTCCTTTCGGATAGGTAAAAGCCGCGTCAGCCATCCTCCGCAATTTTATCTTAATCGAGATCGGGATTAAAATCGACACGGGTTCAGATAGAACTAATGACTTATCGAGTCTTTCTGGAAATTGGACAGAACCTCGAGTTCTTTATAATCTATGTTATACTGTCACGTAGGTATGTAACAATCAGCGACGTTTTAAATCAATTTATTACATTATACTATGTAGACGAAAGATGCTATTTTATCGACTTCAAAAAAGGAGGAGATATTCAATTCGACTGTATTTTTATTTTTTTATATTAAATAATAATTGTTACCTCAGAACTTTCGATTGGGAGAACCGATCTAAACACGCGGTAGCGTGTAAGCCAATTTTCTAGCTAACAGAATTGGCGAGCAGCACCGTGTGTAATATTACACGAACCATTTGGAGCCACTTTTGACCACCTCATAACTCAAAAACTATTTAACATAAACCTGTCAAATTTGGCTCATTTATTAAAACTTGCAAAATACATACGTCTTCCAAATTTCATAAACACATCTCAAACGGTTATTTAGATATTAACGTCCAAAAATCGAGAAATTTAACACTGACTGACCTATAGATCAAAACTATATCCAAATTCCAGGTGACCTAGAAAGTTAAAATTTGGCATGCAAATAGGTAGTCGGGTGAATACAAAGGAATAAATCTGAAAGTAGTAAATTTTTATCATTTTATGATAATTTTTCAAAAAATTTATTCTATTAGGAACACTAACTTATAACGCCTAAAATTTATGAACAGCAATCAAAATTGATGACAGGTGGTCATTATGTGGAATATATAACGAGTGGAATACCACCCTTCATTTTTTTTAATCGAAACATATCAGTTTTAGTATAATTTTTTAATTATTTTTATTAGTTCAGAATTTAGTTGAAGGGCACTATTACAGTTCATGTACCTATAAGGTAACAAAATTAATCAGTAACGTTATGAATAAGTACCTACTAATAATTTCTGTACAAAAAGTAATGATATCCCATCAAAAACATGTTCTTGTGACTAAAATGTTAGGCTTTTCTACACAGAACTTGGCACCCATTTAGATCTCAATTCCTTTTTTTAAAAAATTGGCGTTTACCTTACATTCATGTTTTTGATGGTCGAGTCTTTCTGGAAATTGGACAGAACCTTGAGTTCTTTATAACCTATGTTATACTGTCACGTAGGTATGTAACAATCAGCGACGTTTTAAATCAATTTATTACATTATACTATGTAGACGAAAGATGCTATTTTATCGACTTCAAAAAAGGAGGAGATATTCAATTCGACTGTATTTTTATTTTTTTATATTAAATAATAATTGTTACCTCAGAACTTTCGATTGGGAGAACCGATATTGATGATTATTTTTCAATCGAAAGCTGATGCTTGTCCAGGTGTTAAGTAGGTGTGTGGGACCACATGGTCCCACTTAAATTTAAGCTAGATCTGACGAGTAGTTTTTCAGTTATTTTGAAGTCGGATATTTTTTCTTGGTAAAAATCAGATTATTATTTTATTTATTTATGTGATTGTTTTATTGATAAAAAGCCCAGATGAACTTTTAAAAAATTTTTAGTAAGTAAAGGAAGTCGATCAAAATTCCTAGTGGATAGTTTTGAGGTACCTAACAAACATAAAAAAATACAGTCGAATTGAATGCCTCCTCCTTTTTTGAAGTCGGTTAAAAAAAGAAAAAAGAAGAAGGTTAAAAAGAGAAAACAATAATTTTTGCTTTAAAATAAATTATATTCATTTCTGCTTCTAATAATTTCTAATAAATGTTATCGAATAAGGAAAAACACAATTATTTATAAATAAAATGTTTGAGCCTGAACAATAAACAGCCTCGGAATATTTCCACCGCAGTTATAAACAAGATATCGTCAGTATCAGTACATAAACAGATTTGTCATTGTGACTGTATTATTGTAGTCGCAATAACAAAATCTATTAATATTTAACGTTTACCTACATAGTATGCTTTAATATTTTTCTTTTTAAAAAAATCCGTTTTTTTTCTCGATAAATACACTTTCGGTATCAGTTACGTGCGTTTAATTACGCTAATCAATTAATAGGTATACAAATCTTGTCGATATCCTTGTGTATTATACAATAGTAATCTTGTAAGAAAATACTAGCCCAAATTAACAACCTTCTATTCAAAGTTGGTGTGCATGAAATAAATCAAACTAAAATTATTTATTTCGTCATAAGGACAAACAAACGAATCACTTATTAACGATTATATATTATAACTTATTAACGAAAGTCAAAATTTACAAAACTAACCACATAAACATAATAAACATACATTATAAACAGTATCTACATTAAAATTATTGTATCACAATCATGCCATTTTACCTTATTTGTTACCAATCTAGACATCAACAGTCAATCGTAAAGTAATGCCTAATGTCTCGACAGACAATACCTAACATCGCCTTATTAAGAAAAAATAACATACAATATAGACCTGGTGTCAAGGGTATTCATCCGTTCTTCATAAGGGTGCACTTGCGTAATGAACCATGGTGTGAGCAGTCAGCAGAGCGTACCATTCCTTGAACCCTGTTTTTTTTTAATTAAAAGTAAGTATACCTATCCTCAAATACATTTTATGCCTGTCTTATTTTTAAATTGTTTACGACAAAAGACCTTATAAGTTTGTTTACTAAATGGAATTCCTTTAAAAACTGGACTATGCATTGGTGACATTGATGTTCGTATAATTCTTTATTCTTACAATAATTATTCTACATCGGTAAAATCGACCCTTTGTGTATAAAATTGTTTCTGAGCGAAACAAGAGAAAATTTATTTCAACTGTCAAAAACATAAAAGCAAGACAAATTTTGGGTAAACAAGTTAGAATGTCTGAAAACAGTTTTATTGTGGGTTAAATTTTAAGAACAAAATTTGGCTGGAGTTTATTGCTACGTAATTTCGTTAAACTTGCGGGTAGGTACCTACATTTGAATTCAGTCCTTAATGACGGCATCATAAAACAATAGCTGTCAGTTAGGTTGTATTTTGATTTTAAGATTCAATTTCCTGTTTCGATTAAACCACAGTTATAATTGTCCCATATGAACATGAAAGCATGATTAATGTGTTCCGAATTGATATTTAATTGCCGTTTGGCGCAAGCGACAGTGGCGTCATGGTCATGTTGCGGTACTCAATGACAATATTTATGTCATGTTTTGTATTTCATGAGAATTAATTTGCCTTTAGTGGTTTAATTTAGGATCCAAATGTAAAGTCCATTTTGGAGGATATTAAACTACTTTCTCTTAATTACTTTTCACAACTTTCTACTGTCAAACTGTTATACAAATTAAACATACAAAGACTACCAAAAAATTAATACGTCATACAAAGAAACCAAATTAGCTATTATAAACTGAAAAGTTACTAAGAAATGGTAAACTTCTCCATTAAGCTTGCAAGATTTGACTCACACAAACAGGGTAAACCATATATCGACACCCGCAACGAAGAAGGTTGTAACTCGAATTGCGTCATTTTCAGAATAAGCAAAAAAGTAAAAGTTAAGTGTTTGAATGCTTTTTACGAAAAAAGTATTAGGTTTGCGAAAAAATGTATATGTGCATTAATTCTATAGGGGAAAATACTATACTTTGATACGTGTATACCTCAACAAATACTGTTAGAAGCTGAGATAGCATTAGTTACAACCCAAGGTTTTAGATAACTTCAACAGCGATAAGGTTGTATCTAGCTAGTTACAACCATCTTAATGATGAAAGGTAGCCTGCTTATAATGGAAGTAAGTCATATTCTTGAATTTTAATGTTAATTATAATGCTAATAAAATAAATTATCAAGTTCAAATATGTTTAATTGCTCATGCTACCAAAACCAGTGACGACTTCGGCACCTGGTAACATAATTATACCTCCAGGATACTGAGGACCGATGGAAAGATAAAAGAGCAAGAAGAAACGATAGACAACTTAAACTGGAATATTGTGGGATTATCCGAAGTCCGAAGACAGGGATATAATCAAGAAACTTGTTCTATTACCGACAGGGCAAACCAAAGCACCAAAGACCAACCAAGAACGCAAAGTGGTGTCGGGTTTCCATCCACAAGTCCCTCGTCAATAATATTGTGCAAGTTGGGGCGTGTTAGCCAGGGTATAGCAGGTACTAAGAACTAAGAATATCCAAATTTATTCGTTGAAGGTTGTACAGGTATATGCACCGACTTTGACACATCCCGACGATGAGATTGAGGTTATGTATTAGGACATTAGTAGAACCAGAGGTATCCTCTAAAGCTTATTATACAGTTGCGATGGGGGACTGGCCCACAAAATGGTACCGAGATGAAAGTGGGTCCCTTCCCTTGGGAATTAAGACGACGGAACTTGCTGACTAAATTTTACAGAGGAAAAATCTGTTTATGATGAATTTCCTCTTCATAAAGAAGCCTCAACAAAAGTGGACATGGATAAGTCCCAATGATTCCATAAATAGTAAGATGGACTTCATTCTGGCGGACAAATGGCACATATTTAATAATGTGATCAGCAGGTTACTGGTTTAGTAGCGATAACCGTCTTGTAAGAGGCACATTAAATATCGACATGAAGAATTGATGAAGTCTACGCTTCGCCCAACATCTGTCATGCCAGTGGACGAGTTTAATACTATTGTCCACGAGGTAGGACCGAATTATTCAAAGACCCACCCCAGTGGTAGACCTTATGTTGTGTCAGCACAAACTCTCAGTCTTATTATCTCAAAGTGCAGGCGACGCGATTTGCGTGAACAGCACAAATCATGTAAAAACAATTGAGTGACACCAGGGCTCTAAAGTATTCGCCGGGGATCTGTCTATTGGGCAAAGTCAGCTTACGAAGTGAAAAACCAAGTCCGGCACCATGTTTTCTTCGAAACCCGAAGTTCTGAGAGAAACTCATAGATACAATACAGACGGTTGTACCTTCTTTCAAGCTGGGGAGCTGCCCCGCGGGGAGAACGACAAGCAAGCTAAAGTGACCGTACACAGAAGATAGTAATTTTTTTTCATATGTCCAAGTCCAACTATATCATTTAGCTGGCAGGGTGGAAGGACAATTGACTCTAACCAAATTCAGCACTTCAAAGCCGAATATTTTGCAAACGGGCCCCTGAATTAAAAATGGTCTTTCCAGATCCATAATGTTTTTAATGTGCTTTTCAAAGATATCCCTCACTATGGGGACAAAATCATTACCACGTTACATACCTGTTTTAAAAAAAAATGGTTCCGCCACTTTGTAGTTTTAGTAAATAATATACAATGTATATTCATGCCAAATAACAGCTTTCTAGCACTAAAGGTCTCTGCGCTATGCTGCGAATGGACGGACGGACGGACGTACGTACATGACGAAACTAAGAGGGTCCCGTTTTGACTATGAAACCCTAAAAACCACAAATTTTAATTAAAACATGGAGTTCAGATGTCATTTTGCAGGCCAAATACACACAAATCGTATAAATATTAGCCAGTCGCTCAGTACAGCTAAGCCGTGACAAAGCAGTATCTTAAGTTACGGTTCCGATACGTTTGTTGTGATGCCCGTTAAAAAGTTGTAAGAGATTTTACTTCCACATTCAACAACGAACATAAGAGACGTAATTCGCTTTACTCCTATAATATTGCTAGAAATTTTCGTCATATGGCAATTACTACCTTCTTCGACTGGCTATCTTCGAAACCACGAATGCTAGAGATATGTCGATACTACTGTCGTGTAGCTCTTTTCACGGACTATACGCCAGTGGTATGGTCGAAAAAGGTTGTAACTTGAGTTACAACCTTCTTCGTTGCGGGTGTCGATATGTAATTAAAATTAATTACATTAAAATAAAAAAATTAAATAAATATACCTTCTTGTCCTTCTTGTTGACTGCGAATAATCAATTTTTCATTTGACGCCACGAAAAAGACATCTACCTAATAAAAAATGACAATCGTGCGAGTAGGTAATGTACTGCCATGACAGTTCACGGCAGTAAATAGTGTAAATGATTTTTTTATGTGAATATTACTTAGATTCAGTACAAGCACTTTACGAACGAGAAATTAAATACGCCATTGCTTCAAAAAATCCTACGGTAAATGGCCCGGGAGAAGAAGTTGAAAGGAACTATCAAAGGATTTTTCCTACTCACAATTTACAGATAGCACTTATTACCTACTACTGTCTATTTATGTCCAAGCAGTCTTATCTTTAAACTAACCATCTAGTTTGAAACCTTTCGTCATAAGAATGCATGAGTTATATATATAAACCGCTACTCATTCGTAGCCCCACACAAGGGTTCCCTGTGTCGAGGCTGCTATGGACAACACACAAAGACAAAAACACACACATCTACACAGACATGTATACCTAGAGTATACATGTCTGTGCACATCTAGACCTAGAACAGAATTTCAAATTCATCATTCAAACTTCTGTCTCACTGGGAATCGAACCCAGGACCTTTCAAACGGCGCGGAGGTCCGGCATGTCAACAAATACTCCACGCGGGTTATAATAGCGTTTTTAGTCTATGACATTTCTGTATATTCTTACGGAATTTCATGTTTTGAAACGTGTTATAACTGCAGTATGACAACACCACTTCAATTATCTTTAATTAGAATACCCGACATATTTGCGGTATATATTATATAAGTAATATCTTAATCTTAATAATTATATATAAAATACGTGTCACGTTGTTTGTCCGCGATGGACTCCTAAACTACTTAACCGATTTTAATATTTGCGCACCGTGTGCAGTTTGATCCAACTTGAAAGATAGGATAGCTTACATCTCAATATAGTCGCAATATTATTTTATTGCAAAATGTTTTTGACAGAATGAAGTTTGCGCTAACCATAGCTAAGAACACTCTCCATTAAGTAACTTTTCAAACAAAAAGCTAAATCAAAATTGGTTCATCCGTTTGGGAGGTACGATGCCACAGACAGACATGTACATCCACAGATACACAGACGCGTCAAACTTATAACACCATACTGTTTGCGAAAGCTGAGTCGCTGTCGTGCCGTCCGAAGCAAAAGCAAATAATTCTGGCCTATCCTCAGGCTCGGAAACTATGGGGCTTTATGATTGACACTAATTGCACGTAGCACTTATCCGAGATACATAGCATATCTACACATACATTTATATTACGATGTTAAAGCCCAAATCCGTAGTTGGGCTAGTTTTACAGGAATGTACGCGCTGTGGAATAGTAAACGTTTACAAAGACAATGTATCCTTGATGCACTTACACGTTTTTCTATGTACAGTCAGCAAAATAATTAGGCTTGATTCTAAAACCTTCTGTAATATTTAATATTACATATTTTTACGTTTACGTTAATATCAAAGTCAAACTTACGTATACCGGTATTTTTGGAACGAAGTTCCTTATCGCGCGTTGCGAAAGGGGGCTAAGCGGAAAATTTGGTAACGACACTTTTTGCCGGTAACGACACTTTTTGCCGGTAACGACACTTTTTGCCGTCGTAGTTTTTTTTACATAGAAAGCAAGCCAGAGTACTAGGATAGCAAAAACATGCAAGCGAGTGTGCCAAAACAAATCTAAGGTATTTTTCGTGAGAAATTTAATACCTAAGATTTGTTTTGGCACACTTGCTGCATGTCTTTGCTATCCTACTACTGACTGCAAGGAACTTCGTTCCATCCGGGTGTCCCCTGACGCCTCTCAAGTTTTTTTGTTTTTTTTTTAATGGAAATAGCCGGCAAACGAGCTGACGATTCACCTCTATTTTTTTGACCTTCAATTTTTTTATTTTTTAGTATGTCTCAGAAACGGCTATACCTATACTATTTCGGTGCGATTTCGAATACTACAATTAGTGTTTATTGCATTTCGATTGTTTCAAAAATAAAGATTAGTAGGCAGGCATATTATTAATTTAAAGAATCCTGAGTCCTGACTGAACATTTTTTCCAGTATGATTACTTTGAGACATAATAATAATAAATCTTTATTTCGGATGTCAGAGATCCTTAGGTTGTTAGTGTGTTAGTTACAATAATTATTGTACTTAATATTATGTCAGTATTGTTAGTGCAGTTATGTATTTGTCAATTTGTCAAATTTAATTTAAATAATTTAATTAAATTTAATTTAATTTAATTTAATTTAATTTAATTTAATTTAATTTAATTTAATTTAATTTAATTTAATTTAATTTAATTTAATTTAATTTAATTTAATTTAATTTAATTTAATTTAATTTAATTTAATTTAATTTAATTTAATTTAATTTAATTTAATTTAATTTAATTTAATTTAATTTAATTTAATTTAATTTAATTTAATTTAATTTAATTTAATTTAATTTAATTTAATTTAATTTAATTTAATTTAATTTAATTTAATTTAATTTAATTTAATTTAATTTAATTTAATTTAATTTAATTTAATTTAATTTAATTTAATTTAATTTAATTTAATTTAATTTAATTTAATTTAACTTAATTTAAATAAAATAAGTGACCTAAGTGTGAGCGGTTAATGTACAGCAAAGATATTTCCATAATTCCCTGTATTTCTAGTACCTACTGTAGTATGTTCAATCAACTCAACTGAAGCGATAACTATGTCTTTTGAGACATATCGCTTCAGTAGCTGTAGCTCAAATTATTGTGCAAATATAAGCTTGGATCTAAGTTACTAACATAAACGTGGTGCTAAAATAGAGCTTTGTAGTTCATCTAGTGATTAACTTACCTTAAGATTAACATCCATCAAAGTGAAAACCAGTGAGTTAGCGAGGAGAGATAAGACTTCTTAAAGCATTAATGTAAAATTGTAAAGTCAATAGTTTATTTGTTAGCAATGGATAAACTCAAAAACTACTGGGTGATTTCAAAAATTCTTTCACTAATAGGATGCTTTACGGTTCTGAGTAACATAGGCTATATTTATTTAAAGAAAATACGTACGAGATCTATACAAAAACCGAAGCAAAGCGGGGGCGGTTACTAGTCGGTAATATTTTATTAATATTTAAACATTACCCTATAGTTCAATGGCTGAACCAGCCTATTGAGGCAAGCCTAATTAGACATCTTTCGTTTCATCCTACGAAGTTGAAATTTTGTATATGTATTGCTATGGTTCCGATGACCTGATAATACTTTTAATTGGGTCCAGACTAGTGAACTCCTTAACGGTTACCAGCATGGTCATATTTTTTTATATTTTATTACATATATTAGCGCTATGAAACCGTTTATTTAGTTTTTAAACTATAAAGTTTATCCTATTTTCTCTCAGTAATTTTCTCATCTCCGTTTTAGTGGATGTAGCGCTTTAACTAGTAGCAATGTTTGTAGTCTACACATGTACTGCTGCGAGAATACTGCGCTCGTAGAGACGTAGATCCAGCCCGCAAACGCTAAAGACACGGATACAGCGTTAAGATGCAAATAATTCTCAATCGCTTCGGGAGTACAAACGGAACTAAAAACAAAAGTTAGATCGATACACTGCTTCTTGTGCAATGCAAATTGAACGCAACATGTATTGGAATAGAGTTAGTTCTTAATTGGAATCTTTAGTTCGGATTGCATTATAGAAAGTTACGTTTGTCGTACAAAGTATTCGTATGCAAATAGCAAAATTAAACCGATCGGGTGTTTGCAATACTGATCTGTTGATTATCTCGGATATGCATATGTTTTGTATTGGAATACTGCATGTATACTTTTGATGGTAATGTAAAAGTACGGTACATTTTCACTACTGGTTTTTTATCAAGAACAGGCCAAGTGCGTGTCAGCTACGCGCAATGTAGAGTTCCGTTCATCGAATATTACTCATTAACTATTTAGGGTACTGTAGCTGTGTTAGTGTTATTTTTAAATTCATCATTAAAAGAACTGCTGCCGTGAATTTTCACATGTCCAATATCGAGAATTTTGCTGGCAGATGGGGGCTCAACTCTAACCAAAATTAGCACTATTTCGCAAACGGGTCCCTGAATCAAAAATGGTCTTTACAAACAGATCTTATTTTTGAAAGACGTTTTACCACAGAAGAAATAATAGTACTTGTAATAAGTAGTTTTACACAATATTTCAAACTGTGGGGGACACGAGAGAAAAAAAAATCACCACTTTACATGGAGGGGAGGTACTCAGGGTACCTAAAAAAATCTACCACTTTTTAATTATTATAAATATTTTTTGTTTATCCAGGCACAAATTACATTTTTCTTGTACGGTCGGCCGCAGAAGTAGCTTAACATTATAGTACTTTGTAATAGTAACTGTTTCGACGTTTCCTAGCAACATTTATGATAAATTCAAGAAATGTAATGTGACAAGGTACTAAAATGTTAAGCTACTTCTGCAGCCGACTAGGCTATCTGTGCTATGCTGTGGTAGACGCAAGGACGGACGCACAGACGGGCGGACTTGACGAAAGTATAAGTGTTTAATAATATGAATAAATGTGTAAATAGAAAATAAATTATAGCCTAAAAATAATGTGTATTAGTGTCTGAAATGAAACAACCAGAGTCTCAGCCCCACAATGATTCCCTGTGTCGTGGGTGCCATGGACAACACACAAAGACAAGAACATGCACTCAGACCGAGAACATAACTTAAAACTCATCATTCAAATTTCCACCTCGCTAGGAATGAAACCTGACCCAGGACCTATGGCACGGCGATCCATTACGCCACAGATTCGTCAAACTATAGTCTGCACTACTCAGTACTCACATTCCCGAAGACCCGATCTTAACACCGAAAAAAGTCTTATATTCAACCCGTATAACGTCCAAACTGGTTTTACATTACTTAGATATAACCCTTACGTCGCTTTAACAACTCTACAAGTTACTTGGCAAATCGAGGGGTCTCATTAGCCTAATTCCCACTCGCCTCGTTACAAAAACACACTTTCATGCTGTAAAAGACCTTTCCGTTAAAAACGGCTCTTTTCTTCCTTACGAAGACTGCGAAAAGGCTAGGTGAATATACTGTTATATAGTAGTTGTGTTGTATACAGTTGTTACGAGTAGATTTTCTTTTACAAATCTTTCCTTGGCATGCAAATGTATCCCTCATTGCGACTCAAACTAATAGGGTCTTGGTTGTTTATGAGAATATGAAACGCAAACATGCATTTTACATGCATTTGTTTGTTGGCATCATATACACATACGTCTATACGGTGTTCAAAAATAGCTAAAGGCTATCCCAAAAATCGAGTTTGAAAATTATTTCGGGGATTGGAAGTAGCGCTGGCACTAGTGCATAATAATTATCTAGTGGAGACTATTTTGAAGGCGATAAAACTTATGTAGACGAATAAATAAATAAATTTTTTTTCAAAAAAATAAAATTCCTGTTATTTTTTGACACGCTACGTATGCCCAGATTAAAGGTACGTATGTATATTGATACGTGAAGCAAATACCTTGCACCCCTTTTTACGACATTTACGCGGACGTTAACATGGTGAAAGAGTGTAGAAAGCTAATATTTTTATATAATATGCATTAGAAAAATATAAAATTAGTAAAAATGAACACAAAGCACATTGCATTTGACACACAAACGCGCTTATGATACACAATAAAGCCAACTTTATTAACTCTGACACTCGGTCGAAGTTTGACCGCAGAGCGGGTCTTTAGTTATTAAGGAATTTCTAACTGATCGATGTAACAGGGAAGATATTTGATGAAAACTATCACTAGGAGTATTTATTAACACGATGAATTCCATAACACAAAATAAAATTTTATTAAATTGTATGCTTTCTTTAACTATTATTTCTATGGTATTAAAAAACAAATCAAAATATACATACTATGCAGACCTTTTTGGAATGCTTCAGTAGAATTTAATTACTACCCAGACATAAATCTCTATGCAACCATAAATCACCCGTCGTCATTACATTTCTGATTTCACGTCCTTATACAATAATTTAACGTCTTTTGTACAATAATATTTAACGACTTTTATTCAATCATATTTAACGTCGTATATAACGTCTTATAAATTGTGTATGAAGCTGGAAGCTACATTAAGCAAAATTTCTAAGAGAAATTTTATACTGAAATTATTTCTACGGTCCACGTTAAAGAGCCCGGCAGTTTACACATAGTTCTTACGGGCGGCAAAGACGAGGAATAAAAAGATGATTGAATCCCAAATTGCACTTTGTGGACTTCTTTATAAAGCACGACGCTTTTCGACTGGATGAAAAGTAAAAAATTATACGTATTATTAACAGTTGAAAAACGGGGATGAAAAACTTATGCAGAATTATTTAAGGATTTTTTGTTTTGGTATTTGGCTATTTGCTTCGATATTTTGTGTATTATAAATTTATGACTACTGAATATTCCGACGGTCAAGTTCTTTATCTGCTTGACCACTCGTTTCTATACATAATTAACCACAAAATGTTTTTGCGTATTTCAATTTCGTCAAAAATCTATAACACAGGACTCTTAATTCTAAAATTCTCGTGAAGTTTACATTTATTTTATTTTAAAGATCGCTTAAGTACATTATATCTCACCTAAAACATAAATGTGAAATGAGAGCCAAGTTCAAAAAAAAGTATTGAGATGGGTGCAAATCAAATGTAAAGCTTGAATTACACCCATTTAAATCTCTATTATTATATTGTGCAAAGCAGTGATAGCCTAGCGGTTAGAACTCGTCGTCTCTCGAACGTAGGGGCCCGAGTTCAAATCCTGGCACGCACCTCTGATTTTCAAATATTATGTGCGTATTAGAAGTTAATTATCACTTGCTTCGGTGAAGGAAAACATCGTGAGGAAACCTGCACACCAGAGAGTTCTCCATAAAGTTCTCAAAGGTGTGTGAAGTCTACCAATCCGCACTTGGCCAGCGCGGTAGACTATGGCCTGTACCCCTCACATTGTGAGAGCAAACCCTGAGCCCAGCAGTGGGACAATTATGGGTTGTTGCTTTTGCTTTGCTTTGCATATCTTTTGTTATTTGTAAAATTACTCTATACAGTGGAACCGCTAATTCACTACTTTCACTAATTTATCAATAATTTTCAGTTTTTAGACGTTTTCCTTTGTATACATGACTATCATGACATCTAAATAACTGTTTGAGGTTTGAGGTATGTTTATGAAATTTGGAGCATATATGTATTTTGCAAGTCTCAGTAATATGAGCCAAATTTTACAAGTTTATGTGGAATAGTTTTTGAAATATAAGGGGGTCAAAAGTGGCTCCAAATGGTTCGTGTAAACACACGGTGCTGCTCGCTAGTTCTGTTAGCTTGAACTTGGCTTGAGACGCTACCGCGTGTCTATATGATAAATGCTCAAGAGCCTTCGAAGGCTTAATAAATTTTAACTAAAGCTCTCTGAAACAACATGGAATACCCAGATCTTCAGAACTACAAAGCCAACGACTAAAAGTTGTCGTGTAGCAAGTCGTAACCTCTAAAGTGACTTTAGACTGTAACTATCAAAGTACGTTAGAACCGAATAATTTGCATTTTACTAAGATCATTTTGAATTGCGGCGAATCGAAGGCTCCTTTGGAAATGTTCCAGCCCTTATTACCTATTACCATCTGATGATAATGTGATCGGAGTCATTCTGTATTCAATAATAATATGGTAATGTTCCCTGTACCTTTCTGATCAGCGTTACTGGGTACTTACCCAGTAACTTTTAATACACAAACTTTTGTGTATCCAAATGTTTGTGTATCCAAATCCAAATTTTGGCCGTATAAGAGTGGTTTAGTAGACTAGTGTGATAATGACCACAATTCCATAACAGCACCAGGGTGTCAGTCGTAAGAAGTGCCAGAGCTCCTCCTGTTTGGTAGGAGGGTTTCAGGTATTAGTTAAGTATTAGTCTGCCCGTGAAGGCTGTCTGGCAGAATACCACACTCTTTCTTAGAAAATAAAAAAACATACAAATCAATTCGACATATCAATTCGATATTGAGAACATCACCCAAAGAAATCATTAGGCACAAACCGTAAAGTCCGGACAAAAAAGGTAAGTTTATCGTAATTTTTAAGGCAGAGAATGTTTACAAAAACTATATCTTTAATTGACATAATTATGATGGAACTGTAGTGAAGCAGTAACTTTTAAATAGTAAGTAAAAATCATGATCCACTGAATAGTCAAAATATCGGAATAAAATACAAAAATCGTGTGTGCCTACTTTTAGTTTTTAGTAGGATATAGAATTCATAAAATATCCTAGGGCTGACTGATTTTGACACCTAGTTAAGTAAATGTTGTGCATGCCTTTAATTTAAGTACATATAAAAATTTTGGTCTATAACATAGTAATGTATATTATGTACCTAGTTGGCGTGCCATAAATAAATAAATAAAAAATGGTTGAACTACTTATCATTAAAGAAGTTTTATCTGGTTTTGTTCATCAGTTCTTCTTCACTGACTGATACATTTGGAATAAAAATATTAAATTTACTGCTTAACTGCTGTATATCTATAAAAGATGAGTAGGTACTTTACATTCCTCACAAATTCCATCATCACAACTTAACTTTGACAAAAATGAAACCAATCTACATAATATGCTTTCAATTCGAAATATTCTAATTGGTTCATAAATGACGGTTTTCTTAGGTAACAAACATCAACAAATATAAACGTTCCTCCGTTTTAATTTGAAGTTGATTTAAAAATAAAATTATTCCTAAACGTACTTTTTAACAAACAGAACTACATTAAAATTAGTTACAATGTGATAAAGTTACTGTCCGTTATTCCGACGTCCGGTCCGATAACAGTTTAGCTTCCTCCGGGATTGGAGTGCGTTATGCCAGCAACAACACAATAGATATATTTTCGCATTTACTTTATTTCATGTATTTATTTATTTATTTTTAACACGTTTAAATTTTAAATAACGGTCGATGAACTTAATGCAACTGTTTAGTGACCCATAAAATCTTTTTTTATAATATTAGTTTAATGGCAAGCTGTTTTGTACATCGTAATATGTTGATCATATTACGATGTACAATGTAACATTGTTATTGAATAAAATTAAGACTTATTTACTGAAAATAAAGTTCAAAAATGATAAATTACTGCAAACTTATAAATAGCTTACAAAAACCTATTGCGGTTAACATTTTTCCACGTCGCGTCGCATTGTTTATTTATCACTCCCTTTTTTGGTGTCACTAATAATTCAGTATACCTACCTATCTGTTTTTTGAAATCTACTTGTGAATGAAATTTTAACAAAAAAATTCAAATAAGTATCATTCAAATAAACTGTTGTTAAAATACACAAACAAAATTAAAATAAAAACATGATAGCCCTTTTTAAAGAAAAACTAAAAAAAATCCAGTTTCCCTACAAAAATTCTCCCATTATTAACAGTACCTACTCAACCCTAAAAACCCATATCGAATACAGACTTAACCCTTTGTTTAATACTGCTCATTCAAGGCACACAGTCATATCTCTCGAGTTTGTTAACTAGCGCAGAAACTTTCAGTTTACACATACAGTATACCATTTAACCTCTGTGCTCTTGTTTAATTGAATCGCGCTAAAGGATTGGTCGAGATGAACTGGTTTTTACTATGTGGTGTTTGGACATTAAGTTATTTCGTTGTCGCTGAAGCTAATTTTACTTTTACGTATGATAGTGAGTATTTTGAATACCTATTTTAATATTTGGTTCTGGTGTTTTATGGAAATAGCGATGTTGATTTCGATGTTGCGACCTAAATACGTAAAAACTTGTCACGGTTGATTTTAGGGTAGTAATAGCTTTCTAGTAAAAGTGTTAAACATTACTTTAGTGTTTTTAGGGTTCCGTACGAAAAAACGAAAAATGGAACCCTTATAGGATCACTCGGGCGTCTGGGCGACCGCCGCGGCGCCGGTCACAGCCAATTTACTCCGAAACTACTGGGCCAAATAAGTTGTTTGGTACTCATGTACTTTTTTGTGACCCACAGACGGAGTTATAAAATAAACAACTGAATTTTGAAAAAAAATATCGAAATCAAAATTAAACAAAAACTGTTTCCAAACCGTATCGTATGGTATGTCAAATGAAAGGGCTTGTTGTGGGGATCTAAAATATATTTTTGTTATTGTTCTATAATGGATAGTTTGAAAATTAAAGCCAAAAATGGACCATCCCCCCCATTATCTCCGAAACTACTGATGCTAGAATTTTGAAAAAATACAGAGTATAGCTCTTTACTTAAATATTACAGGAAAACCTTTAGGAAGTCTAAAAAACACTTAAAAAACGGAAAAATTAATAAAATAGAAAAATAATGGGAAATACATAATCAACGTACGGAACCCTCTCCAAGCGAGTTTAACTCGCACTTGTTAAGTTTATTTTATTTAATTAGCCGACAAACTTAAATATGATTAGGTACATAAAGTTTGAATAATACAACACACAGTTATTGTTGTAGTAGTTATATTTCGTAATCATATTAAGTTATACAATGATTTTGAAACCAACAAAACATAATGAATGGAAAAATCCATAAAACGCTTTTTATTTCATGATTCAATCAGTAGTTAATATTTTCAAATTAATTATTTCCATTTGATCGGCCATTTTAATAATTAAAGCAGTTTCCAAGATCTCTGGCCGCATTTCAAATTTTATACCGAAGTCGATACGGAGTTGAAACTTCTGATCGAGTTATCAAAGTTTAAAGTTAAAAAGTTGATGCCAGGATTGTACAATTGTTTGGGAACTGCGAATAAAGACGTATCTCAACAGATTTAATTTACAAAGATATAATATAGCTACCATCTTGCTTGATTCGGCCGCCAAAAATCTGGTCGTGTTCCTTCTAAGCCTTGTAGTCAGTATAAGCTCTATTTCTTCTTTTTTCTCCCTTCTTTCTTGATCAGTAACGCACATGATATAACTGATTTCAATGAATGACGTAATCATTTACAGTCAGGTAGCTGGCACGCTCGTTTATTGGCTTGTTACAAAGAAGATAACGTGGGAGTCTTCATAGTGAATAGGCTTTTACAGTGCGCTCACCATCTTCGCCTTAATTGTGTCGCCTTAATCAAGTAAAAAATTCCCATTAAAAAACATTGAACTATTATTACTAGCGTATAGAATAGTAATAGAATAGTACCTATATGTAAGTGTCTTCAAGGCAAGAGTGAATAGGCTTTTACTAAGTTAATGCGTTTTACCACCCATGACTACATCACCACTTACCATCAGGTGGGATAGTAGTCAAGCATTAACTTATAAGATATAAAAAAGAAATAGAACTGACATCCCGAACCCAATGTTTGCGCAACGAACTGTTCATCGATTTTGAAAAGCGCACGGGGGCTCGATTTTGAAAATAGAACCTCCCAGCGCGATACAAAGGTTCGCGATGTCTGTTCTGGTACTTTAGTACATTATACTTCATACATACATTAAAAGTACATGTACATTAAAAATCTGTCTTATCATTCCCAGTGGCGAAGAAGTGCAGTGAACATCTTTGTCAACACGGCTACAGCTATGAGATCTACTATCGAGTGGATGCACAAGATCTCAGAAAAATAAAAAAAGATCCTGATGTGGTATTCGAAATGCATCTCGCGATCCTGGCAGCCAGCAATGGACACATTCTCTTGTCAACTGTCCCTCAACCTACCTCCCTTGACCCGGTTTATGAAATAGGTAAAGGCACTTACGCCCCAACTCAGAGTCACTAACGGAATTTGTATGGTGATACTTTACTAAGGAGCGAATAAAGTAATCGTTAGTGACTCTGAGTTGGAGCGTTAGTGTCTAACAATAAGTACCTACCTATACACAGGATGAATTTTTTAAGTGGGCGTGGATAGCCAAATTCTAAACTATGAGAAATAGCGCAGTGGTTTTTTCAAAATCAACGGGTTAGGTACATTCCCGGCTAGGAATATTAATTTTTCAAAACTCTAATGATGCAGTTTTAGTTTTCATTAAAATCGGCCCCGAGACTCCTTTGAGCATTTTTCGCTATTACTCATAAACTATGAGTCATAGTTCAGAATTTTACCATCCACGCACACTTGAAAAATTCAGCCTGTATTATAAATAATTCAATCAAAATCTTCCTACTAACCTTCTAACGTAATGAAATTCGACAGCAAGCTCGGTCGATAGTTAAATGATTGATTGGTAGTAGTGATAATAGCACCAAAATTTCCTAAACGCTTCCGTGTCTCCAAGGGTGCATTGCACCGACAAACCTTGTGTGTGAGATACCAGTTCCCTGTTGTATCGTATGAGAAGTGTTATATTCGTGTGCTACTTGACATAATTTAGCTCATACCTACACATAATATCTAAAACGGGCGCTCATTCAGTTCAAAGACATACTAACTAGCTACTAACTATATTATTCGCAGTATCTCGCTGATAAGTGCGAGTGAGCGCACAATGTGCTTCACCCTGCTATATAATAATCTACAGTTAATATAGTTACCATTATTATTAATTTGGCTGTTGCGTGACAATTGTTCCCTGTTTATGGTCCCGTGTGTTAAAAGCCATACGAGACGTGTGGATAAGTAAAGAATTTCTTTCTTTCGTTGGCCTAGTAAATAGTAACAAAATTGATGTAAAATCTTTACACCTTTATTCGGAAGCGACGATAAGATAAAATTGGTCAATATATTTATTCTACAGACAATATTAATAGGTATCATTTGGCTCAGTCAGTTTTGGCTTCGCAACTATGTAGTTCACGAACATTCTTGAATCATAATATTCTTCATCAATAATATAATAACAGATAATATGGTTACTTTTAAATGCTATTTTATCTATTTATAAATTGTTTTCTTCGAAAAATTATAACTGGCGCGCATATTGTTATTTTATGGTATCACGAATGAAACAATTACGTTTCAATCTTACCTTAATTACATTTAATTATTGCAATTAAATCTATTGTGAACTCACATTAACACGAGTACCTTAACTTAATGTAAACATAATCCTTGATTATGGCCTTACCTACTCAAAGGTAATAATAATTATAATCAAAAAAAATATTCCAGTTACAACTTTAAAAATGTGTATTTTTTTAAACGAATAGGACTGAATACCAGGTAAAAGTAAATTTTGGTTATATATTTTGATTAGGCATTAAATTTTTCCTTCAAATTTATTTTATGTCCTTGCCTTGTTTGATGAGAGATGAAATATGTTTATTTACTATGTTAACAGTGGTCGGCGGCGGTGGTAACAAGTTTACTGAACTGAGAAGGAATCTCCGACGAAATGCACAGGCTTCAGCCAAAACTCTCGGCATATTGTCCTCGATTGAGTTTAGAGCTTTCTATATCAAGATCACTGAAGGTACAAATATATCTACCAAATATTTTTTATCAAGTTAGTATTAGTTCATCTTGCAACAATTCGTATGATGGTTCATCTTCCTCATATCACAGTATGTAATCTATATATTATTATGTAAAAGGCAAAAGTGATTGACTGATGTATCAACGCACGGCTAAACCCGGCTAGAAACTTAAAATTTCGCTCACGTATTCCTCTTATGACGTAGGCATTCAGTAAGGAAGGATTTTTCAAAATTCAACCCCCTACGGGGTGAAATATCGGACAAATATGATAAGCATAATTTCCGCGTGCTAAGCTGCGGGCAACATCTAGTCGCAAATAAGTTTGAAAGGAGTAACCAAATGTAAACAAAAAAAAGTAAATGAATTAAATTAAAACAGTATTTTTTATAATTATATTCTTATTTACATACAGATGGTTTGATTGAATTTGGTCGAGAAGGGGATCCTTTGCCAGTCTTCACCTATCAAGACATGAACCCTCTGACAATCAGATACTTCAGTTTTGCAGCGTGGAATGGAGTGGAAGCTAAGTTCTTATACGATTGTCCCCAACCTGGTGATAATGACACCACTGGTAATGATCAGATTTCCCATTAATACACTTGCACCCTGCCCGCGACTTTACTCGCGTTTTCTGGAATAATACGTACTCTATGTCTTATTCCAGATCATGGTCTACCTGTGGGCTAAATTTCATGAAAATCTGTTTAGTACTTTTTGCGTATAAGAGTAACATACAGACTTTGACATTTATAATATTAGTAGGACAAATTGCTCAAAATTAATTTTTCAAATTAGGTAACTTGACAGTGGAATCCGCGATGAGTTTCAAAATTGAAGTTCGAGTCCGAGATCTTGATATGTGATTCTCTAATCATCTGGTACGCACTTGCGAGGTGAAGGGAGTCTCGAACTCTTACTTCAATTTAGAAACTCATCGTGTATTCCGCTGTCAAGTTACAAAACAAAAGCGAACTTGCATCATATTGACATGTCATTATCTAATCATCTAGTACGCACTTGCGATGTGAAGTGATCCTAGAACTCGAACGTCAATTTTGAAACACCGCTGTCAAGTTACAAAACTGAATAGCGTTCCTGTTTAGAAAATCTTGTTGCTGACGAGCTTACCATATCTTCAGAGATGTGTGAAGTGTGCTAATCACTTGGCCAGATTGGCGTATTTTAGAATGTATCTTACATTGTGAGAAATAAGAAACTTACAGCAGTCTTAAGGTGAACTATATCAAACTAAGGAACTGTCTTTTACGGATATTTTCGTAAGCTGAAGAGAATTTGGTGCTTACTCAATGAAAGTCAACCGGTACTTTTCTCCAACACTTAAATTTTTATTCACAAGTTTTTCGCATAACTACTATATACATCAGGAATTATTTCACTATGCCTCTTTATCTCTCCTCCCTGTATCTCTTTTCTCTCTTTTTTTAATGTAACTAGTCCACCATGCTGCTGACGATCCAAATAATGGTAAGTGTCTACCGTCACCAATGGGCATTAGTCACGCCAAAAGCATCCCCTATCCGTTGCCGACCAAGACAGAAGTGAAAGAAAGAAAGCTTCCAAGCAAAAGGCTGGTAGTTAACCAGGCACAAAAAGACAAATTCTTCAATAACAATGAGATTTTTCATGACTTTTACATTTCAGTGACAACAAACTCCGAAGCTGTTGAACCGACGCTATCAAACACAGACTCGTTGAAGAGGACGCTACTGCTATACAGAGATCCCGTTATGCCACCGGCACCAAAAGTAAACGTCCAACTAGGATTACAAGTCAACAGCATCAGTTACAATGCATTAGAAGCTAAGTTGACTACTGGAATGTCTATCGTGGCGGTAAGAAGCATAAAGATCTCGCTGCACTCTTTGACAAGGCGAAGCATATTACGCGCTCACTCGCACTTAGGCGCAATATGCTTCGCCCTGCTTGCACTTTATATCAACGACTGCAGCCAGATACTGCGATTACTATAGTAGGACAACTTGAATAAGTTCATATCGATTATGTAAATGCACGTTAAGATTTTATTATGGTATTTTTGGTTTCATTTCCGAAATCAACCTTCAGTCATAGACATAGCAACGTGAAGAAGAAAGTTTAGACTGCAAGATGGTTGAAGTTTCTTTATACCCTTGTTTTACTTATACGCATCGTAAAAAATGCTTTTTACCTGAATTCAATAAAGGAGGAGACCTTTTGAGTGTAATCCGTTCTTAATTTGAATGTTTTTTATGTGTGTTAGTCCATAAATTTTACCGTGTTTGATGTTTTTTTTTATGTTCGAAAGCTGGGGCTTGTCATGTGGGACCATTTAAAGAGCGAGATCTGACGAGTTTTTGAGTTATCCCTAATAATAAAATTGTGATAATGGTTATTTTGTTCGCCTACGGATTTCATTTCATAGATCAATTAATTTAGTACCCAACAATAATAATGTTCACTAAAAGTTTTTAATGTTACTGAGTATTGATAAAACATTTATTTCCAGACCTGGATAGATGACAGCATGGCTTGGAATCCAGCTAAATTCAACGACACAGCCATGGTCACTTTCCGTCCAGGGCAAATTTGGAATACGAAGTTCTTCGTTTTTAAGTACACATTAAACTTTCATTTTTAAGTTTTTCCATTGTTAAGTTATTAGATACATGACTTAGGTGTACCTACTGCCTAATATTAAAAAGCGATACAAATATCATTGAGATTAGAGCGTTTTTTAACCTCCGACGCAATCCGAGGGGTGCTGTAAATTTGACCTGTCTGTGTATCTGTTGTCTGTCTGTGGTATCGTAGCTCCCAAACAGATCCTCACTCAGGGAAGACCGAGCCCAGCTGAATGGTTACGGGTTGCGATAGTGACGAAAATGATGATGAAAATGGTGATTTGGATCATGATGAACACCTTCTTTCTCATCAATTCCTTCGTGTAAAAAAATAAAACAAAAAAGGATTTTGAAATAAATTGATACCATTATTCCTTACATTCTACAAATAAGTACCAGGGAGACAAAAACGAATCTACTCAATTTATAATCAAGTAGGTTTCGAGTACTAAACGAACTCATGTTACAACAGATTGTATTGTACAACCTTGCTGGTCAGTGGCGTATAATTACGAAAGACAAATATTTAAGGTAAAATCTATCGTACCTATCTGATCTAGTTATTTTGTTTGAAAGGCGACTTATTCGAGAGTGTTCTTAGCTATGTTTAGTGTCGGGTTTTTTTTACATTTTAATTTAAGAATGTTTGCTACAGTTTTTTATTTCTTTTTTTAGTTCAGATAGCAGCAGTATGCTAAATCCGAGAAAATCCGAACCTATAATGATGATCAATAACGGCGAGGCAACTTACCATTTCCAGACCCAAGTGGATACATGGTGCGCTCAATATAATGTCACAGTGAACAGGTTAGATTTTATTTTACATTCTAATAATATTATAAATGCGAAAGTATGTAAGGATGTATGGATGTTTGTAAAGGTCGATAACGTAACGTGTTTTTACCCCGCACGGGATGGGGACGGGGCATAAATATACGTATACGTGCGTGCCCCATTCCCGTCCCGTACGGGATTCCGCTGCCTATGCACAGTCGTATACATTTTTTTTACATTTATAGTTGGAAGGTGGAAGAGGGTCATAGGTTTTACAGTTGGTTCCTCTTAATATCTCTTAAATTTTGGAACTATTACTTATTTATTCTTGCACCAGGAATTTTCACCAATTTGAAGACATCTGATCAGCTTGAAAATTGGACGTAATTTCTGAAAAACGTTCCAACCCACAAATAAGTGAGAAATTGTAAACTTGTAAACACAATAAATTGAGTTAATAGTGCCAAACTGACTACGTGATGCACATTAACCAGCTGTCAAAATTTGATAACTCTACTGTCACTATAAATGTCATGTACGACTTAGTAGCCCAACCCACATAGTATGGGGAATACAAATATTTATTTAACTAAAACAGTCCAAGCGTCCTGAAACGTTTTTATTTTATATTGTTTTTACTATACACACTTAGAATTTAATTCATAAAAATGATCCAAACATCACTAATAACTGGCAAAATAATAATAAAACCAGTTTATAATGAAAAAAGACATGACGTAACCAAAAACAAATTAAGTTAATCTTTTGAAGTTAAATTATCGCCTAATTCTTGAAGAAAGCATATTACAAAGTTGATAAGTACCTATTTAAATGACAAGACTACTTGGACATGAGTTTTTATATTAAATATTGCAATAAGTAGTATTAAGTGCTGTCTGTAACTGTGAGTAGGAAAAAAATAGTCCCGGTAGTTTCTTGCCACTTCTTCTCCCGGGACCACTCACGGTAGGGATTTGTTGAAGCGATGGCGTTGAGTGACTTTCGAAAAGTGTTTGTAACACACCCACTTCGAATAAAACTTATTTCATTTCTTCATCTTCTATTTCAGCATTTAAATCTGGTTCACCTCCAAATTCTTCTATATAATTAGTCAACCCTTCTATACATTTTCACTGTTTATAAAATGACAGACAATCCTCAGGAATCAAGTGAAACATTGACTTAAACTCATTTAGCCTGAGTAATAGGCTTCCCATTTGGCCAAAGAGGAACAAAGAGTTCTGGGTTTAAAGGAAGCAGGATTCCTCTGAATTTCCTCCCTATGTATAACTCTTTGCACTCACCAATATCTTAATATTTCATGAAGATAGAATATCGCTCACCTAGTAATATAATGGCACATCTACAAAAAATGCGAAGTTGAGTTTATATGGTATATATACGTGTTTAAAAGTGCATAATCTTCATAGTGATAAATATGTATTAATGTCTATACTAGTAATCAAACCCATACAATCTGTAAAAAACGTAAAAAGAACCCATAAATTAATTTTAAACATTTTTATAAAATTTTTGAATTTCGTTTCTGTACAAATATGCCAAACATAGATGTGCCGTTGTATTACTGGGTGAGCGATATGTATATGCTATCCTTTTTTGACTGAATATGTTTAGTTTTCAATGACTTTTTTCATTATAAACTCGTTTTATTATTATTTTGCCAGTTACTAATGATGTTTGGAACGTTTTTATGAATTGATATTTCATAACGTGACATAAATATTGTAATATATCAAAAACGTTCCAAAGCTATGTTTTTGCCAATATTAAAAAAAATATCAATGTTGGAAGTCCTAAATTAGGTTATCTAAAAATTTTAACATGTTATCTATAGCATAACAAAACTTGAAGTTTAAACTAAAGTGATTTCATGAAGTAATACAGGGTTGAACTTAAACCTCGATTTTCTCAAAATGTTATGTTTGTGGATTGGAACGTTTTTCTGGAACTACGTCCAATTAATACAGCGCTCTAGTGCCGATGACAATACAATAATTCAAATTCAGGGTATTTTTTTTAACATAATTTTATTTTCTTTACAGATGGCCTCGGGACGAATACGAATGCCTCATAGTAATCGAACCATGGGAAATACACGAGACAATTGGTCTAACTAGCTTACCTCCTCACCACAGCGCGTTAAAACTCGTAAGTATTTTTAAAAGATACCAATAACGCAGGAACTGCTGAACCAATTTCAACTGATGATATTTTTGGCGCACAGGCATTTATGACTATATGCGAGTTTTAGAATACATACCTAATAGATAACTTTTCGATCTGTTTCCGCGAGATAAAAGCTAGAAAGTATGGAGAATCTGATAATATATCAGAAATTAGTGATATAGTTTTCAAATGTATATTATACTTTTAAATTGTATCCCATATTTTTTTATTAATCACACATCTAGATCCAATTGTAAAGAACACGCAGACGAAATAAAGAAAAGAGGCAATTAGCATTATATTAATTTTTTTTTTTTTATTGAAAGCATTTTTTTTAGTTCGCAGACATTGACGAAGTAGTCCGAAATGGGTGGGAAGTGACAACGAAACAGTTCATAGCCAATTACTCAAAGTGGACCGAGATGTATCCTGTATATAATAACAATACGCACCAGAGTGACAGATATATCGTGTATGTGCATTTGCGAAGACAAGCCACGCTACACAATATCATGTTTTACACTCCTTTGATTGGTAAGGTATCCTTATTCAAACTCAAAGTGAAATCATTTATTTTATGTAGGTATTATTCCAAACACTTATGAACGTCAAATCTTTTCAATCGTTTCGGAAAGGTGCCTTATAAGAAACGGTGTAAGACACTCCTCTGCACATCTTTTTAAAACAAACTTATTTCATATTACTGGCTTGAGCGGAACCAACTGGGTATATCTATTTCCTAGCGTCCTTGTCATAGAAATATTCCTGCTCCTATTGTTATTCATCTACATACCTATAGATACTCATTAGAGCGCAAACATTAAACCATTTCTGAGATTAGCGAAAACAAATGTACAGACAAACATCAAAGAAAAACTGACAAAAAATGTATGTTTTTGGGGATCAATTGTATTAATAAATAATGGTGGAAAATTAATTGGGGCTAATCAAAAATATTTTTAAACATACTCGTACAATTTCATTGGGCAATTCTCTCGAATATCGAGATATATTATACTTATAGATATGTGACATATAATATTGTTAAATTGTAATGCAGGGTTAACCCAACCTTTTATGCGTGGTGCCCGGATAATAAAATATTTCCATGCCCCCCTTTATTTTTCTTCATTGATTCAATAAAAAATTTCGGCCGATTGGAACAAGGTGGTGCGACTTAATCTGTTTGTAAGTGTTTTAAATCATAAACAATGTTGAGTATATTAGAGTTTATGAGTAGATTAAAACATCTGAACACTTTATGCCCTCCTTAAGATCTCTCTACGCCCCACCAGGGGGGCACGCCTCACCGGTTGGGAAGTATGGTAGTGAACTTAGCAGATCATTTCCCAGCAGATCAAAAAAAAATGTGAGTTCTGTTCGCATGCACAAGAGTTCTAGAGTTCCTGATGCTTTTGGAGAATAGTTCTGGCGATTTAACCCAAAAAAATAAATCGATGAAATGCTCTGCTAACTTCCTGACGCAGCAGATCATTTTTTAGTAGATCAAAAATAAAAAAGAGTTCTAGTCACGTGCAGTGAGTTCTACAGTTTCTAGTAATTTTGGGTAATAGTTCTATCGATGAAATAAAAAATAATAATAATAAAAAGACGTAAATAAAAAAAATAATAATTTCAAAAATTATGTAAAAATTGTTATTTTATTTCTAGAAGCTAGAACTATTAAGATTCTCATTCAATTGTAGAAGAACTATAATGGAAAACACAAAACATTTCCAGAACTCACGCCAAACTGCCAGCAGAGCATAGGTGAAAAGTTGATATATCGAAATTTCATAAATTGTGAAAAAAAAACAGTTGTTGTCTTTCTAGAAGCCAGAACTATCAAGTTTCTCGTTCAACAGTGTTAGAACAACAATCGAGAATACAAAACATTCCCGGAACTCACGTAAAAATGTCAGCAGAGCATAGGTGAAAAGTTAATATATCGAAATTTCGCGAGTTGTGAAAAAAAAATATGTTGTAGTCTTTCTACAAGCCAGAACTCTCAAGTTTCTCGTTCAACAGTATTAATACAATAATCAAGAATACAAAACTTTTCCGGAACTCACGTAAAAATATCAGCAGAGCATAGGTGAAAAGTTAAAATATCGAAATTTCGTGAGTTGTGAAAAAAAAATAGTTGTAGTCTTTCTAGAAGCCAGAACTATATAGTTTCTCGCTCAACAGTATTAGTCCAACAATCAAGAACACAAAACTTTTCCGGAACTCACGTAAAAATAACAGCAGAGCATAGGTGAAAAGTTAAAATATCGAAATTTTGTAAAATTTGAAAAAAAATAGTTGTAGTCTTTCTACAAGCCAGAACTCTCAAGTTTCTTGTTCAACAGTATTAATACAACAATCTAGAATACAAAACTTTTCCGGAACTCCCGTAAAAATGTCAGCAGAGCATAGGTGAAAAGTTAAAATATCGAAATTTCGTGAGTTGTGAAAAAAAATAGTTGTAGTGTTTCTAGAAGCCAGAACTATCAAGTTTCTCGTTCAACAGTATTAATACAACAATCAAAAAAACAAAACTTTTCCGGAACTCCCGTAAAAATGTCAGCAGAGCATAGGTGAAAAGTTAAAATATCGAAATTTCGTGAGTTGTGAAAAAAAAATAGTTGTAGTCTTTCTAGAAGCTAGAACTATCAAGTTTCTCGTTCAAAAGTATCAATACAACAATCAAGAATACAAAACTTTTCCGGAACTCCCGTAAAAATGTCAGCAGAGCATAGGTGAAAAGTTAAAATATCGAAATTTGGTAAAATTCGAAAAAAAAAATAATTGTAGTATTTCTACAAGCCAGAACTCTCAAGTTTCTCGTTCAACAGTATCAATACAACAATCAAGAATACAAAACTTTTCCGGAACTCCCGTAAAAATGTCAGCAGAGCATAGGTGAAAAGTTAAAATATCGAAATTTGGTAAAATTCGAAAAAAAAATATTTGTTGTCTTTCTACAAGCCAGAACTCTCAAGTTTCTCGTTCAACAGTATTAATACAATAATCAAGAATACAAAACTTTTCCGGAACTCACGTAAAAATATCAGCAGAGCATAGGTGAAAAGTTAAAATATCGAAATTTCGTGAGTTGTGAAAATAAATATTTGTAGTCTTTCTAGAAGCCAGAACTATATAGTTTCTCGCTCAACAGTATTAGTCCAACAATCAAGATAACAAAACTTTTCCGGAACTCACGTAAAAATAACAGCAGAGCATAGGTGAAAAGTTAAAATATCGAAATTTCGTGAAGTGAAAAAAAAATAGTTGTAGTCTTTCTAGAAGCCAGAACTCTCAAGTTTCTCGTTCAACAGTATTAATACAACAATCTAGAATACAAAACTTTTCCGGAACTCCCGTAAAAATGTCAGCAGAGCACAGGTGAAAAGTTAAAATATCGAAATTTCGTGAGTTGTGAAAAAAAAATAGTTGTAGTCTTTCTAGAAGCCAGAACTATCAAGTTTCTCGTTCAACAGTATTAATAAAACAATCAAGAATACAAAACTTTTCCGGAACTCCCGTAAAAATGTCAGCAGAGCATAGGTGAAAAGTTAAAATATCGAAATTTCGTGAGTTGTGAAAAAAAATTAGTTGTAGTCTTTCTAGAAGCCAGAACTATCAAGTTTCTAGTTTAACAGTGAAAGTACAACAATCGGGAGTACGAAAAATTTCCGAAACTCACGCACAAATATCAGCAGAGCATAGGTGAAAAGTTAAAATATCGTAATTTTGTAAAATTTGGAAAAAAATAGTTGTAGTCTTTCTACAAGCCAGAACTCTCAAGTTTCTCGTTCAACAGTATAAATACAACAATCAAGAATACAAAACTTTTCCGGAACTCCCGTAAAAATGTCAGCAGAGCATAGGTGAAAAGTTAAAATATCGAAATTTGGTAAAATTCGAAAAAAAAATATTTGTGGTCTTTCTACAAGCCAGAACTCTCAAGTTTCTCGTTCAACAGTATTAATACAATAATCAAGAATACAAAACTTTTCCGGAACTCACGTAAAAATATCAGCAGAGCATAGGTGAAAAGATAAAATATCGAAATTTCGTGAGTTGTGAAAAAAAAATAGTTGTAGTCTTTCTAGAAGCCAGAACTCTCAAGTTTTTCGTTCAACAGTATTAATACAACAATCTAGAATACAAAACTTTTCCGGAACTCCCGTAAAAATGTCAGCAGAGCACAGGTGAAAAGTTAAAATAGCGAAATTTCGTGAGTTGTGAAAAAAAAATAGTTGTAGTCTTTCTAGAAGCCAGAACTATCAAGTTTCTCGTTCAACAGTATTAATAAAACAATCAAGAATACAAAACTTTTCCGGAACTCCCGTAAAAATGTCAGCAGAGCATAGGTGAAAAGTTAAAATATCGAAATTTCGTGAGTTGTGAAAAAAAAATAGTTGTAGTCTTTCTAGAAGCCAGAACTATCAAGTTTCTAGTTTAACAGTGTAAGTACAACAATCGGGAGTACGAAACATTTCCGAAACTCACGCACAAATATCAGCAGAGCATAGGTGAAAAGTTAAAATATCGAAATTTTGTAAAATTTGGAAAAAAATAGTTGTAGTCTTTCTACAAGCCAGAACTCTCAAGTTTCTCGTTTAACAGTATCAATACAATAATCAAGAATACAAAACTTTTCCGGAACTCCCGTAAAAATGTCAGCAGAGCATAGGTGAAAAGTTAAAATATCGAAATTTCGTGAAGTGAAAAAAAAAATAGTTGTAGTCTTTCTACAAGCCAGAACTCTCAAGTTTCTCGTTCAACAGTATTAATAAAATAATCAAGAATACAAAACTTTTCCGGAACTCACGTAAAAATATCAGCAGAGCATAGGTGAAAAGATAAAATATCGAAATTTCGTGAGTTGTGAAAAAAAAAATAGTTGTAGTCTTTCTAGAAGCCAGAACTATATAGTTTTTCGCTCAAAAGTATTAGTGCAACACTGAAGAACACAAAACTTTTCCGAAACTCACGTAAAAATAACAGCAGAGCATAGGTGAAAAGTTAAAATATCGAAATTTCGTGGGGTGGGGAAAAAAAATAGTTGCAGTCTTTCTAGAAGCCAGAACTCTCAAGTTTCTCGTTCAACAGTATCAATACAACAATCAAGATAACAAAACTTTTCCGGAACTCCCGTAAAAATGTCAGCAGAGCATAGGTGAAAAGTTAAAATATCGAAATTTCGTAAGATGTGAAAAAAAAATAATTTTAGTCTCTCTAGAAGCCAGAACTCTCAAGTTTCTAGTTCAACTGTGTAAGAACAACAATCGGGAGTTCAAAACATTTCCGGAACTCACGCAAAAATATCAGCAGAGCATAGGTGAACAGTTAAAATATCGAAATTTTGTAAACTGTGAAAAAAAAAATAGTTGTAGTCTTTCTAGAAGCCAGAACTATCAAGTTCCTTGTTCAACAGTGTAAGTACAACAATCAAGAATAAAAAACTTTTCCGGAACTCTCGTAAAAATGTCAGCAGAGCATAGGTGAAAAGTTAAAATATCGAAATTTCGTAAGTTGTGAAAAAAAAATAGTTGTAGTCTTTCTAGAAGCCAGAACTCTCAAGTTTCTAGTTCAACAGTGTAAGTACAACAATCGAGAATACAAAACATTTCCGGAACTCACGTAAAAATATCAGCAGAGCATAGGTGAAAAGTTAAAATATCGAAATTTTGTAAAATTTGAAAAAAATTGTTGTAGTCTTTCTGCATACCAGAACTATCAAGTTTCTAGTTCAACATTATAAGAACAACAATCGAAAATGCAAAACATTTCCAGAACTGACGTAAAAATATCAGCAGAGCATAGGTGAAAAGTTAAAATATCGAAATTTCGTGAGTTGTGAAAAAAAAATAGTTGTAGTCTTTTTACAAGCCAGAACTATCAAGTTTCTCATTCAACAGTATTAGTTTAATAATTATGAATGCCAAACTATTCCGGAACTCCCGTAAAAATGTCAGCAGAGCATAGGTGAAAAGTTAAAATATCGAAATTTCGTGAGTTGTGAAAAAAAAATAGTTGTAGTCTTTCTAGAAGCCATAACTATCAAGTTTCTAGTTAAACAGTGTAAGTACAACAATCGGGAGTACGAAACATTTCCGAAACTCACGCACAAATATCAGCAGAGCATAGGTGAAAAATTAAAATATCGAAATTTTGTAAAATTTGGAAAAAAATAGTTGTAGTCTTTCTAGAAGCCAGAACTCTCAAGTTTTTCGTTTAACAGTATCAATACAATAATCAAGAATACAAAACTTTTCCGGAACTCCCGTAAAAATGTCAGCAGAGCATAGGTGAAAAGTTAAAATATCGAAATTTGGTAAAATTCGAAAAAAAAATATTTGTAGTCTTTCTACAAGCCAGAACTCTCAAGTTTCTCGTTCAACAGTATTAATAAAATAATCAAGAATACAAAACTTTTCCGGAACTCACGTAAAAATATCAGCAGAGCATAGGTGAAAAGATAAAATATCGAAATTTCGTGAGTTGTGAAAAAATAAATAGTTGTAGTCTTTCTAGAAGCCAGAACTATATAGTTTCTCGCTCAAAAGTATTAGTGCAACAATGAAGAACACAAAACTTTTCCGAAACTCACGTAAAAATAACAGCAGAGCATAGGTGAAAAGTTAAAATATCGAAATTTCGTGGGGTGGGGAAAAAAAATAGTTGCAGTCTTTCTAGAAGCCAGAACTCTCAAGTTTCTCGTTCAACAGTATCAATACAACAATCAAGAATACAAAACTTTTCCGGAACTCCCGTAAAAATGTCAGCAGAGCATAGGTGAAAAGTTAAAATATCGAAATTTCGTAAGATGTGAAAAAAAAATAGTTTTAGTCTTTCTAGAAGCCAGAACTCTCAAGTTTCTAGTTCAACTGTGTAAGAACAACAATCGGGAGTTCAAAACATTTCCGGAACTCACGCAAAAATATCAGCAGAGCATAGGTGAACAGTTAAAATATCGAAATTTTGTAAAGTGTGAAAAAAAAAATAGTTGTAGTCTTTCTAGAAGCCAGAACTATCAAGTTCCTTGTTCAACAGTGTAAGTACAACAATCGAGAATAAAATTTTTCCGGAACTCTCGTAAAAATGTCAGCAGAGCATAGATGAAAAGTTAAAATATCGAAATTTGGTAAGTTGTGAAAAAAAAATAGTTGTAGTCTTTCTAGAAGCCAGAACTCTCAAGTTTCTAGTTCAACAGTGTAAGTACAACAATCGAGAATACAAAACTTTTCCGGAACTCACGTAAAAATATCAGCAGAGCATAGGTGAAAAGATAAAATATCGAAATTTCGTGAGTTGTGAAAAAAAAAATAGTTGTAGTCTTTCTAGAAGCCAGAACTATATAGTTTCTCGCTCAAAAGTATTAGTGCAACAATGAAGAACACAAAACTTTTCCGAAACTCACGTAAAAATAACAGCAGAGCATAGGTGAAAAGTTAAAATATCGAAATTTCGTGGGGTGGGGAAAAAAAATAGTTGCAGTCTTTCTAGAAGCCAGAACTCTCAAGTTTCTCGTTCAACAGTATCAATACAACAATCAAGAATACAAAACTTTTCCGGAACTCCCGTAAAAATGTCAGCAGAGCATAGGTGAAAAGTTAAAATATCGAAATTTCGTAAGATGTGAAAAAAAAATAGTTTTAGTCTTTCTAGAAGCCAGAACTCTCAAGTTTCTAGTTCAACTGTGTAAGAACAACAATCGGGAGTTCAAAACATTTCCGGAACTCACGCAAAAATATCAGCAGAGCATAGGTGAACAGTTAAAATATCGAAATTTTGTAAAGTGTGAAAAAAAAATAGTTGTAGTCTTTCTAGAAGCCAGAACTATCAAGTTCCTTGTTCAACAGTGTAAGTACAACAATCGAGAATAAAAAACTTTTCCGGAACTCTCGTAAAAATGTCAGCAGAGCATAGGTGAAAAGTTAAAATATCGAAATTTCGTAAGTTGTGAAAAAAAAATAGTTGTAGTCTTTCTATAAGCCAGAACTCTCAAGTTTCTAGTTCAACAGTGTAAGTACAACAATCGAGAATACAAAACATTTCCGGAACTCACGTAAAAATATCAGCAGAGCATAGGTGAAAAGTTAAAATATCGAAATATTGTAAAATTTGAAAAAAATAGTTGTAGTCTTTCTGCATACCAGAACTATCAAGTTTCTAGTTCAACATTATAAGAACAACAATCGGAAATGCAAAACATTTCCAGAACTGACGTAAAAATATCAGCAGAGCATAGGTGAAAAGTTAAAATATCGAAATTTTGTGAGTTGTGAAAAAAAAATAGTTGTAGTCTTTTTACAAGCCAGAACTATCAAGTTTATAATTCAACAGTATTAGTTTAATAATTAAGAATGCCAAACTATTCCGGAACTCCCGTAAAAATGTCAGCAGAGCATAGGTGAAAAGTTAAAATATCGAAATTTCGTGAGTTGTGAAAAAAAAATAGTTGTAGTCTTTCTAGAAGCCAGAACTATCAAGTTTCTCGTTCAACAGTATTAATACAACAATCAAGAATACAAAACTTTTCCGGAACTCCCGTAAAAATGTCAGCAGAGCATAGGTGAAAAGTTAAAATATCGAAATTTCGTGAGTTGTGAAAAAAAAATAGTTGTAGTCTTTCTAGAAGCCAGAACTATCAAGTTTCTAGTTCAACAGTGTAAGAACAACAATCGGGAGTACAAAACATTTCCGAAACTCACGCAAAAATATCAGCAGAGCATAGGTGAAAAGTTAAAATATCGAAATTTGGTAAAATTCGAAAAAAAAAAATATTTGTAGTCTTTCTACAAGCCAGAACTCTCAAGTTTCTCGTTCAACAGTATTAATACAATAATCAAGAATACAAAACTTTTCCGGAACTCACGTAAAAATATCAGCAGAGCATAGGTGAAAAGTTAAAATATCGAAATTTTGTAAACTGTGAAAAAAAAAAAGTTCTAGTCTTTCTAGAAGCCAGAACTACCAAGTTTCTAGTTCAACAGTGTAAGTACAACAATTGAGAATACAAAAAAAATCTAGAACTCACGTAAAAATATCAGCAGAGCATAAGTGGAAAAGTTAAAATATCGAAATATTGTAAAATTTGAAAAAAATAGTTGTAGTCTTTCTACATACCAGAACTATCAAGTTTCTAGTTCAGCAGTGTAAGAACAACAATCGGGAGTTCAAAACATTTCCGGAACTCACGCAAAAATATCAGCAGAGCATAGGTGAAAAGTTAAAATATCGAAATTTTGTGAGTTGTGAAAAAAAAATAGTTGTAGTCTTTCTACAAGCCAGAACTCTCAAGTTTCTCGCTCAATAGTATTAGTCCAACAATCAAGAATACAAAACTTTTTCGGAACTCACGTAAAAATAACAGCAGAACATAGGTGAAAAGTTAAAATATCGAAATTTTGTAAAATTTGAAAAAAAATAGTTGTAGTCTTTCTAGAAGCCAGAACTCTCAAGTTTCTCGTTCAAAGTATTAATACAACAATCAAGAATACAAAACTTTTCCGAAACTCCCGTAAAAAAGTCAGCAGAGCATAGGTGAAAAGTTAAAATATCGAAATTTTGTAAAATTTGAAAAAAATAGTTGTAGTCTTTCTGCATACCAGAACTATCAAGTTTCTAGTTCAGCAGTATAAGAACAACAATCGGAAATGCAAAACATTTCCAGAACTGACGTAAAAATATCAGCAGAGCATAGGTGAAAAGTTAAAATATCGAAATTTAGTGAGTTGTGAAAAAAAATAGTTGTAGTCTTTTTACAAGCCAGAACTATCAAGTTTCTCGTTCAACAGTATCAATACAACAATCAAAAATACAAAACTTTTCCGGAACTCTCGTAAAAATGTCAGCAGAGCATAGGTGAAAAGTTAAAATATCGAAATTTCGTAAGTTGTGAAAAAAAAAATAGTTTTAGTCTTTCTAGAAGCCAGAACTCTCAAGTTTCTAGTTCAAATGTGTAAGTACAACAATCGGTAGTACAAAACATTTCCGGAACTCACGCAAAAATATCAGCAGAGCATAGGTAAAAAGTTAAAATATCGAAATTTTGATTTGTTGTATTAATACTGTTGAACGAGAAACTTGATAGTTCTGGCTTCTAGAAAGACTACAACTATTTTTTTTTTCACAGTTTACAAAATTTCGATATTTTAACTGTTCACCTATGCTCTGCTGATATTTTTGCGTGAGTTCCGGAAATGTTTTGAACTCCCGATTGTTGTTCTTACACAGTTGAACTAGAAACTTGAGAGTTCTGGCTTCTAGAAAGACTAAAACTATTTTTTTTTCACATCTTACGAAATTTCGATATTTTAACTTTTCACCTATGCTCTGCTGACATTTTTACGGGAGTTCCGGAAAAGTTTTGTATTCTTGATTATTGTATCAATACTGTTGTACGAGAAACTTGAGAGTTCTGGCTTGTAGAAAGACTACAAATATTTTTTTTTTCGAATTTTACCAAATTTCGATATTTTAACTTTTCACCTATGCTCTGCTGATATTTTTGCGTGAGTTTCGGAAATGTTTTGTACTCCCAATTGTTGTACTTACACTGTTGAACTAGAAACTTGATAGTTCTGGCTTCTAGAAAGACTACAACTATTTTTTTTTCACAACTCACGAAATTTCGATATTTTAACTTTTCACCTATGCTCTGCTGACATTTTTACGGGAGTTCCGGAAAAGTTTTGTATTCTTGATTGTTGTATTATTACTGTTGAACAAGAAACTTGAGAGTTCTGGCTTGTAGAAAGACTACAACTATTTTTTTTCGAATTTTACCAAATTTCGATATTTTAACTTTTCACCTATGCTCTGCTGACATTTTTACGAGAGTTCCGGAAAAGTTTTGTATTCTTGATTGTTGTATTGATACTGTTGAACGAGAAACTTGATAGTTCTGGCTTGTAAAAAGACTACAACTATTTTTTTTCACAACTCACTAAATTTCGATATTTTAACTTTTCACCTATGCTCTGCTGATATTTTTACGTTAGTTCTGGAAATGTTTTGCATTTCCGATTGTTGTTCTTATACTGCTGAACTAGAAACTTGATAGTTCTGGTATGCAGAAAGACTACAACTATTTTTTTCAAATTTTAAAAAATTTCGATATTTTAACTTTTCACCTATGCTCTGCTGACATTTTTACGGGAGTTTCGGAAAAGTTTTGTATTCTTGATTATTGTATTAATACTGTTGAACGAGAAACTTGACAGTTCTGGCTTGTAGAAAGACTACAAATATTTTTTTTTTCGAATTTTACCAAATTTCGATATTTTAACTTTTCACCTAAGCTCTGCTGATATTTTTGCGTGAGTTTCGGAAATGTTTTGTACTCCCGATTGTTGTACTTACACTGTTGAACTAGAAACTTGAGAGTTCTGGCTTGTAGAAAGACTGCAACTATTTTTTTTCCCCACCCCACGAAATTTCGATATTTTAACTTTTCACCTATGCTCTGCTGTTATTTTTGCGTGAGTTCCGGAAATGTTTTGAACTCCCGATTGTTGTTCTTACACAGTTGAACTAGAAACTTGAGAGTTCTGGCTTCTAGAAAGACTAAAACTATTTTTTTTTCACATCTTACGAAATTTCGATATTTTAACTTTTCACCTATGCTCTGCTGACATTTTTACGGGAGTTCCGGAAAAGTTTTGTATTCTTGATTATTGTATCAATACTGTTGAACGAGAAACTTGAGAGTTCTGGCTTGTAGAAAGACTACAAATATTTTTTTTTTCGAATTTTACCAAATTTCGATATTTTAACTTTTCACCTGTGCTCTGCTGATATTTTTGCGTGAGTTTCGGAAATGTTTTGTACTCCCAATTGTTGTACTTACACTGTTGAACTAGAAACTTGATAGTTCTGGCTTCTAGAAAGACTACAACTATTTTTTTTTCACAACTCACGAAATTTCGATATTTTAACTTTTCACCTATGCTCTGCTGACATTTTTACGGGAGTTCCGGAAAAGTTTTGTATTCTTGATTGTTGTATTAATACTGTTGAACGAGAAACTTGATAGTTCTGGCTTCTAGAAAGACTACAACTTTTTTTTTTTCACAACTCACGAAATTTCGATATTTTAACTTTTCACCTATGCTCTGCTGACATTTTTACGGGAGTTCCGGAATAGTTTGGCATTCTTAATTATTAAACTAATACTGTTGAATGATAAACTTGATAGTTCTGGCTTGTAAAAAGAGTACAACTATTTTTTTTTCACAACTCACAAAATTTCGATATTTTAACTTTTCACCTATGCTCTGCTGATATTTTTACGTGAGTTCCGGAAATGTTTTGTATTCTCGATTGTTGTACTTACACTGTTGAACTAGAAACTTGAGAGTTCTGGCTTCTAGAAAGACTACAACTATTTTTTTTTCACAACTTACGAAATTTCGATATTTTAACTTTTCACCTATGCTCTGCTGACATTTTTACGAGAGTTCCGGAAAAGTTTTTTATTCTCGATTGTTGTACTTACACTGTTGAACAAGGAACTTGATAGTTCTGGCTTCTAGAAAGACTACAACTATTTTTTTTTTCACAGTTTACAAAATTTCGATATTTTAACTGTTCACCTATGCTCTGCTGATATTTTTGCGTGAGTTCCGGAAATGTTTTGAACTCCCGATTGTGTTTCTTACACAGTTGAACTAGAAACTTGAGAGTTCTGGCTTCTAGAAATACTAAAACTATTTTCTTTTCACATCTTACGAAATTTCGATATTTTAACTTTTCACCTATGCTCTGCTGATATTTTTACGTGAGTTCCGGAAAAGTTTTGTATTCTTGATTATTGTATCAATACTGTTGAACGAGAAACTTGAGAGTTCTGGCTTGTAGAAAGACTACAAATATTTTTTTTTTCGAATTTTACCAAATTTCGATATTTTAACTTTTCACCTATGCTCTGCTGATATTTTTGCGTGAGTTTCGGAAATGTTTTGTACTCCCAATTGTTGTACTTACACTGTTAAACTAGAAACTTGATAGTTCTGGCTTCTAGAAAGACTACAACTATTTTTTTTTCACAACTCACGAAATTTCGATATTTTAACTTTTCACCTATGCTCTGCTGACATTTTTACGGGAGTTCCGGAAAAGTTTTGTATTCTTGATTGTTGTATTAATACTGTTGAACGAGAAACTTGATAGTTCTGGCTTCTAGAAAGACTACAACTTTTTTTTTTCACAACTCACGAAATTTCGATATTTTAACTTTTCACCTATGCTCTGCTGACATTTTTACGGGAGTTCCGGAATAGTTTGGCATTCTTAATTATTAAACTAATACTGTTGAATGATAAACTTGATAGTTCTGGCTTGTAAAAAGAGTACAACTATTTTTTTTTCACAACTCACAAAATTTCGATATTTTAACTTTTCACCTATGCTCTGCTGATATTTTTACGTGAGTTCCGGAAATGTTTTGTATTCTCGATTGTTGTACTTACACTGTTGAACTAGAAACTTGAGAGTTCTGGCTTCTAGAAAGACTACAACTATTTTTTTTTTCACAACTTACGAAATTTCGATATTTTAACTTTTCACCTATGCTCTGCTGACATTTTTACGAGAGTTCCGGAAAAGTTTTTTATTCTCGATTGTTGTACTTACACTGTTGAACAAGGAACTTGATAGTTCTGGCTTCTAGAAAGACTACAACTATTTTTTTTTTCACAGTTTACAAAATTTCGATATTTTAACTGTTCACCTATGCTCTGCTGATATTTTTGCGTGAGTTCCGGAAATGTTTTGAACTCCCGATTGTTGTTCTTACACAGTTGAACTAGAAACTTGAGAGTTCTGGCTTCTAGAAAGACTACAACTATTTTTTTTTCACAACTCACGAAATTTCGATATTTTAACTTTTCACCTATGCTCTGCTGACATTTTTACGGGAGTTCCGGAAAAGTTTTGTATTCTTGATTGTTTTATTAATACTGTTGAACGAGAAACTTGATAGTTCTGGCTTCTAGAAAGACTACAACTATTTTTTTTTCACAACTCACGAAATTTCGATATTTTAACTTTTCACCTGTGCTCTGCTGACATTTTTACGGGAGTTCCGGAAAAGTTTTGTATTCTAGATTGTTGTATTAATACTGTTGAACGAGAAACTTGAGAGTTCTGGCTTCTAGAAAGACTACAACTATTTTTTTTTCACTTCACGAAATTTCGATATTTTAACTTTTCACCTATGCTCTGCTGTTATTTTTACGTGAGTTCCGGAAAAGTTTTGTGATCTTGATTGTTGGACTAATACTGTTGAGCGAGAAACTATATAGTTCTGGCTTCTAGAAAGACTACAAATATTTTTTTTCACAACTCACGAAATTTCGATATTTTAACTTTTCACCTATGCTCTGCTGATATTTTTACGTGAGTTCCGGAAAAGTTTTGTATTCTTGATTATTGTATTAATACTGTTGAACGAGAAACTTGAGAGTTCTGGCTTGTAGAAAGACAACAAATATTTTTTTTTCGAATTTTACCAAATTTCGATATTTTAACTTTTCACCTATGCTCTGCTGACATTTTTACGGGAGTTCCGGAAAAGTTTTGTATTCTTGATTGTTGTATTGATACTGTTAAACGAGAAACTTGAGAGTTCTGGCTTGTAGAAAGACTACAATTTTTTTTTTTTCGAATTTTACCAAATTTCGATATTTTAACTTTTCACCTATGCTCTGCTGTTATTTTTACGTGAGTTCCGGAAAAGTTTTGTGTTTTTGATTGTTGGATTAATACTTTTGAACGAGAAAGTTGATAGTTCTGGCTTCTAGAAAGACTACAACTATTTTTTTTTCACAACTCACGAAATTTCGATATTTTAACTTTTCACCTATGCTCTGCTGACATTTTTACGGGAGTTCCGGAAAAGTTTTGTATTCTTGATTATTGTATCAATACTGTTGAACGAGAAACTTGAGAGTTCTGGCTTGTAGAAAGACTACAAATATTTTTTTTTTCGAATTTTACCAAATTTCGATATTTTAACTTTTCACCTATGCTCTGCTGATATTTTTGCGTGAGTTTCGGAAATGTTTTGTACTCCCAATTGTTGTACTTACACTGTTGAACTAGAAACTTGATAGTTCTGGCTTCTAGAAAGACTACAACTATTTTTTTTTCACAACTCACGAAATTTCGATATTTTAACTTTTCACCTATGCTCTGCTGACATTTTTACGGGAGTTCCGGAAAAGTTTTGTATTCTTGATTGTTGTATTAATACTGTTGAACAAGAAACTTGAGAGTTCTGGCTTGTAGAAAGACTACAACTATTTTTTTTCAAATTTTACAAAATTTCGATATTTTAACTTTTCACCTATGCTCTGCTGTTATTTTTACGTGAGTTCCGGAAAAGTTTTGTGTTCTTGATTGTTGGACTAATACTGTTGAGCGAGAAACTATATAGTTCTGGCTTCTAGAAAGACTACAACTATTTTTTTTTCACAACTCGCGAAATTTCGATATATTAACTTTTCACCTATGCTCTGCTGACATTTTTACGTGAGTTCCGGGAATGTTTTGTATTCTCGATTGTTGTTCTAACACTGTTGAACGAGAAACTTGATAGTTCTGGCTTCTAGAAAGACAATAACTGTTTTTTTTTCACAATTTATGAAATTTCGATATATCAACTTTTCACCTATGCTCTGCTGGCAGTTTGGCGTGAGTTCTGGAAATGTTTTGTGTTTTCCATTATAGTTCTTCTACAATTGAATGAGAATCTTAATAGTTCTAGCTTCTAGAAATAAAATAACAATTTTTACATAATTTTTGAAATTATTATTTTTTTTATTTACGTCTTTTTATTATTATTATTTTTTATTTCATCGATAGAACTATTACCCAAAATTACTAGTAACTGTAGAACTCACTGCACGTGACTAGAACTCTTTTTTATTTTTGATCTACTAAAAAATGATCTGCTGCGTCAGGAAGTTAGCAGAGCATTTCATCGATTTATTTTTTTGGGTTAAATCGCCAGAACTATTCTCCAAAAGCATCAGGAACTCTAGAACTCTTGTGCATGCGAACAGAACTCACATTTTTTTTTGATCTGCTGGGAAATGATCTGCTAAGTTCACGACCATTTGGGAAGTCTTGTAATGTAATGTTTAAATCTAAATCCGTCAATATTTTGTCACTAAACATTGCAATTATTTAAAAATTGACTCAATATTTTTGTTAAAAAGATAAATGTTGAATGTCGAACGGAATGCAACGTACGATCCGATGCAGTAATAATTATTTTCAATTATGTACACGGATTAAAATATTACAAATATCATAACCGAGTATTGGTATAAACAATCCATTATAATTTCATCATGTTATCTTACTAATTTATAAATTTACGAGTATTCACATTCCCCAGTTAATTAATATAATATCAGCAACGTTGTTATCATTGTTCAATAAATTAATCGTTCATAATATATTAATTTTTGGTTTAATATTCATAATTTAATTAGGTATCCTTTGTGCAACCCGATCTCGTTTCTAGGTTAAAATTGTGCGTTACAAATAGCGCCTAATATAATGAAAACATAATGTTTATGTGGGTTTTATAACTTATGCAGGCAGGTTTTTAATTCTACCAGAGATTTGAAAAATACTTTGTCAGTTACAAGAAATGACAAAATAAACTCCTCAGCACATTTTTAAAATAAATAAGTAATAGTTATAGCCTAATTTCTATGTTACTTAGATACGGTTGAGTGGTTTCAATATTAGGCGCGCCATTAAAGAAACGAATTTAAAATGGCGGACGGTACTTGTAATGATAGGTTAGGACCGTCAGCAAAACAGAGTTGCTAGATAGGTGATATATTGTTATTTGAAAATAAATATTAGCAAAATATTTAAAAACCTAACCAAGTGCGGTATCGGTATCGCCAACCATGGTTTCCGTATGTTTTTATGTCGTATTTTTTTAAACTGATACCGAATCTGCCGCCATCATGCATATTAGTAATGGATACTGCATCTTATCATAGCATGCAGTTAGAGTTTAGACAAAGTGCCATCGTCAGCTATGCGAAAAGATAATGTAAAAGCATAAACTAACAATATAATATTATATTGAATACTGGTTGAAATCATTTGAGAGTCCAACCTGTCCAACTGACAAGTTTGGCCAGTTTTTAGTAGGTATATTATTGTAATTATAATTATTCCACAGGAATATTACAACTTATATATAAAACAAGAAACTAACATAACTAGTATATTAAAACTTTATTGTTTAGACGTCCCTCCACTAGGGTAAATTTTTTTGCGTGCTGTACCGACGTGTGTGACTAAAAATAGAAATAACATTGAGTGAGGGGATGATAGGTTCTGCCATTTTACATTCGTTTTTTTAATGGCGCGGCTAATACTAAAATCTCACACTCAACCATTGAAGTATAATGTACTAAAGTACCAGAACAGACATCGCGAACAAAATTTGTGTCGCGCCGGGAGGTTCTATTTTCAAAATTGACTGAATCCACTGAAAACTGTAGCCAGTTGGCAACAGTTCATTGCGCAAAGTGCAAACATTAGGTTCGCGGTATTGGTTCTACGCTAGTAATAATAGCTAAACCACTTTATTTCTTGTTCTTGATTTACTTACAGTATTATTCACATTCGTGTTGATGTCATTTTGGATGGAGCCGTTAACATTTTCTCGGCTTTGGCTCTATACGAGCTGCACCGTAGTCATCTGTATGGGATTATGCTATATAGACTACTTGGTGCCTTGTTACAATGTGCCTTCGATATGTAAGTAGAAAAAACATAAACGCTTACACACTCACACCCCCGTACTATGGGTGAGACCAAACGAGCGTATTTTTTGAGCTGTGCATCGCGTGTAATGAGTCGGTTTCATACTAAAACTAATTTTCCGTCACCGTGTGGTATAAACAGGATTTTAATGTAAATTAGCACGTGACTCATTTTTCGCGACAGCTCAAAAATACGCTCGTTTGGCCTTACCCTAAGGGTGAGATTTATAAAGTGAACTTAGACTTGGGCTTTGCTCAAACAACATCCAATCCATCAGGATTATATTAAAGAGTGACCGTGTTGGGACGGCTTAGAATACTAACCCCAATCCCACATCAAATGAGTTTTGTAAAAGGCGACTGAATCCGGCGCTCTGTTGATTATTAATTATTAGTTTATTAATAACATTATTCCATTATTAAACATTATACTTTTAATTATTGTAGTGCATGTTACCGTTGTGGGAGGGCCACGCATGTCTTAAAGTATAATATACCATCATACATGTTAACCGCGGATTATTGCAAAGTAGACTAATACTATCTTAATAACATTATTCCCATTATTATTTCTTTTTGGGTCTGCCCGGATAGCTACCATCTCTTGCTTGAGTTAGCATTTAAACGACTCGTCGTGTTTCGGCTTAATGCCCAATGCACACGTAACGGGTTTTTTCCCGTACGGGACGGGACGTGAAGTTTTGGAAACATCGTTTCATAGAAAATGTATAATATGATAGTGCATACGCAGCGGAATCCCATACGGGAGTGGCACGTACGGGACGGGAAAAATATCGTCGCCGACGATACGCCGTACGGGAAAAACCCCTTACGTATGCATTGGCCTTAAGATGCAGTCCTTTTTTTGTTTTTGTTACTTACATCAGATTGATCGTTAGCTCGTTTGTCGGCTATTTTTATTTTTATATCACACGAGTTACCGCCCTGGCCCTGGAAAACGGAAGCAAAGGTTTTTTTTATTTTTTACACCTTAGGTTACATTATTGGAGTTTTATTAAGGATCTATTTTGTTTGAAAATATAATATAGCCTATGGCATCCGGGGATAGTGTAACTACCCAACAATGAAAGAATTTTTCAAATCATTTCAGTTGTTTCGGAGCCTACTCAATGCAAACAAACAATCAAATTACCTCTTTATAATATTAGTATAGATGAATGTAACTACATTGATGTACATTTTCTTTTAAACAGTAATACTCTACGTGGTAGTGTTAGCTGGAGTGCTTTTGGCTCTGTTCCTACACGTCGTTCTAATGAGTACACTGGCAGAGAAACTGTGCAAGTCAACCTTCATCCAGAGCTTACTGACGCTGCAGTGTTTCAGGAGTCTGTTCTGTTTGCCGGTCTTGAAAGTAAGTTTGTTATTTATGACAAAACTAGAGTCTTTCCGAGATTATAATTACCCTATTACTTATTAAATTTCATGGTCTAACTGTGTGCAAAGTTTCATGAAAATCCGTTCGCTTTTGCAGGATAGAGTAACAAACTCTCACAGTTATAATATAAGTAGGATTGCCTAGAATGCCACAGACAGACATACAGCTCCACAGATACACAGACACGTCAAACTTATAACACTCTTTATTCGCGTCGGTGTGACAATAATACAGCTTACACGCAACTTTATATATTTTTGTAAGAAAAGTCCTTTGAATATTTTCAGACCACTAATATCTACGAAAGTATCAATGAAATTTGTCCAACTTCTGAAGACGACGACTCGGGTGTGGGTATAGTATCAAGAAACGGAGCCGTAGAAGAGATGCAGAGTGACAAAACAGAGTATAGTGAGAAGAAGGAAATAGCAGAAGTCATTGATAAGATTATGTTTTTCAGTTACACCGTAGTATTTGTTGTAATGCTAGCGTTGCATTTCTAACTGTGATTTTAGATGTAAATGTATGTGGATATTTAAAAATTTTGGTCTCCACACACGAGCAGGTATGATGTATACCTACTTTAAATAAATGTTATGTATGAAGTTGCCATATTTTGATTGTTTTTGTACCACAAGTTAAGTTTTATGATCAATTCACATATTACACTGTTTTTACCATTAGTTAAGTATTTCCCACCAATACTAAGAACATACATCCTGTAATAAATAAATCACTATAAAATTAAATTACTCATCATTTATAAATTTATGAAATCACGAATGAATCATGTATTATTTGTAAACTTCAAATGTTCCGACTGTAATCATATTGGTGTTAAAAATATACAAATCTTATCTAGATTGTTTTATTGGACCTAGTTTTATTACTATCAATTGTAAAGTTGAACGTAATGTTTTAAAACGGCTCCATTTGGTTTCGATGGTAAATACTACTAATACTAATAATATAATATAAAAAGATCGCTACACACTCATAGCCCTACTAATCATTCAACTTTCTGCCTCGCTGAGAATCGAACCCAGGCAATGAACTAATATACTCATCCAGAACCCTTCAAAGGGGCAGTCCAGCATTGTAATCATTAAATACGCCAGTCGAAAGTTTTTACACTGCCAGAAATATACCATTTTATAGGCCGGCAATGCATCGACTTGTTGCGAGTGATGCGTAGTCTTGCTGATGTTCATATGCGATATTTCCTTGCTCGCCGTCAGTCATCCGTAGCTCGAGCACGAATATTTGCGAGAAAGTATTCGTATGGTTAACGTAAGCAATTTGTATGGCATTTTTTCAAAAGCGCCCCTATCGTGCGTAAATGGTACTAAAATGCCATACAAATTTGACAAATTGCTTACGTTAACCATACGAATACTTTCTCGCAAATATTCGTGCTCGAGCTACAGGTGTATCCTAGCAAGTTATGTTTAAAGATCTGCTTCCTTAAACGATTTGTTCAAGTTAATACTATATTACAGAAACAATACAGATAATCTAAATGAACTGCTACAAATTGATATAGGTAACATTGGCAAAGTAAAAATGATATTGATCACTAATAAATGGCATACGTGCCCCGGGGAAATCTAATGGCTTTCTGAGACTATTTGGTTAGCTACGTTACTGAGAAATAATTTAATACTGAGCTCTGGATAGTGTTCTGCTTAAAACATGATATCATGTAGCAAATAGTGATCCCATCAAAAACATGAATGTAAAGTAAAAGCCAATTTAAAAAAAAAGAATTGAAATCTAAATGGGTGCCAAGTTCTGTGTAGAAAAGCCTAAAATAGTCACAAGAACATGCAATTCAAGCTCCACATTTGACTTGGTTAGTTTTCACGTACCTATCTATATTATATTTGTATAGTTATCTTTGTTAAGTCTGTTAGGTTGATGACCTATGATACTTTTCTAAAATTTGGTTTGTTGGTTGCTAACTAATGAAAACTAGCCAATTCAAATGTAAAGCTTGAATTACATGTTCTTGTGACTAAAATTTTAGGCTTTTCTACACAGAACTTGGCACCCATTTAGATCTCAATTCTTTTTTTTAAATTGGCTTTTACTTTACATTCATGTTTCTGATGGGATATCATTACTTTTTGTACAGAAATTATTAGTAGGAACTTATTCATAACGTTACTGATTAATTTTGTTACCTTATACATGAACTGTAATAGTGCCCTTCAACTAAATCCGTAGTTAGTGCACCGTGGTCCAAAATACCTATTACTTCATTATTTATAAGTAATGATCTTCTACTATTCATGTCCGCTAAATATTGAAATAATAATTAATACTAAATCCCAGTCTGTTATAATAATAATAAATACGATACGATAGTAGTAATAATAATAATAAATACGATAGTCGAATATACTCTTATTAGTTATAAGTAGTTTGTGTTCGATGAGATAACGTGCCATAATATATTTGGAAACAGTACTTCGAATCACTTTAAACTGGTATAATTTCGGAAATAATACAAAATTTAGTGGTGTACATGCCATACAAGATAAGAGAAGAATAATTTTTCACACATTAAAAATGAAACAATGCAATACACTGGAAATAATGGCTACTGACGTCTCACTAATCTGTACGTAAATAATACGTACGTACACTGAACATCTTCCCCCCGTTAGAAGCTTCACAAAGTACTAAAACTGATATGTTTCGATAAAAAAAATAATTAAGGGTGGTATTCCACTTCTTATATATATTCCACATAATGACCACCTGTCATCAATTTTGATTGCTGTTCATAAATTTCAGGCGTTATAAGTAAGTGTTCCTAATAGAATCAATTTTTTGAAAAATTATCATCATAAATTATCATCATAATTATTATCATCATAAAATGATAAAAATTTACTACTTTCAGATTTATTCCTTTGTATTCACCCGACTACCTATCTGCATGCCAAATTTTAACTTTCTAGGCAGAGATTTTTTTCTAGGTCACCTGGAAGTTGGATATAGTTTTGATCTATAGGTCAGTCAGTGTTAAATTTCTCGGTTTTTGGACGTTAATATCTAAATAACCGTTTGAGACGTGTTAATGAAATTTGGAAGACGTATGTATTTCGCAAGTCTTAATCAATGAGCCAAATTTGATAGGTTTATGTTGAATGATTTTTGAATTATGATGTGCTCAAAAGTGGCTCCAAATGGTTCGTGTAATATTACACACGGTGCTGCTCGCCAATTCTGTTAGCTAGAAAATTGGCTTACACGCTACCGCGTGTTTAGATACCCATTGCAAATAAACATAAATGTTATATACAATCGTTTTTAGCACACTGTGACATACATGGGACACACTACTTTCCATTCCGGCATATTAGGATGTCATAAGAGGCGAGAAAAGCCAGCCGTTTAGTAGTAAGGCTTCACATAAGGATCCAGAACTGCGAATTAAAAAGTCTAAAACACTTCGATTATATAATATACAATGTATTTTAGAAATTCAAGACAATACATAAAGAGTCTTCAAGTTTTGCGGCATGGAAGTAGATTTTTCCAATGAACTAATTTACTAACAGATTTTTCATATAAATTCATAAAATATTTTTCAATACGACTGATATTTCAAGATAAAAAATAAAAGAAACGAATGATTGGTCTTTACAGTTTACAGTAATAAATAGCAGATATTCCGCAGGGAAATCTAAACTGGCTTTGAAAGGGAGCTACTCGTAATACTGCGACATAATGGTACTACAAGACATTACTTCTAGTGTTGATAGGACTTGACAGCTGCTCATTCTGTTATTATCTACTGTGTTTTCCGGGATAAGTACCCTATACCCTATTTCACATCATCTTCCACTTGTGTGCTAAAATTCATGAAGATCCGTTTAGTACTTTTTACGTGAAAGAGTGACAAACATCCTAACTTTCAGTAGGACTAGAAAGTATACTATATCAGTACCTAAGTTAGGGTAGGATAACCTCGCTGTGACTTTAAGACCTCCTATGTGTAAAAAATCAGCTTTTTCAGATCATCGATAAAAATACAAATCGATAAACTTTTGTTTAGCAAGCACATAGATAAATGATTTTGAATTTTGTGAATAAATTACGATGGAAACGTCGTACACACATGAGAGTTTTTGAATTCGATAGTGCTTCAAAATGTAGAATCGTTTGAAATAAAAAAGTATGTTTTCAGTGAAAGTCTCATTTAAATCGGTTTTGCCTTTCCAGAGAGTGAGGACCAACAGAAAGACAGAGATTTAAAAGATTTTTCGTGTTTTAGTATCATGTAAATAACATAAGCACTTGACAAAACACAGTTATTTTGAAATCACAGACCAACTCATGAATATATTACTTTAAAAGATCCCTTCCAGTAACCCTTTATTTACAGCAATTGTAATCATTGTTTATTTAAATTTAGATAGGTCACAACTATTGAAAGGGATAGTACAGTTATAAAGGGATTAGAATACTTTTTTATCTACAAAATAGTGCTTTGTTCATCTGTAAAATTTTGATTAACTAATCCCAATCCAATCGACTTTGTATATTTTTGTGTACGCTCGTATTCATAAAATATCCGACTGCTATCCGAATTCCGAATTTCTGCGAGCAATATAACAGCTTGATGATTCGAGTACATCGCGTGGAAACTATAGATTGTACGTGAGCGATCAGTGTATTAATATATTCTGGTGTATGTTAACATTCATCATGCTAGCTGTCTAGACATTATAAGAGAAAGTTATGATAAGTGTATACTATGTCTGGTTAGAGGGGGTTTAAGAACCCCCTATGGATGGAGAGGATAGTAAGTGGGGGATTTTATTGGTGCCTGTCTTCCAGGTCAGTTCATTTCTTATATTTTATTATTATTATTTTGTAAGAAATCAATATTTCAGATATAAAATACGAGTATGTAGAACAATACACCTTTAATCCATTGTACGGATTTTCTGAAACTAAATACTACAAAACAGTAACAAGCAAAATCTACCTACGTTAAAGTCACGTCAGATCGGCGATAAATCTCATCGATTGAGGCTCAAAAATCTCGCAACGTTATATGAAAAAGTGGAGTGCATCGTATCCGTCGTTAATCCTTCGATGGACACAACGTAGCCAAAATCCGGTACTCTGTTATATTGGCATTGTATATGTACACAAAGCAGAAGAATTGGGTATGCATGTGATACGGAATCCTTCTGTAATGTTTGATTTTATTAATGTTTTTGAAGTGAAAACTTCTTTAGTACGGGGGTGACTAGAAATTTTATGAAACGAAACTGTCCAGTAAAAAGAGACAAATACATAACTTCTAAAGTGAGATAGGAAGCATTGTACAGGGGTAGGGTAGGGGAGTGAGGGGTAGGGGAGCGGAGCGGGGCGGGGCGGAGCGGGGCGGAGCAGGGCGGAGCGGAGTGAAGTAGCTTAGTGAAACCTACATTTATCATCTTCCCGAAATTTTACATTCGTCTCATTATCTTGAAAACAAAAATTTTGAAGGTTTCACTTCTACCACGTGTGAATTGCACACATTTTCATTTTTTTTTATATTTGTTTAGGGTAGCCAACAAGGCACTCTGCCTTATAATTGTATCCAAAATTATTTTATCGCTTTCTTCGGTAGCGACAAAACATCAGGAGACACTGCGCATCTGAGAGTTTTTGAAGTTCTACTTCTTTAAGCGCGTTAAGAAATAAATGGAAAAAATGATGAGAGTGAAATTTTAAGGGGGTTAAATATTTATTTAATTATGCTAAAGAAGTATAACTTCTCACGCGCGTACAAAAGTACACGCACCCTTTTTTGTAATGTTCTCAAAGGTGTGTAAAGTACAGCGACCGCCAAAAAAGGGACTTGTCTGTTATCCAGCGGAATTAGTACCACATACATACTAGAAACATATAAAATAGGCACGTCAAATGAAGAAAAATAAAGGTAGATATTTTTAACTTTTCATTACTTTTGTGAAATTAATCATTATTCATATTAATTGTCCTCGTAACTCGTTCTTAGGAAGCTTATTAACAAAAGGCGTCTCGAGAAATGGAGAAAGTTAAATTATGTATGAGTTGAAATCTTAAAACGAACTATTCCAGCGAGGACGGACAAACGAGGGAACATTTTTTTTTATTCATTTGCGACATTGCAAACTTTTTCCTCTCCGACAAAAAGATACTTTTCACTATCTTTCTTTTTCCAATCTTTTTCCTTTATAATAAATAGTTCTCAATAATGAAATATTAAATGAGTCTTGAGAGTGTGTATTACCTCGTTTATACCGCATTTACATTTAGCCATTTCCATTGCCGGTTGCCTTGCCGTACATATTTCCCCAAGTATTGCTTTTGCAACGTCTTGACGTTGACTGATGTCCCTTGGGACATGAGTGTTTACATTGCCGCTTCATGTGTATTTTCAATTCGACTCTGGGCAATGGATGACGTGGTACTGTCGCAGCGTCAGTGCTCTGCCTTATAAGTTTAACTAATTAATTATTCAAATGCTATTAACTATCGCCAATGCATTTGCTATTAACTATCGCCAATATTTTTTTCGTCGTCTAAGTTATTAATTATACGAGAAGGCTTCCTCACAACACAAACCTGCCAGTCGCTTAGTACTTCATTTTACGACCTCTTCTTTAAATCATTTAACGGATAAAGTTATTTCAGAGTACCTGACGGGCAATTATAACTCTAAAGTTAAATTAGTTCTTAACTCAATGTTGCCACTGTGTATAATTAATAATGTATTAAATACTACCCGTTTTATAAAATACCTTGGATACACAAAGTTTCGCACTCTCGGCTCTTTATAGACATTTGAATTTGGAAAGAATTTCAAAAAACCTTGGAAAACTTTGCATTAAAAAAATATTCATCAAATATTAAGGCAGTAAATTGCGTGCCAGTTTCCTCATGGATTTAAATTTTTCTGTGCGAAAATTAAACTTTTTTTCACTCTTTTTTTCTTGTCCGTCAGTGCTGGTGGTGATGACGGTGACTGCTTACCATCAGATGACTCGTTTGCTCCTTCATATTTATTTGACATAAATCGCTGTATACTTTGAATAGGGGCGGGGTAAAAGGGACTTTATTTTGTGTTTCATTTTAAAACTTAATGTGCAATGTTTACATTTGAAAAACCGTTAAATTACTCTAATGTAATTATGAAATTGTAAATATAATTTTAATAACCGAGTAATAATTTTTAAGGTATTATTTTCTCCACAAAACTATTATGAATGTATTTTGTGTGCACTTTTCTATAAACATTGACTTTGAATAATATTGAACATAACGACTTAATGTCTTACTCTCAGCTTCTTACCCTTAACCTCATTTGATCTGATCCTTGCGAGTTCAAATCGAGAAACAATGGAATGTAATTTGTCAGTTTCGAATGTAACATCCTGAGAAATGTTCTGCCATTTTTCACTATACACGGATGTAATTTCATACGAGCGAGGCTCTTCTCTATACATACGACGAGGGCTTAACAATATGAGAACACGTCTGTGTTAACTTATTAACGTATAATAGATATGCAGATAAATAAAAAAATTAAAATGTGTGCAATTCACACGTGGTAGAAGTGAAACCTTCAAAATTTTTGTTTTCAAGATAATGAGACGAATGTAAAATTTCGGGAAGATGATAAATGTAGGTTTCACTACTCCGCTCCGCTCCGCCCCGTTCCACTCCGCTCCCCTACCCCTCACACCTCTACCCTACCCCCGTACAATGCTTCCTATCTCACTTTAGAATTTATGTGTTTGTCTCTTTTTACTGGACAGTTTCGTTTCATAAAATTTCAAGTCACCCCCGTACTAAAGAAGTTTTCACTTCAAAAACTAGTTTTATTTTTACCAAACATATCTAACAAAACAACCATCTTGATAAAGTCAACTTTCAAATAAAAAAACTTATCAAAATCGATCCATTCGTTTATGACTTAGCCCCAGACAGATCCCATACACAGACACACAGACAGACACAGACACACAGACAGACACAGAAACACAGACTCACGGACACGACAAATAGATAAAACCCGTTCGTTTTCCAACTATGCCCACTGAATCATCGACGGCCTTCTGTCCTCGTATCTATACTTTTTGGTCGGCAATTTATGACGTTCCGTGCATGATACGCAACGGCATTGGTCGGTGATGAAATATTTACGAAACGGTTATAGTGATCCCAGGTGGTATTTGATGAAATGGATTGTAAGTTGTGCTGGTAGATTGAAAACAACATAAAAAAAATTTATGCACCTCCATTGTATACAGACATAATATTACAAACTTATTACAAGTTATCAACGACACGAAGCTTGAATTGGAATGGCCGAAAATAAATTAATCTTGATATTTTATAACAATAACAATTTTAATGTTGCGGATACCAATACAGTCTAATGGGAATAGTCTCATACTTTTACAAAACATACTTTTTTAGTTCAATTTATCGCGTCAAGCGGCCAAAAATGAGCAACGTATAATTTTATTCTGTACGAGACGAAAAGTCCACGACAGTGTAAATACGTCTGACTCTCGGTAAATCAAGAATTACAGTCGATTACATCAAGTAGCAAGCAAGAAGGAACTAACAAAGTGGGAGATGGCAACAAAAACGATTTTCCAGTAACTTGAGAGCAAGAAACCCATTCATCTTGTTGGAGACGCTCGTATTTACATACCGCTGAGTTGCGGATGGAGGAAATGGGAATGCAGGAATTGATTCAAACATTCTGATTTATTTTTTATTGATTTAAACCAATCGAGCATTTCATTTACTTTATAAGTCAATCGATCGACTGGTTGCTTTCGGTAGTTGGATGGGCGAGTGCCGCGAGTGGCAAAAACCTGTAGAATCTTTCACCTTTTGCTTCAGTCAGCCACCAAACGACTCGTCGTGTTCCGCCTGTGGGCTTGAGAGCCAGTTTTTTCTTTCCTTTTTTTCTCTCTTACTTGGCCGGCAATGCAACAGTGATGTATTTGGTGTCGCTGATGTCCATGGGCGATGACAGCCTTTAGCAATAACTAATGCCTACTAATCTACACTGGAGCAGCGTGGCGAAACAAAGCGTATGTTCTGTACCGCAATAAATAAATAAATAATTGTCCAAGTCACTATAGTCCATAGATATTTGTAATAATAAAAACGCTTCAATTTAACTGTAGTCCAAGCTGATCACACATCACATTTATCTGATTGTGAGTTATTTGAAGAAATAGTTCAATGGTTAGTGACTAGTGTGGTAATATCATAAGATATAATCAAGAAGGTATATGGTTTAAGGAGGATAAATAATTAATCAAAATTGTTCAACCAACGTCACGTGATCCGTTTTCAGGTACTCTTCGAAGGTTGTCAATCGATCAAACCTGATTGCAATGGCCCTTGAGATGTCAGGTCTTGGAATGAGGCTGGTGTCCCAAATAATAGTGTGTTGCAAGGCTGCATCTTGAGCCCTATTTATTTTTTAATCTATCAATTCACAATATTCCAACATATTCTAATTTAATAGTACCTGTTATTTAATTCAAATATTGTTGTAGATGATGTCAATATTTTCCAAATAATATTGTTTATGTTTGACAATAAAATTATTAGATACGAAGTTTTAATCGAGGATGTTGCAGTTACATTTAATGCACAAATTAAATGATGCATAACTTTATGGAGTACTTGAATTATCAAATATATAAATACTTCAAAGCAGTTTTTATAGTATAGATTAAAGTTACTCTCTAATAATACTCATAATACTTGGAACAGAAAATAATTTACTTTTACACTATTGTAATCAAATGATACTGACGTACCTTTTATTGCTTGATAAAGGTCAAAATTCATACAATTGCAAATTGATAATGAATCTATTGCAATAGGGTTTGAAAATGACTACGCAGGTGATGTTTTTGATCGAAGGCATAAGAAATTTAAAAATAATAATCTTCCAAAAATGATTTATTTTTACGTAAAGAGGCCTTCAGGACTCTTGGGTTGGCCACTAACTTCTCCACCAATCCGCATTGGAGCAGCGTAGGAGAGTATGATCTAGGCCTCCTCAAGAGGAAAGACTCATGCTCAGTAGTGGGACATTAATGGATTAAAGCCAGGCTTATGAAATACTGATGGAGATAATATAGCTACGTCAGGCGCAAGAGGGTGTGTTTATCACCTATTGTAACATATAAAGAACTTTTGTCAGCCGACAGAGGCAGCAACAAAACAACACATAAATCATACGACGCGAAAAGTAATTTGTGTCATTATTTATCGCACACTGAGACGTACAAGTGTTGTGATTTATTTACTAGTAACCCGCTCTTGCTTTGCTGCTATTCGTTTCTATCAGGCATTTTCTAAACAAAAACCCTCATAAAATGATCATTTTTTTAAACGCTTACATACTCATACCCCCGTAGTAGGTTTTCACCTGTGTCGCGGGTGGCATGGACGACACATTTAGTTATAACACATCACAATAACCCATGACCTGAGTACAAATGTTTATCTGTCACATAAATATCTACCCGGCCGGGAATTGAACCCGGGACCCCTCACTTCGCAGGCAGGGTCGCTACCAACTAGGCTACAAGGTCGTCATCGTTAATTTGTCTTTTTTAATTCATTGTTTTCAGTCGCCAGGCTTACTTATGGCCATACGTCGCACCTATCTCAACTATACTATAATACTATACAAATATTTATATGTCATATAAATTGTTACAATAGTCAATAGTAGGATTTATCTGTGTCGTGTGACTTGTGTGTTCTCTCTCACTTTCTCTGTGCGAGTGTGTGTGTGTGTTGTTGATCAAAGTAAAGGATTCCACTAACGCAAATATTCACAAGGAAATTGCTTTCTACTTTATCCCTATCTTTAATCGATTGCTCACCAGTACAGAGAAATGACAAAACAACGAATTTAACAACATATACAAATAAAAACACGTATTAAAGGAAGATAAGTAGATAAAATAAATGTTGAGTTGTTAAAGATATCAACATTGTTTACTTATTGGTCAAATATATTATGTTTTTATTGAAGCGGAAATCTTCAAAGGATAGTCCGTTTTTTAGGGTTTCGAAGAAAAATCGGAACCTTCATATTTTCGTCATGTCCGTCCGTAAATTGTCCGTTTACACGTATTAATTTACTTAAAATTTAGTTAAATATCACCAATGCATTGTGAGAGTAGTCTAGTGGTTTCAATTTCGGCATGACATGTATTATTAAATAACTATGCCCGCGGTTTTTCCCGCGAATTCCGCGAAAATAAGAAAGAAAGAAAGAAGAAACTACTTAATACGTGTAAATCGAACTTAATACATTTACCGGAGTACAGTCCGCTTTTAAACAGTTTTCTTTACCTTACCCGGCTTGTGTCTATCAAATTGCACGTCTTATTAGACCTACCTCCTCATACCGAAAGCAGTAGAACTTTTACGTAATATTGCTTGAGCTCTGAAGACAATAAATTTGTGGTGATGTGGCGACAGCGCACACGTGTCACACGGTGACGTGACGTCGCCCTGAATCACGCTATCGAAGTTTCTAAAGATCGCTAGTATATATAGAAACGCTCCGACAACATCAGTTGGGGCTCGGTCGCCTCCCAGGCAACACACCGCGCCTGGCGGGAGATTTCCCTTTGCCAAACATTATTTGATAAGCATGTCCTGACTCTACACTCGGGTTGGGCTCCAGACGAGGGAATTCCTTAACGGTTAAAACACGGTAAACACTATTTAGTTTTTACTGTTTACTTGTTTTAAACAAGTCTAATTGACAAATCTTGGCACTAAAATATCAATTTATAATAATTAAAATAAACTAATTTTTGGAAACAGTATTTTGTTTTAGCATTAAATGTAGCTTTGTAAAATTAGTTCATTGTTTGCCTTATTTTTAAATTAAAAATTACAATAAAAACACTGTAACGCCCCAACTCAGAGTCACTGGTTACTTAAATCTTTCCTTAGTACAGAATTTGTGTGTTGATTCTTTATTAAGGAATGATTAAAGTAACTGTTAGTGACTCTGAGTTGGGGCGTAAGATTGTTAACTTTTAATAAGACTCATCTCAAAAACTAACTATAAATTAAAATCTTACATTATAAATGTCAAAGTTTGTGAGGATATTAGGATATTTGTAATGTAACTCTTTCACGGAACACACTTCACGGAACAACTTTCATGAAAATCATCACACAGGTAGGCATGATCTGGAAAAAAATATAGGGTACCCTTGAAACGTGAGCAAAGCCACAGGCAGTGTACTAGTACATAATATTATGTCGTCGTCGTGTCGTTAAATGTAGTACCATACGCGGTTTCTTTGTACAGATTCTTGTTTAGGGACTTACGCTTGCTCGAGTCTAGAGTGCAAGGTATCCGAAATCTCGTATGAACGCACCGGTGGATCCCTTGCGTTCCCAAAGAATTCATTTAGAGGATTCTTCAGGCAGATACTCGTATACGTTACACAGACATCACTACTATACCATTGAAGTATTATTACTGGCGTATAGAATAGACACCGCGAACACAATGTATGTTCCAATGAATTGACGCCGCGCGGCTTCAATCTTCAATGGATTCGTTCGATTTTGAAAGGAGAACAGGGGCTCAATTTTGAAAATAGAACCTCCCGGCGGGGACACATTTTGTTTGAGAATTTTGAGATGTCTTCTCTATATTTATACCTTAATGTACTATACATAATTATTTATACTGAAAGAATTTAAAATTTTTATTATATGAGTTGAATTTTTACATGTTACTTTTGGTTTGATGACAATGCATTTTTATGATAAGCGTGACCTGATTGTACACTGCAGTTTAGTTAATGAAGGATTTCCGGATAAGTTAACAACATAGTCACGTACTTTAGTGTACACTAATGAATACCCAGCATATATACTACTACGCAAAAAATGTGCCTAATGCATTGTTTTAGTGGTTTCAATTTCAAACCATTTTCACATTATTGCCTTTCAAATGAAACCATTTTGGGGCATATCGGTTGGATGGTTTCAATGTCTACAATAAAGCATCACTTATTATCACATCATTTTGAAACTATTATCTGGTTACTACTTGTTTGGCCTAGCATCGGTGAAGCCTTAATAATGTGTATGAGTGACGCTGACGGTAAACAACGTATAATACATGCAACGTATAAAATAAAAACAAAGCGTCGTCGTTAGCCTACAATTTCTGTATCACCCAACGTTGTATATCTCGTCAATACGGATAACAAAGGGCATTGTAACTCACATGAAATCCATTTAGTGTTACCATGGCTAGATGAAAAGAGATAAAAAAATACTTACAACGTGTGTACGACCGAACGACCGTACGACCGTGTACGACCGTGAGGGCAGAAAAGCGCATGTGGTGGGAGTTTTTCGACTTTTATTTGACCGAACGGCTGTCCGACTCACTAAATTATTACCGCAATGTTTCCCAAATATAACTAGAACCGAACAGCCTACATAAAAGCCTGTATGGCTTTCAAATTCAATTTCCGCCAGTCATTCGCTTTGTAAGGGTTGTGTATTTTAATACCGAACATTGAAAAATGCATTTTCTAAGTATCCGTTCATACAGACCACCTCGTAGAGGAGAGTATAATAATATATTTATTTCATTTAAAAAAGGGTTTTGTGATATCGAAATAAGGTTGTTAATTTCATATCACTTCGGCTCTTAAGCATTATAATTTAAAAATGAAGTGAAATGAATGAATCAACCTTATTTCGATATCCTAAAATTCTTTTTTAAAAGCAAGAAAAATATGCTCTCCTTTCCGAACCGGTCTGTATGAACAAACACTAATTGTGAAGGAAACTTAGTGAAAATCCTTTGAGGTCTGATGATGTCTTAATCTGAATTTTACCATGAAAAAATAACCGACTTCAAATTTCAATATAACTCAAAAACTACTCGTCAGATCTAGCTCAAATTTAAGTCCCACACATGACAGTTCAATAGTTTTTACGTGAAAGTTTGTTTAGATGTTTGACAAACTTTCTCATTTATAATATTAGTAGAAGGTAGTAACGCTATAAATTACACAAATGAAGATTGATTTCCGATAAGTACTCGTGTCTTAATAATTTATTTCAATTCCAGCTACAAATAAAAGGCGAATTCCCAAGTTGTATCTGTCACAGGTATCTGTATTCTGCAGATATTCGATTTAAAAGCCATTCTAACTTCTGCACAGTGGACTTTTTTGTGTCACAAAAAGGTTGAATCGACTGACCATGAACGGTTTTTCAAGGTATATGTACGGTTTTTGAAGCCCTGTGTAGCTCCCGTACTAAAATGATTCTGGTTTACCAGCGTATTTTCAACGCTTAGCATTTTTATCCAAAAGTTTTTTGCTTTTAGCGTATAGTTTTTGAGCTATATTTAAAACCTTAACCTACGATTAATAATACTGCTTCGGCGCAAACTTCCGTTCGAGGAATTTTGATTTTGAAGTTATGTGATTTTAAACTTGACTCATGAAGGATTTTGCAATTTGCATAAGTACTTTTTGCATCGATATTTCTTAATGTAATACTATTGACAACCCTGTAGCCTAGTTGGTAGCGACCCTCGCTGCAAAGCGATGGGTCCCGAGTTCGATACCCGGGCGGGGCCGATATTTATGGAACAGATAAATATTTGTACTTACTCGGGTCATGGGTGTTATTGTGAAGTGTTATATGTGTCGTCCATGCCACCCACGACACAGTTAAAAACCTACTGCGAGGCGTTTATTACGCGGAAATATTTTAATTTTCCTCAAGTAGTAGTATTGTAATGACGAATAATATGCACTAGAGCTAATATCAAATTTTATCTATTGAATGAGAATCTAATCGCAATTCGATAAAAAGAAAGTTGAAAATAGTTCGATAGGCTCTTCGACGAATCAGAATGAAAATTAAATGTTTAAAAATATAATAATCCTGATATTGATAGATCTTTTGACTCCTCAATGTTTTTTGAGACTATAGTAGCCTCGCTGTCCAATCACAATACGTTTTTAATCATAAAATCAAAATGTTAGTGAGTATTCATCATTTAATAAAACTTGACTATTGTTGGCAATAAATATTGTCAATAGAAAACCGTATTTGCGTTTTTGTTGGTTCTGAAAATTCCTTCGTTACTGGAGGAAGCCATCATCATTCGAATACTTTTTTTCGACAACACTTGGTGAACACAATTTCACGACTAATTTTATTATTACAACGAAACGAAAATAAGACGTTTCCTTTATTTCTTTCTTACTAATAAGAAACATTAGGTTTCCTGAAACGAATTACGAAAACGTTGCTAATTATAATATTTTTCTACGTACCTAAGTGTTTCGTAGGCAATGACCACTTCTAAAAAGATTAACAATGATAACAATATCCAAATGCAGGTTTCGATATCTGCTATTTATTGCAAACTACTTCAGATAAAACATAATTTTTCATTGATAATGTAGTGTTTATAAATGATGTTTGATTAAACTTGTATGCCATTTGAATGATAATCGTGGACAATTGTATTAATTAAAAAACTTATTATGAAAACGATTTTCAGTTTTGTTTTACTGTGTCTTGGTCTGACGAGTTTCACTGTTGTTGCGGAGAAAAGTAAGTAAATCTATATTTAAATAAAACACCAAAAAATGTTTGTGGAGAGTATTTTATCGACTCTGAAACCATCCAACGGATGTGCCCCAAATTGGTTTCATTTGAATGGCAATAATGCGAAGATGGTTTGAGAGATGAATGTAATTTAAAAAAAACTGTCTCAAAACGCGTGGAATGTGTTATATAAAATAGCAGACGTTACAATAACAATTTTAATAGTAACAGCATAAAATCATAAGTTAGGTTAAATAAAGCTTCACAGGTTACATTAAAAATATTTGTATCATTGAGTTTAAAGATATAAACAGCTGTAAGGAAATACTGTGCTGATTAAGCTGACAGAGATTTAATCTCGCTTAATATGGGTATTCTACATTAAAATCTTGTATCTTTTTGTATGTTAGTAAGCTATACACTAATATAATATTAATATGGTAGTTTGTAGATTACATTACTCTTGGCTAGCGGAAAAAAAACGCTGTTTAATTACACACCAAACAAATTTCTATATGACTTCATTAACCATTTCACTAACAGCATCTTAAGTAGACTTAAAATAATTATCAAATGAATAGTAGTGTAGAATTTGTCTTCGATACGTGTCAATTTCTTTTACTTTCCTACTGTTTAAGGCCGTCAAATTAGCCTCATAACGTGAAAGTTTATGTTAACATGTAGGTTGAAATAGTAACATAGAAATACCTAACTTAAAAGAAAAAATTTGTGAAAACGTTCAATTTACAGCGCCTTAATTTTGAGGTTCAAATAAAAGATTGTATTTTCTAAATAATCTGTCGATGAAACCAAACGTAAACAGTAAGTAGCTTAATATTACATTCACTTTTTTGAAATTGAAGGACACTGTCGTTCTTCAAAAAACAAACCACACAACACACAATCAACACAAACAAAGTCCACAAACAAACTTACACTTAAACAGTCTTTTTGTTGTTATTTGTAATTTAAAAATAAGGCAGACACTAAATTAAAGTAATTTAAAGATAAATAATAATTTCACGCCAAAACTAATTTTAATATTATATACCATTAATTATTGTTTAGAAAAAAGGTAAGTATCTCCTGAAAAAAACTATACTATACTAACGAACTTGCTATTTCAGAAATTGTTTGCTACTATGGGACTTGGGCCACTTATAGAAGTGGTTTGGGAAAGTTCGACGTTGGACACATTGATCCCCATCTTTGCACACATCTCATTTACACTTTCGTAGGCATCGACAACCAAGGAAATGTTGTGTCTTTGGATCCATTCCTAGATTTGCCAGATAATTGGGGAAGAAGTATGTATACGTTTTATAATTTTATTACCATCTTTAAATAATTACAAAAGGTTTTAAAACTATGTTGTTGATATTTGACAATATCTAAACTCAATCTTTCGTGTAATCTTTATTATCATTCTTTATTTGGTTGTTTTAAAATAACTTTTATATTTTTATCGTAGAATTTTAAATACAAGAAGAAGGGTAAAAACAGATTTAAATTAACTAACAATTAATATAAACCTGTTTTCTACTGAGTATAAAAATGTACGTAGAACATGAAGACGTGATAATTAACAGTGTAATAATAATTACAGATAACTTCAAAAAATTCAATGATCTAAAGAAAGTAAATCCCAAACTAAAAACAATCCTTGCTGTCGGCGGTTGGAATGAAGGATCCGCAAAATACTCAGTTGTAAGTGCCTTTGTTAAGTGTATTCGTTGTTTTTACACGTGACACCATTTTGTGAAGCCATCGAAAACAGTAGAGAATCGGAAAAGTTCTATTGAGTGAACTGTAACTATAAATTCTTTCTTAGTACCTTGTACTTTCCTAATAATATTATAATAAATATGAAAGTTTATATGGGTGTCAAAGAGTAACTCTTGACGCAATCTACTGAACGGATTTTCATGAAATTAAGCAACCGGTGAAGCGCTCATAGCCCGGCAGCTTGCGTTGATCCTATGTGATCGACAAAGTTAAGCAACAGCGGGCGCGGTTGGTAGTTGGATGGGTGACCGCTAGTGTATAGCCGTCGGTCCCAGTTGTTATCATAAGATAACAGTCGTTAAGCCATGTCGGAGGCCCTCGGGCGGTTTGAAAACTTCCGACACTCGGGTTGGCCACTAACCCCTCCACCAATCCGCACTGGAGCAGCGTGGTGGAATATCCTCAAGAAGAGAGACCTGTACCCAGTAGTGGGCCATTAATGGATTAAAGCCAAGCAACAGGTAGACTATAATCTGGAATAAGGGTACTTATTATCCCAAAAACCGCGGGCAAAGCCGTGAGCAGAGCGCTAGTATGTTATAAGTAATTAAGTTTAAATTTTATTAGCTACTTCTCAATTTCAAGATACCATTAGCACACCGACCTAGACGTGTTCATTGCTTAGATGTCACCTAGTTTAGTTGAGAGGAAAACGAAGTCATGTTCTAGGAAGCGACAAGTCTGCCTGAGTATTGTTTCCTAAAAAAAGTATGCTTACATGACCTCGTGATACTCTATATTCTTCTTATTCTTGAATTTAAGCTTTTTTTATAATACCGTACAATTAATTTTCAATTGCATCAAAAAAACCCTTGTACACTTTCAGATGGCAGCGGACCCATTAAAGCGTAAAAACTTTATCACTAGCGCTCTCAAAATGATCCAGACTCACGGATTCGACGGTTTTGACGTGGACTGGGAATATCCCAATCAAAGGGATTCCGTTCACGGTAAAGCTGACATTGATAACTTTACGACCCTCCTCAGAGAATTGAAGGAAGTGTTTGAACCATATGGTCTTTTACTAACGGCTGCAGTGGCGGCAGTTGAAAAATCAGCTGCACTGTCATACGATATTCCAGCTATATCCAAGTGAGCTCCTTTGGTTTTAATACAATAGTTCATTTATATATATTTTATGGGGTCAAAAAGTATCTGGGTCATTTGCTAAGATATGTATTAATGTGATTTTTCTCAATCACTTTATCAACGAATGATTATCTCCTGATTTGCGATTATATCAGTGCGATAAAGATAAAAGAAGTTTAACAATAGTGTTATAAATGATCAAAGTTTTACAATGAAAAACTCAGTAAAGTTCCTAACGGTAACAAATCTCCATGATATACACAAAGTGAAATTGAATATTCTTTCAGATATCTCGACTTCATAAGTATAATGGCTTATGATTTGTACGGAGCTTGGGATCCAGAGACTGGCCATAATGCTGCTTTACACAAAAGCCAAGAAGACGAGAGTAAAGATCCTCAGACTCTTAACACCGTGGACGTTGCTCTAAAGTACTGGCTAGATCAAGGTGAGTCAAAAAGTCAAAGCCATAACCCACAATTGTCCCACTGCTGGGCTTGGGTCTCCTTTCACAATGTGAGGTCATGAGGTGTACATCAATAATCTAGCACGCTGGCCAAGTGCTGAATGGTAGACTTCACACACCTTTAGAACGTTATGGGAACCCTCAGGTGTGCAGATTTCCTCACAATGTTTTCAATCAATTCAATGATCAGTTTGAGTACATCTAAAACCTGTAAGATGTAATAGTTCTCATTTTGATCGAACATTATATGAAGCTCACTATATTTTTTTTTATTTTGACAAGCGCGTTAACCCTCTTTGCTTAAAATGTTGACATTCGGTTTGAATAACTAACCAGGTTACAGAAGTTTTGTAACGATGGCTATTCTTATTATCATAGCAAAATTAATAATTTGCTGAAAATTAAATAAATTTTAGTGGAATCTTAAATATTTACTGTTAAATGTCGTATAAATTTAAATTTATCTACAAACTAAATCTACTTATGAATTACTAAAGGGTTATTTGACCTTAATTTTGTCTTTTGAATCTTTTGTAAGACATGACGGTGGACTGAAGTAGAGAAATGGTTTATTCTCAATTTCCAAACAAAACAAGTCAACAAAAAGACATTTATGCCTAAGCAAACAAGATAATGGAACAATTTAGAATAATTTAGAAAGACAAACATATTTCGAAACCGGAATTATGGAAACAGGAACATTGAAAACGACCCGAACTTAATATAAATGTTTGTATAACTTTGTTTCAACAAAATAACTATTTCTACTGCGACCTCAATAAATATTCTAATAGGATTAAATACGAATCTGGTCACACAAAGTGTTTTCACGCTATCAATGTGTCTGAGCGTAGAATGTGGATAGTAAAGTAAAGAGTTTATAAAATTAATCAAATGTTTCTAGATACCGTCTGGTTATGATCACTTTTTTATCAGTAAACTAGTAGCGTATCGCTTAAAACAACATTTTTGCGTTTGATAACAGAGGTAACACATGTCTTTGGGTAACTCACCTTTGCCTTTATATTTTTGGAGTTTACTCATTAATATTCGATTTTCATAATAGCCCGGGGTATGAAAATTTATGGAAAGTAAAATCAAAATTCTCCGTTACGATACGTTACGTTATGCGTTATATTCGTGCGCAACTTATCTTATGTTTATGTTTCCATGACTATGTATACGTAATGTATTTTGATGATTCTAATGTATCAAGCATGCTTTCAGCAATATAAAAAACGTGTTCATTTACTCTCATTTACTAACTAATCTATATATTTTATAATCGGTCGTAAGGAGTAAACTCCAGTCGTACGTCATAGCTGACACACACAATTTTTAAGGAACATTTAGGTTGGACAGTTTCATTTGTTTGAATTAAATTAATAAAATAAATGAACACCTAATTGGTGGCGTGAATATACCTAAGAGACTTCAATAACATGGGCGTAGCCAGGGGGGGTTTCGGGGGTTGTCGTCAAATGGCTTGTCGTGTTCCGGCTGGGGGCTTGGGAATCAGTTCTTTCATTCTTTTTCCTCTTATTTCTTGGTCGGCAACCCTTTCATGTTACTTGTGCCTTGTCTGACGGTAACCACTTACCATCAAGTGGATCGTTAGCTCATTTATGGACTAGTTACATAAAATAGAAAAAGCTTGTATTCTATGTATTTGTCATTTTGACACTTTTATTTTCAATTTAATTTTTGCAGGATGTCCTCCTGAGAAGCTAGTACTTGGCGTCCCATTTTACGGCCGTACCTTCACTCTCAGTAATCCTAATCAAAATGGCGTCAGGGCACCAGCAAGCGGTGCAGGTATTTCTGGACCGTACACTGGTACCGTAGGCTTCATTGGATATAATGAGGTAATAATAAAAATAATAAAATAAAATAATGCGTTATTGCCGCACAACAACAAAAAAATAAACTAAAAACTTAAATCTAGCAACTTACATAATATCTACTTATTGTGGGCAAAGGAAGTCTCAGCTTCTGCTAGCACGGGAAACCTCGTGCAGCGCTGTTTTTTAGACTCCCTCTCCCTTAGGCGTCATTTGGGATAAGTCTATTCCCCGATCGCCTCTATAGTTCTACATGGGATAATACGGTATGCTTCTACATATATACAAAGGTATGTGTGCGTACATGCGTGCGCGTGTGTGTGTGTGTACGTGGTTGTGTGTGTGTACGTGGTTGTGTGTGTTCCGGCTGGGGGCTTGAGAACTAGTTTTCTTTTTCTTTTTCTTGTCTCTTTCTTGGCTGGCAATACATCACTGATTCCTTTGTTGTTGCTGATGTCCAAGGGCGACGATAGCCAGTTACCATCAGGTAGATCGCCAGTTAATTTTCCCAGCTATTTCCATAAAAAATTTAGTGAAATGATGAGACTGTGTCGTTTTTTTCACATCGATCAAAAAGCACGGACTTTGTTACGACTTTCAGTTTTTTTCTCGCTGTTTTTTGCCTAATCAATTTGAAATTTCAATAATACTAAATCACACCTTTACAATGACGATATTAAACAAAGATATAAGGTATATGACGATTTTTATTTTTGAGCAAAGGACATAACCATATTTAATTCTCAACATACCTAAGACAAGTTTTCTCAAACCCTCCCTTAGAGGCATTTCTGAAAGCAAGAGAAGTGCTTTCAGAAATGCCGAGTTCTTTTACCTTACAAACGGAAAGTTTTATCGCACATCTCCGAGTTAAATTTGAGTTAATCTTTACGGAGAAAGCTGACACCAAAAGTTAGCGGGAACTCGAAACTTTGCCGTCAGAATAACAGATTTAGAAGCTAAATTCTGCCGCAAGTCAAACGTGTCGGAACGTGACACCAGGGTGGTTTCACTGAAGATTCTAGAAGTTAAATCTAACTACAACCACCGTGTTTCCCCCCAAATCACGGAGGCAATCATGAATTTGTCACTTACTCCAAATTGCGACAACGTCTAAGAATTTTTAACTTTGTCTTAAATAGATACGATCAGATGAAACGTATATCCAGCCATTCTGTTTTCAGGAGGTCTTTTGTCTCAATTTCAGCATCTATAGCCCTTACTCCGAATGCTATTAATATTGTACCAAAATGTTAATGTTTTGCCAAAAAATCTTTTTCTTTTTCTTCTTAATATAACTGTAATTGTTACAATGACAACAATTTTTTTTACAGTTATGTTCAAGAATGTTGACAGAATCCTGGGATGTAAGATTCGACAAACTCGGCAAAGTTCCATATGCGGTGCTAGGCAGAAACTGGGTTTCGTACGATAATCCTGAATCCTTAGCAGAGAAGGTGAATTACGGCTCAAAGTACAATATCGCTGGTTACATGGTCTGGAGCATTGAAACTGATGACTTCCACGGCATCTGTCATGGGGAAAGCTTCGTGCTGCTAAAAGCATTGAACAAAGCAGCATCTACTTCTCCTATACTACCATTTCCTACCGAATCTCCGGATTTGCCTGCTACTAAAACTACAGAATTGCCAACTACTACAAAATCTCCGGATTCAGATGACACAACCCCAACTCTACCACTTTGTTCTACTACATGGAGTACCACTACTCCTAGTACAACGACAACAACTACGACTACAACTACAAGTACCACTACTCCTACTACAACAACAACTACAACCTCGACCCCGATACATCGACCTACCACGTGGACTCCTGCGCCTAGTGAGTATCGTTTTTATTCCGTATAGCAGAGAATAACCTTGCACATCTCATGAGGTATTACTTTTAAGTTGCTTATTAGACGAAAGCTAAGAATGTCTACAGGTTGATTCTACCTTTTGTAACTTTGGTGATCAGACATAATGGATCTGGCTATAACAGGTCAAATTTGGTCGCAGTTGCCCTTGGAAACATATTCTTTACAGTAATAGTAAATTGCTGTTTTTTGCTTCTCTTTCTTAAACTTGAGAAGGACTAATGCATCCATCCATCAGGTTAGCCAAGTTTGGGAAAGCAGACTTCACAGATATCATGAAATTATCTTAGAGCTCTTTGTGATATGAACCTGTGGTAAAGAATAAAGTACCTATTATAAAAAATTTGGAACTCATTATGATTCGTATATTAATGCCAACATAATCTTTTACACTCGAAATTTTATAAATTAATGGATTAAGTACGACCAATATTTTTATAACATCCCTTCGCCCTCTGACCAGGTGAACTGAAGAGCTGAAGAAACAGCATATGAATATATTTTTTGTGAAAAAAACAGTTTTAATATGCTAGACCCAGAATACTCAGGACTGTTCAGAGTGGCAAATATTAGGGGAGGCATCCAGCAGTAGACCTCCAAAGGTTAATGTATACCTATACCTCTAAATTTCTATACCCTAACATAAACACATATTTTTATTTTCAGCGACCACAACTACACCTAAGGACACGGACTCTTCTGTTTGCCAAGAATCTGGGTTCCAACCAAATCCAGCCGACTGCTCCTCTTTCTTCATCTGCGTGGACCTTGGCTACGGTGACCTGCATCCACACAAATTCCACTGCCCCATTGGTCTGCACTGGGATGCCCAAGGTCATTTCTGTGATTACGCTAGTGTCGTCGATTGTTCCGCTTAGGTTTCGGTTTGGATTTTATTTGAAGGACTTCCCGTTGTTTAGATTTTTGCCAGGCATGAAAACTTTTTTCTTTATAAGTAAATAATAAACAGTTTACTTAAATTAGGTATGTTTTATTTATGAATGTCTACGTAAAATGTCGGTTAGCTAGCTCCCTAATTCTTGTCTTGTATTTTCTATGTAGTGTTTTCTATATTTGTGGTCATATATTTACCCTGAGTATTGACCCTTTTAAATATTTGTATCTAGTTAATTATATTTGTCGTAAATTACTTCAGTTATTCTTGCCAAATAATAGCCACTTTAGATTAGATAGGTACCTATTGACATTACAATAATTATAAAGAATATTTAATTCTAAAAGAACTCTTCATTTCTGAAATTTTCACCCTTAAAGTGTCATCTGAAAAAGGGTTTAGGAAGCCGAAAGGCTCAAATCTATTGTAATGGTAAATACTTTCAAATTTAAAGATGATTTTGAATGAGCTACGTTTTCAAATGACAAAAATATGTCGGCGAGGCCAAAAATCACCAGTGAACGTCCAGGGATGGACCTCTTTATTCTACAACGCTTGCCCGATACAGAAGCTGGCATATATGATGTCATGAAGATTTAGATTAAGGAATTGTCAATAATGGAGAACAAAAGATGATGATTGATCCTATGGATTGATCACGTAGTGTAGAATTAATTTGGAATATTGATGTGAAAGTTAAGAGAACTGAAAATATATCATGATGCAAATTAAAAGGAATATTATTGAATAACCAACACCATAGCATACCCCGTCTGCTCCATATAATTACATAACTCAGTTTTGAATCAGTTTTAAGTCGGCTTTCCATAAAAAAATCTCACAATTCCTAATAAGTCCAATTGGGTCAAATTTACAAACTATTTAAAATGTTTGTTGCTCCTTTACGCAAAAAAAACTCAGTAGAACTTTCATGAAATTTAGCAAATAAACGCTAACACACTCATACCCCCGCAGTAGGTTTTTATCTGTGTCGCGGGCGGCATGGACGACACATATAACGCATCACGATAATACTCATGACCCGAGTACAAATATTTATCTGTCACATAAATATCTGCCCCAGCCGGGAATCGAATCCGGGACCCCTCGTTTCGCAGGTAGTGTCGCTGCCAACTACAGGGTTGTCAAGGTAGTCAAACAGGTAGAACATGATAATGAATAAATAAGATATAGGGTAGTTATTATGCCGGAAAATGCTGGCATAGCCACGGGAAATGTGTTGGTCCACTTTATAATATAACAATAAGTAGCATTTGACTCGGAGCTTACGTTGCACCGTACCTCTACAGATCCTTACTCACTTGTTCGATAAATAACTTCACGAAAAAAATTTTGTCCTGAAATCCGTCACAGATTGAAAGAGTAATCACTGTCCTTTTCTCAGCTTCTCAATAATATTTACCTGGTGAGTCTTTAAACGAGGAGGAGTGGAGTTAATATTTAATGGAGTTCATAATTTATTACTAGCAAGGAGTAGGTACTTTCTAGGGTTCATCAATTACGAGAAAGAATCCTTGCCATGTACCTAGAACTGTTGAAACTAAAATCAAATTCATTAAATAATCGTAAATCACTAGAAGTGAAACTAGCTCTAACTCAAAGATAAGTGGAAGTCCTTAAACACTTACGCCTAAAAGATCTCTTAAACTAATTTGACTTTGACTATAAAACTTAACCAAAGAAACATCCTCAACTGAAGTCATATGGACCAGAAAATCATAATTAATTAATGTCTACGACATTTCTCACACCAGATGGCGTGAATACTCAATCATTAACACGCGACGAAGAACTAAACGGCCTTCAAAAGTCACTTAGTAGCGACCTTAGGAGTTTACTCTTTGAAATTTACATCATTAATAATGAATGCTCTAGACTCTAGAACTGTAGATGATAATTTTCTCTGACATTTAATTGGATGCGCTCTTTACAGTTCAAATATGTGCTTTTAAGCGAATAATTGAAAACCGCGACTTAATTAGTGTAGATATGTTTCAAGAAAAATAATTATTTAGGCTCACCATGTACGCCGCACGTTACGTAATTGACGGCAATTGACGCTTGCTTGCATTACGTAGGAAGCTCGATATCTGATTCCTATCTATCTATCTATCTAATACCTTTAAACGAGCAATTATTGTAGGTATATATAAATAATTAATCTGAGTCTCGGAAACGGCTCCAACGATTTTCATGAAATTTAGTATGCAGGTTTCGGGGGCGATAAATCGACCTAGCTAGGATTCATTTTTAGAAAATGTCGTTTTATCCGTGTTTTCAGACAATGAAAAACTGCTACAGTAGACTCTTCCTGACATCTATTGGCGAGGAGCAACACTAAAGCTACTTCAGTAGATGGCGTTGTTAAGCAACACTAAGCCAAAAGCCAATGAGTGTTTGGTTTGAGGTTAGACCAAGAAAATCAATTGTTCCAAAAATCACGATTCATCAAAAAGCTCGGTCATCCGGGTACTGTTTCATTATGCAGCTTGCATGCCTTCGTCAAAAGAATCAAGGTGCCTTGGACAGGTAGGTCTTACTCTAATAGTCTCTGTAGCATTTACTATGGTAACTACAACATTATAGGAATGTATAAAAACAGAGATAAGGGTATTATATTCTAATTGCAAACGAATACTCACGTTTTTTTGTATTCTATACCGTGATAAAGAAGAAGAAGAAAATTTAGGTAAAACCAAGTACTATTACCTATTTCTTCTGTGGTTTAACGTAAAAACACTAAATAGTATGAAATGGCATTCAATGGCTCATAATGGGGGCGGCATTAAGATTCTACTTAGCAAATAGCTGAACAACACAAATAAAACATCACTAACACGCAAAATATTTATTTATTTACTTACATACACTTTAAGAGTTCAAATTTACAGATTTTTTAACGCTACACATTCATATCCGTATCGTGGGTGTCATGGACAACACACAAAGACAAGAGCACACACACATTGACCGAGAACAGATTCAAATTTCTGCCTCGCTGGGAATCGAACCCTTCGAACGGTTGTCCGGCATGGTAACCACGCCACGTCAGTCGTCAATTATTCTCTCAGATTACGTCTGTGCATGATTCATGGAATAGATTCAATATTTCATACCTATTTCATATAGACGACCTGTGTGGCGCGATGGTACTTATGCCGGATCGCGGCGCCGGATCCCCAAGTTAAGGGTTCTGGGTTCGATTCCGAACGTGGCGGATATTTGAATGATGTGTTTGAATTTCTGTTCTCGGTCTGAGTGTGAGTTTTCTTGTCTCTGTGTGTGTGCGACACAGTATGAGTGTGAAGCGTTATTAATTTAGTTAATTATTTAATATTCTACCAACCATTAGAATGCAAACGAGAACCCTTTGTAACAAAAATTCAATTTAATTTGTTCTTTTATTAAACCCTAATGCAAATAGAAGGGTAGGTACGTATTTTTATGAGTTTCACGCGTCTTTCTCCAATCGTTATAAAAAATTGAGTTGTCATACAAACTTACATCTCAAAAATGTTTTTCACATGAAATTCCAAGGGAGAGCTTTTTAAAGTAGGCATGCCAATACAAAAGGTATACGATCCAATTTAAATCTATTTTTAACTGAATCAGGTGTGCGTGGATGAATCGGTCATTAAGGGTTACCTAAGTGTAAATTAAGATTAAATGATGTAAAAGTGATGGTATTGAACACTGTATTATTGAATGAGGACAAATTCTTTATACCTATAACAGATAATTCACGATAATTTATTTTAAGGTTATTTTATTGTTACCTCATAACTTTTTACTGGATGTACCGATTTTGATGATTCTTTTATTATTCAAAAGCTGTTGCTTGTCATTTGTGGTTACATTTAAATTTGAGTTATTAAGTTGTATAGATACGCTGATATTTTAAGCAACTTGCATGATCGCAAGAAAAATTTTGAAGGAGGAAACTTGACATTGGATTCAAGTTATCGCAATATAACAAACAAGCGACATGCGTCTATGTTTTCCTGTTTCTCGCACACATTTGGAAACTTTGCTTCAGAAACAACAACTGCAATGTGGATGCACCACATCAAAGGAAGCTGAAAGATAGGTTTATAGGTCCACGATAGGTTTAAAATATCTCATTTATATCCCATATTAATGAGGGGCCATCAATAAATTACGTCACACTAATTTCATGACTTTTTGACCCCTCCCCCCTTCCTTTTGCTCTTTGCTTCAGAAACAATAACTGCAATGTGGATGCACCACATCAAAGGAAGCTGAAAGATAGGTTTATAGGTCCACGATAGGTTTAAAATATCTCATTTATATCCCATATTAATGAGGGGCCATCAATAAATTACGTCACACTAATTTCATGACTTTTTGACCCCTCCCCCCTTCCTTTTGCTCTTTGCTTCAGAAACAATAACTGCAATGTGGATGCACCACATCAAAGGAAGCTGAAAGATAGGTTTATAGGTCCACGATAGGTTTAAAATATCTCATTTATATCCCATATTAATGAGGGGCCATCAATAAATTACGTCACACTAATTTCATGACTTTTTGACCCCTCCCCCCTTCCTTGTCACACCTGTCGAATTTGTGAGACCTCTCCCCTAGTGTGACGTCACATATTATGAAATTTTACGCCTAGAAATTATTAAATTAAAACAACAGTTCCGAAATAAGTTTTATTTCCATTAAGTGTTTTTAATGTTTACCGATACATACCAATTATTCCATTTTTAAATGTGACGTCACGAAATTTAGAACCCCCTCCCACCACTTGTCACACAATGTCACACTACATCGGCCCCTTATTTGATATCTTACAATTAATGTCATTTTTACATACGATTGTGTGTGTATCTAAGTGTTTAGCGTTTTTAGCGTTTAACTTATTTCAGCATCTCAAACCAGAATCATCAGATCGTAGAGATCTTAAGATCGGTTTATTAACGGACCTAGATTAAAGTGTATAAAATGATATACCTACCCACCATACCTACCATATCAAACACCAAATTAAACTTCACAATACCAAAACTTCACCTTCAGACGTCACTTAAAAACCAATGATTTATTACAATTTTTATACGAAAACATCGCCTGAAAACTTGTTCGAAGACAAATTTGTTTTACGTGATGCGTGTTCGGTATCGAAACGTTGTGTTTAAAGATGGGTGAGAGTACTTTTTTTTATGGAAATAGCTGGCAAACGAGCTGACGATCCACCTGATGGTAAGTGGCTATCGTCGCCCATGGACATCAGCAACACCAAAGGCATCACCGATGCGTTGCCGGCCAAGAAAGAGAGAAGAAAAAGAAAGAAAGAACTGGCTCTCAAGCCCCCAGCCGAAACACGACGAGTCGTTTGGCGGCTGACTCATGCTCAAGGGTGGTACTTACATTCGGCGTATGTGCCATGTATCTGAAACTACGCACCTGACGATTTTTTAATTTGGTATGAATAGTGTAAGTTTTAACAATGTACATAAAGTACAAGATAAATTGTATTTCGTCTCTTGGTGCCTATTATGGGTCATCTCATAACGTATTCCAAACTGAAACTATTGCAATATTAAGCATTATGCTTACTGCCCATTAGTTATCGTATATTATTAAGAATTACCCAATACTAAATATGTAGGTATCTATGGAAGAAGGGGTAATCTACGGTGTTGGTTATTCAATAATATTCCTTTTACTTTGCTCCATGATATTATATTTCCAGTTCTCCTAACGTTCACCAATCTGTACTACTCCGTGATCACTATTCGAATCCCATAGAATGTCCCACACGTATTGTTCTAAATGGATTGACACATTCCTTATTCTAAATATTTAGTTTTCTTCATGACATGACAGCTTCTGCATCGGCCGATCATTGTAGAACCAAAGAGGCCGCTCGCCGTCATATCCATATATAATGCTCTGATTTCACTACAGAATCTATTGAGTTTGTGAGTTTATAAAATACCTGACTGAACTGTCTACAAGAGAAACAACGAAGTGGCTTCAACCCAACTGAGCAGTGGTCTCTCCTCTTGAGGAGGCCTGGAGCACATTACACCACGCCGCTCTAGTGCGGATTGGTGGAGTAGATTAACAAGTAGATGGGTACATTCTTTAATTCCTCTGTTTTAATAAATTTGCTACAAAACAAATAACAAAAACATTTTTGTTACACGCTTTAAAACCCACTCCGAACGAAACAACCCTTCAGGCTACGTCCTTCCATCACTCAAAGGATTCACATTTAATAATGAATAATAACTGCTCACAAAAATACACGAGGGAGTAAACAAAAGCCGTTCATCCCCACAATGTCCGAGCCATCCGATATTCAAATAAATAGTCATAAAGGATTTCAGGACTCACCACCCTGACGCCTCTGAAAATGTTAACCGAAAAAATAATATTACCGAACTTTTCATCCATAGAACTCCGAGGGCCAAAGAGCTCGTTTAATAAAAATTTAGATCCGTTTAAACAACCCAATTCATATTCATGAAGAGTAATTCTTCATTCTGAGAAGGAATAAATTACATGACTCAATGCCGCTAAGACATTTTTACCAAGTGGAAAACTCTTTTGAGTTGGTTTAATAAGTTGGCGTGTTGGTCCAAGGATATTGGGCCAACTTTTTGTTTCCACCTGATGATAAGTGGCGAAGAAGTCGAACGCACTATAAACTCCCATCAAGTTGGTTCATGGGTTATGTTAATTTAGTCAGTCATGCACAAATGCCTGGTCAACAGGATTTATCTTAGTACAGAGGTAGGTACAGAGTGCAATGGATGCTGCTTTCAATTTGTTGGTTGGCATAATGCTCAACGATCATGAGAAATTGAGTTGAACTCGTAGATGGACAAATTCCTGTATCTATATGTACCTACGTTACGTGTTTATTCCCACTGTATGTGCTAATCACCTTGTACAAAAAATAATCATTATAAATACATCAGTTTTCTTTACATAAAAATAATTTTGAAAAAATATATAATAAAACTGTACTATGTTATTTCAATATTGTAATTTTAAATTTTAATGTTTCCCACGTGATTACAATTATTATAGAATAAATGTTACATGATTAATTTTTTTCAGGATTAATCATACGAAAATACTTATAAAATTGAGTCTCATCATCCAAAACTTCTTTGTAGAAAATTCTCCTTCTTGTTCTCTTTTCTGCCATGTACGATGTACAGAAAAGCTTCTTCTACGTCATCTAATGCAATAGCAGTTATCAAATCAAATCAAATCAAATCAAATCAATTTTTATTTGCTTGAATGTGGGTACAACATGGTCATATTGTTAATAATAACAATTATAAATAAGTCCGCCACAGTCTACCTTTCACGGCATGCAAAATGTACCTATTTATGTCACATAAAATAAAATTATACATATAATGCTAGGAGTCTATCTATTATTTACGACAATTTCAATGCAGTTTCAATTAATAATAATAATGTTACATTTAAGATGATTTCATCAATTATACACATTTAATAATTATCACATGTCAGTACGTACGTAATATAATTCTAATACAATATTAACAAAAAAAAATTTATAATAATCAAGGATAAAATTATTTCATTAAAATTAAATTTTACATACAATTAAATTAAATTTTCATAATTTGTCATTTTAATAATAGTCAAAATTCATTTACTAAAAATGCGATTAGATAAATAATATAATTTTGACTTGCGACTTTAATTAGGTATACATAATAAATATTCAATATTATATGTTTGCAATCAATCATTACACAAAAAATCCTACTTATCATTTCTGTCTTCTAAAAATTCTTTTACAGAGTAGAAAGCCTTTCGTATTAGGTATGTTTTTAAAGATTTTTTAAAATTATATAAATGGCTTTCAGATTTAATACAACTTGGTAGCTTATTATATATCTGCGGTCCCATACCAAAAACACTGTTTTGGAACAGTTTGGTTCTAGATTTTATCGAACGTAATTTATTATTATGTCTTTTTAGACTTAACGTCTCATAACTATTTATATTAGTCCTTACCATCAGAGCTACTTCGTAGATATATATTGATGGGAATGTTAGAATGTTTAGGTTTTGAAAGTACGGCTTACACGAATCAGTTTGCTTTAATTTACAAATGGACCTTATGCATTTCTTCTGTGCTTTCAGCACTCTGTCAACCCCAGCGGCATTGCCCCAAAACATAATTCCATATCTGAGGGTACTTCCAACATACGCATGATAGGCCGTCAAAACAGCGGTTATATTTACGGTCTTAGCTAACATGTGAAGAAGTTATAGCTAATTCTTCAAAAGAAAAATTCATCTTTCCTTATTCACAACACTAGCACGTTAGGTCCGAGTTACCGTCACGTTGCGCATACATTAAATATTCCCGTCAGTGTTTATTAACCACGTACCGTCTACGTCCCGTTCTCGTCCCGTCCCCATCCCGTCCCCTTCCCGTCCCCGTCCCGTCCACGTTACGTATACAGCGACCTTTACCTTAATTTGTCCAATGTTGGTGCAATTTCACAACGCCAATGTGTGATGCCAGGATTATCCTCACGCATAGCAAATAGGTATGCCAATAAAAACGCGACTCTAATAAGGCCACACGTAATACGGAGATGACGATATTCTTACGCCGTGAATAGGAGAGATTAGATACTTACTCCATGAAATATTTTATCATCTGAAGCGCCTTCTTACCAGAATTATTTGTGCCATATAATGTAAACCATATTTTACGGTGTTACGGTGTCGACCATTTTATAATTTGAGTCTTCCCTAAGGAATCTGAGTTGGTTATAAGGATAGCTATATATTATTATATAGTAAAGTGTCTCCGTTAAAGCCTTGGAGACCTTAGAGTTACTAAACAGGTAAATGCTCCCAATCAAAGATTCCCTAGACGCTACGGTGAAACCTACCATGAATCATTGTAATTGACTTTTAATATTATTTAAATTACAAATCGTGAGATAACTAATCGTTCAGTTGTTAAACCTGACGTTTGTTCAGTTGTCTGACTTTTAAAATCAATATTACCTACCAATATGCCTAATAGAGCCCTCAATCCACACGCAAACTCTCTTCGTGGGGCACCACCACCAGTGGGACGGATTTAGTCGTATCTTACAACACCCACCCGTGAGATCGGGGTTACTAGGTATTCTAAGCCGCCCCAATACAGCTGTTAGTGCTTGTTCACACTGAACTCGCGGGCGCGGTCGCGGTAAACGCTACATACACCACGCACGCGTTTTGGTGTGAACACTTTCATAGTAGGTCATATGTTTGATATTTCGCGACCGCGCCCGCGAGTTCAGTGTGAACAAGCACTGAAGTTAGCGATCGAAAATTCTCGATAATCACTGCAACAAATTTTCTTAAAGCTTCAATATCTTCAGATCTTCAGTAACAGCGTTTCAAACAACAATTCCGTTCAATTGGCTATCGGTCTACGCTCTCTCATGTGGAAACTGCAGATAGCACTAACGCGGCTTATGGAGTGTGCTAATAGAAATAATACGATCCTCGATAGTTTCATAAATTATATAAATTGTCGGTCCTCTACGCTAACGACTATTAAAGATACTGGGACGATCTATTCTTCTGTAGTATAACGTTTACCGTGAGATCGAGATGTACATATACAAATAGGCATGATTATGTTTCATTCTTCTTTCTTTTTTGGTCGGCAACGTATCAGTGATGCCTTCGGTTGCTCTGATGTTCATGGGCAATGATTTGGGTGGATCTTCAGCTCGATTATCAGTTATTGACGACCCTGTAGCCTAGTTGGTAACAACTTTACCTGCGAAATGAGGGGTCCCGGGTTCGATTCTCGGCCGGGGCAAATGTTTATGTGACAGATAAATATTTATACCTACTCTAGTTATGGGTGTTATTGTGATGTATTTTAAATGTGTCATCCATGCAACCCGCGACACAGGTAAAAATATACTGCGGGGGTATGAGTGTGTAAGCGTTTATTATTATTATTTCCATAAAAAATGTTACACGTCAAATGAAACGAAAAACTATTAATACCTATAGTCCAAGATCCCAGGGCCACCAGACGTCACGTATTTTCTGACGGACGAAATGTGGACGATTGAGTAGTGTTAGTGCGTACTACGATCGTGTGCCTACCTGCTAGCTTGGTCAAACGGCCAATTTCCAGGTATCAGGTGATCAAGGTACATAAAAACATTATAAACTTCACGTAAATTCTCATGGCTGATATTCACGTATTATAGTTAAAAATAAGTCGTCAATGCTCCCAGACACTTTCCGTCGGTCATATTGCTTTGCAGACGCTTTAAAGCTCCCAAAATAGTTAGTTAACTTCACGTAAATTCTGATGCTCGATTAATATGTTCTCCAGACAACTATTTTAAAACCTGTGGCTGTCTTCTTGACAGACCGATCCAAGGGGCCAAGTTAGCAGGTAGGCATAGACGATCGTAGTAACACTAACACTACTCAATCGTCCACATTTCGTCCGTCAGAAAATATGTGACGTCTGGTGGCCCTGGGATCTTGCTCTACTACGTACGTGATAATTTTTAGCAATTCGGGCGTCCTAAATTATTATTTTACTAGCTGCCCGGACAGACTTCATTCTGTCAAAAGTTTTTTTTTGAGATGTAAGCTATCCTATCTTTCAAGTTGGATCAAACTGCACACGGTGTGCAAATTTGATTAAAATCGGTTAAGTAGTTTAGGAGTCCATCGAGGACAAACAACGTGACACGTAATTTATTATGAAGATTAAATCTGTATAAATTTAACTAGTCTGTGTTTGTTTACATCTGTAGCAGTGTCAAAATTATGACAGACATGACAGTGACAAATCACGGCAATCACGCTGACATTTTATCAAATATGTTGTGTCAATGCAGTGACCAATAATTAGCGGCCCAAATCTTAAACAATCTTAAACTTGTTTTCTTTAAAATAATTCCTCCTTGAAAATTAATTCTAATTCAAAAACGATAATGGCATCTACTTCAAAAGATAGCGTTCCAAACAGTGTTACGGTCCAAGATAATGTCGAAAACGATTTGGAGCCAGGTGCTTGTCCAGAAAGCATCTTAAACCCCACAGATTCATTTGAAGAGTTTGTATCAGAAATGAGTTCAAGTCTCCAAGAGAGGAACACTTTGACCACTAAAAGTAGTACCATAAGCGAGATTCAGAGTGAAATTGCCGAGGACAAAGAAACTACGCAATTAAAATCAACCAAATCTAGTGATGATCTTCAAGGCAAGAATGTAAGAATGAGCTTTTTTTTGTCAATTACCTGGTATTTGTCTTGTTGTTTTTTGAATGCTTTAAATATCTTCCTACATCATTTATGCATTTTGGTGGGAGGATGACACACTTATCTAAAGTATTGATTACATTTGTCACATAACCACACACAATACAACACAGCAACTTCCAACTTATTAGACTTAATTTTTTTAATGCAGAATAAGTTAATGCTTGATCACGAAACCACTTGATGGTAAGCGGAAATAAAGTTATGGATGGTAAAGCGCACTAACTTTGTAAAAGCCTACTCACTCTTTACTTGATTCAATATTGCTGTTGTTTTCTTTTGTATAATAGCAACATATTTAGGATTATTTGAAAAAACCCTCAATCGCACTTCATGCTCTATTAATTTTAACATCCTATGAGTGTGTTAGTTTACAAATCTCATTACAATTGATGAAAGAAAACATGGAAACTACATATTTAGGACAACTCTCAAATATCTATTAATAATCAAATAGCTATTTTGTTGGTTTATGGCAAACCCTTTTATTGGAATTAAAATTATGATGGTGTACAAATTTCTATATTATGAATACATTTGATCATAACACTGTTGATCACTTATGATCAATGTAATTATTCCTAATTATAATCATTTCGATAAAAAATCTTTATAGTACTACCAACCATTTCAGGACGCAATGTCAGCGTCGGCTAGCTGTTCAAACTTGGTAGATCAGAATGGAGAAGATAGTGAAAGTGATAAAGATGACTACCTACAGTCTCCAGAACTGGTAAACAAAGAGAAACATGTGTTTATATTGAGTTCTGCGGGGAAACCAATATACTCAAGGTAAAGGACAAATAGCTCTGACTTTCATCTTTATTGTTGGGGCCGCCGTGTTGCGTTGACGGTACCCGGTTATTACTCGTGGGTTATGGGAGATGAAGTGATACAAGGATGCGTAGTTAAGTTTGTTTATTGACCCACGGTTTACGTTTGGTCGTCTGAGTCAGTAGGTCTGCGCGTGCCAGTAATTAGGTGACAACTAATGTATATTGTTATAAAATATAAAGTTAATGCTGTATGAGCATTTTTGGCTCGTACATTTATTCTTAGTTCTTACCTGACTGCCAAGGAAAGGTTATGTTTTTCGCGCGTATCTTGTATGTATGTATGTTTGTATTTATGTGTGTAATATTCTTTATTACCTCATATCTTCCAAACCGCTGAACGAATTTACATAATTAAGATATTGTTAAAGTCGTTTTGATAACCCATGTTCTTAGATAAGTGAAATAAAAAAAAACAAATGTGTTGGCTGTGAGATGCCACAATTTGAAGTATCAAAAAATAAAAATAAATCAAATAATGCAATATGAATTATTAGTATCCTGGTATAAATTGTAGTATAATAAGTCAGTGAAACTGCTTGTAAAATCTTTTAATTTTTTAGAGTTTATATTATTTAGTATCCACAACACTAACATTTATACCAAAAAAAAAATATAAACTTCCAGGTATGGCAATGAAGACAAGTTAGCTGGTCTATGTGGAGTTATTCAGGCTTTAGTTAGTGTGGTGGAGGAACAGAACCAGGATATACTGAGATCTATCAGTACTAAAGACTGCAAGGCAGTGTTTCTGGTGAAGGGTCCACTTATACTGGTTGCTGTGTCCAAGTCAAATGAGAGTGAGACGCAACTTGTTTTGCAGTTAACGTAAGTATTTTTATTAATTATGTTTCAACTAAATATTTATTTATTTATAAGCAGGCAGTCTTACGGCTGGTTTTGCTTATATTGATTTGTCACTTTTGCTTTGATCTGTGTTGCTATTGCTAAAATTCTTCATTATTTCAACATTTATACAATCCAAGTCAATTCTGGGTATATATTTTAATCAATAGGACTGGACATTGGAATAAATATGGTTGATTTTGACTTTGAAAGGGACTAAAAAGGCGAACATTAATGTAACAAGTTCGAACTGGCTTAAATTCAACTTGGTTTGATAGTACAAACAAAATATTAAAATTAACACTTAATTCAGGCTTTCTTTACAAGATTTAGATTGGACCACCATGAATGAGTAGAGTTCAAATCAACCTGGACATAGAGTCCAGTGACCTTCAGTAAGAATCTAATAGAATCCTCCTGAATAGCTCTTCAGCAATATCCAAAATAAGACGAAAAAGTTGGCTTGACTTGAAAACAACAAAGAATACATTCTCTAATGTTTTGTGACAAAATTTCAATAATTCCTTTCAGATATGCATTTAACCAAATAGTATCAGTACTTACACTAACACAGCTCAATAGAATATTTGAACAGAGACGCAACTATGACTTAAGACGTCTTCTATCTGGTGCAGAGAGGCTTATAGACCACTTACTAATATTCATTGAGAAAGACCCTGCATTCCTACTAGGAGCTGTGAGGTGCTTACCATTGCCAGAAAAAGCTAGAGAGAATATCACATCCGCAATAATATCAACGTGTCACAAGATAAGAGATCTAGTGTTTGCTATACTGATAGCTGGAAATCAGTTGATTACGCTGGTCAGAATGAAGAAATATACTCTGCATCCGTCCGATATACATTTGCTATTCAATTTAGTGAGGAGTTCAGAGTCATTTAAGACAGCTGAGAGTTGGACGCCCATTTGCTTGCCTAAGTTTGATGCCACGTGAGTTTTATGAGTATTGTTGAATATTTGTTTCCTGTATGAGGGATGTGTACTTGAATCCTGTAGGCATGTTACAAAGTTATGTTTAATTGACGACCCATGTGGTGCAGTGGTTACCGTACCAGATCGCCGCGCCAAGGTCCTGAGTTCCATTTCCAGTGAGGCAGAAATTTTAATGAGGAGTTTTAACTTCTCTTCTCGACCTGGATGTGTTCTTGTCTTTGTGTGTTGTCCATGGCATTGGTTAGAGAAGATTTTAGGAAGCAAACCTGAGAGCTATTTAGTATTTTATTATTGTTCTTCTATTATTACCCCCGTATTCAAGAACAACACAGTGAGGTCTCACAGTGCTTGCGAGTGCATAGTGGCATTAAAACCATTTCGTAAACAATACTTGATTGAAGTCCTTCGCTGTGCGTTTGTCAAAATCGATAAAGTAGCTCCCGACCTACTTTACCGAACGCGTAGTGTTGGTTTGACTTCTATCAAAATAGAAAGAAAGGATCGATTATTTGTATTGTTATCTTTGTCTTTTGCCTGTGTCAAATGACTAGAGTGAAGTTTGCCGCATCAAATGGACCAATAAGAGGGCTGTATACAGCTCTGTGCGTCCGCACAGCCAAGTGATACATAAGGGTCGACTGTGAAACTGAAGGCTTGCCAAGACCAACGCACTGAGAAATGCCTTACTTCGCATAGTATTGCTTCTTTACTTAGACAAGTATTGTTCTTGAATACGGGGGTTAGTGTTCTTGGTGTGAAGAGCACCAAATCAATATGCTAATTAATATATTATGCATAATTTATGTTACATATTTTTAAGCAAAACTACATATTTTTAAGTTTTCATATTTCCACTGAAAAGATTGGGAAACACTTTAAGGCACTCACATATATGTTTTAGTTTTTTTCCCCCTTAATGTTTTAAATAGTCACTGTGTCTCTAGACATTAGTAATACACTTTACCAATGCGTTACCAACCAAATATTTTTTTAATTTCAGAGGATTCCTTCATGGTCATGTCTCATACATATCAGAAGATTGCCAAGCTTGCCTGCTACTACTAACAGTGCAAAGAGACGCGTTCTTCCCTTTATCACAAGCAAAACACACCATAGCCGACAAACTAAGGAGATCTAACTGTCTTATGGCTATCAACGAAGCATTGAATAGGAACAAAGACCTACCAACAACGGATCCATTAAAACACATAGCAATACCAGAAATAAGGCATTTCATGTACAAATGTAAATCCACCGCTCAGCTATTCACGTCAGATCCTATTAGCTTGGACAGGCTACAGGATTATAGGCTAAGACATAAGGAAGGCGGTGATATTTGTGAAAAGAAAATAGAGAAACTATCAGATATTGATTATGTGAGGAATTACAGGAAATTTTGTAGTCAAATTCATTGTATGTCTACACCAGCTAAGCTGATTTTTAGGTCCAATTCTGATGATACGATTTTAGCTTGGGTAAGTTAATGTTTATATCCACAGATTGACTTGTGCTATGCTTATGACTTACAATCATGGAGTATAGAGGTAAAGGAAAAATTACTCCGGTGCCACGGTAGCAACAGGGTAAATTTGGACTACGTAAACAGTTGAAGTTGGTATACAGGACTGTCACCGTCTAACTTCAATCCGTCAACAACTGCTACATTCATACCATTCCCTTCGCCTACGCTAGCGCCAATTTACTGCTTACAGCTGGATACTTTCAACTTTCCTCCCATATGACTCAGTTCCCCTTTACCTCTTATCATCCATGCTTACAATAAAACGCTATGACATTGTTAGTCTTAACGCAAGTCAGAGATTACCACATTTTTATTTTTTGTTTGTCTGAACACTCTAAATCTATACTTCTATACTAATATATAAAGAGGAAAGATTTGATTTTTTGTTTGCATTGAATAGGCTCCGAAACTACTGAACCAATTTCAAAAATTCTTTCACTGTTGGGAAGCTACACTATCCCCGAGTAACATAGGCTATATTATATTTTCAAAAAAAATTAGGGATCCTTAATAAAACTCCAATAATGTAACCCAAGGTGTAAAAAAATAAGAAAACCGAAGCAAAGCAAAGGGCGGTTACTCGTATATAATAAAAGTAATCATTATTTCAGGTAACAAATGGCTTTGAACTATATGTAACATTTGACCCATTAATGGAGAAAGACCAAGCAATCAAGGCAGTAGACCGTCTTCTTCGATGGATCAAGAAAGAAGAACAGAGGATATTCATAATGAACGCTCCAACCTTCTAGCACAAGTTGACCCTTAGTGGGATTATCAAGAACTCGTTAAGTCGTAATTCTAGTGCCGAAAATTAGCTTTATATGGGCGTAAATCTCAAGGGTTAGGTAAATGTTCATATTATTTATATTTGAACAGTGAATTATTTGTGTCTGAAATCTGAATACATGTTGCTGATTATAATACATTAGGGGCCATTACATTAGCCAATTAGGGGCCATCCGTAAATTACGTCACACGTTAGGGGGAGGAGTGGGGGGGAGTCGATGTAGTGTGACGAGAGGAGTAGTAGATGGAATAATCAATGTAGTGTCATGAGGATTCATGAAATTAGTGTGACATAATTTATGGATGGCCCCTTAGTTACCAGAGTCACAAATCAGAGTGGATACGATTGGTATTAGATTTCCCATAACGTAAATAGTATCAGATTCGATTTTTCTAGCTCTCATTGCGACTGGAACAGGTAAAAAAAATCACCGTCTATTTTTGAAAGGACTAAGCTAGGTGGCTAAAATCCTACCAACTTGCATTAGTTCCGTGGGGATTAAACTTTAAAAATACCTATCCATCCATCCATCCATCGTGGAGGTCCACTGCTGGATATAGGCCTCCCCTTACATGCACCACTCTGACCGGTCCGGAGCCTTCTGAATCCAGCTGATACCCGGTGTCTTCTTCAGGTCTTCATATGCTCCCTTTTCTGTAACGTCTACATTCGAGGAACTTTCTTCCCCAATGGTTATCGGTCCATCGAACTATAGATACCTACCCACTCTTAAACTTTCCAGAAACTACCTCGGACTAGATTAGATCTAGTTTCACAAACCAGGCTAAACTACAAAACGTAAGGCGTTATATTATGTTCGGTAATCATATATTTTCGTAAATTTAATTATATAAGTACCTACAATCTAATGATATTATAATGATTACATTTAATGGCGTAAAGTTCATTGAAATTTAAATACTTATTTGTCAAATATATGTATTGTATTATTCTATTTTTTGCTGTTTTACTTTTTATATGATATTTTTTCGTATGTATGGGTGTGTCATAGCTTCGTAGCTTTTTTTAGTATTTTTTTTTTGTTTAAAGATAAAAGCAATGAAATTCTTAGCTATGAGAAAATCCGTTCAGTAGTTTGAAGGTCTGTAACTTTCATAATGTTATTTGAAATGTTTAATCTGCGTTGCTTGTATTATTTCAATATAATAATTACTAGCTGCCTGGACAGACTTCGTTCTGTCAAAAGTTTTTTTTTTTATTAAAACCTTCCGTGTGCCTTAAGGAACATTGTAAGCTATCCTATCTTTCAAGTTGGATCAAACTGCACACTGTGTGCAAATTTGATTAAAATCGGTTAAGTACTCGTAGTTTAGGGAGTCCATCGCGGACAAAGAACGTGACACGTTTTATATATATTAAGATTAATCTTACGATATTTATTCTATTATGAGTAGGCAAAGTAACAATTTTATTATGCTGATTTTTTTCCTTTTACGTAGTCGCCAATTCACACTACCCTTGTTATTATTTATTTTATATCATGTTATATTCAACTTAATGTCTATCGATTTCTTTAGTATTGGTTTGTTTATCGAACGAAAAGCGAGGGACGCATCTTGCCTTCAGGCTGCGTTACAAAGTTCCAAGTATACTAATAGTGATGTAAATTACATTAGAGATTGTAAATTTTAAGCATAAATCAATACTAATATATAAAGAGGAAAGATTTGATTTTTTGTTTGCATTGAATAGGCTCCGTAACTACTGAACCGATTTGAAAAATTCTTTCACTGTTAGAAAGCTACACTATCCCCGGTGAACATAGGCTATATTGTATTTAAAAAAATTAGGGATCCTTACTAAAACTCCAATAATGTAACCCAAGGTGTAAAAAAATAAGAAACCCGAAGCAAAGCGAGGGCGGTCACTCGTCTTATAATAATATAGATAACTTATAATATTAAGTAGCTTAGTTTTCATTCCATCCCACAATAATCTTAAAGGCATTTTCAATCCTCGGCTATAACCATACTTATACTTTATCCATACGACTTTTTCCATATGAAAATTTTTATTGTAGTGGAACACGCCTAGTATCCACTAGTATAAAATATAAAAAAATGAGAGGTGTCAAGGGACACCCAGATGGAACAAAGTTCCTTGCAGTCAGTACTAGGATAGCAAAAACATGCAGCAAGTGTGCCAAAACAAATCTGGGGTATTAAATTTCTTATCGGCTTTGTTCACCTAGTAGCAATTAATTAAAGCGAATAGATACTAGGCGACCAGAAGTCTTCGATGTTGCGACATCAGTGACACCGTACATGCCACAGTATGTACTATCTTATTCACTCTTCGGTATTTAGCATAAGCATAACAGGGACGTCCATGTCACGATCATGCACATTAATCTATTATTGCCATTTCTCCCGTCATGCTAATCAATATGCGGAAGAGCGACAGTGATAGAACAAATCCTTCACTGCCACTCTGACACCTTGTCAGAGCGCTCTGACCCGTGTCAAAGTCATAGCTACAGTGATAGATTTATTCTATCCCTGTCGCTCTTCCGCATATTAATTGGCATACCAAAAGACATAGCAAATTAGCAATAATAACTTAATGTGCATGATCGTAATATAGATATCCCTGTTGTGCCTATGCTAAATACCGAATAGTAAATAAGACAGCCACGTACTATGGTTGTACAGTATCACTGATGTAGCAACATCGAAGACTTCTGGTCGCCTAGTACCTACTCACTTTAATTAATTGCTACTAGGTGAACAAAGCCGATGAGAAATTTAATACCCCAGATTTGTTTTGGCACACTCACTTGCATGTTTTTGCTATCCTAGTACTGACTGCAAGAAACGAACATATCTGGCTTGCTTTCTATAACAGAGAGAGAGAGAGACAGACAGAGACACATGCGCACGCCGCACGACTTGTAACGACGCCGCACGAGTTGTAACGACGGCAAAAAGTGTCGTTACAACTTTTCGTCTTAATTTTTTCCGTCTAGCCCCCTTTCGCAACGCGCGATAAGGAACTTCGTGTACAACACGCAATTAAATTCTTGTTATAGTCCATAAACATAATACTCTTTACAAATTATAATGGAGATTTCTCGGCAATGACCAAATAGTGTGCGGTTTGACGATATGAATCATAGATTACCCCCAATCTATGATATGGATACACTGACTGAGTACTACATACACGCGGAACCACAGTTCCATTTGAGTACCCCACACCCTTGCCATCTCCTTCTTAATTCTATGTATTTTATGTTGATACTTTTACGTTGATTGTTTTACTATTTTATGTTGATTGTTTTACTTATAACTATCTGGCTTCATTTGAAAAAACGGTGATTAAAATTAGATATGCTTGTTTCAAATCTTATGCAATGTAGTTATTAACTTAAGTATTAGGATTACTAGATAGGAAATAATAGGGGTATAAAAGAAAATATATTCTCGTAAACGCTGATATTAAAATTTGTAAATAAAATAAAATGTCGATAGAACAAAATTATGATAATATTTACACGAAATGAAAATGTACATACATAATTAGCTAATTTTATTTTGGCTTTTAGACTGTCAAATTCTAATCTGCAATAATTTCTGATTGTAAGGCTTAGCACGCATTGCGGTTTTTCAGCGCGTGACTTTTTCCACAAAATTCTGTGATATGAAAATTGTAAGAAGCTGCACACACTTGCGAAATAAATATCACGCGAAAATTATTTCACAACCACATCTGTTTCGCCATAATCCATCGCGCTGCGACACGATACAAATTCGCGCGAATATTTTGTTTATTTTGTAACGTAATATTTTGAGGTGAATGAATCTAACCGCACTGCGAAAAAAAAATCAATTGAAATTGCTTTTCTATATGTTGTATCTTGATAATGTATAGCAAGATCAACAAGCCCTAGTAAATTATTGAATGTTTTTATAGTAATTGTACAATATCTGTGTACTATTATTTCTTCTGTGGTAATTCTAAAGTAACCGAAAAACTTTTTTTTTATAGTCTCGCAAGGCATGGTATTTTACATAAAAAAATCCTATCATTGGTCTTAGTGCCCTAAAAGGGTGAATCTAGTATTGGTTACATCTTTTGACGTCTTTTACGCCGTAGGCAAATCAAGATTTTTGTTCGGTTGTCCATTTCGCATTTCGCATGTACCCAACGTGCGATTCGGCTGAGACTGGGTATGAAACAGACAAAAATCGCAAAGAATTTTATTCGCCATGCGTGTTGGTTATGATTCAGTACGCGATTTAAAAATCGTAAAAAAAAATCGCGGCAGTAAAATTCGCAATGCGTGCTTACCCTTATATCAATATTGTTATTGTAAATAGCATGTCAATAAATATTAATAAATTTTATGAAATATGATATCCTGGTTTTATTTGCAGAAGGTAATATTGATTTATATTTATTTAAATAAAAGCAAAACCCGCATTCATTTCGCTTCGAGAAAAATAGCGCTAGTCATAAAGTTCAATAAAATTAATCAATAAAATAAGTTTTTAATTCATAGAAACACATCAACTGACATTTTTGTTTATTTTTCCATACAAACTTTCATCCCATATCGCCGAGAAACCCTATGGCACGTAATATGTATAAAATGTGGCCTGTTATGTTTTGAAGTACTATACTTTAATTTGAGGACTTCCCAATATCTCAGTGAAAGTCTTATACACTCCGTGCAGTGATTCTACACCCTGTCTGCCAAAAACACTGTTCCACCTGTACAGACTGCCTCTCCATTTAACCATACTTCAATTGAATTCGGATATATGGAACATTCGGAAAAATAAAAGTGCATTTACACCAACTTACACTAATTTATTCTTAGTCTAACTAATAACGTCCTCCCCTTTCCCTTTTCCTCTCATTCTCATGTCGTTCTCTTCTCTCCTTTTCCCTATCGCGATCGCGAACCCTGTCTCTATCGCGTTCTCTATCTTTGTCCTTCTCTCTTTCCCTGTCACGTTCACGCCGCCGTTCACGATCTCTGCTTCTAGAACGTTCGCGTTTTCGTTCTTTGTCACGCCTGACTTCACGATGCCTTGATCTGTAAGCAAAAGATTAATGGCTATTTTTGGCTATACGAAATCAAGAGGAATTATTTAAAAATTAATAAATGAAGAATTTTCAATTAAATGAATGTGGCCTATGTTGGGGTTTAGATGAATGCAACTGCAATAATGTTAATTTAATATTGGCTTGTGGTAACTATTTAGTTTTTTGACAAGCAGAAAAACTAGCAGATGAGCCACCCGAAGCAAGTGGTCACCGCCCATGGACATCAGGAACACCTTAGGAAACACCATTACATTCCCAGACAAGAAAGAAAAGACAGTCCAAAGCTGGAGTGTGACGAGTTGTTTGACAATTCACTCAAGCAAAAGGGTGTTAGCTAGCCAGGCAGGTTTCATAGTATATAATGATATACATTTATTATTATAGTTCATTTGTTGTGTAAGGAAGCACATTTTCACTTACAGTATACTATCAACATAATAATACAAACCTGTCTCTTCTTCTATCTCTTTCCCTCCTATCCTTCTCTCTTCTGTTCTCTTTGGTTTCGGCATCATTGATCTCTTCGTCTGATGGCATATCATCGTCCAAGTCATCGTCCAATGCTGACACTTTGGGCTCCAGTTCGTTGTTCTCTTCTAAAATGTGTCTCTTCTGTATACGTGGCAAAATAACATCACACAGCCGTTCCTCACGTAGCAGCTCATCAATCAGTTCATCCATATGAATCACTTCAAAGGTTCCCTCCCGATTTTGGCGCCGTAACTTTCTGTTGTCATTGTACAGCGGCTCCAAGTATTTGTAACAGTCCACTGACGTACCAGTGAGACGCATGTAAAATGCACCTAATGCACGCACGTATTTGAACTCTTCGTTCTTTATAAACTCAACCACAATATCCTTCTCTGGTTGAATCTGTAACATTTTTAAAACCAAACATAAAAAAGGAGTCGGGTATATGAAGCCACCGTGCACGCCGCCTATATACCGCAATTCCATGGCTTTGTCCACTAACAACTCTGCGGTCAAAGCAAAACATTCTTCCTTCCAGTATTTAGAGTCGTATATACGTGCACGAATGATCTTTTCCACTAAATATTGCGGATTTGTTCCTCGTATTGACTTCGCGTCCTTTACCGTGCGGTTCGCCATCTTTCTGATAATCTGAAACTTTGACAGTTTTGAAACTGACAGTAATAATGAGTTATGAACAGCTTAGAAAATGGATGTCTATGGTTATGAAATTCATGGATATATTACTCTATCTGGATCACAATTCACAGTCTTTGAAAAGGTACGTGAAGATCGATGACGTCTTAACAGAATGACCATTTTTATTGTGTCCGACTTCAAAAAAAGGAGGAGGTTCTCAATTCAACTGTATTTTTATGTTTGTTACCTCAGAAATTTTGACTGGGCGAACCAATTTAAATGATTCGTTTTTTAATTGAAAGCAGGTTCTTGTCATGTGGTGCCACATAAATTTAAACGAGATCTGAAAAGTAGTTTTTTAGTAACTTTTAAGTCGGTTATTTTTTGTTAGTAAAATTTATTTAGTCTTCGTCTGTGATTTTTTTATAAAAACATCTAAGATGAATAATATACATTATTTTAACATTATATAGATATTGTACCGCAAATTTCTAACTTAATATTCAATTTACTCATAATGCAATAATTTAAATTTGGTAATTTTGAAAAAAATGAAATAAAATGTATTATTTTCAATATTATAATTTTTTACCAGCAGAAAAATACCCATAGAAAACATTTTGAAGAACCATAATATCAAAATAGGATATAATTTTTCTAAGTGTTCTGATGTGACGTCATCGGTCTTCAGGTACCTCTACAGTGAAACCAACTTATCTGTGAATTGAAGGAGGGCGGTGTCCGACGCATTGGACCAAACATTGGACGCAATTTGAGAAGTAGTAAATGACAAATGAATGAGCACAAAGAACTTTAAAATGAATGACACGGCATTAGTTCCAATTTTCACCACTTCACAGATAATTTGGTGGCACTGTACAAAGTCTGTGATCCAGATTGATTAATCCATGAATATGGTACTCTATCTGGATCACAGACTTTGTAGAGGTACTTGAAAATCGATGACGTCATCACGGGTGGCACCGTGGTGTGGGTAGACCACACCAACAGCTTTGTTCGAATATTTATTTGACGGTCACTAGCAGCATTCATTAACGGGTGGCATAACTCAGCAAACTTCACTCCGTCTACATTAGCCATGTTCATATTATATCTATTTGTCACACACTGGTGCCATTTAGAAACGGCCATTATTGGAACCTCTATTTTCTGTAAACAGCTGGACACTATTTTAACTTTCCCTCCATTTGAGATGGCCCTCAATCTACCTCAATGCTCTATGGTAGTCAGTTATCCAGATAGAGTAATATATCCATTTCTTAATTGAAGAACTTCACCACAGTGTAAAAATGGTTTTATTAGGTTCAATCTTAAAGAGTATAAAAATAATCTTAAGCGCTATTTTGACGGTCTTCCGTCTGACACTGATGGATTTGATTTGACGTCGATTTTTACGTGGCCCAATCCATACTTCCATATTTCCATATTTAATATTATAAATGTGAAAGTATGTTTGTTTGTTTGTTTGTCCGTCTTTCACGTCACAACGAAGCTGTTATATGGTATGGTTTTTGTGTGTGGGCGTAACGTAGGCTACTTTTTACCGCGGTAAAGAATCCCCATGGGAAGATCGATATTTTGTTAATTGCTAGATATTTAATTCCGGGTGTTGTTAATAGATGGCGTTAGTAAAATTCATTTGCCAGTTCTGAATCACGCTATCAAATGATACATGTTAACTTAAGTCATAGGCAACTAAATCTAACTAAGTAAAAGTAAGTAGGATTTGTAAAGAATCGATCTCTACCCCGAGCGAAGCTGCGGGCAAAAGCTAGTCTTTTTTAAATAGCTATATTTTGTCATACCTTTGAAATGTCATTTTAGTACAATAATTTATCAACTGCAACCACAATATTAATCTATGACTGCAACGTCTGATGATAGACTGCTGTCAAAGAGGAACGTTCTCGACGCGTCGCGAACGTAATCTGTGTTCAACGGCGTCGAGCACCGCATGACACGTCATTAATTTGATTAAGATTGAATTTTCTAGCCAACTACTTCAGCTACAACAAAGTAAAAATACCTGTATAATGAACTTCAAACTCTAAGGAGTCCAGCTATCTACTGATGTTGATGTGAAATAATAAAAAAAACAATTTGAATATTTTAATAATATTTTCAAGTCATGCTTTAAATAATTAGAGTAAAATATTTATCATGTAAAACATTTCCTTGTAAATTAATTGAAAAAAACTTCTTGCTTAGGCTATGCGGGCACGGTGAAACTTTTATTTTGAAACAGCTGAAGTTTAAAAAATCTAGAATAGTATGGAGGTGCACGTAGACTAATATCAACTTGAACTTATATTAAAGCTCTTAATAATTTATCAATTTTTAACTCTCTCTGTGACCTCAAGATTCAGTTTGAAACGCTAACATTTTGTATTTTATTATATTTGTATTAAATTCATATTACGACAAATTTTATTGTTTATTAGCGACATTTTTTAAGATCTCACCAAATCCTTAATTTAATACACTCAGAATTGCTCAAGCTCAAAGCATGAGCAAATCACGCCCTTGCAATTTCCATTTCCGACCTCACCTCAGTTAGCGCATTAAATTGATAATTTACATTGCAATTTGCAATGCAAGGACAATATGAATATGCTGTATCTCAGGCCTTAAGTATCTTGTTTATAGATTTTGTCAGAAGAATAGATAATAGACTCCGTCCGTTACAAATTGACAGTGGCAACTTGTCAAAATTTAAAAATATGAAAAAGGGAAACAAATCAAACAAAACCTGGCGTTACGCGGACCTACATAATAATTAATAAGTTCCTCCTTGACTCCTTCAGTCTTCATTCGTTTGAACAAAACAACCGCTAAATGCCTCTAAACACCAGTCGCGCTTTTTATTTTTTATTTGTTTGAAACATTGTTTATAATTTCTTTGTTAGGTTACTTTATAAATTCAAGACTTTCTCAAACTATAACAGTGAAGTAGTAAAATGCAGAAAGCGAAGAAGAAAAGGCTTAATGAAGAACCGATGGAAGTTGACCAAGGTCCGTTACAGTCTGGACTGAACCAGAATGGTGTAGAAAATGTCATTGGAGACGTGAACGGTGATATAGACCACATATCAGAAGATGAGGAAGGTAGCTTACGCATTGGTGATATCTACATCCCGCCAGCACCGAAACCTGCGTTAACGTTTGATGCAAGTGGTCCGAGATTGATTATAACGCACATCGTCAATGAAAACTTCAAAAGTTATGCTGGAGTTCAATCTTTAGGACCCTTTCATAAGGTTTGTTTTATTTAGATAACATGCTCTGTAAAATAAGGTTTAGAAAAATGGCTTTGTAAAGTTTGTACACATAAGTAGTGGATGAAGAATAGTAACCCAAACCTTTCAAAGAAGCTTCTATAAATGTTGTGGAATGCTTATAAATGAAATATATTACTTATTAAAAATAAACTATAAACTTACGCTTTAAACTGTTTATTTTCAATATATGTATTTTCTGTATTTCTTATTCCATGTATCTAATAATTAAATGTCACCTTGTGAACCTTTCAATACTGACATAGACTATGTATTATTTTAATAAATACACCCACCCGCTTATGGATTTTCCAGTCAGACTTCAACAAACAAACCATCAAGGAGTTACAATTTTTATTAGATGTATAGATATCAAGCCAGTTTTTCTACTTCCAGAGCTTCACAGCAATCATTGGCCCGAATGGCAGCGGCAAGAGTAACGTGATAGACTCAATGCTGTTTGTATTTGGTTACCGAGCAACGAAGATCAGGTCTAAGAAGATATCTGTCCTCATACATTCGTCAAGCAAGTTCCCGAATATTACCAATGCAAGTGTTGCGGTCCACTTCTGTCAGATCATTGATAGGGTAAGTACTTGATTAGTAATCTTACGGCCGGTCTTCTTAACAAGTGTTTACAATTGTTAAAATTATTGCAAAGTAACCCAAACACGAGGTGTTTTTTTGAAGTGAAAACTTCTTTTGGCGTGTTGGGCATGTTTTGAGATGGGAAAAACCATTGAAATCGCAACACTGTAACGGTGGCCGACACCTCGGTGAAAACTTCTTTAAGCAATTGTTTATTTTTGAGAAGGGAAAAAACAATTGAACTCGCGACACCTCTATTCTTTTTGCTACCACTGCCTTTGTTCACCCACTGTCTTAATGTTGACTGGTAGAGAATGATTTTAGCATTAAGTCCACCTTTCGTATCCTTTATGTTTTAAGGTGCAATAAAGAATAAATAAATAAATTTTTGGATGGGTTGAAGAGATCTAAAAAATTCTTGAGTTCCTCTTATGATCTTGAAGTGAGATAGTTTGAGACAGATAAAGTTACAGTTAAAAAAAAATTGCAATACTTACATACGAGAAGCAGGAGATAGATTTTCATTTTGAATTTTAAAATATCTTCCTTTTACAATGTGGAAAATACTTTTATTTTTTATTTTTATTTTACATTTGACTTGGCTAGTTTTCATTAGTTAGCAACCAACAAACCAAATAGAAAAGTAACATAGGTCATCAACCTAACTTAACGAAGATAATTATACAAACATAATATAGCCTAGGTAGGTATGTGAAAACTAACCAAGTCAAATGTGGAGGTTGAGTTACATGTTCTTGTGACCAAAAATTTAGGCTTTTCTACACAGAACTTGGCACCTATTTAGATCTCAATTCTTTTTTTTTAATTGGCTCTCATTTCACATTTATGTTTTTGAGGAGATTGAAACATTCAATAAGTACTTAACGATATTTCATGTAAATTGAAATATTATGCATTTTAACTTATTGTTCATGAGATTTATGAAATAAAAATTAAAAAAATATTAACTAGTCTTCTAAAATTTGAATATATGTAAAAATTCGTATCCTTCGTATTCGTAACCCAATTTAAACATATTTGCCAATCAAAATATTTGACAAAGATCCTAATGGTTTTTTCACAATCATAACATCATTTTGTGTAATATAAAATGGTTTAAATGTATAAGAAATCACATTGTTTACATTTAAATAAAGACAACATTTTTTCATCATCAATATTTATTAAGTCAAGTTTGATTTGTCGAGTCTCCGTAAGCTATTGCAACTGCTGTACAAGACATTCATTACAGATTTTTGTCACTGCTACATCAAAACAGATTATAATAATAATTTTTCTCAACTAGTTAGATCTTGCAGGTGGAGTGGTAAAACTAAGAATTTATTGTGATCCAAAAAAAACATGTGCTGCCATCTCTTATCGAGTAGTCGAAAGCATTTTTGTATAAGGGCGTGTTAATAATATGTGGAACTAGTTTAAATAATAGCTTACGGACAAAAGCCACTTGATCCGTGTTCGAATGTTCCTAATATAGTGGTATAGGTGCTTCACAGGGGCCGCCGTGAACCACATAAAGGGGGGTGTGTGTGTGTGCCGCATCGCAACGGAATTCGCACAACCCATCGTATGTTTTCCCGTTGTTTGCGCATAGTGGTCGGCCTTCAGGTTTGCAGCCACAAAACCAATATGCTTGCGCACTGAGGGCTAAGGTTGACACTGAAATTATATGATTTATATTATAACAACTAGTAACCGCCCTCGCTTTGCTACGTATAGATTCGTAATTTTTTAATAAAATCAGAAACAATAGGGCATCTTATTGGAGAAAGAATTTTTGAAATCGGTCCAGTAGTTTTTCAGTTTATCCATCACAAACAAAAATTAAGAAAGCTTTCCTTTTTTTAATATACAGATGTTGCTCCATTTTTTACTATATATTTTCAATATTTGATTCTGAAAACCACAAATAATAATCATAATTTATTTCATTCATTATAATAATATATCTGTAGCTTTGGAAAAAATTGTAAGGAACTGCAGGGTTCCTTCAGACTGCAACCTGACTGACCGAGATATATCCGTCTGAACTCAAATTATTGTGGAAGAACATGGCCTTGTCAAAGGAAAAAGTCCTTTCAAGCTGGTAACATTGCAATGATTTATAGGTCTTGTATATGGCATGCGCCATTTGTGTTATCAATAGTAATGAATAGAATCAACAGTGGGTACAACACATTTTTCAGTCGACCTCTTAATAGAGGAGGAGGAGGGAGGAAGTATTAATATACTTACAAATAAGCGCTAAGAAGTAAAAGGTTTTCATTTTGACAAGCGCGGTAGGATAGCTGGATCGAGTGTCGAAGATTTGTGGAAGTGTTGACAAATGAATGTACCTAATCTCCAACATTGCCATGATTTTTAAATCGAGCACAATTAGTTACACTTCTGATTAGGTCATGTATTGAGTAGATTGAAATAAGTATTTCATGTTTAAATATTATATGCATACTTGTTACGTTTAAGTTCTTTAATAGTTCTTGGATGTAATTTCTGATTGATGATCACGTGTCACTCCACGAAGGGCTGGCACCCGCCAGGGTGGACCACGTAAAGGACTTTCTCTGTGCGTTTTGCGTCGCATCGCATATAACACTCGCCGGAATATGTTCTTCCGTTGTTGGCGCATACTGTGACGTCAGGACGGCAGAAGCATATCAACCGTGCTTGAACATTGAGAGCTAACGACACTGAAATTGTACGATTTATTTTATATAAGGTTGTCAAGGCTTACTACGATTTGACTGAGTTTATTATCCAGTATATTCTCTTTCTTTTCTCTTCTTTCTTGGCTGGTAATGCGTTCTTTTGGTGTAACTGATGTTCATGAGTGACGGTGACAAGGTACTCTCTTTTTGGTCGTCGGTTGATTATAAAGACAAATCTATATTTTAAATTGTATAAGGACAAAGTGAAATACCAACTCGACAATCACTTTTTAGTAAATATACAATTTTCGATATTACACGGTAGTTTCGGAGATGGAGGGGGAATTTACTTCGGAACCCTAAATATTATGAAAGAAACTCGCAAAATTCAAACGAATCAATTGACGCAAGAATCATTAAAATCTTTCACTAATTTTATTTTTTACTGTATTGTTTCTGAATAACATGGGCTATATTTTGTACTAGCTGTTGCCCGCAGCTTCGCATACGGAAATTATGTTTTATCTTATTTGTACCTCTTGCAGAAGGAAATTTAAAAAACGGTGAATTTATATTGAAGTACTTATATTTAGCAATTTCTATACTGAAACCCACGATATAATCCCAAAGGATTCCTCCAGAAGCGGGTTTTGAAAAATAAGCATTACATACTCGCATTCATTTGTATTTTTTTTTCTTTTTTTATGGAAAATTTTGAAAAACTGAAAAATACGTGTTCCATAAATTTAAGCAAGAAACATTTGTTGCAAATTTGAAGCAAATCGGTTGATGTTTTAAAAATATTCCATATAAACTTTCATGCCGTTTCCCGGGGAAACCTTTTAATTTTCCGGGATAAAAAGTATCCTAAAATATGACCCGGAGTATTAGTAACAACTTTACCAATTTTCATCGAAATCCGTTCTAGGGTTTTCATGTGATGCCCGGACAGACAAACAGACAGACAATAATTCTAAAAAAAATATTATTGTGCTCTGACACGTTATTGAAGTGCCCCTTATTCAAAATTTTAAATCGAAGCAAAGTGTGGGCTTTCTGTTTCTATCTGTTCTTGGCTCTCTGTTCTTTCGGTTTCTAGCTTACAATATAAATAATACGGTAAAATTGAGCATGTACAATTTTTTAATATTTAGAATATTTTCTTGTCTCAATAGAAAACATCAATACTTACAAACAAGAAGTAGGAAGTGGAAGATCTTCATTTTGAATAAAGTTTATTAGACAAACATGAAATTGGTGGTTCGAGTGTCGCCAAATTAATACTAAATGAAATTAATTGGGCTTTGTCACAATTTTTAAAACGAGCATAATTAGTTACGGCTTCGATATAGTCGTAATTTTTTATTTTATAAATTAATAACGCTTCACACTAATTAAACTAACGGAATCGTATTTAAAAAGAATGTTTAATTCTTGTGATCTACAGTCTGTCGGTTTGTCGTAAGTGGTCATCGATTTTGTCTTAATAGGTGACCCAAAAAGAAACAATGTTTTTGGATATTGTTTTTTTTATGTGAGAAGTAATTTTTTACAAAATTCCTTCAGACACCAGTCATTCTGTTTCTTTTAATCTTGGTTTCCCCTTTGTCAAGAATGTGGCCAGATTTTTATTTTATTTTAAAAGTTTTACTTTAACTACACGTGAAATGCAAAAATTTTTTGTATCCATACATTTAACTATTTTAGGTAATTTATTTACTAATCTCTACTTTTTCTATCCGTTTATTCTAACGGGGAAACTGAGCTATTTCTCGGGATAGTAGATCTTAATACATATACGAAGTCCCAACTATTTCTTCAGTGGTTTTGACGTGAAACCCTATCAGACAGACAAAAAAGCTTTTACCTCTCATAGATAATTAATTAAAGGCTGCTGAAAAGAAAACAAAAAGAATTTGAGATAGGGCCTAGTCGTAATTTCTAATTTATTATTATTATATTCATGACACCTTCAAAACAAAATTAGTGCAGTGTTGTGTAGGTTCCGCATATTACATATTTAGATATAGTGAGTGATACTGACACAAATCAATTATTGTACCTGCTGAGCCTGCAAAACATATTATATTATTTCATAATCGCAATTTCTCGCTGATAAAAAGAATCAAGCTTTACTAATAGCATAATAAATATTTATCAGCGCAGACTCGTTATTTAACATTGCATTGATAACTATAAAAGTAATAGTTATGGTTGCGCGATGCAAGTTAGTTCAATCTTATGCCCGGGGTAATATTATAGGAATATAATATGACAGCCAGACCTACCTCATTTCATAGTTAAAACCTTTCTATGTGAAATTTTCGCTGTGTATGTCCTCAACGTAAATAAGAACGCTCCGGGATTATGAAGTTTGGATGATGTATACTTTGGCAGATACCAGGTAACTAAAGTGTATAAAATTGGACTTATTGTCGTTAAAGTAGCTCAGTTTTTGATATTTTCTTCGGAATAATATTAGAATGAAGTTATCAATTTGCTAGACGCTTAGCACGGTTTCAACCCCCTGCCAGACACCCCTAAACTTAATAATTGATTTGAAAAACTATTTTCTTAATCCAAAGAATATAGTTAATCCTTTTCTTACCATACACTTGACACACACATGCATACTATACAAATAAATTCTATTTATACAGGACGAAAAGAAATACCTGGCAGTGGGTGGAGGAAAAGTACACCCTGAATAATGATGATGGCAAATGTTACTAAGGAAACATTCCTTTATTGTGAAAAATAAGTAAAACTGCATCCAATTTTTGAAGTGAAAACTTCTTTAGGCGCGTAGGGCAATTTTGAGATGGGATAAAACCAATCAGCTTGCGACACCGTAATCATTTTAATCGACACCTACCTGTAGCGCCATCTCTGAGAGAAGTACAGAACTAGATTTATTTAATTTACAGCTCGTATTAATATCAGTATTGTAGTTTACATTATACTTTACGAGGTTTTGGCACCCATTCTCTAAAAATGTAATAAATAAAAAACACTTCATTTAAAAGTATTTCTTGCACAATAAAATATTTCCTGACGATTCAAAAAATACACACCTAATTGTTCAAGTTTTCCCTTTTGTCGGGACTCCCGGAGTGCATTTTTTTTAATAATCACCTGCTTGAGCAGGCCGATGAAATGTGAAAAAAAACATCCAGTATTTTATGATACCAACCGAAAGGGTCATTCATAAGGGTCAATTTCTTTAAAACAACATTGTATTTTTAATTAAAGGAATACCAAAAAAAATCTGAGTTAGTTGAATTTTTTTTATTGTAGTTTCTATTTAATATCTAAAGTAAGTTTCTATCTGTAGTTTACTTACTCCTATTTAACCGATGAATGAATGCTCAAATGAGTCCAATTTTCATGTATGCACACATTTATACGCGTATATTATATACATTATATTATATTATACATAATATCAGAAGACGTAGTAAGTAAGGTAATATCTTCCACTTACTGCGCCATGTTCTAAGTGCGACTCTTTTCCGTCACATTGGTAGCTGCAGCTCTGAACTCAATCAAACAAATTGTATTTATATTATATCTTGCCATAGAATTTTAACGTTGTTGCTATGCTTATGACGGAATAAATATTTCTTTCTTTCTATTATTGTACTGAATTGTTTTCACCAGTGAATAGAAAATTGAGAGATCCTGGTAAATGCTCGTTGTGTTGTGGGAAATCGTACGCACTAGGAAAGAAAAACAAATTTATTGCTAATTTTCTTTATTCAAATGAAAAATGAGCATACGAGTCGACTGATGGTAAGTGATTATGATCCAAATCCGGAAGAAGTATGCCGTATGTCATCAGAAAGACTCATTTTCCAAGCCCAGCGCCTAATCCTGGTTTAGCACCACTGCCACCGATGAATAGATCTTCACACCTTCCATAGTATATCACGTAGAGATGGATTCCGCTCGTAGTAGCAGCACATCTCATGTTACACTCTCCGTAGTATGTCTGGAAGTCATTAGCACACACTTGTGGTGCAGGGCCGCATGCACATGCAAATCCTGGTGGTACTACTCTTCCTGGAGTTGGTAATGGTATCATTGCCCGAACGCTCAAAGATAGCGACACTGAAATTATTGTTGAAAATGTATTAAATTCCTTACTGTTTGTCTACACTAAATATAGCTAAGAAACATCTCGATCACGACACTTAGGAAATAAACTTTATAAGTGCGAGTTAAACTCGCTTGGGGAGGGTTTATTACGCTGATTATGTATTTACAGTTTTCCTATTTTATTTATTTTTGCAATTTTTAAGACCATAGACTTGTTATAAGTTTTACTGTAATAATAACTAAAGAACTATTTTGTAAATTTTTCTCAAAATTCTACCCTCAGTATTTACGGACATAAAGGGGGGGGGGGGGGGGGGGGGCATGGTCAATTTTCGTTCTTTCTAGAATATTTTTAAAAGTCTCTAAGAATTGTACTTAGTGGTACTCGTAGTAGTAGTAACAATAATATTAAACTTATAACAAAAGAAGAGTATCTTGGAACACGAGTTAAAAACAATATTAAAGGTTACAATCGGATGGGTTTTGGGTATAATGATATGATAAGGATATTACGTAATGGCTTAATCTTCAAAGATGACAATGAATGATGCATGATGATGATGATGTTTCACATTATCAGAATAGGATGTATCAAGATTATTATCATTAGATGGCGTTGTTACTGATTAGCCATCCAACGCCGCGCCGTCTGGATTCTGTGTTACGAATTACAAACACAACGCATAAAGTAACGACTAACGAGAAAGTTAGATTTTTTAGGGCATTGAATCTAGTTGGCATACCTACAAGTACCGTCATTTTGCAAAAACTTCGTGTGATCAAACATGTGTCAATCAACGGAGTAAGTGATAACAATCAAAAAGTATTCAATGATAAAATGTCGTTACTAATATACTTTCAGAGATAATAAAGCATTAATAATTATTTTTATTTTTGAACTCAAAATGGCGGACTTGTAGGTACAGTCCATACAAAAATGTTCGAACCCATATGAAAATCGATTCTAAAGTTAAACTCCAAAAGTCGCAGGACTCTGAAAAATTTCCTGAGCCCTTTAGGCCATTCTTTGATAAGTATTTTAACTATTCTTTCCTTAGTTCATACAAGAAAGCTTCTGAAGTTACATAAAAATGTAATACTTACGTAGACAAAGTGCAATAATAAAATTCATCTTAACAGTTTCTGGTCTGATCAACGAGTCGCTTATCACTGCATGCCGTTACAGTAAATAACCGTTTTTATACAATTTATTTTCATTACAGTAGGTTACGATTCATTACGTTTTTATGATAATATTGTAATTGACACGATTAAAATTCGATTCGGTTAATCTGAGCAGTTCCATTCGTCAGTATGTTTAACCTAATGGTTAATGGTTTGTTTATTCAAAATAGCACGTAAACTATCACCTGACCCATTTTCAAGTGAGAGGAAATTACGTAACTACAGTTATTTTGAAAATTGGTGGCTTCTGAGCACCACCATTCACTGCATCAGCTGACGACCTTTCCACCAACATACAGCCAGCTGACGTTTTTATTTACTCAAAATAACATGTAAAGTATCATCTGACGCATTTTCAAGTGAGAGGATATCACTGAACAAAAAATTTTTTTTTGCATGTTCGCGTGCCCAGCTAACGTATAATCCACCACGGTATGGCCAGCTGACTTTTTTTTACCTTTAAATAATTACGTTATCTATCATCTAACAAATTTTCAGTCGGGAGGAAATGACTGAAAACAATTTTGGTTTTTATATGATTGAAAGGCTGCCGCCCCCTTACCCACCCTTGGAGCGGCAGCTGACGTTCACCATGCTATATAATGCAACTGACGTATAATCCACCACGGTATGGCCAGCTGACTTTTTTTTACCTTTAAATAATTAAGTTATCTATCATCTAACAAATTTTCAGACGGGAGGAAATGACTGAAAACATTTTTTTTTACATGATGGAAAGGCTGCCGCCCCCCTACCCACCCTTGGAGCGGCAGCTGACGTTCACCATGCTATATAATGCAACTCTCTGAAGTATTTCACGAGTTATCGCTTGAGAGGAAATTGGTCATGAAAATCTGTCGCTAGCTCACGGACCAGTACTTATTAAACTTTTTATTATAATCAACTAAAACAATGTAACATCAGTACTTTACTTAAAATTTTTAATTACACTAAACTTGGTACCGCTATCCGCTTTGCCCAATCCACCGGGTAAAGTGGATAGGCTCATAGGGTAAAATGAACACACGGTTAATTAAGGAAAGATTGCCGAAGAATATTAAAGAAAATATATATAATTAAAGGAAACAATAATAAAGAATACAACTATCAGTCATCTAGCAGTTGTCACAAAGAAATATGGCATTTCTCGTGACTCCATTGCTTGCAGGAATTGCATTGGATTCAGTCGTCAAACAGCTGTTCGTTAATCTTCTCATAAAATCTACTCCACAAAAAAAAAGCGGTCAAGTGCGAGTCGCACTCGCCCATGAAGGGTTCCGTAGCAGCAAGTAACATAATATAAAAGTTCTTGAAGTTCGTGGAACCAGTTCGTGTAACGTGTAAACAGGGTTTCCCAAAAGCAGTTAAACAAAAACATAATGTAGCGTTGGAGGTGGGAGTTGGCCCACCCGATATCAAAATAATTAAGTATAACCTTCGAGGTTTTTACCTTTTATTTATTCATGTAGGTATCGCAAAGCTGCTTTGTCACGGAGGAGAAGAAAAGCCGAAAGAAACTCCTCAGCACATCTTTTAAAAATAAAATACATTGGTATATTTCTTACAAAGAAGTATCACTAGCTTGTACGGAACTGGTTGCAGATCTGGTCATTTCCATGCGTCTTTGTCATTTATGTACTCATCTACAGTATAGTAGCCTTTGCCTAAAAGTTGAGATTTTACATGTTTCTTAAATAATTCCACTGGCAAATACGTACTTTGATACGTAATTATGTGAATCAGGATAAAAATTTCAGCGTATTTTAAGTAATATTTGAATCTTAAGTATGAAAGTTAGACAAATAAAATTAAAATTACCACATTATAACTTCAAGAATTTGAGTTCCCTAGCACTTTCTAGGCCGAAATAACGAGGGCTTAAAGATACAATTAAACATTCGAGAACAGTAGGTGGATCTTGTTAGTGGCTCTACCGTGCCACTAAATTCTACCTTATCAAAATTTTACTTAAACTTTTTTCGTAACTTCTTCTTGAATGTATCAAGATGTTGCGAAGTCGCCAGTAAAACCAAGTGACAAAATTTGGCTAATTTAAAACAATTTACAAAAAGACACCTTGATTACTGTTTAATATTTTAAGTATCTAAAATCTGCCTAACTGATAACCACTCAATTGTCAGTAAGTATCATTTGCCAAGCCCAGCGCCTAATCTATTCCCGGCTTAACACCAAGGCCGTTGACGAATAGATCTTCACACCTTCCGTAGTATGTCACAGAGCTGGATATCTCGTGTTATTGCGGCATCGCATATTGCACTCGCCGTAGTATGTCTGGAAGTTATTTGCACACTCTACCGGTGTCTCAGGGTGCATGTGCATGGTATTGGTACTGCGTGAACGCCCAGGGCAAGGTTGACACTGAATTTGTAACAAAAATTGTGTGTCAGCTCCGACACACGACTGGAGTTTAACGCCTTGGTGATGATGATCATGAATCATGATGTTTCACATTATCAGAATACGATGTACCTAGATTATTATTGTCATTAGATGGCATTGTTACTGATCAGTCATCCAACGCCATCTAAATTCTATGTTACGAATTACAAACACAACAAAAGTTTTATTTTACTCATAAAATCTCGTACCTCGGGCTTCAATATGAAATCGATAGATATAACTCCTGGAGTTAGATAAAATCCAAAAACGTAAAATTTTATTAACTAGCAGATACTTCATGTGCTTACTACGCTAAAAAAATAAATACACAAATTCGGGATTTTGTTTTGTGTGTTAAATCGACTTAATGAATGGACCGAATGTGCTTAAAGAATTTTGTTTTAGTGGTCTGAAACCATCTTCCGCATTATTGCCTTTCAAATGAAACCAGTTTAGGGCATATCGGTTCTATGATAGCGCAGCAGTGATAATATTGTTATATTTATGAAATAGAAGTAAAAATATGGTTTCTTTCTTTCTTTCATATCCTTCAAGTCAAGAGTGTATATTCTTTTACTTAGCCAGACTACATTCGCTGTTTACCATCAGGTGGGAATATTGGAATTGAGGATCGTAAGTAAAAATAGATTGCTTTAGCAATTCCGCAAGAAATAAAACACGCAATATGACCAATCAATATTTTAATGATCCAGATCAGAAATGAGTTCTGATTTCAAGACGTCAATCATTTGCCCTAACTAGAGCTGCCGAGACCTGGGCCAGAGGAGCCAATCCCGCCACTTCCGCCGATTCCGCCGTAGAAATCATCGCACGTTCCGTAGTATATCACTATTAGTCGTAATCTTTGAGAGAAGCTAGCACATCGCATAAAACACTCTCCGTAATATGTTATCCCGTTGCTGGCGCATATTGGCGGTCCAGGCACGCATGGACATGGGTATGGGGTGGGTGGGTAAGGGTAAGGTGGTATTATTGGAGTCGGAGGGTAGGGCGGTAAGATTGGAGTCGGAGGGTAGGGCGGTAAGATTGGAGTTGGAGGGTAGGGCGGTATGACTGGAGTCGGAGGGTAGGGCGGTATGTTTGGAGTCGGAGGGTAAGATGGCGTTGGTGGCCATGGTGGTGGTACCATGCCTTGTACCACGCTTAAGACCAGCGTTGCCACTGAAATTTAAATATAAATAAATAAGTAATGCTACACAGTGTCTAGTAGGATTACCTGTGTCGTCTGACCCATGGACAACACACAGACAAGAACACACACACCCAGACCAAGATTTAATATAGACGGAGGTTTTACATTATCTATTACTATAATAAAACTCTAAGGGACAATTTTTCTGTACATTGAATATTTTTTAAAATTTCGATTAGGGGGCACTTCAATAACGTATTCGAGCACAAAAATATTTTTTTTACAATTATTGTTGCGGGCAACGGCTAGTTAGAAGTAAAATGAGAAAGTGGCAAAAGACTGGAAGCTAATTATAGATCTTTTTATAAGACTTATATTGGAAATACATACAAGCGGCCTTATTCGTAAACTCTTAATAAATCTATTTTAGTTATTGCACTGTTATAATAGGTTTTATCTTTATCGTTTTTCTTAAAAGTGAAAGAAATAAAACACTTTATAACTTTGCTTGTTTTTATGAATAAAGCGGAAGGTAAAATACTTACAAAGGCAAAGAAGCGAACAAATGTTCATATTGAAGAATGTCCTTTGGCCAAGTCAGAGATAAACTTACCACTGTACGCAGTTACAGAAATTAAATCATTTTTATACCAACACATTTAGTTACACCTGGTTACTTACGGTTTTCATTTTTTTTACTAATAATTAAATTTTAATCGACGTGCAATAAATATACTTCCGAGACAGCCATATTTATTCAATTTTGTTCCATTGTTTTCTTTTTACATTTCATGCATTTTGATGGATAGGGTAGGTCATAGAATGATCGACAGGATCCAACTAGGTAGTTAGGTTATCAAATCAAGTAAAAAAGTAGGAACTGGATTCAGAGGTCTCGTTTTTTGTCAAAGTGGTGTTTTTTTATGCCTTAAGCAGGCAAACGAGCAGACGGGTCACCTGATGGTAAGTGATCACCGTCGCCCATGGACATTAGAGGCATGACTGATGCGCTGACGGCCAATAAAAGACGAAAAAGAAAGAAAGAACTGGCTTTCAAGCCAATAAATAGTTAGAAGCCATAGGCAAATATTGTTGGTGATGATTCGGTATTGGGATGTGTATGTCTGCTTACCATCAGCAGTTGGTCAATATGGCTCGTTTGTCAGTTTTTCATAACATAACCACATAAAAAAATCGGTGACGTTGACTTTATTCACCTGAGTTAGTTCACCCAGGTGTCTTAAGTCTACTTTTAGTGTACTTTTGGATAGCAAATTAGCATACAATGTGTTCCTAGTTAATAAGGATGTTGACACTAACAGTAAATTAAAATAAATTTATGTTTAAAGTATCAAGGAAAACACTTAAACACCTAAAATATTATTCTTTTGTCGAAATCAATCAATATAAATTAAATATAATTATTTTAAAATGTTAAAAATAGTACTCACTGTCACGTGACCTCAAACGCCGTTTGGAGCTTATGACGTCATTGTTCCTATTTTATATTATGAAAGTGCAACTAACTTCAGTCGACAGATAGTATTGAATATCGGCTAGTGAAGTCACGTAACGTTTTTGGCGGGAAATTTGAAAATGATTTTTATTTATCATTTTATCAATTTTTGTTTTTAAATTGAAGATTATTATTTTTATAATATTTTTTTCGTGAATCTTAAGGTTCTATCTATAAAATGAAATTGAATCCTAAAATTAGTCAACATCCCTATTGCAGGGTTTCTTTCAGAAAAGAGGTATTATTATCTAATTCTACACTGCCTGACTGTCAAATAGGTATTGGAACTATCGTAGTGTAGTGTAGTGTAATTTGCTACTGTCATCGTGCAAAATTGTGAGTGTAAATAAAATGCAAGTATTAAGTATACGGAACTCCTTGCACGATTCCATATCATACTGGCCGATTCTTTATCATTTAATTTAAACTAGGTGTAAGCCTTTCATAATGGTGTTATGCATGAATTTGCTGTTTATCACGGAAATTATGTAATATTTTAATGTAATGTAAGTATGAATCTGGAGTCTAAGGGTTTTCTATCCTTGGGGTTATCCTTGTGTCATTTTTTTCTGCGTGTGGCTTCCTAAGGATGAATGATGATTGAGACTTTGCCATGAGGTATCTCTTGTTTGAGGTCACTGTTTGTATCTGTCTGTTTGGTAAAAAATAATTCGTACAAGCGATTGCATGTTTCTACCCTCATGAGATATAAGCCTTATAACTCTATAGCCTACATACGTCATGAGTCATGAGTCATAGTCTAGTTTACATAGCATAATTTACCCAGTTTGTTTTCCATTCGGTTTAGTTCTTGAGTCGAGATTCTGTATCGAAAGAAGATAAGATACTATTTCAATATTTTTATGACGTTTATTGTAACAAGTAATTTACGATATTCATTGTATTATGAGTTCTTGAAAAGAGTTAATTAATGCCTTTACTAATGGCGTTTTGCATGGTTCTGTCACAGATTTTTAATTAAATTTTATGGTAAATTACACTTTTAAGTACGTATTTTTAACCGACTTCAGAAAAAGGAGGAGGTTCTCAACTGTTTTTTTAACCGACTTCAAAAAAGGAGGAGGTTCTCAATTCGACTGTATTTTTTTTTTATGTTTGTTACCTCAGAACTTTGGACTGGGCGAACCGATTTTGATGATTCTTTTTTTAATCGAAAGCTGGTGGCTGTCATGTGGTCCCACATAAATTTTATTGAGATCTGACAATGGCATCCATGAGAAAACTACATAAGTCGTAAATTTGTGTTAAGATGTACGCGACAAATTGACGAATAACTCAATATCACGCCAACCGATTTCGATGATTCTTTTTTTAATCGAAAGCAGGCGCTTGTCATGTGGTCTCACATAAATTTGAACGAGATCTGACAACTATGTAGTTTTTGAGACTTTGAAGTCGGTTATTTTTTGTTAGTAAAATTTTGATTATTTATGTTCATTACCTCAGAACTTTGGACTGGGCGAACCGATTTTGATGATTCTTTTTTTAATCGAAAGCTGGTGGCTGTTATGTGGTCCCACATAAATTTGAACGAGATTAGACAAGTGGTTTTTGAGTAACTTTGAAGTCGGTTATTTTTTGTTAGTTAAATTTAGATTATAGAACAACCTTCAAATTCAAAAACACTAAATATTATAGAATTCTAATGCAATATTTATTAAACCCTAATTTCCCCTCTAACTGACCTGACTGAAAATATTAAGTACAGCAAGAGACCCTGTAAGGGCACTGCAATTTAAATACCTAAAAAATCATTTCATGAAGTTAAATAAAATAAAGTAGATTAAATTAAAATTAAAAAAAATACAATGTAGAAATCCGTAGTTAATCGACTATAACTCAGCTACCCTGGCCATGATACTGCCGTGTTTTTTTTCATTCACATTTAATTTCACATATCATTTATAGCTACCTACATGAACAGAGATAAAATTATCATTATTTCCTTTCTATTTCAGGAAGGCGAAGACTTCACAATAGTCCCCAACAGTGAGATAGTGGTATCAAGAACGGCCTTCAAAGACAATTCCTCGCACTACACGCTGAACGGTAGACGAGTCCAGTTCAAAGAGGTAGCGAAGATGCTAAGATCGCACGGCATCGATTTGGATCACAACCGGTTTCTTATCTTGCAGGTGAGTTAGCGAATATGTAGCCGATTAAGTCATCGATAACAAGATAGGAACTTCATAGTTGTTTAGTAATCGAGATATTTGAGAGTTGGGCCTACCGATGGGGGTGGATTATGATTGCTTCCTTGTCATCCGCTATTATCCTTAAAAGTCCATAAAAGTTTTTATTTCTTAAGCTTTAACCCATTGACAGTTTGCAGACCATGGGGAAGAACATTGGGATTTGCCCCCCGTCTGTCCCATTGTGCCAAAAGCTAGGAACACCCTTGAATAACTAACAGATGTAGTACAGTAGTGTGACTATTGCTCACACGGTCATATATACACGTTTGTTGGTAGTTTGACTACAACGTGTTAGTACAGTTATTCTATATTTCAGGGTGAAGTGGAACAAATAGCAATGATGAAACCTAAAGCAGTAACTGAGCATGAAACAGGAATGTTGGAATACCTCGAAGATATAATTGGTACCTCAAGGTATAAGGTAAGTGCAGTGGGAGTTTTGAATTCCAGTTGTTTTCAATTTACCCTGCTATGTTATATGTATAATAAAATAGTAATTATTTAGTCTGTAGGTATATGGTAGATATTAAAGTAAAACTATGATTGTTGTACAATGTTTTTTAGAATTTTTGCCTATTTATCGTTGAGTTTGTTTCCGATATTATTAGAATGTCTTCACCGATTTGGATGTTTTGTGATTCTTCAAGATGCAAGCCGCCGGGCTATGAGCACTTCAATGTTGTAGTCTGTTCTATACTGTTCTTTCATCTTTGTATTTCTTTTATAGTCCAGTGTTTCACTGGTAGAGAATACGCTACTCATAAATCTCCATTCCTATGCCATTGTAATGATAATGGTCCATAGAAATTAAAGAAATGTATGTACTGAATTATAAAATTTTTTTAGCAACCCATAGAAAAGCTCTCGGTGAAAGTAGAAGAGTACACAGAGATGCGGAAAGAGAAGTTAAACAGAGTCCGTCTGGTCGAGCAGGAGAAGCAAAAGTTGGAAAAGCCGATGAGGGAAGCGGTTGAGTTGATGAACTTGACCAATACTTCGCTTCGGACTAGGAATATGTTGCTGCAGAAATATATGTAAGATTTGAGAGAAGTTTACCTGAAACTACTTTTGGGTAGTGTTTGGAATTTGACCACCAAGTTTATTGAAAATTAGAAAGAAAAAAATAAAGAAAGAAGACAGAAAATTATTTATTTCTGACCCATCTAATTCTTAATACGAAATAAATGTTTCTTTCTTTCTTAATACTAATTAACTAATGAGTGATGGGTACACCCGATGTAGATAACAATCTTATAAATCTTATAATGGTCGCATGTGTTATAGTGCCAGTCATGGGTAATTAGAGAAACATAATATGTTAACACCAATGATTTCAAAAGTAAGGATAGGATATTCATACAATCTAAAAGTAGCCGTCTATAATATAAAAACTCTGTGGTTCTGTCGTTTTAAATCTTCACACTTATATCATTCGCTTATTAAGTAACGAGGTTTTATTTACAGACACGAAATCAACAAAATAATCGAAGAGAAAAACAAAGAATTGGAGGAACTGAAAGAAGTACTGGGTAAAATTGATGAAAAACTTGGCAAAATAAAAGAGGAGTTGCAAGAAAAGACGACGGTATTGAAGACTGGTACGCAGTAAGTATCGGTGGAGTGACATAGTTTGGAAAAACAAAATTTTCATATTATAATAATTTTAAAATGTATAAATGCAAACACTGTAATGTAAAAGTATGGCTGAATTACAGTATTCACGCATTGCAAAGTAGACAATTTCTAACTTATTATAGATTCCCACTACATAACGCCAGAAATATCTACCTTATAATAATAACCGACTTCTTTTCAGAAAATACGACGAAATGCAGAAAAAGAAAGACGAAGTAGCAGAGAAGTTGCAAGCGTGTAAAAAGAAGATGGTAACTGTGGTAGCGGATACCACACAGTCGAATAAGAAGAGGAAGTATCTAGAACAGTTGCTAGAACAGGAGAGAGGAAAACTCATCGATTTGAATTTGGTTAGTTCCTCAAAATAGTGGAAAATTTGAATGATGAGTTACATTTTTGTGCTCGGTCTGTGTTGTTGATATTGTGTGTTCTCCGTGGCACAAACAACACAGGGAATTTTAGTGTGGGATTATGTCTGTGCAGCGTTATAATTATTAATTTTATTTGGGATTTAATACAAATTTTTAAATACCAGTGTTTTATTAAGTGAAGTACAGACGATAAAGCAATAAACGAGCGCGGCTTGAACTATCCAGGATTTATAGAACTTATTAAATCTTTTAATTAAATGATGGTATTACTATGGGGCCATAGATAACCTCCAATATGGGGCCATCCATAAATTACGTCACACGTTAGGGGGGAGAGGACAGGTCGATGTAGTGTGACATTATATGACAAGGGGTGGGAGAGGTCCTAAATTTCGTGACGTCACAATTCATAATCGAATAATTGGTATGTACCTACAGGAAAATATTTCAAAAAAATTATGGAAAAAAACTTACTTCGTAACTGCTGTTTCAATTTATTAATTTCTAGGTGTAAAATTTCATAATATGTGACGTCACACTAGGGGGGAGGTCTCACAAATGTGACCAGCTGTGACGTAATTTATGGATGGTCCCTATGATTGTATCAAATAAACTGAAAAAATACCGCCATAACAAGTTCCCGCCTTTTCCAGATACCGGAAAAGAACAAGAGAGAAATAGAAGAGTGTGAGAAGCTGTTAGTGAAACACAAGGAGAACAAAGTGCACGCTGATGAAGAATTACAAACCGTCATGGTTGGAATTAGGTTTGTATTATTACCTAGTACTCTGCCCGCGGCTTTTCGCTCGCACCTTGGGTTACATTATTGGAGTTTTATCAAGGATCACTAATTTTTGTTTGAAAATATAGTCTATGTCACCTGGGGATAGTGTAGCTTCCCAACAGTGAAAGAATTTTTCAAATCGATTCAGTAGTTTCGGAGCCTATTTAATGCAAACAAACAATCAAATCCTTCCTCTTTATAATATTAGTATAGATATAGATTTAGTAATCCTGTATCTTTTGACTTGATTATTCAATATTGACACAGTATATATAAACTGATTAGAAAATAATTGTCATAACTTTCCCACAGATCAAAAACCCAAGGGCTCCAAGAACAAAAAGATAAGTTACAGGCGAAACTAATTGAACTCAAGAAGATAGTGGACGAGTCGAACAAGACCTTCAAGTTGGCTGAGTCGGAGCTGAAGATATATCTGAGCACAGAACAGAACGAGAGTGATAAACTACAGAAAATGCAAGAGGCTTATGAGAAGGCGGTTAGGGATTTGGAGGAAAAGAAGGCGTAAGTTATTTAACCCCCATATTCACATACGTTCGTTATGTTAAGCCTTGCATTTCACAGTCATCATTCAAGTATTACTAGGTTGAGCGGCTGCATAAGGGTGTTACTAGACCAATCGATCGATCGTCGATCGACGGCATTGATTAACGTCGATCGAAGTTGATCGACTGGTCTGGTAGCTTTAATTGATCGACCCATACCGTTCGACTAACCAATCGATCGATTCCATCGGTTGACGTTGATCGATAGGTCAGGTAGCTTTAATTGATCGACCGATACCGTTCGACTGATCAGTCGATCGACCGTCGGTCGACGTTAATCGTTTGACTCCGGCTATATTCCATCGTTTGGCCAGTACGATGTTGCTCGTACTATTATTACGGATCGACGTCGACTAATCCATTCTACCATCGATCGATTGGTCTGTTAGCATCTATCGATCGACGTCGACTAATCCATCCTACAATCGATCGATGCCGTCGATCGAATATCGATCGATTGGTCTGGTAGAAACTATCGATCGACGTCGACTAATCGATTCCACCATCGATCGATGCCGTCGATCGTCGATCGATCGATTGGTCTGGTAACACCCTTACACTGTATACAACCTTGTATTTGACCAAATTATTTGATAAATGCCAAATACAAAGATGGCAATACAAACAATCCATTCTTTCTTTCTATTTTGATTCAATCGTCGCGAATATTTGTTATTTGAGGTTTTCATAGTTTGACATTATGCGTCGTTGACCTTTCGCGTAATTTTTGTTACCTCAAAAGTCAGTCATTTATCAACCGATTGTAAGACTAGTCCCATATTTTATGATGATGAGATGAGATTGAGTATGAGTTATTGTAGGCTCCTCGAAAATTATAGGTATACATGCAACAATTTTGATAATATGTTGTTCGAATACAACTTCTTGAAGTGCGCTTTTTGTTAAAATTTTGACTATTCTATCATTGTATATTTCAGATTACGACAGAAGTTAACATCGTCGCTCCCAGCGAATGAGAGGGAACTAAGCAACATTACGACACAGTTACAAAGCTACAGGAAGGAAGAGTCTAATGTATCGTCGCAAGCTAAGAGTTTGAGGTACGAGAACAGTGAAAATCTTCCTACTATAGTGTATCGAATATAATGTGAATACATGTCAAATTTTAATGAACTCTTAATAATCAGATAGGGAAATCTTATGTGGAATAGAGTAAGCTAGGGTGCAATGTGACATAATATACATATACATGTTTTATGACATAGTAGTATTTGTCTTTTCTGTCATATTTTTCCCCAACTTACCCTATTTCAGATAAAACTGTTGCCCTATCAGATTTTTGAATGTTGAATAAAATTTTACATATTGTATTAACATTTAGTCGTCGCACTTTAGTAAAATAAACATTAAAAATTCGTAGGAATTACAGGAAATCCTACTTTGAAATCTTGAGTTTTTGTATGTGATTTTTATATTATACGTCTTTTTTATGTATATTTTACAGAGCCCAATTAGAAGAATCGAAGCAAGCTATGAGCGAGAATAAGTCTAGAGGCAGAGTGTTGGACGCACTCTTGAAAGAGAAAAAAGCTAGAAGATTGCCTGGAATATTCGGGAGATTGGTAAATATAATTATTAATATTGTTATATTTATTGTTATGTTCTTTACTGATATAGAATTAATTGTAAAGTGTAGATCTTTTAACTAATGCTTGTTAACTCATATTCACAGTAACGTTTGTTTCGTACTATAGTTTGTCGAATAAATGTGAATACATGTAAAATTTTAATAAACATTAAAAAATCTGATAGGCCAACACTCTAATCTGAAGTAGGGTAGGGTAAGTCGGGGCAAAATAGGACACATAAAAATACTGCAACTGTCTTATAGCATAATATGTCATATTGTGCCCCACCTTACTCTATTACAGATAAGAGTGTTGCGTTGATTTTTAAGAGTTAATTATTTGACATGTCTGTAAATTTATCCAATAAACTATAACTTTGTTTAGACACTAACGACAATCTACCTTCACAGGGCGATCTAGGTGCTATAGAAAATAAATACGACGTAGCAATATCGACATGTTGCGGTGCACTAGACAACATAGTGGTGGACACAGTGGAGACTGCGCAGGCTTGTGTCGAACATCTGAAGAGACACGACATTGGACGGGCCACGTTCATAGCGCTCGACAAACAAACGCATCTACAGCGGGTGTATGAGAGGAGGGGGCATTAGTGAGTAATATAATATTATATTGTAATATCGACATATTGCGGTGCACTAGATAACATAGTGGTGGACACAGTGGAGACTGCGCAGGCTTGCGTCGAACATCTGAAGAGACACTACATTGGCCGGGCCACGTTCATAGCGCTCGACAAACAAACGCATCTACAGCGGGTGTATGAGAGGAGGGGGCATTAGTGAGTAATATTATATTGTAATATCGACATGTTGCGGTGCACTAGACAACATAGTGGTGGACACAGTGGAGACTGCGCAGGCTTGCGTCGAACATCTGAAGAGACACGACATTGGCCGGGCCACGTTCATAGCGCTCGACAAACAAACGCATCTACAGCGGGTGTATGAGAGGAGGGGGCATTAGTGAGTTATAATATTATATTGTAATATCGACATGTTGCGGTGCACTAGACAACATAGTGGTGGACACAGTGGAGACTGCGCAGGCTTGTGTCGAACATCTGAAGAGACACGACATTGGCCGGGCCACGTTCATAGCGCTCGACAAACAAACGCATCTACAGCGGGTGTATGAGAGGAGGGGGCATTAGTGAGTGTTGTGCATTAGTATTAATATATAGTGAAGCTGTCAGTGACTCCCAGTCTGTTCTTTCTTTAATAATGCGTTAGGTCGATAAGGTCGATCGTCCGTTTGTCGGTTAGTTACATAAAAAAATAAAAACTAGCTTTCAAGCCCCCGGCGAGAAAACGGTGTGTCGTTGGAAAACAGAGATTTGTGATACCGGTTTTTCTAGACGTCGTACTTAGTTACTTTTTTTACCATTGAATACCATCATGTGAGAGTAAAGAAAGTCAATATTAAATAATTTATTTCGTCATAGGGAACAAACGGCTCGCTTAGCGAAAGTAGAAATTTACAGAACAATAATTACATAATTATAATGAACAAACATTACAAACAGTAGGTACATTTTAATTATTTTTAACCGACTTCAAAAAAAGGAGGAGGTTCTCAATTCGACTGTATTTTTTTGTTTGTTACCTCAGAACTTTCGACTGGGTGAACCGATTTTGATAATTCTTTTTAATCGAAAGCAGGTGCTTGTCATGTGGTCCCATATAATTTTATAATATTTATTTTTATATAATTCCACATAATTTGAATGAGATCTGACAGGTAGTTTTTGAGTAATTTTGAAGTCGGTTATTTTTTGTTAGTAAAATTTAGATTATATTACATCAAATTATAATATTTTAGTATCATTAATTTATTACTAACATCGTATTTCAGCCCAGAAAACGCCCCGCGTCTCTTCGACCTGGTAACAGTGAAAGACGACCGTGTGTTACCAGCGTTTTACTACGCACTACGAGACACACTAGTGGCTAAAGACTTGGAGCAAGCGTCGCGGATAGCGTACGGTGCTACTAGATACAGGGTGGTTACGTTGAATGGAGACGTTATTGAGATCGCTGGTGAGTTTAACTATCATATCATGTCAAGTTATTATTAGGGTGGCCACTCACGGTCGCGCCATTTGGTGTGGCTCCAAATGACATATGTCAAAATGGCGCGATTGGACATACAGATTTTTATATCACGCCATCAGTTTTTCACATTTACGATCAAATTTTGGCTGTATATCACGCCATTTGACGCGATGGACCGTGAGTGGCCACCGTTATGCGACACTTAGTGCGTAGAAACGATAATCGTTGGGGAAGAATGGGCCACTTTTCGAATAAAGGAGCATAATATGATACAATACATATGACGGCGAGCGACCTCTTTGGTTCTACAAAGATCGGCCGATGCAGAAGCTGTCATACAAGAAGTCATGAAGAAAAACTAAATATTTAGAATAAGGAATGAGTCAATATATTGAAACAATATGTGTGGGACATTCTAGGGGATTCGAATAGTGATCATGGAGTAGTACAGATTGTTATTGATGTGAACGTTAGGAAAACTGGAAATATAATATCATGGAGAAAAGTAAAAGGAATATAATTTCATAACCAACACCGTAGAATACCCCTTCTGCCATATATACATAATATAAAGAGGTCAGAGGCGCTAATAAGGAGAGGTCTATGTCCATCAGTGGACTTTGGCTGTTGGATAGATGGATGGATTAGTTATCGTATATTATTAAACAAGCATATCTGTGTATTCGTTCACGAAAGCGGTTGTAACGATATAGCTGTTTGTAATATAGCGAGTTCAGGGGACGAAATGTCGATGTAGTTAGGTCTCATATCTGTGCATCACAATTCACATTATTTACTAGGAAATGACGTCACTTTACTTCGTTAAAGCTTTGTCCGAAAACATGTTTAGATGGTTCTTTAAATTGACAATTTTCTTGATGATGATTATGTTAAATTGTTTAAGGTACAATGTCGGGTGGCGGTAAGACGATGATGCGAGGTAGAATGTCCAGCGCGGTGCAGCAAGATACGAGCGAACAGGATCCCAGGATCTTGCAGGAGAGTGAGAAGAAACTGGCTAAATTGGAGGAGAGGTATTGTTACAGATAATTTTTGAAGTTATTAAAAATTATGAGAGTAAAATTTTTACGATGCGACAGCCAAAAAGCGACATGATGCTGGGATACTACTACTATACTGTAGATGAGTACATAAATGACAAAGACGCATGGAAATGACCAGATCTGCAACCAGTTCCGTACAGGCTAGTGATACTTCTTTGTAAGAAATATACCAATGTATTTTATTTTTAAAAGATGTGCTGAGGAGTTTCTTTCGGCTTTTCTTCTCCTCCATGACAAAGCACCTTTCCGAAAAGCTGGTAAATTAAAAAAATGACGTGCATAAGTGTATCAATGATACCTACATGAATAAATGATTTTGAATTTGAATTTGAATTTGATAAGCCGGCAAACGATCTGACGATCCACCTGATGGTAAGTGGCTGCCGTCTCTCATAGTACAGGATCCGAATTAGATGCATTTGATGTTTGATGTGAAGTGTAACAAACATTCATACAAACTCTCAAATTTATAATATTAATAGGATTTTGAATTTGTTGTATGATGTAGACTGAATGAGATACGCGGAGAACAAGTAAAATTGGAAGAGTCGATGGAGTCGTTACAACGTAGTACGAGAGAAGGAAAGACTACGCTGTCCAAACTGGACATTGAGTTGAAGAGTTTGGCCGACCAAGTGCCCGCTTTGAAGGTTAGTCAATATAATTATTAGTATACTTAACTTAATAATTAAGTAACTGGCTGAAGTGTTAAAAGGCCATTTAGGGGCCATCCATAAATACGTCACACTAATTTCATGACTTTTTGACCCCCCCCCCCCCCCCCTCTCCTTGTGTGTGCTGTCACAATTGTGAGACGTCCCCCCCTAGTGTGACGTCACATATGAAATTTTACACCTCGAAATTATTAAATTAAAACAGCAGTTTCGAATTAAGTTTTATCAATTCTACATCGACCGTTCCCCCCTAACGTGTGAAGTAATTTATGGATGGGCCCCATAAGTTTATTATTTACGTGCCACAGTTGTGTAACCAAAATAATCAAATTATGCTGTGTGCACAACATCAGTTATTATCACTTAACAGATGTGAATATCTGTTTAAACCGCTACAAGGAATACAAAATGGTTAAAGCTCGTCCGATAGCGAGCCTTTATAAGTATTAAGTAAATTATTTTTATTGTTATAATTTAATAATTATTTGTTAACAACGACGAAATGTGTGTTCGTGTGTGTGTTTCTTTGTATGTCAGAGATCCATTATTATGTTAATAAAAAATGATCTATATTTCAATCTCATCGTTTCCAGAATCAAATAAAACAACAGCAGAGTAAAGTGGTGTCTAGTAAGGTGGACGCGAAGCAGAAGAAACGGTTGGAAGATACTTTGGAGGAGGCTAAGAGGAAGTTGGATAAGGCCACACACAATGCCGGGGAGGTAAGATACTAGCACTATTTACTACTAGCACTTTGCCCGCGGCTTTGCTCGCGTTTTCCGGGATATTAAGTACCCTATATGTTACTCGAGATCTTGGTCTACCCGTGTGCTAAATTACATGAAAATCCGTTCAGTAGCTTTAGCGTGAAAGAGTAACAAACATACTCACAAACTTTCACATTTGTAATGTTACTGGACATGAATAACACTAATGGTGGTCACTCACGGTCATTCCATCGCGTCATTTTTGGAGCCACGCCAAACGACATATTATTATGTCAAAATGGCGCGATTTGACATACAAATTTTTTAAATCACGCCATCAGTTTTTCACATTCACGATCAAATTTTGGCTGTATATCACGTCATTTGACGCGATGGAATGACCGTGAGTGTCCACCTTTAAGGTATCACTGACGTGACGCCAAGAAATAAAAGAGAAGAAAGAAAGAACTATTGGGAATAAGGCAACTTAAATAATAATGACAGTGTATATTCTCTTTTCCCTAGTCTGTGAAATAATTGGAAAATCCAACGTTAACACTCTAAAGTCATTGAGTTATTCAGATTATTTTATTAATTCATGTAGGTATCAATGATACACTTATGCTCGTCATTTTTTTTAATCTACCAGTTGTCAGTCGGGACTCTTTATGTATGTAGAAATTAAATAAATACTATCAATATTATTAATATTATGCAGGTAGAGAAAGATGTGCAGGGTGTAGACGCCCAAATATCAGCCGTAGCCGGTAATAAGGTGAAAGATCTACAGAAAAACGTAGATGAACTCACGAAGAAAATTGAAAAGATTTCCACTGAGATCACTAAGTTGAAAGTAGCTATTAATACTAATGTGAGGTAAGGAATATATATACATTTATATACAAGTAACCGCCCTTGGGTTACATTATTGGTGTTTTATTAAGATTCCCTATTTTTTTTAAATATAATATAGCCTATGTCACCCGGGGATAGTGTAGCTTCCCAACAGTGAAAGAATTTTTCAAATCGGTTCAGTAGTTTCGGAGCCTATTCAATGCAAAAAAACAATCATCTTTCCTCTTTTTAATATTAGTATAGAAACAAGTATTTAACAACTTACCATTATGTGTGAATGTCAAGCATTTACTTATAATTTATAAAAAAAGGATGTCTCTGATTTAATGTCACTTGATACATAATGCAAAATTTTTGAAGAATACAACAAATAAAACCGAGTACTGAACAGTGCAAAGTTTTCGTCTAATGTTTTAGCGTAACGGCTGCGTGGATATACTCGTACCAGAATAAACAATAAAGTTAAAGTTCCGAATACTAAAAAAATTAAAACGGCTTTATTTCACATGTATTGACATTTACCAAACATTCATAAAGCCATTGTAACTTTTCAGAAACACAAAGAAGTCCAAAGACAAGATCAATCAAATGGAAGCGGATCTTAAAGAAACTGAGAAGAATTTGGAGAGCTTGAGCAATCAGAAGAAACAGCTGACGTTAGATAATACACAGCTGCAGAAGGAAGTTGAAGAGGTTAGTGTTTACTTTGTATTTATCTTTTGGTTTCTTTTTTCCTTCACTTGGTACTTTCCTTTACATTTGTTGGTGGTATTGGTGACGCCTTTGATTTTAGTGATGTTTGTTTTTTTTAATTTTATTTATCTACTAGCTGTTGCCCGCAGCTTCGCATACGGAAATTATGTTTTACCTTATTTGTACCTCTTATGGCCGGTTTCCGAAGTCTCCAGTTAAATGATCAACAGCTATTGAATCAATAAAGTTAAACTTAAGTTATGCATTCGATAACTGTCACTGGGTTTCTGAACACGCGAGCGGCCTTTCAATAACTATGAATTCAATAACGAGTACCTAAAACTGCCACTAGATGGCTCTCTTCAAAAGAACAAGTTTCAAATGGATATTATCATTTTCATATTTATTTTTATTATATCAAACCCGTTATATTGACGATTTCCTTCAGCTACAGACAGGCCAGCCAAGCCGACGCAGCCAGATAGTGAAAGGAATACATCAATCGTATTATAGTGTAGCCTTTGCCATAACAATACTTTTTGGATAGAAGTACCTAAAGAATAAATTATAAGATTGACGGTCGGGTTGTCATGGATGTCATGTCATGGTTGTCATGGATATTATTATTGATGAATGTCAAATGTCAATGGTGAGAAATTGTTGCATTTATTTCATTAATTTTATAAGTATTAAATTAACACGTTGCATTGGCGATTCCTCTGGTATTGCTCATGTCCACAGGCGACCGTAACCACTTACTATCAGGTGGCCCGTATGCTTTTTCAACTGCCAAATCTTAAAATGAAACGTCAAATAAAGTTATGGAACCTATAAACGGCCATCTTGAGTTAGATAAGTTGATCTTAGTTTAAACTGAGTTTATGTATTATCGCAGTGCTCAGAAACGCTTTTTCGGAAGTTATCGACCCGTTAGCGTTATTGAATAGATAAACTCCTGTCAAAAGGACCTCAGAAACCGGCCATTATAGAAGGAAATTTAAAAAACGGTGAATTTATATTGAAGTGCTTATATTTAGTAATTTATATACTGAAACCCACGATAAAATCACAAAGGATTCCTCCAGGAGCGGGTTTTGAAAAGTAAGCAATATTCACATTAATTTGTATTTTTTTCTTTTTTTTTTGCAAAATTTTGAAAAACTGAAAAATACGTGTTCCATTAATTTAAGCAAGGAACATTTGTGGCAAATTTGAAGCAAATCGGTTGATGTTTTAAAAATATTCCATACAAACTTTCATCCCGTTTCCCGGGGAAACCTTTTAATTTTCCGGGATAAAATGTATTCTAAAATATGACCCGGAGTATTAGTAACAACTTTACCAATTTTCATCGAAATCCGTTCAAGGGTTTTCATGTGATGCCCGGACAGACAGACAGACAGACAGACAGACAGACAATAATTCTAAAAAAAATATTTTTATGCTCTAACACGTTATTGAAGTGCCCCCTAGTCAAAATTTTTAAAAAATATTCAATGTACAGTAAATTTGCCCTTTGAGTTTTATTATAGTATAGAAGAACATTTGGGTTTTCAAGACGAATCTAACGATATCTTAATTGTATAAATCCGTTCAGCGGTTTGGAAGACAACAAAGAATGTCACACGCATATATACATATACAAGATATGCGCGAAAAACATAACGCTTCCTTAGCTTGCGCGAGCTTGAAGCGATGGCTCTCGTCAAACCTACCAATGAAGATTTTGCTCACGACTCGTGACGGTAAATAGTAGATTAAGATACGGCGCGTAAAAAGGATTAAGTACCTATTAGTGGACGGGCGTAATTTTCCATAAAAAAAAAGTCGCAAAACATTCTGCTTCGAATTCATCATGTGCTCATTCCTTTTTCTCAATTCTGTAGCTAGAAGAACAAATAACCGAAGGAACCAGCGAATTCTCAGGCTTGAGACAGGAGATAAGCAAGCTACAGAGCAAAGAGAATAAAGCTAAGAGTGAGCGGCTTGAAGCTAATAATGCTGTTACTAAAATGGAGAAATCTATACAGGAGTGTATGAGCAAGACGCCGCTGTGGGAAAAGGAGGTAGGTTATATAATATAATATAATGTATAATAAGCACCCTTTAACCCATTCTAGATCATGGTCTACCTATGTGCTAAATTTGATGAAAATCGGTTCAGTAGTTTTTGCGTGAAAGAGCAAAAAACATCCATACACTTCACAAACTTTCACATTTATAATATATATGTTACCGGATATCTATATAATTCAGCACTCTATACAATACCTAGGCAATTTATAGAATATCTAAAACGTTCAGGTAACGTTTTGAATATTATTTATCTCATACTTCGCCCAGGCATTCTATACAATACTCCATGCGTAATTGGTAATGTGTGTAAAAGACAACAAGTGGGAGAGAAGCGAGACGTGAGGGCAGGCAGTTTACTTGGCACAAATGGTTTTGGCTGCCAAACCCAAACTTTGGCATTCTTACATTTAAGCAAGCTTCCAGCTCCGACATATCCTCTGTCCTTATCGGCTAGGTTTGGGATTTCTTCTTTGTACATAGTAATGACCCGCTCATGCCTATTGTGTATGGGTACGCAGATAATAGCAGAGTGGTGGTGAAACGTATAAATCTCACAATTTGGGCTGTATCCGAGTGGGGCACGGCCAATCTTGTGGAATTCTAAAACTAAGATACGTGTAGGTATATTTACCGCACGTACCAGGAGCCCGCTCACCCGAGCTCTACTTTTCATAACGTACATTAAGAATATACCGATCGCCTTCAGTTGTTACGAGTTAAGGTAAAAACCCCAACTTTTGGCGGTGCATTGAACCAAAGGCTAAAGCTGCTGCAACAATACATGGAATTCTTACAAAGTTGCGCAAACACTACGATTTGCGGAAAAATCATCGAAAACATTTCATCGGTCACATTTCATCGAATTACAAATAATCGAATCGACATTTCATCGAAATCACAATTAATCGAATGAACATTTCATCGCTAATCTAAATTTTACTAACAAAAAATAACCGACTTCAAAGTCTCAAAAACTACCTACTTGCCAGATCTCGTTCAAATTTATGTGGGACCACAAGACAAGCGCCTGCTTTCGATTAAAAAAAGAATCATCGAAATCGGTTGACGTGATATTGAATTATTCGTACACACAAATTTACGACTCATGTGGTTTTCTCATGGATTCCATTGTCAAATGTCAATAAAATTTATGTGGGACCACATGACAGCTACCAGCTTTCGATTAAAAAAAGAATCATCAAAATCCGTTCGCCCAGTCCAAAGTTCTGAGGTAACAAACATAAAAAAAAACAGTCGAATTGAGAACCTCCTCCTTTTTTTGAAGTCGGTTAAAATCACAATTAATCGAATTAACATTTCATCGAAAACAATTAATCAAATGACAGTTCATCCAATGACAATATATCGAATTACAAAATATCGAATCACAATTGGCCGAATCGAATGATATAATTTTCATATGATCATTAAACAAAATTTTTTTATTATTTCAAATGTCACCCATCCTTGAAAGGCAGCATTAAAACGTAAGCAGAATGCAACATGCAGCAAGCACAGTTTCTGTCACGGCTCCGGCGCTGCGGGGCTCCGGCGGTCCCACGCGAGCTTATCGTCGCAGATGCTTTTAATGCTCACCACCGCAGCTTCGGCTTGCTGGCCGGCTGTGCCGGCCAGCCTCAGCTGCTGTGGCGAGCATTAAAACCACCTGCTCCTTAGCTCGCGGGCCGCCTCGCCCCTCCGCGCCTACGCGGGTTTACATAACACTCTAGGGGTAGGGCAAACAAGACTACGTGGAGTCGGTTTTGCAACGATTCGTTTCTGTCACTAACGTAAACGTTTTGAAAAAAAAATGATTCAAGGAAGAAAGTAAACCTAAAATTTTTATGTACGGAAAAATGTTAAATTGTTATTGATCAAAAAATAAGAAATACAAAAAAGTTATAAAAAGCATTAATTTGTTTCTCTTTTTAATAAAATCTTTAAACCTTTTAAACTAGAAAAATTACAATTCGAGGAATTGTCATTCGATGAATTGCCATTCGATGACAGTTCATCGAATACACATACCCAAATCTATTAATTTTATTCATTGCCGGTGGACCTGTAGGTATTCTGTATAGTAGTTCGGAAACGTATACATTACCTAGGTAAAGTATGTAATGGTGAATAATATTAATATCATTTAATACATTGCCAAAACGACCCAGGTATTATTCACAGTGCCTATGGTCCAAGATCCCAGGGCCACCAGACGTCACGTATTTTCTGACGGACGAAATGTGGACGATTGAGTAGTGTTAGTGTATACTACGGTCGTATGCCTATATTCTAGATAATATAGTTAAAAGTAAGTCGTCAATGCTCCCAGATACTTTCCGTTGGCCATATTGCTTTGTAGACGCTTTAAATCTCCCAAAATAATTAGTTATGTGCGCCTACACCAAAACAGACACTTTTACACCGCGCAATTTGATTGCTCTTCGAATTCTACAGGAGTCGATTAGTGTTGATACCTTATTATTTTGAGAGCTTTAAAGCGTCTGGCAAGCAATATGGCCGACGGAAAGTGTCTGGGAGCATTGACGACTTATTTTTAACTATATTATCTAGAACATACGTGAAAATCAGCCATGAGAATTTACGTGAAGTTTATAATGTTTTTATGTACCTTGATCACCTGATACCTGGAAATTGGCCGTTTGACCAAGCTAGCAGGTAGGCATACGCTCATAGTACATACTAACCTTACTCAATCGTCCACATTTCGTCCGTCAGAAAATACGTGACGTCTGGCGGCCCTGGGATCTTGCTCTACTAGGGATTGTGCTGAATACCCGCATTATACAGATATCCGGTAACATATACACACATTACATATTATATATGTTACCGGATATCTGTATAATGCGGGTATTCAGCACAATCCCTAGGTAATGTGTATGTGTAGCGTATAATTATTCAAACATCTTTAAAATCATATTCACTAATTTGAAAATACTTACCATGATAATATAAATAGATCAGCGATATTAAATGAAATGAAATTTCAATCTACAATCTTGTAGATAAACAATCTACAATCTTGTAGATATAACAGTTTGCTTGCGACGCACGCAAATTGATCTGAGTTTGCAGCTAACTCAAACAATTCGCCACAAATTTGCGGCTCACTCAGTCGGCCGCTAACAGTTTGCCTACTGGGAACACAGCCTTACTGTATGGTCTTTGTCATAATTTATTTGTCAAATGACTCAACAGATGGCGCTATACTAAAAGCTGAATCACGCTGTTGAGAATCGTTGTAGTTTCAATAAGTAATGTCAGAAATGCCTATACCTCAACCATCACTTTAAAACCCAAAATCAATACAATATATTTTTTGAAAAGGCGTTCTTTAATTTTAAAGCGTCCTTAAAAACTCTCTTTACTTCATATCATTTGATTCTGATTTCTGAGAAGTCTGAGAACTCTGACAAATGATAACAAAATACAAATAAAATTAAATAGCTATGCCGCGTACCTATAAAATTTAGCAGAGCGCGATGCATAGAGTAACTATGTATATGATGTTAATAAACAAATGAAGTAATTTAGGTGATTATATTATTTCAATATTTTAATTATTAAACTACCATAATAATAATATACCAGACATTCATAGGATTACATGATTAACTTTTTAAATTGCTTTCAGCTAAAAACCCTAAAGCTAGAAGACCCAGGTTTGGATGGAGTGCCGGGAATCGAACGACCGACCCCTCTAATATGTCACTCTAATGAGGAATTAGAGGAATGTTCAGTGGACGAGTTAAGGAATCGATTAAAGACGCAGAAGGCACGTATTGGCGACGCTAAACCCAACGTACTAGCAATACAGGTATGTATTATGTACTAATTGTATGGAATTCGACCTTAAATCATGGTGATAACGTTTAACTTTCATTGATACTGATCTGAAGTTGTGAATGCTCTAATTAAATATGATAAAATACTTCGAGAACAATCTTAAATTAAAACTTTAAAAATCCCCGACAATTTTTTTGAACTAAACATAGCTAAGAACACTCGATTATATCACCATTCAGACAAAAAACTAGAAAAAATCGCAAAATCGATTATCCGTTTGCGAGCTACGATGCCACAGACAGACACACACTTAAAATTTAGTTATCTACTTAACTACATAATACGTGTAAACCGAACATTAGTCATTTCTTTTTGTGTCTGCCTTATGTTTAAATTATTATTACATAATATATAAATTGCGTTAAGTTCTTTTAATTTATAACTAATCTGGACAAAAACTAATCAAATAAATACCAGGATTACAGAACAAAAGAAGAGTTGTATTTGAAACGCGCGTCGGAACTAGACGATATTACGACAAAGAGGAATGAAATGCGAGCGCTCTACGATCAACTGAGAAAGAGACGCACTACGGATTTCTTGTGTGGTAATTACTTTCATTATCTTACTACTGGATACCCGGCGTATGCTTCTAAGCTAAAAAAAGAAATAAATTTTGTTTACGAAATATTTTTGGACGAGAAAAGTCGAAAATCGACTTCTTCAATGGACCGAATTTACCTAATGCATTGCTTTAGTGCTCTCAAACCAATTTCGCATTTGTGCCTTTCAAATGAAACCGGTTTGGGGCACATCGATTAGAACTAACATTTTTCGTTTCGTAAAGTACTTTACAAAGTACCAATGTATGTATGTTTCCAATGTATTGTTGATGTACGTATAGTAAAGCAATTAAATCATACATTAGTAATATTTACTCAATAAACTATTTTTCAGGATTTAACACAATAACAGCAAAACTGAAAGAGATGTACCAAATGATAACGTTAGGAGGAGATGCTGAATTGGAGCTTGTGGATTCATTAGATCCATTCACTGAAGGAATTATTTTCAGGTATTTATTAATTCTTGAACGAATGGCTAGTTTATGAATGAAAACATTAGACACCGAAGAAGAAATCATAATATGAGGTGCAGTCAATGTCATTAACTTCTCATATTGGAATTACCAACCTCCACTTTGGAAAGTTGTTTCTAAAAAACTTATCTCGACTAAAAATGTTTCTTCATTGTCTGCAATAAGTTATTTATGTAAATAACTACTGTTTCACATATTAACCCGTACGATCATCCATACCTATTCATAATATATTCATATTCATAAATTTTCACATTTGTAATACTAGCACTGGCCGCGGCTTTGCCTGCGTTTTCCGGGATAATAAGTACCTTGTATGTTACTTCAGATCATGGTCTACCTGTGTGATAAATTTCATGAAAATCCGTTCAGTAGTTTTTAACTGACTTCGGAGGTATTCAATTCGACATTTTTTTTTGTTACCTTTTTTATATCTCATAAGTTAATGCTTGACTTGACCTCAGTACTTTTGACTGGATAAACCGATTTTGATGATTCTGTAGAGGTCACCAATATGAGGGTGTGCGTGTTCAGGTGTGACCTGGTAACTGGTATAGTTACGGTGTTCAGGTTTGGAGAGTATGAAGGGAACACACGAATGATGCGCACAAGATTTGATTTCATACTCCTTTAATTTGTGACATGTACCTAATAATATAATGCAGTTTTGCGTGTTACGTTGCTTACATCGAACGTTGCATAAAACAGAGGGCAATGACATTAATTTATGCTACTACAATTCCTTTTTTTAATCGAAAGCTGGTGCTTGAAATGCTTGCTTGAAATTTGAGATCTGACGAGTAGTTTTTAAGTTATTTTGAAGTAGGTTATTTTTTCTTGGTAAAACCAGATTATTGCGTAAAAGACTAACAAACATCTACCCATCCATCCTCACCATATCCCCACAAACTTTAACATTTATAACATTAGTAACATGGGTTGGATATATAATATATTTACTTTCAGTGTCCGTCCCCCAAACAAATCATGGAAGAACATATCAAATCTCTCTGGCGGTGAGAAGACCTTATCCTCTCTAGCATTGGTATTCGCACTACATTACTACAAACCCACGCCACTATACGTTATGGATGAAATAGACGCTGCGTTGGACTTCAAGAATGTGTCTATTGTCGCTAATTATATCAAGGTATGGTTATATAAAATAGAAGATTATATAGTTTTGAATTTATCCATCCACGCCCACTTGAAAAATTCACTCTGTATACTCTTCTAGCAGTTACTTGCAACCGCTAGAATGTTCTGGCTGTTTACATATGCTTTTTAAACAATTGAAAGAATGTTCCCTGAAAATTTGAGCATTGTGGGAGCAGGTTTATGAATTGCTCTCCCGATGACAACTTTGCTCTGTTCTGGCACATACTTGCAACCTTCAAAATGGGTTGGCAATTTTTTTACACTTATGCATATCTAAATTTCAATCTATTAATATTGTAGCCTTGTGGGAGAAGGATAAAATGAATATTTTTATGCATTTTCAATAACTTAACTTACTTTTATATTATTGTGTTGTAGTTATTACAACATATTAAAAAATTAAATTTCGTTGCAGGAACGTACAAAGAACGCTCAGTTTATCATCATCTCGCTAAGATACAACATGTTTGAAGTTTCTAACCGACTGGTCGGCATTTACAAAACTGAAGATTGTACTAAATCTGTTACTATAGAGAATAAGATACCCGAAAAACCTATGAAGGATATTGTTACTTAAATACTAGAAAATAAGATGATATGTTGAAATGAAGGATATTTTAGAACAACTTTGTAATAATTTAATTAACAATATGGTATTTTAGAATTCATTGTGCAGACAATAAAATATATGTCAGTATGCTATTATTACAATAATTTTTTTTTAGTATAATTCGTAACCAACATAATGTAAATGATAACTTTGTACTTTTTTATGTAATGTATTATAATTTTATTGTATGTAATTCAAATTTATTCAAATTTAAATTGGAATGAGAAAAGGATAAAATAAAAATAAAAAACAGTTAACGATGTTTTATATTTATTTCACGTCACCTCGATATATATAAATATAAAATTCTTAGATTACAAATAAATTAAACAAATTAAAGGTCGATGCATACGTAACGTGGACGGGACGTGAAGTTTTGGAAATATCGTCTCATATAAAATGTAAACGATAGCGCATACGCTACGGAGGCATAGACGGGACGGGAACGGGGCACGCACGTATATTTATGCCCCGTCCACGTTACGTATGCAGTACCTCAACATAGTGCATATTATGTGTTTTTAAGCTCTTAACAAAATACTTATTATGCAGTACAATAGCGATTGAAAGCAAAGCAATTTATATTCTAGAACAATTCAGTAAATGAATAATCTTTTTTATTTATTAAAATGCTTCAGTAATAACACATAATATAAATGTAACCAAGTTACATGAAAGTGTGTACAAAAGAGTAATTGAGTGAAACAATAATTAAATATATATTATTTTTGTTCAATCACAACAATGTTTACATGACTTCCGAATATAGACAATATTCATTAATAAAATAAAAAGACGTATATTCGATACGTCGATGTTATTACAGTGCGTCTATATTCCTTCATTCATAAACTGCATTAAAATGTTGTAAAACCTATATATTACAAAGAGGAAGAAGAGAATGGAGGTTTAAACATTTAATAATGGACTAACAATTAAATTCTTAACATTTATAAGGGAGAACAATGTTATGACTAAAATGCATAATAGTAGAGATATGTTTAAAAAATTTAAAATATAATAAGGGAAGAAGAAAAGGGAATGTAAAGGGATTTTAATCTGTCAGAGACATCACATTTGTAACAACCCTTTATATAACGGTATAATATAAAATATTTATTTATAAATCAGTTTAACCTGTAAGGAGTACTCACAATAAATCGTATTTTAAATCCAATTTACAATCTGTCGTGAACCATTTAAAAATATTTTTAAAGTGTATTATTTTGCTTTCTATTTGTTTTGCTAACTAATGTCTCTCTTAATAAAGCGAAACCTCGATGACAATTACTATTACTCACTTTTTTGTGCCCTGTGAGGCACGGAAGCGGTCATGAATATTTGCTGTTTACTAATTTGAACTTTGTATTTGTAACTGGTTTGAAACAACATTTAAGGTATATGAGGCAGCTATATTTCGCTTCATCTATAAGCATGCACCTATCATAATTCCATGTTAAATGCTTACTACTAATAATAGTAAGTAATTACTACATTTCCTGCACTAATACCATAACTTCTGGCTTCAAGTAAACGTCTTTGTTCGGGCTACTATTAATTTCGTCGAATACAGACGCATCCCAAGCGAAAGTAAGCACTGTGGCTGGTACTAATCTAAGGTCAATAAGGGTTTTATTTGCATCCTCTTCAAGAATCAACTTATGACCTGTTGGACTGTTTAGGACGAATGGTAAGCCGCTATGTTCTAGATTCTCTTGGACGAATTCGTGGATTTCTATGTAACGTTCGTACACTGAGAATGTGCCCTGAAATTAAAATTTTTTTTGATAATGCTACAATGCACACTTAAGTAAGCAGTGATAGCCTAGCGGTAGAACGTTGGTCTCCCGAACGAAGGGGCCCGAGTTCAAATCCTGGCACGCACCTCTAATTTTCAAATATTATGTGCGTATTACATGTTAATTATCACTTGCTTCGGTGAAGGAAAACATCGTGAGGAAACCTGCACACCAGAGAGTTCTCCATAAAAAGTTCTCGAAGGTGTGTGAAGTCTACCAATCCGCAGTTGGCCAGCGTGGTAGACTATGGCCTAACCCTCACATTCTGAGAGGAGACCCCGAGCCCAGCAGTGGGACAATTATGGGACAATTGCTTGCTTTGCTTGCACACTTAAGTTAGTAATACGACAAATAGAAGAGCGTTTTGTGCTTTCCATTACTTCTTCGAACATTAGATAGATAAATTACATTACTTAAAAATATGTTTTTATTTAAAGAAGAAAAAAAAAAAACTAGTAAATACCTGCAAGAGAATTCCGTCCGGGAATCGTATCCTTATGATCGCGAACTTGTATTTCCTCATCTCCCTTATTTCGTCCTTCTCTCTCATCGCTTTGGTGCGAAGCATTTGGCTTCTTTCGATGGCTTCTTGTCTACAATCAAATAATTTACGAAATACATGTTTCATTTATTGTGTGGAGTTTTTTCAGACGAGACTTATATGGTAATCTTAGCACAACTTTTTATGCTTTGAATTAATGGTAAACAGAAATTAGTTTTGGCATTGAATGATTATTTCATCTTCAAACCGCTGATTGTGACTTGTCACGGAGATTTTTTGTTACCCAGTTGAATGCTATGAAGATATATGGGAGTGCACTGATTATAGTGACGTGACAATATGGTGACAAATAGTTCTTAGCAGACGGCAACACCTAATGACGTGACTGTCACCCGACCGGGAAGTGCGCTCACAAGGCGACAGGGTTTCCAACTTAGGGGATTAAATATGTAAGATGGGATATTTTAGAGGTCTTAGGTATATGTTTAGTGTTAGTATGTACATTGTTTGTTTCCAACGTCATATCAACCTCACCTCAACTGCTGTTCGCGTTTCAACTCCTCCGGCGTCAGCGCATAGAACGACGGCGGCAGTTGCATCTTAGCCGCGGCTTGCGACGGTAGCAATACTTGCAGGTTCCTGTCTAACTCCAGTTGTATGGGTTCTGCGGTGCGGAGCGCGTCTATTAGCGTCTGGAGATCAGAATAAAGTTTATTGAAACAATATACTAATTATAAGTATAAAGTTGAGATTCATTGGTCTTTGATTCCCTGTGCTGCGGAGATGAATACCAAGAATATGCATAAAAGGACATATGCATATTCTTTATAATATCTATATGGAATGTATGTCGCAGGGAACCAATAAAATCCGAGATAATATGATCAAATCTCAAGGGGCAAAATGGGGTTCCGTCGACAGATTGAAATATGACCTTCATAAGTGTTTCAGTGATAAATATGAGTAAATGGATTTTAATCTGTGATAGACAGACACGATGACGTCACTTACGTGGAGTTAAATAATTAAAAACAGCCATTATCCAGTCACAGATAATAAATAGCGATGGCCATTGACACAAACGTACCGTTAAGCTCTCAACAGAAGGAATATTGTCCTTATTGAACACCAGGTAATCCTCTTCAATGCCCTCGGCATTAGGAATCTTCTGCTGCATAAAGCCAGCCGCTAGTAGAAGCTCCATAGCGCCCTCTATTGGTTGAACGCGGTCGCAAAATGCTCTGAAAATTAAAAGGTTCTCTTAAAAATGTCTATCACCAACAATCTTTTAAGACAATTTTAAAATCCATTGAACAGATTTGCATGTAACTTTACCAATTGATTGATTTATTTATTATGGGCACACCATATTTACAAAGTCAAAAAATCTCAAATATATTTATGTAATTTGTGCACAAAAGGCAATCTTATCGCTAAAAAGCGTTTTCTTCTAGATAACCTTTAGGACAAAGATTTAGATGAAGCGGTGTTTATAAAACCTTAGTTAAAAAATAATGTTTTAAAAATATTGATTACATTTGCCGAAACAAGTCAGTTAAATATTTAAAAAGAATTTTTACATAATAAATGCCTGACAAAAAAATTGTACCTTAAAATTGTTACAGTTGTGTCTAGTTGTCAATAAGTAAAATAACAATTACCTGTTGCTCATTCTTATTTTCTGATATTTTTCTTCTTCAGGATAAGTCACTATGTTCTCTAAATATTTACATAATGTCTCAACACATGTGTCTATCTAAAAAGAAAAAAAGAAAATATTGTTATTACTAAATTATTATGATACCAAAATTGATAAATGTTTAGAAGCCATCTCAAAAAGAAAGCACAGAACTATTTTTAACAATATATTAGATGGAGATATTTAATTTTATTTACGTCCCAACTCAAGAGTCACTAATGGTCACTTAAATCGCTCGTTAGTAAAGAAGCACCATACAATTCTGTGCTAAGGAGTGATTTAAGTAACCGTTAGTGACTCTGAGTTGGTGCGTTAGAGAAATAAAATTAAATAATAAGTAACTATCTATAGTGCGTCAAATAAATGTGAAGACATGTCCAATTTTTATAAACTTTTAGAAATAAGATAAGACAACACTCTTATGTGTAGTAGAGTAAGTCAGGGTAAAATATGACAAATATAAATAATAATGCAAATGTAATCATACATTTTGTCACGTTTTGCCCTGCCTTACTCTATTTCAGATAGGAGTGTTGTCATACCCAATTTTCTACTTTATTAAAATTTTACATGCATCCACATTTATCCGACAAATAATAAGTGGCAAGAACATACTTTTTCCCTATTGTTATTACACGACTGTATGATGAGACAGGCTGTCAGCCCTCTCTCTTCCTCCAACTGCTCATACAGGAATGTCTTAATGTTCCTTTTCCATTCATCTCTGGGCAAAATATCATTGCTTATCAATGGACATCTGAAATGTAACTTACAATTAATCAACATTACTGAAATAAATTCAATTCAACCTAACATTAATACATAAACAACATGCTGAAACGGTATGAAAAAGCTGCACAATACACATACTTGAAAAATACTCCAGTAGCAGCAAAGTGATCCGGTAAATTGGCAACACTATCTGCTTTCTCCTTTTGTTCTGGCACTTCTTTAGAGTGACATGCTTTCTCATTCTCCAATTCCTTCTTCACTTGAGCCTGAAAATCCATGTAATGGGGTTATTACATTTTTCTAAATTCAGAGACATGTTACCTCCTAATTTGTTATACATACATATATTTCGTAAAGTATTATAAAAACCATCAAATAAGACTAGAATTTTTTTAATAAAACAGTTTGTAATTTTAATTTTTAACTTTGACTCTGAATTTGATTTTTTTACTTTATTTTTATTAAGGTATATATAGGTATAAAAAAATGTTAGTATTTTTTTACCCAGTCTTCATTACGTTAATACAGAAGTTTCACTTCAAAGAACTTACCTGAATAGCTGCTAAGGACGTATTAAAAGATGGATTCTCTCGCTTCTGTTGTAATCTGGCTAGGGCTGCCTCCGCTGCCACTTTGCTTTCCTCTGACAGCCCTGATCTCTTCACTACTGGAGCCTCCTTCTTAGACGAATTAGAGCTTTGACTACTGATAGTAGATTCACTTAATTTATGTCCAGGGCCTGCCAACTTAAACTTGGCATCCGCTTTCTTCTTTTGAAAAAACTTCTTTATTTTATCAGCCATTTTTAGTTTTTTATATCCTCGGAGTGTGCTCTTTAGGCAGTTTAAGTTTAGAGACACTCTCTTTTAATTGCTCTATTGTGGCTGACGTAGCTGTAATAATAAAGAATTATACAAATTTAAGTTAGTATACTTATTGTTCAAGCTGTGATATTATAAACACAATAAGAAAGTTATTATTGACGTAAAGTAAAAAACAAAATTTCCCAGTAGGTGGTCAAAATACAAAAGTAATCTTTACCTTACCTAGTAAAGGTTTATGTAGTTTTAATGACATGTTGGAATTAATTATCATATTAAATAAGTAGGGCACAAACAAATGGTAGCACATAAATTTTAGTTGATTAGGATAAATAAGTATGTAAATAGTAGAGACCGACCGAAGGTTCGGTTTCGGTTTCGGTTTCGGCCAGTTTCGGCCAAAAAATCTAGTTTCGGTTTCGGAAAAATTTGGCCGAAACCGAAACCGAAACTCTGTGTTCGTGAATTTTCGTGCGTCGTTCGGTTAAGTTCGTGGCTAACCCGTGGACGCTGACTTTTCTAGTGAAGTCATTGATTTAACATGTTTATTATATTTGTTCAATAATCTGAAGAGCGTCTGACAGGGTGCTTTGGCGCTTGATTTTTGCCGTTTTTGCTCGATATTAATAATGGCAACAGGTAGAAAAAAAGTCATAATATTATAGTCTCTAGATAATGATACGGAACTCATATCCAAGCAAGGTAATGAAACTGTAACTGGAAGATATTTAAGTAAAACTTTTACTAGGGATATTAATTAGACGTAATAGATTATATAAAAAGTAGTTTTCGTCTATTTGTCTGTGCGTTTGTTCTGGCTACTCTCAAGCAACGACATAACAGATTTACCTGCGGTTTTCACTCCCTTATAACTTACAATACATACGTATTGTAGTGAGCTTTGGTTAACATTTAGTGGTTGGTTTACAAATAAATAAATTACGTTATGTCAATTTCTCTCATACTTACTTATTGAGTGAGGGTTTACCGAAAGGCTTACGGAAGCTTAACTGATCGATATGTCTGTACATGGAAGATATTTGAGAAAATCTATCACGAGCGGTATTTGTCAGCGCAAAAGAGACCATAGCAATTATTTTTAGAATTTTCGGCTGTTTGTATGTATGTGCGTTTGTTCAGGGTAATTTCAAAATCGGCTAAATCGATTTGCATGCGGTTTTCACTGACGTATTTTAGTAAAATGGGGCTAACATTTAAATGATCTATTTAAATAATCTTAAATTAAAATTTAAAAAACCCCCGACAGTTTCATATTATGTACACTAAACATAGCTAAGAACACACTCGATTAAGTCACATGCAAAAAAAACTAGATCAAAATCGGTTCCCCCGTTTGGGAGCTACGATGCCACAGACAGACATAAAGATACACAGATACAAAGACACGTTAAACATATAACACCCCTCTTTTTTCGTCAGGGGTTAAAAACAGCGTTCATCCATATGTATATCTACCTACATTTTTTCGAATTTTTTTCGTTTACGTTAAGATAAGTTTACCGAACTGAAGGCAGTTAATACACAAAAAATGTACAAATAAAAATATGTAAAAAAACACGCTAGATTTCAGTACCTATACAGGGTGTCAACGTTAGGGGACAGATAGCTTGAGGGTTGACCTACCTAATGTCAAAAAATGACCTTTGTATAATCTAAATTTTACTAACAAAAAATAACCGACTTCAAAGTCTCAAAAACTACTTGTCAGATCTCGTTTTTTATGTGGGACCACATAAAAAAAGAATCATCGAAATCGGTTGGCGTGATATTGAGTTATTCGTCAATTTGTCGCGCACATCTTAACACAAATTTAGGACTTATGTGGTTTTCTCATGAATGCCACTGTCAAATCTCAATAAAATTTATGTGGGATCACATGACAGCTACCAGCTTTCGATTAAAAAAAGAATCATCAAAATCGGTTCTCCCAGTCTAAAGTTCTGAGGTAACAAACATAAAAAAAATTACAGTCGAATTGAGAACCTCCTCCTTTTTTTGAAGTCGGTTAAAAATTTAAAAAAATTCGGCTCCTTTAACCTGCTGTTTTCTGTTGAGTCCACAAATGAGCTGCTCAAAAAAATACCCTACTGGTGTAGCCAAACGAGCGTATTTTTTGAGCTGTGCGTCGCGTAAAATAGCGTAAATCCTAAAATCGCGTAAAATACATATTCCAAAGGATTGAATTAGAACTTTTGTATGAAACCGGCTCATTTCACGTGACTCACAGCACCAAAAATACGCTCGTTTGGCTTCACCCTAAGTTTCAGTTTCGGTTTCGGCCGAAACTGGACCTAAGGCCGAAGGTTCGGTTTCGGTTTCGGTTTCGGCTGAAAAACCAGTTTCGGTCGGACTCTAGTAAATAGATAAGTTAGAAGAAAATATGGAAACATTTGTTTAGAGCTTTGGATAGAATATTGTCTTTGATTCTTCTTTTAAATGCATCTTAGATTAAGGGCACATCTAAGGGTTGTCTATTATAGACTAAAATCTATCTATACTATAATAAAACTCAAAGGGCAAATTTACTGTACATTGAATATTTTTTAAAAATTTTTTTAGGGGGCACTTCAATAAAGTGTTAGAGCACAAAAATATTTTTTTTTGAATTATTGTCTGTCTGTCTGTCCGGGCATCACATGAAAACCCTTGAACGGATTTCAATGAAAATTGGTAGAGTTGTTACTAATACTCCGGGTCATATTTTAGGATACTTTTTATCCCGGAAAATTAAAAGGTTTCCCCGGGAAATGGGATGAAAGTTTGTATGGAATATTTTTAAAACATCAACCGATTTGCTTCAAATTTGCATCAAATGTTCCTTGCTTAAATTTATGGAACAAGTATTTTTCAGTTTTTCAAAATTTTGCAAAAAAAAAAGAAAAAAATACAAATTAATGTGAATATTGCTTATTTTTCAAAACCCGCTCCTGAAAGAATCCTTTGTGATTTTATCGTGGGTTTCAGTATATAAATTACTTAATATAAGTACTTCAATATAAATTCACCGTTTTTTAAATTTCCTTCTGCAAGAGGTACAAATAAGGTAAAACATAATTTCCGTATGCGAAGCTGCGGGCAACAGCTAGTTATCATAATATGGGGAAAGTTTAGGCTGTTTTGACATAACTGTATTGGAATGTTTAGTTAAAGGTTAACACTGGACATAGGATGAATATTATGAAATATGTAGATGTAAACCTCTCGCTCGTTTAACTGGTGGTGGATTGAATAATTAACCATTATACTAATATTATAAAGCTGAAGAGTTTGTTTGGTTGAACGCGCTAATCTCAGGCACTACTGGTTGGAATTGAAAAAATATTTTTGTGTTGGATAGTCCATTATATCAAGGAAGGCTTTAGGCTATTTAACCATTATGAGATCACAGGGTTAATTAAATTAAAGAATTTCGTGCACGAACGTCGATATATATATTTCACCAAAATCTGTACACTCTCTATCTTAATAATATTATCAAAACAAAACCTATGTCATAACTAGAAAATATTTTAAATAAAGAACAACACACTTAGAGAAAAACATAATGCACGGTCGCTTGCCGTCACAGAGTAGCTTCCACATTCATTACTCTGTGTAGCGTGTCGGCAAGCGACCGCGAGATACTCTAACCGGTACCTTACATACTACCGGTATTACGCGGTTTGCTATACCATATATTTTAGTAGTTAGTTTTTTCCTCAAGTTAAGGGAGGTGAAACCGCGAGGCACAGCTAGTTATTAATAAATAGCCAACAGACAAGCTATCAATTATTATTAAGTTGTCACTATTGTCAGTGGACATCAGTAACAACAAATGCATCAACAATAATTTTCAGCCAAAGAGCATTTTAAGCCACATTATACCCCACATTACATAAATAAGATTGCCTGGAGAATTCTAGCTTTGACGTTAGCACTATATCCAGAGACAGTCACATTAATGTATTTCAAATATGAATGATATACCAATATTTAAATTAACCAAGCTGTGATTACACAGATAACAAAAATCCCAAAATTGCATCGTTTTGCTTACATTGCACATCTGCAAGCCTAAAGGCTTTAATCCATATTTATTTGTAACTTCCTAAGTTTATGATTATAAACTTTATAGTAAATGGAAGCTGGAATCATTCAATTCTGGCTGAAAGTCGACCACTGCTGATTCAAGGTGTTAGCCTGAAGAGTTTTGTATGTAGCTATTGAGTTTTTTGAAGCTATTTCATTAGCTGTATGTGCCAACAGCAACTGTGTTTTCATCTCAAGATCATCTGTGTAAGATGGTAGATAGAAAAATACTTAACTTTTTTGTGTGTACAGTAAAATTTTGTTATAGAGAGACAACAGAGAGAACTTGTGGCAGTTGCAAGCAGGAACCACACTAAATGTTGTAGCCTTGTAGGGCATGAATCATCAATCAATATCAGAACACATAACCTCTCATCTTTACCTATGTCCCCAATGTTTGCCTTTCATATTTATCATGGAGTTTAGAAGGTAGGAGGGCCATCTGTGTATGAAGTGTCCATAATAACGCGTTAAATTACGGGTGGCACTGCGTACGCCATTCTAGAATGGCCAATAATGGAACCTCTATTTTCAGTAAACAGCAGGAGACTTTTTCAACTTTCCCCTTCTATGAGATGGCCCTCCTTCTACTCTATCCTCCATGATATTTAAACAAAAAAATTGCTTATAGCGTCTTGGTAACATTACAGATAAAAAATAACATTGATCACACATGGATACTAATTATTGCTACGCATCTAGAGTTAATAAATTCTCTGCATCGAAATAAAATTTTAATTTAAATAATTTATACAGTGAAAAGCAAAGGAAAACAGTAAACAGACTCACCAGGTCTCATAAACCGCTCCGAAATACGATTACCGTAAACACGCCAAGAGATTATGATCAACAGTAACGTAAACAGAAGAATTAAAGAAAACGTTTTCAACAGAAGGCACTGGAACTCATTGAAGTAGAAAACTTCAGCTAGATCCTCGTAAAATGTAAACTCACTAAAGTTTAAGGTCTCCGGCAAACTTGCTATGGGTAACGATGACACGCACGAACCAAAAAAATCCCTAGCGAAGCCTAAAGTATCCCCAATCTGAAGATACAGAGCCTCGTAAAGGGTAGAATTAAATACGGCCGTATCGAACAACGACATTACACGTGAAATTTGCAAAGAAAATTATTGTACGGAAGAAAATAAATTCATACTAGATTTCAAAGACTGAGAATATTCTTTTTCTCTTCTCTGGCTGGTTGGCTGACATTTCATTGTCATGTCATGTCAAAGTCCAAAACGTCAACCGTCAACGATATTATCCCTACGTTCCAGTAGACGATCACAACGACCACGCTCACGACCGCGATTTTTTCGTTCCACTAGCTTGTGAGCGTTACAATCATACACCCAAGTGGAACGGGTATAGTGAGCGACGTGAGCGTTCAAGGTCAAGCCACAGAGTATTTACACGTTTTAGCCGTTGATACAAAATGTACTCTATGATGTTGAGAATAAGACAAGTCTGAAACATTAGAGGTTAAGTTATAATTTTTAAGCTTTAAATAAACGTTACATAATTAATTATCAATTTTATTTTTATACTAGCAAAAAAGTATATCTACAAACAAAACATTTTTTTTTATGAATAGACAAATTAATATAATAAAAAATTGCATAATAATTATGTTAATGATATTGACCGACGAGGAAAAATGTATACATGGCTATATGTATAGTTAATTAAACATTAAAATTATTTACATAATTTAACATATTTATATCAACTTGTGACCCCACGTCGAGCATCTGCTGGAGAAACTACTATAATCCACTAAAGTATCTCTTGTCGAATCGTATACAGTAATTTTTTCCATCACCATCCTTATCTTTTATAAAATTGCGCCAAATTTCTATCACCATCCATTTCTACCCAGTGTTGCCAGGTCTAAAAACTGGCGAGAGTAACTTCGTCGTATCTGGCAACACTGCAATTCGACCACTTCGACCCACCCCGTGAGGTGGGTTGTTTTGAGCGTGCCGTGAGCGAAATTAATGACGTCATCAATGACGTATTCGCCGCGACCATGACGACCGTGGTCGCCATGTGGAACGCGTTTTGATCATTGTGAGCGATGTGAGCCTCTACTGGAACGCAGCCTATGTGAAATTGACACTACATTTTTATGTATTATGGAACAGTAGGCAAAAACATCGTTTCTATTCATTCATAGATGTAGAACCAGTAGATTTTCCCATAGTACGGTCTACCTTTGCCAGAGCGAGATCGCCAGTTAAAAAAATCTACGTGAAAGACAGAGGCAAAAACATTATTTTTGGTCCCCTTCACCGGTCCGTGGCTGATTCTATATTTTGATTCTAGAATATTATACATATTATAATAATTGTCACAAGTGCAAACAATGAGTGAGTTGTGACAAACAATTAAGAATGAGTTGGCTATAATTATACATTTAAAGTTTCAGCTGTTTGTTTTTTAGGCAAAAAATAATATATAATAATTTGAGCATATTATGTATTAAAACTAAAATGGTGGATGACAGTTTTCTGAACTGCTCGTTAAATTTTGTAACATTTGTTTAGAAATAACCTTCAAGAAATCCTGTGTCATGAGCGGCCACGCCTTGGCTGAATCTATAGGTACTAGATCTATATTTATATTATTATCAAAGAAAAAATATTAGTACTTGTAAATGAGTATTATTATTCAAATTATGGATATAATATTACATCATGGATATAATATGGATATAATATATTATATTTAGAGTCCGACCGAAACTGGTTTTTCAGCCGAAACCGAAACCGAACCTTCGGCCTTAGGTCCAGTTTCGGCCGAAACCGAAACCGAAACCGAAACTTAGGGTGAGGCCAAACGAGCGTATTTTTGGTGCACAGCACGTCAGTCACGTGAAATGAGCTGGTTTCATACAAAAGTTCTAATTCAATTCTTCGAAGTATTTTACGCGATTTTACGATTTACGCTCGTTTGTCTACACTATTAGGGTATTTTTTGAGCTGCTCATTTGTGGACTAAACAGAAAAAAGTAGGTTAAAGGAGCAGAATTTTTAAAATTTTACAAAGGTCATTTTTTGACATTAGGTAGGTCAACCCTCAAGCTATATGTCCCCTAACGTTGACCCACTACTTACGGGATACCCTGTATAGGTACTGAAATCTAGCGTGTTTTTTTACACATTTTTATTTGTAAATTTTTATGTGTATTAACTGCCTTCAGTTCGGTAAACTTAAACGTAAACGACAAAATTTGAAAAAATGTGGGTACCTATGGATGAACGCTGTTTTTAACCCCTGACGAAAAAAGAGGGGTGTTATAAGTTTGACGTGTCTGTGTATCTGTGTATCTTTATGTCTGTCTGTGGCATCGTAGCTCCCAAACGGAGGAACCGATTTTGATCTAGTTTTTTTTTGCATGAAGGTGACTTAATCTAGTGTGTTCTTAGCTATGTTTAGTGTATATCAAACTGTCGGGGGTTTTTTAAATCTTAATTTAAGATCATTTAAATAGATCATTTAAATCTTAGCCCCATTTTACTAAATACGTCAGTGAAAACCGCATGCCGATTTTGAAATTACCCTGAACAAACGCACATACACACAAACAGACGAAAATTCTAAAAATAATAAATTGCTATGGTCTCTTTTGCGTTGACAAATACCACTCGTGGTAGATTTTCTCAAATATCTTCCATGTACAGACATATTGATCAGTTACCGTTTCATTGTAATGGATGATTTGGGATTTAGACTTCAAAAATACTACTACTGAATGTCCTCGCTTTGCTTCCGTAAACCTTTCGGTAAGCCCTCACTCAATAAATGTACCTATATAATATATACCTATATACCTATTATAAGTATGGGTGAAATTGACATAACGTAATTTATGTATTTGTAAATAAACCAACCACTAAATGTTAACCAAAGCTCACTACAATACGTATGTATTGTAAGTTATAAGGGAGTGGAAACCACAGGTAAATCTGTTATGTCGTTCCTGAGAGTAGTCACAACAAACGCACAAATAGACGAAAACTACTTTTTTATATAATCTATTACGTCTAATTAATACCCCTAGTAAAAGTTTTACTTAAATATCTTCCAGTTACAGTTTCATTACCATGCTTGGATATGAATTCCAAATCATTATCTATACAGCATTAGACACTATATTATGACCTTTTTTCTACCTGTTGCCGTTATTAATATCGAGCAAAAAACGGCTAAAATCAAGCGCCAAAGCACCCTGTCAGACGCTCTTCAGATTAATGAACAAATATAATAAACATGTTAAATCAATGACTTCACTTGGAAAGTCAGCGCCCACGGGTTAGCCACGAACTTAACCGAACGACGAACAAAAATTCACGAACACAGAGTTTCGGTTTGGCCGAAAGTTTCGGCCAAATTTTTCCAAAGCCGAAACCGAAACCGAAACTAGATTTTTTGGCCGAAACTGGCCGAAACCGAAACCGAAACCGAACCTTCGGTCGGTCTCTAATTATATTATATCCACGATTAAAATATTTCGATTTACAGTAGAGATGAAACGGATAGTGGTTTGGCAAACTACGAGGCCGGTGCGCCGGATATTCGGCGACGGGATATTCTTCCCTGTAGTAGTGATTGTCGTGATCAAGAAAAAAAAAACTTGTGGCACTCGGGGACTGCCGCGGTAAAGCTATTGAATAGCATTTGTTACTATTAACACCGAGTACTAGGCGCACAGAAGTCTTCGAGGATGCGAAATCAGTGATACTGTAAAAACCATAGTATGGTGCGGTCTTATTTACTCTTCGGTATTAAAATTAAATTTAAATTTAATTTATGGTAAATTTTACCATAAGGCACAACAGTGATGTCTATATTATAATCATGCACATTAAGTTATTATTGCTATTTCTCTTGTGATGCCAATTATATAATATGCGGAAGAGCGACAGTGATAGAATAAATCTAGACAAGTTGTCAGAGTGCTCTGACAATCGATGTCAGAGCGACAGTGATAGATTTATTCTATCACATCTAGAATAAATCTATCACTGTCACTCTTCCGCATAATAATTGGCATGACAAGAGAAATAGCAATAATAACTTAATGTGCGTGATCGCCGTGATCGTAATATAGACATCACTGTTGTGCCTTATGGTAAATACCGAAGAGTAAATAAGACCGCACCATACTATGGCTTGTACAGTATCACTGATGTCGCATCCTTGAAGACTTCCGTGCGCCTAGTACTCGCTTTAATTAATTGCTACTAAGTACTAGGTGAACAAATGTGATGAGAAATTTATACCCCAGCTTTGTTTTGGCATACTTGCTTGCATGTTTTTGCTATCCTAGTAGGTACTGAACTACTGACTGCAAGTGGGGGGTGTCAGGTTTTATTTCGTTACGGAATTTCTTGATTCGGTCGCTGCGCTCAAAGCCCGAGGATAAAAGCTATGCAAATTGCAATAGCTTAAAATCCAATTGCTAACTAGATTAACTTTTTCTTAAATACATCTCGAATCACGTGTGTGGAAAATTAATCGAAAAAAATTAATCGAATTACAATATTCACTGAATGACAAGTCATCGAATGGTAATTGATTGATTGGCAATTCATCGAATGTTAATTTCTCGAATGCCATTTTGTCAATTAACAAATTTTCTTGTCTTTTAAGATTTAAAGAGGGATACCCTCACTTTTCCGGATTTTTGTTTGAATTTAATTTTACCAAAAACTATTGACTGACCAGACGTCTTTTTTGTTACAATCATGCATTATTTGACATTTTTTTAGATCATCGAAGTAGCTGTTATCATGTGTATAGGTAATAATTTACCTAAGTACTCGTATATTTCGCCGATGTGCGCACTTGAGTTTACAAACGTCTGAGTTATATTGGCAGTTATTTAATTTTAATACCAAATATAGTATTTTAAAACGGATCTTGTATTATATTTTTAGTATTTTTGTATATTCAGGTCTGTTGAATGTACTTAAATCAGGACCCGTCTTAGGCAAGCTATACTACTGCGACAAACGTTTTATTAGGGTTCCATAGCCGAATGGCAAAAAATATAATAAAAATGTTAAATTAAAGACTTCTCTAACGCCCTAACTCAGAGTCACTAACGGTTACTTTAATCGCTCCTTAGTAAAGAATCTTCATACAAAATATTATGTACTATGGAGCGATTTACCACGATAGCCACGAAGTTAGCCGAACTACTCACGACACGACAATTCACGAACACGTATAGTCCGTTCAAAGTTATTTTACCTCTGACACCTGTCATTGTACCTTCCCACTAGATTGGCACTACCTGCTGTCAATATTCTTGGATTTTTCTTTTGTATTAATAATTTTTAACTTCTATCATGCCAAAAAGGATACAAAGTAGTGGTAGAAAAAATGTTCTATCAATGCGTAATTTTTGTAAAAAGGAAAAAGCTGAAAATATCCCTTTAATCCCATTTAAGAATGTTCGTTGACGGGTAGCGGCTATGACAGGTAGGAAAATCAGTGTTACCTACCTGTTATTATTTTTTCCTCGTAGTAGTGTCCAACTAAAATGATGTATACGGTTACGGTTTATTAAAAAATAGCTCGTCATGGTTCAGTATCGACATAAAATTCAGTTGACCATAGAATTGAATTGAATTTTGTATCGATACAAAAACATGCCGACCATTTATAAACGAACTGTTTTATTTTTATTTAGATAAGCATTTCTTTTGTTTTGCTTTTAATATAACAGTGTTCACGGATAGTTCTTATTTCAGGTATATCTGAAGAAACTGTCAGCACCATTACCAAAAAAGGCAAAGTTGCTGCTTCTACATCCCAAAATATATTTTCACGTCAAAAAAACGAAATCAACAAAAGAAGATAAAGTTATGAGATTTTGATCTGTGTGCAATCAGAAATAAAATACATGAAATGTACAAAGTCAGAAAAGAGATTCCAACTTTAGGAAAGCTATTAGCTGAATTAAAAGTTGACATCCACTTTAACATGAAATATTTCATGTAAGGGAATCGTACAAACTAAATATGACAACACACTGCTAAGGTTAGCCAACTTAATAGCCAGAGGTAAAATAACTTTGAACGCACTGTATGTTTCGGTAAGCCGAAAGCTTCGGCCAAACTTTAGCCGAAACCGAAACGAAGGCCGAAAATAGATCTTTTGGACGAAACCGAAAAAGTTGGTTGGTCTCTAATCTACACTAACATTATAAAGCTGAAGATCTCAGGAACTACGAATTGAAAAAATCTTTTTGTGTTTGATAGATAGTCCATTTATCGAGGAAGGCTATAGACCAGTGGTAGTCAGCCTTTTTTCATACGGACCACAAACACGTGTTAAAACAATTGGTATTGATTTCTTAGGTTTTCGCGATTAGTATAAAATAAAGTAACCCCAGATGGGCTAACTACAAAACCTGGCGGGTTGAGTAGGTATAGCTGCTATAGCTAGACTATACTTACTCGTATAACATTATAATCATTGAACTAATATACTAACGTACAATTATAATATATTTTAGAAGGTAGTTAGTTTTTTCCACAAATTATCGCAGGTGAAACCACGGGGCACAGCTAGTAAAAAATATTTATTAATGATCAAATGAAAATTTTAGCCGTATTGGGGCGGCTTAGAATAATAATAAAAATGGCCGCCACGCCGGATGAGTGTCGTAAAAGGCGACTAAAACCGGCCTGCTGGTGGTAGGGCCCCTCGAGGGATTATATTGGTAACATTGATTTTAATTGTTAATTAATACCATGAATACTATTATTATTTCTCCATGGGGTTCGCCTGGATAGCTACCTACCACCCTTGAACATGTCTCATAAGTCAGCCACCAATCGACTCGTCGTGTTTCGGCTAGGGGCTTGAGAGCCAGTTCTTTTATTCTTTCTTTTTCTTTTCTCTTTCTTGGCCAGCAACGCATCGGTGATACCTTTAGTGTTGCTGATGTCCATGGGCGACGATAGCCACTCCACTCAGGTGGATCATCAGCTCGTTTGCCGGCTATTTCCATAAAAAAATTATTAACATTCGACATTGAGGTAGTATACATAGAGAGGCTATCTCAAACAAAATGTGTGTTCCACCGCCGGCTTGCCCTCCGTTCTCTTTTCAAACTAGAAGCCTCGTTTGCACACTTGCCATAGAGTAACTTTGTATATGTCACTTGCCGAACCAAGACAAGCAGTCACAGACTCCAAATCTTTACAAGCTCTTACTCCAACTTTATTTAACGTGCAAAAGCGTTTAAACAATTTCAAACGTAATTACCATTGATTCGTGTCAAAAAATCCAACACTTTAAATTGGTCACAAGCGTCGCGTCGGCAAGCTTATTTAGTCCATTAACACGCTAGTGGCTTGCCAAGCTCAAACGCTCCTTATAATTTTTTCATTCAAAATGGCGGGAACATTGCTCAATAATTTAATTAAATTCGTTTTAGTTGATTTAAGTTAAGATTTTGTTTTCTTACTGATGATAAAGTGATAACATTATCTTTTTTGTTTTTTGTCGTGCAATTGTGACACATTCTTATTATGCACAACGGCATTTTTTCAGTTTTTTCGTAAACAATTTTGACATGCGGCCGCAATGAGCGCAGCCGAGTGACAGCTGAGTGACAGAATGAAATACAGCCGGCCGGCTGCAATGCACACCCCCGAACCCGATGTTCGCGGTGTCCCTTCTATACGCTAGTAATAGTAATTCTATGACATTCGATTGTCATTCGATGAATTGGCATTTGATGAACTGTCATTCGAAGAATTTATTGTAATTCGATTAATTATTGTAATTCGGCGAATTTTATTGTAATGCGACGAATTGTTTTTCGATAAATTGTGTTTGCGATGAAATTTTGATTCGATGAAATGTAATTTGACGCAATGTGTTCGATGATTTGTAATAATGTACCTGTTTTTTTTAATTTTACGCCATTGTAAGTCCAGTGTTTTTTTTTGTTTTTAAGATCACAATTCCAAATTGGGCATCCGCCATGACATGAAAGTATACCTGAATTTCAGAATCAACAATTTTCGAATGTTTATTATCGTATTTTTACCCATTTGAAATTCATTTGAAAATTACAGACTTGGAAATTAATGGCGAACCCACGGGTCGAATCAATTAAACATACTAAGCAATTAAAGAACATAAAAGATTTCCAAGGCCAGAACTTTTCACAATATTGCACAACATTATGAAAAAGAAGCTTAACTTCTTAAGCACCCCTTTTTAGGTTCGTCATGTCCGTCCGTCCGTCCACCCGTCTGTCCATCCGTCCGTCCGTCTATCCGAAGCAAATCGCCGAGACCCTTAGTGCTAGAAAGCTGTCATTTGGCATGGATATAAATATTTATTAAAACTCCAGAATCGTCGAATAAAATTTTGAAAAAGATTTTTTTTCAAGATAGTTACCTGTACTGTTGGTACGCTACAGGTAACGTGGGGATGAATTTTTTATTCGTCTTGTACCTTATATGTAGTGTGGGGTATCGTTGAAAAGGTCTTTCAAAAGTATTATGGGTCTTCTAAAAACATTTTTGGAATTAGGGATCCGTTTACGAAATTGTCCCTCCCCCATTGATAAACCAATGATTTACAGCGGTTAAATGATAAAAAAGGCATACTATTGAGCCTGCTTGAGGAAAAAAATCATGGACCTAGAACTAACAGTTAGGCTGTAATTTCAAGTTTTCTCAAAGAATCAGATTTCTTCAAAAAAAAAAAAAACTTTTCACGAAACTAAACCATGAATATTAAAATAACTAAAGGTAACGAATGAATAGCTATGAAGTAGGTGTTTCTGCTAAATAGATAAACATCCCGACATCGCAGTTATAATAATTGAGAATGTTTCCAGGAACAACGGTCTTGCAGAAGTAGGTACATAAATACTTAAAAACAATATCGCGTGCCACAATTCATTAAGCGACCTCTGGTCCTGGTTCACTTGGATTAATCTGGATGAGGTTTAAATACTCATAATGGTAGTTGAGCATAAACGATTTTTATACGTACATACCTACCCTACAAAACGAGTAGGAAGTAGGTACCTTCTTACATTCTTACGTAGCAATCATGAGTCAGGACTCATGACCGTGTATCATGACGTTCAAGACATTAATGACTGAAATAATAAAAAATATGGATTGAATGGTTATTCTCTAGTGATCACACAGTGATTGTAAGTACCTATCTGCTGAAAGTTATTGATAACTTTATAACCGACTTTAAAGAAAGGAGGAGGTAAGAAGTTCTCAATTCCCATAGTTATCATTTAGTTCCATTAGTAGACCGAACCAAATCCGTTTTTAATTTCGAAGCTAGAAATCTTACAAATTAAGAAGCCTTAAAATAGCTGCTTTATAAAACGAACAGAAAAATCTTTTAGTATCTAGAGGTCGGTAATACCAATTGTTCCAAGGACGTCTTAACAAATACGTTCTTGTACTGATCCGATACGACATTTTATCTCGGATCTGAAACCGTATTCTTTGAAGTTTGAGCTTTTTTCTTTTTTTCACGCGTACTTAGGTATTCTCGCATAATAAATGTATTCGTTGGTCACAAAACCTCTTATAATTCACGGTTCAGTTTGTTTTAAGTAACACGTACCTACTATCTACAGGCCGAATAATAATATTATTATGTTCCTTTTTTATTTTTAAACCTGCAAAAACACGGTGGATTGATGATGGTTTGAGGAAGTATGTAAGTAATTCATATAACTTATTAGAGACCTTTCTGCACCCATCTACTTACCGGATAAAACAAATTATTTTATATCAACTTGTTTTATATCGGATAAAACAATTTGTTTTATATCAAATACAAAGAAAAGTATCGAGAATGGGTTGCCTAAAAATATGTTGCTAGGGTTAAAAGTTGATCTTAAAGGCTAAGGTTAATCTATATATATACAGGGTGGAAAAAATGTGGTTGGAGGAAAAGTAACCTGAATATTAATGATGACAAATTTTACTGAAAGGAAACACTCCTTTATTTTTTACGAATAAGTTTTGCATTCAACGATTTTTGATAAGTCACCTGCTTGAACCAGGAATCGAACCTGTAAAATGTGAAAAAAACTTATTTATACTTACTAAACTTATTTAAAACGTTTTATTTGTGTACCCAGTATTTTATGATACCAATCAAAAAGGTCATTCACAAGGATCAATTTCTCCTAAACAACATAGTATCTTAAATTAAAGGAAGACCAAGAAAAATATGAGTTAGTTGAAATTTTCATAGATATCACTAAAGATAATGATAGATAATGATTTAGTTTATATTTGTGTATCGTTTAAAAAAAAAGAAACAATGTTGACCCCACTTAACTACGAGTACAATACATTAGTGAAAACTACGTTCAAATAGGGCAAGCATACGGTCGCCGGGTCAAGCCGTTTCTGAGATTAGCCGGAATAAACGCACAGACCAACTGGCCAAACCGAAAAAATATCTAAAAAGCATTGTTTTGGGATCCATTGTCTTTATTAAACCCCTACTAAATTTATTAATAGTTCTTCTTAAATATCTTCCATGGATAGACATCGATCATGTATCTTATCCTCCTTAACATCATTATCAAGATGATTTAAAAAACAATCAGCAGCTTTATCGTATTTATTTGATCACAATCGATCGCTTTACTATTTCCAAAGTGCAGTTTACAAACTACAGTTAACTGTGTTGAACAAACTGAGGCGTTTATTGGTGTTATTTTGAGCTGGTTGGTTCTCGTTTGTCGCTCACTGTCGCACGTCATAGGAAATCCATATATGTATTGTATCCAATTTCATAGGTGACATGTATTGATTCATAGCGTGAGTCAATTATTGCTCGAAAATTTAAAAGATATAAATCTGCACTTTTGGGTTACAGGTAAAATTGTATCTCATCGTGTGTCCTCACTTGTTCTGGGTAGATGAAATGGTCTTTCACTGCCCTTTGATCGAAACTTTCAAAGTGACGCTATTCAACTGACTATTGACTGAACTAAGTGACAAATAAACAAAAAAAAAAATCATACACTTAAAATTTAAAAAACCCTCCACTGTTTTATTTACACTAAACATAGCTAAGGATACTTTCGATTAAGTCGCCTTTCAAACAAAATAAACGAGAGCAAAATCTGTTTTTCCGTTTGGGAGTTACGATGCCACAGACAGACATATAGATACACAGATACAAAGACACGTCAAACTTATAACACCTCTCTTTTTTCGTTGGGGGTTAAAAGCCGGACAATGTCAGTCAGTAGTACAGAAATCCGGATATGAGCGGACAAATCCGGACGGTTAGACAAATTGTAATAGACTAGATAAATATTGGAATATAGAGATATCTAATATCCCAATCGAATATCGGAATATACAGATATTCCAATAATGTATGACATAATTTTCAAGTCGTGCTCGTGGCGTCGCTTCAGAATAATATCAGAATCTTATATGAAGTGTATTGTGTATTATGAAACAATAGCATCCCTCCACAAATTATATTAGAATTGAAAGAACTTATAAATTCCTGCCTATTTATATTATAATTTATAATATACTTAACTACAAACTATAGGAATTCATATTTACATTATGAATTCTCAAATTCGTCAATCGTCATACATTGTAGTTAGCATGGGCGTAGCCACAGTGGGGCAGGGTGCGCCGCTTACCCCACCCTGGCTCTGACCTGTAAGCCTGTAAGGTACCTAATCAGGCTTAAAAACTTAATTATCTAGATACTAACTACGATACTTAATATCTGTAAGGAAGTTTACACTCGACAGTCGTCTGTCGACACAAAAAAATGCGATCAAAACATAAAGCGCGCTTGTAGTTGCTAGTTACATATTATTATTATTTTAGACTGCTGCCCCACCCCATGGCTGGCTATGCCCATGGTAGTTAGTATTATATATCAAAAACAACACATGACTAAATTTAGGTTTAGGTACTACTCTTCCAAGAAGTTTCAATAGGTATTGCTTTCTGATGGTGAACTAAGATCAATTTTATTATTTGCATTTCATTTAGGAATTGACATCAGTAAAAACTAAATACCGAAATATTTGTTATCTTAGATAGAGATTGTTATCTTCTACTTCAAAAACGCTTACTGTAATAGACTGATGGATAAAATATGAAACTCTGGTGATAATAAGAGGGAAAATAACTGAATACAAAAAAAATATATTAAAAAAACAAAAAAAAAAGCTGCGTAAAATGTTAGCAATTAGTTTAAACAACTTTAAAATATTTCACACTAAAAAGACTGGGTTTCGCAAGTACACTAGTAGGGGAATGTGGGGTGACACCGGATAGTTAATAAAAAAAACACCATAAATTCGTTAAAATGTTATATATTTAAAAAATCAACAACACTTCTTAAAGAACATAAGTAAGACATTACTTTGGCAAAAAATATCTGAAATCAATAAAGATAAAAAAAAGTAAAAATTTATTTTAGTAAAAAACATAAATCCGGATTCACCCCATACCTATGGGATAAACCGGATATGCGTTTATAGTCAACGGGGTGAATACGGATATTTTTTTATGCCTTAAGCAGGCAAACGAGCTGACGGGTCACCTGATGGTAAGTGATCACAGCCGCTCATGGACATTAGTAATACCGGAGGCGTCACCAATTCGTTGCCGGCCTCGAAGAAAACAATAGACCTGCTTCTTGAAGGACTCCATGTCAAAGCTTAGTGGGAACACTGATGCAGGAAGTTCGTTCCACAAATCTACAGTTTACACGTGAGTGGTAGGAAATTACATGAAAAGCGAACTGTGGACGAACGTAAAGTAATAAGGTGGTGTTGATGGAACCTGGTACACCGTGATGCGTGGTGACGGAAATCAATCGCAGGCATAGAGGTATTATTATTAGTATAGAGGGAGTGTAACGAAGTGGGAACAGTAGGCACGGGTGAGAACAACACGACGTTCCCGTCGCGAGCGCTTGTAGTCGTGGTTGATTGCTAGCGGTGTGCGGTTCTAGAGAGATTTTTAAATATTTACGTATCAAAATGGTCAAATGTGCAGTTCCATCTTGCAAAAACGATAGTAGGAAACACACAAAACTGAAATCCAGTATCACATTTCATCGGTAAGTTGATTTTTATATTTATTTTTAAGAAAACAAATCACGCATCGCGGGTGTGAAGGAGACGTGAGGGGCGGGCACGGAAAGACCGCCCGCGCACCGCGCTCTCCTCGCGAGACTGTTGTGATGTGATGCGACCAACGCTGTAGTCGATATTTAAAATATGTTTTGAAATGTTTGCTATGAGAACAACGTATTATATTTATGTAACTTTAATAAAAAAATCAAAATCTTATAAATATTTATTATAAATCATTGTAGTGTGTGTTTTGTATGATATACTTTGTAATATTTATAATGCGAAAGTATTTTAACGTTAGCTAGGAATGTAAATATAAGGGCGTATTCACGTAGAAAGCTGGCTACCGGCGCCGATCTGCCAGCGCTTATCGGGACCGGTTCGCCCAGGTAGTCGGCGCAGGTAGTCTATAGTCCATTTTTTTGGTCGAGTCTAAAGTCGTAAACAAATATGGCCGACTTCTAATGTCAATTTGCCATAGACAGTATATATAATGAAACTTGGAGTCGGTTCATATGATACAGCGACTAAATTTCATTATCTGTTATAGAAAATGACTATGGGAATTGATAAGTACCTACTTAAATATTTCTGTTTAAAATTATTTGCCATGATGCGAACGAAAAATCATTGTCATTGTAACCTTGAGTAATAGAAAAAGACAAAAATAACAATTCACAGTTTTAAAAATATGTCTCTAATTTTCAAGCGTAAAGTTAAAATATTATTATATCGATCAAGAAATCATTCAAACGATTTAGAATATCGATTTGTCTTTCAATACTTATGAATCAACGACAATCTTAAGTTCCTAGCTGTCAAATTGTCATCGATATATTGTTGCTGTGCAAAGAAGTTTTGACAATGTTTCGTGATAAATAGAAGTTTAAGTGAAATTAAATTAAATTAAAACAAGATTAATATTAAAATGGATGATTTATTTAATTGAGTCTATGTCTATATTTTCTTCGGTTGTTTGTACCATAAACATTTACTATCTAAATAACAAGAATACTCGTGTAAAACTAAAAAACTGAGTGACTTTCGTATTTTAAATAACCAACAATATAGATCACACTAACAGCTCCATCACTAGGAGAATCTGGTATTATGGGTGCCATAGGTACAATTAATGTACTGTAGTACAACAAATGGTGTAATAAGTACCTGGGCAAATGAGCTTGCTCAAGTGAAAATAGAGAAAACAAATTTTCCCAGATATGAGAACTAGCTAGATCGATTAGTCGCCCTCATAAACCATAACATTCTAAATTTCATCGAAATCGTTAGTGCTGTTATCGAGAACGTGGTAACAAACAAATATATAAATAAATATACATACCTATTTATATAAAAAAATTCTCGTTTAGTAGTAGGAAATAAGATAAGTTATCGAAATAACTTATCGATACCTCGTTGCCGATCGGCACGTAATTGATACATCCCTATCCGTCATACACGTATCGATATACGTATCTATAGATCATCTGCCTACGATGCGTACCGTTCCATTTGTGTGATACCCGCACTCTATACTACTCTATGATCGCAGGTATTAAACCGAACAGTTCTTCAGAACATTCCGTTGTAAAGACTGTAGAATACGTATAGGGAGCCTACGTTTCTCTTCAACTCAAGTGATAAGAAGTTCCTGTAAACATACTTATGAAAAAATAAATAAAGTAAAGGTTTAAGATTTTAGGTAAATAAACAGACATTACCTATTCAATGATTGGGGGTGACACCGGATACCCAATATCACCCCGTCCGGTCGTACCCCATAGATGCCACTTTTAAAATACTACTTGCAAAATTTTTATTCTTATACTCACAGCAACAATTAGTGCTGTTTTTTTAACTTAACTAACCAAGATACTATGAAAAGAATGTTACATTATGATTGTACATGGCCAAAACAAATGAGAATATGTCAAAAATTACAAAATATTAGTTAACTTACCAATTTTTTCTATTTTGTAGAGTACAAGCACGCGATGAAATGCTATCGTGTCCGCCTTTTGCAAGCTAACTGCCAGTGTTCCCAAATAACGTTTGACTATTTAATTTAGAACGAGATAGCTATATGCCTACTAGGGCTACTAGTAAAATAGCAACTATATTCTGTTTTCACCCCCTGTCCGGTTTCCCCCCACATTCCCCAATTTATATTTATATCATTTCATCTTAATTCCTGGAAGTACCATCCGGACAAGATTTATTCTTTCACGCCCCTCATTAATTATTCTCAATCTCAAAGAAATAAGTACAAAAGTACATCCTTCCCCATTTTTTTACTTTTTTCCAACTCGCTATCTTATGTCCGTTCGAGTGGAATTTTTAATGAATTTTAAACTGATTTTTTAACACATCTTTGCGCACAGAGATTAGTCTTTTTTTACTTAAATATAAGAAATTTTATTGTCAGCTGTGCACTAGAGTGAAGTTGTCTCAGATTAAAGGAGAACCCCATCTTCCATAGAGACACCGGCCCAGATTAGACAAGAATGAAAATTGGTGGTCAATTAGATCATTGCAAAAGCTTTAATTTCTCCAATTTTCACGTCTGCTAGCAATGGCCAACTAATGAAATCCTAGAATTTCCACCTAAATATGGTTATGTCACACTCATGTCACTCACAGCAATATATTATGCTTGTTACTAGGGACTTACTACCTCAAACCAAACACCTACTCTAATATTGACAGTATTAGGAATAATTATGATCATAAGACGCAGTAAAAATTAAAGTTACATATAAACACCATTTAAACACTAACAAAATACAACTACTTAAACAGTAGGTAATGGTTGAAACCAAGTAGGTGGGTGAATATTATTATTAATAAAAGCTATTTCATGTTTTAAAGGGATTTTATTAGTTATCATCACATCATAATATTATATTAATATTTCGTCTAGAAATTGTGCAGTAGGTATACGTATTGTATGGGTACTGCAACGTCTGCATCCTACTGTTCTTCTAGACGTAGGGTAGGGGTATAGGGTACGTCATCCAGTGTTCAGAAAAAGGTCAGTCACAAAACAGGCGATCTCGGAGTCCAATATTCGTGCAATATTTGTTTAAAAAACAACAACAACAAATCCAGAAGTTATAGCGAAAACACATTCACCAAAACACTAGTACGAAAGCGAATGCAATAGAAAATTAAAATATCTGTGTGCGTTTCGATATGTTTCAATAGTAAATAGGACTGCAAATACGATGAAAATATTAATTTAATAGTAAAAATACACAAAAGATGCAAGATTATTGACAATGGTGTTATTTATAATTACTATGGTAACCAAAATGACATTAGATAGGTTAGATTACAACAGAGATCTTTGTTGTCAATCGATTCAAATGTCTCGAAATCGATGTCAAAATACTAGAATTGTCTTTTAATTAGCGTAACGATTTAATGGTAATTATAAATATATTACATTGTTTATTTATACAATGAATAAGAAAACATGTAAAAAAGGAAAAAAGGAATTAATCTTGTATTTACAATGAATAATAAATAATTCATAAAATATATTATTAAGTTCCCAATCGATATATGTAATCGATTTAATCGATTATAAAATCGTTTGTAATGAGGTAAATACTATGAAAACTTTTTTGTATTATTTTGTTCATTTAGCAAATGCAGATGAGACTCAGATTTAAACGTGTTTATCTAGTAAATAAGACGAATTTTTTGGTATATAGTTTAGTCTTGTCTTTTCTTATGCCTACCACAGAACACATATAATTCGTGGCCGGAAATCGGGGTTCTCCTTTAATCTGAGGAAGTTGTCCGCAATATTCGTGCTATAGTTTATTGGAATGCATTTTGACAGATTTGACATTATCGAACTAATTGAAGGGACAAAAAAGATTTTTTGTCTTGAAAGGACTAGTTTTTAAAGACTAGAATTTTAACAATATTGCATAACATTGTGAAATAATTTCGCCGTATTGAGGCGGCTTAGAATACTAACCCCAATCCCACGCCGGATGGGTGTCGTAAAAGGCGACTAAATCCGGCCCGCTGGTGGTAGGGCCCCTCGAGGGATTATATTGGTAATATTGATTTTAATTGTTAATTAATACCATTATTACTATTATTATTTCTCCGTGGGGTTCGCCTGGATAGCTACCACCCTCGAGCATGAGTCAGCCGCCAAACGACTCGTTGTGTTCCGGCTGGGGGCTTGAGAGCCAGTTCTTTCTTTCTTTCTTTTTCTTCTCTCTTTCTTGGCCGGCAACGCATCAGTGATGCCTTTGTTGTTGCTGATGTCCATGGGCAACGATAGCCACTTATCATCAGGTGGATCGTCAGCTCGTTTGCCGGCTATATCCATAAAAAAATAATAAAATAAAAAAATGAAACATATCTATTAACTTTAAATTTTAAAGTCAGGTATAATTAGTTAATGGCTAGCCGCACAAATGCAATAATATTGTCAATAGAGTATATGTACATATACTCGTATGTGCCACGGTACCATTTCGGTATTGTTCAATACTCAGATGAAAGAATAAAAGGTTCAATATTGTTGCGGATTTCCAGAAATTCTGATATTTTTATGACAATATCGGGGAGAGGCAGGGGTGTTGCCGATAATATTGTCGAGTGCGGATGCGCGGCAATATTTTAATTGAGATCGCTGGGCCATGGCGGTTATCCTAGTTCGTCCACGGATTTCATCATTTATTTTGTGACACTCTCGCGTAGAGAAATAACGAGCATAAACCTCACCATAGCTCGCTGTGTGACTTTGAGCTTGTGGGCTTTGAGCTATTGATGCATATCGCGATAAAGAATTTTTTAGATGAAAAGATTAGTGCAATAACGAATGCAACTAAATTTCTCATTCTATCCATTATATAAAGCATGTACACGAATCAAGTAAAACTGCGCGACTGAATCAGGTTCTACCACAAAAAATTGACAGAAATATTGTGTAGTGTGCGGGACCTTAATATTGTCTAACATTATTGTCAAGTTGCTTTATTACATTCACACACAATACTATTGCATGTGTGCGGCTAGTTAATATTCATATAGTACCTGCTTAATTCGATTTCGTCTAATATATACACTAAAAATAAGTATTGATGATTGATTGACCTTTACGTCAAAGAAGTGCCTTCTTAAATTAATGATTTTGAACTTTTTGGAATAAGAATAATAAGAAATATTTATATTATTACTGACATTGTATAAGTACAATGTAATGTTATTCCGAACTCAAAATACTTTTCTTCGTTTTGTTTTTTTTAGACTACATTAACATTGTCGTTTTTCAGAAGCAATCATGAATATTTAATACAATTATTCACTGACAAAGAAAATAATTTGAATGTCATGTGTATACTTGCATATGAAACCATTGGATATATTACCGATTAACTTATTTGATCGAATCACATTAGTTCTTAGAAAGCCAAGCACTAAAACGAGCGATAAAGGTGGGATAGGAGGTACTGTATTACAACACGCACAGGATAAAAGCAATACAACAACTGGAATGTGTGTGTGACCGAGCAAATCTCTACTATAATAGTCACAGAACAAAGACTAATTTATGTAGTCGTAGGAGGCGCAGTCTAAGTGTACAATAAAATTATTGAGACACGCTACTATAAATCGTATATCGGGACATTGTATGGAGCTGTTAATACCACCATACAATTTTTAATTCATTCTTTTTCTTCTCTCTTTCATGGCCGGTGACGCATCAGATGTCTTTGGTGTTGCTGATGTTCATGAGCAACGATTGCCTTTGCCGGAAAAGAAAGAGAGAAGAAAAAGAAAGAAAGAAAGAAGTAGTTTATATTTTATCGGAAATCTGTACTTATCATAAATTACTAATATACTATAAATTACTATAGAAACATATAAGACGAACGTATCCAATTTTAGGTCGCCATGGACCCCGCGAGTATCATTATGATATTCTAATTTGAGATTACAATTATTCCGAGATTTTTTGAAAAAAAAAGTTACTTTAAATATCATCAATCTTGACAATCGCCACGATATTTCTTACCTCAAGCATGTGCATGGATGTGCATGAATTAATGTTAATTGCTTACGCTTGTACGAGTAGTATCATTGCTATATCATTTCTAATGCGAATGTTCACATTAAGTGACACCAGAGAACGGCCATATATAGAGCCCTATATCGTTTACGGAGCACTCTTAAATTATTAAGCAGAATATTTGACGTCGAAAAGGATTGCACGATCAGTCGCCCCCGAGTGTGTTCGCGTGGGCATACCGTCTTATAGAACGTTACGCACCAATCCGGCCATTAAAGGCTAATTTTCCAATAGAAATAAATAATACGTAGCAAGGAACGGTGAAAATAGTAGTCTTGTTTCCTTTAACGGCCCCGCGTGTCGCCATATTGACTGAGTGACGTACAAGTTCTATTTTCGAATTTTACCGCGAAAATTTTCATTCAGCCACAAAGCAAATGGCTTTTTTGGTTGACGCAGATTTTCAATTTTCAGCCAGTTTCATAAAGGTGTTGTAAGGTGGAAATATATTCAATATTCGAAAGATTGGAAATTATTTCGAACATTGTCACGGTGGATCCATTTGTGAAAAGAAAAATGAAAGTATTCAAGAAGAAGCTGCGTTTTTCGATAGCGCCCTAAGTTTTCGTTTTATTTAACTGTAAGTTCCTATGTAAAGTAGTGAAAGTTTAGAAGATTTTTTCGAAGAGATTTCACATATCAGCAGCGACGAGATTCAAGGATTGACTATTTAATACAGTAAGTACCAATTTTTTTATAATACTTAAACATCTCCTGTCATTCTAGAGAAGGCTCTTTTTCTCCGGATAAAAAAATACGTTGGTTTATTAATACACAATATACAATGTACCCTAAAACCTCTTCGGAATTCAGTTTTTATTGTACTTGCCCGTCAAAATTTACTCGTCCATTAATTTGTGGATTGGAATTACTGACAGTTTTTTTACTAACATTGCACGATATTACGAAATAAGAACATAGCTGTCTTGTCAATCCACATAATATTATTTATCTCTTACTGGTTACTGGTTACATGTGTAGGTTACACTGTATATTATAAACTAAATACTATTAATCGATGCAACAAAGCAAAAAGGTCGTTAATTTTGAAGATAAACTATTAACTAATATGAAGTATCGTTAGACCAATGTCCGTTGTCCCTACGTAAGTCTAGATACCTACTAAATTAGCAAGTTCACTTAGAATTCACTTTTTGCGTGTCTGAAACTGGAAGTTTAAAGAGATACCTACAATACATTATAATAGTAATGTTGTGTTATACTCGTAATGTATCTCTATAGTAGGTATATTTTAGTGGCATATTCTTGTACACTGGATTGTACGCCTCTGTTCTCAGAGTTAAAAACTGTGGTTCGGATTATCAGACTTTTCTTCCACATTGGAAAACGAGATATTTAGTGTTATTTATATGCATTCCTATAATCACCGTATGCAGTTAAGCAATTTCCCCTTCCATATTATTACCCCCACCAATAATTTCGGCTAGGGCTATTCAAAATATGGAAAAATATATTTTTTCGAGAAGTTAATGACTATAAAATGTGACAAAGGAATAATAATGATAGACGATACTTTCAATTTAATTTTTAGGGTTCCGAACGAAAAATCGAAAAAGGAACCCTTGTAGGATCACTCGTGCGTCTGGGCAACCGCCCTTCACAGCCAATTTTCTCCGAAACTAATGGGCCAAATGCATACGCCATGTTACGGAAAGTCTATGTCCAGCAGTAGACTTCTAAAGGTTGATGGAGGAATGCTAGAATGAACATTTCGGCGCTTTACATAAAAATAATAACCTTTTTAACTTTTTTTTTACACAACTTTCGCTCTTCTTATCGGTCCTAAACCTTCTGATTAAAAAGGATGCCTTCAGTATTCTTCATGTTGTCAGTCCACTAAGTTTCTTTCAACTGTTTGTTTGTTGTTGTTTTTTTTAACTTTGAAATTCAGTGTACCTACACTGAATTTCAAAGTTTACTTAAGTACTACATATTTTAGAACAGTTTCGATGAAATAGCATTTGAACTGCAAAACTATTTTCGAGAGCTATGTTTTCAAGATTCTTTAGTCATCGATAAAATAGAAGTAGGTTGGTATCTACTTGCGAAAATATGATGCTGGCGGAACTACATTACAAGAATATGTTCCGTAAAATTACTCAACAATGAATTTTCAACTATCTTTCATGCGGGAGGAAAACGATTACACGAATAGAATAAAAAGGCCAATGCATGCCTAATGGGTTTTTCCTGAATCCTGTAGGTACGTACGTTCGTCGCTGACGATGTTTTTCCCGTCCCGTACGTGCCATGTCCCGTACGGGATTCCGCTGCGTATGCACCATCGATTACATTTTCTATAACACGATGTTTCAAAAAATTCACGTCCCGTCCCGTACGGGAAAAAACATCCCATGATTCCCATGTCTTTGGATTTTGTGTCTATTTCTCAGTTTGCCGTTTTTGTCTCTGTGTGTTTTCCGGCTAATCCCTCAATCAGTTTCACAGATTTGATATGGATGAATAAAAAGACTTGTAAAAGTATATTAACTTTTGACGTGAAGACACAATATGATCGAAGGTGATCACCGACTGCTACCGACAAATAATTAAAATATATTACGTTTTTATTTATTTATTTACTACCTGAGTTCTGACCCGGCAAACTTTGTACCGCCTAACAACTTTCTTTCTTTTGAAGTGAAAACTTCTTTAGCATCATGGTGATTTGAAAGTCGATGAAACGAAAACGTGACATTAAAAAGAGACAAACAAATAAATTTGAAAATGAGATAGGAAGCATTGTACAAGGGGAAGGAGAAGGGAAGAGGAGGAGGAGGGGAGGGGAGGGGGAAGGGGAGAGGGTAGGGAGAGGGGAGGGGAGGGGGAAGGGGAGAGGGTAGGGAGAGGGGAGGGGAGGGGGAAGGGGAAGGGGAAGGGGAGGGGAAAGGAACGGGAGGGGGAGGGGCAGGGGGAGAGGGAGTGGGAGGGAGAGGGAGAGGAAATTTAATGGTCTCTGATTTGTTAAACCTACCACAACTATAAAAGTTAAAAGTAACAACATGAATCACTGATTATTAGGCGATACGAAGTTCGCCAAGACAGCTAGTGTTAAATATTTATTTTAATGGTGCCAAAGATGTATAACTTCTCACGCGCGCACATACATAAGTACAAGTTTATGTTTAGTACAAAATAGTTTTTGAAAGATAATTACATGATACACGTTATTAAATTAATACCTTTATTTTTGAAGATTTCACTTATACCACGTGTGAATTGCACACATTTTAATTTTTTCTTCTCTCTTTCTTGGCTGGCAACGCGTCAGTGATGCCTTTGGTGTTCCTGGTTTCCATGGGCGACGATAGCCACTTACCATCAGGTGGATCGTCAGCTCGTTTGCCAGCTATTTCCATAAAAAAATATATATAAGAAAACCGAAGCAAAACGAGGGCGGTTACTCGTCTTGTATAAAATTCGGTTTAAATTCTTCAATTTAATGTAAATCTTTTGAAAGTTATTTAATAGTTAACAATATATTATATACTTGCTAATTAATAAAATTATACCGTCTTAATATATATAAATAACGTGTCACGTTGTTTGTCCGCGATGGACTCCTAAACTACTAAACCGATTTTAATCAAATTTGCACACCGTGTGCAGTTTGATCCAACTTGAAAGATAGAATAGCTTACATCTCAAAAAAAAACTTTTGACAGAATGAAGTCTGTCCGGGTAGCTAGTATTTTATAAGTTTTTCTTACATTTAGCTTAAAATGATATGCGGCAGTGAAAAAAAAATTAGTAATTTATTACTATGGTTAATCTGAATAAGAAAAAATATTTAAAAGATTATTTATATATAAAAACTCAATAAAAAATTGCAAAAGAGAGTAATTCCTAAGACTGTTTATTACACCCTGGTGGGATTTGAACCCACAATCTCCGGCCTTAGTGACCGGGCCTTTCCACCTTAGGCCACAGGGACGGTATTGGGAATCACGAATTTTCAATACCCATTGTACAAATAGCATGAACTGCGACAGGGTGAAGCATATTGCGCGCTCACTCGCACTTAGATCTTGGGTCTAAGTGGGAGTGAGCGCGCAATATGCTTCGCCCGGCTTGCACTTTTAACGAGTGGAGCGATGTTGACAGCGTCGGCTTTTTAGCTAGTTTCCAACTCGTCGAACCTATTTAAGTATACATTTTGATTCTATACAGTAAGAGTCCCAATAGTAACAATAGTCCCAATAGTAATCTCTACCACAGGTGTCATTCCCAGAGTACTGCATCAATCTCTCAAGACACTTAACCTGCCACCGAGCACCTATAATATTTTACAGAAAGCAGTGATCCTCAACACTTGCCAGATAGCAAGGAAATTCCTTCAATCCGATCAGGAAGTTACAGTCACCCATACATAGTCACCAACTACTACAGATATTACTAGCTCTCAACAGTTTTAACCTAATGTACACTTGGCCTACGCCCGTGTACTTTAGTAAACCGATACAAATCGAGATAAGTTAATCCTAAATAATAATAATAACGCTTCACACTCATAGCCCCACACTAGGATTCCCTGTGTCATGGGTGCCATGGACAAAACACTAGACAAGGACATTCACACTCAGACCGAGAATAGAAATTCAAACTCATCATTCAAATTTCCGCCTCGCTGGGAATCGAACGCAGGACCCTCGGTGCGGCGATCCGGTAGGTATGGTAGCCATTGCGCCACACTGGTCGTCAAATTCGCTTTTCTTAAATGCCGGCCAGACTTCTGCGTGAGTCAGATCTAAAAAAATCATTACAAAGGTCAATTTAATTAAGCTCCTGCCGTCGCAGTTATTTAATGTTTTCGGTTCAAGCAGCAAGTACACCAGTGACTAGCGCTTTTTTGACTAGCCGACCGGTACAGGTTTTTGCAGGTTAAAAATAATTTAATGAGTCGACCATGGACATCAGCAATACTAAAGGCATGACGGATGCATTGCCGGGCAAGAAACCTTCTCTCTTTCTTTTTTTCAAAAGATTTTTTTTTGAAGTAGAATCGAGTGAGTTCTGTGATAAAATTAAATCAGCTCGCCAGCGATTTACTTTTAAAGATACATACCACTTCCTTCCACAGACCTGTTATTAACCAATAACATCTAACATAGTATTAACACCTAATAGGTGTACCCTAACAGGAGTAACAGGACCTATTAACCGACTGTAGTCCATCCTCCATTTCTATTCGTGGTTAGTCACAAATGTTCTTTGGCAAGAGATGGTAGCATTGCAAGCATATTTACTATCCTTATCACATAAAAGAAGCCATAATATCCCACGCAAGTATATCTAAATTGATCAGTTATTAGAGCAGCCATTATTATACCGCACTTAAAAGTACAATGACAGAGTTCAGCCATCAGACAATTAATAGATCTAAAATGATAGATGATAAACGCAGGACCAATCAAACTAGTTAAGGAATTAACGGACGAGTTGTGCCATCGCTAGTGATTATGAAATCTATCATAAAAAAATTAACTTTCATCAATAATCTTGCCAATTGGATTGATTGATACTTTGTTTATTTATGCACCTAATTAATATTAAATACCTCAGTATGCTACCGTCACTAGAAGTCATTTTAGTTCCACAGTCTTATAAATAACGAATAATCACTACTGATACATAATATATACTAATTGGCAAGTAATAACATAGAAGATATAATAGTACTTATGTAATAATAACAAAAGATATAAGTAATGACAGTCCTATTCAAAGTCTGTCACAGATCTCCATGGTCGGCAGAGGATGCTGGCACTGCAAATTATTTGATACGTCCGATAGCTAACTATTGTTTGCTATACTTATCACATAAAATATAATACATTATCATCATCATAACACGAAATTGCCTTACTTCTGGGATCGTTCATGCGTTTAGGAGCTAAGATGCCAGAGACAGATATAGACAAATATAAATAGAGACATGACACTTATGACACCCCTCTTTTTGCGTCAGGGGTTAATAATGGACATAATAGATATAATCGCATTAGCCAGCTAGTTTCTAAAACGCACATAATTTTGAAAGTGCGTGAACCGAACCCGGAATCCGAATCGTTCCAAACAACCGCTAGGCTATCCATCATACCAATGTACTTAAATAAATCACGTTTCTTTGACACGTAATACCAACCTTATAAGTCTCCATCACTTTTCACCTCATGTCATCAACTTGCCAAATAAGAGTTGGGGAGAACAAACCAAAAATGTCTCGCTCTGTTTCTAATAGGTAAGAAAACAGACACTTATTATATAAACAAGTAATAATAAGCCGGTGAAAACCACATACAGACACGTAATTATGTTTAGGTAGCCTAATGATCTAGTTACGTTGGTAATGTGAAGATAAAACACGTCTGCAAAATTGTTTCTTAAACTGTGCTTATAATTGAAGCTTAATGAATAGTAAGACATAGACCTGTTTCTAAATATTATGTATCTATAGCTGTTATAAGTACCAATCGGCATTGGAGCAGCGTGGTGGAGTATGCTCTAGGCCTCCTCAAGAGGAGAGACCTGTATCAGTTGGGTTGAAGCCAAAGATATAAACAAGCATAAATAGGTTACTTTACACACAATGGGTATAGGTATATGTCGGCGAGGCCACGAATCTCCAGAATTTCCAGTGAAGGTCCAGGGACGGACCTCTTTATTCTACAACGCTTGTCCAATGCAGAGGCTGGCATGTAAGAAATGTCATATCATATTTAGATTAAGGAACTGTCATTTTGGGAGAACAGAGGATTATTAAAAACGTAGTGATTAAGTACTCTGTGGATTATTGATGTTTTCTATGTTTGCAGGTTGAAGTACTTTGGTATATTGATGTGAACGTTAGGAGAACTGGAAATATATCATGGTGCAAAGTAATAGGAATGTTATTGAATAACCAATACCGTACCCCTTCTGCTTTATATACATTATTAATATAATTATGCATACGTATGTGAGTATAGCGCACAAATGCATGCGATAGTATAATAGGTACTCAAGTCCATGTCTTGTACGGTCTAAACCATGTTAGTATACCCGAACAGTCAAATTAGCTAAGCGGATTTAACTAAGCTGGTCAGCAATATTGCCGTTTAGGTACGCATTATGCAATTATATGTGAGTATAATTGCATAATTGACTATTATAGTATCGGCTTTAACTATTGCGTCGAATTAAGAGATTGTCACCAATGATATTAAAAAATATATAGATACGTTATGTCTTTACAAATCAACCAAAAAATCTGTTCCGAAAAGAGCTACAACACACACACGTTTATCTTTTGTTTCACTATACCAATCACATTGGTATAATATACGAAGGCATTTTAACGCTGTATGTCAAATGACAATCATAATCTGACAACAACAAAAGCGTGCGTATCGTGTTGTATTGACAGAGCGACTACGAGCAGAACGGTCAAATGCCTGTTCTTACGCTTTTCATCGTCGCGTCGGCGCGCTAGTGACATATCTACCTCTTCTTACATTATAATATCATTTAATGTCACTAAAAAGTTAGTCTTTTAAAAACTAAATACACGGTTTTAGTCATTAAAGAAAAAATCGTGACCTTTCGAGTGGTCCTAAACCTTTGGATACAACATCCTCCTACTCTTCAGGCAAGTCTAGACACGATGTCAGAAATGTCAATTGACTCATCAGTTTGCAGGCGAGCATTTTATACGCTATAGATTTGCTGACGGCTTTTGGTAATAAATTGAATACGATGCGGGGTCAGGGGCCATTGACGCAATTATGTAGATTATTGTGTACCTACAAGTAACTGTTGTTAACTCTGTGTAGTGAATCGAATATCAAAAAAAAACATGATACATATTTTGTGAACACCACAATCATGTTATATTTTTTTAAATCCAAAATGAGCTTAGTTACCTACTGAAAATAAAATTCTATATAGGTATTTCTTTTTGGCTTATAATTTTTGCCAATGTAGAATGTGGTAGGTACAATAAATGCAAAATTATTTAAAATCCAATAGGTACCCACAAAATAATATGTAATACGAGGGCCTAAAATCACTGGTTTATTATAATCACGACCTGCAACGGCCCTCTTGGAGAGTTTATATTTTTTTAATATGCTTATAAAAAAAGTTTTTAGATTAACTACATCATCTGAAGGCCTTCTAATGTTTTCATGACTTCTACCTACTTCACGCCTTGGTCTTAAACGCCCAAGAGGCTAACATTCTATTAGCAAATTGTCAGTAGGTACATCCCAGCCTGTGATTCTATTCCAGTCCAATTCCCCATATACACCCGAATGTCACTTTTGACACAGTAAGTCCGTCCGGGAGAGTCGACAAGACCACGCAGAGGGTTCCCTCATGGCCAATTCTGTCTTTAGAACGGCCTCTAAATAGACAAAGTTTCTTGCTTATCATGAGTAAATGTCATAATGCATAATGTTGTCACCTCCTTTTAACTTCATAATAATCATCTTTGCAAGCTTTTATTTAAATAGCAATTTGATGGTTGTTTAGGGCAAATATTGAAAGCTGAATGAGATCTTTCACTTACCTATTCTACGAAACGAAGTTGGAATTTTAGATTATGGTTTTAATTCCGATTACAACACATACTTATATTACATTTTATTAACGCGTTCAATTATAACCTCGTTCTGAACTCAATCATAATCTAACTGCCACGCCTAGACATGGCTTGATACGTGAAATATCCTCGGCACAATGCAATGTACGTATTTTTAATGGCTTGGCTTAGCTTGAAGTTGGCTTACTACTCTGAGCACGGGTCTCATCTCTTGGAGGCCTAAAGCATACTCCACCACGCTGCTCCAGTGCGTATTACCACTGCTATATAACGATAACAACCAGGACTGACGGTCTTACGTGCCCTTTGAGGCACGGAAGCGCTCAAGATTTTTTGCCACTAGCGATCACCTATTTAACTACCGACCGCGCCCGCTTTTTTTGATTCAGACTACACAAACCGCATGGCTATGAACGATTCATATTCTTATTCTTCTTCTTCGCATTTTTAATAACGTTTGTTAGATTTCTTATTTTGATTATTTATTATAATATTATGAATCTGTGTAGAGGAGTCAGCATCATAATTATTAGTCTGTGAATCAGTCGCTTGCCTTACCATAGACAGTTGCTACAAAACAGTAACTTTAATTTTAAAATATAAATGTAACTATGTTTTGTCGGTGACAAATAGATTAATTAATTTATTAACTTTATTTTGTAAGAGAGTTACATTTTGTAATCCAAAGAATAGTCTAAAAATTAATTGTACAATCGGGAGTTCCGGTAGTATTCATTTGATAAATGTGTCTCAACTTCCGGCATTATTAATTACACAATTTTTAACTACCGGAGCATCCGATGAAACCAAACATTATACTGATTAACTTTCGGTTTGGTTAAATGCGACTTCCGTTGAATTAATATAATAAGTTTAAAGCTAAATTTCTTATTCCTATCTGAATTTCGATTAGATAATAATTTAAATTTGTTTTGTGAATTATAAATTAAATACCAGCAAAGACATCGAATGTCCCGGTATAATTCACTAAATTAGTACTTTAACTTCGGAAATAAATGTATTTTATGATACCGGAACATCCGATTTAAAACAGTAATCTTATTCTTAAGTTTTTAATTTTTAGTCATTTCCGCTAAAGTAAATTGTTTGTGTCGAACTTCATATTTCCGCTGTAATCAGAGATATAAAAGGGAGGAATAAAGAGCAGGGGGGCATTCTTGATTCAACCACAAAACGGACTTTCATTTCTACATCTTATATCCGAAGCGGGATTCATAATGGCGGATACCAACGACTCCACTGCGAATACCCACGTTGCTCGAGACCGCTCAAAATCAAGTGCTTCAAGATATCATCACCGACGCCACGTCTCAAATAGTAGTACCAGTGATGACACATCATCAGAGAAACAACGTCGGTCGAGGCATCACAAAAGACGCCATCACCATCGTCGCAGTACTCGCAGTTCCAGTGGCGAACCCAGTTTGGTAACAAGAAAGCGAAAACGCAGTCGTCATAAACATGGTCACACAACAAAAGAACCTAGACTTACATCAAAAAAGGCGAGTATTTTTTTTTTTCTTCCCTCTTTTCCTTTCTGTCTCTGTTTTATTTATTCTTATTTCTCGTTTTTATGTGCTAATGCCATTAGATGTTTGTAGTCAAATATTAATGGCTATGTATTTTTATCAGCCTATACAGGTTTAAATTCGAAAGAATATCCATTTTTATAGCAACATCTGTAAGCAAACAATAAATCGGTAAAATAATAATTAGTATTTATATATTTTTATTACTAGCCACACTGTTGAGCGGGCAACATTGTATTTGAGTTAACTGCGTAGTAAGATTAGTTTCGAAGACAAAATTGATAGAAAAACTATTTTAATCTGAGGAAAAGATATTGCAAAACAAATATTATTCAACAGTGAATAAGGCAAAAGTGTGTTGGAAACTTTTATGTCCAAAATATGTGTAATGTGAAAAACAAAGTGATGTTGACTAGGTTTGTGTTTTAGTGATTTAATATTCAGATGCATAGGCGAAAGTTTTTACATGAAAGTTATCAATGTTGTATCCATTACTTTACAATTAATTTAAAATTTGGTGATTTCCTATACATCGATCTGAGTCCACTACGTCAATAGCTCTCTCCTTGTGGACAAATCTTATTCTTTGTTGTTGTTAAAAGAAAAATGCAAATGATAATTTATTGAATTTTATAAAAGAAAAAGTTAAGAAGTTATGCAATTAACCAATTAATCTGATTTTGTTCTTATTTCTTTTTGAAACAAGTACCTACTCCTTACTTAAACTTTAATTATAATAGATTCAATCAAAATAAAGCAGGTAATATTAATTGATGCTTTTGGTTTCTTAAGAGCCCGTCTTCACATAAGATAATGATTTCAGAAAAATGGGTCATCACAAAAGCACAAAGGAACTGCTGGTGTGCAGACGCAACAAAGCTCTCCAGTGGCAGAAAGAAATTTCCAGTCATCAGGTCCTGTGGTGCAGGGAGCACTGGGTTCTTCGGAGCAGGTACAATTGGATGGTGCAACACAACCTTCGATGCAAGAGGATCCACAACTCAGTGGTGAAGTTGTTTCAAATCATAACTTAATACTTACGGCTAATGATTTAACCAAATTGATACAAAGCTTAGTACGTCCTAGTTCAATAAATGTAGATAAAAATATGATTCCAATTTTTGATCCAGTAAAAAAAAATCAACGAATAGAGCATTGGATAGATAAAGTCAACGAATGCGCAAAAATTTATAATTGGACAGACGAGCAAACTACACATTTTGCCTTACCAAAATTAGCAGGACACGCTAGATTATGGTATGAAAGTTTACCAACCATTTTATTATCATGGACTGAATGGCAGACACGTCTCATAAGTGCATTTCCATCAGAGTGTAATTATGGAGCACTATTGACGGAGATGTTAGAGAAAAGAATGAAGGTAGGAGAGGCAGTAGATGACTATTATTATAGCAAAATGATATTACTGAATGCTTGCGGCATTGTAGGTAAAAAAGCTGTAGATTGCTTAATCTATGGCATCGAGGATAAAATGCTTAAGGCAAGTGCATCATCTGCCAGAATAGTCGACCCGGAAGACTTATTAAAATTTTTAAAAGACCAAATCAGGGATAATAATTTTAGGCCATATAAACGTTTTTTAAATGAAATAACTTGTTATAAGTGTAACAAACCAGGACACAAGAGTAACCAATGTCGTTTTAATGACACCATTTGTTTTAACTGTCGTGAAAAAGGCCATTCAATTCAATCATGTCCGAAACCTTTGTTAAAATGTGAAAAGTGTAAACTTTTCGGTCACAAAGCGTCAGAGTGCACTAAAAACTCAAATAACGGCAATGTTAGGGTAAATGATAAAAAAATTATGTTGACCCAAACAAATACATCAGACTCTAAGTATCACAAACAAGCTGTAATTAACAATGATTTTAAAACTACTGCATATATCGACTTTGGCAGCGACTGTACCTTGATCAGTCAAGAGCTTGTAGAAAAATTTTCATTACCAGTGATACAAAAAGATATTCCTAATATTCGGGGCTTTGGAAATGGGTTTTACACACCATTAGGATTAACTGAAATAGATTTATGTATTGGCGAAGTAACTACTAGGATTAAAGCCTATATTGTAGAACGAAGCTTAATACCTGAACCTTTATTAGTAGGGCAAGATTTTACAGAGCAAAGTAATGTACTAGTCATTAAAACTAGAGACATGTTAGAAATTCTGAAACGTGAAAATTTCAAAAATACGGAAATGGAAACTAACAATAATCAGAAAATAGTTTTAAGAATTAAGGCTGACACCACTGTAGATAACATTGAAGTAGTTGAGTGTATTGAACAGGAAAATTCTAGTCATGACATTTTCATTGAAAACTCTTATCGAAAATTTAACAATATTGAATATTTAATATTGGGAGGTATTTATACTGTTAAGGAAGGAAAGTGTAAAGTTAATATTTGGAATATGACTGAAGATTCCATGTTTCTCACCAAGGATGCGGTGCTTGTACGAGCTCAAGTAGTGACTGTTCAGGATCAAGATAATAATAGTTTACAATGTCGTAAAATAACAAATGTATCAGAATTAACACCGATCACTAGAAGTCAAATTAATATCAACAGTAACTTGACTGACTTACAAATTGAAACAGTAGTTCAATTACTAAATAAATACAGAGATTGCTTTGCTCAAAATTTGGCTGAACTTGGGTGTATAGATTCAACCGAAATGTTTATAGAATTAGAAGATAAGGTACCTGTGGTATATAGGCCCTATCGGTTAAGTTTTACCGAAAGACAGCTGGTTAGGGACATTGTTAAAGAATTAATAGATAACGATATTGCAGAAGAATCAAATTCACCTTATGCTAGCCCTGTCATACTTGTCCCCAAGAAAACGGGTGGCCATCGTCTTTGCGTGGATTATCGCGCTTTAAATCGTAAAACAAAGAAAGATCACTTTCCAATGCCTCGTATTGATGATCAACTTGACATGTTAAATGGTAATAAATTTTATACAAGTCTTGATCTTGCCAGTGGATATTATCAAATTCCAATTAATAAAGACTGCCGCCATCTCACTGCATTTATAACTCCAGATGGTCTTTATCAGTTTAAGAAAATGCCTTTTGGGTTAGTCAACTCACCTGCTATCTTTCAACGTACTATAAACCATGTATTAGGGAATGCTCGCTTTAGTTCAGCTCTCGCTTACATGGATGATATTCTAATACCAGGAAAAAATTTTGAAGAGCAATTAAATAGACTAGAACAAACATTACAATTAATGAAAAACTCTGGTTTAACTTTAAATTTACTTAAATGTAACTTCTTTCAAGAGGTTTTAGAATATTTAGGCTATGAAGTGAGCGAGAGTGGAATTCGACCAGGAGTAGCAAAGATAAAGGCCGTACAACAATTTCCTACACCAAAAAATGTACATGAAATTAGACAGTTTATCGGGTTGGCTAGCTACTTCAGGAAGTTCATAAAAAACTTTGCGATAATTGCTAGACCTCTCACAGATTTGACAAAGAAAAATAATGTTTGGACATGGGAAGCTGAACAAGAACGGTCTTTTAATTGTTTAAAAGATATGTTGGCAAAACGGCCTTTGTTGGGTTTGTATGATCCTAAAAATGAAACTTTAGTACATACAGATGCCAGCAAACACGGGCTGGCTGGAATTCTGTTACAAAAACAAACTGGAACAGGAGATATTAAACCTATTGCTTATTTCAGTAGAAAAACCACTATAGAGGAACAAAACTATCACGCATATGAACTTGAAACTTTAGCCGTTATAGCAACATTGCAGCGATTTCGTGTATATCTTATCGGAGTTAAATTCATTTTGGTATCAGACTGTAATGCTTTAAGAGCTACCTTCGTCAAGCGAGACCTAATACCACGAATTGCACGATGGTGGATAGCTCTTCAGGAATTCAATTTTGATATACAGTATAAACCGGGTCACACTATGTCTCATGTAGATGCGTTAAGTAGAAATCCACAGCCATGTACTGCAGACGCCGGTAAAGATCCTTTACCAGCCATTCTAAAAATTACTCAAGAAGATTGGTTACTTAGTCTTCAACAAAATGATACTGAAATTAGTCGCATCAAGAACATTTTAGATACTAAAAATTGCTCAGACATTAAGAAAAACTATATTGTAAAAAATAACAAATTGTTTCGTAAAATAGGAGATGAACTTAAATGGGTTGTACCAAAAAGTGCTAGATTTCAATTGTGTAAATTAAATCATGATGAAATTGGGCATTTCAGTACTCAAAAAACTTTGGACAAGATTAGGAAAGACTTTTGGTTTCCTAAGATGAAGAGATTCATTAAAAAATATGTTGCTTCTTGTATTGAATGTGCATTTAGTAAGGAACCAGCTGGACCAAAAGAAGGATTACTGCATCCAATTCACAAAGTTGATAGACCATTTGACACTATACATATTGACCATTTAGGCCCATTTGTCAAAAGTTGTAAAGGAAATTCTTATTTATTAGTTGTTGTAGATGGATTCACAAAATTCTGTTTACTGAAACCTTTAAAGAATCTCAAAACTAAATTTACTATCCAAGCATTGGAAGACATTTTCTCAACATTTAGTTATCCTAATAGGATTATTTCCGACCAGGGATCCTCATTTACTTCCAATGAGTTCAAAAACTTCTGTATAGATGCTAAAATTCGACATATTCTAAATGCTGTTGCTTCTCCTCGAGCAAACGGACAAGTAGAGAGATATAATAGGACCGTGTTAGATTCTTTAACTGCGTACACTGATAAGTTGGGGGAAAAATATTGGGACAAAGCTTTAGGTAAATTACAATATGGATTAAATAATACACTCAATAAAGGAATAGGAAAAACTCCTTCAGTAGCCTTATTTGGGATACAAATGGTTAGCAAGGGAGATAATAATTTTAAAGATATTCTTAAAGAGACACGTCAACTAGGATCATTGGAGAACATAAGAAATCAAATAAGTAAACATATTGAGAAAGATCAGTGCATGCAGAAGAAGAGGTATGACAAAAACAAAATTAAAGCTAGGACTTATAAACTAGGTGATTTGGTAAAAATACTAAAACCTGTAACTAGTAATGATGGTAAAAGCAAGAAGTTACTGCCAAAATTTACAGGCCCTTTTAAAATAACAAAAATATTAGATAATGACAGATATGAGGTATCTAGCATACCTGGGACTAAAATAACGCGGAAAGATTATTGTAACATTTGGGCAGCAGATCGTATTAAGCCATGGATTACAATTTGTAATAATACAGACAGTAGTAGTAGCTCTGAAGAGGATGACAGTTGATTTCTTTTAATTGGATCAAGAATTAAAAAACAATAGATTGATATGATAATTTATTACTTAGGTTACTTATTGAGTAAATTAGAGATATAAAAAAAAAAAAAATAACAATATTTCATATGATTATTTTTAATATGTAAGATTTTTATTATATAAAAAATAAAAAAAAAAATAAAAAAAAAACAATAAAAAAAAAAAATAAAAAAAAAAAATAAAAAAAAAAGGATCTATCATTGACATATCTGATGGTCCAAAATATCTCACAAAACCTATCGTTGACATATCCGATGGTTTCCAAGACCTATCGTTGACATATCCGATGGTCTAATATTGTAAGATATTTTTCAAGATCTATCGTTGACATATCCGATGATCTAATATTGTAAAGATGCTTTCAAGACCTATCGTTGACATATCCGATGGTCTAATGTTGTAACATTATTTTCAAGATCTATCGTTGACATATCCGATGGTCTAATGTTGTAACATTATTTTCAAGATCTATCGTTGACATATCCGATGGTCTAATAATGTGAGATGATTTCCAAGATCTATCGTTGACATATCCGATGGTCTTAGGATTATTGTTATTATATTGATTCTTATTTTTACTGAATAGTTTTCTTAATCATCATTGTTTGTCATTGAGTTATGTAAAATTTTATTTTTGATTATTATTAATTTAAATTTCTTATTTACTGTTTTCTGGAAGTTTGAGGACAAACTTATTGTCAGGAAAGGCCGAATGTTAGATTTCTTATTTTGATTATTTATTATAATATTATGAATCTGTGTAGAGGAGTCAGCATCATAATTATTAGTCTGTGAATCAGTCGCTTGCCTTACCATAGACAGTTGCTACAAAACAGTAACTTTAATTTTAAAATATAAATGTAACTATGTTTTGTCGGTGACAAATAGATTAATTAATTTATTAACTTTATTTTGTAAGAGAGTTACATTTTGTAATCCAAAGAATAGTCTAAAAATTAATTGTACAATCGGGAGTTCCGGTAGTATTCATTTGATAAATGTGTCTCAACTTCCGGCATTATTAATTACACAATTTTTAACTACCGGAGCATCCGATGAAACCAAACATTATACTGATTAACTTTCGGTTTGGTTAAATGCGACTTCCGTTGAATTAATATAATAAGTTTAAAGCTAAATTTCTTATTCCTATCTGAATTTCGATTAGATAATAATTTAAATTTGTTTTGTGAATTATAAATTAAATACCAGCAAAGACATCGAATGTCCCGGTATAATTCACTAAATTAGTACTTTAACTTCGGAAATAAATGTATTTTATGATACCGGAACATCCGATTTAAAACAGTAATCTTATTCTTAAGTTTTTAATTTTTAGTCATTTCCGCTAAAGTAAATTGTTTGTGTCGAACTTCATATTTCCGCTGTAATCAGAGATATAAAAGGGAGGAATAAAGAGCAGGGGGGCATTCTTGATTCAACCACAAAACGGACTTTCATTTCTACATCTTATACGTTTAATCATAATTATAAAAAAATCACTTTACTCATTTTAAAAGCAGTTTAGAGAATTTTAGTCATGAAATCACTGAAATTCTGTAGAACGGATTTGTTTCCATTGGAATTGTTATTTTATCATCTTGCGAGATTTGATCAAATCTTGGTTTTTATTATTTTCATCGCATGCAGAATGAAAAATTATATCTATTTCCAATCCAACCAGCATTAGCAATTTCAAGAACTTGAACTGCATTCGCAGAACTTATTCTACCATATGAAGACGCGAATGGACATACATATCAATAGGAATGCAAATCCTGTATCGAGTCTTACGGTAAGGTTAAAATTACGATTATATACCGTCTCCTTTCCATTGACTGTTACTTATTCAAACGATTGTCATAAAAATATCAACTTTATTACCTGACATTAGCGCTGATTTCCCTCCATTACATTCCTCGAAGGTAAGAAGATCACAATAGGCCAATTGGTCCGAGCAGTGATTGGTTGACAATGCCAGAGTCGTGACGTGTTAGACACCTACACCACTAAACGTGGGAATTGAGAATGTCCGACGATGATTGTTTAGATTAGGCTAATTGGTTCTTTTTGTAAGGATCAGTTGATCTTGTATGATAAGCTTATTTCTGGTGGCAAGATAATTATCTAACTTTAGCTTTGGTTCTGGCAATTTTGAGTTTTGTTCATTTTTCTAGGCCATCCTCCTCTGCTAGAGGTGAAATCCTGGATCCACCACTCATGTTAAATCATATTACGCTTCGTATCCACGGAAATGTTACTTTTCCCTGAAAACCCGTATCTCATGTAGAAGGAGAGAATGTAAAAAAACGACAAACGCCTGCTGAAAGTTGGTGAGCAATTAATTGTTTCCACGTATGCAATAAATTTACCGATTAGTTGGAAAAATTAATCATAGGTTCATAGATTAATCTACGTAAGACATCTCGAAGCAAAACGAAAGCATTACTAGTTTAGTAATACGATAATAACTAAACCCAAGTTGAAATTATGTGAGTAGATGTGCCTATAATTTTAACGGGTCCCTTAAGATTAAGACCCATCACTCGGCCAGGGAAACAAAATTATTGTTTCTCATTTCCCCGTTATATTATGGCGGTTAGAAACAAAACTTTTGCGTTTACATTTTGGTCGTTAACGTCCTTGGGTGATATAACTATATGTGAGCCTTGTCAAATATATGAAATACATAATCTATGCAGTAAAGTGACTACTATTATTACTATTTGTTAATTAAACAACCGAATAACGTGTCGACCTGATGATTATAGTGTTGAATTTCATAGGTATCCGATTTTCAGCGTTCTCTAATTACCATATAGCATTTTGCCGATGGCTCTTTTGTAACATGGTTCTTTCAAAACATAGCTCTTTCAAAACTTGATTCTTTTCGGGCGACTATTTCCCTCTAAATGCTTGGCCTTGGATATGTTCTCTGACCACCATGAATTCCGGCTTCTGAAACCAACCCTAATACATGCACTCCAAGTAGGTACATTGATGTGCGTATGTGTAAATGAGGAATGTGTAAGAGTTTAATACTAAATAACATGCAGATTATATTTTAATGTAAAGCAAAGGGGATATGAAACACTTAGCATAATATACTTAAAGCATATTAATAATATGAAAGCGCGATGCAAATTCTACGTGAATATTGTATGAATGTCATCTTGATAAATAAAAAGGAATAGGTACTTTCAATATAATAATTATAGAAAAATACGCAATACGTTTTACACCGCACAGCTAATTAGGTACTTGTTTGTAGAAATACTGCGAACATAAAAAACATAGAAATATCAAAGTGTTTTGTTATTCACACTCAAAGTTTAAAGTACTGGAAGTGATTTAACACAAAAGTTGTAACCACTTAATTAGGCCTAGAATCAACTCTCCCTCATATTATGTATTCACCCCTTCATTTAGAAGTACACTTTACTCCTTTTTATTTATTTTTACTTCGCTTACAATGAGTGTTTCTGAAATATGTCTCTACAGAATGTAAAAATTCAATTCCGTTTGGGTTAAACATGCGTTAAACATCTTTTTAGGGTTTCGAACGAAAAAACAAAAAACGGAACCCATATAGGATCACTCGTGTATCTGGGCGACCGCCCTTCACAGCCAATTTTCTCCGAAACTACTCGAACATATGAGTTAAAATTTGGTATTCGTATGCTATTTTGTGACCCAAAAACGAAGGTATAAAAAAACAAATGAATTTTGAAAAAAAGTTCAACGAAATCAAAATTAAAAAGAACTGTTTCGCAAACCGTATTGTGTGGCATGTCAAATGAAAGGGCTTATTGTAAGAATTTCAAATATATTTTTGTTATAATTCTACAATGGATAGTTTAAAAATCATTCAAGAAAGAACGAAAATTTAAGACGAATATTGACCATCCCACTCCTCCCCTTATATCCGCGACTAATGAGGCTAGAATTTTGAGAAAAAACACAGAAAATAGTTCTTTGGTTACATATTACATGAAAACCTATAAGAAGTCTATGGTCTTAAAAAAGGGGCGAAAATAAATAATAAAGAAAAATAACTGTAAATACATAATCAACGTACGGAACTGTTTTGATTCCCTAGCGAGTGTCAAAATAATTCCAAAAATAAGGCAAAAAACAGCCGTATCTTTTGATTGCAAAGGGATTGCAGACCTGTGTTAATTTCAACTTGATACATCCACTCGTTTTCCAGAGTAATCTAAATTATACTAAAAAAACCGACTTCAAAGAAACAGTCTTCCAACAAATAATGAAATGAGAACATCATCAACGCGCGTAGTCGAATTATTAAGCATTACACTAAAACTCCTCACTAAACTAAACTAAAAATTTAAATGGGACAACATGTACCAGCTTTCGAATATAAAAAAAGAACACCAAAATCGGTACATAATCGGTTCACCCAGTAAAAAATTATGATGTAGGACCTAACCTAACCTAACACACATAAAAAATACGAATTGAGAACCTCCTCCTTTTTTTGAAGTCGGTTAAAAAAGGTTTTGACAGACAGACAACGAAGTGATTGTGCCTAATGCATTGTTTTTTGGTCTCAAACCACCTTCGGATTGTTGCCTTTTAAATGAAACCATTTTTAGACATAGGTATCGATTGGATGGTTTCAGAGTCTATAAAGTCATCCGTACAAAAATTTTTTGTGGTTTATAATAATTTTATTATACTAGCTGTGCCTCGTGGTTTCACCCGCGTTAGCTTAAGGAAAAACTAACTAGTAAAATATAGATGTTATATTATTATAGCCTTCCTTGATAAATGGACTATCCAACACAAAAATATTTTTTCAATTCGAACCAGTAGTTCCTGAGATTAGCGCGTTCAACCCTCGTTCAACCAAACAAACTCTTCAGCTTTATAATATTAGTATAGATACGCGTACATATGACAACGACATTTTGTGTTATGTACGTATTATGTTTATACCTTGTGTGTGCAGTGTGGAGAAGTGTTGAAACTGTCACACCGGTTAATGAGTAATATTTTAAGTAATATTTTAAAACATTTTATAAGTGCAGTGACTTCGAAAAACATATTATTATATCTATTTTGCCATATATTTACCTGTAATATTTGAGTTTTTGAATTAAGGGAAATTGGAATGCGCGCGCGTGCACATCGTAAAAATTTTACTCTCATAATTTTTTCCAAACGCGCCATAAGAAGTATTCACAATAAGTTCAAAAAATGTAATCGAGAATAATTATCTTCCTTTTTTGAAGTCGGTTATTAAAGCTGTGTCTTTTTCGTGTAGTGTCGTCGTGTCGTCCGATGTAAAGCCACCACAACTGGCGTTAGACCAAGGCCTTGCTGAATAAACGTCATAAAACTGACAAAACACATTTGCCCTTATATATATGTTAAATGTTTTTCCTCGTTGATGGTTTTGTTTGTTGCACGTAACAAACATTATCGTTATTGATGCCTTTTGAAATAGTTGCTGGTAATAAAGTAACTTTTCTTGTGTGTTTATTACTGTGCTGTATTGTTTTACGTGGTTTCTTATTAATTAGTTTGTATTTACAAGCTGATATTATAGGTAGGTGAGTTTTAAATGTAACGCGTAGTAATTTCCGCGACCGCGTAGCCTAGTTGGTTGTGTCTGTAAAACAAGGGATCCCGGGTTCCATTCCCGACCGGGCTAGATATATGCCGTGCCAGATAAATGTGTGAGAATAGTACCTACACACTACACAATATTCTGGGTCGTGGGTGATAGATTTTTTATGGAGTTATTTTATTTTGGCAATATCCACTTGTATGTTTTTAGTCAGTCGATTCAATTAACATAGATTTCTCCTCTCTCGGTTTAACTATCTAGATCTAGATCTATTGACCCAGGTAAATATTGTAGGTAATTTGCATATCATGGTATATTATTATGCTTAGACTACTAGCTAATAATCACTTAATTAGTTCTAAGCATCATGTTGCATTGCTGGAATAGTTTTGCTTCAAGTTTTGGTTAGAATCTAATCTAATTATTTATGCTTACTAATGCTTAGGTAGATACCTACCTTTCAATCCGTCAACAACTGCTACATTCATACCATATCCTTTGCCTAAGTTAGCGCTAATTTAGTGCTATGCTTTCTCAATTCCCCCCCCCCCCCTAAGAGTCAGTTCTCCTTTATCTCTATCCTCGATGGGCCAATAGCAACTGTCTATTCTGCGGATATGTGTGCGAGGCCTCCTTGAGTTCGACTCGTTCGACGCGTTCGGCTCGGATAAGTGTGCGTTCACCTTTATTCCAACTTGTCCTGTTGAGTAGTCCTGTTGACAGTACTAATGGGAAAAAAAATCCACTAGTTCTGTGTTACTTTATTTCCATGTATAGATATAGTTTGCTATCAATCGTCAAATATTGGCCACTATAGGTACTTGTGTGTATGTTTCATAGTTTTCATAAACTTCATATTTTCCTTTATTCAGCTGGCCCGGCAGGTGTCAGACTCAGATTCTCAGATTGCATTGTCAAAGGCATCGTGGCATGGTAACACTGAGTACCAGCCCGCGCCCTACACGCCGCATTATATTATGACGTCATCAGCATGCGTTCAATTAATTCAGATACTTACCGCATTTTTGAAATGCGGCGCGTACAGTGCATATCACCCGCACTGTAATGTGTGGGCTTTCTGATATGATTTCATGCAACGAATTCTAAATGCGGTGCGTGCGGCGAGTACGTTGCTGACATGTTAATATGTACGATCACCTTTAGTCTAGTATAGTCCGTCGGTCCCCAACACAGCACAGAGATCCTTAGGACTAGAAAGCAGTCAGACGAAAAAGTGGCAGAATATTTTTTTTTAAGCTATGTCCCCTGCCTTAAACCATTCGGGTTTATGTAAATGCGGATAATGAATGACCTTTTCCAATTTTGGTTGGAGTCAATTATTGTCCCCTTCTGCCCACTCAATGTTTGGTGTTAAGCAGGTGAAAAAATTCGCGGCATTTCATAATAATATTACGTCATATTATTACGAAAAATACGTAAATAATGGACATAATACATGAGATCATTTAGTTATTATTCAAGCATAACATTGGCATCGGAATAATTAATTGAATTATCAGTTAGTAATCGTTGAGCAATTTGAACATCGAACTATTTAACCTTCAAACTGGGAACTGTCATGAGGTTTTTCCATTTAATATTTACAGTAGGGGATGCATGATACTAAAAGTGGATTTACTCGAGCGTCGCGGAAACCTATAAGATTTGGTAGATTAGATAATAGGAAGAATAAAATTAAATGGTCCTATAGTGTTTCCATTTTCAGCGGTGGGGAAGAAGCCTTTACAGATTTTCAAAATTGTTAATACAAATAATTCAAATACAATTCTAAATCATCCATTCATATAGGTATCATTGATACACTTATGCACATCATTTTTTTAATCAATTAGCTTTTCTCAAAGGTGCTTTGTCATGGAGGAGAAGAAAAGCCGTAAAGAAACTCCTCAGCACATCTTATAAAAATAAAAATACATTGGTATATATTATTACAAAAGAAATATCACTTGCTTGCACGGAACTGGTCTTTGTCATATAAGTACTCATCTACAGTATAGTAGCCTTTAATAGGCTCATACTGGCTGCAGGTACTTATCAATATGTAAGGTAATCCAAAGGTATTAATCTGCCGCGCTCGAGTAAATCCAAAAAACCCCTCTTGAGCACGCATGTATTTATGTAAAACTTGCATTTTATATAAAATCGTTCCTAACATGCACTCTAAATTTTATCAACAATAAATAACTGTTATATTTATCTGCCATTGTTATCTTACGATAATAACCGAGACCGATGGCTTTACGTGTCCTCTGAAGCACGGAAACGCTCAAGAACCCATCCAAATAAGGACCGCGCCCGTTGTTAATCAAATCAAATCAAATCATTTACTAGTTGCTTAATTTTTGTTGAATATTTTGTTGTTAGGATTGACATAAGTCGCCGGGCTATGACCGTCTCACGGACGGTTAATAGACCAATTTAATTAAGATGAAAAAAAATGTTTACTTTTCCTTAACACTTTTTATGGAAACATGTTCTGAAGTATGCAGTGACGTCATAAAGAAAACGTGTTTATTAACCACATGGCTCATACATGCTAATAAATAATTATGGAGTGTCGGAAAGAAAACCAAAACAATTTGGATATTTATTAGGGGAATTTATGAATCATGATGTTGACTTAAGTATTATTTTAAAGGTGAATGATTGATATTAAGTAATAAAACTTTAAAAATCCAAACAAAACCACTCGTATGGGTGAAGCCGCGGGCGGAAACGATGGAAATCAATACATAAAATAAGCCTAGACTGATCGATGTCTGTACATACAGTATATTCATAATATTTGAGAAAATCTTTTACTGTAAGTATTTGTTATCGCAATAGATCCTTAACTATGATTATTAGAATTTTCGTCTGTTCTTCTGTGCGTTTTGTTCCAGCTAATCTAAGGAACGGTTAAACAGATTTAGATGCGGTTTTCACCGATACATTAAAGTGATCTTGGGTTAACATTTCGTGTTTGTTTTATTTCAATCGGTTCACAAATAAAAAGCTGTGTAAATTTAAATAAATACCGTCCATACATTTATTCGAGTGTGGGGCGTGGGCTCACCGACTACCGAAGCTAAGCGAGACGATCTCGCTACTATATACCTACGCTTACTAGTGATAATATATTTAGCATTGTGCAGAGCAGAGGAGCCCTTACACTCCAAATTCTCGTCAAACTTAGTTTGCAAAATGTGACATACAGAAATGACATATTTAAGAGTTCATAAACTTAAAAGCTTGTAAAAAGAAACATGTTTTTGTTCCGACGCTCCGCAATTCAAACTATCACGTGTGGACCGGCGTCACGTGAGGCTTTTTATGGTCGTTTAAATATGAGTCTTTCGTTTGGTATTGTATATTAAAAAACTGGTCAAGTTTCATCTCGTAAAAGGATTTCCTGTTAAACATCTCTGAATGTTTATGGTTGGCATCAATTCTGAGGAACTACATTCCGAATTCTTTGCCAAATTTTAAGCTAACGGTATTGTAAATGAATATATGAAGATGTGGAAAAATCAATAACATGGACATACATAAATGACAGATATTAATATATAATAAACCTAAAAATATTTTTTTTTCACATAATTGTGTCACTCGAACTGGGGATTTATTAGGAGTTAACGTTACTAAGGATCGGCCATGCTTTATTTTTTAACCGACTACAAAAAAGGAGGAAGTTCTCAATTTGACTGTATTTTTTATGTTTGTGACCTCAGAACTTTCGACTCGGTGAACCGATTTTGATGATTCTTTTTTAAATCAAAAGCTGGTGCTTGTTATGTGGTCCCACTTAAATTTGAGCGAGACTTGACGAGTAGTTTTTGAATTATCGCTAATTTTGAAGTCGGTTATTTCTTTGTCAAGAATTATTCAAATTTAATTTTGTTAAGATTTTTAAATATTAATATGGGAAAAAGTTAATTTGCTAATCAGACAATAAAACAGACTTTCATAAAAACGAGCCTTAAAAACTGCTGGAATTCCTTGAATAATTAAGAATATGCGCAAAATTAATGACCAATAATAAATAATCCCCTCAGTATTGTGTAAAAAATCAAGATGAACGTACAAGAATACATGAAAGAAAGACCCTTTGAATATTGAAACGGGAAATTTCAGATTCGTTATTTATATTTATAGGTGTGTGGTAGACAAGTTAGACAACACATAACCACAAGAACACACACACACCTAAACCGAGAACAGAAATTTAAACTCACCATTAAAATTTTACCAGTTGATGAGAATCATGAGTACCTATCTAATAGCATAGAAGACAGTACAGAAGGCGCACTCCTCAAAATCATTTAAATAAATAGTGACTCTTGCTCCAACACAATAAAGTGTAATTCAGGTCGCACAGTGCTAATGAAAAACGCGTAATGAGTTATAATCCCTTCCTTTCTGAAGCTATCTCATAACCTCTCTGGCAATGTCAGTGTTTTTTTTTTGCGCGCATCGCTTGACATGTTCTTGGCAGGTTTTTGAGAATTAATGCACACACAAATCTCATATTAATTGTTATGATTATGGAAGAAGTGCAGAAAGCCATTCTTTTGTATATTATTTGTTGGAAATGTATTGATAACACAATATTTATCATTAATTTAGTATCAATATGAAGTAACCCTTATAAAATATGTATTATGGTTAAATTTCCACTGTAAAGCAGGTCTCTAGTTAAAGTAAAAATCGCATATCCGTTGCATAACTGGTTGAAATGACTAACGGACAGTTTGGAGACTTCCTGTTTCAAAAATTGTACTGAAAGGAAATGCCTGCCAGAGAGCCACCCACGTAGATATTAATTACTTTTAATTAGTTATTCTGATGATATCATTCTTACCAATAAGGAAAATTATTATGTTTTAAAACCTTATTGCGCTATTCCATATGTAAATAAGAAAAATGTGTATTAGTCATATTGTATTGGTTGATTATATAATATTTCGCTTACGCACTCATAGCCCCGCAGTAGGTTTTTACCTGTGTCGCGGGTGGTATGGACGACACATATAAGACATCACAATAATACCCGAGTATTATTATTTATCTGTAACATAAATATCTGCCCCACCTGGGAGTCGAATCCAAGACCCCTCGCTTCGCAGGCAGGGTCGCTACCAACTATGCTACCGGGTCGTCGAATTGATTGAGTTGATTGTTTTACAGGAAAACCTTAATATTGCAGTTATGTTTAAGTGAACCTTAATGATATTTTAATGAGTAGGTCCGTCGAAACATTTCATACAAATGTTCATCATACATGCAATAAGTAGACATCTTTCTTTGAACTAAGTGAGATCAGCGACATGTTGATTATCATATATCTACTGAGCATTAGTCTAATTATATCAATCAAAGTACCACGTTTTAGCGCGAATTAGCCCTGTCCTTAATATCTAAGTTAATGCCGACCCTATTTTACCTAAAAGCTGGGTAGATAACAAGTAAATTGATCACCTTGACCAATACCAGCAAGACTTGTACATGATATTACAGGATCCAAATGCCATTTTGTGTTATGGTATACCAAAGTTATTACGTAATAACCTTTCGGACCGCTTGGTGTGTCAACATTAAATTGACATCTCTCTCATATCAAAGGGAACGGAGAACTAGTGTAGTACAGGCGCTAGCTTGGATAGGTTCTGAGTTCGCTAGGTTCGGTTCGGATTTACGGTTAACGGGATAAAAAGTATATGTCGATTTTAAATTACTTCCGCAATTTTTTTTCAATTTATGGCTTAAAATCGTAGAATAATTTAGACAGTACTCCAGCATTAATGAATAACTAATTACATCAGTAATTACTGTAGTAATGCAAATTTTAAATCCGTTTTAAATAGTTTTTATAAAAAGTTTTTGTGGAAGAGATCGCTGCGTACTGCAGCAGTGTGAGATTTTTGACATACCTATTTCTTTTTGCACAAAAAAAATTAAATAATTGCACCGTATTGTACTGTTCGGTAAAACATGTAGAAATCTTCCCGTGAAAAATCATCCGCCTTTTGTTCCTATACGTAATGTAAGGTGCAAAAAAGATTAAATAAATAAATATCTTTGATAATAACCGCATCAAAATGGATTAAAAAACTTTGTGTAGGGATATAGGTATGTACCTACTCGTACAGACAGAGGTGGCAATTTCAAAAATACTATTAAGCGTCAATTTAACGCATTAACAACTCATTAGAGGAAATTAATAATGTGTGGTGTGTGTGTACACTATTAATTCTTCTGTACAGAACAGACAAAGGGTTAGCAAGCTAAGTGTGCGAAGTTCTCAAGCCACTCAAACGCCTCTGATAGGCTTAAATATTTGCTAGTGATAATCATAACAGGACTGGAGGCCAATTCTTATTTCGTAGAGATACATGTCTAACAGAGATATCTCGAAAAAACATGGCTGATCTCGAATGAAACGAGGCCAATCGGCCATGTTTTTTCCAGATATCTCTGTTAGACATGTATCTCTACGAAATGAGAATTGGGCTCCTGATGATTCTCATAACCAAGTATGCGCAAACAACTTCTACTAATCAAATATATTCTTGTAACTTGAAAGTTGCCAAGTCAAGAGGATACTTATGAAAGATAAGATAAAATTATTACACATTATTTTATTGATAAAATCACCTGAAGATGCCAGTGCGCAGATAAAAACGATGTATAACTTGTGGTAATCCATACTTTAACAATGTCAAAAGTATTTCAAAATACTACATATTTCGGTTTTATTATTTTTTACGAACATGTCTTATGTTGGGTAAAATACATAAAATGTACTGATAAAGTCTCAAGAGAGTGAGAAAGATGAATTTGTAACATTACACATGTTGAAAGTTATAATTTTATAATTTTAATTTTATTTTATAATTTTACAATGTTAAATATAATATAAATATTTGGTAAATAATTTACACATGTTTAATATGTAGTCAGAATGACTCAAACTAAAATTTTGAATGAGCCCTATCTGATTGTAAATAATTATAATCGAACGGAAAATCCAACGCTGTCGGCTTTTGGAATGTAGCTTATTTATATTTTTGAGGTTATCCTTGATACATACAAATAAAATTTGTTCAATCTTTAAAAAAAATTCAGGTATCAGGCTGAACATAAGACCCTTGTATAAAATCGTCACAAGAGCCTGACCTAAACTGACAAGTACCTAAATACGAGGGTTCCGTAATTTGGGTTTGGTTATAGAGATTGTCATAAATAATTTACATGCAATTTAGGATTGGGTTTAGCGACCGATAAACCTTCGAATGTGAAATATAAACAACTGTAGGTGTTCATTATTGATGAGGCTGATGAAAAAGGAAGGTATTTTGTTGACCGATTTTACTAACGGTGCACTTTTTCCAAAGGACCAACTACACAACACAGAATTGCTCCATTGCAGAGTAGTGGAAGACTCCTACCATTTAATTTTATAATAATATCTAGTAACTTGAGCAAACTTGTGAGATTGCACACAAATAAGCATCCTTTTGTTATTTGAAATGTATTTGAACGTGGACAGATATGAAAATATTTCCACATCAAAATGCAGAATCATAGGATAGAATTAGCTGCATCGCTTCAACTCATTAACAGCGCACTGAGAACTCTCTCTCTCTCCTCTCGAAGAGGCCCACTTCGTTGCTCCAGTGCGTATGGGTGAAGGAAGGATTGTGACAGAAAAGAATACAAATGTCATATGATATGCGGGAGGGGAAGGGGGAGGAAGCATTGTACAGTGGTAGGGGAAGGGGAGGGGTAGGGGAGAGGAGGGGAAAGGGGAGGGGAGGGGGAGAGTGAGGGGGGAGGGGAGGTAAGGGGAAGAGGAGGGGGAGGGGAAGAGGAGGGGGAGGGGAAGAGGAGGGGAGGGGAAGAGGAGGGGGAGGGGAAGAGGAGGGGGAGGGGAGGGGAGGCATTTCATACTTTAGTTACCATATAAGCCTCTTGTATAATTTATCGAAAATGTAAGCTCTGAGTCTGAATAAATATAATATGTGATATAGTATACCAATAAAATGTAAAATAATTATCTAACTTTGCATCACTATGTTCATTAATAAAACCTATAACTATCATCTTCCCAAAATTTTACATTCATCTCATTATATTGAAAACAAAATTTTTGAAGGTTTCACTTCTACTACGTGTGAATTGCACACATTTTTTTCTCTTGTATAATATTAAGTATAGACAAAAATATCGAAAAGTATCCAGTAGGTAATGGAGTCGTCAAATTGTAATTAAATTAACTGCTAAGAAGTTCTCTTGCTCGTGAAGGATTTGACGATTACCGATGGTCTACACATCCGGGGATTCAAGGCCGTATAAAGTCAATCACAGACAGAACATTGTTACACAATATTATGCTATGCGCATTTATTTAGCATTGGTCAATCGTTGTATAAAGGCTTGCGCACACCAAATTAAGAATAATATAACAAAATAAAAGATATTATGGGATCCGCCTGATGAGTCGGGGTCAAATCGCAGTTGGCGCAGATTTTTAGAACTTTAACTAACTTTGATATAAGTTCAATCTAGTAAAAACCAGTGAAGATAACTCGCCAAATACGCACGAATCAAAACTATCGTTGCAGCTCTCTAAATCAAAGATTTTATTTATAAAGCGTTTTTGGTTATAACCTAAAAAAAAATATTTTAATAAAATATTTTACTAATCATACTTTGAATAATAATGTTCTATATCACACAGACGCACAGGACGGTCTAAGACATTATTTGAGCAGGTAATAATACGCATAGAATGTCATAGCAATGTAAAATTTTAGCCTGTTATGACCAAATTAGGTTCTATAATTCACGTTGCATGCGATGTTTCAATACAAAATAAACGCTAGTTATATGCTCTAGCCTTATCCTTGACCGGAGATCCGTCCAAGACTATCATTGCTGCATTCAAATCTTCGCAAGGTCCTTGCTTTGATCAAACGGAAAGGTTGATTCACAGATTTTTATCATAAGAATATCATGGAATAAATCCGTGCATATATGAAAATGGTTCTCATTTTAGAGCATTTCATAGGTTAAATACGAGTCAATCATATTTTTAGATAGTAAGGGCCCTCGCCGACGACGACTTTTTGTAGCGATGCTGTCGCGCGTTTCATGAACGCGCAACAGCATCGCTACTAACGCTTGTTAGTCGCATTTGCAACGCGCTACAGAAGCGATGCCAACGCGCTACTAACGCGCTACAACATCGCGACTGTATCGATGCAACGCGCGACCGTGTCGGACGATATCGGTATCTTGCAACTGTAGCGATCGCAGTTACCATGGTGCCGTTACTGAATCGCGTTTGCATCGCGACAGAAGCGCGATTGTATCGCGTTTGTATCGCGACTGAATCTGGGCCCGTGGGTGAGGGCACACAGCTAGCGACCGCTTCGCCACTGTATCGCTATCGATGCGGACGCGCGACAGCATCGCTATAAAAAGTCGTCGTCGGCGAGGGCCCTAAGTACGGATTTTACAATACAAAAAATTTCAACCAACTCATATTAATTAAATTACATGATAAAGATGTCTTCCTTTAATTTAAGATACTATGTTGCCTGAAAAAAATTGATCCTTATAAATGACCCATTCCATTGGTATCATAAAATACAGGATGTTTTATTTTTCACATTTCACCAGTTCGATTCCCGCCTCAAGCAGGTGATTTTTCAAAAATCTTTGAATACAGTTTTGGTTATTTTTTAAAATAAAGAATGTTTCCTTACGGTAAAATTTGCCATCAGCAATATTCAGGGTACTTTTCCTTCAACTACCGTCTTTATTAATTTCCATCCTGTATATAGATTATTAGTTAGTCCTAGGTTCGATTCCCAACGAGGCGGAAATTTGAATGTTGCCTTTGTGTGTTTTCATGGCACCCACGACACAAAGAATCCTAGTGTGGGGCTATGATTGTGAAATTTTATTAGTTAGTGTTATTATTAATATTAAATCTTTAATAATATGCTGCAGTTCACTAAATATAAAACGCAGAATAATTTTCTAAACTTATCCTTAAAGTACTTGAAGTACATGTTTAGTACATTTTTATATGTGAAGACCCAACACCACGACACTAATCACTGACACCCATTCACATCAGTAATGCTAAAGGCAAGTTGAGGGCTAAAAAGTATGCGGGAGTACCTGTATAATTTATACCTCTTCGACACGTTCACGCTCGGTATTGTACAAAAAATTATAACAACATTTTAACATTGTAACTTGAAAAGGCGATGTTATCTTTGAAGAGTTTTTTCTAGCAAACTTTAGAAATACTTTTTTGTAGCTTCGCGTGTCTATTAGAATGTGATTGCTAGGATATGCTTTGAATATTGACAGAATGTTATTGAGAATAGCCGACAAGCAATTTGACATCACCTGATAGTAAGTGACCACCGTCGGCATTAGAAATTAGGGTGAGATCTAAACTGGGCCTAGGTTTGCTCAGACTTAAAATTATCCGCATAAAAATAAAGGCTCTAAATGAATCTTAGTCGTTTTACATGACTTTTTATTTTTTTAACCAACTTCAAAAAATGAGGTTCTTTTTACCCGACTGCCGAGGAAGGGTTATGTTTTTACTGGTGTACTGGGTGCACCTATTATGATGATTCTTTTTATTTTCGAAAGCTTTTGTTTGTCTTGTGGTCGCATTTAAATTTGAGTGAGATCTGACGAATAGTTCTTGAGTTGTCCCTATGAAGTCGGATTTTTTTTGTTAAAACTTTCACATTACTTTTTAATTGTTTCGTATTAACAAACCGTCAGTTATCTAGTACATTTTAAGTGTTGTCTCAGCAAAGTCAAAGTGCACGATATAGATCTCACCCAAACAAAAAAGGTTTAAAAGACAATAAAGCATTAAAATAAGCATAACTGATATTATAATAAAATTCTCATACCGGAACCAGCTGTGAGTTTGTTTCGTGAGATTAAAGAATTACCGCAAAGTGAAATGAGCTAGGAAAATTTGATGTGTCACAAAATAATAATCAGATTTATTAATTTTTTACCATAAGAGATCATTTATCATTGCCGGGTATTTGTTTTCATGAGTCACGGCTAGAGTTAAATCATTATGAGGGACTTCACAGACAGAACCATAAAGATTTTTTGCGAACAATTTTATTAACAGTCATGTATCATAAGAAAACCCATTTGCGGTGTAGAAGGCCTCTATGGTTTGGTTTTCATCTAAACGCAAAACTTTGAAAAAGCACTAATTAAAAAAAACACACTACAGCCCTGCCTGCAGTTATTGACATAGATTTGATGAGCTCAATAATTTAATACCGAATAGGTATATATATTTTTTTAATTTGACATCCATACAGCCTCCATATTGATCTCATTGAAATAATTTAAAGCCAGTATCATTTGGAATGATGTTAAGTTCTAACTATGACGGCGGAATAAAAAACTAACATACTAAAAACTGAAAATATTAGATGACTTTTTAAACAGTCGTGTAACTCAGGGGTAGCAAAAATCAAACCCAGGCCTTGGAAAGAATCAAAAGTCCAAACCGCGGCAAGTCAGCTAGCTATCGTAAAAATGTTTATTCGTTTAGCTACAGCCATAAAGTGTTCTAGTGTTTATGACGCGTTTTAAGCCTTAACTGGTGGCTGTAATAAAACGAGAGACAATAAAGATAACACTTGAACAGTGTTGGTTTTGTTACAAATCTTCTGGATTTTTAACTCAAACGTAACAAACTAGATTGTGTATTTCGTAGCTTGTTTTGTGGCTCATGTTTATAACACATCATTTGTAAAGGTTCGACTCGAGTAAATTCTGTAAGTAATTACTGTTAGAGTAAATTATGTTCACATTTTCTTAATAAAATGCTGGCATGAGCTATTCGTCTTGTCGACGATCCCAAGCTTACAGACGGACTAGAATCACTCGAGTTGAGGAGAGATGTAGGCTCTCTCTGCGTATTCTACAGTCTGTACAATGGGGAATGTTCTGAAGAACTATTTGGCCTGATAGTTGGTTTTCGACACCGACCATCACGGGGTATCAAGTTTCACCAACATCACCTGGATACCTGGCATTCGTCCACAGTTCGATTCTCACGTAATTTTCTACCTCGTACGTGTAAACTGTGGAACAAACTTCCTGCATCGGTGTTCCCTCTAAGCTATGACATGGGGTCCTTCAAGAAGCGGGTCTATCGTCATTTTCTTGGCCGGCAACGCGTTAGTGACGCCCCCAGTGTTACTAATGTCCATGGGCGGCGGTGATTACTTACCATCAGGTGACCCGTCTGCTCGTTTGCCTGCTAAAAGCATTAAAAAAAAGTGACTGATAGATAACGTACAGCATTAATAATATAATTTTAATTTTTAAAATAGCATTCCCTAAAAAGATAAGTAGAGTAACAGTAAGGTCACAATATGACAACTTTGGTTTTTGAGGGCACTCTAAAATTAACTAGTCTGGTTAGCGCGGCGTAGATTTGGCGGCACAATTAGATTTTGGCGGTATGTAAAATGGCGTATGAGAGTATTTGACCGTATTTAACCCTCAGTTTTTTCCCTCCAAGGAATGTGGAAGGTATGCGTTAAAGATTACTAACGCGCCAACTCAGAGTCACTAACGGTTACTGAAATCGCTCCTTAGTACAGAATTTGTATGGTGATTCTTTATTAAGGAGTGATTAAAGTAACCCTTATAATAATGTTATGTTTTTGTAAGATAAGGGCATCAATATTAGTTTCTACTTTCTGTCATAGATTTAAGTGTTTTCACATGACTTCAAGTATGTATGCAAATATGAAAGTGACAATAATGATTATTATTATCTTATCTATATTTACTTGGATGTTTTATTGAGTGCATGGTAAAAGAAAATTGGATTGAAATAAACATTAATTTTATAATAATTTTATCATTATTTAGTATTATAATTTTTAGGTAACCGACAATCGAGTTAATGCTCCCGATAATATTCAGTGACATGGATATTATTATCACAATAATTCTACAAATATGATAAATGTGAAAGTCAGGCAAAATATTCTGAATAGAAACTATTAAAAATAAAACAATACACTTCATTTTATCCAAAGCTTACTTTAATATTATGTGTGAGTGCAAAAAAGTAAAAACAAAACTGTGTACACATGACATACAGAATACAGATATGTTTTATTATGTTTTGTTGAACATATAAATACAGCCAAATTTTCCTGCTTGACGATCATGCCCGGATTTAGCTACAATCAATCCGGGATTTCCTAAAATTGTCCTTGCATAGAAACCGTCCACAGCAGGCTTTCAAGTGTCTGGGCGAAACCCAATCGCTATTTATGTCCGGGGAAGCCCGATCAATGAAAAACTCAACAGTTTAGCAGAGTCCAAATTTTTTTCTATAAATGGCTTTTCTTGGAAATAGCGCGTAAACAATCCACCTGATGGTAAGGCTATCGTCGCCCATGGACATCAGCAATACCACATGCATCATTGAAGAAACGGAGTAGAAAAAAAGAAAGAAAGATTTATTACCTATTTCAATTGTTATTTTTTATATTTTTAATGTCGGTACATTTTATAATTGTCGTCGTTAGTATACATTATTTAGCAGCTCGAAAAACAATACCTTCAATGAAAACCAATGACCTTTCTCATTGTCCGGCCGGCAATGATGCGTTACTATGATTATAGTTAGTTACCCGCTGTATGAAGAGGAATATAATGTAACCTAAAAGGTTTTATAATCGTTTTATCTTTTTATATTAAAGGTTTTTTATTTCATATATATTTTAGAAGCGAAAGAGAAGAAAGAGATGTAGAAAGAGAAAGAGGGAGGAGCTGATCTTTTATTTGTATGATTTTTATTAAAATTTTATTTGTTTTTCTTAGTTCCTTGTTATTAGCGTGCCGTGAGTTTAAGTTAATCCAATATGTTAGATCCCTAATATTGTTACCTCTATTTTAATATTATAAAACTGAAGAGTTTGTTTGGTTGAACGCACTAATCTCAATAACTACTCAACCGATTTTGAAAATTGTTTTACCAGTAGAAAGCTACATTATTTGTGAGTGTCACAGACTATCGGATTCTTGGAAATTCATCCTCTAAGGGGTAAAAATAGGGGTTGGAAGTCACTTTCATACAAACCAACTTCGTCAGTTTTAGAGTAAAGCAGCCAGGCTTTTATTGGTCTAATGAAATAATAATAAAAAAATGTTAGTTGTGTGATGTAGCTAGAGGTCTCTCTGAGGTATAAATATAAGCAGGGTTGTCAATAAAATATTTCCATACGCTTGCATATGCGAATACCATCAGAACCAGGCGTTTCATTCCTCAACCTTCTTAAGCAGTTTATTTATTGGAGTCTGGTAATAGTGGACCCCGTATCCACCACTACTACAAGAGTAACAAACATGAATTTTTATGTAACTTTACAGTCATGAACAAAAGTAAATTTTAAGACATTTTTTGGAAAATCATCCCAAAAGAAAGGAAAGTATCGTCAAGTACGATACTCGTCTGATCTTTTATTACGGTACCGTAACTAACGTCCTCCATAAAAGTTTTAGACATAAATATGGTGGTAATCTTTTGAACGCCAGTCCAACTCACACAAGACCGGGTTTTACCTTAACAACAAGCCATCCATCGCTGCCAAAAGGCAACAATGATCGACAAACGCTCTGAAACCCGGAATTCGATCTATTCAATACGCTTACGCATTGTTCTACGCTAAAACACTTGTTTTCGCCACGTACATCATCAGTATAAAAAAACCGTACCTATTCAAATAATATACACATTTGTTTCATAATGTTCCTTAAACATGTAAACAACGCAAAATCCTCTTGCTACACGATTACGCCTGGATTTAGCCACTATCCGGGATTTCCTAAAATTGTCCTTCAATAAAAACCGGTCAAAACAGGCTTTCAAAGTGTTTGGGCGAAACCCACTACGGAGCCTTTCGTACTACCAGACTAACTCGTAATTGGCAGGGTTTTATCTTAACGACAAGCCATCCATCTGCTGCCAAATGCAACAATGATCTACAATTCGACAAACGCCACGAACCACAGTATCCGCGCTATTCAATGCGCTTGCGCATTGTTCCACGCGAAAACACTTGTTCTCGCCTCCGTAGTCCGTACATCACCTTTCTCGCCCAAGGTCGTATCTACGTGCACTGCGGTGCCTTTTGCACCGAGAGCTGTGTTACAGTTACTGTGAATATAATTTACTGAAGTGCCTGGGGGTTTTGACCTCGGACTTTTTGAAGGGTGGAAGGAATGGAGAAAGGGATGAATTTACTGAATTCAGCAAACATACCCAAGGGGTTATCAACTATGGTACAACATTATTGTCTGATCAAGGAGGATGCGAGAAGGAAATCCAGAGAAGGACACAAATGGCCAAAAACGCTATGAGCAAACTTACCCGCATATGGCAAGATCGAAAGATCTCGAATCTCACGAAGACCAGACTGGTCCGTACTCTGGTATTTTCCATCTTTCTTTATGCATCGGAATCATGGACGATAAGGGCTAAGGACCGAAAGAAAATAGACGCTTTCGAGATGTGGTGTTCGAGAAGGATGCTTCGAATACCATGGAACGCCAAGAGGACAAATAAGTCTATACTCGATCAGCTCCAAATCAAAACTAGACTCTCAACTATATGCTACCAACGAATACTGGGGTATTTTGGTCACATTGCCCGCCGTCAACCAGACGATCTCGGCAAGTTGATGGTGGTAGGCAAAGTCGAAGGGAAACGACCCCGCGGCCGATCACCTAGCCGTTGGAGTGACCAAGTGACCGCACTCACTGGTCTCTCTATATCATCAGCCCTAAAGAAAGCCGAAGAACGAGGAGAATGGAGGCTTATCATAAGAACTTTGAAGGACTTTCATTCTGGACACGACCTTCAGTAATGAAGAATACGACGCAAGAAGACAACATTATTTGCAAAATGAAATATATTTCATTTTGAAACGAGAAAATACATCCTATCTAACTTTAGAGTTGGATAGTTTAAAAAGCGTAAAATAAATCTTAGGTAAAAAGTAAAAAATCATAAAATAAATTCAAAAAGTCATAAATCGACACGACAAAGTTTTCACTTAAAAAATACATTTATACTTGACTTTTTAAAGACTTTTGACTTTTTACATTTATGACTTTTTAAAGATTTATTTTATGATTTTTTACTTTTTACCTATCCAGACTTTTATTTTGATTTTTTTGAGTCGAGGGTTTACTAAATTTTAAATTTAAGTTTTTCCCTTGGAAAAGCTCTAATAATAAACTTAAAATTAAGTAAAAGTTTAGCTATCTACTGAATTATTTACTTATCCTGGCATAGCGAACCAAGGAGAGTCTTGGCCTCCGACACATGAACACAATTTCTTTCTGTCCTGAGCTACAGTACATTTTTTAGACTAGTCCTATTTAGTAAATGACCTACAGTGTCTTTTTATCGTAATTTGTAATTAAAAAATAAGACAAGATAAATTAATATTTCATTAAAAGCGGTTCTAAGATTTTTACCAAATACATAAGTCTCTTCTAAAAAAATTCACGTCAGTTCTGGACGTTAAGTTTCTGCAGGTCTTGAATGGCTTCATCGCATCATCGGTAACTATTTGGGATGCCCCACGGGTCTTCGACCATTCGGTACTTAATTACTCAATACGTGTAAACCACACATAAGCTCCCGGTACATTACGCATCCGCGAGCCATTGATACCCGCAACACGGAGGCTGTTTTGCCACTTACTGTCTATCCGCCACCGCGAACACTGGCCGATATGGATTGATTATAAAAATTGGTTGTAATTAAGCGTAGTTTGTTGTTTTTTTAATCAGTGAAGTTTTTGTGAGTGCCAGGATTTATTTCTGTAATTTTTTTCAAGTAAGTTTATTTTTTATTTTTTTAAAGATTTTTATTTTACTTTTTTTTTAATATTTAATATTTTATTTTGATTTAGTTAATATTGAGTTTCATTTTAATGAAAAAAACAATTTTTTCTGAATTTAAAAAATGTCGTTGTTAATAAAATTATAATAAAAAAGATCCAAAAACAAAAAAAAAATTGAAAGATTTCTTTAGCATAGACATGGACCCTAAAATTTTTAAATGAAATATTAATCATAAAAAAATAATTAATATATATTAATATATATTAATAATTAATATATATTAATAATTAGTATGAGTCAAAATTAATTGGCTGTTTAAATATTGAACCAAAAATAATTAGATCGTTTATATTTCGAACGTCAATCAAAACTGCGTCATTCAATTACTCTCTCTTGATCTCTCTCCTCATTTGCATAGTTATCTCACAGTTACACGAACATAATTATCGCCTATGGGTTGCAGATAGTTATAATAACAATCACAAACACGTTATATCAGTTAAAATCTTTTGAAGAAGATTGTTCATTATTTAGTTGCAATTATATAATATTTAGGGTGCCATACATCCAATTAAATCCTAATTACTGTCACTTCTATGTATCTGTTCATCTGGCTCTGCCAGTTTTCTCAAAACTACGACCAACAATTTTAATTTCGGTGCATATGAAGTTACGCTATCCATAATGACCTGACACTGTGATGATTAGTTTTGGTGTAAATAAACGTAGACCACATCTCGGAAAAAGACAAGTTCGCTCCCCGACCAGGTGGACTGACGACCTGAAGAAGACAGCGGGTATCCGCTGGATTCAGAAGGCTCAAGACCCGTCAGAGCGCAAGTTGAAAGGACAAAGTATGTCCACCAGTAAGCTTGTAAAGGCTGTGAAATAGATGGGTGGTTAATTTTTGAGTAAATTAGAAAATACCTTAACTTATTACAAGCTTAAAAAGAAATGATAAGCCCGATATTCCCCGCAATCATGAAAACATACTTAACCATATTTATTTAGTAAGTGGATTCTATGACAAAAAAAATATTAAATGGACCTGTTTAACAAAACGCCTTAGAAATATTTTCCATCTCATTTTCATATTTACCTACTAGGAATTCAAATTCCTACAAAATATCTATGATCCATAAAAAATCTATGACACATGAACTAAAATAAAAACATAATGTTATTGGTCAGTTACAACTATTTACGCTGACACTATGAAAAGTGAAAAGACTTCAAATCAAAATAATTTATTATTGTGGATATTTCATCAATTTTACACGTTACGTCATTATTAAAATTCTATTATCATTTCGGAAAAGATCTTTGTTATACTTGAGTCTTTATTCAAACATTAATTTCAATAAGTTTGGACGTTGCACAATTACGTAGACCATAAATCAAGAACATATACTCCAGCCGGTTTGCAGATTGCACAACTCTAAGCTATTCGGCTTACGAATCCTTGACCGGACCAAACAGCATACTGCAAGTCTACATTACATTCATTGCTAGCAAATACTAGTTATTTTTCCGTTCGCGGTTACTTAATCTAGCAGATACATGATAATGTCAATGACATTTTGACAGCCGATAGCGGGCTTTAACTTGATGTTGACAATTTTATCATTGTGTTTTTCGTCCGCAGGAGGTCATTATTTTGTAGTTAATAAATAAAAAATATACGGTTATACAATATAACCGCTGCAAAAGAGTTACGGAGTCGGTTGACATGGGCAACACCAGTATGACATCACAAGCACTCTCGGCCCGAAACATTTATCTGTTACTAGTGTAATACCCGCGGCTTTGCCCGCGTTTTCCGGGATAATAAGTACCCTACACCTTAATCCTGATTATAACCTACCTGTGTACAAAATTTCATGAAAATGAAAACATAAATCTTCACAACCATTCATATTTATAACATTAGTAAGATCTGAAGATTACGTAATCCTGTGACACAGGTTTTCAACCTAATATAGAGACCATCTTTCACAAATACCTTAGTTTTAAAATCTATATTAGCAAAGTACTGTAATTAACATTTATTATATTTGGAGCGGAAATAAACAATTTTATTATTATCTATCTTATCAAGCAATATCAATTGAATCTTAATATTTAGTAGATTTAACAATCTAATCAGAAGGAGGATGATCTAATACGGAATGTGTTCCGTTACTACAAGGTTATCAGGTAAAGGGCGGTTGAAAAAACGTAGTTTGTTTTTATTAGAGTCGTGTTCTATACCAGCCGTGTTGTCGAAACCTTGGAAGGCCCTTAACATAAGTTTTGTCACGTCTTTAACTTACTAACCTCTATTACACAATAACACAGTCATCCTTTTAATTTAAGTGCTGTAAAGAAGATACTTAAAGAAGTTTTTATAGGCGACTAAGTGACATCCTAGTCGATAAGCAGATTTGTACGGTAAAATTAAATGAGAGTGACAATACAATTTCACAAAACAAGTTTAATATTATAGTTATTTCTTCATAACTTAGTACTTAGTTTACTTAGTAGTTATTAAGTCAATTCGACTGATGTTTTCCTGTCAAAATCAATACGTCACTAATTAAAGCCCAATGCTTACGTAACGGGTTTTTTCCCCGTACGGGACGGGGACGGGACATAAATATATGTGCGTGCCCCGTTTCCGTCCCGCACGGGATTCCGCTGCGTATGCACTATCGTATACATTTTCCATGAAACGATGTTTCCAAAACTTCACGTCCCGTACGGGACGGGAAAAAATCCCGTTACGTATGCATTGGGCTTAAGTTGTGTTTTTATGTTGGTTTTAATTTTAAACATCATTACGGTAGACTTGAGTGACTATAGTTTTCATTATATTTAGAACACTTAACTCTAATATATTATTAGTTTTTTTTTTCAATTTGAACTGTTTCTTGTTTACTTAGAATTGTTTACGTTGTTTGAACAAAATAATTTGTCGAGAGAGAGAGATAACTCGAATCTCAAACACAACGTCGCTGCACTAATTTTTAATTATACATAATATAATACAAACCTAATTATAGCATTAGCTTTGTGTTTCAAAGTTTCGTCGTAGATACGTCACAAACGAATATTGCCAAGGGCCGAAAAAATAGATGTAACTGCAAAAAAAAAAAATTGATGCAGGTGTGCCAACGGTAGGTTCGAGTTTTTCATAATGAGATGGATTAAAATTTGAAATATAACAGGTAGTCAGGTACTCACAATTTTAGTATTTTTTAATGACAATATTTCGAACCAGATAGCATGGTAAAGATGTAATACAAGTAAATGCTGAAGAGAAACTCTTGACAGATGACACTTGACATTGACTATTGACAGATAAGCATGTTAACTTTCCGTATCGGTAATTTAAATTTAGTGTCTGTGAGAATGATTATGTTATTTAGCCTTTTGATATTCCCGCAATTGTTTTAAATAAGTTTATTATGTTTTACGACGTATAAACATCAAATTTACGGCTAAATAAATGTTATTTACCGAATTATACCTCTAATCACGAAATCATTATAAGTTAAAAGTATAAAAACATACACTATAAAAATAGTGTCAATATACAAAAGGAGATAAAAAACATAAACGTGTACTTTTGTACGCGCGTGAGAAGTTTCTATGAAGTGAGTATGTTTCTTTGGTATCGAAAAAACAATTTAAAATAAAACAATATTAAAAAATTTAAAGAAATTAAAAAAAAAACAATACTAAAATAAACAATATAAAAAATAAACAATGTTAAAAACAATATTAAACGAATAACAGCACAGACACATTTTTTGCTTTAATGCACAAATTAATTATTCTATTTAAATAAAAATCAATTGATGTTCGTTTGTCTCGCTAAAACTCGAGAATGATTGGACCGATTTGGCTAATTTTGATCCTGAAATATTTGTGGAACTTCAGGGAAGGTTTAAACGGTGAGAAACATAAATAATAAGTAACGGACAATACTAAAAACGACAATTTAATTTTAAGCTAATTAACAATATAAATAATTATTAACTGACTTCAACAAAATGAGGTTCTCAATTCAACTGTATTTTTTATGTGTGTTACCTCATAACTTTACTGGGTGTACTGATTTTGATGACTCTTTTTATATTCGAAACCTGGTACTTGACATGTGGTCCCATTTAAAGAGTGAGAGGTAATTTTTGAGTTATCCCTAATTTTAAAGTCGGTTATTTTTCTAGGAGAATTATGTATAGTACATTATCGTTCTATAATCTACTACTTTGCACTACGATAGCCTTAATGGAGCGATTGTTCATTTTTGAAGGTTTTAACAGATTGTGTGTTGACGTAGCATACAATTATTATTGTTTAGCCCATGGACAGTTGCGAAATATAGTTGATGTTACGAGTAGATCAATGTTTTGTATCTTGTATCTTATATTACTGCATAAAATTGTAATTAGGTCCTAAACAACCATGATAAAGAGGAACTAGTGGCAGTAGTTCGGTTGTTAGTCTGGTTAACTGAACTTATGCAACTTAACATTAATGCAACTTTAACTTAACTTTTTCGATTGGTACGAGGCACCGAACTAATGATACATTTTAGTGGCAATAGTTCGGTTAAGACCTTTATAGGTATCTTATGATATGTAGTCAAGTCCGAAACAGGCACGTGTGGGTTTGTTTGATAACATTTATGGTAAATTAATGTACCTATTATGCAAATGTTGATATTTTAAACACGTGATTGTCTTACTTTTTTTCTTTATTGACACTTAAAATCGATGATTCGGTTTTTGGCAGTTCCTTTAAATTTTTTTAGTCCATGTATTTGAAACAGAAATTATTTGTGTTAGAAATTAATTTTTAGAATCCTCTTGTACACTCTCATGATTGGGTCACCTTATCAATTATGAATAATATAAATTGTATTTACCTCTTTATTCTTAAAAACAATCGAAGTTATAGAAAGCTTACAAAGTATTTTGTTTCTTTCACTCTTATGAAAAATTATAAAGATAAAACATTTTTAAGAGTGCAATAGCTAAAATAGGTTCATTAATAATACCTTTATAATAACCCATAACATGTGTTCGGAAAGGGATAGGTATAAGTAATTAAATAGATTTGTCACAGCTCTATATCATTTTGAACTTTCTAATTTCGTCATCAATTACCTGGGAGTCTAGACTAAAGCCGCGTATCCATTTGAGGCAGAGCAAGTGGAGACCGTGCCGCGAGTCCAAACGATATGCGGCCGCGCAGCGAGCCAAACCATGTCGGTAAACGTCCGTGCTCAAAGGCGCCACAGTGTGAGCCGTATGTTCAGTGGAGACGATTGTACGAAACTGAGAGAATTGTGGCTTAGGTTGAAGCTTGTTGCCTCGATGCTCTTTTACGCGCTCACGATGAAGCAGCTCGCCACGAGGCGGCTCAAGTGGATACGCAGCTTTAGAAATAGCGGAGTAGGTAGACCTATGTTTTAATAAATTATTGCAAGTAGTAGACTTAAGCTTCCGGAAATGTTATTAATATTGGTCTAATGCAATAATGTAATTATCCTGCATAATAGATGATTATATCAACGAGACAATTATCTCTGTAGCATTACGAAATTATGGAAGCAACTACACCTAGTGCTCTGTGTATTACTAGAATTATATTACTATAATATTAATGTATTCTTTGTCCTCATTAATTTATTTATCACTCTCATTATACATATCTCTCATTATTCAACGCTCGTTTATTATTATTCTAAGCAACGGCCAGTCAAAACAATTGCAGATGAAGGTTGTAGTTTAGTTGGGTTGTTATTTCTGCTAATGAAGTAAATATTTTCGAATGATCCAATAATAAATGTGACCCAAACTGTCCCACCTTGTCGTATCCATGATATATTATATCGGTGTAGAAATCATCGTCAAAATCACAGGTAATATCGAATAAGATTTACTAGAGCAATCTTGTCTTGGCCAAACTATTGTTTAAATGTCAAACTGAAATAGTCTTAATAATAATCTTATCTCTTCTGTATCATAATCTTTATAAACTATAGTTAGATTAGAAATCTGATAAGAGTGGAGTGCTGTGATGTTTATCAAGGCCTTTGTAATTAATGCAAAATATTTGTATTATTCAATTGTATTATAAGGAAGTTCATTGAATTTGTTAAAATCTACATCCCAACGTTAATGACATACTCTTTTGTTTCGCACAAGGTAATCTGCAAGGTTATAGCTGTTAACACTTCCCAATTTGATAGTTGTCGTCTGGAAAATTTAAATTTCTTTACTGTTTCCAGTATTGCTGTCAATTAATTGTGAGACTAAGCGCTCATAGCCCGGCGGCTTGTGTCGATCCTAAGTGATCGACAGAGTTAAGCTTAATTGTAACTGGTTGTAAGTCTCGTAACATTGTTTCTTACTTAGACGTTAATATGAAATCTCGATTGTACCTAGTATTTTTTGTTCTTGAGGTGGAAAAAAGGGTTTTCCTTATTTAATTTCCCTCTTAAATCGTGAAATATTTTATGCGAGTTTGGGCCGTGTCGAAAAGCAAGTAATAATGCGGGACTCCCCGTTTCTGTTTTGGTCGGTAACGGGTCATTTGTTTGGTGTTGCTAATGTCCATGTGTGACGGTGACCAAGTTCATAACATGTTCCATAGTTATTGTCATTATTTAGCTTGAGGACCTTATGGATTAAACCAGATGGTCCACCTGATAAAATGATCACCGTCGTCTATATCTATTCGTGTGTTATCGACAAAAATTGAACTAAGTTGTATTTCTGACTCATGCTAATGAAGAATTTTTCATGGCTGACTTCACCCTTTTAATGGCCTACTACTAAGTAAGGGTCTCTCTTCTTGAGGATACCTAGAGCGTACACCGCCATGCTACTCCAGTGCTGATTGGTGGACGGGTTAGCGACTAACCCAAGCGTTGGAAGTTTTTAAGTCGTCTGAACAAATAAAAAAAATATGAGATGTATGTTAACGGTATTATAGAATAAGGACGTGGTTTTACGATCTGAAGATCGGGGATTACCGTCGAACAAGTTTTTTTATACACGGCGATGCCAGACCTAGTCCGGATACTGACTGACGTAATGAAATCCTGGAGCAATCTATTTTTAACTCTAAAACGTCATGTGCTATAAAATATGGCAATCGTAGTGGTTTATTTTGATAGAATTAGCTCATTTATTTCAAGTCCTTTACATTTGACGACCCTGTAGTCTAGTTGGTAGCGACCCTGCCTACGATGCGAGGGGTCCCGGGTTCGATTCCCAGCCGGGGCAGATATTTATGTGACAGATATATGATATTTATCTGTATCTGTACCATTTGTACTCGGGTCATGGGTGTGATTTTGATGTGTTATATGTGTCGTCCATGCCACCCGCGACACAGGTAATAACCTACTGCGGGGGTATGAGTGTGTTAGCGTTTATTATTATTATTTATTTTAAATGAAACTAACAGAAATGAACTGCAGTTACGATTTTATTAAGGTTGAGGCAGGTATCTGATAATCGTAAAACTCTAAATATCTATGTAGGTATACACCTTTCATTGCATGTTATTGTTAATAAATAAAATAACCCTGTATTTTTATATACATATATAGTGCGTTTTATACAAGTGTTAAAAAGCAAACATTACTAAATAATGTAAAATCGGATTGACTTGGGCAATTGTGCCGTAAAAGGGTTTATACTAGTAATTAAGCAGTACCTATACTCCATTCACATTCGGTTTGGACTTGATGTAAACAAACCATTAAAATTCCATTGTAGGGTTTTCACCAACCGATTTGTGTTTCGCACATCAATTAACTGTTATAGAACTAAATAATCATCATAACGTTTACGACATCTTCATTATTTTACTATTGACCTATAACAACAACACACTAAGATAAATCGAGGTAAAAACCAACATCTTAATTCTTAAAACATTTTTCATCATTGCTTAACTCACAATCCCACATCCTTAATTACGTGACGCGACTTCAAACCTTTTCACAAAATTATTGTTTTATGGTCTGCCTGCCTATGACTGTAAATAGAAATGACTACAAAAACCTCACAGCTATTATGGTGCTTACATGCTTCGCAACTTGGTCATATTATGAACAGATTTCAATGAAAATTGGTAGAGTTGTTACTTAGACTCTGGGTCATATTTTAGAACACAAGCATTCCGGAAAATTAAAAGATTTCTCTGAAAAACAGGATGAAAGTTTTTATGGATTTTCTTTAAACATCAATTTTCTTCAAATTTGCACCAAGTGTTCCTTGCCTTAATTATTGATGGAATATATATTTTCCAGTTTTTCAAAATTTTGTATGAAAAAGGAAAAAATACAAATGAATGTGAATATTGTTTATTTTTCAAAACCGTTTTCCGAAGGAATCCTTTGTGTTTGTATCGTGGGTTTAATTATATAAATTGCTAAATATAAGTAGTTCAACAAAAAAATCACCGTGTATTTAAATTTGGTTCTATGAGGTACAAATAAGGCAAAACAATTTTCGCATGCGAAGCTGCGGATAACAGCTAGTTACTAATATAATCCCTCCGAGGGTTCTACTACCAGCTGAAGATAATATCAATAAGAAAGAAGCATTACCTGGGTTTTAACTATTTATAGCACGGGGGAAATACCTGTGCACTTTTTAGACCAAGCGACATTTACGTGGGTTGCGGGTTGAAATCGACTCATTTGTGTTTTCCCACGGAATCCGGTTCACATAATATTATGGTAAGAAACTTGAACATCTTACGATAAAGCATGTTTGTTTTGTGTTCCCGTTTTTTTACACAAATAAGTTAATGCTTGACCACAATCCCACCTGATGGTAAGTGGAGATGTGGTCCAAGGTGGTGAACACATTAACTTAGTAAACTTAGTAAAAGCCTATTCATCTAGGGCAATTTGTGAGTTTTATATGTTTTGTTTATCATTAAAATTTGCTATTTGGTACTTTTGGTACTATTTAGTTAATATGCCCAAAAAATATTTCGTATCAAACAAAAGGGTTAAATAAGGAATAAAAGTTTGTACATACATTTTTTCGATTTTGCAAAAACTTGGAATTTAGTTTTCTTAAACATTAACTACACTTTGAACTATTTCAATAAAAAACGTAGCACAGTTTTTTTTTAAATTCATCTAATAAAGGGGTAAAGTAAGTAAAAGTTTGTATTGGAAGTCCTTTTCTGCGTATGTAATAAAATTAGAAACTTACTAAAGTTTTAGGTTAGGGGTTTAGTTTCACATACTAGGAAGGTAACAAAGATCAACAAAAGTACGGTTGTTGTTTTAGTAGGCAGTGTTGTTGTTTTGGTAAGGTAAATTGTAGTTTATCTTACCTTAGAATTAACTTATTGGTAATAAAAGAAGCAAATTGGTGATGAAAATCGTGCTCGCGGTATTAAAATCGCTTTTGTTTGGGTTAAGTGCTTGTTCACACTGAACTCGCGGGCGCGGTCGCGAAATATCAAACTATGACGTACTATGAAAGTGTTTACATCAAAACGCGCCCGCGGTGTAGCGTTAACCGCGACCGCGCCCGCGCCCGCTCCCGCTAGTTCAGTGTGAACAAGCACTAACTCATTTATCCTATCAGAAATATGGATAAACCCTTTGAAAGTAATAGTTACTGAAATGAAAGGTATCTATACATATACAGGGTGAAAAATAAGGCCGTGGTTGGAGAAAAAGTACCCCGTATATTGATGATGGCAAATTTTACTGAAAGGAAACATTCTTTATTTTTCCAAAAATAAATAAAACTGCACTCAAAGATTTTTCATTGATTTAAGAGAATTTTCAACTAATTCATATTTTTCTTGGTATTCCTTTAATTTAAGATACTATATTGCTCAAAAGAAATTGATCCTTATGAATGACCCTTTCATTTGGCTTAATAAAATACAGACTGTTTTTTTTCACATTTCACCGGTACGATTCCCGGCTCAAGCAGGTGATTTTTCAAAAATCTTTGAATGCATTTTTAATTATTTTTGAAAATAAAGGAATGTTACCTTTCAGTAAAATTCGCCATCAATATTCAGGGTGCTATTCCTCCAACCACGGTCTTTTTTTCCCATCCTGTATATAGAAACTTTTGAAGCGGGTTGGTATGATTTTTCAAAGCTACAAATTTCAGAATAAGTAGGTACATAAAAATTTTACCTCAACATTGAAATTAAGTAATCTTCCTTCTTCGAAATCCAAGGAAAATAATTATATGTGATCAAATACGTAAGGTCCCGCGTCATCAATAAGGCCCGGAAAACCCATTACGTATTTGGGAGCTTTAACATACGTCGAATGAGTTGATTTAAATTTATTTTTATCACTTTGTGTTTAGCAGATGTTAAGAAATAGCACACTTGTGGAATTCGTTTGAAATACCAAAGACGTCATTACTTAGATTTTTATACGCACAAGGTTTTTTAAGCGATAGGTATATAGTAGACGATTTATATATTAATAAGGGACACCTATCGCTTAAAAAAACTTGTGCGTATATTTTTTTAACGTAATCAAAGATGATAGTAGACGATCTCATATCCTTACTGGCAGTATTGAATGTGTGTGTTTCTATGAGCGAGTGTTATTTTTTAAACGCCGTAACTTTAGTTAGGTATTAAATATTTTTTTCTGAACATCGTGTGTGGCCATTTCACCAAGATTAGCAATGTTAGTGTACGAAGATTATATAGTCACTCGTATAATCTGATAAAACAGACAAAAACAAAAAGTCTTAACAGCTTCATGATAAACATTCAAAGATGCATGCCTGATAAATGATAACATACCCCCCCCCCCCCGCAAAAGTCGAGATGCATCACAGGTGTACACAGTCGTACTGCAAGCGATAGTCGACATGCGATATATAAGTAAAAAAGTAAGGCTACTTGTGTGGCACAAGAAAACCAACATAACACAAATAAAGACGAGAACAAGCATTTTTATTTAACTACGAGTAGATTTCACCCGCGGAAGAGTGGTTTTACAAACAAAATAAACGTTTAAATCATCCCACGGGAATGTATAACCGGGATAAAGTCTATTTTTTAAGTCTGAACATGTCTGTTGTCTGTGTGCCAAGTTTCATCTTAATTAGTATAAAGGTTAGCACGTGATGGTAACCCAAACATCCAAATATCTTCACAAACTTTCGCATTTAAAATATTAGTACTTATTATTAGTACTATTATTTCTTCTGTGATATTAGTAGGATTGGTCTAGTGGCAGTAGTTCGGTTACTAGTCCGGTCAACCGAACTAATGCAACTTTTTAGTGTCAGTAGTTCGGTTAGTCCGGTTAACCGAACTACTGATACTTTTTAGTGGCAGTAGTTCGGTTAATATAACGATACCGGAAATTACAATTTCTTATTACTTAAATCAAAATGAACATGCAAATAAAAGATTTTTTGAAGTGAAAACTTCTTTAGCATCATTGTGATATGTTATTACTTGACTACAATTTTAGCTGATGATAAGTGGAGATGTAGTGTTGGATGTTCAAACGCATAAGAGCCCTCACTCTTCACATGATAGTCGAACGAGATCATGAATTAAAATATTAAAAATAATATATTTAAGTATCACACAAATATTTGTCACGGTCAAGACATGAACCTTGGACGCTTTCCTCTACTTGGAGAGACTAATTCGTTATACATTGCTGTATTTCTGAGGAATTTGACGTTGTTTTCAGGTGTATATAATTATAACTTATAACATTAATTCAAAATGAAATGAAATGAAATGAAAATGAAATGAAATGCATTTATTCGAGGGTAATTACAGCACAAACAAAGAAATGAAATGAAAAAAACATACATCTTAAATTAATCCTAAATGGTGCCTGTGCTGCAGCGTGACCCCCGAACAGGCCCAGACTCAGCATAAGCTGTGCTGCACAACATGAGCCGTTGCAAAAGTACTTGTAATAAAAGTATATAATTATGCAACAGATAAATAATTATCAACAAACCATATTTTGCATTAACATCGCTTGTCGTACAACAAGCGTCTTAATCTCGCTAGTATTGCGGGCAACACCGTTATTGGGCACCAGAGTGTGCAATCATTGCTATGTTTTAAACTTTTTTACCACAACTTTGCTTCGGGCCAGTGGATCACAGTTATAATCGGATGCATAAAGTTATTTCCGCGAATTCTTGTACAATTAATTACGTAAGATGTGTTTTATGGGCGTGGAGCGAACTTCTTGATTGATATTATGTGCGTTTTTGCGTTAGTTTCTATGATTGAAACAATTTTGAGGCTTTTGATTATTATACCTAATGTTAGTTTTTTTTATTTTATACTTTTAAAATGCCTTTGCTTCGCTTCGGTAAACCTTACGGTAAGCCAACTCGAACGGACGGAAAGATGTATGGACGGTACTCTTTAAATTCACATCACTTTTTTATTTCTGACTGATTGAAATAAATCATACCTACACTAAAATATTGAATCTAGCTGTTTACAATACATCAGTGAAAACAACATCTAAATATGTTTTTTTATTTATTAAATAATAATTTTTATTTTCTTATAAGAAGCTACAGTTGGTTACAGTTTTAACTTAATCACATGTAAATAAAAATTTCGTTTTAAACTAACTCAAAAGTGTTATCGTCTTACCGTCATCGTACTTATTCATATACACATCACAATGTATCGCAAACCCACTTAATTCACTGTATTTTTAGTACAATCAACAATTACAACAACTCTTTCTCACAATTACATAGATACATGTTATGCTAATAACTAAAAAACAGAATACGTGTACTTAAGCAACAACTTATCTACTTATTCACTGTGGTACCGTATTCACTATGTTGAGCCGTTCTTGAGATTAGCAGGAACAAATGCACAGACAAAAAATCTAAAAATAATTGTTATGATGTCCGTTGCGTTACTAAATACCTCGAGTAAAAGTTTTTCTAAAATATCTTTTGAATGGTAAAAAAGTAGTGCTAAAGATTATTTATCAACATTCTCGTCTTAAAAAAAGGACCATAGCGGACAACACAAATAGGACATCAGGATAATCACTACGACGACCCTGTAACCTAGTTGTGAGCGACCCTGCCTGCGAAGCGAGGGGTCCTGTGTTCGATCCCGGCCGGGCAGATATTTGTGTGACAGGTAATATTTGTACACGGGTCATGAGTGTGATTGTAATGTGTTATATGTATGTGTCGTCCAATCCACCCGCGACACAGGTAATACCCTACTGCGGGGGTATGAGTGTGTTAGTACTATTTATTTATTTATCACATGACACGCATGATCTGATAGCAAACATCTGTCATATAAATATCTGGCTCAGGAATCGAACTCGTGACCCCTCACTTCGCAGTCCGTCACTACCACCAACTTCGCTACGAGATCGTCAATAAAGAGCCTATTATGTTTTTTCAGAACTGAATTCCATAGGATTTGTAGTTAAAATATCTCTTTAGTGACATATACATTACGATTTATCTTCCTAACGATTGTCATGTAAAATTACATACCCATGGAATGGTAAGAAAACAGTGTGTTTCACATACAAAGACACTCTTGTTTGTGGTTAGTTCCATGTCGCTTAACGTAAAGACATTTAACAGGTGTCATTGATATCTTGTTAGTCTGAGTTTAACAAACACGGGACATAATTCCTTCATTAGGAAACTGTAAAGGAGTGTTTATACTTATTTTGAGACTGAGGAGTTGCTCTGTTTTAAGCCAACTCTAGGAATAGCAGTTAGATTATGTTATAAGAGTTTAATTTTGAGTAATGCGCCAAACTAGTCGTCCTGTTCTGGCTGGGTGCTTGGGACTAACGCCCCAACTCAGAGTCACTAATGGTTACTTAAATCGCTCCTTAGTACAGAATTTGTATGGTGATTCTTTACTAAGGAGAGATTTAAGTAACCGTTAGTGAGTCTGACTTGGGGCGTTAGTAGCCAGTTTTTAATCCCCGGCCCAAAAATAGGAACGTATAAGTTTGACGTGTCTGTGTGTGTCTGTGGCATCGTAGCTCCTAAATGAATGGACCGATTTTGATGCGGTTTTATTTGTTTAAAAGTTAACGTAATCGAGATGGTTGTTAGCTATGATTTGTGAAAACAAAACTGTCGGGGGTTGTTCAAATTTAAAATTTATTGTTGTCTATATTTTTTATTGGTCGGCTACGCATCGATGATACCTTTAGAGTTGCTGTTTCGTTTTATTATCTTGATTGATCTGTCGGCTATTTGATAAAAAAGTTCTAATTCAGCTTGTAAGCTGACCCAAACAAATCGACAAATTAATCAATTATTAGTTAATTAATTTGTTAAAGCGATTTAAATGAAGTATTTTAAATATAGAACTGACAAGTGTATAGAGAGCTATTATATATCTGCTAGCATGAGACTGACCATTATCATACGATCATTGTGATGTAAGTCAGTCCACTCAATGTCCAAGTATTGAGTGACGTGACTAAATCACTCTTTATGACTTCAGCTTTATTTGCACTGATAAATAGCAAAACGGCTTCGTTGACTTTGTTGTGTTCATTAGTTCAGTATTTAAAATAATATTTTTAGTTCTACTCGTAGATACTTCAGCCTTTTTCTTGTTATCTATACTAATATCATAAAGCTGAAGAGTTTATTCGGTCGAACGCGCTAATCTCAGGAACTACTGGTTCGAACTGGAAATTCTTTTTGAGTTTGTTAGTCCATTTATCGAGGAAGGCTATAGGCTATAATAACATCATAATTATATTTTAGTAGTTAGTTTTTTCAACAAATTAACGCATGTGAAACCGCGGGGCACAACTGCCTTTGTTACGCATGTATTTAGGTATTGACTTATTTTATTTTCTCCTAGGCGGATCAAGTTTCGAATCCTATAAGCACTTCTTGTTGTGTAGCTAATAACAACTTATAATGTTATGATTGTGAAAAGTTGCAAATTCATAATGTTTTTCTTAATTTTTCAATGATAATTAACCCATGGTTTTATAAGGATAATTAATTCATATAATTTCATACAGACTTAGAATAATAACGCCTAGAAGTAGCGTCTGAAACAAAACATAAGCGTAAACGCGTGCCATTTCATTATCCTTGTGTGCGTGAGCTGTATGTATCTACGCTCTTCTAACGCACACAAATATATGGCTCCAGTGTTACCATCATCGGGCGTTTACCCACAAAAAATGGGAAAACGTGCTGCTTTGTTATGCGATGATTTGTCATGTGTTTGATATGATCTTTAAATACATAACATGAATATGATTATATTCATAAATATATTACATGTTTTTAAAATAACAGCAAATTTATCAACCATTAATCTAATGATGAATGCCGCCGTTTAATGCGTTTAAATTTAAATGCCTGTATGATTGTGTAAATTCACATTATGACGCATCTTCTGTGAGAAACATTTTCGTGAAACATTTATACAAAACGTTATCAAACCAAAAAAATCATAGACAAATGTTATGCAAAACATATTTGTGTAGATGTTTGTATTTTTTCGCGAAAATTAGTTGCAGGAGACGCAAAACTATAATCTGATTAAAAAAAATTATGACAACTACTATAAAAACCTGTTTGATATCAAATGATATAGGAAGTATCGGTGAATAAGGATTTCAATAATAAAAAAAACGTTTAACATATTGAAATTTAGTATTTATTTAACCATTCTTAAATTAAAGCAATACATTCCCATTTAAAAGCCCTGTAATTGTATCTGTTTCTTAAAAAGTTTTCGCTTTGATTCAACATCTCTCATAATCATAGAGTTATTATTATTACTATAGAGTGCGGGTATCACACAAATGGAACGGTACGCATCGTAGGCAGATGATCTATAGATACGTATATCGATACGTGTATGACGGATAGGGATGTATCAATTACGTGCCGATCGGCAACGAGGTATCGATAAGTTATTTCGATAACTTATCTTATTTCCTACTATTAAACGAGAATTTTTTATATAAATATGTATATTTATTTATATATTTGTTTGTAATCACGTTCTCGATAACAGCACTAACGATTTCGATAAAATTTACAATGTTATGGTTTACGAGGGCGACTAATCGATCTAGCTAGTTCTCATATCTGGGAAAATTTGTTTTCTCTATTTTCACTTGAGCAAGCTCATTTGCCCAGGCACTTATTACACCATTTGTTGTACTACAGTACATTAGTTGTACCTATGGCACCCATAATACCAGATTCTCCTAGTGATGGAGCTGTGAGTGTGATCTATATTGTTGGTTATTTAAAATACGAAAGTCACTCAGTTTTATAGTTTTACACGAGTATTCTTGTTATTTAGACAGTAAATGTTTATGGTACAAACAACCGAAGAAAATATAGACATAGACTCAATTAAATAAATCATCCATTTTAATATTAATCTTGTTTTAATTTTACTTCAAAAATCATGAGTTATAGAAATGTCATAAATATAATACGTTGTTCTCATAGCAAACATTTCAAAACATATTTTAAATATTGACTACAGCGTTGGTCGCATCACATCACTACTGTCTCGCGAGGAAAGCGCGGTGCGCGGGCGGTCTTTCCGTGCCCGCCCCTCACGTCTCCTTCACACCCGCGATGCGTGATTTGTTTTCGTAAAAATAAATATAAAAATCAACTTACCGATGAAATGTGATACTGGATTTCAGTTTTGTGTGTTTCCTACTATCGTTTTTGCAAGATGGAACTGCACATTTGACCATTTTGAAACGTAAATAATTAAAAATCTCTCTAGAACCGCACACCGCTAGCAATCAACCACGACTACAAGCGCTCGCGACGGGAACGTCGTGTTGTTCTCACCCGTGCCTACTGTTCCCACTTCGTTACACTCGCTCTATTACTAATACTTACTTTATGCTCATAATATATATGTATAAGTTGACATCGCTGACAATATAGTTTTACAATTAACCTCTAAGAAGTCTAGGATATAGCTACCTGAATTTTACCTTTTCATTGTTAAGTACCTAAACACCAACGGCGGAGCCGGAGGCCGCTCCATCCTCAAGCAGTTAGCTTGACATGAGCTAATGCATTTTACATATCTAGGACCTTAGGTACCTTTGCTGGCACAGCACCACGGCGTATTTTTCGCAAAGCTTTTTTCGTTGTGTACATATCCTTTTTGTGAGAATGCATTAAACAGATCTTTGTATTTTTAGTAGGATTATACTTACCAACTTTCTTTAAACTCAACATTAAGAACCAACTAAAAACATTGTGTGCAATTTTTCCCCCACAACTAGCAACACTGTGTAGTGATAGGTTATTGTGTTTCAAATTATTTGTTTTTAGTCGATTCACGTACAGAAAATCTATAAAATGTAAGTATTTACCTATGAAATGAAATTTGATCACTTTTATTTTGTTCGTCTGATGTGCTAGAACACTTCTTTATAGTGCAGATAGTCATTTTGAATTATTTTTCGCGAGCTGTGTTCGACATAACGTGACGATGAGCACTGACAGCTCGCGGAACCAACTTAGCCAGATATGGCTAAGTTTTAGTTGCGCGTTTTTCGTGCTCGCAATAGGTTTCTAGGCGTTATTATTCTAAGCATACAGATTACAATCTCTGATTTTAAAAACTCGTCAAGCGCATGCAACAGATTGCTGCACGAATAATAATTTTGTTTCGTTGCAAATTATATTATTGCATGTTAGGATTTGAGGGTTCAAAGAAAGACCAACGTACCAGACTAAACTTTCATGTACCTACCTATGTTTAGTTCAACTGATTAGCAGCATACTATACGGCACAGGACTCTATTTATAATTTAAGAGGCCTGGAGACCAATTCTCAAGGTAAAGTCGAATTTAGACATAATCACTAATCTTAAATCTCTACGAAAAATGTCGACAAAATGTCTACAGTCTCTATGCTTGGCGTAGACATTTTCTCGAACGTGACATCCCGAGGGTAAGAATTTAGTTTTAGTTTTGTCGTTATTTGAGATAATGTCTATGACGCGAGAATTGGGCCCCTGGAGCGTACTCTACTACGCTGCCTAAGTGATAGTGACCCTGCAGGCGAAGCGAGTGTTTCCGGGTTTTATTCCTAGCTGAGGCAGACATTTATGTTTCTTTTTAATACGTATAAGTTAATGCTCGACTATAATCCCACCTGATGGTAAGTGGCAATGTAATCATGGATGGTAAAACGCACTAACTTAGTTTTTACTAAGTGAATAGGCTTTTGCCTATTCAGTCTTATCTTGAAGACACATTGTAATCGAGCGGATTAAATGTTTGTTTGTTTATTGTTATTTTTTTGTGTATAAATTAATTGTTTGTTCTCGAGTCGTCGGATTTTGTATAATGTCACACTTATGTGTATACACAACTTTAATTATGTACATAACAAAAGATACGAATTAACTTAACGTAAAAACTCAAATAAAAAATAAATACATCAATTCCCTCGAGCGTCAAGCGTGACGGATCACTCCATTATCTGTCCCGTTGCTGTTTCAAAATAAATTAGTTTCCTCCATTCCCTCTCATTAAGAAAATTAAAAGTGTATAAATAAGACGGCCTTGAAGAAATTCACAGCCTTCACAGACGTTCTGATGGGCACTTACTTGCACGACGCGAGTGTGAGTGAGATAGAACAAAATACACTATTAATACAATAAAATTATAAAGGGAAGTTTGCCTATATGTTTTTGATTTCTTTAATATTGATTATTTTATATTAATTAATTAATGATTGATATAATTACATATTTAAAAAACTTAATGCTGATGAATATAATTAGTCTCAGAAAATGTAAGGTAACCGCGATAAATCAACTCCTTATATTTAGCTAAATCGTTGAAATATATTTTTAGAAACCTATTGCAATATTATGTATACATAAGAATTGCTCTACAAAATATAATAGAATATAATATACGTACATAAAGTATAATTGAATAGTAAAAAAATTACAATTTTGTTTCAAATGTGCCATTGATGTGTGCTCTATCGTCCTTTACAGATTCACGAATCACGCAGTTAGATTAAAGATTATTTCAAAACTAAACACGATATCTTGGATAACAACACACTGGTGGCATCCACATTGTTTATCTCTTTCTATTTTACTTATTATAACTGTCATTTTGCACGCGAACCGTCACTTTTATCTATCTCAGTTTATCTTAAGTACACAATTAAAACCTAGATAGAAAGAGAAAATTTATTGAATTATCTCCTGCATTGTTCACCTAAACGTCACTAACACAATGTTTAACGTGATGTAAGTCATCTATGTCAACCTGTTAAAATTTAAATAATGAATCGGTTGTATCCCCCCGGAAATATAAACCGGTTGAATCCCTCCACAAACCAAAATTTATTATTTGTTATTGGACTAGTAATAGCAACATTAAACTTTTCGTACAGATATTTCTTATATACTGTAATAGATCATTAAGAAACGATTTTTGAAAATAATCCCCTTAAATCGTATGAGGAGGCTGAGGGGGGGGGGGGGAAGGGAATAAAGTTTTTAACTCTATGGTAACACTAAATGTTTCTTTGTGATGCGTTCGGATATGAGTTTTCCATCAACGGAAACAGATTATGACATCCGAGTCACGTTACGCGTTGTGAGTCAGGTTGACCTCAGCTCTTAAGGTCACTGTATTAATATACGAAAACATACGAGGTCACTAACGTTTCTTTAATTTGTATTTTAATCTATAATTAAAAGAAATAATTATTGAATAACAGAGGATTCAAGGGAAAAAGTTAGACAATTTAGTGGATTTGCTAGTTTTGTGTGCCTGAGTCACCCAAATTCAAAATTTTATATTAACTAAAAATTTTATCGTATATAGGTACATTATAATTATTATGTATGATAAATGAATATTCATTTAGAGTATAAGAGTGTTAAATTAACTGTTGACTGCGATTAAATTACTATTATTTCAGAGACATTAAATGTCAAGAACAGAATTTATTAAGTAAAAAAATATAAATAAATAAAGCCATTGCATATTTATGATAAGCGCTCTGCCCGCAGCTTTGCCCGCGTTTTCCGGGATAATAATTTCCTTAAATCTTATTCCAGATCATGGTTTATCTGTGTGCTTAAATTCATGAAAGTCCGTACAGTAGTTTAATCGTGACAGAGTAACAAACATCACATTTATAAGATTAGTACTTACTATAGATGACATATGTGTAATACTTTCAAATAGGTCAATTCGGTTTTAATATGGGTTAGAGATGGGTTAGAGAACGTACAGCTGTAGAATGAGTACTAATTCTTATCTGCTGGTTTGGAAATGAAAAACAAAGCCATATCGAAACGATATAGCACGAGAACAAAAACGATGCAGTCACGAATACGACTGAAGCGTTACGATCGTTCCGTTGAACGACCCCGGCGCTTATTCTGGAGTTATAATGTTAAAAAAAGTGGTAAATATCAAAATTTTTCAAAAAAATAAGCGACTTCAATGAAATATTCTTCGAAAAAGGAGCACAAATTTTATGAACTTAATTATATGTATCTATCTATGTCTACATTGTCAAATGTATGATTATAATATTTGAGGAGTTCCCCCAATTTCTCATGGATCTCATCATCAGAACTAATTTCTTGGGTTCCATCACCAAGGCAAAATGGAACCCTTATACTTTACAGTTTCGTCATGTCCATCCGTCCGTCCATCCACAGTGACCCTTAGTGCTAGAAACATGTAATCTGACATGGATATACCTAAATATTTATTAAAACTACAAAATTGTAGAAAAGGTAAAAATTCAACAGAATTGAGAATCTCTTCCTTTTTTAAATTGATTAAAAATAAGAATCACGTCATATTGCAAAATACGAAATAGAGACAATATATTGTAAGGTCAACAAATATGTATGTTGACCCAACAAAAAATATAAATTTCAAAAGATTCCTTTTTTCTTCGATATTATTTAAATTACTTAGATCTTTAATTTATTTCATGAAGTTACATTTTCTGTGTAATTTCTTAACACTTCAATAATTTCTATTACCATATACTATTATCTTATTGGTTTTTCCCGTAATTCAGACAATACCTGACGAAGTTTCAATTAGAGTGACATAATAATGAATATGATCAGATATTTATCTGAGTTACTGGAATAATAATACACAGTTATAATTATTTTCTCACATATGCGGATCTTATTATGTCACGTAATCTTGGAATCGAATCATAAATTATTATCATGTTAACACGTTCGGTGCGTTAGGGATCTCTACGAGATCCCGTGCAGAACTTTCATACTGTGCGGCGTCAAAAATCGTGTTCTTTCACTCTGTGCGGGAGGCTATAACATCTAAAGTTCTATGTGTATGATAAAGACAAATATACGTATTTGCTTCCCGCTTAAATTTTGAATCAATGGTGTAATAAAATATTTTAGGGGTCGACGAGGTCCCTACCGCACAGAAGTGAAAATATATTCACTCCTTGCGTTGGGGGTTTCCTTTGATACCCGTGAATCGTGAGCCCCGTAGCCGCAAGGACGGGAGAGTTGGAGGCACGAGCACCACAAGTTTTGTTTTAGGGATGTTCATGTATCGATCGTTAAGTTCACGCTTCGATATCAAATTATTACGCTCGTAAATACGAACAATGAGTTATTTTAAAATGAAAAAACTTGACAAGTGCGAGTTAAACTCGCTTGGAGAGAATTCCGTACGTTGATTTTATGTATTTACCGTTATTTTTCTATTTTATTAATTTTTGTCATTTTTTAAGACTTCTTATAGGTTTTCCTGTAATATTTAAGTATATATTATATATATAAGTATATATAATATTTAAGTAATTTTCGTTCTTTCTTTAATAACTTTAAAACTATCCATTGTAAAACTATAAAAAAATATGTATGAGATCATTACAACAAGCCCTTTTATTTGACATACAACGCGATACGGTTCGCAAAACAGATTTGTTAATTTTTTTTTTCAAAATTCAGTTGTTTACTTTATACCTTCGTCTTTGGGTCACAAAAATGTACATGAGTACCAAATTTCAACTCATTTGGTCCAGTTCTATCGGAGTAAATTGGCTGTGAACGGCGGTCGCCCAAACGCACGAGTGATATAAGGGTTCCGTTTTTCGTTTTTTCGTACGGAACCCTAAAAAGTGCGGGAAGTATGTAAATAAGTCAACGTCGGATTATACAGGAACGTATACATCGGATGTTAAAATAAAAATTTTGCAAAACATACAAATATCCCGCCAGTGGCCAGTGATAGTGATTCGGATTATGAGATGTTTAATCGTCCTGGTAAGAAAAAAATAACATAAACGTGTACTTACGTACGCGCGTGCGAAGTTATACTTCTATGGCATCAAAAAACCAATATAAAAAAACCAATATTAAAAAATAATATTTTAACAATATTAAAAAAACAATATAATAATAATAATTTTTCAAAACGAGCGTTTTTAAAAACGCACGTGACGTTTTTTGTGGCCGTCGTTTTTGTGTCACCGTCCGTGTTACAAATCTTAAAATTTCACTCTCATTATTTTTTCCATTTATTTCACAACGCGCCTAAAGCAGTATAACTTCAAAAACCTTCATCACAAACTTTTCTTTATAACACTTTTTTTAAATATTAAATTATTCATAATATGTACCAATTTTTTTGACGTGATAACGTCTATTAAAACGATGAGCGCCGAGCGATCGGACGATCGGCGTATCGTAGCTGATGCCATAGGCGATCGTAGTTGAGTGGAGCGGAGCGGAGCTTTGTCATGACGTTGTCACGTTAAACTACCGTCCGTAAACCGACTTTACAGACAACCATTTTTTGTAATAAAACATTTTTACCTATCGACAACTGGGATTTTATTTTATTCCCATCACTAGTAGCTACACATATTGAACCATCATCTGTTGCGGAACGGGATACAACAGATCCCTAATTTTTTTTTTGTAATAGCGATTTACCCTAATGTCAGAACTGCGTGCGAACCTACCAAAAGATAGAGTCATAGCCTATGTTTAAGCCACAAAAAAATCATAAATATATCATTGGTTTTGACGAAGATATTAATTATTTTCAAAACTGCTATTTTAGGGGGCTGAAGAGGTCCCTAACGCACCACAGGAAAGTTTAGTTAAGGGGTTTTTGAGGTCCCCATAGCACAGGCTGAAAGTTCTTTGAAAGTGTTGACGCAGTGAACGTGTTAATTTAATAGTTGAATACTTCGTTATATTTATGACATATCCGTATCTACTTCAACGTTGTACTGGTAATTAGTTCACACGTAGGGAAAACCATAACAATTTTCGCATCTTCTATCGACTGAGGTAGAATTTAGAATCGTTTCTTAAGTTAAATCATGTACCTACGTCATACCATTACATATTTTGATAATCACACAATCTATTAATTTGAAAAACGAAATTTTATGGACGAAATAGGGAACTCGAATCTTTTAAATTATTTAACAAAGAATTTAAAGTATTGTAAAGAGTAATTAGGTACTATAATATGTATAAATATTTACAATCTAAACAGAATCGCTATTCTGTTTAGATTGTAAACACGGTAATGAAAGCAGTATCCCTATACTGTTTTCTTTCTATATATTTTCTTTCATTTCCAACTCATAGCTATGTTTGAAATTTCAACATTTTCGCTTTCTTGCCTTTTTATAAGCTATGAATGGTATGATATGGGTCCACACATAGTTTATTTTTTATTTTGGAACGGATCTACTTCTGTGGATATGAAAGAAAAGTTAGCACGGAAAACCAATTTCTGTGGTTATTGCAATAAAATGCTTTTAGCCGTATTGGGTTGGCTTAAATTATTGACAATGACAGGGGAAGGTAGAGGAAGAAGGAGAGGGTAATGTAGAGGAAGGAGAGGGGGAGTTGCTGGGCGGTAAAAAGTTTGCCGGGTCAGCTTGTTATGAATAATTATAATTATGAATTATAAAATTAATGGTATTATTATCTTTCCGTTAAGCCTGCCTGGCAATTAACCACCCTCTTGTTTGAGTCAGCCTCCAAACAAATCGTCATGTACGGGCTTGGGGCTTGGGAGCCAGTAATTTCTCTCTCTCTTTTTCTCTCTTTCTCTCTCTCTCTCTACGGTAATTGTCAGCAATGCATCGGTGATGTCTAAGTAGTCTCGATATGTTGCTGATGTCCAGGGCTAAAGGTGGCCACTTACTATCAGGTGGATTGCACCTCGTTACATAAACATAATATTTTTTTTAAATTAATAGAACTAGAATAAATTACAGCTATCTAGCACTCGGTCTCGGTGCTATGCTGCGGACAGACAGACGGACATGACGAATCTATAACAGTTCCGTTTTGACTATGGCACCATAAAAAACAACTTTTAAAAGGTAAACACACTATATAGACATTGTATAAATTCCTGATAAATGAGTTAATAATAATAATAATAATTCTGCTTCGTATACAATTTATAAACAAATCTTTATTAAAAACACCAAAACTAAAAAATGCCGAATTAATTTCGAGTGTTGCCTTGACTTTGGTAAAGCTATGTCACCGATCGGCCAATCGATTTATAGCATAGTATATATACGTTATAAAATAAAACGGCGCCTACCAGAATAGGCGCCGTATATTACGTCAGTGTATGTGTGTCAATGACGTGCCAGTGAGCGTTCAACTGTTCACACGCGGCCTATCAGCTGATCGGTGCAGAGTTTTGACTTCATTATAATTATGTCATGTGTCGTTATAATTATGTCATGATACGTAATTTGTCATGTAAATTATAATCGTCAAGTCGCGTGATGTTGGATCATGTAGACGGGTTAGTGTTATTGTTAGAAATAGATTAAAATAAATGAGAATGTGATTTTTTTACAATTCCTGAGGTTATAGGAAGGGATAGAAAAATAAATGTTTATATATCTTAGAAAACTTGGACTTAACTTCACCAGTACCTTTATTTTACTTTAGTTTATTTATAATGCATTTTATCAAATTTTATGTGCCGTATCTAAATGGAATTTCGACAAGTGGCTGAATTAGACATTCAAATTCTGCGTCATCTTGACATAAATATCTACTTTTTGTGTAAATAGTTATAATATCATTTGTGGACATTGTGGTGGACATACATACTTGCAGAGCGTAAAATTGTGGCTTATAATGAGATCATGTGAATCAATCAACACAGACAAAAAGAAGATTTTGATTGTTTAAAACGACGCAGCTGCTTCTAAGTCACTACTTATTTTTTCATGCACCAATTAGTGGACTTGACAAAAAATAGTTCAAGTGGAAGACGGGCAACTGGGTTCAGTATTAACAAAAATGGCATGTAGAGCGGTTGTAGACGATCATGCAGCATGACATGTATTAGGTAGGCATGGAGGATAGGAGTAAAGGAGAAATGACTCATGGGGGGAAAGTTGAAAAAGTGTCCCGCTATAAGCAATAAATTGGCGCTAGCGTAGGCAAAGGGTATGGTATGAATGTAGCAGTTGGTGACGGATTGACGTTAGACAGTTCTGTAGACCAAACTTCAACTGTTTACGTAGTCTTTTACTGCTACCGTGGCGCTACCAATTTAACGCACGACACTTTTGCACAACAGAATAATTTCTCATTTACTTTCATACTCCATGGGTAGCTGCATGATAGACCGTCATGCAAGCCATCAATCATTTTCACGCATTACACACTGAATAGTACAGCGAAGTCGTCTTCCTCTCTGTACGCAAATATGACATACAGTGGCGTAATTTGTGATTCAAAAATAAAAAGGTGAAAATGATAAGAATTTAAGAATACTTTGTACCTACAGATGGGATGCCTACTTATGTTGATTATTAAGTAATTACTTTTTTAAATTAACATTAATTGAATTATTTAATAAAAGGCTCGTCTTAAAATTTATATGTGTCTAGTTTTATTTGAGGCTGTGTATAGGTTTTAACGTCCATCGAATATTTCTTAAAGGAACCCTACGGACAATAGTGTAACATAAGAAGATCATCCGCTACAAGGGAATCAAAAGACATTTAATACTGATTAACATGTATTATGATATCGTGTAATATCATTCAGCGTTGTATTATATAACTCGTTACTAGGTTCGTATACATATTATTTTTTTCCTTAAGTCAAAGGAAAGAATGAGGTCATCATCATCATACTATAACAATAAATTCTATTTAGAAATGATTCAATAAGAAAACATGATCAAATGTTACATTACATACATGCACAATCATGATTCTTATGCAAGTCTCGCGTGCTTTATTGTAAAGTACACATCCGATATCTGTGTACATGAAGTAAGTCAGCTGTGCTTAGAATATCAACGGAAAACCCAACACAAACTAAGCAGCCCCATCCTGTTGCAGTCCTGTACCAAGTAGCGACCCTGACTGTAAAGCGAGGGGTCCCGGGTTTGATTTCCGGCCGTGTCAGATATTTATGACAGATTAATATTTGTACTCGGGTTATGGGTGCTTGTGATGTGTTATATGTTTCGTCCATGCCACCCGCGACACAGGTAAAAACCTACTGCAGGGTATGTGTGTGTTAAGTCTGCTACAGAAACATTTGGCATTATACATAATAATGAACGTAGTATTATGATTTAATTATTTTACATCATCTCAGCTTCTATTAAAATTCTATTGGTTTCGTTCCTGTAAAGCCTAACTACGAGTCACAAAGGGAAGTTATTTGGGCTGCGGATAACATAAATATTCAACTATATATTCAAGTAAGCATTGGTCATTATCATTTAAACTATATGGTCAACATCAAGGCAGCTTTTTGCTGAGGTTAATACAGAAACGATGATAAAAGGATAGAAACAACTAGGCAACATTAATGCACTGTTTACGGTATTTAACAAAATCTGCTCAAGTCGGCGCTTTAAACTTAGTAGTAAGTCGTAAGTAACTTACAACTTGCTAACTCACACGTTGCAGATCCACGCGTAAACTATGCACGGAATCCGATAAGTTCATCAGTTCTCAAAGTTAGTGCAAATGTTATAAGAGACGATTAATAAAATTCTAACTACTGAATGGATTTTCATGACATTTAACACACAGGAAGAAGATGACCTGCAATAGGACATAGTGTTTTTATTATCCCGGAAAGCACGTACAGAGCCGCGGGTAGATTGCTAGAAAGTCTATAATAAAAAATGCGCGACATTAAGACGATAGAAAAAGGGTTGGAAGTTTGTATGAAATTCCGCAAATTTTTAATCACACGCTATGAAAATTAGTGATCGACTTGTTGTTTAAAATTTTTTAAACCCGTTCTATGCTTTTTGGCAAGTCAGCCTCTAAAAGGGTAAAATGAGGCGTGAAACTTTGTTTGAAAATCAGTCTAAACTAAATCCACGCGGGCAATGCCGGTAATTATCTGTGAGATTACTGAATTGGCTGGATAGTCGACAAATTCACTTTCGTTACCCGTGCTTTAAGCGATAGCGGTATGCATGTCTCCCTAACTCAAATAGAGCGTAACGAAAATATTATTTTCCATAATAGCTTCTAATAAGCAAGACGTATCCAGCTAATCTTTTCCGCTACGTTATGTTTGTGGATAATTCATTAACAGTTTGTCGGAAAACGTTTTGCTTAATAAGCGAGGATAGGCCAAATTAATTTTTCTCTCTTATTTTACCCAAAACTGGATGATTAATATCTCCTCGGTTCTGTAAGGGACGTGGATGTCTAAATTCGATGGTGCGAAAAGTTCTTTCAATTAAGAGAGATTGAGGCGAAAACGTAAAAAAAACCTCTGATTACGCTGAATTATTTCGAAGAAAACATTGGATGAAAATTATAATTTTAAAATTTACCTGAAAATTTTATTGGAACCTTTTTAAGTAACATTGAATCTTAAAATCATGGATTTTCTAAAAAGAAAAATACTTATTCTGTGCACAAAGTCTACGAAAGGCCATGTAATTAACAAACAAAATAAATGTATGGCTTCAACCTATTGGCGTCAACCCAATAATGGCCCACTACTGGGCACGGGTCTCTCCTCTTGAGGAGGCCTAGAGCATACTCCACCACGCTGCTCCAATGCCTATTAATGACCCAGAACTGAGCCTGGGTTTTTTTTTTGAGGAAACCCAGAGCATATCACGCTGCTCCAGTGCGGATTGTAACAGAAGTTTTCAACCAACATGGCTACATCTAACAATTAATATCTTTCGATAACAACCGGGACCGATGACTTTACGTGCCCTTCGAAACACGGAAGCGCTCAAGATCTTTTTACCTCATGTCTAGCGGTCATCCATCCAAACCACGGCGCTCGCTTTTGTGAAAGGTCTGAAGTACCTACTCTTAACTCAGGCGCATTAAAAAAATAATTAAGAAACTTTTTAAACGTGTAAAACTAACAAAACATACCCAGAAAGATAGAAATAAATAAATAGCTAAAAATGAAAAACTTTAATAAAAACCTGTTAATACAGCTGTGACAGCATAGCAATATGAGTATAAAAGATAGGAAAATCTTAAAAAAAATGAAACAACAAATCAAATCAATGAATCTAAAATAACGTGTTACGCAACCCCCTAACGCTGATGCACACTTTGCACAGCCCTAGCGCGTAGCGAGAACGTAGCAACATGAGGAGCTGACGCAGCGCCTAAGACGGTCCCACATGTCGTGGGAATGGACGGGAATCCGTGTTCTTGCATCAAGACATAGATAATTTTAATTGTAATTTTTGATTCTTAATTAAATATTAAGATAAATTTTGAGTTTCTCTGCGCCTTCCGACCGCCTCCCACTTAACTAACGAACAAATAAAAAAAATGTAAATAAACAAATGTTTCTTTTTTGTTACAGATCAACAAAGATGCAGTACTACAAAGTGTTTGATGTTGTATTTTTCCTGGCGTTAGCTGCTTCAGTAGGTAAGTGTTAAAATGTTTAGTAAAATGTTACATATACAACTTTGGTATTGGTATTGAACATTTTCGTTAGTATAACCGTTAACTACAGGAGACATACCTAATTGTACTTATAAGGTATAACATACTTAGTTAAACTGTAAATTATCTGCTTACGTATCACGGATACATTCGATTTCAATATTTTAATTTTAACAATATTATAAATAACTAGCTGACCGGGCAAACGTTGTTCTGCCAAAAATTTTTAGAGGTAGGGGGTTAAAAACAAAGATATTTTCCGATTCTCCACCCTAGCCGATATGCACGCAAAGATTCACTAAAATCGTTCGAGCCGTTTCGGATGAGTTTAACATCAAAAAAGCGTGACACGAGAATTTTATATGTTAAATTATGTTGATTTTTTTTTTAAATATCGACATGGAGCATGATCATTTCGAGATACCTATATTAATTAAAGGGGATAAAAATAAGGTACTTAACACTCTTATTATTCAATGATACATTGACTAATTTTAAAACATATGAAATTAATATGGTAACCCACAAAAATAGTAATAATGTAAGATATTATAAAATAATACAATCATTACCACTGTAATGTAAAATAATCGTTTCAAAAAGATACGAAAATAATTTTTTATGTAAATTCATTCTCATAAAGAAAATATTATGGATACGGTACAGCATCTAACTTTAGCATGAAGTAACATAAAAAATGTAAATATTACATTTAAAACAAGATAAATTACATCATGCGAGGCAAGTTCCAAAACTTACAGTTCGTACATTTTTGGTCCAACTGCATCTGTACCTATTTCACAATTATTACTTAATATTTCGAAATAACTGGACTAAAATGGATCACGTTTACACATTACTTCTTTACACATACAACATAACATATAACATATAACATGTATATAACATCGCATTTAAGAATGCATGGATACGTAATATTTACAAATAATACATCTTATACGGATTTTAAAATGAATAAGAAAATGAATATATAATTGTCATTTCCCTTAATTAATTTAAAAGTAAAACTTTATTATTATTTTTTTAAATCTCGTACTTATTTTAAATCGTATACAATTTAGACTCACTACAAGAACATAATAATATTTTAGATTTAATTTAATTAACATTCATGTGCGTAAGTTTCAAAAATTAAATTTATCAATTCAGAAATATATCATATCGAATTCTTTGTATGAGTAACGTATGTAAAATAAGGGACAAGATTCTAATTAAAGTTAAACCTCAAAATCAAGATTCGTATATCTAACACATCATTGTATCATTTGGTTGACATATAATTATATTCAGTCAAAACAGGATGCGAGATACGAATAAAACAGACAGAAAGAGACGTGAGATATTCCATGTACTGTATTCTGTTATATTATCAAACGACCAGCGCAACCAGATTAACCCGTATACTCACTTTCACGTCTATCACGGTGAAAGGGTTAACACAGCTCAGGCGACATTGACACCAAAAATTATACAAAGTGTTTAACATGTTAATTGAGGTTCGCACATGTGTCCGTCAAACTGCGTTAAATTGGTGGCGCCACGGTAGCAACAGGGTAAAGGACTACACACTAGCTTTTGCCCGCAGCTTCGCCCGCGCCCAGCGGTAGAGATCGATTTTTTATAAATACTACTTACTTTTACTTAGTTAGATTTAGTTGCCTATGACTTAAGTCATTTACATGTATCATTTGATAGCGTGATTCAGAACTTGCAAATGAATTTTACGAACGCCATCTATTAACAAAATCTGGAACTAAATATCTAGCAACTAACAAAATATCGATCTCCCCGGCCCATGGGGATGTTTTACCGCGGTAAAAAGTAGCCTATGTTACTCTCCACCCACCTCACTATCTCCACACACAAAACCATACCATATAACAGCTTCGTTGCGACGTGAAAGCCGGACAAACAGACAAACAAACACACTTTCACAATTATAATATTAGTAGGGATTTGAAGTTTGGTATACAGGACTGTCACCGTCTAACTTCAATCCGCCAACAACTGCTACATTCATACCATACCCTTTGCCTATGCTAGCGCCAATTTACTGATTATAACTGGACACTCTTTCAACTTTCCCCTAATGAGTCAGTTTTTACCTCTATCCTCCATGGGTTCGCATCGCATAAGGGTGTAACTAAACTTCATCTTTGATAAATACATTAGTTTGATTAGGTTTCAACAATACTACCTAGAATTTTAGTTAAGCTACCTTGTTGCTGTATTGTAGAAGTACTTTAGAACTAAAAATTGTTTTTCGCAATTTAATTATATTTCATAATAATTACGTCTGAATACTTAATGGTCGAATAAAAATTTATGAAATTAATAAGTACATATTTATTGGCATATAAAACGAAGACTCCCGGGAATTGTGCATTTATTTCTCGAGCCTATTTTAACCTGATTATTGTGTAGTTGTTAATCTGAGATACTAGATCCATTCCTTTATTTTTAGCGTCATATTATCTCGTTTATCTGTCTCACTCTGCTACACATAATCTGCATATCTCTATATTTTCGCACTGTAATTTCGTCAACTTTATATTCAGAGACGCTTGCACGTTTTGGTGTGCGTTTAATAAAACTACCATATTTGTGTTTGTTATAATATTAATGCAATTAACAATTTACCGATGTCGGTGAACACATCTGTCAAAGTGTAAAGATGTGCAGAGGTGTAATAAGTCTATCAGTGATTGAAAAGGTTTTTTATGGAAATAGTCGGCAAATGAGCTGACGATCCACTTGATGGTAAGTGGCTATCGTCACCCATGGACATTAGCATTGTCAAAGACAACTGATGCGTGGCCGGTCAAGAAAGAGATAAGAAAAAAAAGAAAGAAAGAAAGCAGTTGCGATTGGTCAGAATCGGACAGGCCTGTGATACGGTTACGGATTTAGGCGGTTTTAGTACATAGTTAATTAAATGTGAGATTATTATGGACGAACGAATTCTTTCCCATCCAATTTCAATCCTTCTTTTTTTAACCCCCGACACTAAAGAGGGTTATAATTTTGACCCTGTCCTGTTTGATTCTGTCCTCTTGTATCTTGTCTATTTGTATTTGAATGGACCTAATTTGAAGCGGTTTTTTAAATTGAAAGCTAGATTTTTGGCTATATTTGGTTAAAAAGTGTCAGTACTTTTTATTTATAGTTAGGTTTTAATTTAACTAAACTTAACTTGCCTTATCCTATGATAATAAAATTTGCGCAGAGTATTTTCTAGGCTCGCCGCTTCCCGTCACACGAAAAATCATTATTACGTTACGTGGATTAATGTATTGTTTTAATTTTTTTTACTTTTTTGAATTTGTACGCTGCTACCTTTAATACATAATTATTACAATTATCTATACTATTACATAATTAATTATTAGATAACCGGAATAACAAACCGGATAGCACAGTTACTTGTACTTTGAAAATATAAGTCTTAGCGCATATAGGCATTAAAATATATTGTGAATACATATTTTTAATCTTTGAGAATTCGTTTAACATGCCAAATGGATATTTATTTTAAGAATTAATTGATGCCAATTTGCATATTATCCAAATATTCGGTCGTACTATCTACTTATGTTTTTGGTAATATTAAAGAGGGTTATAACTAGGGCAAATATTGATATTTAATTTCAACGATGATTTTTTAATACCTAATTCTGCATGTTGGTGAGCAGCGATGATGTCTCGGGCAATAAAGGACTATAACTTAGTAAAAGTTTATTATTAATGATACTAATTAAGTAATAGCATTACACAGAAAATAATAATAAGAAGAAAAGTCGGCGGCATTATAGCTAAGCAGCGATTTCTTCCAGGTTATCTAAGGAGTTTAGCATAAAAGATAAATGAAATGGTAGGCTATTCTTAATTTGGATACCCGCCCACATCATTGTACCAATTCAACAATATACCTAATTGAAGTAAAAATTAAGTACGACTTAGGTAAGAGACTTAAATAAGAGTTTGAATTATTACAAGAGTAATAAATACATAAGTATATAAATTGTTATTGATGTAATTTATTTGATTTTACCGATACTGCAAGGTTGTTCTGTTTTGTAACTCGACAGCGGAATCCGCGATGTGTGTCAAAATTCCTATCTTTAGTCGTTTGAAGTTCGAGTTCGAGATTCGCTTCACTTCGCAAGTGCGTACTAGATGATTAAAGAATGACATATTATGTAGATCAGAGTTCCCCAAACTTTTTTATGTCGTAGACCCCTTGCCATGTTTTTCCGTGTTGGGTAGACCCCCTACTTACCTGATATTGATTTCCTGTAAATTTCTAACTGTAGTGAAGTTTAGTGTTAAAAACTTAAAGTAAAAACACATGTTAATTTATACATTTATTAATTGAATTTAAATTAAAACTACTCAAAATAAAATTTTGTATCTGTTATGTAAAATATACGTAGCATTAAATAAACATTTTTACAAGTTCAAAATGTATTGCGACCACAAAGCGAATACCAACATCCTACAACTTACACAATTTTATAAACATATCGCACCTTTGGTGGAACAAGGGCACATCTTACAAAAAATCGTAAAATGACAAAAATTAAACAAAAAAATATTTTACACCTGCAAAGTACATGGCCATATTCACAAATACATGGGTCGTATCTCATGCAAAGAACAAACACTTTGAAGCAATAAAAAGACAAATAATACGACTCGGAATGCAAAAAAAATAACTTTGAAATGGCTCTCCTGTAAAATTACAAAAGTGCAGTTGAGCCCTTGTTCCACCAAAGGTGCGATATATAATATTTTTTTTACTTCATAGGTACTTTTATAAATCTTAATATATATAAACTAGCTGTTGCCCGCAGCTTCGCACGCGGAAATTATGCTTATCATATTATTTATTATCCCTTACAAAAGAAAATTTAAAAACAGGTTCATTTATATTGAAGTACTTATATTTAGGAATTTACATACTGAAACTTACGATACAATCACAGATTATTCCTCCGGGAGCGGGTTTGGAATAGTAAACAACATTAACTTTTTTCTTTTCCCTCTCCCTCTCCATCTCCCTCTCTCCCCTTGCCCTCTTCATCTCCCGCTCCCTGTCCCTTTTACTCTCCCGCTCCCTGTCTCACTCCCCTCGCTCTCCCTCTTCCTGTCCCACTCCCTGTCTCTTTCCTGCTCGAGGTCCTTCTCCCACCACATATCCCTCTCCCTCTCCCTTTCCCGCTCGAGGTCTTTCTCCCACTTCATATCCCTCTCCCTCTTCCTCTATCGCTCCCAGTCCCTCTCCCGCCCACACCCGCGCCCTCTCCCGATTTCTGTTTCGCTCCCACTCCCTCTCCCGCTCCCTGTCCCTCTCTATCTCCCTCTTCCGCTTCTTCTCCCTCTCCTGCTCCCTGTCCATTCTTAACTTAAAAAATGACGAAGTTGCTTACTAAGTTCATTCCCCTAAATTAACTCTTTAAGGGATGATTTTCCGAAAAAAATAAAATCTAAGTTAACTTTTGTTTATTACTATAAACTTACATAAAAAAAATCATATATTTTATAACTCTAAAACTGGCGAAGTTGATTTGTATGTAGTTGACTACCAACCCCTATTTTTAGGAGATGAATTTCGAGAAATCAGTGATACAGTTATTTTTGTGTCTAACTATAAGCTTATATACAAATTTTCGCCCTTCGTACTTCAAAACTGACGAAGTGTCCATACTAACTTTCGCACTCTTATTTAACCCTTAAGGGGATGACTTTCCAAAAAAACATAATACTTACAAATTTTGTTTCTAGTCTGGAGCTAATATGTAAATTTTCATGTTTTTAACTTCAAAAATGACGAAGTTGCCTACTAAGTTCAATTCAATAAATTAACCCTTTAAGGGATGATTTTCCAAAAAAATATATTAAAGTTAACTTTTGCTTATTACTATAAACCCACATAAAAAATTTCAAATTTATAAATCTAAAACTAAGAAAGTTGGTTTGTATGAAAGTGTCTTATAACCCTTATTTGTACCCCTTAGGGGATGAATTTCCAAAAATCCGTTCTTAGTGGACGTCTCCTTAGCATAAACTATCTCCCTGCCAAATTTCATCTTAATCGGTTCGGCAGTTTCTGAGATTTTTTGTTTAATCAGCGGTGTGTCGCTTTTCAATTTTATATATATAGATTACGTATCACGTTGTTTGTACACGATGGACTCCTAAACTACTTAACCGATTTTAATCAAATTTGCACACCGTGTGCAGTTTGATCCAACTTGAAAGATAGAATAGCTTACATCTCAATTTATAAAAAACTTTTGACAGAACAAAGTCTGTCCGGGCAGCTAGTAATGTATATGATTCACTATCGTGGACCCCCATTTTCATTTCATGGACCCCCAAATTTTTTTTCGCTGACGTAGACCCCTTGCAGGTTGTCATAGACCCCTAGGGGTCGATATAGACCACTTTGGGAATCACTGATGTAGATGATGCTAGTTCGCTTTCGAGTTTCAATTGAGTGAGCTTTGATTTCGAGTTTGTATTTTAGAGTTGAGTGAGCTTCGATTTCGAGTTTGTATTTTAGAGAGTAGCCCTCCGGATTGCGGTTTATTCAAATCCTGTAATCGTATTTTAATACGTCCTCGATTAAAGTAAGCTTGTGTTTGGGCACTGATTTATTCCGAAATAAACTCAATTTTGTTTTCAGCTGAAAATTGAAGGATGATTGAACATGGTCCTCTGAATTTATACGATTAATTTTCTCAAAACAATTCACCTAATAATAGAGAAAATACAAAATGGTTATTAAATCATAAAGTGTCATTCAGTCACAGATAGTACCTATAGCAATGATGGTAACAAAATAAACTGATGTTGAATATATTAACAAAATTATAGTCTGTGCTATTAATTTTATTTATGTACTAGCTTTTGCACGCGGCTTCGCCCGCGGTTGAGATCGATTTTTTACAAATCCCACGGGAACCCTGAACTTTTCCAGGATAAAGGTAGTCTATGTTTTAATTCAGGATATAGGCTATCTCCATTCTAAATTTCAGCCAAATCGGTTAAGTAATTTTCGCGTGAAAGCGTAGCAAACAAACTTACATTCACATTGATAATATTAAGTATGATACGATAACATTTTGAGGACGACAAGGTTAACAAATTGATAAGGATTTGGATAAGTTTATACCATTAGATGAGTAATGCCGATACTGACTACGGTATTATTTTGTTTAGGGACCTAGGGACACAATGAAGGGCACCAAAACCAATCGATGTTCGATGTCAAGAGCTTTTACTAAGTTATTACTAAGTACTTAGGTTGATGAGTGTGTCCCTTATTTTTTTACTTTTAGTTTGATAACTTGGTAAACAAGCACACCAAATTAAATACAGACATGCACACATACAAATAAACGTACATACAGGCAAATTACGAGTTTATTATTTATGTTTTCTTTGCCATTTCTTTTCCTTTATGACAAAAAAATTACGCTCTTTAGTACATCAGTCACATAATTACATGGACTTAAATATATGGACACGCTGTTCAGTACTTACAGTTTGTTCACCTGAGGTTACCCCAATTGGGTTCACCTCAGTTTAGTCTGTTGCGAGCAAGTAGCTGTCACGTTAAACTCCGACGTAAAACTCCGACTGTTCAAGAACACTTATTATTCTATATTGTGCACAGTTAAAACGTTCTCATTATTTACGTTTGAACTTTATTTCACTTTATTTAATCATAATTGGTAAGTAACTATATTTTTATTTACATTTTTAAAAATTATTTAGTGTCAAATATTTAATACCGCCATCTTTAACCAAACTTGACAGAACGAACACAGAGTACTTAATCACTACGGAACAGGGTGCCGGCACCATAGGCAGGCGCATAGTGACTCTGTGATTGAGTACTCTGTGGTTGGCGAATGAGACACGAATTTTGTATGGTACAGCGTGTCTATATATTTAAGTCTATGCATAATTATGATATGGTACATGTTACGTTCTTGAGTAGTTTTTTTGTATTTTCAAGTTTAATAACCTATTTTGTTTTATCTGACCTCTTTACATGGTTGCAATCAGAACCATTGATTAAAAAGGGTTTAGGTGCTTTATTTCATTGTTTGATGTATCTCGGGCGTGTTGCTGTAGAATTCTGGGCCGAACCTGACTGGAATCAAGTATTTCATCAAATTGGCAATCTGCCACACGCAGGCTTGCTTTAAACCTGACCGTGTAATGCCACAACGGCATTGCTACAAATATTATTAGTGTTGTAAACTGTTACACTCGTAGTTCAGTGGTTTGGTGTTCTAGAGGGACCTGAGTTCAAATTATTATGTGAAACTTGCGCTCTGATTTGCCCGCTTTTCCCGGGATAATAAACACCCCATATCCTATCCTGGATGTCTACCTGTGTGTTTTTCATGAAGATCCGTTCGATGGTTATTGCGTCAAAAGTAACAAACATCTTCACAAACTTTCATATTGATAAATAATAGCAGCAGGATAATTTGAAAAGAAGAATAATCTATATTGTTCTTTTCAAAGCGTCTATCCCACTAGTCACGTTGATTTGTTCCGTGACGGGACTTGTCCCGTGCGACTTGTGAGACTCATATTTTTATTATTTTTAGTGTCAGTAGTCCCGTTGGCAAATTCTTAGACCTTGTCAACACCCACAGTCTTAGACCACGTCAAAAATAATGCGGTGGAACAAATTATATTATTTTCCTTTTACTTTCTCTTAGTTCTTTTGTAAAATATTTTAATACGTGTGTCTATTTATAAAATAAGACAAAATAGAACCGAACTTTTCCTTCTCAATTCGTCACCCGATTTATTATAACTGTCAATGTCATTAATATGTTCCTGGTATTAATTATTAATTATCTTTCCGTGAATAATGCAATCAGCTACTACCCGCTTGGTTGAGTCAGCTCGACTCGTTGGCGTCAGGCTTGACAGTCCTTTTAACCGACTTCAAAAAAAGGAGGAGGTTCTCAATTCGGCTATATTGTTTTTTATGTGTACTTTATAACATTTTACTGGATGTACCGACTTTGATGATTCTTTTTATATTCGAAAGCTGGTGCTTATCATGTAGTCCCATTAATATTTGAGCGAGATCTGACGAGTTTTTGACTTTTCCCTAATTTTGAGGTCGGTTGTTTTTTGTCAGTAGGTAATAATTTATTTCTTTTTTGGTTACGATTAAGGAGCTTTTCTGATACTGTTTGGTGTCAGAGTTGCGGGTAAGAATTATAAGTCATGAATATTATCTACTGGTATTATTATCTTTCCGTGAAGCCTGCAGATAGCTACTACCTTCTTGCTTGAGTCAGCTCTTCGGGGTCAAGCTTCAGAGACTTTTCTTACTTTCTTGTCTCTTCTGCTTTGCCCGACATCCCATCGATGGTGCCTTTGGTTAACCACTTACCATCTGACGGCTGGTTTGTCAATTATTCCATAAAAAGGCATGGGGAAACGTAAAGGAGAACTGACTCATATGGGAGGAAAGTTGAAAAAGTGTCCAGTTATAAGCAGTAAATTGGCGCTAGCGTAGGTAAAGGGTATGAATGTAGCAGTTGTTGACGGATTGAAGTTAGACAGTGACAGTCCTGTTTAACAAACTTCAACTGTGTACGTAGTTCTACCCTGTATGACCCTGTTGCTATCGTGGCACCACCGATTTAACGCAGTTTGACAGACACTTTTGCACAACAGCAACAGAGTCATTTCCCCTTTACCTCTATACTCCATGAAAGAGGGTATAAATTACTCGTCTTACAAAAATCAATAGTTATATTTCGATACGGAGCAATTTGAAAGCGTAACAAATATGTTTCTTGAAGGAACGAACTTGCCTTTTGAAATGTTGTATGAACAAACTACTAAACAACATAACACCTGATATTACGAATGTAACATTGGAAAAACCTGATCACGAATTTGTATTTTTAAACGGAGTCGCATTAATTTTTATCTTCTCTAATGATGCAAAAACTCTGAAACATCCGCCTCACGTAATTACAATGTCTTTTTATTTATGATGAATGATTGTTCCCCATGGGGGTTTAATTATTTATAATGTCAAAAAATTCGTCTCAGAAACCTAAAAACTGACTGTAATATTAACAAATATTCACACTTATCATTAGATTTTCTTGCGATACCGTTTTAGACAGATAATAATTTCAAAGAAATGTGTTTTGGCCTATCCATTACCTGTAATAACATTATCTTTATGAACAATAACAATTTCAAAATATAGTTATATTAAATATTTAATACAGTTTTACCCGTAAAATTTCGTGTTCTTGAAAATTGTTACCTTAACCACATTTAATAGTTGCTTTCAGGAAATCCATTGTTAAATAAACATATTTACATAAAGTTTAAAATTTGTTGATTGTGAAATATTTATATTTATAAGCGAGGAAAAGCCAGATAAAACAAACGACTGTTTTAGGCTATCATAGGATAGTTATGTAAAATTCTCGCAGCTCACAGCGTGAAATTGATTAGTTTTGGCATAAAATTTTGAATAAACATTTATGATTACTAATGACTTTATTAAGACTATAAAGTATAATTAATAGTGATGTTCATATTATTTTTATATGATTTAATTGTATAACCTGTTGTCTTCTTGCTGTTGGTGTTTGATTAAAGTTGATTTCTTAACTACCTTGTTATTTTATTACAGATGCAAAAGGAATCAATTCACAGACAGATGCAGAATCATCCACACGACATACATTAGAAACAGCAAAAGCAGAAGATATCAATAAAAGTTATCTTGGATTAATACAAAATATTACCAATGCATTGAATAATAGCAACAGCAACTTAAATTTCGATGTGAGTGAAGTTATAGACACTAATTATGGTAATGTAAAAGTTTTGAACAACAGTGAAATAAGAATACCAGAAAGCGCGTCTAAAGTTATTTTCCCAGTTGTATCGAACCAACCTTACAATGATTTTAATTATCGAATAAAGACAAGACCAGCACATATAACTACAGAGGCTCCGACAGATTACAAACTTGAAATGATGAGGCAAGCTATATTACAGAAGCAAAACAAAAAATCTGAGTTTAAAGCCCATGTACAATACGATGAAGTGACTGGTGAGTTAATTGGTGGAGATCATCCGTGTCATAGAGAATGCAGGGAAGGTGAAGAACCTATGATATGTTACTATCATTTTAACCTTGAATGGTACCAAACTATGAGTAAAGCTTGCTACGACTGCCCATACAATGCTTCGGATTGTTCAAGACTTGACTGTATTCCTGCTGATGGAATAAACAGAGCTATAAATGTTGTTAATAGAAAAATGCCAGGACCAGCTATCGAGGTAAGTGTATCATGGTGTATGAAGATTTAATCACATTATGGAGTCATGAGTCCGAATTACAATGACAACATATTCTGAGAACATCATAGGAAAATTTTGTATGACAGATTTCCTCAAGATGTTTTTGTTCACTGGAGTAAATGCAGTAGTATACTCGTAGAATGCAAATATTTTCCACCCTATACCCTAGAACATATTTTTTTAGGCAACCCATTCGTGACACTTTTCTTTGCGTAAAATATTTGATATAAAACAATTTTTATCCGGTAAGCAGATGGGTGCAGAAGCGCCTTTAATACGGATCTTACACTATAAGACTACTAGCAAAAATACTGACATTAGAAAAAATTTCAGGTATGCCAACATGACAGAATCATAGTGGACGTGGAAAACGATCTGATGACTGAGGGTACCACCGTCCACTGGCATGGTCAGCATCAACGAGGAACCCCCTACATGGACGGCACGCCTTACGTCACTCAGTGCCCTATCTTACCTGAGTCTAGTTTCAGGTAAATACTCATCCATCTATCCATTCACCAGCCTTTTGAGGTCCACTGCTGGACATAGACCTCCCATAATCTACGCCACTCAGACCGGTCCTGAGCCTTCTGAATCCAGCGGATACTCGGTGTCTTCTTCAGGTCGTCAGTCTACCTGGTCAGGGGGCGTCATGTGCTCCTTTTACCGAGGCGTGGTCTCCATTCGAGGATCTTTCTTCCCCAACGGTTTTCGGTCCTTCGAGCTATGTAGCCAACCCATTGCCACTTCAGCCAGCTAATTCTCTGAGCTATAAAATACTCATACCAATAAATAAATATATCAGTAAATTACCCAAGTCAACACGTGACTTACCTATAGAAGTATGCAAGTGGCATATGAAAGCACAGCTTGTAGTAGGTAAAGGTTAATACAGTATAGACAATTATGTAAATGGCAAGAACACCTGGAAATAGCTATGCCGCTTCCAGTCTCGCGTATGTTAGAAGAATATTTTGTAATAATATTACAATATTATGTGTTATTTTTAACTTCAAAAAAGGATATTAAATTCGACCGTATGTATTTCTTTTAATGTTTGTTACCTCAGAACTTTCGACTGGGCGAACAGATTCTGATGATTCTTTTTGTAATCGAAAGCTGGTGCTTGTCATGTGGTCCCATTTGACCCAGATCGGATGAGTAGATTTTGAGTTATTTTGAAGTCGGTTATTTTTTTCTTCACCAGGTGGATCATCAATGCGGTAATTGATGCAATACAGTATTACCCAATTCCCCTTTATTATACAGTCAATATTTAAAGAAATGTATTATTTCAGGTACCAGTTCAACGCATCCCACTCTGGGACCCATTTCTGGCACTCCCACTCCGGTATGCAACGTGCTGACGGTGCAGCGGGTGCCTTCATCATCAGGAAACCCAAGACACAGGATCCGCATGGCGGTCTTTATGACTATGACAGGTAATAATTACTGTGGCTCTAAATAGTATATGGAGTAATAAGAGTGCGACGCAAACCACATGGCGCATGAAAAGAATGAACAGGCAATTTCTTACGCGTCGCTCTTACAATATAATAACAACAACAAAATCCTCTTTATTGTACACCAAAATTATATATAAATACATTTGATAATACAGGAATTAGTACAATAGCCGGTCTTATTGCTTAAATAGCAATCTCTTCCAGACAACTTGTTAAGCTATTAGCTTACAAAGTTAAGTGAACAATTTTGGAATCAGGGTAGGGTGCTTGAGAATAAATTAATGTTTATCAGCAGCTAGTATTAGGTAGGTATGGAGACTACAAAAAAGAGTAGAGAACGATTTAGGATACGATTAAGGGTAAGAAATAGAAAAGAAAAGATTAGAGCGACAGCAAGCGACAGGTAATAATTTTTCACTTGAATCTAACATCGTGTTACACAAGTGCTGGAGCACCAGGTGTTGCCTTGGAGCTTGAGACTCGCAAGAGTCAAATGATCACGTGTTGAACGCTAAATAAATGTATGTTTTAAATGCTATATGGGGTGATAATATGGTAGGAACGCAAGACCATAAATTATCGTAACCAAAGCATCTGAGAAGGTTGTTATATTATGTCTAACTGAAAACTTTATACAAAACTTAGTTCGCATTTAATTGGACAGGAAGTGACAAAATATTTTTTACTCTTTGAAATAAAAATTGATGAGTTACATTTTACTTTTATTATGATAGATTACGTAAATACTAATTACTAGAAAATATCCGGTTTTCCTTCAAACTACATGTCAGTGCTAGCTTTTAATTTTGACGAAGATTCTCATTAAAGTTTCACAAACTCGTTAGTGGGACCATGGCCCGGGTGAGCTCCACACTTCGTCAGAGGGCTTTACAGTTTTAAACGTGTTTCACTTTCGTGCTATCATTATTCAGAATAGCCCAACTTGTGATGGTGAGTTTGGTATTTCATCCTAGCCAAGTGATCTTACGCTAAATCAATAGGGTCACTAATGTGGTAATTTCAATCTCACAAATTAAATTTCTGTCATGTTCAAACGTCTGTTTTATTCAAGCTAAGTTTCATACAAAGATCATTACGTTAAGTTTGCGAAAAATTGTACTTATATCTAATCATTTATTACAGTTATTCATACATAATTGATTGTATGAATAATAATAATAAATAAACGCTTACACACTCATACCCACACGTAGATTTTTAGCTGTGTCGCGGGCATGGACGACGAATTTCACATAATTTCAAATAACACAATATTTATCTGTCCCATAAATAGCTAAATTAATAAATAATACGTTACTATTGATAACCATTGATTATATTTCAAAGATAGTTAAATAAATTGTTCCCAACTTAATTTTGTAAAAACTAAATTACTCCGCAATATCAAACAGACCACACGTCATGGGTGAAATCTATAAAGCGCTCTTAGACTTGAACTTTGCACAGACAACAGTCTGTAAGTTAGGTATATAATGACATTTACAATAGTTACCGGTTATCCGATCCCACTATGTTTTATAGTCCTGTGATACACGTCTTGTTAGTTTTTAGTACAAGAGCAATGCGCAATGCAATCCGCTAAAGTCTGGTTTACACCTATTTTACATTATAATATCATTGGTTTACATGTATTAAGTAGATAACTAAATTTTAACAAAATTTTAAGTAAATTAATACGTGTACTAAACGTGTAATAAACAGATAATTTAGTCCCTTTTTAGTTAAAATTTAGTAAAAATTTAGATATCTACTTAATTATTTAATACGTGTAAACCGAACATAACCGAGATAAATATTTATGTGTATCACCATAACTTTAGCTTTACCTTAGCAACGGTTATCATAGCAACGAAAGTACCAATTATTCCAAGCTATAAACCTCAAAACCAGTTTTGCGGCCACAGTTATACCTACCTACTCTACAATAATTAAATTACATTTTCTTGCTATGACGTCACGATGTGTCATCGTTGGGTCTTCCCCTACCTCAGTAGTAGGTACCTACGGTACATTAACCTTATCACCTTGTCAGAACCGGTTTTGCCTTTGAAGTCTTTAATAAGCGACCCTGATTCCATATCAGTTACGTTGCCATATTATGTTATCTCACAAGAACGGCAATGATGAAAGGAAAGCGTTTGTTTTTATGTGAACGTTCTTACTATCGCTGTGAATACTAGCGCTTTGCCCGCGGTTTTTACCGCGTTTTCCTGCCCTATATCTTATTCCAGATCATGTTCTACATGGGTGCTAAATTTCATGAAAATACGTTCAGTATATTTTGCGTGTTGTGTCTAACAAACATCCCCACAAACATTCACATTTATAAGTTTAGTAGTATTGGTATGAATATTAATTTGTTAATTTATTTACAGATCAGAACATGTAATGATCGTGACTGATTGGATCCATGAGCTGTCAGTAGGGATGTTTACTGATCACCATCATTCCAAAGGTGATAACAAGCCGCCAACCTTACTGATCAACGGTGTTGGTAGATTCAAGATTTTCAATGAAACCGTCAAGCCAATGTATATGAGGTCTGCAAGGTTTAATGTTGAACAGGTAAGTTAATACATGAAAAGAAAACCTTTTTAAGAATAAAACGTGCACAAGAGACTAACCCCCGTATTCAAGAACAATACTTTAATTCATAAGTAAAGAAGCAATACTATGCAAAGTAAGTAATTTCTCACTGCGTTCGTTATGGCAAGTCTTCTATTTCATAATCGACACCTAATTATTACTTGACTGGCGAACGCTTAGTACTGAATACCTACGGCCCTGTAATTGGTCCATTTGATGTGGCAAACTTCAATCTAGTCATTTGACAAAGGTAAAAGACAAAGATAGCAGTACAAACAATCGATCCTTTCTTTCTATTTTGATAGAAGTCAAACCAACACTATGCGTTCGGTAAAATAGCTCGTCAGGCACTTTATCGATTTTGACAAACGCATAGCGATGGATTCCACTCAAGTATTGTTTATGAACTGGTTTTAATGCTACTATGCACTCGCAAACACTGTGAGACCTCACAGTGCTGTTCTTGTATACGGGCGTAAGGGTAAGATCTATAAAGCGAACTTAGACTTGAGCTTTGCTCAAACAACAGTCAATTGTACAATAACTGACACTTTTAAAACATAAATTAAAAAGTCATTCTATAAAACGGCTAACGTTACCTATGGTTGATTTATTACCATTAGTTTTGTTTGGATTATTTTAAGTTTGAACACTGAACAAATAATAGTACTTATGTATATATGTATAAATAGGGTTTGAGCGGTTTATTAATCTCATCCTTAGCACCTATATTACACTATCATAATTATCACTAGTAGTTAGTATGGTATCCTATAGATATGGATTTAGGAAAGGAGTACAGTCATAATAATTGGAATAGATAGAAGTAGGTATGTTACAATTACTAGGTCTTAGCAACTTCTTTTGTATATTGTAAAACCTAATGCCTAAAAGTAGACGATCTTCATATTGAGCCTTTATGAACTATTGAAGAATTTCAGGCGCTGTTACTAACACTGACAGAAACATCGTGCATAATAATAATATCAAAATAAACAGTTGTATTATATGAATATTGAATTTGTGGATTTTGCATTTCCATTGGTAAAACAGTGTACTGTATAAACAATGAATTAAAACTGAAAATCGCCTGATTGATGAGTCATTTAACAACGACGTATTAAGCTCATAGGTACATGGTATTGCATTAATTTAATTATATTTTGTGACCTTATTCAATCCATGGTTGTGATTTTCTGTTTGCGCGTGATGAATAATGATGCATTTCATTTAGTTACCTATGTGTTTCTGTTTAAAAAGTCCTGGATGCTTATACCTAAGTGCTAGGACTAGTATTCGGAATTCGATCAAAATTCAAAAGCATAGTTAAAAATTTGAGTTGGTTTCTTATTCAAACACATAACTTACTTTAATTTAAATATCTATTCTGATATTTGTCTGCTACTATCTACATTATATTTGTTTTATATTGATCTGTTGTGTACTATACCTTTTCTTTTATATATCAATTTTCTTCATTCCTTTCTTGTTTACTACACGTTTTCACAAAGTAAATTCAGTAAGTACCATCTGGTACATATTTTAAATTTTAAAATCGTATCTGCACTAGAACATTGTTATTAATCTTTGACAGGCGCTTCATTTTAACGTTTTAATTTTATTATCCTGGTTACTTATCAATTTACGGGATATGAAATATTGTATATATTAATTTATTTAATCAATTTTATAAATAAGCTAAAATACGGTATGCCAAATTTTGACAGCTCTAGACTTTTCCAGTACAATAAATATTCATTATGTCACTATGTCATCAATATAACACCCACGTACATTTTATAACTATGGAATGTATTAACGTTTAAACTAATATTTAACTTTATTACCAGGGCTACAAGTACCGTTTTCGGGTGATCAACGCTGAGTTCCTGAACTGTCCTATTGAGATGTCGATAGATGGCCATAACATTACTGTCATCGCGTCTGATGGGTACGATCTTCAGCCGATAACTGGTAAGTTGCAGTTTGGTCCTCTTATACTACTTCATATTTATCTGCTTCACCCGCGTTTTACGGATTGAAGTATTCTATATGTTATTTCAATTCATGGTCTACCAGTGTGCAAATTTTTAGCAGAAAATGTTCAGCAAATTTTCATCAGAGTACTATATAACAAAAGTTTCCAAATTAGTTAATAAATTGCGGAGTTCTGGAGTAACAAGCATTTTAAAAACCAAGCGAATTTGGAATTTTTAATCCTCCTTTTTTGAAGTCGGTTAAAACACACAAGTTAGATCAAAACAAGCCTATTATAAAAAATCATAAAATTATTTATGCAACAAAAGGAATGGTTGTTACACTAGAGTATGCTTTGAAAATAAAATCTTCCTTGAAAGCGGAGGAAACAGGCACTTTAAAATTAACAATTGAACACGTTGAAGGAACTTTTTATAATGAATTCAACACAATAAACGCTAAGCGAGTTGGACAGGAGTCGCAGTGTTTTCACACCGATATTTTCATTATCTACCCTGTTTATATTTAAATCAACTTAGCTTCGGCTCTACTAATCACTGTAATCCAATTCCGTATGGGGTGTTAAATAAGAACAAGGTTTGAGTTTTAGACTCCTCCAATCGATTTTAAAAATGGGTGTAATTTTGTTATTAGTGTATGACTGTGTATAAGGTGCAAATTTTAAAAGTCCTTAAAAAAACCTTTTTGGAATTTTTCAAGTTGAAAGTGAATATGAGGAAGAAGTGCTATTCTATTGGCTCTTCAATAATATTACTTTTACTTTGCACCATGATAATATTTCCCGTTCTCATAACGTTCACATCAATAATAATCCCTACTACTACATGATCAATACTCAGATCAATGATATGGTATGATTAAAGAAATAAAAGGATCAATATTAGTATCCCATTGAATGTCCCACACGCAAAAATAGATTGATACATTCCTTCTAAATATTTAGTTTTTCTTCATGACTTCTTGTATCTTATTGCATCTGCATCAGTCGATCGTTGTAGAACAGAAGAGGTTTCTTGCCGACAAATAAAACATATTGTCAAAGCGCTGCTGAAAAGGGAAAACAAAATAAAATTAACAAATCTAAATTTCTTTCCAATAAATCTTTTCATTTCCGTTACGACTGAAATAATGAAGGAATAATACGTACGAATCATTCTTTACTTTTCCGTTCAGGCTATTGTTCGATCCGAGTCGAGTTTAATGAAGTATTGAGTATTGAGTCTTTCGCAATCGAGAGATTGCGAAAAAATATCGAGTACAAAAACAAAGCAACGAAATGTTTCATCATTGATTCGTATCTTTTGTATTATAATAAATTGTAAAGTACCTACTCGTACATAGGATTTATTGTGATGTTCTTTTCTTCTTATTAATTTATTATTGGTTGAAATTAACTCATCGTAGACTGAGAAGATTTTATTATGATACGTGTAGTCGTGTACTCATACTCACTATATGTATGACGTACTTACGGTTAAATTGAGCTTAGCTATAGCACAGAAGAAATTATAATACTAGTTATAATGCTATAGCACCCTATAGTCGAATGACAAATTCACTGGACCAATTTGACAGAATCTATAAATGTTACTTTGTGAAATAATATTGCCGTAGTATCTAATAGTGACTTCTTGGTCCCTAAAAGATACATGTTTCAAATCATAACGTATCAATGTTTCACACTAGGATCGGTTATATCATGACACTATTAATTTTTCGTATAAAACTAATTACACTGTATTTGTATTTAATTACAATGTCAATTTGATCCAGTGGATTCGTGATTCGACTGTTAGTTCTTCTGCTAGCTAGCTAAGTTATGATAAGTGGATGAGGTATCAAATTAAAAATTATAGGTAGGTATACATATAGCGATAATGATATAATTATGTTTTTCGAAGACTGTTGAAATGAAATGAAATAATCTTTTATTCATGTAAGTATCACTGACACACTTATGCACGTCATTTTTTTAATCTACTTTTCGGAAAGGTGCTTTGTCATGGAGCAGAAGAAAGGTCGTAAAGAAGTTCTCTTGAAGTCGGTTAGTTTTTTGTTAATTTAATATCGATTGAACACACAATGACATGACAGTTTTCCAATGACTACAAAGGATTCACGTTTTGGGTTCGACGAGAAAAAACTTAGGTATATAAGTTATTGAGCGGTGATAACCTAGTGGTTGTTTGCTAGTCTCCTACACACAGGTGCCTGGGTTCGAATTTCGTACGCACCTCAATCTTTATGCCACATTAATAAATATTTCGATATTATATCATAGTATGTGACAATTTCTCATTGACACTATTGTCATAGTGGCAAATCATTGTCGCGATAATTTTTTTTCGTTTACGTTTACACGTTTACACGGTTTCACGTTTACAATTGTAATTTTATTTCTCATAATTTTAATTGTCTACTTCGGACATAGATCATAAAACAAGTGTAGAGCGTCAATTCGACAAATGTACATACAAAACTTTATGTCTCGTATAAATCTCCTGGTAAAGATGGGATTCCTGCCGAGTTTCTCAAAAACTTGGGCTATAATGGTCTACAACAACTACTAAAGCCATGTAATTCAGTCTGAAAGACTAGAAGGTGGCCTGAAACCTGGACAGAATCAGTATTTGTTCCACTGCACAAGAAAGGTTCCACCAAAGATTGTGGTAACTACAGAACACTTGCACTTATACCGCATGTTAGTAAAATCCTCTTGTACATAATCAATCGCAAGTTTAAACACTTTCTTGACTGCCAAATCCCAGAAGAGCAAGCGGGTTTCGTCAAAGGCAGAAGCACAATGGAGCAAATCTAAAATATCCGCCAGATAATCGAGAAGAGCCGTGAGTTCAACAGCCCTGTGATACTTTGCTTTGTCGACTATAATAAAGCTTTTGATTGGGTACAATGGGATAAACTGTGGAGTGTGATAAAGGAAATGGGTACGCCTCGACATCTTATTGAACTGATCCACAATCTCTACATCAATAACCGCTCATTCGTCAAACTGGACAACGACTACTTAAATGCATTCTCTATCAATAAAGGCGTTAAGCAAGGATGCATTCTCTCACATCTACTTTTTAACATATTATACGGTGAGAATATAATTCGCAAAGCCCTGGAGGACTGGAATAGAGGTTTCGCCGTTGGTGGGAAACGCATTTGTACCCTGCGATATGCGGATGATACAGTACTTCTCGCTACATACTTTACTGACATGAAGGAGATACTGTACAGGCTGGAGTAGAGAGTGAGAAACTAGGAATAACAATAATTAGACAGAAAACCAAATTGATGGTAGTGGATCGTGCCGGTAAACTGTAGGAAGTCCAAAACGACCAGGGTATCGACATCATAGACGATTTTATTTATTTGGGATCTAATATAAATATAGAGGGAAGCTGTGTCTCGAGAGATTAAACGGAGAATAGCGATGGCTAAATAGGCAATGACACGCCTCCAGAACATCTGGATTTGGATCTGGAAACCGGGGAATAAGCTATAAAACTAAAGCTCGATTAGTCAAAGCCTTGATATTCCCAATCTTCCTCTACGGAGTCGAGACTTAGACAATATGCACAAGAGAGAGACAGCGAATAAATGCATTCGAGATGTGGTGCTGGAGGCGCATGCACCGAATACCATGGACGGCTAAACGCAGAAATGTATCTATTCTCTCCCAATTGGGCATAAAGACTCGAATGTCCACCATATGCTTACAGCGCATTCTCACTTATTTCAGCCATATAATGCGTAGGGGGGATGGTAATCCAGAAAAACTGGTCATTGTTGGCAATACTGAAGGCAAAAAAGATCACGTGGCCGGTCGCCAACACGACGCGACGGTCTGACCAAGTAAAGGAAACCATCTCATCCAAATTATATCATGTGGTGAGGGCTGCTTCAGACCGGAACCGATGGAGACTGATTGTCCATTTAAGGGTTCCCAGTGACCACGATCCTCAGTAAGGGACCGATTAAAGAAGAAAAACTTTATGTTTTATTGTAAAAACCAATGATATTGTACCTATGTATAAAAAGAGGGTAAAAACATAATATTAATAATAATAAATTTATTCATCAAATTATTTTCTTTCCCTCTAGAGTTCAATATGACTTGTTATCGTAGCTCGTTTAAAATAACAATTCTCTTAGAAATGTGTTAGTTATTGGATGTAGCAAAGAACACGACAGGGAGCTTTGAATTTTAACGCTTGTTTTAGTATCTTATGTTATACGTTATGTCTGTTTTAGTATGGAGTTATGTAATATTATATTAAACAAAACAACCGCTTTCTCGCTAAAAAATAAAGGAGAGACATAATAGAATAAAGTTAGATTTTAAATCTAATACATAAAAATCTCACGTCACGGTATTTGGGGTCGCAATCCTGCAAAACGGCTCCATGGATTTTAATGGATTTTTTTGTGTATATTTGTTAGATATGAGAATAGGTGGTAAAGTACATATAATTCACACCGCTAGGTGATTACGGTGTCAAAATACAGAAATTTTTGGCAGAACAGTAGCGTTTGCCAAGTCAGCAAGTAATATAATAGCTAAGTTGATTGTCTAAAATATGTTGTGCGATCTATTTATTTCATATCTTCATAAATCAAATAATATTTCATAATAATTGGGATTTGTTTTCTTTTTAGATGAAAATAATTTACAAAAATAACTTCCTTCGTCTTTTTTCTCTTCTCTCTGAAGACGGAAATCAATTGAAGTAGAAATCTCTGTCACTAGTATTTTTTCTAAAAACTACTTTAAGCTTCACTTAACTGCATTATGTTTCCATAAGTTGTCAACAATTTCCTTCCCATCGCAGTCCCATCATATTATGTATAATATTATCCCAATTTTGCATTGTCATCAGAGCCTAAACAATTAACAAGTGGATAAATTGGGTTCTTGTAAACTCGTCACATAGTAAACTTTGCACGAAAAAAAGAATGTGTAAACCCACAATTCTAATTTATAATTGTTAACTCGTTACATTCTTTATTCCGCACGGATAGCAGAAAAATTAAACAATAAGTACGTAGAATAACAAGTAGGTAGGCAAGATAAATAAAACCGTTTAAAAAGATTTGAATTGAATCCTAACAATAAATCTTAACAATCATCTTAACAATAAAGCCAAAGATAACAAGAAAGATACAAAAATATGTTAGAAATATGTACTGTCTCCATCCCATTTGGTTCTGCAAACCAATCTCAGGAATAGATTTAAGAAAATACGAGGAACAGCCGTCGGCATACCGCGAGCTCTTCACATCTCCGCTAGCATTAATTTAAGGGCAGGAATAGAGGTGCTACTAGACTGTAGACTGAAGAGCTTGTAAGCTTAGGTACTTGTAAATTAGGTGCTTATAGACTGTGGTGCTTATTTGTAGACTGTGGTATAGAAGGTAGACTGTAGACTGAGGTGCTAGGTTTAAAAATCAGGCAACTAAATACATTCACTATACTACCGACTTTTTTAGAAAAATATATTGATTTGAGAACAAAATACATTTTATATCAAAGTTTTGATAAGTACACTGAGAAATACTTTATGTTTCGAATTTTTTATTTACAAGTTTAAATATTGACACACAATATTTGAAAGTAATGAATCACTATGCGAATAATAATAATAAATTGATCAATCAAATCAGTCAATAAGCGTACTTTTCAAAGCATTCTTCGTGATTGTTAACGCGTGTTTGATAGTCTTGACGTATTGTCAGTTGTGAGTATAGAATTATTAACATTAATAAACGCCCGAATTTATTTATTACGTTCCCTGAAGCTTATCAAAGCTACATTTGAAGACTCAACATTATTAATTAACACATTTTTTTTTGGTTATCTGATTTCCAATTTCAAATAAGTGACTAAGTTTGATTCATGGATTGTGTGTGATCCTATCGTTTAATCCTACTTACCACTTATTATGCATTACCATAGGACTCCATGTACTTTATCAATAAGCGAACTCTGAAGCTTTCTTCTCTTTCTTCTTTTTAATTAAATTATTCTAATTAAAATATTTTAATTAAATTATTTTATCTATGTCCCAGACCACGGAAAATCAATTGAGTAGATTCCGTCATCCACTGTCGCGCTGTCTGAAATGACCCTTACGCGAAACGGTCGGATATTATTTTCATAAAATCACAAATTGCAGTTGTGCTCCGCTAAAACATTTCACCGTTCATTGTCCTACTGTGTGATGCATCTTGTTCACAACTGGGTCAACTCAGCGCTTAACGAATATTTTATATGATAACTATCACTCACAAATGCAAAAAAGTCGAAATTATTCTAAAGGACATCTAGATATAAACTGGGGTAAAATGCATCCTATACTATTCTAATTCATAATGGTCTGTCTGTGTGCTAAAATTTTATCTTGATCAGTAAAAAGGTTAATGCGTGATGGAAATACAAACATCCAAACATCTTCACAAAGTTTCACATTTATAATATTATAATATTGCTTTAGTTTAGTAGAAAACTTATTAGTAGTTTATAGTATGTAGGATAATTACTTACTAGTGTTCACCTAATTTGATAAAAGTACAACTGGTTAACACAGTAATCTGTCCATCCATCCATCAACCCTTGTTGGTCCACTGCAGGCTGGACATAGGCCTTCCCAGATAATACAGTAAGCTACCAAACAAAACAAATGCAAATCAGTTGACTAGTCTACTCGATAAGTTCAAAATGGTTGAAATTAGAGATACTGCTCTTAAAAATACGTGCGATAGCTCATTCTGTTCGGAATGATGTCTAGAAAAATGTTTCGGAAGCGTTTACCAGCCCGTAAAAAATTGCAAAAGTTATTGACAAAATAAAGTTGAAAAAAAAAAGTATTTTGTTTTTGGTAATCACTTCGAAACTATTAATATTTAAGAAATTTTAAAACAAGATTCTTAAAGTAGAGGAAATTTCCAAACAATGACTCGCGACTCTCGGAACTCTATCTCCATTATTTATAACTTTAATTTAACGCTGAAAATGGGTCTCCACGCTGCATTTTTAGGTTGCGCGTGCGGCGTCAAAACCGAGTTCGTCACACTCAATAATTTTTTAAGGTATTAATTATTAATTTAAAAAAATAAAAAAAATATGGTGTATTCGAAACACTTCAAAGAATTTGCTCCCGTAGGAAATTTTGCTTAAAGTTAATTTTTCAACAAGTTAGACGATTGTTAATTAACTAAATTTTCTCGAACTTCCATTTTCATTGTACATTAAAAAAAATGTTTAAGTAATTGTCCTATAAATTTTTCGCTTCGTGGAGCCCTTCTTATATACATGCTTAACGAGATCACGTCATAAAAGTTTAAAAAGTTTTAATACTTTGTGTATAATAATTTTATAAGTTGAACAAAAAATGAAAAATCCAAATAATATTATTGAAAATATTTTTTTCTCAATTTATTATTACATAATCGTTTTGGCATTCATAAAAGACATTTAATGACTTGAAAAAAAAAATTCCCTCATTTTTTATAATTTTTTTTTTATAAACAAATAGACTATTTCAATGCTTTCAAGAAAAAATTTCTTAATATCTTATTATTTACAAAACATTATGATTTTTGAAAAAAAAATTTTTTTCTTAATAATGATATTTAATTGTTTATAATTGTTTTTTAATATTTCTATTGTTTGAATAATTAGTTAATAATTTTTTTTTCTTAAAAATTATAATTAACCATCTTTAATAGAAATGTAAAAAAAAATTTTTTTTATCAACAATTTCATTGTTTTTTAATTTAACAATTTTTTATAAACAAATTCTCAACTTTTTTATATATTTTTTCTGAAACACCTAAAAATAAAAAAAACAACGATGTATAACAAAGTACAGATAAAAACATTTTTCAATTTTTTAATTTCGATTCGATAAAAAAAACGAAAAAATTGTTTGTTCAACTTATAAAATTATTATACACAAAGTATTAAAACTTTTTAAACTTTTATGACGTGATCTCGTTAAGCATGTATATAAGAAGGGCTCCACGAAGCGAAAAATTTATAGGACAATTACTTAAACATTTTTTTTAATGTACAATGAAAATGGAAGTTCGAGAAAATTTAGTTAATTAACAATCGTCTAACTTGTTGAAAAATTAACTTTAAGCAAAATTTCCTACGGGAGCAAATTCTTTGAAGTGTTTCGAATACACCATATTTTTTTTATTTTTTTAAATTAATAATTAATACCTTAAAAAATTATTGAGTGTGACGAACTCGGTTTTGACGCCGCACGCGCAACCTAAAAATGCAGCGTGGAGACCCATTTTCAGCGTTAAATTAAAGTTATAAATAATGGAGATAGAGTTCCGAGAGTCGCGAGTCATTGTTTGGAAATTTCCTCTACTTTAAGAATCTTGTTTTAAAATTTCTTAAATATTAATAGTTTCGAAGTGATTACTGTTATGAATATATGTAGTCTGTGCAACCTATGTTATATTATCTGTGTCATATACTCGTGTAGTCTCTGGCTCACATCCGTTTCCATTGTCACTGTTCGTTCTTACTCGCTGCTACCTATGTCGTTGTTGTCTACCATTCTGTATCAAGTCATTAAATCAGTGTCAATCCGAAACATCATCTTTTATTCTGAAACCACACCACAATACATGGTGTCAGAAGTGAAAAAGTCAAAACGTCACGTCAAGCAAATTAAAATATGTCGAAATCAAATGAAGATTCAAAAGGAGTCACTAAACCAAACCGCGTGAACATGGCTGGCAATGGGCCGCCACCAATGAATATGTCGCCGGGTAATCATGCGCACGAATGGAATAAGTGGTATCAAGGATTCAAGCTATACATCCGAGCTTCAAACCTAGAAGATGAAACAGACAGTCGCAAAGTTGCAATATTTTTGCATCTCATCGGTGAGAAAGGTATCGAAATTTTTAATTCATTTGGAGTAAATGACGAAGACATTAAGTACGATGAACTAATCAAGCTATTTAAAGCATATTTCGTCCCGAAGGATAATTTAACATTTAACTGTCACAACTTTTTTACGTACAAACAAGCGGATACAGAGTCCCTTGAAGACTTTGCGTGTGCTCTAAAGCTTAAAGCGCAATCATGTGATCTTGGAAACCTAAAGGACAGGCTAATAAAAGTCATGTTCATATGTAATATGAATAGCAAGTACAACTTTATCAGAGAAAGACTACTGATGGAGGACAGTCAGAACTTAGAGAAAGCATTAGAAATGGCAAAGGCTATGTTGTTGTCTAAAAAACAAGTCGATGAATTACAGCAAGAATTCTCTACGTCTACAGTCATGTACAATAAACATCATCGTGTCACCAGGTCCAGGTCCAAGTCGAAGTCTTCGCATACAAATCAAAAAGTCAGTCAAGGATCAACAGGAAAATGTACCAGATGTGCACAGGTCCATCGGTTCAAATGTCCAGCTGTCGCAGCAAAATGCAGGAAATGTCATCGAGTCGGGCATTATGAGGTCTGTTGCAGAACAAAGTCAGTAAGGTATAATCAGTCATATAATAACAGTAGTAATAATTCTATTACTTCAGAACACTCAACAAATAATAGTCATCTTTTTGTTGGTCACTTACAATCAAAAAATTCTTGTAACAATGAGTGGTCTATAAATCTATTAATTAATAATTGTCAGATACAGTGTATTATTGATACTGGTAGCGATGTCAATATAATGTCAAGTCATGTATACAATTCATTACATATTTCTAGCCCTTTGTTGTCAACTGATGTCAAAATTAAGTCATATACAGGTAATAATTTAAAAATATTGGGTCAAATTAATTTAAAATGTCAATTAAATGTAAATCAAAGTCAACAGTCTAAGTTAATTAATTTCATTATAGCAGATGTAAATTCTCCAACAGTACTTGGAAGAGTCACTTGTTCTGATCTGGGTCTAATTAAAAGAGTTTTTTATACAGAAAATAGTCAAAGTTCTGGTCATAACCTATCAACGTCATATGATAGTGAAACTCAAGAATGTCATAGTCAAGTCTTGTCAAGTAATGAGACACCAAGTCAGAACATAGTAAGTCACAATAGTCATGATGTCTGTAATTATGATAGTCAAGTCAATCAGTTAATGTCTAACATGTTAAATAAGTCAACATTATGTAATGAGTTGTCAAGTCAGTCACAATCAAAATTGAGTGAGATTTTAAAACTTAATAATTCTGTTTTTACCGGTTTGGGATGTCTTCCTGGTGAGTGTCATATAAGTACAAGTTCAGATGTCTTACCAAAAGTCGATGCTCCAAGAAAAATTCCATTTGCATTATATGACAAACTTAAGCAAGAACTTCATAATATGGAAAAACTAGGTGTCATAACCAAAGTAACGGAACCTACTGCTTGGGTAAGTTCTCTTATTATTGTACAAAAGAAGAATGGTCAATTAAGAATATGTCTAGATCCACGTAACTTAAATAAGGCAATTAACAGGTCACATTATCCAATACCTACAGTTGACATGGTACGAGCCAAGGTGGCTGGAGCTAAGTACTACTCCACCCTTGATGCTAGTAGTGGTTTCTGGATGTGTCGTTTAGACGAGGAAAGTTCATATTTGACAACCTTTAATAGTCCTTTTGGCAGATACCGTTTTTTAAGATTACCATATGGTATTTCATGTGCGCCTGAATACTTTCACCGTGTCATGACTGAAATGTTTGCGGATATCCCTGGAGTAGCTGTCTATAGTGATGATATACTTGTGAGTGGAAAAACATTACAAGAACATAATAACCGTCTTAATATGGTCTTTGAAAGAGCCAAAAAGTTTAATGTCAAATTTAACCGTGAAAAATGTTCATTTGCTAACGAACATATCAAGTATCTAGGGCATATTTTCTCAGCTGATGGCGTAACAGCTGATCCTGATAAAATTAAAGCTATAAGAGATATGCCGTCACCTACATGTCTGAAGGATCTACAAAGATTTTTAGGAATGTTGAATTACTTAAGTAGTTTTATTAAAAACATGGCAGAGGAAACTCAATGTTTACGTAATTTGTTAAAAAAGTCAACTGACTGGCAATGGAATTCCAGTCATGAAAAGGTTTTTTGTCATTTAAAGCAATTAATTTGTCAAGTACCAGTATTAGCTCATTTCAATGTTAATGAAAAAATTGTTCTTCAAGTCGATGCTAGTAGTACTGCTGTAGGAGCTGTTCTAATACAGAATGGTCACCCTGTCTATTATGCTTCTAAAACATTAACCAGTACACAACAAAGAATGGCACAAATTGAGAAAGAGCTTTATGCTATTGTATTTGCATGTATACGGTTCCATCAGTTCATTTATGGTCAATCAATTACTGTAGAAACAGATCATAATCCATTAATTACACTTTTCAAAAAATCATTAGTCGAAGTCCCTACACGTCTACAAAGAATGATGTTAAAAATTCAGTCATACAGTTTAAATGTAGTATATAGAAAAGGATCGCAAATGTATATTGCTGATACCTTATCTAGAGCAGCACTGTCTGAGAGTAGTTCTGATGAGCTAGATGATGAAATAGTAGTCCATGTAAATTTGTTAATGAAATCTTTACCAGTCTCCCCTGAACGTCTTGAGTGGTTGAAAAATGCTACACAGTGTGATGAAAGTATGCAGTTGCTGAAAAAATTTTGTAAAGAAGGTTGGCCGCATAGTAAAAAGTTAGTACCTAATGAAATAAAAGAATTTTGGCAATATAGATTTGATATACACACAGAAGAAGGTTTGTTATTTAGAAGTAATAGTATAATAATTCCTAAAAAGATTAGACCAGATATTTTAAAAATCATACATAGTAGTCATTTAGGCATTGAGAGATCAAAATCATTTGCAAGAGGGCATGTTTTTTGGCCATTTATGTCATCAGATATTAAAAATACTGTAGAGTCATGTCATGTTTGTCTTAGGCATAGAAATGCAAATTCACCTGAACCACTTCAACCTCATGATATACCATTGTTACCATGGGAAAAAGTTGGTGTTGATTTCATGGATTATAAAAATAAAAAATATATTGTCTTACAAGATTATTACTCAAATTTCATTGAATTAATGTTAGTCTCAAGTACAAATGCTAAATGTGTAATAATAGCCTTAAAATCAATTTTTAGTCGTCATGGCATACCAGTGGAATTAATTTCTGATAATGGTCCACCTTTTTCTTCAGTAGAATTTAAAAACTTTATTTTTGAATGGGGTATTCAACACAATACCTCTAGTCCATACTTACCACGTTCAAATGGTCTAGCAGAGTCAGCAGTCAAGACATGTAAACGTATACTTACTAAGTGTGATGAGTCAGGAACAGATCCATACCTTGCATTGTTACAGTACCGTAATACTCCTAGAGATAATTTACCTTCACCTGCTCAACTATTAATGTCACGTTCATTGAGAACACAGTTACCATCTGTTATAAATAATTTAAAGCCTAAAGTTGTAAAGTTTCAAGATTTTAAGAAAGCTAAGGAAAGTAATATAGAGAAAATGAAAAAATATTATGATAAAAATACAAAGTCTTTGTCAAAATTGCAAGAAAGAGATGATGTATACTTTAAGAAGATTCCAAATGGTCACTGGTTGCCAGGTAGAATTCAGTCAATATGTAATCAACCTAGGTCTTATATAGTAGAAGGTTCTGATGGTTTCATGGGTAGGAGAAATAGGCAGCATATTATGGAAATTCCTAAGGTGTCTTCACACAGGTCTCCTACACCTACAAGTATTGAAAAACCTAACTTAAATATTATGTCACCTCAACATAATTCAGATGTAGATACTGCTTCTGTACCTACATTGTCACCTAGTCCTAAGTGTATTAAGGCATCACCACCTAGTGAACAACAACAGCAGCCTGTTGCTCATGGTTTTAAAAGTACAAAGTTTGGAAGGATTCGTAAACCTCCCAAAAGATTATATTTCTGATTTATACAATGTCTAAATTAGCTAATTGTCTTTTTTGATTGTGATAGACTGACTAGTTGCATTATTTTTAAGATAGTGATAATTTAGTCCTAAGATGTCTCTAGTATGTCATACAACCTAACTTTTGTTTGTTTGTGAATAACATAAAATTAAATTATTAAAAATAAGTTTGTAAAAGTAGTACTAAACAAAACTAAATACCTAAGGCTTAAATATTAAAACTGTAAAAGTAAATATCATTGTAAGAACTATAAATTTAAAATAAGTAAATATCCAAATTGTAAAAGTCAAATAATAAAATTATTTAAGTAAGTTTAAATTTAATGTCGTTGAGTCTTAACCTATTTAATAAGGGGGATGTTATGAATATATGTAGTCTGTGCAACCTATGTTATATTATCTGTGTCATATACTCGTGTAGTCTCTGGCTCACATCCGTTTCCATTGTCACTGTTCGTTCTTACTCGCTGCTACCTATGTCGTTGTTGTCTACCATTCTGTATCAAGTCATTAAATCAGTGTCAATCCGAAACATCATCTTTTATTCTGAAACCACACCACAATACAATTACCAAAAACAAAATACTTTTTTTTTTCAACTTTATTTTGTCAATAACTTTTGTAATTTTTTACGTGCTGGTAAACGCTTCCGAAACATTTTTCTAGACATCATTCCGAACAGAATGAGCTATCGCACGTATTTTTAAGAGCAGTATCTCTAATTTCAACCATTTTGAACTTATCGAGTAGACTAGACCGCAGCAGTTTGTGACTTCCGAAATAATTAATTTTATTTTCCTTACTATAGACCTTCGGTCAATCACTTTGATCGCGTGTGAAGTTCATGAATAAATAAAAACTACCTCAAACTGCACTAGTTCAGTCCAAATTTAAGTTTTGACCAGTCCACTTTCCAAACCCAAAACCATTACCTACATTGTGAGTCGAGAGTTTTCTGAACTTGTATGATTATTAAATGGCTTATAAATTATAATAAACAAATTGAACACACAATATCTACAATACAAATTAATGTGATTCTACTATTATAAGGACTGTCTTCTGTGGTAATATATGAATTGCATTAATTTGTAACGATTAATCTTAAATAGTTTGTGTTGTGAATTATTTATGAATTCGTTTTCGTTTGCAAAAAAGAATCGCTTTATTAAGATAATGAACTAATCAACGGAATCGTGAATGAATATTAACTGTAAGTAATGTTTAGTTAATTGATTGATCGTTAACGCATCAATCAGTTCAATTAAAACGAAATACAATATTGATGTGTTTATTAAATATCTATCTCATAAATATTACACGAGTTACTAGCAGAAGTCCTAAATAATGCCTCGGAACGTTTTCATTGATCGATTTCCGATTGAATTTAATTTCAATAAATTTAAGCTCTGTACACACAACGGAACATGGCGAAGTCTTCAGCTGATGTTTCTCACGGTTACAAGTAATATGAGTTCGATTTTTAGCATGGAGAACAGCGAAATAGAGGTCACGTGGTTCAAGTGACCACCGTTTTTGAAATAAATCTGGCAATGAAACAGATGAGTCAAGTTACACGTTACATGTACAATTTAGTATTGTGATATTTTATACGTCAGATTATGATAAGTTACGATGGATGAGGTTTGTAGGAACCCAGGCTACAGTGCGTTTCAAATAAGTCTTCTTAAGTTTCTTCCAATACATTGTTGACGTTGAAAAGAGTAATCCTTGCGAGAGTAATCTCGCAGGAAGGAAAAACCGAAAAAATCCCTATTTATTTAAATTTATGTAAATTCTGGAATGGTTTTATTTTGATACCGATTGTACTTTGCCTTATCTCCTCTTCGTTACTGCTGTATCTAAAATAGTATTTTTTCTAACTGATTTTAAAATAACAACAAAATTTACTACAATATTAGTGAAAAATACAACCAAATCAGTTACCGTTCCGTGTTAACGGCGGGAACATACACAGACAGAAAATTTATCAGTTACCGTTATAGTATACATGTACAGATTTGGAGTCTTAGGTACTTGAATATAGGAGTGAAACTTCCCTTGTTTGTGGTGGTGTATCTTTTTGGCTAAAGCCTTTTATCCACGCAGATGCACGACGGACTTGCTATGCTCTATGCCTCCTCAAGAGGAGAAATCCGTGCCAATGGTAGTAGACCATTAATAGGTTGCACACCTTGGTATGTTAATGGGCGAGTATGTATGAATGAACTGAATTGAAAAACCAACCTGAGTTGAAAAAATAGGTTTTCAATTTTAACATCAGAACATAGTGCATATTTTCTGTTGATTTTTCTTCTCCTAGCAAGAATGAATGCAACATTTTGAATCATATCCAAACACTCATTTAGCTCAAAGCGCATACGACTTCAAAAATAGTTCAATTCACAGCAGAAGCGTTAGTTGGGCAGCTCGGCTTAGGAAACTACGCTATCCGTATGAATTTGCATATTCAAATGTTCACAGGATCAGGGAACTATCTCCGTTTCAGCCGTGAAAACTCTATACGCTCTCTATATTCTTATAACTACTACCCGTCCACGACGAAAGTTTCACATACGTGCGCGGCGCTGCAAATGAAGAAAAAGCAGATTGTAACTTTTGTATCTATACAAATTACAAATAAGCCGAAAACGCGATATATACGAGCGCGAGAAGTGCCTTCAAAGTTCAAACCTTGTCTGTTTCTTGAATTCCAATATACCTAATACGCGCGAATCAGCGTATCTGTACCTATCGTAAGTTCGACAACCCTATTCCAATTTTGTATCCAATGGGTGTTATATCCAATAAGTAGCATTAATAAAAGAGAACAATTAAGAATTATTCGTTTGTTTTAATATACGAGTATTTTCACACTCAAAGGCGTTTAACTGCGCATTCAAATAATTTCCACACAATAATATCAGATTCAATCAAATTAAAGAAAATGGGATGACTATCGCAAAAAAGCCTCAGAGTATGAAACATTTTAATTATTTTATACTCCTGGTTGTTAAAATAAAATGCTTCGGTAAGCATAAAACTGGAGGTAATGTTCATCTGGTTTTAATTTATGAGTATGAAAGTTTTAAATTTTAATGGTATTTATTGAAAAGCGATTTATTGGAATCTTTTATTGCTTGTGAAGTTTTTGTTACTATTACAGATAATTTTAATGGAGCTTGTAAGAGACAGTATTAGCCGACAAATGAATTGAAAAGATATTGATATGTCAACTATTATATTATTATTAACATTTGACGCAAAAAGAAGAGTGTTATAAGTTTGAAATGTCTGTATTTAAGAATCGTAACTTCTAAACAAATGGACCGATGTTGACAAGTCATCAAACTTAATCAAAACACACCAAAGGAATCTGAGATACATTGCGACCCTAAAAGAAAGCTGAAGAAAGTCCCACACAAGGATTCCCTGTGTTGTGGATGTCATGGACAACACACAAATACAAGAACACACACCCAAACTAAGAACTATAATTTAAATTCTTCATTCAAATTTCCGAGACAAGAACACACTCAGGAGGAGATTCAGCATTATTTCTGTCTCTCTGATACCTTTGACCATCTGACCTCTTACCATCAGGTGGCTTGTCTGTTCAATTACCGTTTCTGTCGTATACAATTGCTTAAGCATTAAACAAACGCTTACACCCTCATACCCCCGCAGTAAGTTTTTACCTGTGTCGCGGGTGGCATGGACGACACATATAGCACATCACAATCACACCCTTGACCCGAGTACAAATATTTATCTGTCACATAAATATCTGACCCGGCCGGGAATCGAACCTGGGACCCCTCGCTTCGCAGACAAGGTTGCTACTAACTAGGCTGCAGGGTCGTCAATTTGGCAGTCGGACGATGAGTAACGTTTTCTTTCGTTTTCTTTTCTTTTGATGGGTTGCCTGGAAGAAATCGCTACGAAGCGATAAGGCCGCCTGTTGCTTTGTACATTTTTTCTCAGTTATTATGTCATTATGTGTTTTTTATGGCATACAAACAATAAAGAGTTTATCTATCTATCTATCTAACGTCAATTGACTCATCTGTCTCATTGCTAACGTCTCAAAAAATACCATTTGCCACACATTGTACCTAATCTAATCACATCAGCAAAGAAATTCAAACGACCACATAAAAGATAGTCTTAGCTTTCGACACTCAAAGAAATCTAAGCAAAAACTGGATGTGTTTTTAGGAAAACGATTGGGTTAAAGCGTTTAGTTCAAAGCAATGTTGGTGGAACTCGTTTGAGGAGTAATTCGAATAAAATATGTACCTATCTATGCTATAAAATAGTATCGCGTACGTTATAGTCAGTGGCGCAGTCTGTGACTTTATTAAGTACTTTAAACTTACTACAATTTTGTTTTGTATTCATATCCAACAAAAAATATTTTGAATTGAAATTTCGCAAACCATTTCAACACTTTTACGTTTACAGAATTCTCCCCAAGTCTCTCCAATTGACATCCCCGGGCAATCGATTTTATTTATGGCAATTGTTACTTGCATTACCTACCATTTTAGGTATTGCATTGTTATATCTAATATCTTAATAATTTTCCATAAGAGTGAAAGAAACAAAACACTTTATAAGCCTTCTATAACTTTGCTTGTTTTATGAAAAGGGGGTAAATCTTTATTTCTATTACAGCCACGTCGCTGGTAACCTACGCTGGGGAGCGGTATGACTTCGTGGTCGAAGCTAACAATGAAATAGACAACTACTGGATTCGATTCCGGGGACTTATGGATTGTGATGAAAGGTGAGTAACTTTTAATAAGTGTTTTCAAAGCGGGTGAAAATTTTACCGAATATAATAACTCAAAGAAATTGTCTTCGAAAAATAACCATCCCTGAATATAATATTACCATTTTTTGCTTTGAAAAATTTATTTTTTCATAAAGTAGAGGAATGAATAAAATCCTCAGCATATCTTCAATAATATTATGTTTTACAAAACTATGTTTTAACTTGAACGGAACGCGGTACTGCGCTAATTATTTCCAGGTCTTTGTCATTGATGTCTCTTTGCTAAAGTAAATTTTACCACAAAATAGATACGCTCAGAAGGATAACTCTTTACAAGCGCGGGCGACTATACACTTAGAAACTGTTCAGAGACACTAATAAAAAATAATTATTAACTCAAAAAGGGGTGTTTGTCTGTATAAGTTTGACGTGTTCGTGCGTCTGTGTTATGATGCGGTTTTTTTGTTTAAGATAGTTGCTACGTATGCAATGTTTTTTTACATCAAACATGGCAATGTTTGGTGTAAAAAAACTGTTGGGAGTTTTCTACATTTTAAAATTTACCGTTATTTTGTTGTTTGTTGTCAGGTTCACAAAGGCAAAACAAGTGGGTGTACTGCACTACGAAGGTGCAATGGACCTGGAACCGTCTGGGGACCCCACGTGGGAGGAACTGCATAATGAAGGATTGGTAAGTTATCCCACCGTTGGGCTGCGCTTTGATAGTCAGTTTCTTTAACCTATCGACATATCTTTAACCCGTGTGGTGCAATGTTTACCATGCCAGTTAGCCGTGCCAAGGGTCCTGGTTTAAATAATGAGTTTAAATTTCTGTTCTTGGTCTGGGTGTGTGTCTTCTGGTCTATGGCAACCACGATTTAGGGGACATTGGGTGTGAGAGTGTATCGTTTATTTTTATTTAGTGGCTACAGTTCGGTTTTGAACGCAATATGGTAGAAACTAGAAATATGACCATATGTGCTATTCCATAAAATTATAACCGTATTCTATTAGCTTTACATTTCGATACTTAAACTATGATATAGAAAACTGTGTAAATTAATAAAAATCTTTCATTATTTTGGGACATCCTGTATTTTGGTGTATGAATCCTCTATTGTTTAGTCTTGTCATTTAACTGTGAGTCGTTTGTTGGACGTAAAATTGTTATATCATGGTACTTACTGAGAGGGCATATTCCTGAAAGTCGTAAAAACCTCGTTTTCTATATGTCGCACTCGAATAGGCCGAATACAATATGTGAGTTATGGATAATTTTACGTGCTATTTTCACGGTTTTGTTGTGCACGTTTTATTTGTATATTAGGTGTAGTATTAGTAATCACTCACGATTCGTTAAAGGAAATGTATGCCTTAGTGCCCGCGTCCCAAAAATTTAAACGCAATATTATATAATGACAGGTATTTTTTATTTTTGAATCGAGTAAAATAAAACATACACAGAATGCTAAGCACAAGTATATTATAATACATTCTTGATAACGCATCTAAAGCTGTGAAGTCGTATTTAGCCCCTCTTACCCTATTTCACGTAAGAGTGTGACCCAATCAGATTTTTTAATATTTATTAAAATTTGACTCACATTAAAATTTATCCGACGCACTGAAGTATACATTTATGAACCCTGATATTCACACGAGAGACCTACAGACCTTCACAGAACATTGTATAATTAACAAGTTCGTATTAACGTGAAACGATATTGGCAACGTTCCAAGTTCTCAGCTTAAACCTCTGCAAGAAAGCTGAATGGTATTTGCGTCTTAGTGGATTAGCATAATATTTGGCGTGCTCCTGTGTTCGATAGTGGATTACTGGGGCTAGGGGGAACTTCGTTCGGGTTATTAATTTCGGGTGTATTAGGTATTTGTTTGTACTATCTTGGCAGTCGAGGACCTTCGGATCGGCCACTAATATAGCCCAGTCATTTTAGTCAAAATTAGGTAAGAATTGCGGAATGAGAGATACCCAGCTGATTTTTTTGTATAAAGTTGTATTTTGACATTCTAAAACTTGTCTCAAAACCTGCATATGGTAGGGTGACCGCGTCTATTAAAAATTTGAGGACAAAGGTCACAAAAATCGGTTTTTTGCAAATATCTCATTTCCTATGAGTTTTTCGCTATTTGTAACTTCATCAATATTGTAGAAAATTAAATTCCCTACAACTTTGGTTTCAAAAAAATTTTTATACGTTGAATCGTTTTCGAGATAGAGGGCGGAGAGCGCGCGGTTAGAGCACAATGTAAAGTCAACCAGTACAGTCCCGACAAAACATGCTATATTAAGTTTATTAATTCTATCTATCTAACAGCCTTTTAAAGTCCACTGCTGGACATAGGCCTCCCTAATTGGCGCCACTCCGACCGGTCCTGGGCCCTCTGAATCCAGCGGCTTCCCGCTGTCTTCTTTAGGTCATCAGTCCACCTGGTCGGGGAGCGACCAGTGCTCCTTTTACCGAGACGTGGCCGCCATTCGAGGACTTTGCAACCCCATTGGTTATCTGTCCTTCGAACGATGTGGACTCAGAGGGCCCAGAATCGGTCGGAGTGGCGCTAATTAGGGGAGGCCTATGTCCAGCAGTGGACTTTAAAAGGCTGTTAGATAGATAGAATTAATAAACTTAATATAGCATGTTTTGTCGGGACTGTACCGGTTGACTTTACATTGTGCTCTAACCGCGCGCTCTCCGCCCTCTATCTCGAAAACGATTCAACGTATAAACATTTTTTTGAAACAAAAGTTGTAGGGAATTGAATTTTCTACAATATTGATGAAGATACAAATAGCGAAAAACTCATAGGAAATGAGATATTTGCAAAAAACCGATTTTTGTGACCTTTGTCCTCAAATTTTTAATAGACGCGGTCACCCTACCATATGCAGGTTTTGAGACAAGTTTTAGAATGTCAAAATACAACTTTATACAAAAAAATCAGCTGGGTATCTCTCATTCCGCAGTGAATTCCTAAGATGACTGGACTAATACTTTTACCAACGTGTCCATAAGATTAGTGTGATGGTTTAGGAAGATTGTGTGCTCTGTAGTGGCCCATCAATGGGTTGAAACTAGTGTTTATTTTGAGTGAAGAAAACCCAAAAACTACAAATTTAATTGTTATACAGGATGAACTTTTTAAGTGGGCGTGGATGGCCAAATTCGAAACTATGCGGAATAGCGAAAAGTAGTCTGCTGGCTGGCCAGGAATCAAACCACTTGATTTTAAAAAAAAACTCATTCTGTATTATTATACCATTCGATAGTATTACTAACAAGGATTACCAGATTTATTAACCAGAAACCATGTAACCACGTGTCCAAAATGAATTTACATACACATTGATTCCGTGACGATCCATTTTGATCAGTAATTATCTCTGAAGTTTTCTCGAAACAATAGTAATAATATTTCCATGTAAAATTAATATCGAATTTCCCATGGGAGACCAGCGAGCGGATTTCAACCATATGCCTACGCATATCAAATGCGGATTATACACTTACATATCCTCACACTAGAATTGGTTGCGTAGCGGGTGGCATGGGCAAAAAAATGTGACTTACTAACACTCACCCGGGATAAACATTTATCTAAAATCCTTGCACATTGACAACTTTGTTTTTGTTGTTACGATGACCTGAACTGAAATTTGAACCGTATACTTTAGTGGAGTGCCTGGAGCGTTAAAAACATGAAATCCTTGGATTTCTGTTACAGTGAAAGAAATTTTATAATAATATAGTAGCTTAATATTATAATTAAAAAAGTTTACCTATTTAAAAACTTTGACCTCGATTAAACAAAAATTTACAGGAAAATTGGTGTAATACTTCCTAAATGGATACCTATACCTTCGATTGAACTGAATTTTGGTATGTAACCTATGTATTTTGAAGCGCTGATAACGAATATCATAGGTAAAATACCCGCATATTTCATTTTCTTTTAAGGTCACCTTGAAAAAACATTGTTTTTCATTTTTCTCATTTATTGACGTGATAACGTCTATTAAAACGATGAGTGCCGGGCGCATCTATGAAAAATGTAGCGTTCCGCGAGCGAGAGAGCGGCAAAAGCGAGAGAGAGGCACTATCGGCTACGATCGGCTTATCGTAGCCGATGCCGTAGGCGATCGTAGTTGAGTGGAGCGGGGCGGAGCGGAGCGGGGCGGGGCGGAGCGGAGCTTGGTCATGACGTTGTCACGTTAAACAACCATTTTTTTGTCAAAATATAGATTTTACAGAAAAATCTTTCCATTAAAAGTTGTAGCCCTTAAGGAGACTGACATTCTATGTCCTATACATTTTTCTTGTAGATCCAGTGGTTTGGGAGAAGAATGAAAATTTCGTTCCGCATTTTTATTCCGAATATTTTATTAGGCATATTAAGATTTGCATACAAGTACTTACAACAGTATTTAAAGTAACTTAAATTAAAATATAGTCTGTAAAAGTCAATATGCTGTACTACAATAAAATATGCGAAATAAAAATAAAGATGTCAAATACTACTTCACACTGACTGAGAATGTCAGTGTAGTCAGCTGTCAATTAAGCTTTGTGTGTGTGGCATTAATCAGCGTCAGCATCGCAGTGTACAGATAAATTACGTTAATTATGTCTGCTGTGCCCTTTTTTATTTTATTTTAAAGTACCAATTTATTATTATGTCAACGTCACAGTGCAGTGCACAGATTAATTCCGTTGATTATGCCTGCTGTGCCTGCTTTTTATTTTATTTTAAAGTGCCAATTTAAAATTATGTCAGCGTCACAGTGCACACATTAATTACGTTAATTATGTCTGCTGTGCCCGACTTTTATTTTAAAGTGCAAATTATTATTATGACGTGTAGTTTATTGTTAACGTCACATTGCACAGATTAATTCTGTTGGTTATGCCTGCTGTGCTTGCTTTTTTATTTTATTTTAAAGTGCCAATTTATAAATAATTATGTCAGCGTCACAGTGCACACATTAATTACGTTAATTATTATGTCTGCTGTGCCCGATTTTTATTTTAAAGTGCAAATTATTATCTTGACGTGTAGTTTATTGTCAACGTCACAGTGCACAGATTAATTTCGTTGATTATACCCGCTGTGTCTGCTTTTCATTTTATTTTAAAGTGCCAATTTAAAATTATGTCAGCGTCACAGTGCACACATTAATTACGTTAATTATTATGTCTGCTGTGCCCGATTTTTATTTTAAAGTGCAAATTATTATCATGACGTGTAGTGTATTGTCAACGTCACAGTGCACAGATTAATTCCGTTGATTATACCTGCTGTGTCTGCTTTTTATTTTATTTTAAAGTGCCAATTTATAATTATGTCAGCGTCACAGTGCACACATTAATTACGTTAATTATTATGTCTGCTGTGCCCGATTTTTATTTTAAAGTGCAAATTATTATTATGACGTGTAGCTTAATGTCAACGTCACAGTGCACAGATTAATTGCGTTTATTATGCCTGCTGTACCCGCATTTTAAAAAGTGTTAATTATTATTACGATTTTCATCTTTGTTTTTAGTCCGATGAATTGACAATAATTATGTTTTTTTTTTCTTATCTCCGACGACTCACTCGGAACTTTTCTCGAATGGACCTCGATAAGCTCAGGAAGGACGCATCTCATATTAACTTCACATCTTTAGCGAGGGTGTCTCCAATGGACAACAAAAATAATATCCTTAACAGCTCTGTTTTATCACTGTTCAACGTCCATTCGAGTTATATTATGTTAAATTGAAGCGTCCTCCAGCTCCGTGGATGACTGGTGATATCCGGGCAGCCATGGCTAAAAAGGGACCGCGCTTTCCGGATGTTTAAAAGGGAGCGCACCGAGCAAAACTGGACGGCATTTAAGGCTCCTCGCAATCTTGGCAATCAGATGGTACGATATAGCTAAACTCCGTTATATCCATAATAATATTATTGACTTTTCTCTTGCCGACGTGTGGAAATTTCTTTGCTGGATTGGTGTTGGTCCACCATCAATTGATTGTGGATCAGCTCTCTCTTTAGATATATTAAATAACCATTTTCCTCTATTTCTGTCTTAGATGATACAAGTCGATCTCAGACTGTTATGTCAATTGCTTCAATGCAGTCTCCTCCTTGTTCAGCCTTTCAGTTTTTACCGGTCTCTATTGAAGAAATAAGGAAAAATATTATTTCTATAAAATCCAAGGTAGTGGTTTGCTATGACATTAGCAGGTTAATGATTTTTAATATTATCGACATCCTTGTTCCTGCTATTACCGACATTGTTAATTTTTCTTTAACGTCCGGGCAGTACCCTACTTTTTGGAAGAAGGCGTTTGTTTATCCCCTCCCTAAAATATCCAACCCTGTTCTTCCCAATCAATATCGCCCGATATCTATTCTTCCATTCCTGTCTAAATTTCTGGAAGCCTGTGTAAAAAAACAAGTCCCCTTTCATATAATGAGATATAACCTTTTGAGTTTATTCCAGTCTGGGTTTGGTCACAACACCATCACAGTATTGGTTAAAGTCACTGATGACATCTGACACTGGATGGACAACGGAATGCTTTCATTGGTGGTGATTGTTGATTTTTCTAACGCTTTTAACACAGTCGACCACGATATCCTCTTTGCCATCCTTTCCGACTTACAGTTTGGTCCTACCACCTTGGATTGGTTCTCTTCATATCATAGTGGCCGCCATCAGTCTGTTTGTATGGGGCAGCTAGCCTCTGAATGGTCTATACTTAAAGTTGGCGTGCCGCAAGGCGGTATACTATCTCCGTTATATTTTTTCTGTTTATAAACTCTTTCATATCTGTTCTCGACCGTTCGTATCATCTGTATGCCGAAGATCTTCAAAACTATACTTAAGCTGATGTTAATAATCTCAATAGTGCTATTAACGTCATCAACTCCAACTTAGCTAAATTACATGACTGGTTTGTGCGCTATGGCATTTTGGTGAATCCAATGAAATGCCATGCTATACTCATAGGTAGTTCTAAATTATTAGCTTGGATTGACCATGATTCTCTCCCGTCTGTGTACTTCAATGGTAAACAAATACAAATCTATAACTCAGTGAAAAATCTTGGGTTTCACACTGACAGCGCAGATGGAATGTTCAGATCATCGAAACATGCCGTAAAGTTAACGCTTCGTTGCGCTCCCATTATCGTCTCAAAAATTTCATCAGCCTAAAAAAACGAAAGTGATGTTCGTCAACACCTCGTCAACATCCTTACATTACCCATAATTGACTATGGTGACGTCTCCTACCCAGACCTGGCCGAAGAATTCTGAACAAACTGGAGCGCCTACTCCACAACTGTATCTGATTTATCTTCGGCTTTAGAAAATATGATCACATTTCTTGTTTTCGCCAGCAACTTAAATGACTCACCATTCACAGAGGTGCAACTCTTCGATCTTTAAATGATCCTAATTTTCCACAGTATCTTAAGGATAATTTCCAGTATTGCTCCAACACTCACGGTAGAATGCTTCGGTGGTGTTCTAATCTTAGAGTCAATATACCCCCGCATAATAGCGGCTTTTTCCATTACTCATTCACAGTGTAGGCAACACTACCCTGGAATTAATTGCCCGCCGAATTGAGACATGCTCCCAGCAGATTCTCCTTCAAGCATCGTCTACGTGAACATTTGCTCATCTCAGTTTCTGATTAATGTCTTTTTTATATTTTATGTAATTCACTTCTATCTTCAGCATACTCGTAGTGTGCAAAAACTCCCTTTAAATGTACATATTCCCTATATATTTATATATTGTATATTTTAATGTAATTATAGGTATTTATATATGTATGTGTATTTTTATGTATTCTTGTTATGTAATTATTTATTTTGCAAATTTTAGTAATTATTCTAGAATATTATATCTTCCGTGTGCCTGCCGTCAGTTATTTCCACATCCACCCAGGGTTGACTGGTCGACAATGCCATTAGGCATTAAGTTTGCCCTTTGTTTCTTCTTTTTAAGAGGTGACATAAACTTATAAATAATTAAATAAATAACTAAAATTGTATGCTCAAGTATTAATTATTCATAGTTATTGTTCAAATAATTAAAAAATCAAAAGCACAAAAAATTTTGGCAAACTTTGCGCTTTATACTGTAAAAAAGAAAAACCCACGTCAATCATTTACATTCATTCACTATAACAAAAGTCCGAGGCACTCCACTACATATACAATAAGATATGACCTATATTATGTCTTTTCGTCGCATAGAAATGCCTAAGCACACCATGCCACCGGTCATCAAAAGCATAAACAAATTTTTGATAATAATATTGTATTCATCTGTAATAGTTAATAGTATCAGGCGTTACTTTGCGGAAATCCATTGTTATTAAGTTAGTATTAGTCTACTTTGCAACAATCCGCGTTTAACATGTATGATGGTATATACTTTAAAACATGCGTGGCACCTCCCTCCCTCCCACAACGGAAACATGCACTACAATAATTAAACGTATATACCAACATACATACAATAATTACGTGTTGGTGCTGGTATGTATGTTGGTATATACGTTTAATTATTGTAGTGCATGTTTCCGTTGTGGGAGGGAGGGAGGTGCCACGCATGTTTTAAAGTATATACCATCATACATGTTAAACGCGGATTGTTGCAAAGTAGACTAATACTAACTTCATCTGTAATGTTATCTACACATTTTTTTATAATTTTCCAAAAGCTTACATCGATTTCATAATTATTGTTGGTTTTGTGTTTCTAATTCAATTCATTTGACGACCCGTGTGGCGCAATTGTTACCATGCCGAATCGCAGGGGTTCGATTCCTAGCGAGGAATTTTGAATGATGAGTTTGAATTTCTGTTCTCGGTCTGGGTGTATGTGTTCCTGTCCTTGTGTTTTGTCCATGGCACCCACGCCACAGGGAATCCTAGTGTCTATTATCTAGTATCAGCGTTATTTATTATTTCTTTCCTTCTTGTTACTGTATCTATTATCTTTATCTATTTATCTTTGACAGCAACTGAACGCATTAAACAAAGGCGAGGAAGAAGACGAGACGATCAGCGTGGCAGAGATGAGATCGCTGCAAGGTTATGATGAAAGTTTGAAGGAGGTCGCTGACTACCAGTTTTACGTCGCGTATGACTTTTATGCGAAAAACAACTCGCATTTCCACAGGTCACCATATTACGGATATTATCAAGGTGAGTTTTGTTTTAGTTGTCTTGTTTCATATAATATAATAGTTTTGAATAATAAGTTTTGCAACAAGGTTTGTAGCTTATTGGTATCTATAGTTTAGATAATACATAATAGGTGCACAAAAAACAGGTATGCTGGTTATATTACAAACTCTACTGTAATGTTTGATATTAAATTTTGTTTACGTTTTAGCAATATTAATTCATATTTTACGAATGTGAATAATTGAGGATTGAATTTAACATCCACAACCATTCTGTAACATTAAAAATCACGGGACGTCTTTTTTATTATGATCTGCATACTTTTTTTTTGTACTTATCATAATAGATAGATTGTGTACCTATCATAATACATAGTTAAAAAAAACTGAAAACAGAATCGAGTCGTCAATCGTGTCGCTCGAGTTAAAACGTAACGTTAAACGTAATTACTTTATTATATTCAATTTGTTAAACCCACATCGGTCACCAAATCACCTTTCAGTTAATTTAAGCTTTGAAGTACAATATTGTTAGCGTTATAAAGCTTAATAAACCTAAATTATTTCGGCGTGAAATCCATTTGTGGACAAGTGTATTTGGAATGATTTGCATTTCTGATAACTTGTTGACAATCAAAATTGTATCAGCGTTTAATTCTATGATTATTTAAACAGATTAGATTATTTAAACAAAAAAATAATTAAAATTTATTACATTTTACTATAATACGGGCACTCACTACATTAATTTTGTACACCGATATTTCGACCCAGTTGCATGGCACGTGGTCACGGCTGAAATCAGTGTACAAAGTAAGTATTATGAGTACCCGTATTATAATAAAACGTGTTCAGTCCAGGATGAGTTAAGTTTAAAAACAATTTAATAATAGAATTTTAATAAGTATGTCATTTAAGTGTGGCTACTTGGCTTGTGAATCTTGTGATCCCTAATTGAGTGATTTTCTTGATAGTTTTAGGCGGACTGCATACCTACTGTAGTAGGTATGTATTTGAAACTCCTTAATATCCATCCACCCATTAGATACTTGGGAGATAAGGGGGACGCCCTGATATAAGTACCTTGCCCCACTCCTTCTGAAACCAACGGCGCCTTAATATACCTAAGTTAGGTTATGTAGCAGAGTCCTAACAAACTAATACTACACACGTCTTGCTGACGTCGTAACGCTTACCAAAACATTATTTATTCGTCAATGTATTGATACTTGATAACTTTTTCGTTAACAAGCCACAGTTTTTTGACTACAAAACTAATGATCACCGATATAGCAAAATTCAAAAATTATGCAAGTAGAAGACAGATGTTCCATAATTACAGCTGACCTAGTGTAAGCTCGTTATGCCTCTTATATTAATAGGAGAAAGTCATTATTGTTCTGCCACCCTGCCAACTCCGAATTGGCAGACTTTACAGACGTATTCATTAAGTAGAACATGAGTATGCAGATTTGCAGATTTACTGACGGTATTCCCAAGCAAGTGATACTCTATATTGTTAGTTTACTTTGAAATAGATGCTAGACTAGATAACTTTTACAAAAAATAACCGAATTCAAAATTAGGAATAACTGAAAAAGTACTCTTCAGATATCGTTCAAATTAAATAGGACTCCATCACAAGCACCAGTTTTCGAATTTAAAAATAATTATCAAAATCGGTATACCCACACATAAAAAGATAGTTGAATTGAGAACCTTCTACTTTGTTTTTGAAGTCGCTTAAAAGCCAGCGACATTGACTAGAGATGATATGTTAAACTGATGTTGAAACAAAATCTTTATGACGTTACTACGAGTAGTTATTCATGCGACTAGTTCGTGCGACTTTCCTAGACAATCCCAGGGAACATTCAGCCGAGATAAAATATATCCTCCACCCTGACCCGGGATATTTACTGTCTGTGTGACTAAAGAAACACAAACATCCAAACATCTTCATAAACATTCCAATTGGAACTATGAGTAGGGTAGGATTGTAAGGAGTAGAGTAAGATAAACGATTTTAAAAGCAACGGATACTCACGATTCGTATTTTATAATACCGATACTTCGACCCAGTTGAACATGGATCATGGTCATGGTGAGACTTGTGATCGTAATCATGAGTACCCGTTGCGTTTAAAATGTTCAGTGTCCGCGATGATATAATTTTAAAATCATAGGATAAACGACATTATTAAAAATACATGGTATTTTTATTTTATTCCACAGTTCCACATAAGGATAATCGTCTTTACACGCCCCAGCTGAATCACATCAGTATGAAAATGCCATCAAGCCCTCTTCTCTTATCCAGACCTTCACCCGAAGGGTTCTGTAATGCTTCAAGCATCGACGACGACTGCAAAGCAGGTTACTGTGAGTGTCCCCACGTATTGTCCGTTAGAAAGAACTCTGTAGTTGAAATCATCATCGTTGACGAAGGTGTTACTTTTGATGCCAATCATCCCTTCCACTTACATGGACATAACTTCAGAGTTGTTGGAATGAGAAGACTAGCCAACGATACAACTATAGAAGAAATCAAAGCTTATGACGAAGCTGGTTTGCTTAAGAGAAATCTTAAGAACGCACCATTAAAAGATACTGTTACTGTTCCTGATGGTGGATATACAGTTATAAGATTCAAGGCCGATAATCCTGGGTATTGGCTTTTCCATTGCCATATAGAATTTCACGTGGAAGTAGGAATGGCTTTAGTTTTCAAAGTTGGCGAACACAAAGATATGGCGCCAATACCTCCAGATTTTCCAAGGTGCGGCAATTACTTGCCTGACAATATGTTAGAACACGTTACTACGGAGAAACCTACAGATGATAGTCAATATATTTCTATAACACATTGGTGGCCAGTAGTATATCTTAATTCTACTGGGTCTTCATCTGTTAGTTTGGTGCCAACTTTAGGGTTATTAGTCTTATGTTTACTTTACTCTTATCTTCGATCGGAACGTAATGTGCATCTATAATATTATTAGTAAATAAATAAGCAGTCTTTCATGATTTGCTAATCGTAGAAGGATTTGTTCCAAGACTTGTTGATATGTAAATGTAAATAGCTATGCAATACAATATTGTACTTATCTATAACTGAGCTACGATAAATTATTTTGTACGTCACTTTAATGATTATGATATTTATTGATCCTTTTGTTATTTTAAACAACAGTACTTATGTTTTAATTTACAGTACATAAAATAGATGGTAACAGAACGTACAATTATTCTATTTATCATTACTCATACCTATGATCCGCCGGCGTACTTATCCTCTTGTTACTTATCTATTTAATATACTTCAATGACAGACTATAAACAGCGATGGATTAAGTAGGAAATTTTGCACCAGAAATGTTTATTGCATAACAACTCTATTGTCAAAGGATATTTTAACAATAGTAATTCCACTTCTTAATTGTAACTTTAAAATGAGATGATTGCATGAAATTATTTCATCTCTAGGATTAAAAAATGTATACTTTAAATGGTGGCAATTTTCCATAAAATTTGTAAAATACAAATGAAAGTTTTTAAACACTGTAAAATACTTTCTTTAAGTTAGATCGGTTAATTGAAATGATAATTGGTAACTAATACATGGATAAGAACCATGGATAGGTTACTTTCAACTAGTATTATTTTGTTTCCTTGCCTTTTCTATTCTACTCTTATTTATTAAGATGTAACCTAGCTATGTAGTTTTTCTTATTTTGTGGCACACACTCTCGATAGATATTTTTTGCTTAAACTGAAAAAAATCTAGTTTTTAAACTCCGTAGTCCATTTTGACGTTCGAAAGTGAGGATACTTGTAAGATAGATAAAAAATAGTCGTCTCTTTTTTCCCATGGCGATTCTCTCTTTGTGTTCCAGTGTTCGTAACGCGATCGTTCTGTTTCTATCTCTTTTTGTATTAATTTAGTTTTGACATATACAACTTGTATTGTATGTGATGTGGATACAGTGTATGGTAATATTTATGATTCCGATTTAGGTGTTTAAAAATTTAAAACCCTATTAATTACGACGTAAAAGTATTTTTGAAAGATTGAAGTTTAAAGATGTGAATTAATATCTGCTCTTCGGCAATTGATGAGTTAAGAGAAATTGTTTTTTAAGCGTATAATATGAGAAATTGAAGGCGTTAGTTGAAAGAGTTGTAAAGATATGGAAGAGGGGAGCGGTGAGATTTAAACTGTTTTATCTTACTCAGTGCTACGAATATCACATCTAATTATACTCAAGCCTTTTTTTAAATATTTAATCTAAAATATACTTTGTCTTGTTTAGGCATACGTGGTTATGAATGCGTAAGTAAAAGATAATTATATTCGTTGAAAACGAGAGCCTTAGCCTTAATTTTTGAATTATACAAATAGTAATTGTTGACATAAGTAATGACATGAGTTGACCTCGTTATTAGTAGCGAAACTTAATTCTCGTAGCAGTGAGTAGATATATAGGACAAATCTACTAAAGGATGATCACAGAACATTAATTGATAGGTAACTCAAGTAAACTAGTAGAAATTAGGGTCAAATTGGTAGAAGCCCAATCATGGATGCTCTTGACTGGCATCTGTATGTTTTTCGTAGGTTTCAATTACATTGTCAAGATATCAGTTAATTATTATTTTACTAAAAGTTAATTGTAAATAATTCATAATGAATTATTAGTTAATGATAAATTAATGGGTAACTGTTATAACTTAATGTTCTGTGGTTTTAACATTGCCTGTGATTCGTTAAACGATACATACGTTCAAACATTTTAAAAATGTTTGAATATACGAATACAGTAACTAATGTCGCTGGTGATATGTGATATTATATAGATAAGTATATAGATAAGTATATTTTAAGATAAATTTGTTAATTTACGTATTTAGTTTTAATTGTGAAAATAAATATTGAATTACTGTGACGTGGCTTGTTTTAATGTTACTGTACATGTTTATTTAATTATTAAGTTCAGTTGTTAATTACTTGTGACCAGCGACATACAAGCTAAAGAGGCGAGACATTACCTACAATATTAAAAATCGCTACTCCAGTATTAAGTAGTGTCCTTTGGGTAGCTTTTATTGAAGTTCAATTTATGACAGAATGAACCGTCTCCAGAGTGTGAAAAGGGTGTTCATAATACGCTATTTCCAGCCAGAAGACAATCATAAGACATCGAAGTGTCACGTGACCGCTGGCTGGATGGTTTACGCCGTAAAATGCCTGGAACTAGAAGTTCATAACAGACCCGCAGGAGGACATTTTATGTGACAAACTGACAGACAAGTGTTTGATCTCGAGTCTTTGTTGTTTGTGACGTGTAGGGTTCGAATCCAAGAGCACTGAGAACGGATATCAACATTTAAAGCAGAAATAATTATAATACAATTAACAAACAGAGCATCATGAGGAATTTCAAATCGAATTATATTATATTACTAGCTGCCCAGACAGACTTCGTTCTGTCAAAAGTTTTTATTTATTTTGAGATGTGAGCTATCCTATCTTTCAAGTTGGATCAAACTGCACACGGTGTGCAAATTTGATTAAAATCGATTAAGTAGTTTAGGAGTCCATCGCGGACAAACAACGTGACACGTAATTTATGTATATTAAGAAGATGTATAACCAAATTTTTCTTAAGTATTTTAAAATTCGTCCTGATTTTATTATTACCATAAATAACGCTCAATTAAAAACAATGGTGTAACTTTACCAATTAAGATATCTTTCCTTCATCAAATCAAGCCTGAAAAAGAGTGTTCAGGCAATAAATATCGTTGAAAGGCGGTCCCTTGAGGGTAAATTGGGGAAAAATAGGTATTGTTGCCGCTTATCGGATATCGTCCCTCGCATATATTGAAGACGCTTAGGTTAGAGGGAATGAAAAAGGAAATCGAAAATTGTGGAAATGGTGCGAGCAGGTGGTAGACAGAAATAGTATAGAATATTTCTAGAGTAATAATTTAGTAATTAAATGGTTCAATAATATGTAGGCATGATTTACTTATTTTAAATACGCGCCGTATTGGGGCGGCATAGAAAACTAACCCCAATGCCACGCCGGTGGGTGTCGTAAGAGGCGACTATGTTGATATTGATTTTAATTGTTAATTTATACAATTTATTATTTCTCTATGGGGTTCGCCTGGATAGCTACCACCCTTGACCTTGAGTCAGTCGCCAAATACTCGTCGTGTTCCGGCTGGGAGCTTGAGAGCCAGTTCTTTCTTCCTTTTTCTTCTCTCTTTCTTGGCCGGAAACGAATCAGTGGTGCCTCATGTCCATGGGCGACGATAGCCACTTGCCATGGGGTGGATCGTCAGCTGGTTTGCCGGCTATTTCGATAAAAAAACTATTATTTGATAGTATAGATGATAAACCAGCATCCAACACACTAAAATAATACGACAACGTCACGTCACGGCCGAGTTGCTATAGAGGTAGCTGAGTAGAGTGAAAATTTAGTGTAACTATTTGCAAAACTAAACCTGCTCGTAGTTAGCCGGAAGCTTTTCACTATGAATAACCCAGTTTCCAAAATAATATTCCACGTCCCACTGAAGCCTCTGTTTGGAGTAACTTCGGTGTAAATATTCAAATTAATGTAAATGAATTTGTTAGAAATAATTGACGCTAAAGCAGAAGCTAATAGCATTTTTGAACGAATTTAAATTGCAATTTAATTGAGTTGGCTATTGCGTTATAATTTGTGTTACTTATTCTGTGGTTTGTCTTAGCTATAATATAATAAGTACATTATCTGTCGAGATCGTTTTAAGATATGTTTGGTGAAAATACGTTAAAACTGCTGGGTTTTCAATTATAAATTTAAAGTTATTTATAAGAGAGAAGGAGTGCATACGGTCGACCTGATGGTAAAGTTTTACGTTTAGATAGAATGTTTGTAGCATTAACTCCGCTTTTGTATCAATATTTAGATAGATATCCAGAATGTAAAATCAGTGTTAGAAGTCATAACTTTGGTACGATTAAAATACAGAAAACCCTGAGTGCAATACTGGATACAAATTTTAAAACTTTTGTTACCCTTTTGTTTCATGCCGTTCTAATACTCGCTGTGAAAGATAAAATTGGATATCATTAGCTCTGGCAATTGGTCTAGATTTTTTGAACGACAGCGGCAGTTGGGAAAAGCAATAAATTCTATTTTATCATGTCGTTTTTCTCCGTTCTCGAAGTTTGTTTTTGAGGACGGAATATGAAAATCGTTAAAAGCTATGAATAACTTTGGATTAGGGCATCATATTCGCTTTTTTGATGCTGATAATTCTTAATCTAAATGCATTGACTTAAAATAATTAACTTTTTAAAATTGTAGTAATAGAAAAATGTCTTTTGTTGCTAGAATATGTATGAAAGTTCTTAACCGACAAAATAAGTGACTAAACATTTAATATTGCCTTTATGTACACATATTCGAAAAATCATAGGACGTGAAACTATAAGATTTTTGTAACATGGATGTTTGTCAGGATATCAAATGAAACATGCTTTATATTTGCTAGGGTGCATTTTTTACATTACGAATATAATATCATTGGGTGTGAGTCCATTAATTCTTGAATCCAAATCAATCTCTCCTTTAGTCATGGCTGCTAGTTATCAGCTGGTAGTTTGACAGCTGTCAAACTTATTTCTTTTTGTCAACAATATACGCAAATATCATTAAATCTTGTGTAGTTGGAATCTTGGACATTCATTATATTATGCGAACTACTTAACTCATAGCCACAAACAATTCCCTATATAACAGTAAGTTACCGGTTCCAGCCGAGGGCTTGCGGTCGCTCCTACATTATGGAGGTAATCACGGACTGCTAACGGAATTCTGTACATTTCCTTGAAAGGGATGCGCGTAGACGCGTACTAATAGGATTCACTAGACATGAATATATATACTTCTGTACAGCAGTCAATGAAACTCAAAGTTAACCAAATGGAATATCAGGGTAAATTGAATACGATATTTTTTGGGAGGCTGGAGTCAAGAAACATAATGTGCATACTTGAATACGGAGAGTTAGTTAGGGTTTATTTACATAAATAAAATAAAAAAAAAAACAAAAAACATGACTGCGTATAAAACTAAAAAGAAAAAACAAGCCCAGTAGTTTAGAATGTTATTATATAAAAGCAATAGCGATCAACTACACCATAGAATGATTAACATTCGGGACCACTTATTTAGGATCCATTGACTTGTTTATTAGGGTTATAAGACGGTAAAATTCGCAATGCTGTCATTTCATTAAAGGAGTCAAAAAATTAGCGAAAATAGTTGTTTATACAACTTTAAATCGTTATTTATCTTAAACTGTAACTGAAAATAAAAAATAATGAAAGGAACCTAAAAATAATTCTTGAATAAATTTATTTTGATAGGTTTTGAGAAAAAAAAATTGCACACAGTATGGTGCATAAATCGGCAATTTTTATTTCAATTTTGATATACCCAGTGTCACTCTCATAATTAAGACTAATCTAACGGCACCTTTCAAGCTGAAATCGATCAAGCCGTTTAGACTACAGAGCATTCCAAAGAAATATACATAAATACATACAATTGAAAAACATAACACTCCTTCTGGCGCATCAGGTAAAAAGTATAGATTCAATTAAATTAAAATAGAAATAGCTGGCGTTTGTTTCAAAGTTACACTAAAATTCAAAGTTGTCCGGGTTGACGGCTTATTCAAAGTTTAGAGCAGCAAGGCTATTCTGTTTTGTAACTTGGCAGCGGAGTTTCAAAATTGAAGTGCGAGTTCGAGACTCACTTCACTTCGCAAGTGCGTACCTACTAGATGATTAGAGAATGACATATCAATATGATGCAAGTTCGCTTTTGTTTTGTAACTTGACAGCGGAATCCACGATGAGTTTCAAAATTGAAGTTCGAGTTCGAGACTCCCTTCACTTCGCAAGTGCGTACCAGATGATTAGAGAATCACATATCAAGATCTCGGACTCGAACTTCAATTTTGAAACTCATCGCGGATTCCGCTGTCAAGTTACAAAACAGAATAGCCTTGCAGTACCTAAATAGTTTTCCCATAGCAGTGACAGGCAAAGTTCTTTGATCAGGTCCGTGGCATACTTCTTAGTCCTGAAACGCTTTGATAACCCTTTAAAACGCTAAATTAAAATTATAAGTGCTTGTTCACACTGAACTCGCGGGCGCGGGCGCGGTCGCGGTAAACGCTACATACACCGCGCGCGCGTTTTGGTGTTAACACTTTCATAGTAGCTCAGATGTTTGATATTTCGCGACCGCGCCCGCGCCCGCGCCCGCGAGTTCAATGTGAACAAGCACTAACAGTTGTGTACTATATAGTTCGAGCTTCGATAAAGAATCGGTAAATTTTGATTATGTTCCTGTTTTTCTTAACAATCGCTCTGCCCACGGCTTTGCCCACGATTTTCGGGATAATCATGGTCTACCTGTGTGCTAAATTTCATGAAAATCCATACAATAGTTTTTGTGTGAAAGAGTAACAAATATCCAAAAAAAAAACTGTCACATAGTACTGTAGGAAGTAGGATCGTGGTAAGTGTTCACCATTGACTGTGTTGCCGACAATAATATTGAACTAACGCCCCAACTCAGAGTCACTAACGGTTACATTAATCGCTCCAGTAAAGAATCACCATACAAATTCTGTACTTAAGAGCAATGTGACTCTGAGTTGGGGCGTAAGTTGTATTCCTGACTCACGCTAACGAAGTCTTTTTCATACACACACACAATTCACATTTATAATATTAGTAGAAGGTGTACTTAAGTCCATCTATCCTTTAGTCATGTCCAAGTCAACCCCTTCCTCCTCCACCTATGGTATACACACAGTGTCAGGTCCCTGTAGGTGCTGTTTGCTTTTTTAACCAACTTCATTAACATTTTTACTAGCTTCACCCTTCATTTTATTATGGTTCAGGATTTTGTCTGTCAAATCAATGACATTTTCGGATTCAGAATGCTTATCATTGTTAAAATTTAAGGTAAGTACATAAAGGTAACTACTTAGTTCGTTTATTATTTTCTGCATTTTTATACTTACAAAAAGACAAACTCGAAAATGATAATAATTGGAACGAAGTTCCTTATCGCGCGTTGCGAAAGGGGGCTAGGCGGAAAATTTGGCAACGACACTTTTTGCCGGTAACGACACTTTTTGCCTTCGTAGTTTTTTTACATAGAAAGCAAGCCAGAGTACTAGGATAGCAAAAACATGCAAGCGAGTGTGCCAAAACAAATCTAAGGTATTAAATTTCGTGAGAAATTTAATACCTTAATGCTTTGTTTTGGCACACTTGCTGCAAGTTTTTGCAATTTTGAACTTCGTTCCATCCGGGTGTCCCTTGACACTTCACAAGTTTTTTTTAATACTTTAACATGTACTCTAACATGCGAATCGGGCACTGAAATAGGTTTAAAAGAAGTATTTCTCAAAGTATTCCACTACGGAACATAATATCTCTGCGACATATGAGGAAGGCATAACTCACCTACTTTAAATACTTTAAATAAACACTCCTGGCACGTGTATGCAAGCGCATTTTATGAAAAATTCAACAAAGTATGTAGTTTCGCATTCACGTCTGCGGCCTCTTACATGTTTTATGCTGGAGGTGTTGATATTTCACTTTATATATTTTTGAACTTGACCATAAAACCTGAATTTTTCTCCTGAATCAGGAACACATTGCAAGCCAAAAGAGAAGAAAGAGGAAAGAACGAACTGGCTCTCACCAACATTCGTAAACAATCCGGAATTTCGTTCTTTTTCGTTTCTCTTTCTTTGCCACCAACACATCAGTGATGCCTTTGGTGTCGCTGATTTCCATAAACGACGATAGCCACGATCGTCAGCTCATTTGCCGGCTATTTTCATAAAAAACATTCCCAATTACAATAAAATAAATAACAAAAATAAATAATAAAATCATAAAGAAATAAACTATGGACAGTTTAATACATAAAAAGAAACGGAGGGAATTAATCTCATTTTAATATCGATCTACTCAAAGAAACGGTCACATTAACATTTTAAATGGTATTACCTATACGCACTGCAGGAGAATAATCATTTTAAACGCAATATGTTTTCGAATACGAAGAAGTAAATAACAAATTCTAATGATTCTACGGGATTCTAAAGTAAATGCTTATACAAGGAGAAGCACACCTTTCTGAGATCTCGGAAAGTTTTTTTCTACTCAGTTACCATTTTTGGCTCATTAATAATACAAACTGTTGTAGATGGTTTATGTGTTAAATTTAAACTCATAGTAATTCAAAGCTCAAAGTTAAATGTATAATAGTTTTCCCGTACCTAAAGTATATCATAAAAATGTTCAAGTTGTAGAATACTGTAGCGCTCGATCAATAAAAACCTCTGAGCAAAAGCTCCTTCAAGAATAAAAATATCTGTCGACTAATGGTTGTAAAATTAATAAAATGTTCACATTATTATATTTTAGTTTTTCATTTTTAGCTAAAAACTAAGTGGTTTGTACATTCAGTAGTGCGTATTATTACCATGAATATACTACAGCGATTTTTCAAATTAAATATTGAAAATGATTAATGTTTCAATAGAGAAGGAAAATTTTCACAATTGAATATTAATTTTTTTAATGATCTGAAGTTTCTTTAAGATTTGAGAATTTAGCTCAAGTATATTTAAAGGATTTCGTATTTATTATTCACAGATCTTTTAAATAAACTTATTTTTTATAGGACTACAAATAGTTTTAAAAAAACATTGAGAGTACGTTGGCGACAATAGTGACCATTCCAAACAAATGGCCAAGAACTAAAATGGATTCCATTATTCCGAGTACTTCAGACTAGATGGATAACCGAAGCCTGTAATGCTCAACCATTAGGTTTTGGGACAAGTTATAAGCGATTTTTTATGTCATAGCAAAATAGCTAACGGACCCTTGAAATGGTTTTTGCAGACCCATAAAATTTTTGAAAGACCTTTTCAACGACCCCACACTATGGGATAGACGAGAAAAAAATGTATCTCCATTTGATCTGTAGTGGAGGTACCCTAAAATATTTTTTCTAAGATTTTCTCGACGACTTTGTACTTCTAATAAATAATATTTGGATGACCGAGCCTTGCTCGGTATTTTAATATTGCTTGACGACGCCATCTACTGAAGTAGGTCTGTGTCGTTAAAGCAGTTAGTTGCTCCCAATAATAATAGTAGGTATTATTACACGCCAGTAGAATAACATTTTTTAGAATTGAATACTAGCTAGATTGATTTATCGCCCCCGAAACCCCTGCATACTAAATTTCATGAAAATCGTAGGCGCCGTTTCCGAGGTTATGAGAATATACATATATGTATTTATATAAATATACAAGAATTGCTCATTAGATTTTCTAAATAATGAGAAGTAGGTATATTTAAAAAATTGCAGCTTTCTAGCAGTATGTTACGAAGTATTGTGCTACGGACGGACGAAGAAAATTAATAACTTTATCCATACAGACAATATCTTAAAGCGATTGGCGCAGCGAAGTTGCAGTGACAATATAACTACAACTAGACTTCTAGTAAAATTTACTTTCATTGTCACTTCATGAAAGGAGGTGGCCAAGATTTACCCCGGAAATGGTTAAAATACGTTTATTTGTACAAGGATTTAGTCTTCTGAAAAGACATGTTTTCCGTTTATTATAACATAACTAGAATTTTAATATTCTTCTGAACTCCGCCGTGAGTACTTATAATAAATTAACAATATTAATAAGTTGTATTGTATACACTTAATCTTCTGCTACCTCCATTGCTATCACTCAGTGTTGCCAATGCTACGGCAATTACCGTGTTCTACGGCTTTCAGGCCAAAAAATTACAAAATCTACGGCTTACGGCTGGAACCCTATGGCGGCTATGGCCGTAGCAAATTCTACGGCTTTTCGTAAATTCTATGGTCTTTTTAACGTGATAACGTCTACTAAAACGATGAACGCCGGGCGCACGCACGAAAAACCATGACTCATCGTCCCGTTCCGCGCGAGCGAGAGCGCGGAACAATCCTTAGAGAGGTTCGATCGGCTACGATCGGCCGAAGTGCTCAATTTTATCTATAAAAGTATGCAATCATTTCATCAATGCTTTGTCATGACGTTGTCATGTCAAACTACCGTCCGTAAACCGACTTTACAGACTTTTTTTTATTATTTTTTTGCAAACATTTAACGAATGTTAAAAACCCTTAAAACAGCGCTACTAGGCTAATTATGATTTTAATCTAGGTATTCTAGGTTAATGAAAAGTGTTCTTGAAGTTTTGTGGACATCAAATTAACTGCGGATGACCTTTTTTTTAGTCCCAGCGTTGAACCGATGATATATATAAGTATTGGCATAATTGGATGACATAATATATGACACGGCCTACAGTTGATCTTTTTCCATTTAAACACGGCTTTTTTAACTAATGTACACGGCCTTCCAAAAATTTTCATTGGCAACTCTGGAGGTTGACAATTGACTGACAGAAATGCGAATGTCTGCTATATTGTCATTTGCCAAAACAATATTTTTGAGTTTGATTTCTGCAAAATAATAATTGTGATTTGTGTTTGATTTTTTGCCATGAGGTGCATTAATTTCGCGGTTGATATTGAGCGCATTGCATATCACTCAATATCTCCGCTAAAGAGAAACCTCCAATCCATATTGGTAGAATGGATTACAGGTATGGCATTTTCACGTGATAATATTACATTGTTTGGTATTTGGGGTGGGTACGTCACCAAGATCACATTTATGCCACTGCATCATTTTTAGATTCTATTTCTATGCAGTTGTACTTATATTGCGTTTGCTTGTGAATATTTCCAGATAGGTAGGTGACACATTAATACGTATATTTTATTTAGTACTGCTTCTTTTTGTACGAATAAAGTCATAATTAAAGTAAAAAATAAAAGAATGAATTATCTAAAAGATAAGTAGTATTTATTCAATAACAAAAATTTCTCCTTATAACACTTTTCCACGATTACTTATGTTTTGCAGAATGTCAACCTACAAATAAAACTGCCCGTAAAAGGAGAATCTCAAGTTCTAGAGATTTTTATTGATAAAATTATCAAAGTAGATATTGTAAGCTTTAATGTAAGGTAAAAATAAAATGTGTACATTATACTTCACAAGTGGGGCAAACGCCCATACAAGTGTTGGCCACCTCCTTTCTTTTAGTTGCGATATCGTAGTGTCACTTTGTACTGCTTATTTTTCGATTATTTTCATAACTTTTTGGGGATTTGTTAAAGTCAATATCCTATATCCTCATAAGCTGTTTCAGATCATGGTCTACCTGAGTGCTGAATTTCACGAAAATTTGTTCAGCAGTTTTTGCATCAAAGAGTACATAAAAACATGCATAAAAACTTTCACATTTATAATACTAGTGGGAAACCAATACACTCTTCGCTTATCCCTTAAATATAACGTAAAACAAGTCATGTCGTTTACCCGGTGGCAGTTCACTTAGAATCCCAGAACATTAAAGAGTTTAGCGACGCACGTAGCAAACCTAAGGTATAATATTATTAAGAAGTTTTGACACTACAAAATAACTACTAAGAGGAGATAATGCTATGAAACACAGGTACTTACTTTATTTGAAAACAATCGTCTGCGTTTTCAGTCCCAGTTGGGGAATTATAATGTCATTTATGCGGTCTGACCTTTAAACTAAAATAAACAGACATCTCCTCACCCTAAATGCATATAGGTACCTTATTCGCAATTTTGTATAGCTGAACAACTTAAGCAAGGAGGGTTAAGGTCTTTTAAATGCATCATAAATCATCTATTTTTGTGAATTTTTTTTCTCACGGCTGACTTTATCTTGATCTTAATATTTTGGCTTAAAGCTTAATATTTTGGAGACAGATCCCTGAATCGATAAATGCTCTACGCAAACTAATAGTCTAGAATAGCTACTACAGAAAATAAATATACCTAGCCTACCTAAAATATTTGTATGTAGGTACTGCCTACTATTACAATTAATGCCATTTAAATTTAAAATTATAATTATTCACTATCAAAACTTCACATTTTAAAATTATAATTATTCACTATCAAAACTTCACATTTTAATCTGAGTACGTAGCTCAAGTCAAGTCTATCAATTTTAATAGGCATCCTGAGAATACTTTCATATATAATGAAATGCTGCGAGTAATTATAATACTGATTATATTTCTATCCCCATTGAAAATAACTTTTCTTGTTAAGTTCGCTAATGTATAAAACTTCACGAGTATTAAATAAAATTAATCTGTGGTTTGGAACAATAAGTTGGTTGTTAAATCGATCGCCTTTATATTGCTTCCGTGATCCGAAAGAATTAACATTTTATACTCTGGGTCCAGCTAGTCTAATCAATAATATATAAGTATATACACCGTGTTCCTGACTTTGTGCACAAACTTCGGCCTGATATTCAGCCCATTAAATTGGTCATCTTTCGTTATGGATTCATTATTGAAATTTTTATTTTTTTTTATTTTTCATTTTCATACAAACTAAATACTTGAACGTAAATTGCCTAATGTGTAATCTCTTTACGCAAGCTGGCAACGTCGCATTATGATTGATATAAAACTTTGACATGAGTAAACTTTTCTTGACGTTAACAATAATTATTTCTCATCGACTTCGTTCTGTGCGGCCAGTGATCTTTTGAAAACCAAATAGGTAATAATACGGGTTCAAAAAGTTTTACCATGTTTGTTTACTTTAAGGCCCATTTAGACGGAGACTTTCTAGTATCTATCGTACACTATTATCAGTAGTAATAATCGCCATAACATTATCGTATCAAATGTTTACATACAGGAAAGAACTAAATTCTTACCTACGATTATCTCATATGACATTCGTAACTCATCGATCAAGACGATAATTTCCTACGTCTATTTAGATACACATTGTACGTAAGATTACTTACGACAATCTCGACTTGTATTCGACTTACATTTTTCAAATTCATACGTGAATCATACAAGACGGTTGAAAACGTTTTGAGTGCGAGATTTTTCATTGGAGTTAAGTTTACAATCAATATTCCATTGCGAGGAAATTGTCGTCAAATAGCGAGAGGTGTAAATGTAAGAAAGATTTTTTTATTAATTCGATCGTGGCTTCTTCGAGACGAGAAGCTCTCCGTCTAAATGGGCCTTTATTGACAAGTCAAGCCAATAATGACATGACATTTAAAATGAAACAAGTACAGTTTAAATGATTATGATCGTACTGAGCGGCAACTTAGCACAAATAAAGACCCTTTTACAATGTACACCCATATTAAATGGAATTACCAATAACTTAAAAACTAAGCTTTATATTGCACTAGTACCTGTATAAGATATGTTTAGTAAATGCTATAGAATCATTTGGTAAAGTTTGTGCATAACCTCAAAAAAACCTTGTATATTATTTTGGAACCTTGATACATTGGTATAAGTGTGTTTTGATTAGTAATCTCTAGAACGGCTTTAAGTGCATCTACGAAGTTTATTAAGGCTACGTCCGCACAGACAGGTGGCTTGCTTAGCGCCTAGAGCCTAGCTAGTCACCTAGCGAGTAGCTTAGTAAAACAAACGATCTGCACCCTAATTCACGTAATTTAAGAAGTTCGATTGCAGTGCAGTTGCAGTGACGTTCCGATCAAAATAACACTTTCGGTATTCACTTAGCTTTCGCGAGCGCTGTCGAACACGCTCGCGTCACGCAAGCGCTAGCAAACACCATAGATTAATGTATATACTAACGTCAAACACGCTCACGTCACAAATAGGTATTCTGTTGATGCTCGTCAAGATAGCGTGTTTCCGATCGCTGTTTGAGGGTATTCTCATAAACTTATAACGTTGAAATAACATCTCGGTACGAGTTTTTAAGCGTTAGAAGTTACTCATTGCTTACTTTTGTCAATTAGACATAAAAGTCAGTCAAAGTAAAATTATGTTTCGTAAGTAAATTATAATTTAATTATTTAATGGACGTTTATCATTTTCAATTATTAATTACCGTGTTTTTGAATACAATACCTCTAACCTAATTAATTTAATTTTTGACGTGATAACGTCCATTAAAACGATGAACGCCGCCCCGGGCGCATCTTTGAAAAAATGTAGCGTTCCGCGAGCGAGACAGCGGCAAAAGCGAGAGAGAGAGGCACTATCGGCTACGTTGTCACGTTAAACTAGCGTCCGTAAACCGACTTTACAGACAACTATTTTTTTCTAGTGAAAATGAGTTTGCGCTTTGGATGGAGGATGTTAGCCTTACCTAACGAAGTAGATGAACGAGATCGCCAAGCTAAAGCGCGAACACGTAGGCTAACGGCGAATCCATACGCCTTAACGGATCGGGAGTTTATAAAAACATACCGACTGAGTAAGTCTTTGGTTTGGTTTTTTAAGTTCTCCAAATCTTTCCAAATCAAAAATTTTTAAACAAAAAGAAAATAAGCAGTTGCAGTCGGCTCGAACTTTGGCGCACATTTTGTTTTGACACTTTTTTTATTACTAATTGCATTACGAGGCAAAGTAAAGAACTTCATTCTGCCATATTGAGGTAACATAATTATGACTTTTTTTTGTGAATTGAAGAACAAATCATTACTTTTTTACAAAAAGTTTCACAAAAATAATTATTGGGATAATAAATAAATATTCTTCAACGTTTTTTAATGTCAACATAATAAATTGTATTTGATTAATTAAAATAAGTTTATTTGTTCTCTCATATGACAACACTAACACAGAGTACTAAATAGCCGAAGAAAAGTTTGGCAGGCGCGCACGGCGCAGGATGCGTGCAGGAGAAGTGAAGTTCACGCGCAGTTTGCTTGCAGTTGACGCGCAGTTCAAAAATTACGAGAATACGGTTTAGACGCTAAACGTCAACCAACGTCAACTTGATTGCCGCGTCACTGCCACTTGATTGCAACGTCACTGCAACTCAATCGATGCGTCTTATAGTTACGTGAATTAGGGTGCAGTGTTCGTGACTGGCTGCACTGCGCGCTTGGTGCCTAGCAACGCGCTTAGCGTGTATCGAAGTAAACAAGCGTGTTTTTTTTTGTTACTAGGCGCTAGGCATTTTTGAAGCAAAAATGAGATTGACGGTCGGGTTGTCATGGATATAATATTATTGATAAATGTCAATGGCATAAACTAAAAGCTGAAACGACAAATTGTTGCATTTATTTATGATTTATTTCATTAATTTGTTAAGATATTTTTGAGAGTGTCATTTCGTCAACGTGCCGACAAGCAAAATGATCAATGCACCTAGCGACCAACCACGCAAATCACCTCTCAGTGCGGCCACTGTGTATCCTAGCAAGTAGCCAGAATGCAAACCACTAGGCTCTAGGCGCTAAGCAAGCCGCCTGTCTGTGCGGACGTAGCCTTACGGACAGTATGAATTAAAAGTACACACAATACATTTATGTATGATAAGATATAGGTACAACCTTAGAAGGTAAAACTGAATTTTAAAATTGCCAACTAAATTTGACCATACGCAGCACGAGTGATCCTATTAAGGGTTCCGTTTTTCGTTTTTTCGTACGGAACCCTAGCAAACCTGTAAATTTTGAATAATATGTTAGAACCCTGCCTTTTCGTTTCGTGCATCGTCACTGACCCTATAAAACCCTTTTTCGTAATTGCAAAATTCCTATCACACAGCGTAATTTATAATGGGGGCGTCAAATCACTTTAACACGACGCGTGACGCCGTCAGATTTTATTCAGTTTTTTAGATATAACCTTTTTACCGATAAATATAAATATTAAAAACCTCTACTGTTTTTTTGAATTAAAAATCTTTATTTATCTACGTATAAAACATAAACTAATAGTTACACTAGTAGTTTACAACCATCTCGATCTGATCAGCTTTGCTACAAAAACACACCAATCGGGCTATACGTTAAGGACAGCTACTCTGACATACACCTCTCTTTTTGCGTCAGGGGATTAAAAACTAGTCAACGTTCTCGAACTATAAAACTTTTTCTATTGATTTTAAATATTCTAATAAGGCAGTAGTTCAGTTTCTGCCATAGTTATCCAATTTCTATCTATGTTCAAATTCCACATCTCTAACCTATTGGGAAAACGCCTCTTAATCCATCAAGATTCCACACGAAGATAATAGAAAGGGGGTTAATAGAGAGGTGGTGGCGGCACGAAGAGAGGGACGGAGAAAGTTAATAAAAGCGTGGTGGATTACACTTATGCCTTCTCATTTGTATGGGAGACCCTGTAGTGGGCTAATAATAGGTTGAGGTCAATATGGACCGGTAGGATTTCTGTACAAAATTTATAGTTCAAATATTATTTTGTCGCTCAAAGTTCGATTCAGCTGTATTTGTAAATATGACATGATTATGATATTTGCTATTTACTTACATAGGTAACGAATATTTTGATTAATTCCAATATTTGAAACACATAATTTATAATATTTTATTGTGTATCTCTTAACAAACTTACTCTTTTATTCCTCATATTAATCTCCGTGCGAGTTATACTCAAAAAGTTGTTCAACGTTTTCTCTCGATGTAGCTAGGTAGGTATATGATTACGCATGTAGATGATGTATAATACGAATGAGCTGAGAGTGTACGTGTTTTTGTACCTACATGGTCTAGTACACAAAATGTAGCTTAGTCAGTCTGGCATGAACCTTTTTTCGTAATTGGAAAATTCCGGCGTATACGTAGGGATGCCTCCATCAAATCAGAGGTTATTTAGGGTCACATGGTGTCAGACGTTTTATACCATGTCTAGAATATCACAAAAGAATTTAAGATTGATATTTTAGTGTTAAAATATTTGTTTGCTTTTTGAATAGAAATTTTGAAGTAACTTTACAACGACTACATTTGTTTTGTTTTGTTTTCATCATAATAAATTAACATGCGCAATCCGTAACCCCGTATTTTACTTTTAAGTCTTCAATGAAGACAACCTAATTTATTAATCCACAAGTATTTTTAAGGAGCTTTCTTAACTGAAAATAATATTCATACAACTATACTCTTGACTAAACCGAATTTTATAATAAAATACACTTAAAATTTAATATTCCTGAATTCTCAATTTCCGCAGGAATTTTGTTAATGGAAGAAAGATATTGCTTAATACGCTAACGGTATTCAACGTTCAAGAATGCTGAATTACCAGATTATTATCTTTATTTTTAACCCTCAGAAATAACTTTTACAGCTCCATTAAGTGTTCTCGTAAAACGATAAAGACGAGGGTTTAGGTCGCGGGTTAAGTTTAAGAGTTAAGTAATTTTCATTATCTCCCTTTAATTATATTACAAGTAGGCTCAAGCGTACGTCGTAAAGATTTTATCGTTTTCAGAGTTTGAGCCACAGAAAATAATTAGTATTCAGTATTTTAGTTAATTCTGAATTTGTAGACAAACAGAAAAACAGAGCAAGATCTACCTGATGGACATGGACATGGACATCAGTAACGGCATCATCCATGTGTCACCCAAGTAAGTAGAGACAGAAAGAAAGTCCCAATACGGTTAACACACTTTCACCAACACTAATCGACAAAAATCACCTCTAAACATCCATAATTTTTTTAACTACATTATTATTTCTGTGTGACCTAAGCCATATTTGATCATGGTTGCTTAAATTTTATATAAGTATACTAATATTATAAAGAGAAGAGATTTGATTGTTTGCATTGAATAGGCTCCGAAACTACTGAATCGATTTGAAAAATTCTTTCACTGTCGGGAAGCTACACTATCCCCGGGTGACATACGCTATATTATATTTTCAAAAAATTAGGGATCCTTAATGAAACTCCAATAATGTAACCCAAGGTGTAAAATCAAGAAAACCGAAGCAAAGCGAGAGCGGTTACTCGTGATATATAAATATGAAACATGTAGCAGTACAACGTCTACTGGGTTAGCTAGTGTTGCATAAAGCCGGTACATTTATTTCTGTCCTCTATGATACTGGAGAAGCTGGTACGGTTTCACGCTGGAAGTATTAACGATGTAGGAGTACAGAATCTAGGGTTAGATAATTTCTACAATCTGCAAGGAATGTCTATTCTAGTGCCAATTTTGTCGCTTGCTTGCATTTTTCTACCAATGATGGTTTGAGTCAAGGATGGATGGAACTCAAAGATGGATGAAGCCTTACACCCCAAAGGCCATTTTAGTCGTAATAGTAAACAAAACACCACAAACTAAGAATTTCTAGGCAAATGAATGAGAAAATTAAAGAATGCAAAAAATGCTATCTTAATTCTAAACTAATAAACCAAGTTAAATTGCTTAGTAGTCTGTTTCAAAATTCATGTAAATATTTCAGTAAATAGTTATTTATCCAACACAAAATCAGTATTTTTAGATTCTGTCTACGTTTTAAGGATTCCCGAGTAAACGAACTTTGTTTGATAAATAACTCTTAGTGTCTCTTTTGAGAGTCTTGTTCTTTTCATTACGGAATGATAAAAAGATTGCTTTAGGGCAAATGAACCTCCATAAATTAACATAAAGTGTTGTCTCTTACTATTACTGGGGCTTAGTAGTATTAATTAAATGGGGTTAAGCATAAAGGAGTTTACCCACTATATGGTAGCGAACCATGATAGTGCCATGACTATATCAGGCACGATACGATCTAGTATGCCCTCTTAAACGGATGTAGAGTTCTTTGCTCGTATATTATAATTTGTTTTCGTCGACAATTTTATAAGTTACGCGACGGTGTTAGCTAGTGACAAAAGCCTCCAGTGGAAAGAATGTCAAACTTTTTCAATCAAATAATATTATATTGCCTGAAACGTTTCTAGTACAGTCATGGTGTGATACGGTAAAGTAGGTAGACTCCTTAAAATTAAAGACGCTAGGACAATAACACAAAGCATCTCTACGATAATCCATCTCTTCATCACTGGATAATTAATGATAAGCGAAACAACATCAAATAAGGAGTCTTTAAACACTATATACAGACAGTGTTCACTTATTTCGCATTCTATACACTACGCCCACGTCAGACTTTTTGTACGACAGATGATCGGGCCGATTTTTCTTCCCATATTATTTCTGACCGACTTTTTGTAGGATGTGTGTGTTGCAATATTGCTATCACTACGTTCTATTTTTCTCCTACAAAAAAATCTGTCACCGATTATCGGTCGTGGGCGAATGGAAAACAATTATTTTAAGCACAAGTTCAAGTTAAAGTCGTAATAGTCTAGATTTGAACAACTGTCTTCCCATTGTTCGTTAAGGTTTAAATGCCAAAAACAATATATCCTTAAAAGTAATTTGCGTATAAGATCTGCGTATGGAAAGCTTTAATGGCGGGATTCAGAAATACCATTAAATATGCCATCTATTACCGCATAGAAAAATTGCACATCACTGAAATGGTCCTTCAACATCCGTGCTTAACTCTGCTTGCGTAGGTACGTCATTGAGCCATGGAGTTATAGGAGTAAGGAGGAATAACTCTATTGTGAAAAAATGTCCGTCAAACTCTGTTAAATATGGTGGCACCACGGTAGCAAACTGGGAAAATTTGGACTACGTAAACAGTTGAAGTTTGGTATACAGGACTAATAGTCTTAGACTATCAATGTCTAACTTCAATCTGTCAATAACTCCTTTATTCGTTCCCTGTGTGCCATCATATTGCAATTTGTTTACTGGTTACTGCTGGACATTTTTTCAACTTTCCCCTTAAATGAGTTATTCCTCCATAACTTTATACTTCATGCATTGAGTTAAAAGGTAAAATCAAAGTAGTAACACGTATGAAGCCACACGTAATTCTTCAGTCTACAGGGAAAGGATTGTAATGAGAATTGTGTTACCCTAAAAACTTTTAATTACAATTAACAGCAGGGCCTTGTTCAAACCGTCGTCAGTGAGCTAACGTGCCCTATTACGGTTTTGTTGTACCAAAAGCGAGAAACGATTAAAGATTTTTTGATGATTATAGAGAACTAACGACCTGGTACCTGTAGCATAGTAGGTGCTAAGTGTGGCGAGGGGTCCCTGGCTGACTTTGCCACATAAATATTGTCCTGAGGAAAATATTTATGTGACAATTGTAACAGAAATGTTTCTTCACGGGTAGTAAGTGTAAGTTTTGTATTTTTTTCCATGCCACCCACGTGATCAATATTCATATTACACACTACTTTCATTTACACAATATTTATCCTGTAGTCATGCCGTAAACAGAGTGATCAGACGTAATATCTTTATTTATTTAAACTTTATTTACCATAATAAAACATCACGGTTACAAATGGCGAGCTTAATGCTCAATGCATTATCTACCAGCAAAACATTGGCCTAAATAGAAATGCACGAAAGGCGGTTTGGGAAGGTAAGTTAAATTCTTAGTTTAAATAAATTAACCGATAGCATCACCACCATGAGTGATAGATGCCATAACATGAATTGTAGCATAGAAGGATGTATTTTTTTTACGTGAGATAAAGTAAGTGATTGACAGCAATCCCAACTAATAGTAAGTGGCGGTGAAGCCCAAGATGACGGGCGCACCGAGTTAATAATTGAGTTGTTTCGTGACGGGACAACTGGCACTGTTTAGTAGGTATATCTGAGTCTCACTTGTCTCGTTGGACAGAATGTCATAGAAAATAATTTGTTCCATCCCATTAAAAACTTACTGTTTATTTAAAAAATATGTCGTTGCCGAGGTTTAGGAATTTGATAACGGGATCTGGCACTAAAATCTGAGTTTCAGTAATTCAATGGGACAAGTGGGACTCAAATGTGCTAAACAGTGAAAGAGAGCAATAATTTAAGTGCTAAATCAAATATTTGTTAACGTTTCGTGAATACTCATAATTTTATCTCGTGCAAGTAAATTATCCCTTATAAATTACCCATCATCACTGTATAAGTATGAAATAAGAACTTTATCTAATACCGATATATGTAGTTGTCTTCCAGAAAAGGGGTCTATCCTCTATTCTACTAGTCCCGTTGAGTTGTTCCGTCACGGAATAACTGTCACTGTTTGGCACATCTGAGTCCCACCAGGCAGGGTTTATTTATTCCTAGAGATTTGTCAACTCAGTTGAGTTCAAATACTACGAGTCTCCCTTTTACACTAAAGTCGTTTAATGAAACAAAATATTATCACTCTCTCAGTGAAGCAAGTAGGTATCTTACGGTCCCTGTAAAGTAGGACCTTGTTAGTGAATTAGTTTGCTCAATAAGCCAGTCAGCTGAAGTATATTTAGCGAACTATTTGCTTTCGCTCAGTCGTTTAGCTTACTCGTAAGTTGAGTAGATTGTTTGGCTAATATCGTTCACGTTGAATTAGTAGTGATTCCATTTGTAGACATGCGAATCCTTGTTTACTAACCATTATTAACTTAGTACGAGTCTATTACAATTATAGGCCTGTTCTGTTTCGTCACAGTGTCAGTGTCAATTAGAGGAGCTTGTGGAAAATCTGACCTGATTACATAAATATCTAGACGTTATCTATGTGCTAAACATGGAATTTATCTTCTCTATCACATTCAGGTAAGGAGCTATCCTACTACTATCCTGATTTACAGCAAGTCACGGATGACAGTGTTTATTATTTTATAGGTAGGATATATCCTACAATCTGTACCTGTAGGTACAGATTTCAAGGTTTGACGCATCCATGCGTAGTTATGGGATCGCTGCTATGAATTCGCACTGAGATGTGAAAGAGAAGGGATAAGGATCAATACAACAACTGTACAATTTTCAATACTACCCAATTTTAATGCTTCTCCGAAGTTAATTTGATCATCGGACGGTCTTTTAAATTTCTAGGAGGCCTTCGACGTGGCCCAACAACTGCTAACGATAAAAACTGAGCACGCTGTATTAGCTTGATCTTCGAAACAAGGAAGAACTTTCTGCTAAATTACTTTTAAATTCCTATATAACAATAAGATGATCTCAGTTAACCATTGTTATTATCTTCAATAATAATATAAAGAGGAAAGATTTGTATTTTTGTATGTTTGAAGCGAATAAGCTCAAAAACTACTGGACTGGTTTCAACTTCAAATTTTTTCACCAAAAGAAAGCATTACATTATTCCTGAGTAACAAAGGCTATATTTTATTGTAACTAATAATATTTTTTACTTCATCACAAGTAAAAATGTTTGTCAACCAGCCAAGTGGGTACGGTTCAGGTAGTCCATAATAATCTAAGATGTAACAAAAATCTAATATTCTTCGTGTTTATATTCTCCATTTTCCATGTTAATACAACATAGAAATCGTCGGTTGCGGAACAAATCTGGTAGATTTTATTAACTGGGCCCGCCTTTGGCTTAATCAAAATTTTCCTTAGCATCGAATACTTTCCTGTTAGGAAAAGAGAAATGAACTTTGATACCTTGGAATAAGACTCAAATTCGTCAATTTCGCTCCTGTTTATCTAGGTACTATGTGCACGTCTAAATTAAATTGTGTTTTGATAAAATTTGTCTCATTCTTGTAATGAGGGGTCGGATTAATCTTCGACGTTTTTCAGTTTTGTTTATCTCAATAATGAAACAATTGAAGAAGATGGAAATTGGGTTTTCAACTTTATTTTGATAGGCTTGGTAATAGCACAGAAGAAATAATAGTAGGCACTTATGTAATAGTGCAGTATTTAATCTTTCTATTTTTTCTGCTTTTCTCGAGAGTTGGATGATTTTTTTTATACCGAATAAGTTAATGCTTGACCACAAAACCAACTGATGGTAAGTAGTAATGAAGCCTTGCATGGTAAAGCACACTAACTTAGTAGAAGCCTATTCACTCTTGACTTTTATTAAAATAGACTAGACTAGACCACCTTACATGTCAGACTTCATTGAGAAGGCTTTTCGGTAGCTCAAGCTGCAAGCACTAGAACGTCCCATCTATTTCTATACTACAAAGTACTACAAAGTTTTACTAAGTGCACTCACTATCATAGACTTCCGTCAGGTGGAATTTAGTTAAACGTTTACTTATTTCCTAGTTGGTAGCGACCCTGCCTGCGAAGCGAGGGGTCCCGGGTTGGATTCCCGGCCGGACAAAAATTCATGTGACAGATAAAATATGTGTACCTACTCGACTACTCGGGTAATGGGTGTTATTGTGACGTGTTATACATATGTATCGTCCATGCCACCCTCGACACAGGTAAAAACCTACTGTGGGGGTATTAGTGTGTAAGCGTTTATTATTATTATCTATTATCTTTATTATTTATTTATTTTATTTATTAATATTTACATATGACCTAGTCTATGATTATGTCTGAGCATTGTTCATGCTACAATATTGTTATAGTATCTACCTACATAAACCAATGTATACGTACCGTATTTGGCTACTGTGTCATCTTTTACATTTTGAAGGGATGATAGTGAAGTGAAACAAACCTCTTATATCGTACACTTTTGAAACATACCTACGCTACAAAAACAATATTTCTTTTTAGACGCTGTTTCGTACACTTATCACTCAACTTTATGTCAAAGCTAGCGGAGAATTGCACCCTTATTTTTTTTCTCCGCAATGCGCAATGCGTCTCTGAAGCGACGACTACTTTCAGATAATTCCCAGGACAATACAAAGACATGGTACAGTGCTATAGTGTTTAAAAGTACTCAAAAACCGATTCAGTTTCAAAGATATCTATAAATACTGTTATTTGAAAGTACAGATTTATTAAACTCCCGCTACTAAAGTTGAGAACTAAGTCAGCAATATGCTGGATGATGAATTTTTATATGAATTTTTAAATAATGGGAACAATAATAAAGAATTGTCTGAAATATTAACGATGTTGTTGATCGTTCAATTGGATTTATTTTTCAACTTCTTAACATTTAAATTGCTGTTTTTATTCCGGTTCGAGAAATCGTTTTGCGGAGCATACAAGTAGGTACATACATTTTTTTACTCATCTGTCATCAATTTTATAATATATTTGACGTAGGGACGGGGGCGAATGTGGGCGTTCATCGTCTCAATGCTCTTCATCCATCGTGGATTCAGGAAATAAGACTCGGTGTACACTCAATAGGTTTTAATTTAACAAATTAATAACTTCATTCACTTTACAATAAAAATATGCACACGCGACTTGGATGCCAATTGATTACTTTTCGGAACGCGGCGAAGCCGGACATAGGTTAGGCTACCCTTGTGTTCACCGTGGTGTCTGTCGTATCAATGTGCCCGCTGACAGCTCCATGTTCGCTATATAACCTCAGTTTGACGTAACTGTCAACGGTGAACCTCAGTGTTGCCCACCACCGTATCCGAATACGCCCAAATCGATTAAGATTTGACGCTCCGTTTTCCAATCTCCGACACGGCCATCTTGACACGTCACACGTCCTCGTGTGAGGCAGCAGGTGGCCATCTGGAAAAGAAAAACCTTCGCAAAATAAAAGTTTCCTCAACTCGGCCTCCCTGACCTCGAACCCAAAGGCTTCATAATGAAAACGCATATAGCAGCCAGAACGGGATAATTATTTAGAATTACAATCTGATAACACGATCTAGCTTTGCAACTCGCTCATTAGTAAACAGTTACGAAGTAGTAAATAATATCATAGATGTTAAACAGCGAAAAGTGTCGTTGCTATCACCTATATCGAGCGATAGCAACTCATGCCACCTCCATCGAGTGACGATAACCTTGCCACCTCCATCGAGTGACGATAACCATGCCACCTCCATTGAGTGACGATAACCATGCCATCTCCGTTTTAGTGACTTGCATACCACTTACTACTCATCAAAAACAATCGACAATAATAGGTTCACCTGCTGTGAAGACTTCAAGAAATTCTTAGTGTGTTATCCCGTCTGTCTTAAAGATACTCAAAAACAGTTCAAATAATCAGTAAAGGAATTATTATCTTTGGATGAGCTTTTTAAATGACAAAAAGCTATTCTTCGCTCACTTCATTCTCCATATACTCACTGTGGTCTTAGTTACCAAAAATCTTCAAGTAAGTATACAAACTCAAGTAACCATAAAATGTCAAATAGTGACATCACGTAATATCAGCACAAACTCGACAAGGAATAACTGCTGTTAGTGAGCAGTAATCAGAATGAGCCACAAAAGAATCAATACAGGTCACCTGTTATATCATGTCGCCATACAATGACCGATGATGCTCATCGCAAGCCACGGTACAAGGAGCCGTGATGCGCTCCCTTCGGTGTCAACAAAATTAAATGCAGGTAGTCGACGCCGCGTCAGTCTTCGTTATCTCGCATTGATGTAATTTCTCGGCACCGTTTGAATATTCACAGGTTACATGTCCATAACTCCATACAACTGTCATTGTCAATTATTTTATCTGAAACACATAAAAAACAACAACAAGACACACGAAATTTTCAAACGTCATTTTTCTGAACTGAGGGTAAACGGTAAATTAAAGAATAACAAGATGTTCGACAAATTAAAATTCTTGATCTCATTTACAGAACGCTTCTGGTGTCACATTTACTTGCAATGATCTTCAACGACCTTGTTGGCGCAAGTTCATCTTAATTAAGAAAAGATACTGTACAATGACTTTATAACACTTCGTTGAATCAAACACAAATAAAGCGAAACGATTTGTAGTTTACGCAAACCAACACTCTAAACAGTTCTTTATGACCAATCCTATTTTCAGGAATACCTAGCTGTTACAAGAAGCACAATATTTTCACTAAAAATCAAATTCACGAGATCTTAACTTTGAACAGTCTGTCAGGTGTTTTGACAATTCAATATGGTGGCACTATTCATGCCGGAAGTCAATATATTACACAAAAATACTATCGGATTTTCCGATTTTGAATAATGATACCTTTTATTATTTTGTCACTTGCAATCGTCGAATAAAAATTAAAATAAAATGCAATTCAACAAGGGTAATTAAATTAAACAAATGATAATAAAAATGCCATCCATGTGGGGGATTACAATATCACCATAGCTTCTTATTTACCTCTTTCACCTAAGGTTACGATTTTTTAAAGTGTGCGCTGTTTAGAAAATAACCCCTCTTTCAATATACCCGGCCACCTGGCAACCCGTCACCATACCTAGCAAAAGAAGCGTATTGATCCTGCGAGTATGCAACACGTCGCAAAGACGCCACGGATACGACAAACAGGCGTTGCCCGGACACTGAGACCAGTGCTGCCGTCCAGTAGTGCCAGCAGATGATAAGAATAGCTGTCACCAACGCATCAGTCGACGAGGATGCTCACCAAGCACCTATTCGTGACAAATGAAGAATTCCAGTGCTGCCCGCTACGAGACAAAACACTGGCTGCAGGAGCTTACCATTAATAATAATGAAATAAAAACATACCATACCGAATCGCTGTCTTACTTTCCTTACTTTTATAACCTCAAACCCGCCGACCCAACTCCGATCATGTGCATTCGAATCCCCATTTCACATGCTCGCCGTCCACTGCTTGCAACATCATATCAAGGTAGCCATCTGAAAAACCTGAAATGCGGATTCTTGCGAAGTGAAAAGCTTTTTACTTTGTACAAGTACCAGCTGCACTTGTCCCTCAAAGACACGTCTTGTGGAAAAATGTCTTGGATGCTATTACTGCCTCGGCCATCCGACAAAATCAACACGTCCTCGTGTTGTGTGTTCAATTGTATTGTATTCTGTTCCACCGTTCACTTCCAACATAATTGAATATCGATATCTCGCGTGGGGTAAGGATCCAACAGAAGGTCCACATGTTTGGTGACTAGGTTTATTCGAACTGTGAGCGCACAATACGACCTGCACTTTCCACGTCGAATCTCTTTGCAAAAATTCAAGGCTCTTACTTACTCGCGCTTACTATCGTTTTGTTTCTAATTGCACAATTTTCATTCTAATTTATTTCAATTGTCATCTGAACATTCGAGTCCTTTTGCCACTTCTCATAACGTAGGGAACGTTACCATTATTATCAATGCATCTACATGACCATCTTACCATCAAAATCAGAATGTAAGCAATGATAGGATTAGATGCTTAAGCTAAAGTGACACGACCATTTGATCACCGGTGAACATCTCGTATTACGTAGCATCACAGATAGGTTGGTCTTTCTGTTGCGTTGTATTTAACAGTGTAGTGAACCAGAAGGATACAATGTTACATTTTGCATCTTTTACCAACCCTAGCAGAATTATCTTTAGTTTATGAGAAATGTTAAGGACTGAAAGCTTTATTATGCTGATCATGTTAGGGGCTTGACCATGCACAGGTCGACTCAGTAATCAGCGCGGGACACAGCGCTCGCAACAGCGCCGCCAGGAGCAACTCGTTGCAACTTGGCAGTAGCCAGCGCTGCGTCGCTCCACACTCGCAGCAAATAGCTACACAGATTCAAATCTCGCCGTTTTTCCTTAGCTGAAACATTTAAGATAGGTTACTATCAGTTGCATAATATCAAGCACCATATTTGATAATTCACTCGGGCTACTTATCTGGCAGTCCTTTTGTGGAAAACCTGAAAACTAATTGCTCTCCATGATCTCATCATCTTCTTTAAGTTTCATTGATTTTCTATGGTCTCTCTTTGTAAAATTTCCCTTCAAGTTTATTTTAAATGTCATCCAAACTGTTTTGTAAGTCATTTATTTTCCGACATGTATTTCTCAGATTCTCATGAAAACTGTCTCACCATCTGGGTTTTTTATTTCACTTCTGATGACGTAGTGACGGGTGCGAATGTGGGCGTTCATCGTCTCAATGCTCTTCATCCATCGTGGATTCAGGAAATAAGACTCGGTGTACACTCAATAGGTTTTAATTTAACAAATTAATAACTTCATTCACTTTACAATAAAAATATGCACACGCGACTTGGATGCCAATTGATTACTTTTCGGAACGCGGCGAAGCCGGACATAGGTTAGGCTACCCTTGTGTTCACCGTGGTGTCTGTCGTATCAATGTGCCCGCTGACAGCTCCATGTTCGCTATATAACCTCAGTTTGACGTAACTGTCAACGGTGAACCTCAGTGTTGCCCACCACCGTATCCGAATACGCCCAAATCGATTAAGATTTGACGCTCCGTTTTCCAATCTCCGACATATTTATATACTTATTAGATATTTTATATTTTTTTTTGATTTTTTTTTTTGTTGTAATATTTTTTTGGAAATATTTTATTTAAATATTTTTCTTTGAGATGTTTGTTTTTAAATATGATTTTTAAATATATAAGTACGTATATTTATATTTTTAATGAAATATTTTTTTTAAGTTTCACTTCTACTATGTGTCCCAGCACACATTTGATTTTTTTTCATTATTATTAGTATTAATTTTTTTTTATTTAAGTATGCACAAGGTATGTTACTTTTATTACTGCAAACCGTATTGGGGCGGCATAGAATACTAAACCCAATCCTACTCTAGAATGGGCGTCGCATGAGGAGACTAAATCCAGTCCAATGGTGGTAGGGTCTCTCGGAGGAAATATTTTGGTAATATTGATATTTATAGTACACTAGCTGTTGCCCGCAGCTTCGCACGCGGAAATTATGCTTATCATATTATTTAGTATCCCTTACAAAAGAAAATTTAAAAACAGGTTCATTTATATTGAAGTACTTATATTTAGGAATTTACATACTGAAACTTACGATACAATCACAGATCATTCCTCCGGGAGCGGGTTTGGAATAATAAACAACATTAACTTTTTTTTCTTTTCCCTCTCCCTCTCCCTCTCCATCTCCCTCTCTCCCCTTGCCCTCTTCCTCTCCCGCTCCCTGTCCCTTTTCCTCTCCCGCTCCCTGTCTCACTTCCCCTCGCTCTCCCTCTTCTTGTCCCACTCCCTCTCCCTTTCCCGCTCGAGGTCCTTCTCCCACTTCACATCCCTCTCCCTCTTCCTCTATCGCTCCCAGTCCCTCTCCCGCCCGCACCCGCGCTTTCTCCCGATTTCTGTCCCGCTCCCACTCCCTCTCCCGCTCCCTGTCCCTCTCTATCTCCCTCTTCCGCTCCTTCTCCCTCTCCTGCTCCCTGTCCATTTTTAAATAAAAAAATGACGAAGTTGCTTACTAAGTTCATTCCCTAAAATTAACTCTTTAAGGGATGATTTTCCGAAAAAAAAATTCTAAGTTAACTTTTGTTTATTGCTATAAACTTACATAAAAAATTAATATATTTTATAACTCTAAAACGGGTGCAGTTGATTTGTATGTAGTTGACTACCAACCCCTATTTTTACGCGATGATTTTCGAGAAAACAGTGGTACAGTTAATTTTTGTGTCTAACTATAAGCTTATATACAAAATTTCACCCTTCTTACTTCAAAACTGACGAAGTTGGCATACTAACTTGCACACTCTTATTTAACCCTTTAGGGGATGACTTTCCAAAAAAACGTAATATGTACTTCCAAATTTTGTTTCTAATCTGGAGCTAATATACAAATTTTCATGTTTTTAACTTTAAAAATGACGAAGTGGCGTACTAAATGAAATCCTCTAAATTAACCCTTTAAGGGATGATTTTCCAAAAAACCGTGTTAAAATTAACTTTTGTTCACAACTATAAACTTACATAAAAATTTCATATTTATAAGTCTAAAACTGACGAAGTTGATTTATACGTAAATGGCTTCCAACCCCTATTTTTAGGGGATGAATTTCGAGAAAACAATGATAAAGTTATTTTTTGTGTCTAACTGTAAGCTTATATAAAAAATTTCACCCTTCTTACTTTAAAAATGACGAAGTTGCATACTAAATTAAATCCACTAAATTAACCCTTTAAGGGATGATTTTCAGAAAAAAATTGTTAAAGTTAACTTTTGTTTATTACTATAAACTTACATAAAAAAATTCATATTTATAACTCTAAAATTGGCGAAGTTGATTTGTATGTAGTTGACTACCAACCCCTATTTTTAGGGGATGAATTTCGAGAAAACAGTGATACAGTTATTTTTTGTGTCTAACTATAAGCTTATATACAAAATTTCGCCCTTCGTACTTTAAAACTGACGAAGTTACCATACTAACTTTCGCACTCTTAATTAACCCTTTAGGGGATGATTTTCCAAAAAAACATAATACTTACAAATTTTGTTTCTAGTCAGGAGCTAATATGTAAATTTTCATGTTTTTAACTTCAAAAATGACGAAGTTGCCTACTAAGTTCAATTCAGTAAATTAACCCTTTAAGGGATGATTTTCAAAAAAAATATATTAAAGTTAACTTTTGTTTATTACTATAAACCTACATAAAAATTTTCAAATTTATAAATCTAAAACTAAGAAAGTTGGTTTGTATGAAAGTGTCTTCTAATCCTTATTTGTACCCCTTAGGGGATGAATTTCCAAAAATCCGTTCTTAGTGGACGTCTCCTTAGCATAAACTATATCCTTGCCAAATTTCATCTTAATCGGTTCGGCAGTTTCTGAGATTTTTTGTTTAATCAGCGGTGTGTCGCTTTTCAATTTTATATATATAGATAAAGTGAGTGTTCACACTAAACTCGCGGGCGCGGGCGCGGTCGCGGTAAACGCTACATACACCGCGCGCGCGTTTTGGTGTGAACACTTTCATAGTAGCTCATATGTTTGATATTTCGCGACCGCGCCCGCGCCCGCGCCCGCGAGTTCAGTGTGAACAAGCACTAATTCTATTATTATTTCTCTATGGGGTCCGCCTGGATAGCTTCCACGTTATTGCTTGAGTCAAGCGCCAAACGACTTGTTGTGTTCAGGCTGGGGGCTCGAGAGCCAGATCTTTCTTTCTTTTTCTTGTTTCTTTCTCGGCAACGCATCAGTGATATCTTTGGTGTCGCTAATGTCCATGGGTGACGATGATCGCACCATCAGGTGGATCGTTAGTTCATTTGTTGGCTATTTCCTTAAAAAATCCTCCAAAGAAAATTGATTCAAAGTTACACCAAAATTCAAAGTAACACCAAAAATCTCAGTTACATTGAAATCCAATGTTATACAGAAATTCATAGTTACTCAGTACTAGTTCAGACATATATACTGTGTAGTTACACTAGTTATAGACTTTACTAGCCACTATCTTTACAACGTTTATTTGGAAGTCCTGTAATTAAATATTAAATGGCACTAGATATACTCCCATAATATGTTTCCGTAGTATCTACATGCTGAATTAATAATATGACAACGCGAGAGGTGGTGTAGAATGGCATTATTCATGTCCCGAGAGTTATGATCTGTAGGTATACAACTTTAACTATGAAGTTTTAAGTGAACATAAATAAAACCACTTATAACTTTATCATTATAAAGCCAGTTACGCTTTATTCTATTGTTGAACTTTTTACTTTTATGGTCCACCAGGCTTGCCAATTGCGGGATAGCAGGCATTACATGCGTTTGAAAATATTTTTATTAGTCTCAGTTACGAGTATAACATGATTTTTTTTGTCACTAAAGCAATCTATATGTTACTAGCTGTCTCGGAAAACGTTCTTTTACCGAAAAAAATCTGGATAGGGACACCCTAAATACCTAGTTATAATATACATTATGACCTTTTCTCATATTGACTTTCTTTCTTGGCCGGCAACGCATCAGTGACGCCTTTGGTGTTGCTGATTTCGATGGGCGACGATAGCCACTTACCATCAGGTGGATCCTCAGCTCATTTGCCGGCTATTTCCATAAACAATATAATTTGCCTCCAAGATACACCATCAGGCCTTTCGGTGGTCATTAATGTAGTGGTTTTGCAATGTCAACGTACCTAAAAACAAATATTTTTTATTCCTGTACAGTAATTTGCACCTGTTCAAGAGTTACCTATTTGTTCTACAAGACACGTTATGAGAACGTTCGTCAATGAAGAACTGATTTTACAATGTCAACGATAACAAAAACAAAATATCTTTAAGCACGCTTCCATTTTTCTCTACCATTGAGGAGTTCCACTCTTTATCTCCAGAACCCATCATCAGATCCTTACTTTTCAGTAGGATTTACTTGACAAAATACCCAATATTATACAAAAAAGCATAATCAAAATCGCGTCATATACAACGAATCTATTAACGAAAATCAATGATATTGTATACTAACGGTCTTATTCAAAAAAATTGTATTACACTGGCATAAACACTGGCATATATGTATACGCACGCACAACTTTAGAAAATAAAGCTATTTTGACATTTGGCTAACACTGCACTAGGATTTTAAAGACGTACGCGCTCATCCGACATTTTAATAATGACTTGCTCAATCGGTTATGGAAATTTAATATTTCTTACTACAAAGTAAAAATAAAAATAGCAAGACATTTAGGTACGAATGTTAGTAACCGATGATCTTTTGCAATCAATTAAATCTGATACGATATCTTATAATATTTAGATAGCAACTCTTATTGAGAGGTAAAAACTTGTTATGCTATGGTTATGCTACATTGAATAGAACCGATACCGCGAACACGATGTTTGGCCCAATGAATTTGCTGAAATGGGCTCCAATTTTCAATGGATTCGTTCGATTTTGAAAACAAAACCTCCCGGCGCGACACTGTCTGTTCTGCTACTTTAGTACATTATACTTCAATGATGAGCTACCAGTAATTTTCTTTATCGTAAAATTATTATTTTTTGTAACTCAATGATTACGCAAAATTTATTTTATTTTATACAAGATCGATGGCTACTGAACAGCGCATTGTGTGATAAAAATTATCACAATATACATCGTCGCAAAATTGGTATAAGTACCTACCTATGTAATACGTATTAAAACCATTAACCATATTACAACTTACTCAGCCAGCTGTTCGAATTTCGGCCATGTTCTATTTCGAATATCTGTAATATCATTGTGACGAAAAATTACAAACTGTTTTTCTATGACTATAAATTGTACCTCTTATCCCTCAGGAATAGGTATATTTCCTGGGATAAAAAGTAGCCTATACGGTAAATTAGGTTGACAGCTACCGTGTGCCAAATTTTATCCATATTATATTAAAATTGTACCTACTGTCTTCACATTTAGCCAACTTCGTACAATAGTTTTTATTTTGTACATCTACTGTGCAACGTCAAAGCTTCGTTTCCAAAATTCAAATTTATTTCAGTTTGAAATCATAAACGGACACGCTTCCTCTGATATGAATTTCAATTAAACTACTCTACCTGTTTGTTATGTGCCGAAAATTCACGTTAACATTTTATAAATAGTTTTGGTTCGTTACCGATATAGAAATCAAAACAAATTTTGTTTTTTTTTCTGTAAGTTTTATTTGTATTTTTGTTTTTAAAAATGCATTTCAAAATGCTTTGAAATTATTTTTAATATGAAAGAAGGTAGATGTAGGTATACTTTCAGATTGTTCCTATGTTTTACAAAATTCAGAACTGAGGAAATGAAGGAAATCTTCATTTAAAAAAGTTTTACATTACGTTGAAAAAATTTTAATGGTTCTCATCTAACATCCTTCCGTCTGTCTAATAAGTTTTTGTAAAATTTTTCTTCAATATGTTTTTAAATGAAAAGTGTACAAGCGAAAATTTGACGACTCCTTGCCAAGAATTCTTAAGAAAAGAGTCAAATATGATGCCAATCTTGTCTGCCCACGGTAGCGTGCGACTTCATGTACGGACTTTGCCAAAGCTGAAGTCAGATGTTTATTCTCCTTTGACATAGAGGTGGCACTTGACATTTTTCGACAGCGAAATTGTACCTATTTCTTAGTCAAGTCCTCTCAAAGAAGGCGAGAAAAGAGTTGTAAATGTATGTTTATTCCCACAGACATGTATTTTATTTCTTTGTCGTGCAGTCAAAAGCAATTTTCAAACCAAGTAACTGATATTTACTGAGTATGGTAAGCAATCTTGCGTTTGTACGTTGGTTGGTCTTTAGCACACGAGGTTGTTTCCATATTATTATTTCTGCTATGCCATTTTTATAGATACCTGGCGTGTTCCACTACACAATAAAAACTAAATTAAATTGTACTAACTATTAATAAAACTATTGTATAACTATTGTACTACTACAGAATAAATAATAGTACTTATAATAGGTAGATACTACTAAATTTAATTGTACTAAATTGTAAATGTACGCTAAAAATTTTGTATGGGAAAGGTCGAAAATCGAAAATGTGCCTGATGCATTGTTTTAGTGGTCTCAAACCATTTTTGCTTTATTGCTTTTCAAATGAAACCATTTTGGGGCATATTGGTTGGATGGTTTCAAAGTCTTTAAAGGACATCCTTGAAAACATTTTTCGTGTTATAATACAGAAGAAATAATACGAGTAGTACTTATAATAAAATTATAGATTCCAATCACTTCAGTTCTTGCAGATAAATTATTGCATATTATAAAACATAATTTAAAGATAAAACGAACACTAGGTATAATAGATTAAGTTCACATTTCGCAGTGCGCAACAAAAGGCGAAGAGCTGACGTTCGCACTCATTATGATAATAGCTTAGTTAGCTCTAGCTCTGTTCACGCCCGTTCTAGGCTTTAGAGGGGAATTAGATATCACTACCCATTTATACTTGCCTGGTACTCGCCTAGTAATTATGCGGTCTGGAAGCCATAGTTGTTTCAATATTTGTTTTAATATTTTTACATTGTGAGTAATCTTCTCTTGCGTGTTTTTTATGTTATAGCTAGTAAGTTGATTGTCTATCAGATGGTAAGAGTAATTAGATATCTCTACCCATTTATACGCGCCTGGTAATTGTGCGGTCTGCTGGAAGCCATAGTTGTATAGAATTGCTTTACGTTTACATATTGTAATCTTTTCTTGTTTTGGAGTTTGTAACCATAGAAGGAATAATAGTAGGGGAATGTGGGGGGACACCGGATAGTTAAGAAAGAAACACCATAAATTCGTTAAAATGTTATATATTTCAAAAATCAACAACACTTCTACAAGAACATAAGTATGACAATACTTTACCAAAAAATATCCGAAATCAATGAAGATAAAAAGCAGTAGAAATTTATTTTCATAAAAAAACATAAATCCGGATTCACCCCATATGTATGGGTAAAACCGGATACCCATAGTAACGTAGTAATTTTAGTCAACGGGGTGAATAAGGATTTTTTTATGCCTTAGTAAACAGGCAAACAAGCAGACGGGTCACCTGATGTTAAGTGATCACCGCCGTCCATGGACATTAGCAGCACTAAGGGCGTTACTAATGCGTTGCCGGCCTCGAAGAAAACAATAGACCCGCTTCTTGAAGGACTCCATGTCAAAGCTTAGTAGGAACACCGATGCAGGAAAGATTTAAGATTTTAGGTAAATAAACAGACATAACCTATTCAATAACTGGGGTATGACACCGGATATCCGATATCACCCCGTCCGGTCGTACCCCACAGATGCCACTTTTAAAATACTACTTGCAAAAATTTTATTCTTAGACTCACAGCAACAATTAATGCAGTTTTTTTAGCATAAATAACTAAGATATTATAAAAAGAATGTTACATTATGATTGTACATGGCCAAAACAAATGAGATTACGTCAAAAATTACAAAATATTAGATAACTTACCAATTTTTTATATTTTGTAGAGTACAAGCACGCGATGAAATTCTATCGTGTCCGCCATTTGCAAGCAAACTGTGCGAGTGTTCCCAAATAACTGTTGACTATTTTGAACGAGATAGATATATGCCTACTAGTAAAATAGCAACTATCTGTTTTTACCCCCTGTCCGGTTTCCCCCCACATTCCCCTACTTATTTTAACTTCTTATCTATCGATTTTCATATTTAAGCCCGCGGTATGAAATTTTATGGGAAGGAAGATCATACTTTTCCGTTAGGTACGTTATGCATTCTGTTTGTAATTCTTAACACAGAATCTAGATGGCGTTGGATGGCTGACCAGTAGCAACGCCATCTAATGATAATAATAATTAATCTTTGTACATTCTATTTCGATAATGTTAAACATCATCATCATCATCATTCATCATCTTCATCATCATTCGTCATCAGCATCAATCACCATAATCATTATTCATCATCATCATCATGATCATTCATCATCATCATCATGTGGTAGGATGAAGAGTCTGTAGATGTAAATTTATCTTCTATAATTATATAAAAAAAATGTTTGTACGGATATCCTTTATAGACTTTGAAACTATCCAACTCATATGCCCCAAAATGGTTTTATTTGAAAGGCAACCATAGGTGTCTTGAAGTCAAGAGTTAATAGGCTTCTACTAAGTTAATGCACTTTACTGTCACTTAACATCTGAAAGAAATGTATTCAAGCAAACTTACAATAATGTGCAATGAAAAACAACAACAAAATCCTCTTTGTTGTACACCAAAATTTTATCTTACATTTTATAATATAGAACTTAGTACAATAGGCGGTCTTATTACTTAAATAGCAATATCAATAGCATGCACATTTCGTATTATAGACTAAAGTATACAGTAGCTGTATTGATATAAAACCGAACAAAAACCTACGTTATTCTCGTATGCTCATTCAATGTTAACATGAGACTCGATCATATTTATTTTCAAGAGAACGAGAATTTGTGAGTAAAATGAGAATTTTTACCATAAAATGTATCCAGAAGGTTACAAATTTATGCTACGCAAAGGGTATTGTGTGCCGTCTTGAATATGGTAATAATATAAAGGTCGCGTTATGAGATTGAAGAGTTATCTAGTAGCTGTAAAATTGTTAAATATTTATAAGAGCGACCTTCAGCGTTATCTGCTATCTATATCAAGACAACCCTACGAGAATCAGAGGAAATGTATTATCTGCGATCATAAAAAAAGTTCATAGTTTTATTAAAATTAAATGCACGCTTTTATAGTCTTAATATATATAAATTACGTGTCACGTTGTTTGTCCGCGATGGACTCCTAAACTACTGAACCGATTTTAATCAAATTTGCACACCGTGTGTAGTTTGATCCAACTTGAAAGATAGGATAGTTTAGATCTCAAAAAAAAAACTTTTGACAGAACGAAGTCTGTCCGGGCAGCTAGTAGTGTTATATAAATAAATGCAGTTTTTATCTATGTCGCGGGTGGCATCGACGACCCATTATCACAATGACACCCATGACCCGAGTACCAATAGGTATATGTATTTTAGGTATCTGTGACATAAATATCTGCCCCGGCTGGCAATTGAACCCTGGACCCCTCGCTTCGTAGGCAGGGTCCGGTTGCTACAAAATACGCTACAGCTTAAATTAGTGATTGGGCTGTCTTTAGTTTTCAAAAAATTCATTACAAATTTATTATAATTCTGTTTATAATCATCAATGTACTATTTGATGTCATTCCAATAGATGTAATTTACGAAATAGGAAAACTTTTAAAATTAACATTACATTAATAACATTTAACAGATAACTTAATTCTAATATGATTTTATTTATAATCAAATTCTTTTAACCTCCAAAACTTAGGCTAAAGGCGAAAGGCTAAACTCTTCTCTGCACAACAATGTATTGTAAATCTGTGATAAGTTTACACAAAATATTAAGTGCTTACCTCGATAAATTATTTCAAAACTTTGTCAGCCAAAGGCAAAATTATGGCTTCGAGAGCAATTATTACAAATTAAGGAATTTCAGGATTACGTAAGACAAAGGTTAAGTTTTAATGATTAATGGGTTTAGATCTTATCGTACAGTTTAAAATGTTTAGGTTACACTTATTAAAATAACTTTTTAGTCCTAGGTATAGATCAAAAAAACGACCAACAGTTTGGCAGAAAACTAAATAAAATAAATGTATTTTCTCTTACATAATAAAAAAGGCATAGTAATATGTCTTAAGTATGTCAATATTTGCCAATATTTGTCAATAATGCAAGACAAGCAAGACAAAATAATAATAAATAGGTAATAGTTTAAAAAAACTACGCTTTTATAGAAAATCCAACGAAAAAATCTATACTATAATAAAATTCAAAGGGCAAATTTTCTGTACATTGAATATATTTTAAAAATTTTGATTAGGGGGCACTTTAATAACGTGTAAGAGCACAAAAATATTTTTTTTAGAATTATTGTCTGTCTGTCTGTTTGTCTGTCCGGGCATCAAATGAAAACCCTTGAACGGATTTCGATGAAAATTGTTAAAGTTGTTACTAATACTCCGGGTCATATTTTAGGATACTTTTTATCCCGGAAAATTAAAAGGTTTCCCCGGGAAACGGAATGAAAGTTTGTATAGAATATTTTTAAAACATCAACCGATTTGCTTCAAATTTGCAACAAATGTTCCTTGCTTATAACATATATTTAGAACATATATTTTTCAGTTCTTCAAAATGTTGCAAAAAAAGAAAAAAAAAATACAAATTAATGTGAATATTGCTTATTTTTCAAAACCCGCTCCTGGAGAAATCCTTTGTGATTTCATCGTGGGTTTCAGTATATAAATTACTAAATATAAGTACTTTAATATAAATTCACCGCTTTTTAAATTTCCTTCTTCAAGAGGTACAAACAAGGTAAAACATAATTTCCGTATGCGAAGCTGCGGGCAACAGCTAGTAGAAAATAAATTTGATTTAAGAATAGTGTAATTGTGAAAAAAACGTAGGGTGCTTTTTAAAATATTATCAAAATGATAATCCTTCTACTCAATGACACCATGCACCTGACGCTTTTATAGCTAGTCAAAATCAAGTCCAAAGGAGTCGGTTACAAACATTCTAGTGATGCTAATATAAAGCGTGTAAAAAAACACATTTTTATGTTGACAATGTTACCAACCTAAAGCAACAATAATGAAAAAAAAACAATAATGGTATCAATGAGGTATTGAAATCAATATTAACAACATAATTCATTCGAGGGGGGCCTGCCACCAGCGTGCTGGCGCAGCGGGCCGAATAAAGTGGCCTCTTAAGATACCTATCAGGTGTGGGATTGCAGTCAGCATTCTAGGCCACTCCGATTTGAGAACTAAAATCATTAGTGTGTTGTCTATGGCACCCACGACACAGGGCCTAGTGTGGGGCTATGAGTGTGAAGCGTTATTTATTATTTATTTATTAATTATTATCTATACTAATATTATACAGAGGAAAGATTTGATTGTTTGTTTGCATTGAATAGGCTCCGAAACTACTGAACCGATTTGAAAAATTTTTTCACTGTTGGGAAGCTACAGTGTCCCCGGGTGACATAGGGTTTATTATATTTTCAAAAAATTAGGGACCCTTAATAAAACTCCAATAACGTAACCCAAGGTGTAAAAAAATAAGAAAACCGAAGCAAAACGAGGGCGGTCACTCGTAATTAATAATAATATTGTTCTTATCTATAAAATACCTCAATATCTTTATTACAGGACCCGTTATTATACTAAATTAATTATCCCCCTGTCAGTGTGTAAGAAAAAAATGCTTACGTTTTCATGACTGTTAACATTTTTCACTTGTCAGCGAAAGCTGGATTCCGTTTAGAGGACCGCCATCCATCACCGATCCGAAACCCCACGGAGATTAATTCCATGGGAATAACATTTTATTAAGCTGTTAGTGGTTCCGGATTGCTTTCCCATAAAACAATGCTGTTAGATTAGAAATGCTTTTGTTTACGTTGCTTTAACTATATTTTGTTGTATTTATAATGTTTTTAGAAAAAGTTGTCTTAAGAAATATTGATAGGGTTATTTATAACTCTAAGAAGCCTTTTTCGAGGGTGTCTTTTTTCTTTTCATTTATTTCTTGAGCGTTTTCGTGCATCGGAGGGCACTTAATGCCGTCGGTCCCGGATATCATCAAAAGATAACAGTTGTGGGAGGCTCTCGGGCGGCATTAAACCTTTTGACACTTGGGTGTTGGGTTGGGAATCAAACCTGACCCCTCTCGCTTCGCAGACAGGGTCGCTACCAACTAGGCTAGGTTGTAAAGCATGTACATGTTGTACATGGTGCGTGTAGAAGAGTGTCTCTAGGCCTCCTTAAAGGGAAATAAACTTGTGCCCTGCAGTGAGCCATTAATGGGTTGAAGCCATTAGGTATATTATACATATAAATGTGAAAGTTTGTTACTCTTTAGTCTTTAACGCAAATACTACTCAACAGATTTTCATGAAATTTAGCAATTAGGTAGACCATAATCTGGAATAGGATATCAGGGTACTTATTATCCCGAAAAATGCAGCAAAGACGCGGGCAGAGTGCTAGCTAGTGTTTATATAATTTTACTGAGGAGTGAATATGAATTTCCTTCGAGCGTCATAGTGGCCTACATACCTAATTGCTAAGCAGTCGACAATGAATCATGAACATAAACTTCTTAACAAAGTTTAAAACGTCATGAACTTTAAAATACTTGAAGAAAGCAATAAAATTTCTAAGAAACTTCTGACAAAAGTCATTAAATTTTTTATGTCCCTATAGAATTACCATGGCAATAAAAAGTACCAGTCATCGTAAAACGTCTAAGTAAGTTGTTAAATTAAAAAGTTAAGGCAAATGGGTTCCGCAGATTTTATTGAATTAGTACAAGTATTACGACACTAAAAACTTTGCATAACATATGAGTACATTTGCATTTATAATACTTTTTTTTACCAAGTCTGTAACTTAATTGTTCTGGAGTCTCAATACTGAACTTCTTTGGTATTTTTAAACAAATCCGGCAAAGCAATGTGGCCCTTGATATTGATCTGTAGCTCTTATTACGGAACTCTAAAACAAAACGTTCATAGTGACTTATAACTTATATAATTTGATACCTACTTTAAAGCCATAAATCATTCTCGTTGAATAAGAAAGGCTTTTGGCAAATTGTTAGCGATTTAATTGTAGCCCAACTTAGCACTTTGCCTTAACTTCTACATTAGGGTGCAAATTACAGCACTAATTTGGTTATTAATTATCAACTCTCGTAATAAACATAAGGCGTTGATTAAATGATATAAGTTTAAAATGAATTTTATGTAAATAGGTGACAAAGGAATAACCACTCAAATCCCATGTTTGCAAATCAGCGTGTCGTCAGATGCGATAGAAGCCGGCTGGCTTGTTGGTAGAGCCCGTATAAGGATTAATAAAAAATGAATTACTCGTATATTATGAGATATAATGTATCTTTTCATGTATTTTACCTAGATACATACCACCCTGTTGCTTGAGTTAGCTGAGGGCCTGACAGATAGTTCTTCCTTTCTTTCTTCTCTTCTCTTTCTCATAACTCAAAAACTACTCATCAAATCTAGCTCAAATTTAAGCTAGCTTAATTTTAATGTGGACCCACCACACGAAAACCACCAGCATTTGATTGAAAAAAGAATCATAAAAATCGGTTCACCCAGTCGAAAGTTCTGAGGTAATAAACATAAAAAAACGAAATAAATATTTCCTCCTTTTTTGAAGTCGGTTAAAAACAGTTGATTACATAACAAATTGTCAAGCTATGAGCGATTATTATGTGTCTTTGTTTTATATTTAACGAACCGTATAAAAACTGCAATCAATTTGTCAGCTGTACTCTGTCTCATGTCAGGCGAGTAGCGCCTGTTCTGTTTTTATTATAAATCGTCCCCGTTCGATCGATCAGGCTTTGAGATATTCTCGACTGGGACTGAGATAAATTTACAGTTGTCTATACAAAGAGGAGGAAAATACATGAATGGAAAGGTTTAAGATCAGTAAGACCTTTGACTGAAAGACTATTGTCGGTTACATATTTGAAATATACAAGGAAATGTTTAGGAAATGTAAATAAAGCTTGATGCACCATTGCCATTACAGCTTAATGTTTAACGAATAAACGATATGTAAACACACACCTATTAAACTTGATCGAAATTAGTAGGAAAATATTTGAATTACGTAATGGGTAAGTCTTCAAGGATTGTTAGCATTGTGGTCTGAAGGTCGACTCGATTTGAAGTTTGAACCATTAGAAATTGATGATCAATTATTTTTACTTACAAGTTTATTAGTAGGTGAAGAAAAAATCATAAGAATTTGCTGAGATTTTCTGGTCTTGATAAATAACGGTTTTTGACAGACTTTAAAAAAGGAAGTTCTCAATTCAACTGTATTTTTTTTTCTTTAGTTCCGTTAGTTATAACTACCTACATATACGTTATACGTTACCTTATAACTTTTTACTGGGTGTACCGATTTTGATGATTCTTTTTTATTCGAAAGCTGGTGCTTGTCATGGGGTCTCTTTAAATTTGAACGAGATCTGAAGAGTAATTTTTGAGTTATCCTTAACTATGAATGGGGTTGTTATAGCTTGTGAGCATCACCTGTGTGGTTTGTTGAGAGAATACTTGCTTTTTTAGTTATAACGAGTAGTATCACAGTTAATTGTAAAAAACTATAATGGACAAAATTATAATTATATTTAACTCCCAACGCAAAAATATCGGTGTTTTAAGTGTGTCCTTTTGTGGCATCATAATGTAGCTTCTAAACGAATGGACCGATTATGATGCGGTTTTTTATCTGAAAGTTGACGTGATCGAAATGGTTCTTATCTACAATTTATGAAGATTTGTTTAAGCGTTTCAAGGTCATCAGCTCTTTTCGAAAATAAAAATGTCGGGGGATTTTTTTTACAGTCATTTAAGTTATTATTTATTTTTACTCTGAGAATTTGGATACAAACACAGACGTAGATATGTGATACCTATAACACCCTTTTTTACTTCAGGGGTTTAAAGCTGATGCACGCTTCATCTTAGACAAATGTTGATAACTAGGAAAATCAACATTTCTCGCGTAGAAAGTTCCAGGGGGACAATTCTCATTTCGTAGAGATATCTCAAAAAAACATGGCTGACCTCGAATAAAACGAGACCAATCGGCCATGTTTTTTCGACATATCTCTGTTAGACATGTATCGCTACGAAATGAGAATTGGGCTCCAGGGCTTAAGCTAGTCCTACACTCCTACTAATATTAATAATGCGAAAGTTTGTAAGGACGTATGGATGTTTGTTACGCTCTCACACACAAACTACTGAACAGATCTTAATGACATTTAGCACACAGGTAGACCATGATTTGTATTAACATATAGGGTAATTATTATCTCGGAAAAAGCGGGCAAAGCCGCAGCAGAGTACTAGTTATGAAATAATTTTAATTACACGGTTAGCAACTTAAAAGCCGTGGCATTGAGATTAAACATTGCTCTTTTAACGAATACGGATTAAAAGTTAAAATGTTTTGCGAAGTTTTGTTTTCAGTAATTCGAGTAGCGTTGTTTGGTTAAAACTTTCGAATCAGGGACTGAGTTTAATTAACAAAGTAACTGCTCACTGTAGAATACCTACTCCTGTAATACAAAACACATACGCGTTTTTAAACGACTTCAAAAAAGGAGGTATTGAGTTCGACTGTATTTTTATATTTTTTTTATGTTTGTTACTTCAGAACTTTCGACTGGGTGAACCGATTTTGATGATTCTTTTTTTAATCGAATGTTGATGCTTGTCATGTGATTCTACTTCAAGAGCGAAATCTGACGAGTGTTTTTGAGTTATCTATAATTTTGAAGTCGGTAATTTTTTTCAATAATTATATTTTATTAATTGTCATTGTTTGTTATTCAATTTATTAATTTTGCTTTTACATAATACAGTAAATAATTTTATCAAAAACATTTATGTGAAGAGCCAAGTTCAAAAAAGAATTGAGATCTAAATGGGTGCCAAGTTCTGTATAGAAAACCCTAAAATTTTAGTCACAACAACATTAGATATAATTCAAGCTCTACATTTGACTTGGCTCCGCTCTTCCTAACTCAGTAAAAATCAGTGCCAGTTTTACTAGATTGCAAATATAAATCGTTTACCAGGATCCTGTATCATCACGAATTTGGTGAATTTTTACCCCACGGACTAAATAGAGGGCGTAGCTCCCAACGGATGAACCGATTTTGATCTATTTTTTTTATTTTAAAGGTGACTTAATTGAGAGTGTTCTTAGCTATGTTTAGTGTTTAAAATAAAACAGTCGGGCGTTTTTTAAATTATAATTTAAAATAATTGAAAATCCCAAATTAAAAGCGATATAATTATATATATTAGACTTGTTTTATAGTGAGACTATTTTGAATCACATTTTGAAATTGGATGTAGTAGAGCAGAGGTTCTTGAGTGGTTCTCTTGAGGAGGCCTAGAGCATACTCCACCACGCTGCTCCAGTGCGGATTGGTGGAGGGGTTAGTCCAACCCAAATGTCGGAAGTTTTCGCATAAGTATGCTAAGAGATGGGTCACTGATAAATAATAAATTATTCTTAACAGTTTGATTTTTAAGGAACGTACTGACATATTATCACTCTCTGTTGAACATGCTGTAGAACTTTTTTGTATGTGTAGGTACTTTGTATGTAAATTCTTGTCCTTATTATAAGTGAACTTAGTAAATTAGATGCTGAATCATTTCGTGTACCTATGCAATTAATGGATGGCAGATAACACTCATATTATTACAGCGTTGACGTCAAGCCATGATGCGGGGCTAATTAGAATTACCGATTTGTACGAATTGAATGTACAATTTGGGTAATGCTGATCATAATAGCCTATCACGAACGCCACTAAAATATTGATTATTTTGTTTGTGTAATGGATTTTCCTGATTAGTATATTGTTTCTCAGAACTGCATTGTTTAAATTTGTTTAACAATAACTTTCCGAAATTAATGATTGGTTTTTTTTATATAAAGATATGACTGCGCAAATGACGTAAACAATCTATAGCTCTCAATGAAGAGCGCTAAGGAAAGTTTTAGGAAGAGTTAGAAACTATTCGAACAACACCCAATAATATCGTATGTATAAATACTCGATTAAACAGTGTGATATTTTTTTTATTTTTTTTTATTTATTTATTTAAACAAACAAGTACAATTTCAATCTTTACATGTCTGCCAAACTGCGAAGCAGTTTGTCGGCAGTAGTTCTCGTGGATTACAATCTATAAATTATACTTATTGTTAAAGCTTATAATAAGCAAAAATAGACTAATTAATTAACTAATTAAATAACTAATTACAGAAACTATTATTAAGTAAGTAAACTATTTTTATTTTATATTTTAAAATGTTAGCTTATTATGGTTGTATGCGACGTACCTTTGTGTGTGTGTGTGTGTGTGTGTGTCTTTGTGTGTGTGTGTGTGTGTGTGTGTGTGTGTGTGTTTACTAGCGTTTGAATGTTTATGGCTGAACACGTGTATTATTCTGAACGACACATATTTTTAGATCAATAAAATTAGCTACGGACATTATTATGTAAGTAAACTATTTTTATTTTATATTTAATATGTTAGCTTTTAAGGTTGTATGCGGTGTGTCTTTGTGTGTGTGTCTCTCTCTCTCTCTCTCTGTGTGTGTGTGTGTGTGTGTTTACTAGCGTATGAGTGTTTATGGATAAGCACGTGTATTGTTCTGAATGACACAATTTTTAGATCAATAAAATTAGCTACGGACATTGGGACAGGTAATGTTTTCTTAAAATAGTTTTAAGTACATTTTTGCTATACTGTTCTGTGTCTTCATTATATACATGACGCGGCAGTTCGTTTATTAAAACAGGTATTACCCACCGCCTTGCTCTTTTTCCATAATAATTATTTATCTTCGGAACAGCTAATTTTGGATGCCTTGCCGCGCGGGTTGGATATGTATGGTCTCTCTTGTGTTTGTGCTCGAAGTTACCATGTTGTTCGATTAATAGGTTTTGTTTTAATTTTAGTTCTATCGGCAAAACACCACATATTTTAAATAATTTTTCATATTCTTTATTAAGTTTTATTTTTACTCTATTATCTACCATAAGTTTTAAGAAACTAATTTGCAAATTTTTTATTTTATTTAAGTGTACAGGAAAAGTGAGACCATACGCACCCAAACCGTACGATATAACCGCATCAGCAAGTGCATAGTAAATTAAATACATGAGACCCTTGCTAACTACATATTTTAAATGTTTCATTTTACAAACAATTGATCGCAGCTTGTTACATACATTATTAACATGTATATGCCATCTGAAATTATTATCTATGGTCAGTCCTAAGTACTTATACGTGGATACAGCTTCAATATATGTACATGTACAGTTACTATTATCATTTTTATAATGCAAACAATCGTACGTGTGCCCTTTTATTCTAATATTGATATTTTTATCTTTACTATAGGGGGATACTATGGTCATGCATTTCGTTTTATCCAAATTAATTATAATCCCATTGTCATGTGACCATTTAACTAAATTGTCGAAGTCTTGTTGCATCACTTGCTGGATGGTGTTCTGGTGCCTTACCATGAACTCTAATAAAATGTGTCATGTTCAGGACAGGTCAGCTTGTAGCTAAAACCTGACAGGAGTGTATTTTGTACCATGAATGTTTACCGATAACCTGCAATGCCTCTACTTCTGTCCTGCATCTTAGTCTATGACATGCAAGATACTTGATTTGTACTAATTATGTTCTGAAATAGAGCGTTTTATCGGTTTACCGGTTTTCAAATGAATGCGTAATATTGATGTTTTTAAAAGTTTAAAATAACAATCTCAATTGAAGATTTTGAGATTTGTTATAAATACTTAAGTGTTGTGATTTATTAACCTTTCGTTCTCTAAAATTACCAAAAAAATTATCGCTAAGTGATACTTACATTTTTGAACGTAATCTTACACCACTTGACACTTGACACGGTGACATGTCTAAATGTCTATTAAAATGTGTGATTTATAATGCCGGTCACTCACATTCGCTCGAATACGCGAACCCACAAGTGTGGGACGACATTTGCGAATGATTATGCGAAGTTTTCGAGGCATTCGGGGTTTTCCAAGCTGTGTCGGTTTTTTGTCGCACATCAAAGCGCGCGAACCTCGAACCTTCGTGTAGTCTCCCACACATTCGTGCGACCAGTTGCGCACACGACTAAAAAGGTGATGTATCTCTTAATATTTCGTGGCTCGTGGCGTCTAATCGTACTACCATTTATTTTCTGTATTGAAAATGGATTTTAATGACAACAACATAATAACAACAGCAAGATTGAACATTCGTGAACAAAGTGTAGGAGGAAGCGGAAATGGGCTTGTATTGTATACTCATATGCGAACCCATTTGCCTGACCACCCTTCACATATGTGCAAACATTCGTAAAAATGTCAAACATTTGCGCGCATGTGAGTGACCGGGGTTAGGAGCGATAATTTAAAAAGCATAAGTACAATGAATGTTTTTAAAATTTTCCAAACAAATGAAATGTATTTATTTTGTGATGATGGTGTATTTAAAATTCGCCATGGCTGCATCCCGTCGTGTTTCATCATCATCAACGAAATAGCCGAAACAGGACAATAGATGCTACTTTCGGTGAGCTGTAATATTTTGACGTTAACATATGCCACTTTCTGATGTCTATACGTCAACAATCGCCTCATGGTACACGAATTGCAGGGCAGAAGATCATTTTTGAAGTCACGTGACCGCTGTCCTGTTACGGTGACGTGGTCGCTGGCTGCCCTGTGTTTTAGCCAGATCATGGTAGGATATAGCAGGACAGGCCAATTTTCGGCTAATATTGACCTGTTTTAAGAGTTCATGGTAAGCCCCCTGGTCCTTATCGCTATAGACAATGCATGTGTCGTCCGCGTACATGTACGTCTTGCTCTTTTTTATAACATTCACCATACTGTTCACATGCATTATGTATCCGACAGGACCATACACCGAACCAGTGGGGACTCCATACTTTATACTACCAGTTTTACTATCTGTTCCACATATCCGTACTTTTAACTGTCTCTCTTTAAGATACTCCTTAAACCATGCATTCATTGGTCCACGTATGCCACATTCATGCATGGACTGCAACAAGCCACAGTGATCCAGGGTATCAAAGGCTTTTTTTAAATCAATAAATACAGCAAAGACTATGTTTTTTTCATTCAATGAGGAGTTTATTGTATCAACGAACTTTGAAAGTACCGTAGCCGTACTTCTTTTTGGACGAAAACCATGCTGGACATCATTTAATATATTATGCATCTCTAGGAAGGTAGTTATTTGACTTACAACGACTTTTTCCACTATTTTGTTAATGACATTTAGAATAGCAATAGGCCTGTAATTTGTGAATTCTTCATGGGAGCCCTGTTTGTAGATCGGTCTTATAATTGCTAATTTTAACTCATCCGGATATTTTCCCTTTTTTATACTTAAGTTTATAAAGTGAGCTATAACTGGGGAAATTAAATTTTTAATTTTAACAAGATCTTTTACCCTGACACCATCTGATCCCGGCGTCTTGCTGCAGTCCATACTCTCAATGATCTTTATAACATCGTTAGGTGTTTTGAACCTAAATGTGACATTACTTTCATGGGCATATGTTTTCCTGTCTAAAAATAAATTTTTACATTGGTGCTGATTTTTAATAACTTCAATCTCACTTGTAAACGTAGTACAAAAACCATTACATACATCTGTTTTAGTTTTGTTCTTAAGCATATACCTTTCAACCATACTATCTATAGATACTTTATTTCTTCCTAACCAACTATTTATGTTACTCCAAATTTTTCGCATGTCACCGTTACACTGTAATAAGTTACGTTTCCGTTCGTCATCTCTGGCGCGGTTTATGAGTTTATTTGTATAATTTCTATGCCTAGTGTACTCTAATCTATAACTATTATTATTTGGATGTGACTTCCACTTCCTAAATAGCGAGTCTTTTTTAATAATAAGATTTTGTAAATGTTTGTCTATCCATGATTGCGTTTCACGCTTATTTGACGGATTGAGTTGGAAGGTACATGCTTTGTAGATATTTTTGAACACTTGTACAAAGTTAAGATATAATTCACAAGGATCTTGAATATTAAGTAGTTCATTCCACATATGTTGACGTCATCAAAACAATAGGGTCATTGTGACATCATAGCTACAAGTCTGATAGTAAGTTTATGACGTTTGCAGTGTACAATTTTATTCTCAAAAGCAGAAGGCTTACCTAATTCTCTGCCGAAACCAACAAAACCAGCCGGCTTAGCTTTGTCGCTGTGAAAGCTTAGTACGAAGCGACGCACGAAGCAAATGCGCATGAAAATGTCACTTATGACGTAGCCAACTAACAGACCTTAATAACAAGCCGGTGAGCGACAAACGGGCTTCACATTAGCTTGGAGTGTCAGATTGCTCGTCAGTTTGTTCAGTTCTTTAAAGCTAAAGTCCGGTTTAGAAGTATTAAGTAGTTAAATAGTTAACTAAATTTAAATGAATACTTTTTGTGTGCGTCAAAACGTAACAATTTAGTAAAGCTCTTTAGTTCATACAATTCTTCACAATCTACTTAATTACTTAAGCATTTTACTAAATTTTAACTAAAAAGTGCCTGTCCAAACGTGTTAAGCTCCGCCCACCTACTTAACTGTTAAGTTTTTGTTTACTTGCGTACTAAATTTTAACTATTAAATTGTCACTTTATACGCATTAATTGACTTAAAATTTAGGTATTTAGTTAACTACTAAACTAATTAATACGTGTAAACCGAACTTAACGGTAAAGCTGTCGGTACAGGCTAAATCGGTGGATAGAAGCTTGATACAGTTCCTAATAAGGGATCGCACAAAGAATGATTTTTACCCGACTGCCAGGAAGGGTTATATTTTTCGTGTGTATTTTGTATGTAGGTATTACATGTATGTTTGTATGTATATATGTATGCGTGTAATATTATTTATCACCTCATATCTTCCAAACCGATGAACGGATTTATTTAATTCGGATATCGCTAGATTCGTCTTAATAACTCAAGTGTTTGTTTGAAGTTTCAAAAAAAGAAAAATAAATTGACCAATGCATTAGGTATTGATATCAAACGAAAGAGCTCACCATAAGGATTTCAAAAAGGTATATCATGATAGCTTGTTTGATAGCAAGCAGGTTTTTTTTTTATTTTTTGTTTTATAGAAGTATCCGTATATTGATCAGCTGTGGGCGCGTGATGGAAATACAAATTTATATCCAAACATTAGCGCTTGGCCCACGGTTTTGCCGATTTCCGGGAGAATAAAAACTCTATATGTTATTCCATGTCATTGTCTACCTGTGAGAATCATGAAAATCCGTTCAGTTGTTTTTTCTTGAAAAAGCAACTTTTCACATATAAAAAAAAACTTCCACATTAGTACAGAATCTCTAGCTTCGTAAACAAAACACTATATCAAAGTACGATACTAAATGGTAAAATATTCTATTAGCTTCAAAAGGCCAATCTACTAAAATTTGCTTTTAAATGGCCAATGGCTAATTTTTAACCATGGTTTACAATTTATTTTAACAAAGCTTAAATGCCTACAAAAATTGTTTCTAAATGGCCAATGACTAAAAATAGAACATTGACGCCGCAATCACAACTTAATTGTTTGCGCTAATTACTTCTGAAAATTTTGATTCGTGACTCGGCGTTTTTAGTAATTGGCAGTTCATCGATTTTACTTGCGAGTGCCATTTTTCAGATAAATATTCAATTTGACCTCAATTACCTCGTGGATGAGATGGCGAAAACTATTATCTGGGTTTAATTACTAGTAAACCAGTAATTAGTCGTTATCAAATTTGCTAACAAGATCTAATTAATGTAGTTCCCACTTGGTTATTAGTTAATAACTAGGCTTGGAGATCAAATATCAAATCATTTAATCATGTGGGTGATTTGTCAATTATGGCAATACGTACGCACGTGATTCTTGTCCTTCTATCCCCGTTTTTGCATATTGCTTTATGATTCAGGAGATCCAACGGTGAAAGAAACTACTCAGCACGAGCACAACAAGGCAAACTTATTTTTCAAGTCATATCAGTTGTCAGTATCTAATTTAGCTTTAAAGAGTCCGTGAAATGACTGTGATGCAACCTTATCTTGTGTTCTCTTTTTTCTTGCTTTGACACATTTATGGGATTTTTATACATCTACCTAGAGTTGACGGCATTAAGTTTTACCATTGTATCTTAATTTAAGAGGAGACATAAATATAAATAAATAAAATGAGGGACGAAAATCTACAATCGCTACTAGACTGGGAAATTCAAATCCTATCACTGAATTTACATCACACAATCATGTATTTTTAGAGATCACTTAACCCAAATCGTTGGCGTTTGGACAATTCGCTTCAATTGACGTTACGTCATTCAGTCGAGAGCCAGTGGGAACTCGATGGTAGGTACAGTCGGCAAAATAATTAGGTATGGTATGGTAATAATATTACTGATATTTTGTGTTCTTTTCAATGTTAAACCGTACCTTGCATAATTATATAGGTAGCATTTTACATTAATTATAACACAAACATTCTGTAGTATTAAACATAACCAGACGTTTTTGTTTCATGCCCTGCACGCCTAATTCTTTTGCCGAATGTACCGTGTTGAAAAGCTTTTATACGAGCATTTTGGATTGTGAATTTATTTAACAACAAAGTGCGTTTCACTTGTTTTAGATTTGGATGATTGAAAACTTGAACCTGAATACGAGTTTAATTGGATAGAAGTTACTGTGACTAATATAGTGACTATTTTATCGTGCGTGCCGCGCAGGAAAGGAATAGCTTGCCAGCGTGGGTGTTCCCGTCAACCTACAATGTACGTGTCTTCAAGAGAAGAGTGAATAGGCATTTATTAACTTAGTGCGTTCAGCATCTTGGACTTCATCGCCATTTACCATCAGATGGGATTGTTGTCAAGAACAAACTTATTTCATATAAAAAAAGAGAATCCCCTTAAAAAAAGCAAATTTATATAATCTAAATTTTACTAACAAAAAATAACCGACTTCAAAGTCTCAAAAACTACATAGTTGTCAGATCTCGTTAAAATTTATGTGAGACCACATGACAAGCGCCTGCTTTCGATTAAAAAAATAATCATCGAAATCGGTTGGCGTGATATTGAGTTATTCGTCAATTTGTCGCGCACATCTTAACACAAATTTACGACTTATGTGGTTTTCTCATGGATTCCATTGTCAGATCTCAATAAAATTTATGTCGGACCACATGACAGCCATCAGCTTTTGATTAAAAAAAGAATCATCAAAATCGGTTCGCCCAGTCCAAAGATCTGAGGTAACAAATATAAAAAAAAAAAAAAAAAAAAATACAGTCGAATTGAGAACCTCCTCCTTTTTTGAAGTCGGTTAAAAAGGCCTATAAAGTGTTTTGTTTCTTTCAATCTTATGGAAAACGATAGAGATAAAATACATATAACATAACAGTGCAATAACTAAAATAGGTTTATTAAACGTTTACGAATAAGGCACAATGAAAAGAAAGGTTTCACAATATTCAGGATAATCGGATAAGGTATACTCGATAGTTTAATAACTATTACACGATTTAAAAGTGTTAAAATACTCAAGTAAAAAATTGTGTTACTGTGCTGTTAACCATTAAAGAGTTACCGCTTCTAGTGATGTCCAGAGAGTTTAAAAATGCATTGTCATCAGAACTCATGCAATAAGTTGTACATACAATTTAAACTCCTAAGGATATAAGGAAGTAGGTAGGCTAGCAAGATTTGACCCACAAAAGCAGGGTAAGCTAAATAAAACCGTTTAATCCTACTAATATTATAAATTTAATGTGAAAGGCGTTTTCATGAAATTAAGCACACAGGTAGACAATGATATGTTGAATTATTGTTGAATGATATGTTGTATGATATCTCGAATAAATCGCACCCTCAGTGAAAAAAAAGCATAAATCGACTTACTTTGAATTTTAATATGATTGGAAAGAGGGACAAATGCTGCATATGTTCAATTTTTTTCAATTTTTATCATTAATCTTGACGGTTTTGTGCAAGAAATAGTAATGTAAATTCCTTTGACTTCTTAATGATATTTTAACAATTTTTGTGCTCTCCTTTAAAATTACAATTTTCATCTTGTACCTTTTTTACACTAAGGATGCGATATGTCGGATACTTAGTATCCCTAAAAACGCGGCCCAAGGCACGGGTAGAACGCTAGCAAAAACATAAATTGGACAATGCAGTCGATAGTATGTACGTATCACATTATTAGCGACGTAAAATACACCCATTAAGATAAAACTAAGCTGTTATTACTAAACAGCAGGGATGTTATGAATAATGAAATTTCGGATCCGGATAAGGATAAAGGAATAATATAATATCGGTTTTTGATTCGGTTACGGATATGAAATTATTTGGGATTATCCGATATTTTGGGTTTATCCGATATATTCAGATATTTTTGTTTACGGTTTACACGGTTACAATTTTCACGAATTTTAAAAAGTAAAATACAAATTGGTAATAAGAAGTCATGGGATAGACCTGTTTTAAAATATAATTTAGACATGGGCGAAGTCTATCTGAAATTGTCTGAAACTTTTATATCGGATTTGGATACGGTAACGTATAGATTTTATTTCGGATATCCGATGGTTTCGGTTACGGTTACGGAGCTCCTTAACATCACTCGTGGACATAAGGCCAACAAACGTTATGTTAGCTTCAATGTATTTTTCATTTCTCATTTCGTGTAACATTACATAAGACGTCTGATATTCTGAAACATTTATTTGAAAACAATTTCCAACAGAGATGATGGAGTTACTAAAAACGTCTTTCTTATTTTGTGAGTAACTTGTATGATATAAAATTTAAATTAAATTAAATTTTAAATGATTATGGGTTTATAGCGAACGTACGAATGAATGTAACATACTTATACATCCCTAAGCCCTTAAGTTCAGTTGAGTTTAAGTTGAGTTTTTTTTAGATTTTGAGTAGTAGCTCGAGCACGAATATTTGCGAGAAAGTATTCGTATGGTTAACGTAAGCAATTTGTTTGTTTTTTCAAAAGCGCCCCTATCGTGCGTAAATGGTACTAAAATGCCATACAAAGACAAATTGCTTACGTTAACTATACGAATACTTTCTCGCAAATATTTGTGCTCGAGCTACTGATAACATTTCCATATAACTAGTTTATCCGTCAACTCGCGCGTTAAAAGTTTACGGTAAATTCGTTTAGGAGCTATGATTCTACAAAACACAAATTATTTTTGAAATGAACTATTTTTTTAGGTCTTTTACTATTTCAAAACAAAAAATTGGTAGTTGGACTTGAAGACGGTAAAATCCAAATGGTTCTGGCAAGCTCACAGCATAGGAGAGGATCACGTTTAAGTCAACGTTCAGAGTAAGTGTGACTATCATTAACAGCATCAACATCATTATAATAACTCTACACACTCATAGCCCCAAACTAGCATTGCCTATTTCGTGGATACCATTGACAACCCACAAAGACAAGAATACAACACACTCAGACCGAGAACAGTAATTCAAACTCATCATTCAAACCTTGGCACTCCGGTATGGTAACCATTGCACCACACGGATCATGGGCCAACCAACTAACACCAGTCATCACCATAACTGACGGTCAAGAAAGAAACTTTTTTTCAGACAGGATTCGTCTTCATCAACAACAGAGGGCGTGATGAAGAAACACTGCATATGTTCGAAGGTGTACGACCCAGTTTGCGCGTCGAATGGAAAGTCTTTCTACAATCAATGTCACATGCAGTGTGAGGGCGGCACTGAGTTAACTATTGAATACTATGGGAATTGTATACCTTTTTGAGTTGGAATAATTAAAAAATACGTATAGAATATTATAATTATTAAAATTAGAGTGTTGCCTGTTTATGTGGGTCTAGTATTTCAAGCTTAATTTCCGATAATATCGAATAGCGCCTATCTTGCTTTTTCAACAGCACCCAGAGCTCGTAAAGAATGCCATTAGGCATTCAGTTTTTGCCCTTGTATACCCTAACTTAAGGTATTGTGAAAATAAATATTTGATCATTTGTTATAAAAATAAATAGTATGATCACAATGCCATGATTCATACAGTATTAAGTTAACATTTTAACAATATAAGACAATAATTTCATGTTTTATTATCTATAAAAATTGGCTTTAACCTATTAATTATCAACTATAGAGCATGGGTATTTAGTAATGATTATGGTAGAATTACGCCCTCTCCGAGAATTAATGCGCTTATAAAATTACCAAGTATATCAGCCACAATAAATTAATAGACCTGAAAGTGTATTTCGTAAACCTAAAACCGTGTTGGAACTTGTTCTTAATCCAGTTATCTCTCAGAGTCCGGGCAAATGGCATAAGGTTTAAAACTGCGATAGTGGTTAAACTTCGGGTAATGAGGTAAACCTGAAACTTGACGAATAAACTGAATTTAAATGTCTTGGGAACGAGCAATATTTATTCCAAAGTTGTTTTGGTAAATTGAATCATTTACAAATTTGTTTGAGAACACTTACGCCCGTATTCAGAAAACAGTCTACAGTTGCAAGTAGGTACATAGTGCCATTTTAACCATTTCTTAAACAATAGTTGAGAGTATTTTTCTTCTTAATCGTTTCGCTCTTTGCACGACGGTCCTGGTCATCATGTAGTCGCATTTGTGGCAGATGTAATTCTCTTCGCAATCTCTCGCCATTTTGCTCGGTTTGGTCGTAATTTTCGTGCACTCATGCAATAGACCACCCACGGCAGATTTGATTTGGTGGGTCCATCGCATGGGCAATCTACCATGCCTTGCACCACTAGACGCTCAATGGAGTCATTGCCTCTCCTAGAGACGTGGCCGAAGAATTTATGTATGCGGGTTTGTACTAGAGCTGATAGTCGTTCGTCGTTGGAAGATCGTCTTCGTAGTAGATAGTACACCTAGATTTTGTAAAAATCGATAAAGTGGCGGCTGAGATATTTTACTGAAGGCATAGTGTTGGTTTGACTTATAAATATGTATCAAAATAGAAAGAAAAGATCTATACTGCCAACTTTGTCTTTTGCCTTTGTCAAAATTTTTAACTACGTATAATTACTAGCAAAGTAATACCTACTTGAGGGATGGCTATGAAATAGAAGGCTTGCCATAACGAACACACTGTGAAATAGCTTTTTTTACATAGCGTTGCTTCCTTACTGAGGCGTCATTTCTGAATACGGCGGTTAATCGCCCTCATTTCACTCAGGAAAAACTTAGTTAATAGGGAACCACACTCGAAAGTATTAAGAATCGTTAAATTTACGTAATATTTGTTAACCGATTGGCTCTTAACGATCAACATTAAATGTTACCCCATGTAACATTGACAACAAATAACAAATAAGTAATTAACTATTTTAATCAAGCCTTCAATTAAAAATGAATTTAATGAATCAGTAAAAATCTTATTACTAATAAATCTAATAATCAAAATTTTAGTAACAAAAAATAACCGACTTCAAAATAACTCAAAAGCTGCTTGTCAGATCTCGCTCTTTGTGCGGAACCGCATGACAAGCACCATCGATTAAAAAAAGAATCATTAAAATCGGTTCACCCAGTCGAAAGTTCTGAGCTAATAAACATAAAAAATACAGTTGAATTGAATACCTCCTCCTTTTTTGAAGTCGGTAATAATACTTAGGCCTTCTGTCCATGACGCATGTCATACGCAAGCTATCGTCTGTTGTCGCTTGCTTGCATCCTGCGTAGTAAAAGTTGGGTTAATAATAAGATTTTTTTTCAATAAGTTTACTTATTAATAGGATATCAAGTTAGTTCAAATACTAAGGTTTTCCAAAGGAAAGTTGATGATTACTAGTTATTAATATTATTTCATTCTTAAAATATTAAGTGTTCATTAAGTTTAGAGGTCATTACTCTAAGAACATTGCAAAATCTTCAGCGTCATAATAATTAACGACGTAAAAATAGCAGTAAAATTATTCTACAATAATATTAAACACCCAGACAAATATTAAAAATAAACACAGAAATTATAAACGAAAGCAAAACATATTCAACTGGTCATAAAATAACAGTAATATGTACAGAATAATATGCTTTTTTTAACAAGAAATTATGTACATTTTGTCATCCTGTTTTCGTATATTTTTAATTCAGTTACCGGCGAGGTAAAACGAGTTTGAACACCAAGTGCTGAAACATCTCCAGGACTAAGGCCGAAAGTGGGAATTGTTGAACAAACTGAATTAAAATGATTTCGAACACTTTGTGGCAACTTGCAAAGAAACATCTTTACTTAATTTCAAATAGAATTTCATACTAGGTGCTACATCTACTGTCACATAATTTCTATTAACAAATAAAATTATGGTATAGTTACAAGCATCTTAATCACTTGCTCTCTGATTCTACAACTTTATTCAAAAAACTCAAAAAATGTTTGTAACTACGGATGTCCTTTATACACTTTTATGAATTTGACATACTAATTAATGTATTGTAAAAATATTTATCTGACTGAATTACTGTGTATGTGGATTGTGGATCAATGTTATCTGAAATATAAATTGAAATTGAAATAGACTTTGAAACCATGCACCCGATATTCCCCAAAATGGTTTCATTTGCAAGGCTATAATGCGAAGATGGTTTGGCTTCAATAAAACAATACACGAGGCACATTTTCGATTTTCGACTTTTTCCATACAATTTATTTTGCGCTGTAGCCGGGTATCCATTATAATATAAATCGTAAAAAAATGGAAAGCTTTTAATTGTCATATAAGGTTCTATTTACGTACATGAAATTCAGGTGAGTTACAGTTGCGATAAATCAGCTGTGATACCTACTCAGCTATTTCTCAAAATGTGAAAATATTAAGTTTCATTCGCAAATTTTTATTATTAACGACATAAATATTCCTTGGGATTTTTATTTCCTCTCGTGACCTCAATAACTAGTGGATCACTTTTCTAATTTAATACATATTTTTGATTATTATATATTATTCACATTTGTGAGACCCCCGTAGTGTGACGTCACATATCATGAAATTTTACACCTAAAAATTATGAAATAAAAACTGCAGTTCCGAAATAAGTTTCATTTCCATTAATTGTTTTTTAATATTTACCCCCCCCTCCCCCTTAACGTGTAATGTAATTTATGGATGGCCCCTTACACATTTTTTTTTCAAAACTACTGCCTTGATTTGTTATGCAAATATCCGAAAAACAAACGAAAACACCTGATAAGTACTTAGCTAAAATAGACGTACTGCATCAAACTTCAAGAACAGGATGATTAATCACAAAATATAACCCTCGCGACCGCAAAGATAAACAAGACCGCTTTTACAATTCCCTGTAAGATAAACGCCATAATGCCCATAAAGGACCTTTGGGCTCACGATAAAGTAGAGTAATTGTTGTTTTGTCTGTCACGCCGAAATAAAATATCCCTTAAATGTTGGAGTGACGAAAAAATGGACGAATTAGGCGAGTTTGTTTGGATAATTTGTTTATTTACGTTTCTGTTTTGTTCCGTCGCAGCGTTTTTTGTACGATATTTTCATAATATAGCTGCTTTAAAATAATCTAACCGGGCTCGATGTCATAAAAACATTAGAGGATTCCTTTTAATTTCCTTTTATTCCTTGTTGATAGAATGTATTAATAATTTGATTTGTATCTCAGATGACCCTACAGTTGCTTATTTTGAGGAAAAAGCCGTCAAAGAAAGAAGTTACTGTTTAAATTTCAATTAATTTAATATTTTTTGCTATGTCGGCATTCCAATATCTCCAACATTTTAATTAGACCCTTAATATTTCACATCAGTTACAACTCCAAACCAGACCTTTTTCGCTAAACTTAAGATTTTGCAGACATTTTGTTCTGAACATAGTTTGCTAATATACCCAAGGACTAAGTAATCGAGAAATTATTTTCATTTGATTTTACCTAACGAACATTCAGGTTGCTTTCACTAACAGCTAGGTATCTTCGCCGAGATTCCTTTTGTAATTGAAATTGCCAGTTAACGAACGTACAATAGATCTACTTAAAAAATGAACGTGCCCCCACTAAATATTATTGTTACAACCTGTAAGTGGAAATATTTATTTATATTTATTTAACAAAATATTGGAGTGGAAATGTTAATTTATATTTATTTCATACTAGTTGACTCAGCGAACTTTGTATGGCCTAACAATTCCTCTCCCTCCCTTTCTCCCTCTCCCTCTCCCACTCCCTCTCCCTCGACTGACAGTTATAAAATAAAAAAAATATGCTGCTAAGGTTACATTCCAAAAATTAATACACAACTTTCTTAATTTTTGCTTTTATAACAACCTTCCTCTGACAATATCAAACACAACAAAAAAGAGTTAGTGAAATACTTCTTTCTTTGCGCTTAGCAACACATTTTGGTGATTAATTTTTTTTTATACAGATAAAATGTTTACTAAATATTACAAACAACACTTTATAACAATAAAACAGTGTGCCTTCACGTAGTCATATTTAAACGAGATAATCTATCTAGACACGCGGAGCGTGTCAAGTCAATTTCTTAGCTAACAGAATTGACGAGCAGCACCGTGTGTAATATTACACGAACCATTTGGAGCCACTTTTGACCACCTCATAACTCAAAAACTATTCAACATAAACCTGTCAAAGGAGAACCCCGATTTCCGGCCACGAATTATATGTGTTCTGTGGTAGGCATAAGAAAAGACAAGAGTAAACTATATACCAAAAAATTCGTCTTATTTACTAGATAAACACGTTTAAATCTGAGCCTCATCTGCATTTGCTAAATGAACAAAATAATACAAAAAAGTTTTCATAGTATTTACCTCATTACAAACGATTTTATAATCGATTAAATCGATTACATATATCGATTAGGGAACTTAATAATATATTTTATGAATTATTTATTATTCATTGTAAGTACAAGATTAATTCCTTTTTTCCTTTTTTACATGTTTTCTTATTCATTGTATAACTAAACTACGTAATATATTTATAATTACCATTAAATCGTTACGCTAATTAAAAGACAATTCTAGTATTTTGACATCGATTTCGAGTCATTTGAATCGATTGACAACAAAGATCTCTGTTGTAATATAACCTATCTAATGTCATTTTGGTTACCATAGCAATTATAAATAACACCATTGTCAATAATCTTGCATCTTTTGTGTATTTTTACTATTAAATTAATATTTTCATCGTATTTGCAGTCCTATTTACTATTGAAACATATCGAAACGCACACAGTTATTTTAATTTTCTATTGCATTCGCTTTCGTACTAGTGTTTTGGTGAATGTGTTTTCGCTATAACTTCTGGATTTGTTGTTGTTGTTTTTTAAACAAATATTGCATGAATATTGGACTCCGAGATCGCCTGTTTTGTGACTGACCTTTTTCTGAACACTGGATGACGTACCCTATATACCTCTAGAAGAACAGTAGGATGCAGACGTTGCAGTACCCATACAATACGTATACCTACTGCACAATTTCTAGACGAAATATTAATTTAATATTATGATGTGATGATAACTAATAAAATCCCTTTAAAACATGAAATAGCTTTTATTAATAATAATATTCACCCACCTACTTGGTTTCAACCATTACCTACTGTTTAAGTAGTTGTATTTTGTTAGTGTTTATATGTAACTTTAATTTTTACTGCGTCTTATGATCATAATTATTCCTAATACTGTCAATATTAGAGTAGGTGTTTGGTTTGAGGTAGTAAGTCCCTAGTAACAGGCATAATATATTGCTGTGAGTGACATGAGTGTGACATAACCATATTTAGGTGGAAATTCTAGGATTTCATTAGTTGGCCATTGCTAGCAGACGTGAAAATTGGAGAAATTAAAGCTTTTACAATGATCTAATTGACCACCAATTTTCATTCTTGTCTAATCTGGGCCGGTGTCTCTATGGAAGATGGGGTTCTCCTTTGGCTCATTTATTAAGACTTGCGAAATACATACGTCTTCCAAATTCCATACACACATCTCAAACGGTTATTTAGATATTAACGTCCAAAAATCGAGAAATTTAACACTGACTGACCTATAGATCAAAACTATATCCAACTTCCAGGTGACCTAGAAAGTTAAAATTTGGCATACAGATAGGTAGTCGGATGAATACAAAGGAATAAATCTGAAAGTAGTAATTTTTTATCATTTTATTATAATTTTTCAAAAAATTTATTCTATTAGAAACACTTACTTAAAATGCCTGAAATTTAAGAGTAGCAATCAAAATTGATGACATCTGGTCATTATGTGGGTTCCAAGGTGAATATATAACGAAACATATCAATTTTAGTACTTTCTGAAGCTTTCAACGGGAGGAAGATGTTCAGTGTCCCAAGTGCCTGTGAGAAGTGCACAGCACATATACATTTACGTGAAGATTAGTGGTTCGTCAGGAGACGTTATTTCCAGTGTATTACGTCGTTTTATTTTTAATGTGTGAAAAATTATTTTTCTCTGATCTACAAGATTACACCACAAAATTTTGTATTATATCCGTAATTATACCAGTTTAAAGTAATTCGAAGTATTGTTTCAAAATTTATTGTTGCACGATGTCATCGAACACAAACAACTTATCTGTACTACCTAATAGTATAAAGAGGAAAGATTTGATTGTTTGTTTGCATTGAATAGGCTCCGAAATTAATAAACCGATTTGAAAAATTCCGTCACTGTTGGGAAGCTACACTATCCCCGGGTGACATAGGCTATATTATATTTTCAATAAATTAGGGATCCTCAATAAAACTCCAATAACGTAACCCAAGGTGTAAAAAAATAAGAAAACCAAAGCAAAGCGAGGGCGGTCACTCGTAACTAATAAGAGTATAGTCGACTTTCGTATTTATTACGATACTATAATTGGGATTTAGTATTAATTATTATTTCAATATTTAGCGGTCATCAATAGTGTAAGATCATTACTTATAAATAATGAAATAATAGGTACCGTATTTCGGACCACGGCGCACTAACTACAGATTTAGTTGAAGAGCACTATAACAGTTCATGTATTAAAATTAATCAGTAACGTTATGAATAAGTACTTACTAATAATTTCTATACAAAAAGTAATGATATCCCATCAAAAACATAAATGTAAAGTGAGAGTCAATTTCAAAAAAAAAAAAAAGAATTGAGATCTAAATGGGTGCCAATTTCTGTGTAGAAAAGCCTAAAATTTTAGTCACAAGAACATGTAATTCAAGCTTTACATTTGACTTGGCTAGTTTTCATTAGTTAGCAACCAACAAACCAAATTAGAGAAGAGTGTCATAAGTCATCAACCTAACAGATTTGACGAAGCTAATTACATAGATATAATATAGCCTAGATAGGTACGTGAAAACTAACCAAGTCAAATGTGGAGCTTGAATTACATGTTCTTGTGACTAAAATTTTAGGCTTTTCTACACAGAAATTGGCACCCATTTAGATCTCAATTCTTTTTTTTTTTTTTGAAATTGACTCTCACTTTACATTTATGTTTTTGATGGGATTATAGATTACGTGAAAAGCAATTTAGCAAATATAATAGTTTTGGATCAAACAAACTTATTTAATAAAACAGGTCTCTTGCTTTTTGACGCAGTGTTTTTCTTCAAAACATTTACTTAACCCAGAGAAAACACAAAAACAATTGGAGACTGTCATTGTACGTAGAATAAATGTTTTTAGCCTTATATTAGTCTTGTGACTTATTAATTACATGAGTAAACGAGAACTTTAGAAGTTTTAATATCCTAACATCAAACAAAGACCTAGCTTAACTGTCTTATTTAAATAATAAGGTAGACGTAAATAAGTAATTGAACATAATTTTAATTTACACTTTCTTTCTTTTTATTCTTTGTTTCTTGGGTGGCAACCCATCAGTGACGCCTTTAGTGTCGCTGTAAAAAACATTATAGCTGAAAAAAATCAATAATGTAACAGTCTAACCGCGTACATTAATTAGAAAACTTACTTAGGGAAAGACAGGGTTGGACTAGTTCAGATTATGGCGACACAATTAGGTGTTTAAAATGGTGAAATAACGTTGAAATTGTCTTCAATGCTGTATTTTAACACGTCCACTAAGTAATATCCAAAGTATTATTATAACATACTATTATTTTATATTGTTGTACGAGTTCCGTAGAGAAAAAAAACCCCTTATAGTTTCGTCAAGTCTGTCTGTTCGTGCACCCATCTATACAGGATAGCGCACAGCCCCTAGTGCTATAAAGCTGTAATTAGGCCTGGATATTATTTTATAATATCAAAACTATAAAGTTTTGTTATAAAATGCTGGCCACCCTAAAACATAACCTTGGAATATGACGAGCGTCTGTCTGTAAGGGATAGAAACTATGTTACAAGACTAATTTGAAATGTTTAAGAAAATAACCCCTTGGCTTGATGTTACTAACCTACTCAACTTAAGTTGTTAATACTATAGAATTGGCATTTTCTATTCTGCTTCGACTTTTGACAACGAATATCCGTCAGTCGTCTTTAAAAATTTTATAAAGACAAATCACGTCAAAAACACAAAACTTTTTCGTCTTGCAAATTCAATTTCCTCTAGATTACAACAATGATACGAAGTTGTTTAGCTCAATACCGATTGAGCCAAAAAACATAATCCAAGACTCTAACAAGGACAAAAAAAAAAAAAATGTGTGCAATTCACACGTGGTAGAAGTGAAACCTTCTAAAATTTTGTTTTCAAGATAATAAGACGAATGTAAAATCAACTGAACTCGTCTCCACTCATCTCTAGTCTCCACTCAATCCATTCATCTCTAGTCTCCACTCATCTCTAGTCTCCACTCATCTCTAGTCTCCACTCATCTCTAGTCTCCACTGGACAGTTTCGTTTCATAAAATTTCAAGTCACCCCCGTACTAAAGAAGTTTTCACTTCAAAAATCCTCAGGCATTGTCACTCCGTGGGATTACTTACTGTTTAAGCTTGTTCGTACGCTCATCCGTGGTATTATTATTACCTTGACATGTCTAGTCTATTCCTACTCAGAGCAATTAACAAATGAGTACATAATATAATTAACACTGTTTCAAGTAATATAACTATGGCAATCAATTGTTTGGTCGTCCAGCACTATAATCCAATCACAAGGGCGGCTAACAATAAAATTATACGGTAATTTAAACTAACTTTCATTTGAACGATTTATTCAATTTGAATTAATATTTAATACCGACTTCATTGATTTATTTCATCATGGTATCTAATACTATCTAATTCGTAATTGATAATTATAATAACAGTACGTAATTGATAATTATAATAATAGTACATTTACCTGGGACAAGTGATCCAAATGGGTAAGTCCAACTTCGAGAAAGAAGTCACTCGTAGAATCCAACTCGGATGGGCTGCGTTCGGGAAACTAAGTCATATCTTGTCGTCCAAAAAGTTACCTCAGTGCCTGAAGTCGAAGGTGTTCGAGCAGTGTGTGTTGCCAGTGATGACATACGGATCCGAGACGTGGTGCTTCACTATTGGCCTTATGCATAAGCTTAGAGTCGCCCAGCGGGCTATGGAACGAGCTATGCTCGGTATTTCTCTACGCGATCGAATCAGAAATGATGAAATCCGTAGACGAACGAGGGTGACCGACATAGCTCAGAGAATTAGCAGGCTGAAGTGGCAATGGGCTGGCCACATAGTTCGAAGGACCGATAACCGTTGGGGAAGAAAGGTCCTCGAATGGAGACCACGCCTCGGTAAAAGGAGCACAGGACGCCCCCCGACCAGGTGGACCGATGACCTGAAGAAGACAGCGGGTATCCGCTGGATTCAGAAGGCTCAGGATCGGTCTGAGTGGCGTAGATTAGGGGAGGCCTATGTCCAGCAGTGGACCTCAAAAGGCTGATGGATGGATGGATGGATGGAATTATAATAACACAATAACAATGAGATAAGAATCTCGTTTCTCTTCGTTTGAGATAAACATTGTCTTTATAATGAACAACTTATGTGTGTAATTAATGTGTCAAAAATAAAATAAAATTGAGGATGCTTTATTTTTTGTGATTTTATTTTAGTTTGTATTAATCTAAATAGCAGTAACGATTAGTTATTATATATCTCTGAATACAACTAATTCAAAATATTATTGTGCCTCCTATAATGCTACTTACTACTAATTAAAGGGTGAATAAGGGTAGGAATAAATTATAATATTTTTAATGTCATATTTAATTAACCAACTTCGTAATTACTTGCTTGAGTCGTCACTCAAATTGAACTTTAAAAATTAACAGTTAATTACGGTACTAAAATAGATGGACATAAAATATTCAAGTGAACATAATTAGTAACAAAGTATCATTCGTTAAAACTCGTCTTGGTTTGTCTGAATAAATAACTGATACTATTATTGTGACATTAGAAAAACATTAAAATATTATTATAACAATTTACCCTATAATTAAATTCAAAAGCAAAAAACGTTTTATAAGTAACATGAGTTTACATATTTTCTCATAACAAGACTATAATGTATGTAACGCTGATATTGTGTCGCTGATGTCCATGGGGGACGATAGCCACTAAATATGGGTCGACAGCTCATTTATCGGTTGTCTCTAACTAAAAATAACTTCAGCTTTCAAACAAAAGTCGTATCAAAATTCTTCCATTATTTTAGGAGCTACAGTGTCACATAATAAAATGGAAAGTTAGTTACTGACGGGTAAAAACCTGCAAAATGCTTCAATATTGTCGGGAGTAAATCAATCTTCATCACGAAGAATCCAATGCCATGATTTCGTCTGTCGTTCTCCAGAGTGCACCTCTAGCAGGAGAGGTAGGACCGAAGATGGAAGCCATCTACGCCCAAAAGCTCTGTTCTGAACTAACTTCGACATGGATATGTGATTATAACGGGCCTTAAGCAGTTGATGTACCTAAACCCATATATAGGATTACTCTTTACACACAGAGGATGACCAAAAAATTACCCAAGTAAACTTGCTGCCATCTGAGTTGTTTTAGTGAATACAATTTTTCATCTGTTCTATAATGAAATGGTACAAATATGCCGTCTTCTGGACAAATATTGACTTTCCTGTATTTTGGACAGCAAACTTCAATGAATGCATGCCCATAGCGCTCATGGCTCGGCGGCTTGTGAGTCCTAGTGATCGACAAAGTTAAGCAACAGCGGGCGCGGTCGGTAGTCGGATGGATGACCGTTAGTGGTAAAAATTTCTTGAGCGCTTCCGTGATTCGGAGGGCACGTAAAACCTTCGGGCACATATAGCACTCGTTAAGCCATGTCTGAGGCCTTCGGGTGGCATGAAAACTTACTACTAACACCTCCACCAATCCGCACTGTAGCAGTGTGGTGGAGTAAGCTCTAGGCCTCCTAAAGAGGAGAAATTCGTGCTGAATAGTGGGTTATTTAAGGGTTGAAGCCATGCAAAATTAACACGAAATTCAGCTTAGCAAGCGGCTACTAGTTGAAAATAACAATCATCTCGTTGGGATCCCCGACCACATTTAATTACTCCTACATGGGCGCTACTCCGGAATTATAATAAAGCAAATCCACATTTGGCTCGTCTGTATTTGGTTGCGGTGGGCGAAGTTATACGAGGGAGCGGAGCCGGTCGGAAAATATGGTAACAATATTAAGGGAAACTTCTTTCAAAATAAATATGTACTCGGTCTGGATGATTGTGTGTTCGTCTTGTCTTTGTGTGCTGTCCATGGCATCCACGCTACTGGGAGTGTTGCCCTATCTGATTACCAAACGGTTATTAAAATTTGACATCTTCACATTAATTTGACCAACTATACAAGTGGTAACTTGTCCAACTATTACAGCCATTGAAATCTACATAGATGAAATCTGCATTGAACAAAGTCTCTCATTTAACCAGCGTAAATGAAAAAACGCCTAAAATTTTAAAATGGAGAAGATCGCCCCGAATCAGTCACTAACAGTTAGGTGCTTTAATCGCTCCTTAGTACGGAATGACAAAACATATTTTATACTAAGGAGCGATTTAAGTAAGCTTTAAGTGACTCTGAGTGCAACTGAAGTACCTACCACAGATTTCGTAATCGCTCTTGCGTTAGTCCAATCTCATGAGAAAGTTGCGTCATCTCCGTTCAGGAATCAACGTGCTCATCCGACCCCTTTCCATGGCGATTAAGTTAACTGATTGTGTAACTGAACCGCAGTTACTGCTGTGATATATTCCATACATTACAAGCAGACATTTATAAATAGATGTCTGTATTCTACCTTTGAACCGTCAGTCTTAGGTAATTCTTATAAGTGTCCCAAAATTAGGTAAGATTTAAAATAACTCGCAGACAAAGTTATATAGGTAGGAACAATGATTGTATCATAAATTTTTGAAAACTAGGCTGATCAAAAAGTGACTGTATATTAACTATCAAGCTGTGTTTTAATATTCATTTGCATCTTGCGTAATTTTTAGACAGTATTTTGAGATAGTATTTTTGAGATAGTAGACAAATGATTACCTTAGTTATTTATCCCTTACTTACGATCAGTTGGCTTGTCTTCATTTTTGTCAGCAATTTATATTATAGTAAGCAATAAGCATAATTATAGTATGGATGGATATGGAAGTATAGAAGTATAGACAAATACGCATCATAATGGATCTTTCCATGGGAATGTGTTTTATGCAGCCTGTTCACCAACGTACAAAAAACATGGTTCACATTTTTTATACCGTCATAGCCTCTAAATGCCACAATAGATTTGGATATCTGAGGTATTGTAGAAATATCGTTATAATAGGTTACCTTATACCACAGAAGACATAATAGTAGGTACAGTCGACCGCAGAAGTAGGTAGCTTAACATTATAGTACTTTGAAATAGTAACTGTTTCCTAGCAACATCTATGACAAATTCAAGAAATGTAATGTGACAAGGTACTAAAATGTTAAGCTACTTCTGCGGCGGTACATATTAATAGTACTTACAACGACATTAGTTTAGTCTTTTTGAAAAAAAAAAATCGACTGTATGGTGCCATTTTCCAATGTGTTTTTTTTTTTCAATTAGGTACTATAGTGAAATCGAATGGAGGCCTTTATGAACACATTCCAGATTATTTTGGTAAATGAAATATTATATTGTTTGATATTAATTATTGAATGCAAAACAAACATTAATCTTTACCTGCAAAATATTTAATCAGATTTTAGGACTTTTTGCCAGAGCAGTCGTGATTCTAAAAATCGATGCAAATCCCTCGGCGTATAATTGTTACATTCTTTAGCTTCAGACAATTGAACTGACATATGTTGGTGTAGCTCTTGTTGTTCGAAGCACACAGGGGAAAATAAACGTCTGGGCAGTCTTGACATTCTTTAAAAGACGTCAATGGTGGTAGCAGTATCTGGAGGTTGGATGTAGTGCCTTTCAATTTCTTAGGGTTTACAGATACCGTCCAAACAAATATAATTACAACTGGAAATACGTTGTTGGGTTTTTATTAGGTATGCTTAGCTAACAATAAGAAATACTTGGTTGGGTATACTTTGTATGTGTTAGGAGCAACCAGACGCTGACGGTTCGAGTTCGGAATGTTAAATATAACTATGAAGCGAAGCAGAAAATTTAGATAGCGTGATTCAGGTGGGGCGTGAGATCAGCGTGTAATGTGTCATGCAATACCACATCATTAGTTTTGAGTCTACTTTGCGTCATGCATCACACATGTAAAGAGTTATGGCAAACACAACTCGAGGAGGACTTGTGGAGTTTGTCCACAGTTCGGTTTTCACGTAATTTTCTACCTCGTACGTGTAAACTGTGGAACAAACTTCCTGCATCGGTGTTCCCTCTAAGCTATGACATGGGGTCCTTCAAGAAGCGGGTCTATCGTCATTTTCTTGACCGGCAACGCGTTGGTGACGCCCCCAGTGTTGCTAATGTCAATGGGCGGCGGTGATTACTTACCATCAGGTGACCCGTCTGCTCGTTTGCCTGCTAAAAGCATTAAAAAAAATCGAGAAATTTGCTTGGCTAGCTTCCACCTTTTTGGAGTTTAACACCTTTTAAATTGGTTTATCTATTGTGAAACATTCCAGTCGTGCTTTGGAGCTGACACACACAATTTTTGTGAAATATTTTTTTATTTATGGCAGTCTGCTATTTCATTAGCAGAAATGAAATAGCAGACAAACGAGTGACAATGACAGTCCTTAAGATGGTAAATGGTTATAAATGACAGTCATACCAAAGGATGTTCCGTTTCCGGCTAATAAAGAAAGAAACAATTGGTTTTCAAGCCCCCAGCCAGAACACGACTAATGTAAATGCTAATTAGCTTTTTAAATCAATATTACCAATATATTCTCATCGAGGGTCCCTACCACTAGAGGACACGACAGCCGCCAAACGAATTCGTGTTGTTTTTTCTTTGTTCTTTCTTGGCCGGCAATGCATGCATAGTTTACAATATCTAAGTGCTTGTTCACACTGAACGCGCGGTAGACGCTACATACACCGCGCGCGCGTTTTGATGTGAACACTTTCATAGTAGGTCTTATGTTTGATATTTCGCGACCGCGCTCGCGAGTTCAGTGTGAACAAGCACTAAGGGTATCGGTGACCGCTTACCATCACCTGACTGTACTTTTTTTTTAAACTCGACGTAGGGGTAATAGAAGCAAATCAAGATTTTCGGCTCGACGTAGTGGGACTCGACGTAAAGGGAACCAACCTCATCTACCATACCTCTGCTTATTTTTCGACTATTCACGTAATATATAATATACCTATTGTATTCCTAAGAAGAACTAAACATTGAAATGATTTAATCTAGTTATTTTTAGTTACGTTTTATAAAAAAAAATGCTTACATAATGTGTACTTCATTATTGATCTTTATGTCACAAACGATGTTTTACTGATTTAAAAATTGCTATTATTTTGATACTAATGCCATTCAACACAGGATTTCAAGAATAAAATTATTCAGCGAAATAATCAAAATGTTGTTATTGAACCTATTTAACTCGATAAGCGATAAATTTCTAGTCAATTAGTATTTAATAGCGCGTTCTAAGCAATTTATTAGCAAGATCTCATAATCTAGAAGATTTGTATGGTGCTCGATAAAAATGAGTAAAAATGAGTTATGCAGTGAGAGTGATAAAAATTAGTTTCCGATATTAATGCTAAGGCCCTCATTCTAATGCAAGCGCCACTTGGAATCAAATCAAACTAAATCAATGATTTAAACCGTTTGTACTCTAATCAGCACAACTTTTGAGAAAAAAAGCAAGGCAACAACCCATAATAAAATTGTCCCACAGCTTGGCTCGGGGTCTCCCTCACAATGTGAGGGTTACAGGCCATAGTCTACCACGCTGGCCAAGTCTGAATTGGTAGACCACATTTTTGAGAACTTTATGGAGAACTCTCCGGTGTGCAGGTTTCCTCACGATGTTTTTCTTCACCAAAGCAAGTGAAAATAACTTATAATACGCTCATGATATTAGAAAATTAGAGGTAGTGCCAGGATTTGAACTCGGGCCCTTGCATTCGGGAGACCAACGTTCTAACCACTAGGCTATTACTGCTGTTCCAACTTGGACAAATTATGTTTTTGTTTATTAAAATGTTGTTTTTGAATTGAATGAATTAATTAAATTATTCAAGCGACGGTTTTACAATTCCAAGAATTAGAATCCATTGTATCTAATTATTTATTACTAATAAATTTTTAGTTTCATAAGACAGGACTGGAATGCCAAATATTTTTGTTATCATTTTTTTATTTAATGAATTTTTAATTGTCTGCACTATTTATACTCAATTTTGTTTGTCTATTAGGGTGTTTGTACAGATTTAACATTAAAACTGCTACACAATTTTGTTGCCATTTTTACTGTTATAACATTTGAATACTTCATAGCTGACCTCTTGATGTTGATATTTATTTCGTCCACTTCGTTAGTGTAGAAATGAAGTTAAAATTCTTCTTCGATCATGCCATTGGCGTTACATAAATTTATTATGTCCATGGACGGTAATAACTTACTAGGTATCTTGCCATAGTTTGAGAAGGTATTTGCTTAAACAATTAAACATAAAAAGCGAAAAAGTATTTAATTTTGTCAAAGGTATATTTCAATATTCAAACGGCACCGCAAACTGTAGACATATCCCCATATACTGAAACTTGGCTTGGTAGTCCCTCTTCGTATTCATACAGTTCATCCAACATATATTGGTATACGTTCTGTTGTCTGTCGCACAGATTGGTATGTACACTCGAGGACAATCACAGTTTTTAATGTCCTCCAGTAGTGGTAGATCGTCTAAGATCTCGTCCATGTAGTGAGCCTGCATCTTTTTGCCGTTTACAAGCCACTCCTGAGCGTTTATCGTGGTTGCGAGGAAAAGAAGAAAGACTATGCATGCTGGAAGAAATATACTTTTAGGTGAGGCAGAGAGCTTTACAGTGAAATAATGACAAACCTCGTGGCAGAACGGTTACCATACAGCGAGGCAGAAATTTTAATGATGAATTGGGAAATCTGTTCTCAGGCTGGGCGTGTATGTTGTCCTCGAAGATCATAATAAAATATTTAATTTTAATTAAAAATTTTACTAACAAAAATAACCGACTTCAAAGTTACTCAAAAACTACTTGTTAGATCTCGTTCAAATTTATGTGGGATTACATGATAAGCACCTGCTTTTGATTAAAAAAAGAATCATCGAAATCGGCCGGCGTTTTATTGAGTTATTCGTCCATTTGTCGCGCACAAACTTAATACAAATTTAAGACATATATGGTTTTATCATGGATGCCACCGTCAGATCTCAATAAAATTTATGTGGGACCACATGACAGCCACCAGCTTTCGATTAAAAAAAGAATCATCAAAATCGGTTCGCCCAGTCCAAAGTTCTGAGGTAACGAACATAAAAAAAACAGTCGAATTGAGAACCTCCTCCTTTTTTTGAAGTCGGTTAAAAATACTTCGTAACAATACTTACATAATGTTCTAGAACACTTGAGTAACTTGTAGGGGACATCTGAAAGAAGAAATATTAGGTAAGTTGCAATCATCAATAAATTTATTTGTTATTCATTTAGCTTTTTATGTTAAAGTGATAATGGAACGAGATACTAACAAACTTTTTTTATTTAAAACCCTCTTATTCTTTTACTTTCACCAAACATAGCTTTAACCATCTCAACAGACGAAACTTTTGATAAAGAAGCTTTTAGTTGATTCTAAGTCTTTTTTAAGCCTAATGATTTCAAGTTTTGAAATTATACTTATTTTTATCAATAATACCTGTTATAAATGCGAAAGTTTGTGAATATGTTTCGATGCTTAGATGGATTACAGGCTCAACGTCACAAACGCAATGCCGACTAGCCTCAGCCGCGGCGAGCGTTAAAACCACCTGCTCCTCAGCTCACGGGCTTTTATTACACTCTAGGGGTAGGGAAATTAGCATCACGCGCTAACCGTTGTTGTACAGATTAAAATGAAACTTGGCACACAGATAGATCATGGTCAGATATATAAAATAAAGCGTAGATTTTATTCCAGTTATACATTCCCGTGGGATGATTTGGATGTGTATATTATGTTTTGAAACCACTCTTCCGCGGGAAAGGTGCGGGCGTTATGTAATAAATCTATAAAATATTATAAAAAGTACAAAAGCATGTTCAATTGAAAGTCGGTAAGTAAATTAGTGAGTATTTACTTTTGTACTCAAATAAAAAGTTTAATAATTCTGCATGTTTATTTTAAAAGATTAACTTGCAAGCGCAGCACAAATTATTTAAATACGAGAACAAACCAAATTTTTAGCTTTCAACGCCGAATTTACAATTCCTAACATAACGTTGCCTCACAAGTCGAAATTCGCAAGGTACGTACAAAAACGTACGAGACTAGGAACAAAGTACATAGATAAAAATACATTTTACGCTTCGGAACGTTAAGTACACAGTAGTTCTAGTTACAAAAACTAACCAGGTTACAGATGAAATTTTGCTCTTTTCTCAGACTAGTATTATTTTTGTATTAAAATCAGGCTCAAGTTTTATTAAGTGCCTGAAAAGCGAGCGTACTTCTGCTAAAGAGAGCGTATTTCTGCGAATCTAAGAATTTTTAGATCTTGGTACCAAAACTTGATCAATATTTATATTCAGTAAGTATTATAGTATAGTTGTAAGTAGTAGTAGTAGTTGTGAGTATTAATAATAACAAATTCCATTTCATTAAATTCAAGTCTACATCACTTGGATACAAACGTTTTCGAGAAATTAAGTTGCCTAATTCCGTTCTCAGGTCTCAAGCAATCTCTATAATAAACGTATCATTCGGTTCAGTGTTATGGTTGTGAAAGACAGGTAGACAAACAAAATTAAAAAGTTTATTTAGTATCGTGTTATTTTATAATTAAACACTTCAAAAACAGAATTATTTTGAAATCACAGACAGACTCTTTAACTGTATTTATATGTTATTGTATAGTTATTTTAAAATCCTACTAAGTCCAAGCCAACGACTGTAATAACCGATGATCAACTGACTGTAATAGCCTAGTATACCTACTAAAAATTTTATTGAAAACAGTAGAAAAATCATCCGTGTTTAGACAGAACATTAACTCCATTCATCAGATCTATTCGCGCAAACCATTGCATTGGCCCAGTTCTAATTTATTTCATCGAAAATGTTGAACCGATTATTTTAAAATTCTGCTATAACCACAGCTATAACTACTATTGTCCAAGCAAACGACTGACTGTAATAGGTTGATGTACTAAAAATCTTATTAGAAATCGTAAAAAAAATATCCGTCTTTAAACATAACATTAACTCCATTTGTCAGATCTATTCGCGCAAACCAGTGGCCCAGTTCAGAACTTATTTCATCGAAAATGTTGAACCCGGTTTAATTGTTGGAAACAGAGAAAAAGTCTAACAATAAGGGGCAACTTTGAATTGGTGTTGCTAGACTGCAACAGGAGCCAAATGATACTGGGGGACCACTCAGTGGGCATTATGATACTTGGGTGCGGCTAATTTGGATGGAATTTGAGAAATAAAAGGGAAAAAGATACAATTAAAAAGAAGGAGAAAAATAATGAGTAGGTACACAAATATGATTTTTTCGTAATCTATACATCTATTTAATTTTACGGAGAACCCATTAATTACCCAACATTAATTTCAATGAAAATTAATGAGAGATATTAATATTGACAAGATAATTAATACTTAATACATAGGCATCATTACTAAGGGTGAGGCCAAACGAGCGTATTTTTGAGCTGTCAGTCGGAATATGAGTGAGCTGCATTCGCTGTCAAAGTCCTGTTTGTACAACACGGCGACGCAAAATGAGTATAGACATTAGTATGAAACCGAATCATTTTATATGACTCACGACACAAAAATACGCTTAATTGGCCTCAACCGTAGGCGTTATAAAATCCTCAAAATCTTAAATCTGTATTGTAATCGTCAAACGATGACGTCAATTCCGACCTGAATCACGCTATCAAAGTTTTCTACATCGCTCGCATAGATAGAAGTTCCGACAATCAGACGGAGTTCAGGCGCTCCACATGCAATACACCTACCTAGCTTTGTGCGAATCTCCCTTTAAAAATATTTTTAAAACTGGGATTGCTAATGCACTACTTGGTAAGGGTGGTAGATTATTAAAAATTTAAATGTGAAAGTTGGTGAAGACGATTGGACGTTTGTTCCACAATCACGCCACAGCCACTGGACCGATTTAGCTGTAATTTGGAATGAAGATAGCCTATACCCTGGATTAACACAGGCTACTTTGATCTCAGAAAAGTTCGGGGTTCCCGCGGGATTAAAAAAAATTGCTATCCACGCGCACGAAGCCACATGCATCATCTAATATCAAATAATTATTATTATTCTAATCCATAATTTTATTCTACTTATAGGTGCACTTTTTATGTGGTTCTATAAATATAAATTAATTAATTAAAATTTTCGTTTCAAAGCCACTCTACCGCGGGCGAAGCCGCGGGTAAAAGTTAGTTATTTATATGATAATGTGGAATTTTAATTCACCTAATTGGACACAATTCAGTAGTAGGTATTATTCAACATAGTGACGCCGATTTCACTCAATTCGTAAGATACCCCTATTTTTGGCTTGTATCACAGAATACATAATAGTACATAGTACCTACATATAAGTTATTTAAAGAACATGTTGTGAAATGTATTTATCCATTGGAAATCATTGGCTAATGTAACCTGAACTTAAAAACATAAACAATTATAATACTTACAACTACAGATAGTCATTTCTTTTTTTTTTTTTACACAAAACAGTTATTACAATAAATAATATTTTAGCCAGCTGAAATAGTAAAATTACTTCAGTATGAGTAGTTGGTTTTATTGCTTTCTCTAAAAGTGTTTTATTGCCCGTTTTTCGTACTTTGTTGCTCATTAGCTTTCAAATCAATTCATAATACCTATTTGTATTGTAATCATAACTTATTATACTTTATGGCACATTAACTTACCTTTTGAAACTTTCACAACAATATTGATTTGTGTATTAAATTTTATTTATTCTTCAACTTTTTAATTATTATCTCTTATTTATGCCACAAATGCTCTTTTATTAAAACATATTTGAAAGAGAGATCATGAAGTCAGCTTACTTAAGAATATTCTAAACCTAAGCTTCTGAAAATGGAATAAACACGAAACAGAAATAATAATGCCCGTTGGCTTTAAAGAATAGCGTATTGCTTTAATATATTATTAATGTGTTGTTCTTCTTTAACTTCCTTACAAGGTTAAAGTTCAAAAGTAGATATAAACAAAAATAGTTTAAAAAATAAATACACGGTTTTAGGTTTAGTATCAATTTCCTAATACTGCGAAAAAATATGACTGTGCTATTAAAGTTCCCTGGGCAGGAGTCCAATTTAGTAGCAACATACAAACGGGTGTAGTAAATTCTAAACATAGAGATAGCACGTATCGATAAATCCAATTCAGTGGTGTGGAAGAATTTTATAGACAGAATGTATAACGAACTGCGCTGTGTGTGTGTGTGTGTCTGACTGAATAGCTTTTCTAGAACAGTGGTTTTACACGTGTCTGGATAATTTAGCATCGAATTTAATAGTAGCAACTGACGTAGCATTGCAATTGCAAGTTGCGGTTTCACGATCCTGAGGTGTCATTAAAACCACTTCTGTTTCGTCGGATAAATGTGACTTAGGTACGCCCGTATTCAGAAACAATACTGTAATGTGAGGTCTCACAGTGCATTGCGAGTACATATAATTGAAACCATTTCAGAGACAATACTTGAATGATATCCATCGCTATGCGTTTGACAAAATTGATATTGTAGCTGCTGAACAATTTTATCGAAAGCAAAGTGTTGGTTTAATTTATATCAAAATAGAAAGAAAGCATCGATTGTTTGTATTGCCTTGTTTGTCTTTTGAATTTATCAAATAACTAGAGTGAAGTTTGCCGCATCGATCGTTTTTGAATACGGGTGTAGGTAAATGTCAAATTTTAATAATCATAAAAAAACAGGACAACACTTTTATCTGAAGTAAGGTAAATCAGGAAAAAATATGACAGATGAGACAAATACAATTGCAAATGTCACTTAACATATAATATGTCCTATAACATAATTATGTCGTATTGTGACCCACCTTACTCTATGTCTTCACAATAATTATCTTTCTTCACATATATCCGACAAACTATCATGAACAATACTTAAGTGAAATCCGTCGCTATGCATATGTCAAAATCGATAAAGCTACCGAGCTATATTACCGAACGCATAGTGTTGGTTTATTATATCAAAATAGAAACACAGGATCGATTGTTTGTATTACCATCGAAGATTGCCTTTGTCAAACGACTAAAGTGAAGATTGCCCCAACAAACCGACCAATTAGTGGATGTATACAGAATGTATGTATGTATACAGAATGTAATGTATGTATACAGAACTTTGCGTCTGCTCAGTCAAGTAATGCTTGAGTGATGAATGTGACATTGACGGCTCGACATAACGAATGCATTGAGAAATAGCGATCTTTGCATAGCGTTGTTGTCTTACTTGAGAAGCGAAAGATTCAATTCCACACCAGGCATTGACAAAATTTAATTATTTATGTAACAAATAAAATAAATGTTTCTTTTCCGGCCGTGTATGTTAGTGATGTCTTATTGATTTGAATATCAACCGCAGATTTGCATAGTGGTCGATTTAAGTTTTATTTTACGTATGCATCCGTTGAGTGATGTAAAAAATAAAAATTAATGCTTACAACTTTATTTATATCATACAGAAAATTGTTTCGTTTAAATTGAAAGGCGAAAACTCCGTGAATAGCATAAACCTAGGTCTAGTCTGGAAACAATACACAAGGCCCCGATCGAACTTTGACCGCAGGTGGGTCCTTTTTACGGTGAACATTAACACACACCATACGACATTCGTTGATGTAAGTTACGTTATCACTCGCACATATAGGCAGGTATATCCGAGGGCAGTTAGTACAATCAGCATTGACTGGATACTTGTCCAAAGGTATTACATCTACAGAAGTATAGTTGTAAAACGAGTCCCAATGATAGTCTTCTACATGACAGACGACCGGTGAAAGTAGCACTGAAAAAAGTTTTGATTGACAGTAGACAAACTTTCCAAAAAATAACCGACTTCAGAATAAACAGTACTCGAAAACCCCATGACAAAATCGTCAAGTACCTGTATCAATAATATTAAAGAAGTTCGTTCAATTCGTCTTGGATCTTTTCTTTAGAACTGAATTTTAATAAATATGGGACCAATCTAGAAGCCTTTCAAATGAAAAAAAATTCTTAGTCTCAAATCAGAATGTTGTTCATTTGCTAGTTTTTTTATAAACAAATTACCTTATTAGTGAGCAAAATACGTAATAATGATAGTAATTGTTGTTTTGGTAATTATAATAACTTCATTACCATCGGAATTGCTTTAAGCTCTAGGTGTTTAAGAACAGGGCATCGTAATCCTAGTTATAGTTGCTCGAAAGCCAGTAGATAGCGAACATGAATATGTAACGTATTAATCCAATACTATCCAATTTAGAGCGGATTCTAAATTTGTAAGTGTTGTCCTTGCAATAAAATTGCTTGAATGGTTTTTGTAATGAATTTAAATCATCGTAATCTGGCAATATTAAGTCTCATATTTATAGTTTTTTTGTCAGTTTTGAAATGATCAATTCATTTATCAACTATTTGAGTAATCGTTTTGACTGATTGATGGTTCAAAGCCCGTTTTTTCGAGCAGGTGAGCCACTTCATCGTAAGTGTTGGAGAAAAACAGAAAAGAACGAAAGAATTGGATCTCAAATCCCAGCCACACGACAAGTTATTTGACATCCATAAAAATATTAAGGAATAACATATAGTAGGGGAGCCAATGATGCTTAATGTAAAGTTACTCGAGCGTTGCGGAAACCTATTAGATTTGGTAGATTGGGAAGAACCCTTTACAGATTTTCAAAATTGAAAAAACAAAAAATGTCATGAAAATTCAATCAATTCTAGTCAATTTTGCTAATCTGACGATTTGAGCGTAACCTAAGGGAGTGGGAGGGTAACAAAGTTTGCAAAAAAATCAATGAATAAGTCAAGATGACTTACTGGAGTATGGTTGTTGTTTTGTTTATTTCAAAGGTAATACCAGAATAATAATAAAAATATTAGATACATAATGTGACCGCAATCCGAAAGAAATAAAAATCGTCAATTAAGCATACCCATATTAAAGGCTCATACTGGGTGAAGGTACTTATCAATATGTAAGGTATCCTCCCTTATATTAATCTGCCGTGCTCGAGTAAATCCAAAAATTCCCTCTTGGGCTCCTCTACTAATAGAATGGCTATTTATTTTTATTTGTGCATTAAGTGAGTCGATAAATTTTGTATTAAAACTTACCAATAGTTACTAAAGGATTACGTATAACATCATATATTTTGAACATGTTTTACGTTTATGGGATATGCAAAGATTATTTTGTAAGCCGTCACAATTTTACGAGTAATTAAGTTGATTAAGTACATAAAATGTTAATGCTTTGGCGATACGAACAATTGTAATTATGCCATTAATTTACTATAGATCAATATTATGATAATTGAAATTAAAATATAGTATATTAAAACATTTTATTGCCTATGCATTTACAAGAGATATTTTATGTATTAACACAGAAGACATAATAGAACATGATATTAATACCCAAATAAATTTGACATAATTTGTAACTTTTTAGTCAGTTGTGATCATGGAAATGAGGCCTTCTGACCATGTATACAGATATCTTACAATGTTTGCCGTGGAGTAAATGAGTTATGGTTAATTGAACGTAACTTAGTGTGAAATTTTACACTACTAGTAGCCGGTCTAGTAGAATGCATAGCAAAATTTGTTTAATACATCGAACTTGCTACAAGTAAGCATTACTGTATTAGGTACTAGCCGGATAATTACTAAAATGTTGTGAAAGTTCTTTTTTCTGAACAACATTAAATCCTTTCTTATTCCTTGTAAAGTTATAAACATGTTGAGTATGTTTCAGCGTCGGCAAAAAATTGTAGCGAAATGGAGGTACATTTTATTTTTCCGACCTTTTTATTCGTCTTCATAAATAAGATCATTTTATTCAGCGACAGGTAATACTCTGGAGGGGACTCAATTTTGTACCCCTATTGTGTTTTGTTTAAGGTCTCGCAATCATCTCGGAATGGCGAAGATAGACTATTGCCTCTTACGGAAGCGAAAATTTTGTAGTCATTTTTTACCCAACTGTCTGGAAATGTTATGTTTTTATAAGTCTTGTTTCATAGCAACTCGATCGAGTTAATAACATTTTTATTAATTTAGTGATTTGTTACAAGCTTTAATTTAACTTGCTTTGTTCGTTACTTAAAGAGCTCATAGCACGGCGGCTTATGTTGATCTTGATCGAATAAGTTAAGTAGTAGTAGTTCTGAGCGTTTCCGTGCTTCGGAGGGCACGTTAAGTCAAGGAGGCCTTCAGGCGGATTGAAAACTTCCGACATTTGGGATGGTCACTAACTTCTCAACCAATTCGGAGCAGCGTGGTGGAGTATGGTCTAGGCTCCCTCAAATGAAGAGACCCGTGCCCAGTAGTGGGCCGTTAATGGGTTGAAGCCAAACCAAGTCGTATAGTTTGTAAGCATGTAATACGTAGGGGTCTTTTGCAAACTGAATTAGAACTACTTCCTCTCCTCCCATAGAGATGATAATTTCACAAATTGATTTGGTTCTGATGACAACGCATTTTTATGATAATGATGACCTTTTACTACGCTCAGGGTTGGCTCCAGATGAAGAAACTGAAGAGAAAAACTACTTTGTAAGAACTATGCGCAAGAAGCATTCTGAGATTTGGTATTGGTTAAAGTTTATACCTACTAACAAAGAAAAGTAGAAAGCTGTATTTTATTTATAGCATGTATTAACAATTCATTTATTACATAACGATAAATAAATAATGTCAGTGAGAATTACGGGTATATTTTGAGCACAGAACGGTATTCATTGAACAATATGCTTTATCAAGTACAACATTCGATTTTAATTCAATTAGACAAAGTATCATTTAGCCATTGTTGAGGTATATATAACAGTTGACGTTCGCTATTCCGTCTGTATTGAATGCAAGGTCCTAATCTTCGTAACGTAGTTTCATTCATACAATTAAGAACACAGGCATTAACATACGTAATATTGTTTCTACCACAGGCTGGCCAATAGACTCGTGGACATTCGCAATTATGTATATTTTCTATTTCTTCTATTCTCTTATGCTCCGGAAGTTCATATGGATCTACGAGATTATACAATCTTAGGAAGTTATTGTACCAGTTAGACCTTGGGTCTGCTATTGGCAGGAGCGACACTGAAATTAAAGTATAGTTAATATATTAAGCTATCAGCACTGAAAAATTTATTTTCAGTTCATGACGACTCGTGTGGCGCAATGGTTACTGTTCTGGATCGCTGTGCCAAGGGTCCTGGGTTCGATTCCCAGCGAGGTGGAAATTTGAATGATGAGTTTGAATTTCTGTTCTCAGTCTGTGTGTGTGTGTTCTTGTCTTTGTGTGTTGTCCATGGCACCCACGATACAGAGTATGCTAGTGTGGGGGCTATGAGTGTGTAGTACCTATATATGTAGTACTTATACTTTAGTTTCATTATTTCTTCTTTATTTTTAATTTTTATTGTAAACAAACAAGCTAGGAATCTAGAATCACTATGCGAAAGCAGCTAAAAGGTGTTATTAGTTATAAACTCGTAAAGTAATAATTGTAATATATTAAGATCACTGTATGCTTTCCGAAAATAATAAAATAAAATAAAATAAAATATTTTACCATAACAAAATAACCGACTTCAAAGGAACAGTTTTCGTGAAATCTACATCAAAATTGCTACAGGTATACCTATACCATTTAAGGAGTCAATTGCTCATGGATTTCATCTTTTCTGTTGCAGTTACTGTATCAGAGAAATAAGAAGCGAGTTTCGTGATTACTTGTTGAATATCATAGATCATCAGTGATACCCACGTGATACCTGAGGAGTTCTGTAGTCAAGAGGATGAGTACCATCAGTATTCATTAGAACTGTAGTTCAAATACTTACTATAAATTAAAATGTATGAAAGATGTATTCGTATATTCGTTGATTTCATTGCAATCCAGTAATATTGAAAATGGCATCTAATTCTAATTCTACAATAATATTTTTAACTTGAACTTGATCCAATCGGCCGTATTAAAACACACTACAATTTTAAATCTCACTAGTAGACGTCAATATTTTATCGTAACAGTTTTACGACATGAACGTAATTACTTTTTTTCACTGAGATAACGTAAAATGTCAGTTGTATAATTAGTCGTACTTTATTCATTTTTAATTAACTGGCAGCTCAAGTTTAGGGTCACGGGCTCAAAAGTTATATCCCGGCTTTAATATTTAAATTCGTAGTTAAAATTTACGTCGAGTGTCGAGACAGGGGAACTGCGTTCGAGGATAGCATGTGGTATTATTATACTAGCGCTATACTACGCTTTACCCGCGTTTTCTGGGGTAATAAGTACCCTTTAAGTTATTCCAGATCATGGTCTGCTAGTGTGTTAAATTTCATGAAAATCTGTTCAGTCGTTTTTGCATATGATTAACAAACATCCATAACGTCTTCACAGACTTTCATATTGAAAATATTAGTGGGATATTATGCTGTTTTAGCTGATATTATCTACTTAATATCTATTACATACATATCAGCTTTTGACTAATCAAAAGCTAATAGTATCTAAGTGATATGATTGTTTAGTTAGTATTTATTGTCCTATAATATTCCCTACCTAATCGAAAACTACGCAGCTAATTAAGATAATTCGGTATTTTTTTATTATGTCACTATTCACATTAAAATCTATGTTATGGCAAATCATTGCAACATTACAAACTAATTTGTTCAGATAATGCGTAATCCCACGATTTATTCCAACTGCAAAATTAATTTGCATACGAAATATACCATAGACAGGAATGTGCAATGGATCTATGTATATCAGATATTGGAATAAAACTTTATTGTCATATTAAAATAAACAGAAGTATTGTTTTGTAAAAGGATTTATTTTGTAAGGTAATATTTTAATACAGTCGTTGACTCAAATATTGTGAAAGGTTTTTCAAATTATTCTACTGTTTTAATTTAGCTACATAATAATTTACTGTTTCAATTACTACTTTAACGTTTGACGTTTTATTAAGTTTTTTTTTTAAAGAATGAGTAGGTATTATTTATTTTGTAATATTATAGAGTCAAACGGAAATGTCTACCTTGAATTAATTTTTGATTATCTTGTCTTATCATTTTATATTTTTAATTAATTTATTTATATGTATTGTCATGTCAGTCATCATAAAAAATGTATGCGCATTATCAATATTGTCAACCTTCTCCTTTCTTGAATACGGTGAAGAAACAAATTACCTTCGCAATTCATTCTAAATCCGAACTCGATTTCAAGGCAATCGTATAAATTTTATCTAAATACATTGGAAATCGACACGAAATCCCTCTACACTATGGAGTCAGCCGTAAACACTAAACTTCGCACATTAATCTTCCGAGTCGATTCAAATCTTTGTTTTAGCAACTTTTCAAAATAAATTTGGTTTCGAAAGCGAGTTTCCCGTATAAGATAAGGCTCAGACGGGCTGTTTTTCCGTGGCTTGATTTAAAATACTTTCAGCTAATAGATAAGCGTCTTAAACGTTTCGCTTAATTGTGTAACATGTAACTAATTATGGATAAGAAGTTGATTTTTAATTGACCTTTTCTGAATGTTGTATACATTCGAAACAGCGTTCGACAATCCAATACCAAATGAACCATTTTGGGAAGCATTCTCGTTTATTTTTCGAGGTTGGTAAAATATATATTTTTGTCAATTATCGTTTATAAAATTTTAATAATGAACAATGACTAACAGATAAAATTATTCAAAAGTAACGTGACATACTGACACAGTTGTGGAAGAGAGTTTCGCATCAAGATAAATGAAATGGAACAGAAAGAGCCCCTTCTTTAACAAAGTGGAAGGCAAAGGGACGGCACGACCGCATCGACATGACTAATCTTCGATCTCGTTGGAGGGTTAGCGCGAACGTATGTACGTACGAGATTTTATGCTATTTTACACATTGTTACGGAGTAATTTTATACCTCAAGTAAAACAGTCCTTTTCGTGGTTTGTTACAGATGTCAGATGGTGGCATTGCAAGTTCGTTTGCTATCCTTACAACCTAATAACTAGTAGGTATAAATTTAAAAATAAAAAAACCCGCCGTGTAATTTAATGCCCATACTGTATAATTTAATTAATTAATAAAGGAGAACCCCATCTTCCATAGAGACACCGGCCCAGATTAGACAAGAATGAAAATTGGTGGTCAATTAGATCATTGTAAAAGCTTTAATTTCTCCAATTTTCACGTCGGCTAGCAATGGCCAACTAATGAAATCCTAGAATTTCCACCTAAATATGGTTATGTCACACTCATGTCACTCACAGCAATATATTATGCCTGTTACTAGGGACTTACTACCTCAAACCAAACACCTACTCTAATATTGACAGTTTTAGGAATAATTATGATCATAAGACGCATTAAAAATTAAAGTTACATATAAACACTAACAAAATACAACTACTTAAACAGTAGGTAATGGTTGAAACTAAGTAGGTGGGTGAATATTATTATTAAAAAAGCTATTTCATTTTTTAAAAAGATTTTATTAGTTACCTATCATCACATCATAATATTATATTAATATTTCGTCCAGAAATTGTGCAGTAGGTATCTAAACACGCGGTAGCGTGTAAGCCAATTTTCTAGCTAACAGAATTGGCGAGCAGCACCGTGTGTAATATTACACGAACCATTTGGAGCCACTTTTGACCACCTCATAACTCAAAAACTATTCAACATAAACCTGTCAAATTTGGCTCATTTATTGAGACTTGCGAAATACATACGTCTTCCAAATTTCATAAACACATCTCAAACGGTTATTTAGATATTAACGTCCAAAAATCGAGAAATTTAACACTGACTGACCTATAGATCAAAACTATATCCAACTTCCAGGTGACCTAGAAAGTTAAAATTTGGCATGCAGATAGGTAGTCGGGTGAATACAAAGGAATAAATCTGAAAGTAGTAATTTTTTATCATTTTATGATAATTTTTCAAAAAATTGATTCTATTAGGAACACTTACTTATAACGCCTGAAATTTATGAACAGCAATCAAAATTGATGACAGGTGGTCATTATGTGGAATATATATAAGGAGTGGAATACCACCCTTAATTTTTTTAAATCGAAACATATCAGTTTTAGTACTTTGTGAAGCTTCTAACGGGGGGAAGATGTTCAGTGTACGTACGTATTATTTACGTACAGATTAGTGAGACGTCAGTAGCCGTTATTTCCAGTGTATTGCATTGTTTCATTTTTAATGTGTGAAAAATTATTCTTCTCTTATCTTGTATGGCATGTACACCACTAAATTTTGTATTATTTCCGAAATTATACCAGTTTAAAGTGATTCGAAGTATTGTTTCCAAATATATTATGGCACGTTATCTCATCGAACACAAACTACTTATAACTAATAAGAGTATATTCGACTATCGTATTTATTATTAATATTACTACTATCGTATCGTATCGTATTTATTATTATTATAACAGACTGGGATTTAGTATAAATTATTATTTCAATATTTAGCGGACATGAATAGTAGAAGATCATTACTTATAAATAATGAAGTAATAGGTATTTTAGACCACGGTGCACTAACTACGGATTTAGTTGAAGGGCACTATTACAGTTCATGTATAAGGTAACAAAATTAATCAGCAACGTTATGAATAAGTACCTACTAATAATTTCTGTACAAAAAGTAATGATATCCCATCAAAAACATGAATGTAAAGTAAAAGCCAATTTTAAAAAAAGAATTGAGATCTAAATGGGTGCCAAGTTCTGTGTAGAAAAGCCTAAAATTTTAGTCACAAGAACATGTAATTCAAGCTTTACATTTGAATTGGCTAGTTTTCATTAGTTAGCAACCAACAAACCAAATTTTAGAAAAGTAACATAGGTCATCAACCTAACAGACTTAACAAAGATAATTATACAAATATAATATTATAGCCTAGATAGGTACGTGAAAACTAACCAAGTCAAATGTGGAGCTCGAATTACATGTTCTTGTGACTAAAATTTTAGGCTTTTCTACACAGAACTTGGCACCCATTTAGATCTCAATTCTTTTTTTAAAATTGGCTTTTACTTTACATTCATGTTTTTGATGGGATACACTATACGTATTGTATGGGTACTGCAACGTCTGCATCCTACTGTTCTTCTAGAGGTGTATAGGGTAGGTACGTCATCCATTGTTCAGAAAAAGGTCAGTCACAAAACAGGCGATCTCGGAGTGCAATATTCATGCAATATTAGTTTAAAAAACAAATCCAGAAGTTATAGCGAAAACACATTCACCAAAACACTAGTACGAAAGCGAATGCAATAGAAAATTAAAATAACTGTGTGCGTTTCGATATGTTTCAATAGTAAATAGGACTGCAAATACAATGAAAATATTAATTTAATAGTAAAAATACACAAAAGATGCAAGATTATTGACAATAGTGTTATTTATAATTTCTATGGTAACCAAAATGACATTAGACAGGTTAGATTACACCAGAGATCTTTGTTGTCAATCGATTCAAATGTCTCCAAATCGATGTCAAAATACTAGAAATGTCTTTCAATTAGCGTAACGATATAATGGTAATTATAAATATATTACATAGTTTAGTTATACAATGAACAAGAAAACATGTAAAAAAGGAAAAAAGGAATTAATCTTGTACTTACAATGAATAATAATTCATAAAATATATTATTAAGTTCCCTAATCGATATATATAATCGATTGTAAATCGATGATAAAATCGTTTATAATGAGGTAAATACTATGAAAACTTTTTTGTATTATTTTGTTCATTTAGCAACAGCAGATGAGGCTCAGATTTAAATGTGTTTATCTAGTAAATAAGACGAATTTTTTGGTATATAAATTACTCTTGTCTTGTCTTATGCCTACCACAGAACACATATAATTCGTGGCCGGAAATCGGGGTTCTCCTTTTGATACTTAAAACAACGGCATCTCACAGCCATCTTATTTGTTTTTTGTAACATCACCTATCTAAGTAAACATCGGTTTTCAAGACAAATCTTACGATATCTTAATTATATAAATAGATTCAGCGGTTTGGAAGATATGAGGTATTAAATAATATTACGAGCATATACATACATACATACTCGTACAAGATACGCGCGAAAAACAAAACCCTTCCTTGGCAGTCGGGCAAAAATTTAGCCTGTCAGTTCGTTGACTATTGACATACAAAAAAAGTTTGTACAAAGGGTTTCAATAAGTGCGTACGAATTCGGGCCAACGCGACCAACCTATGGACGCCAAACATTCATTCCGCATTCTGTTTGCTTTGACTTTAGATTTCATGCGCAAACAAAAAACATGGTGTGGAATTTTATTTATGCAGTGCCAGTACAGACAATAAATGTAAAGGAAAAAATATATCGTGGGAATGATTTTGGGAGAATTTGAACACGGAAAATTCAACGAAAAGGTCATTGCTTTCTGTTTGTGTCAATATAAATGAGAAGCAAAAAATGATGAAATTTGCCGTATGAAACATGTTGAGAATATGGTACGGCGGTAATATTCTACGGTGACTTGAAATGATTTGAATATGGTGATTGGAAACCTTATCGAGAATTAAAATATTATTCAGTGAGATTAAATATGCGGCCAAAATGGTTTTCAAAGTGTATGTACACTTACAAAAATTTTGAAAATTGAACAAAGGGTTTGGGAATATGGAGTTATTTGAGCATATTAATATTATCATCGCTTTGCCTGCGGCTTTGCTCGCGTATTCCGGGGTAATAAGTACTGTATTTCCTATTCCAGATCGTGGTCTACCTGTTTGCAAAATTTCATGAAAATCAGTTCAGTAGTTTTTCCGTGAAAGAGTAACAATATCCTCACAAAATTAACAATATTAGTAGGATTAACTACTCATATAGACTCTTTAACCGGCCTTTTAACTGCATTATAAAATGTCATAAGAAAACTGTCGTTAAAATTACTGAAACATTAGCTGTTATACTTAATCCCATCAAAAACATAAATGTAAAGTGAGAGTCAATTTCAAAAAAAAAAAAAAGAATTGAGATCTAAATGGGTGCCAATTTCTATGTAGAAAAGCCTAAAATTTTAGTCACAAGAACATGTAATTCAAGCTCCACATTTGACTTGGTTAGTTTTCACGTACCTACCTAGACTATATTACATCTATGTAATTAGCTTCGTCAAATCTGTTAGGTTGATGGCTTATGACACTCTTCTCTAATTTGGTTTGTTGGTTGCTAACTAAAGAAAACTAGCCAAGTCAAATGTAAAGCTTGAATTACATGTTCTTGTGACTAAAATTTTAGGCTTTTCTACATAGAAATTGGCACCCATTTAGATCTCAATTCTTTTTTTTTTTGAAATTGACTCTCACTTTACATTTATGTTTTTGATGGGATATCATTACTTTTTGTATAGAAATTATTAGTAAGTACTTATTCATAACGTTACTGATTAATTTTAATACATGAACTGTTATAGTGCTCTTCAACTTAATCTGTAGTTAGTGCGCCGTGGTCCGAAATACGGTACCTATTATTTCATTATTTATAAGTAATGATCTTCCACTATTGATGTCCGCTAAATATTGAAATAATAATTAATAATAAATCCCAATTATAATATCGTAATAAATACGAAAGTCGACTATACTCTTATTAGTTACGAGTGACCGCCCTCGCTTTGCTTTGGTTTTCTTATTTTTTTACACCTTGGGTTACGTTATTGGAGTTTTATTAAGGATCCCTAATTTATTGAAAATATAATATAGCCTATGTCACTCGGGGATAGTGTAGCTTTCCAACAGTGAAGGAATTTTTCAAATCGGTTTAGTAGTTTCGGAGCCTATTCAATGCAAAGAAACAATCAAATCTTTCCTCTTTATACTATTAGTACAGATAAGTTGTTTATGTTCGATGACATCGTGCAACAATAAATTTTGAAACAATACTTCGAATTACTTTAAATTGGTATAATTACGGAAATAATACAAAATTTTGTGGTGTAATCTTGTAGATTAGAGAAAAATAATTTTCCACACATTAAAAATAAAACGACGTAATACACTGGAAATAACGTCTCCTGACGAACCACTGATCTTCACGTAAATGTATATGTGCTGTGCACTTCTCACAGGCACTTGGGACACTGAACATCTTCCTCCCGTTGAAAGCTTCAGAAAGTACTAAAACTGATATGTTTCGTTATATATTCACCTTGGAATCCACATAATGACCAGATGTCATCAATTTTGATTGCTACTCTTAAATTTCAGGCATTTTAAGTAAGTGTTCCTAATAGAATCAATTTTTTGAAAAATTATCATAAATTGATAAAAATTTACTACTTTCAGATTTATTCCTTTGTATTCACCCGACTACCTATCTGCATGCCAAATTTTAACTTTCTAGGTCACCTGGAAGTTGGATATAGTTTTGATCTATAGGTCAGTCAGTGTTAAATTTCTCGATTTTTGGACGTTAATATCTAAATAACCGTTTGAGATGTGTTTATGAAATTTGGAAGACGTATGTATTTCGCAAGTCTTAATAAATAAGCCAAATTTGACAGGTTTATGTTGCATAGTTTTTGAGTTATGAGGTGGTCAAAAGTGGCTCCAAATGGTTCGTGTAATATTACACACGGTGCTGCTCGTCAATTCTGTTAGCTAAGAAATTGACTTGACACGCTCCGCGTGTCTAGATTTTTGATCGAGTTCTAAACAGGAGATTGTCACTTCGAGAACTGTTTTTTTTTAAGTCAGTGTCATCAAAGCCGTCGAATACAGATTTGTACCCGCGATGTAAAAAATGTGGTCCCTAATTTGGTATTTTTAGGTGGATTGTTTTTTTTTATAAACTATCTTATCGTTTTTAAAAACTAATATAATTATCATAAGTGAAAAAAGCGCTCGTCTGTTCTGTCCGATATACTGAATTGAAGAAGCAGGCCTAAAAATTGCAAAGTTAGGAAAATACGCCTTCGACGATTCGTTAATGTGCTTCCGATAGACTATGGGTCTTATTAGATTACCTTCCTTATTTCCATCAGTCATGCTTATCTTCAACTTTGTGAGAACTTTCCTCTTTGTCTTATTTGTTTCGATGAAAGGACATCGGAGATTAACGAATTTTCTTAAAGAAAATTATGAAGACAGTTCCAACAATGACAGTTTAAACTCAGAATTTAGTTTAAACTGCGAATTTAGTTTAACTGATATTACGGGCCTTAGACAGACGAAACTTAAGACAAGTTAATAGTGGTTTTATTGAGTCAATGAAATGTAGGTACTAATGCAAAATTTTAATTGTACTCTTAACCGTTAAGGTACTCCCACGACTGGAGCCCAACCTGAGTTTAGTATCATGTCATGCTTATCAAAAAATACGCTGTCATCAGAACTTAGGCAATATTTATAAACAAGTCTTTAGAATAAGAGGAAGTAGGTATAATTCAACTTGCAAGTTTCTACCCATACAAACAGGGTATTTTCTAAATAAAACCATTTAAAAATGTGTGCAGTTCACAAGGTTGAGAAGTGGAATCTTCGGAAAAATTAATTTCGGTAGACGAATGCAAATAAAGGTTTCGTCATACATATGCATGCGCACACACTTACACAAAAAATATACACACAAAAAATAACTCCATACAAGCAATACATCATTAAATATCTTTTTTATATTTTTAAAGTCGCTTTTTCGTTTCATTGTGTTTCAAATCAAGTTTCACTTCGAAGTATGGTTTTAAACTTGAAAAAATGGTTGTCTGTAAAGTCGGTTTACGGACGGTAGTTTAACGTGACAACGTCATGACAAAACATTGATGAAATGATTGCATACTTTTATAGCCGATTTTGTAGCCGATCGTGCCTCTCTATCGCTTATTCCGCGCTCTCACTCGCGCGGAACGGGACAATGAGTCATGCTTTTTCGTGCGTGCACCCGGCGTTCATCGTTTTAATAGACGTTATCACGTCAAAAAAATATGATTTTTCTTACCCTTTTATCGAAACGATGAGGAATTTAAAGGAAACGCCTCAAATATATTATAGGTATATTATGACGATTTTAATATATCATTAAGTTTCTTTGAGACTGTTTTCTTCAAATTGGTTATTGTTTTGGTAATTAATCATTTATGTGAAGTAGGGTTACAGTTTCATTAATTAGTATAGATATCGTCTGTTATACTTTAAATCTGAAAAACTAACTGTAAAGCCCAATGCACACGTAACGGGTATTTTCCCGTACGGGACGGTACGTGAAGTTTTGGAAACATCATTTCATAGAAAATGTATACGACAGTGCATACGCAGCGGAATCCTGTACCGAACGTGGCCCGTACGGGACGGGAAAAACATCGTCGCCGACGATGCATATGACGGGTATGCATCCCGTACGGGAAAATACCCGTTACGTATGCATTGGGCTTAAGTCCGGCATATAGTATCTCCTATTACAGTACATAATGTGAAGCGTTCTATTAATCCATGACATGTGAGTGATGTGTATATTAAGTGACAGCTATATGATATGACTTCCATTAGGTCAGACTGCCCAAACACAGTTTTGATTTCAATCCGTACTTAGCATTGATGTTGGAACACGAATTATTGAGACCATAAATATACTGTTACGACCGATAGTGCGTCCAATGAGACTCAATGCTTAGCGGTCTTTTCTTATTAATTAATTAATTTTATTTCTTAGTTCATGTACACACAACGGAACATACAATTAAGACAAAATATGAGTATATTAATACATATTTTTCATTTATTTATCTATAACAAAATTATTCATCAGGATCTGTTTTAGATAAATAAGAGAAGAGGACCCATGCTCAATAGTGGGCCGTTAATGGCTTGAAGCCACGTCAATTTAAAGCAACTTCTCTGCAGTTTAATTTTTTTCGACAAAGGCACAGGGTTTTCTAAATCGAAGAGATTTTGAGGTTACATCACCATCATCCAGGAAGATCTCCATTCCTCAATTTTATTTAAGCTAGAAGCAAGCAACTTCTTTTTCTTCTATATTCATTCACTCTCACAGAAACAAAACATCACTTAAACTTGCTTGCTAACCCCCATTTATCCTCACACCCACGCGCTATCGCAAAACATTACGCCTAATTAAACTAATGTGATATAAATTTACCGTTCTAGGATAAAATAAATTTAAACGATTTTTAGAACAATTTTATATAAAAAAGCGAGTGAAAAAGTTATCTTTATTTATAACGATAAGAACATTCTAAACAAGCATTTATTGTTGTTATCTTGAAACAAAATGTTTTGAATTTGAAGACAATGGCCAGTCTTCGCTAAGGGCAATCTTTTCCAGACAATAAAGAGATTTGGAATGTTCAGAATTGTGTAACATTAATAATTATGAATTAAATGTCCAAACGTTATTCAAGTAATTTGGACATTGTCTTTACCGATAATAAAACTGAATTTAGTACCGAATTTGTTTAATAATATAATTATTTTGGAAATTTTGATGAAGGTAAACCTTGTTCCATGGAGGATAGAGAAGGAGAGCCATCTCTGTGTATGAAAAGTGTCCGTAAAAATGCGTCCAATTACGGGTGGCTATGCGGTGCGGTCTACAACACCTATGTTCGAATATCTATTTAACAGACATTAGCACCATTCATTACAGGTGGCATAACTCAGCAAACTTCACTCCGTCTACAACAGCCATGTTCATATACTTGTCTATTTTTCACACATTAGCGCCATTCTGAAATGGCCATCATTGGAACCTCTATTTTCAGTAAACAGCTGGACACTTTTTCAACTTTAATCAGATGGTAAGTGGTCACTTCGCTCATATCAATCTTTGTAACTCAAATACATATTATAAAAATCTTTAGTACTTTTAGTACTTGTACTTTAGTAGTAGTTTAGAATAAAAATAAAAATATTAATGTATAAGAAACAATCTATGTATTCGTGTTAAATTGTCATAACTGAACAATATATGTTTGATTGATCAACAGAGCAATCACACTAAACTACCTACACAATCCTCTTACACAATGTTGTTCAATCCCTGATTCACAGTATAAGTATATTGTGTGCGATATACCGCTAAATAAGTAAAAGTAGAATTATTGAAATCCAATTAATTATTTAAAAATAAGAAATTAGTAGTGTTTTTTTGGATTTAGTTTGTCAAAAATGAATAATATTCATTTGATTGATCAATAGAATATAACACTTGGCTTCTTACACGAGCTGCTCACAAATTGTTATTCGATCGCTCTCTCCCAATGTATTTCTGCTCACAGGTTCTGATTAATTTGCCTCTCCCACGATTTGTCGGTGTCGGTGATTGACGGACGATTCGATGGCTGTATAGCAACAATTTGGCTTCGTTTAACCGGGACTACCGAGAGACGGTTCTGAATTTGGAATTAACGCAAGATAAATAAAGGTTTTGAAAACATGGATAAATTGAGATTAATGGATGATGCCCGTTCACATTTTATTGAGCGCTTTAACTGTTTGCGTACGTCAAATCTTGCAAGCTTGGAGCTACTTCTTCGTACAAATTGAACATACCTAATGATTTAGTTCAGATGATGATAATTACACTTAGGTTTGACTCCAGACGCGGCAGTTCCTTAACTGTTGACAATAGGTAGGTATAGTCACTAAATTTTCTGACTGTGTTACATTGGCTTATAACCAATTGGCTTAATGGCCCACTACTGAGCACGGGTCTCTCCTCCTGAGGAGGTCTAGAGAATACTCCACCACGCTGCTCCAGTGCGGATTGGTGGAGGGATTAGTGGCCAATCCAAGAGTCGGAAGTTTTCAAGCCACCCGAGGGCCTTCAACATGGCTTAACGACTGTTATCTTACGATAAGAACCGGGACCGACGGCTTTACGTGTTCTCCGAAGCACGGAAGTGGTCAATGGATGGATGGATACAGTATTTTCAGATGTTTCGCTAATCTCAGGAATTGCTTGACTGATTAGGTGACTGATTAGGATGCTGTTTTTACTGATGTGTTAGTATGAGTAACATTTTATTCAATCGGTTAACAAATTAATAAGTCATTTCAAAGAATCCTTTCTAAATATTTTTGTGTTCGGGCTCTAGGCATAGGTTTTTTGAAGCGAATCATGCACGTTTTCTAGTAAATAAATAATTATGATTTCCATGTTACCTAAGTTTTTTATTTTATTTATGTATCTTGAATTTACCTCAGGGAACATTTAGTAGGTACTTTAGAATACTTACAATTAAGGCCTTGAATTTATAACGGCCTAAAATATCCTTTATTCATGAACTTGAAACACATTAACCAACCTTGTTTCTAAATAGGTAACTATTAGCGACCGACTCTGCTTGTCCCTTCCTACTAATGAGGTCTCTAAAGCACTCGACCGCAATCCCCTACATGTACTGGGTTTCGAACTACATAATATATCATTCATTTCCAGTTACTTTACAAATAACCTTATTGTTGTAAAAGTAGTTATATCGTATAGTTATATCCTCTAGATATCATTACATTCACATTAAAAATAATTATTAGGCGAGTATTTTCAAAATTACACTTTTTATTTATGGTCTATTTGAAATAACGCTCAAAAATTAAAATAAATAAATGGGTTACATCAACCTTAATATGGTACATCAGCGAAAATAGCATCCAATTGGCAAACAAACGCACGGACTTTACAAAAAAACTTACGGTTCTTTTGCATTAATAAATACCCTCAATATTAGTATTTCTCAAATATCTTCAGTTAACAGTCATTTATCACAGTTAATAAAATTGATTTCAATTTCAATTAAATATGTATCAATAAAATTAATTAAAAAAAAATATCATTGTAACCTAGCCAGCGGTGTAAGAAATGCTTTTAATTGTTATAATAGGTAGATGTGGTTGAAATACTGAGAGTTTTTGGCCCAGATTTCGTTCGCAATTTATGTTGGCATTGTGTGATGTATGGCTTTCTATCAAAGTATTCCACAGTTATTTATGAGACTTATTTTTCATACATTGTTGGGGTGTTAAATTGAAGCGATCGTGAAAAAGTGATTGAAATAAAAGGTTGCTTTTCAAAATATTGGTACAATATCGGTAAACCCATCGGGTTGTTAATTACTAATGTAATAAATTGAATGAACTCAATATTTGATACTTAAAACAATAAAATATGGAGATAATTTTTTTTAAAAGTAGGAACTCAAATTCAGGGCAGAAAAACTACTTAAATGACTGTTGTTTTATTGCTCGTAACGTGACAATACTACACTTAGATACCTATTATACGAGTAGGTACTTATGCTTTTATCTTAAAAAAACCAGTCAAGTTGGTCTCTCGTACCGAGAGTTCTACAAATAATCGCTATTGTTGTCATAGGTAAAAAAATTATTAAATTTAGATTGATTTCTCAGCCGAGATCATCCCGACGAATATTTTTATTGAATAACTTTTTTGTAATCCAGTGCAATTTTTGTCGATAAGATGCATTCCTTTTCGTTATACCGCTACATCGTTATTTTCTTACAAACACAGTTCAAAAGTTTGATAACAGATTAATCAGTATTGTATTGAATAATGCGGTTGAGGGTAAGTCCATCTTACGCTCTACGAGACGTCGGGTAGTCATTAATATTGTGTCCGAAATCCGCCTCAAGACCACAAGCCCAGCTCCGACAGGACTATTAAAGATATGGTATAGGTACTGTCTGTTTTGAGCTTTCAATTAGTATTTCTATAAATAAATAAATATCTATTTAAGTGCTATCCACTTGTCAAAAGGAAAGAACGATATTATAAAAATACAACTAATTGAAACTAAGTACGAGTAATATCTATAATAAACCTACGTAACGTAACAATAAAGATTATTAGGGCAATCACAATCTATAAGTATGCATGTTCTCAGTGGTTGAATTTTAAGGTGCTCCCTCACCGGGAGCATTCGCGTGTAATGTAACGTTACAGTTTTGAGCATTACATCAGTGAAGGAGGAGAACCGAGCATTACAATTTCTGGAATATTAATAACTTAAGTTAGTGGTAATTATTTAGTATTTTTTATCTCGGGGAAAAATTCCCGAAGGATGAAATTATGTACTCGTATACTCAAGTATTTCAATTTGTTCTTAGTAGTCTGTGGCAAGCTACCTAAGAAAGTACTTTATTCCAACTTAATGAATATTATAATTTCGAATAAAAATGTTTTTATACAGCTCATTAGTAGTACGAGAATTTCAATCATTCAAGTTACCCTATAAATAAAAACATAATAAATGTTTTTAATAGTATTCTTTGCAAATTGATTATTTTGTGCTCTGTTATTTCAAAAGATAAAGGCGAAGAGCGAAATGGACGAGAAATAATTACTAGTCTACTAAAGCCGTCGGGAAATATACCAAGCATTATGAAACTTCCTTTTGAAAATATTGAAAAAGTGCTTAAAGGTGAACGCACACTTATCCGAGCCGAACGCGTCGAACGAGTCGAACGAAACGAATTTCAGAATTTTTTACATGAAATCGTATGAAACCTCGCACACTTGCCCGCGTCGAATCGTCTGAATCTGGAAGAACCCAGAAATCCTAGACGAATTCGGATGACGTCATCAGATTCGGCCCGGCTGATGCGGTCGACTCGACCGATGCGCTCGCATTCTATCAGTTGCGTACGTAACTGTGCGACAGGTGTAAAGGAAATAGAAACAATTTCTTCGGCGCGGTCGATTCTTTCGGTGCGGATGTGTCTGCGAGGCCTCCTTGAGTTCGACTCATTTGACGCGTTCGGCTCGGATAAGTGTGCGTTCACCTTTAAAGTTGTTATTTGAATGAATTATGCATACATTGTAGCGTAAAGTGTGTCAATATTTATTAAATAGATATTATCTAAAACTCATGTTACTGCAATTAAGTGCGCACAGCACATATAATGAAAAAGAAAGATCATAGAAAAGAACAGACGGTTGTAGGAAAAGTTTCGTAATTTGACATCGTAACTACAAGTTTCTTTGCTATACTTAAAACACAAAGAACTTTCAGAACATAGTCTGAAATTTCACTGAAGTAACGACAGAAAGGAACTAGCAAGTGTAGTGTAGTGAAAACAAGAAGTTTTGGACTGCAGCGAATGCAGGATTGGACTATTCAGACGCCCCAAACATGTTTTCACTGTTTGTCATTCTCGCATGCATAATGAATATGCCATATTATGGAGATAGGGAGCAGAAAATCTAATATGTTCGGTCACAACTTGAATTACTTGATAAACGTTGAGCTTGGAGGATTAAAAATACTAACATCGCACGAACCATAAAATTAACCACCGAAAGGTAACTAAAGTCCGTTTTTAGACTACTGTTCTTTGTACTACTTTTTACTGAAATAATTTAATTTAAATTACTTAAAAAAATATTAATTAATAGTTATACAAAAAATATATTTTTGGCATTCAATTTTATTATCTGTCTTTAATTTCTACTACTAGCACAGATAATAAGTAGGTATAGGTACTAGTTACTGTGCTACTGTCATCTATGGACATTATAATAACAGAAAGAAAGTAAGCAGTGTTGCCAACTCGACAATACAACTAGTAATTTTTAACGGACTTTTTTTTACTTTGAAGCGTTTATTCTTTACTATCTTTAACAGAGAAGGTTTATACCGTTAATGTTCATGTCATGTCAACTGTTCATTAGAAAAAAAGGAAATAAACTTGATAAGTGCGACTTAAATTCGCTTGGAGAGAGTTGATTATTTGTTTACAGTTATTTTTCTATTTAATTTATTTTTGCTCTTTTTTAAGATTAAACACTACTTAAAGGTTTTCCTGTAATACTATAACATCATAATAACTAAAGAACTATTTTCTGTATTTTTCTCCAAATTCTAGCCGCAGGAGTTACAGAGATAAGGAGGGGTGTGGGGGAGGGGGATGGTCAATTTTCGTCTTCAATTGTTCTTTCTTGAATAATTTTGAGTATCCATTGTAGAACGATAACAAATATATATTTGAGATCCTTACAATAAGATGAGAGGGCTCATTTGACATGGCACACAATACAGTTTACAATACAGTTATTTTTTAATTTTGTTTTTTTTCAAAATTCTTTTGTTTTTTTTTATACCTTCGTCTTTGGGTCACAAAATAGCACATGAGTAGGTACTAAATTTTGACTCATTTGGTCCAGTAGTTTCGGAGAAAATTGGCTGTGATGGGCGCCCGGGCGGTCGCCCAACTGCATGAGTGATCCTATTAAGGGTTCTGTTTTTTGATTTTTCGTTCGGAACCTTAAAAATATTCATTTGCCTCCGATGTTACTAATAAATGAAGGTCTTATAAATCATTAAACTGATAAAACTAGACATACAATCATCATAACCATACGTAAGATATAATATTTATTACGATTTATCTTACTGTAGTAAGTCATACATAACGTTTGCATTAAACATAATGCTAATATTAGTAATCTCATCAACGAGTCAGCTATCTGTTTTAGCGGGTATAATCATTTCTGCGATCTAAGAACCGCCCAGATTATTCCACTTGAGATCTGCGCTGGAATGTCTCAGGGTTTAACTATACGAAGTCCCATCGAATTGTATTGCTAGATTTTCCAGTAAGGTTAAAATTTATCCTATAATCATGAAAATTAAAAATTTACTATCATGATAATATATTATTTGTCAATACGAAACTTCACTCGTGATTATTATAGAACTATCGAAGAGACAATAAAATCATAAAAGAAAATATTTTTTTTTATAATTTATCTAAGATATAATTATCTAAGAGCACTTGGATTATCAAGGCGAATTTAACGATAAATCCGTTCAGCGGTTTGGAAGATACGAGGTTATAAAGAATATTACGCACATACAAACATACATACAAGATACGCGCGAAAACCTTAACCCTTCCTGACAGTCGGGTAAAAATCAGTGGAAATACTTTGATCTGATTGGTCCATGTGAGGGGTAACAAGGAAGGAATGAAAGTTTAGTGACGTCAAGTGTGAATTATTCAACGGTCCAGGAAAGGTAAAGTAAATATTAAAGGGGGAATAGGGTGGTGGTGCATTATTTATTAATTGTGAGGAATAATTGACTTACTTTGAACAGAAGTACAACAGTTTCATTTCCACATTGTAAAGCTCAAGAATCAATTTGAAAGTATTAATATTACATCGGTTATTAATTGTATCGTTAATAGAACGATTTTTGAAAAGTCACAACATTTGAATTGTTTGTGTCAATTTGAAAATGTCATTAAATATTAGTATTTTGGTTGTCTCTTAAAAAAATATTGTCCTGGTGTCAGTAGTAAAAACAATCACGTAGCTATCACGTAGGGTGGCATAAGTAGTTAATGAATAATAGTCGATGAAGAAGACGAACTACGGAACCCTACATTGTGCGTAACCTGATATACATTTGACCGAATTTTTGTACTTGAATGAATCTGTGTGTAAAAAATATAACAAAATTTAATTTTCATGATAAATCTAATCCGGTGGTCTGATAACATCGAAACTAATACCCATTTGCTTTGAGATTATGTTCTTCATCAGTGAGGCATATTAAGTGTGTTCAGCAGTACTGGCATGTGGCCAAACTTTAGGACCAGAGCTTAGTGATTAGCATATCTGTATAGTTTTCCTTAGAGATAACTGTTCAACTCTATAAACTTTTATTAACAGAAATGTAGCTAGGTATTTTCAAACTTGTCTTTAGGATTTCTTAAGTTTTGTTTTCCTGTTAAACTTTTCCTGAAATAGCTGGTAAACAAAATAACGATCCACCTGATGGTAAGTGGCTATCTTCGCCCATGGACATCAGCAACAACAAAGGTATCACTGATGCGTTGCAGGTCAAGAAACGGAAAAGAAATAGAAAGAAGTGAATGTAGATACTGAAGAAAGAAATTGGGATTGAGCTGTTAACTGTTAAGGAGTTCCCTCAGTTGGAGCTAAACCTGGGTAAAGTATCAAGTCAATGTCAGTAAGTGTTTCTGAGTTGGGGCGTAAGATGGGGCCAAGATTTCAAGACTTTAATATTACCCTTCGTATATCACACACGAGAAGGTACTTAATTATAATACGTATGATGAAATTGCCACTAGAAAAATATACGTAATAAATTGATATCCTCCGCTATGAAGTTTGTTAAAAAAGAATAAAAAATTGTGTGACACTTAATTTTTAATAGTAGCACCTTTGGAATAATGACTGACTCGTTTTAGTTTAAAATTCACGAAAACATCCGGAGCGCATCCTTTAACGCAAACAGAATTTTTGCACGCGAAAAATGTTTTGCAAACATTCGTCACAATTAAAAGTTTCGTTCAATATTTGTTTTCTGCAAGAATTTTCTGCCAGTGATTTATATTATCATACAGCATGTATGCATGCATGACAATATAAATGGAATGCTAAAAGCAGGCGAGTTGACGCTTACGTATAATTTATGCCTCGGAGGTTCCGCATTTTAAGGAATATTATTCATGTCTTTTCTCCTTCCTATTTTAAAGCACACTACGTTTTGTAACACTTTAGCGACTTTTTAATTTTCTCTGACGTTAGGCTTTATGCAGATGTGCTTAAAAATGATTTAAAAATATCCTTGCTGTCGACAAGATGTATTTAAGAACGAAACATTTGAGAAGAATTATACTAATTATAAATATGAAAGTTTGTGAGTATGTAATGGATATTTGTTACTCTTTCACTCAAAAACTACTGAACGGATTTTCATGTAATTAAGCACAAAGGTAGACCATGATCCGAAATAAAATATAGGGTACTTACAATTCCGGAAAACGCGGGCAAAGTCGCGGTCAGGGTGCTTGTTTTCCGAATTATATTTAAATACTAGCTGTTGCCCGCAGCTTTGCGTACGGAAATTATGTTTTACCTTATTTATACCACTTGCAAAATTTAAAAAAACAGTGAATTTATATTGAAGTACTTATATTTAGTAATTTATATACTGAAACCTACGATACAGTTACAAAGGATTTATCCAGGAGCAGGTGTTGAAAAATTTTAAAATTTTGAAAAATTGAAATACATAATATGCTCCATAAATTTCAACAAGGAACTTTTTTTTTGCAAATTTGAAGCAAATTGTTTGCTGTTTTTAAAAATATTCCATATCTACAATCTTTTATCCCGTTTCCCAGGGAAACCTTTTAATTTTCCGGGATAAAAAGTTCCCTTAAAGACCTGAGATATTGGTAACAACTTAAACAATTTTCATAAAAATCCGCTCAAGGGTTTTCATTTTATAATTATTGAAGTGCCCCCTAATAGAAATTTAGAAAAAATATTCTATGTACAGAAAATTTGCCCTTTGAGTTTTATTATAGTAACTAATAGATTTAACAGCTAAAGATTTAATAAAACTGAATAATCTAAAAATAAGTCATATGCTGTAGTGAAATAACTAATTTACATATTGCTTAGATTTTTTAGTCACGCCAAAAAATTAAGATACTTCCAAAAATCGAAAATAATAAATAACTTAGGATAAGAAATCTCACGTCCATTTTGCAAAATAAATAAAATCCGGCTTTACCGAGGTAATTTTTCTCTATCGCGAAATGTAATCCAAACCTAGTAGATGCAATCACTTTTACTACAAATTTTAGTTTGCACACTATCTCAGGTAGCTGTAATGGCCAACTGTAGGCTTTATTTTCTGACTTTGGCCATTGCTGGTTATCATGAAAATTAGGCACACTAAATATATTTTTTTAATTTTGTATGGGAAATTGATTTATTCTTTCCGATCCTTGTGATCTGAAACTTATTGGAAACAATCACTTTTACTACAAATTTTAACTCGGTCACTATCTATCTACCTATTTCTAAAATCTATACCCGTTACCTCAGCCCGCATCGAATCAACGTGGCAAGGCTCCAAAACTCGTTAGATCCGAACACCCTCACTTCAAATTGTTCTTTTGTCAAGTAATCATTTCAAATAAATAAAAATAGTTGTGGTTGGTGAATGACCATTTACTCCTTGAGCCTCGAGAAACAGTTGGATAGCAATTACGAAAAATTAGTTGAATAGCTTGAGGAATTATGCTCTTGCTCATAACTGCATTATAATAATTCTTGACAAAAAATAATCGACTCCAAAGTTAGGGATAACTCAAATACTCCTAGTCAGATTTCGCTCAAATTTAAATGGAACCACACGACAAGCATAAGCTTTCGAATATAATAAAAGAAACATCAAAATCGCTACACCCAGTAAAAAGTTATGAGGTAAAAAATATAGTCGAATTGAGACCCTCCTCCTGTTTTTCAAGTCGGTTAAAAATAGAAGCATAAGACTGTAAATAAAAGAGTTAAATTTGCCTCTCGCATAAAAATTCAACTACTATGTAGGTCTGCCGGAAGAAATTTCATTTTGAAGTAAGCAGAAGTAAGCAGTGCCATATGCCATATTATACAGGGTGTCCCGTAAGTAGTGGATCAACCGTAGAGGGCAGATAGCTTGAAAGCGGACCTACAATATGTAAAAAAATTACCCGAGTAAAGTGTCACCGTTTTTTCCGCTGCTGATTTGCATTTGCATTTTCTGAGTCCGACCTTTTTCCGTCATTTTGCTAGCTACAACTCCAAACTCAATCAACAAACTTTATTTATTATAATAATCTTACCATAGAATTTTACCGTTGCTGCTATTCTTATGAGGGAATAAATGTTTCTTTCTTTCTGTCTCTTTTTCTTTCTTTCTTTCTTTCTTTCTTTCATTCATTCATTCTAGTGTTGTTAATCAAAATAACTATTACGGATATTGCAACCAGAGCTGGCCAACAATCCGACAGTGACGTCATAAATTCCCTACGTTACATTGCCGGGACTACAATAGATGTCCATTATGATGACACTGACTGATCATTATCAGTATATCCTTCTGGTCTGTTGCTTGCTATTATGCAACCGATACGCTGCATGATAGATAATTCTAAATATTACAGTAAACTAGTGTATATCCGGTGTGTGCAACTACGCTAAAAAAGAAATAGGTACATTTTGTGCAGGGAAAAAAATTGTATGGAAAAATGGAAAGTCGACTCTATCAATACAAATACAAATACAAAAGTCTTTATTTCATCTCATCTACAAATTACATTCAGGTGACATTTTAAAATATAGATAAAAGGAAAAGCAAAATATAAAGGGAAATTTAAATCAATGGACTAAATGTGCCAAATGCATTGTTTTAGTGGTCTCAAACCATCTTCGCATTATTTCCTTTCAAATGAGACCAGGTGCCTTACCATGAACTCTAGTAAAATGTGTCATGTTCAGGACAGGTCAGCTTGTAGCTAAAACCTGACAGGAGTGTATTTTGTACCATGAACGTTTACCGATGACCTGCAATGCCTCTACTTCTGTCCTGCATCTTTAGTCTATGACATGCAAGGTACTTGATTTGTACTAATTATGTTCTGAAATAGAGCGTTTTATCGGTTTACCGGTTTTCAATTGAATGCGTAATATTGATGTTTTTAAAAGTTTAAAATAACAATCTCAATTGAAGATTTTGAGATTTGTTATAAATACTTAAGTATTGTGATTTATTAACCTTTCGTTCTCTAAAATTACCAAAAAAATTATCGCTAAGTGATGCTTACATTTTTGAACGTTATCTTACACCACTTGACACTTGACACAGTGATATGTCTAAATGTCTATTAAAATGTGTGATTTATAATGCCGGTCACCCACATTGGCGCGAATACGCGAACCCACAAGAGTGGGAATGATTATGCGAAGTTTTCGAGGCATTCGGGGTTTTCCAAGCTGTGTCGGTTTTTTGTCGCACATGACAGCGCGCGAACCTCGAACCTTCGTGTAGTCTACCACACATTCGTGCAACCAGTTGCGCACATGACTAAAAAGGTGATGTATCTCTTAATTTTTCGTGGTTCGTGGCGTCTAATCGTACTACCATTTATTTTCTGTATTGAAAATGGATTTTAATGACGACAACATAATAACAACAGCAAGATTGAACATTCGTGAACAAAGTGTAGAAGGAAGCGGAAATGGGCTTGTATTGTATACTCATATGTGAACCCATTTGCCTGACCACCCTTCACATATGTGCAAACATTCGTAAAAATGTCAAAAATTTGCGCGCATGTGAGTGACCGGGGTTAGGAGCGATAATTCAAAAAGCATAAGTACAATTAATGTTTTTAAAATTTTCCAAACAAATGAAATGTATTTATTTTGTGATGATGGTGTATTTGAAATTTGCCATGGCTGCATCCCGTCGTGTTTCATCATCATCAACGAAATAGCCGAAACAGGACAATAAATGTTACTTTCGGTGAGCTGTAATATTTTGACGTTAACATATGCCACTTTCTGATGTCAATACGTCAACAATCGCGTCATGGTACACGAATTGCAGGGCAGAAGATCATTTTTGAAGTCACGTGACCGCTATCCTGTTACGATGACGTGGTCGCTGGCTGCCCTGTGTTTTAGCCAGATCATGGTAGGATATAGCAGGACAGGCCAATTATCGGCTAATATTGACCTGTTTTAAGAGTTCATGGTAAGCCCCCAGTTTGGAGCACATCGGTTGGATGGTTTCTGAGTCTATAAAGAACATCCCGATACAAACATTTTTTTTGTGTTTTACATACATATATAGATGATTGTAAGGATGTATGTGTATGTCACGCAAAAGTTTTTTGAAGATGGAAGTTATTGAGACAGTTTTACGAAATGTACAGAGCTTTACAGTAAAAATACATGAAAGCAATTTTATGAATATACTAGCTGCCCGGACAGACTTCGTTCTGTCAAAAGTTTTTATTTATTTTGAGATGTAAGCTATCCTATCTTTCAAGTTGGATCAAACTGCACACGGTGTGCAAATTTAATTAAAATCGGTTAAGTAGTTTAGGAGTCCATCGCGGACAAACAACGTGACACGTAATTTATATATAGATTTTATGTTTTGACGACCCGTGTGGCGCAATGGCTACCATGCCATGCCGGATCGCCGCGCCAAGGGGCCTGGGTTCGATTCCCAGCGAAGCGGAAATTTGAATGATGAGTTTGAATTTCTGTTCTCGGTCTGGGTGTGAATGTCCTTGTCTAGTGTGTCGTCCGTGGCACCCACGACACAGGGAATCCTAGTGTGGGGGCTATGAGTGTGAAACGTTATTATTTATTGTTAGTTTTTTTATTATTTTTTTATAAGACATACTTACTTATGTGTTTTTTTCTTTAAATTTTAAATTTGTACTTGCCAACCCATTTTTAGGGTTCCGTAGCCAAATGGAAAAAAACGGAACCCTTATAGATTCGTCATGTCTGTCTGTCTGTCTGTCTGTCTGTCTGTCTGTCTGTCTGTCCGTCCGTATGTCACAGCCACTTTTTTCCGAAACTATAGGAACTATACTGTTGAAACTTGGTAAGTAGATGTATTCTGTAAACCGCATTAAGATTTTCACACAAAAATAGAAAAAAAACAATAAATTTTGGGGGTTCCCCATACTAAGAACTGAAACTCAAAAAAAAATTTTTCATCAAACCCATACGTGTGGTATCTATGAATAGGTCTTCAAAAATGATATTGAGGTTTCATATATCATTTTTTCCTAAACTGAATAGTTTGCGCGAGAGACACTTCCAAAGTGGTAAAATGTGTGTCCCCCCCCCCCTGTAACTTCTAAAATAAGAGAATGATAAAACTAAAAAAAATATATGATGTACATTACCATGCAAACTTCCAACGAAAATTGGTTTGAACGAGATCTAGTAAGCAGTTTCTTTTAATACGTCTTATATAGTAAACCGCAATTTACCTCGATCAAAGTTACAACGAACTTCAAGAACTTTTATATTATGTTACTTGCTGCTACGGAACCCTTCATGGTTGAGTCCGACTCGCACTTGGCCGCTTTTTTTATTTTTTTATAACATACTATACATTATTATCAAAATTGTTTTTTAAGTTTTATGTACTCAAGTAATTTATTCGTAATGTGTTTATTTTTTTACTTGAACAAATTTTTTTACATTCCTCTATTTAAATTTTATTGCTTTAGTATATAAAGGCCTACGCCAAGCTGCTTTGCGTGGGGCCACACTGCAGCACTGGTCATTGCGCGGCCGCGGCGGCGGTGTTTATTTTCCTTAATTCGTATTATCTTCTGAATGGAATGTCCGATTTGAGTAATTCAAAAAGTTATCTATAGGTACTGAAACAGTTTTGAATATGAAATGATTTATTTGGATAAGGATTAATACGAAGGTATGGTTTTCATGCTCTGATTTTGGTCATCTTTGTTATTAACTTTTAAAATGTAAAAAGTGGTTATAGTGGCATAACGACAATAGTTGGACATATAGTATCACGAGGTTTTTTGTAGATATTGATATGTTCTCTAATATTGTAGAACATGTTTTTGTTCTATCGTCAATAGTTTTCGCAGCGTATGCGATGAAAGAAATTTTTAAGCAAATTTTTTCACACCTTGGTTCACGTTACTGATGTTTTAGCAAGGATCCCTAATTTTTTCTAGTAATAAATATAGCCTATGTTACTTCTGAATAATGTAGCATTCTAATGGTGAAAGAATTTTTAAAATCGGTTCAGTAGTTTTTGAGTTTATTCGTTGCAAACATACAAAAATACAAAAATACAAAGCTTTCCTCTTTATAATATTAGTATAGATAAATTAATCAAGATGAACACTAGCTAATCAAAATATCTTTACTGGTAAATGTAAATCAAAGTGAAATGAATACTACTGATACCGATACTGAATACTAATAACCGAAAACCACCTTACCAGATGGTTCAATATGAAATAACTGATCCGAAAAACTAGATCTAGAAAAATAGTAATCTGACCCTTTCTTCGTTTTGATTCTTGCAATAATAGGAAAAGTGCTGGCATAGGTTTCAACTAAAACCGGAATACGTAGAGTATCCAATACCAATTTTCACACTGATCACGGAAGTGACCACCCATAAAAAATATCTCGATATTTCTTCAAATTAACCTTTCAAAAGTCAAAGGAAACTCAATTCTACTAAAAAGTAATTAAGTTCAACAAAGCTGAACTATCACAAGGACATAGAAACTTGCACCCTATTCCTGTGAACATAAGGTTGTAAAATAAGAATCTTGTTCTTTTAAACATGAAGGAAATAGTTCGCGGCTTATATTAATCGGAACAACGATTTTGATGAACGAACTGGAAGCGGTTTATTGTGGTTCATTTGCCTGTTGCTGAAAGAATGGATGAATTAACAATTTCACTGAGGAATTTAATCGTCAGGTTTTTATAATGTATTTAATTATGCTGGTAAGGTATTTTATTTCAGCGAATGTTGCTCATATCCTTTAGGTTTAAAATATAAGTATATTATACTTATATAATTTTCCTTCTTTCGTTCCTACTCGGCAATTGAGTGATATTTTGGTGTCGCTGATGTTTATGGGCGACCATAGATAGCTACTTACCATCAGGTGGATCGTCAACTCGTTTGTCAGCTATTTCCATAACTTTTTTTTTCTTTAAATATTGAATTGTCATCGGTCTATAATAGGTACACCTACCAAATTTCGAGTTAATCCGACGTTTTGAAGGGGGTCAAAATCATGTTCAAAGATTCCGTTACATACATACTAACATACGTCTGAAGCTAATAAAAGCGTATTAAAAAGAGTGACACTGTGTTAATACGAAACTTTTAGAAAAGTATATAAAACGTCAAGTTTGATTTAGGACCATTATTTTAATTGTATAATTTTCAGTGTGAACAAAGCCTAAGGACGGTTTATACTGATATTAACCCAAGTGCTCCGATACGGTTAAATTTCGTTTCATGAATAATTGAACTATCTTCTTTTATAACGTGTACCTAAGCTGTCCAATAATGCAATACTGAAATGTTTTATTGAAAGAATTCATTTCCTCGTTACCGAATTGATTATCACAAAGCAAGTTTATTCTTATTAAACTGAACCGTACAATGTTTATTCAGACTCAGAAAATGCGATGGGAATCGATGTCTTATTTCAATTTGCTTATGCTAATGTTACTGAGATATATTTTTATACTGTTATTTTAAAAATTGTTCGGATTCCTTCAATTTATGTTTTACATAAATCTATATTTTAATATTTAAATAATAAATTTGCAACTGGTGTCTGTTCATAACATTTATTTGAGAAAAATAATATATGATGGGTCTTTATAGGGCAGTAGAAGGGAAAATAGTCATTTTTATATACAATCTGACTCTATAAATATCTGACTGTGTAAACTAATATCACGCAAAAACTACTGAACTAAAAAGCAGTTTTTAACCGACTTCAAAAAAGGAGGAGGTTCTCAATTCGACTGTATTTTTTTTATGTTTGTTACCTCAGAACTTTAGACTGGGCGAACTGATTTTGATGATTCTTTTTTTAATCGAAAGCTCGTGGCTGTGATGTGGTCCCACATAAATTTTATTGAGATCTGACAATGGCATCTATGAGAAAACCACATAAGTCGTTTTGTGTTAAGATGTGCGCGACAATTTGACGAATAACTCAATATCACGCCAACCGATTTTGATGATTCTTTTTTTAATCGAAAGCAGATGCTTGTCATGTGGTCCCACATAAATTTGAACGAGATCTGACAAGTAGTTTTTGAGACTTTGAAGTCGGTTATTTTTTGTTAGTAAAATTTAGATTATCATAATTGCATTCCTGAAGGTCTAGCTTAAAATCTGTTGCATGTTTCAGCTTAATACGATATATGTATAGTTATGATACTAATTTCAAGATTCATCGCTTACGATGTTGCGAGCAAAGTTAGTTAACAATAAGAAATGAAATAGATTAAATATTTTCAAGTTATCTGATAGCCTGAATTTTATTGTGAACTGAGAGATCGCTTGTAATAAAGGTAATGTAGTTTTTCGATGTTGGCCAAGCAGATACTCAAAACTATGACAACGTATTTTCCTTCCTAAAACAGAATTTTCTGAAACATTCCATCTATCTTGCATAAAAATTTCAAAACATGCCTGAATTTCATATATCAAGATTTTTGCACAACAGTACTATTTCCAAATGAAGTCCTGTTGCAGTAGTTAAAGAATTTTGATTCTTAAGTCCAACCGAGTAAAGACAAAATTGGCAAATTGTCTCTTTGGTATTACGTTCTGGCCTTCGGCACAGTTCTCTGTCCACTTGGTATTTCTTTATTTACTCTGCAGATATGTTAATTTTTAAGCAGGTTCTGTGTTCTTGTGAATAAAATAACAAAAAAACTAAATACGAGTCCTAAATTCGGGACGGTCTTGTACATCCATTATTTTCTGTTGTTTGAATATTCTATATGATTTTGCTAGAAGTAAATAAATAAATAAATTAATTAATGATATCCATATCCAACGATATCCTACACTATGGAGAAGACAATGAAAAAAAATCCGCAGGTGACATTTACCCATTTACACGTACCTGAACAAAGATATTTTCAAAAGCTTTGTTTTACCATTTTGTACTTCAGAACCCTAAAAATACATAAAGTAGATATAGATCAGTACTAGAATTATTTGGATGTTGTAGATGGAATACACCAAGTTACGAATCTGAAAGTTGCTTACAAGATTTGGAAAGTTATTTGCAGACGCAATCTAGATAGACTTACTGCGGAACTAGATTTTCACGGGTTGCGGATGAATTGCATCTGCCAATACCCGAGAGTAGTGATCGCGATCGGTCTTAAAATATCTGGACTCTGTTATAGCCTTCACAAGTTAATAAATACTTTTACGATACAGGTTACAAAAATAAATAAATAACGCTACACATTCATAGCCCCACACTAGCGTCCTAGCGTCGTGGGTGCCATAGACAACACACAAAGACATAAACACACACTCAGACCGAGAACAGAAATTCAAATTCATCACTCAAATTTCCGCCTCGCTTGCGATCGAACCTAGGACCCTTGGCGCGGCGATCCGGCATAGTAACCATTGCGCCACGTGCTAGAGCTCTGCCCGCGGCTTTGCTCGCGTTTCTCGGGATATTAAATACCCTGGATCTAATTCCAGATTATCTTCTGTTTGTGTGCTAAATTTCATGAAAATTCGTTTAGTAGTTTTTGCAAAACTTTAAAAGAGTAACAAGCTTTAATATATCTTTACTAACAAATTCAGACATTTATTATGTTAGTAGGACTATTTTTTTAAACAAAATGGTGACTGCGCCTATTATTACTAATATTTCGGCGTGTGATGGCCGTTTTGAACATTCGTGAAAAAGTCGAACATCAAAAATGTGCCTAATGCATTGTTTTAGTGGTCTCAAACAATCTTCACATTAGTGTATATTGTCATCCGTACAAACGCTTTTTGTCTTTTCGTTCGAATTTTTTATCAGGTAATACGATTTTTTTAAATCGAAAATATAATAGTTTCAAAATGTCAAATCCTAAATTACTAAAGAGTATGGTAACGAGTTCAAAGCCTCACAACAGAATCAGATAAACCTTGACGATTACTCGCCCACGTTTGTTTACGATACTATAAAGTAACTACGTTTTTATCCTAACCAATTTTTAGAGGGCGACTTTATGTGTGGTCCCAGTCATAACTCGGTGGTAGTAAGGGCGCATACATATTGTTATTCTTGTGGCCAATTGGTAAAACCTTTGTACATTAAAACTTCAACCTGGGTAATGAAAATTTTATTTCAACCTTTTTTGAAACGAATGTGTTTTGCATTTGCGTATTGCCAATTTTGACTTATGTTTGGCAGGTGATAGTTCAGGGTTATATGAAGACATTAGAACCATTAATTATTATCATTGTTGAAAAGATCTTTCAAAAACATTAATGGTCAGCAAATACCCTTTTTCAATTCAGGGGTCCGTTTGCGAAATATTCGACTTTAATGTCCTAATTTTATATAGTGTCAAGTGTCACATTGTAAAATAGTGTCAAATAGTAGGTATTGGACAATGACATGTGAAACAAATTAAGGCAGTAAGTAGTATAATTATACGATGAAATTGAAAAGAAAACTAGCACAGCTGGGTAGCTTAAGTAAATTATGAATAATAGTCGATGAACTACGGAATCCTACACTGCGTGTGGCCTGATCCGCACTTCACTATTTTTTCTAGCCTTCCTCGTGAATGTGGCTATTACACACAAAAAGAGGAGAGTGCACAATTATACTAATAAACAAAAAACTCTTATGTTTTAAATCGAAAAAAAAACTAATGATAAACTTCATCATGTTAAATCATGTTAGTTTTCCATTGTACACGTACCCTAAGTCCCTTAGCCTCCGGTCTGTTCAGATAATGCGTACCATCTTGTGTGATAATGTGACACTTTATCTTAGTACATTGGCCCGTCCAGTCCTTGAGCACTGTTTACTATATTATTGTGCTTATACATATTGTCCTTGAATAGCTATTATTCTTATAATTATTGTACATTTAATTATTTATTAATAAGAGCCTTAAACACAGATAAGATGAAGAAACAATTTTTAAATCAAATAAAAACTCTTATTAAATTTGAAGTTTTGAAAATATAATTATATTAAAGATTCGATAATAAGAGTTTACAATATAATTAAATTCTTGCACATCACTAAATATATAGGTAACTTAAATATAAAAGATTATTTTGTCTCAAATTATTTTCTCTAAAAGATCCTTTTGACTCAAGGTAATATACCTTTTATTATTTTTTATTTTATACAAATTTTAACACTTAAAGAAATGGTTCACCTTGAAACGAAAACTAAAGGCAGCAAAAAATTTAAGTTACTTTCCCAATTAAAGTTAATTGGTTTGTAATATTTTTCTAGTTTATTTTTTGTACATGGCTCTTAGTTGTCCTAGATAAATTATTTTAAATATTGTTTTACAGAATTACTTTTTTTACAATGGACATTAGCTATTGGCTTTAACGGTTTTTACTTTACTTTTGTTCAAAAAATATGATGTTCCAGTCATTTAACTACGACGGTTCCCGCGTTTTTCTTTGCAACGATGGAGCTTAACCGCGAACATATGTGTGCTACGATATATTTTTATGATTTTTAATTTAGTTCAACTGAAAAACTTAGCCTTCAACGATTACAATCAGCGTTAGGCGAGTCTGTCCCATCTCGAGCAACAGTTTTTAGGTGTTTCAGTGAATTTAAAAGAAGATGATCATAGAATTGGTAGCCCACAAACGGCAGTAACTGCAGAAAATGTGTGGACTAGTGAAATGATGGTGCGAGACGAGAAGACATACGAATTACTTACTCGGACATGGAGAAGATTCTTGGCGTTAGTTCGGGGAGCGATAACATTATTTTTCATCAGCATTTTGGAGTTAAGAAGCTTTGTTGTCGTTGGATCCGCGTTTGCTCTCAGACATTGAAAAACAGGTCCGTGTGGATTGGTGCCACGAAATGTATCTACGATTTGAAAACAGAACCTCAAGACGTGTTTCGGAAATCATCACAGGCGACGAAACGTGGATTTATCAATATGATCCGGAAAATAAGAGACAGTCGTTAGTATGGGTCTTTTCAGAAGGAATTAAGTTGCCGACAAAACTACACAGACCTCGTAACGTTGGTAAAAAAATTGTGGTTAGTTTTTTTTTCTCGCAGCGGGCATGTGTCGTCAACAATGTTGGAAAATCATAGATCTGTTAACTCGGAATGAATACAACAGTAGCATTGCCGAAGGTTTTCCAAGCCCTGCGAGAGAGGAGATCAAAGACTAGGCTTCGGGGAATCATACTGCATCACGACAACGCTTCGTCACATACGTCCCTCAGAACAAAGGCGTTTCTTGAGGAATCCGGAGTTGAAACCTTACCCCATCCACCGTACAGTCCTGATTTAGTTCCCTGTGATTTCTTTTAGTTTCCGATAGTCAAAACAAAAGGATTTTTTTCGTGTGCCGAAGAGAGTACGAAGTCGCAATTTCGGACCTATCGGATCAAAACAGGCGAAAGTGTTTAATAGTTGGTTTAGGCGAATGGAACTTGCATAGAGAATTTCGAAAAAATGTAAAATTAATATTGTTAATATCTTGTACTTACAGTTTTTTCTTGTCTTAAAACTTATCGAGTTTTATACTTTTATTAAACAAAAATACAGGAGTGAAGCTATGTTATCTGTTACTGACGTCCCAATCAGTTGGACCATTACGCAGAATTTTATTCAGAAGTTTGTTATCGCGTGGTTACGAATAAAACACGCTCCAAATATTTTTGATACGGAGATGGTTTCTCAGACCCTTGACCTATTTTGCCTATCTCAACCTTTTCCTTACCTTTAAATATCCGGTTTTCTGTTGTTGAAAATTGCTCGGGTAAAGTTTAGAATATTTCAGAAGACTTTTTTCACAAAAAAGGATTCTTGTTAAACTAAGTATCTCTGAACTTTAATAAATGCATTTTTATTAACTATCCCTCTTCATAAAAACAAGCAAAGTTATATAAGGCTTATAAAAGCGTTACTTTTACGCAAAAGTCACTGAATGGATTTTCATGAAATGCACACGAGTAGAGCATGATAATATAGTATGTACGTTATGGTATATATTAGTTCATTGGGTATAGGACATAGGGTACTTATTATCGCGGGCAGAGCCGCGGGCTAGTAGATAGCTAGCTAGTAGATAGAATACTGAGAATGGGTGCTAGTAACTTCACCAAAGACTATGAATAGACAGTATATTTATAATTACTTAGGAACGCATTATCTGAACATTTCAAAGCTAAATACCAGAAAAAGAGTTTGAAGGAAATAGAACGAACTTAATGCACTTAATGGTACGGAAACGAGATTGATTTCATCGAATACTACAATAATTGCATTATTCAGCGGAGAGGAAACTAGGTCCGAAGTTAAACTTTCAAGATGCTATGAACTAGTTGCGGTGAACTATATGATATTCAATGAAAAAAATTCTTTGCTGAGCTCTCGAGAAACTGGAAGAAAATGTTGGCTTAGCTCGTTTTTAATTGCAGCCCGTGCCGACGTTGATTTATTTGCTGTTTAAAATTTAAATAGGAGTCTTATTAAGAATCTGAGATGATCTCAAGTTCCGTTGTTATCATTATTACAGTAACAAAAGTTATTTATTTTTGTGCAATGATTATGAGAAGGATTCTGAAACTTTGAGATGCTACCCTCTCCTTCTCATGGCAACCTGAACAGCAATAGTGATTTGTACCAGGTTTCTCCGGTAATTATCTGCAATGGTTACCATGCCAGATCGCCGCGCCAAGGGTCATGGGTTCGATTCCCAGCAAGGCGGAAATTTGAATGATGAGTTTGAATTTACTTATGTTCTTGGTATGGGTGCATTGTGTTTGTCTATGTGTGGTATTCATGGCACCTACGGCACATGTAATCCTAGTGTGGGGCTATGAGTGTGAAGCAATAGTTATTTATTATTATTATTAATGCTTCACTACAATCCCACCTAATGGTAAGTGGCGAAGTTGTCTTGGGTGGTACTTAATGAAAGCCTATTCATGCCTTAAAGATATCCACATTATAATTGAACTGAAAAACCTACGGGCAATTTCGCAGTACGCATAATAAATGACAAAGTGATGAATACCCGCCGTGAATTGGGAATTCCAATGGTTGAAAAGTTTAAATCATGTTAATTTTCTCCAAATTTCACATACAGCAAGGCTATTCTGTTTTGTAACTCGACAGCGGAATCCGCGATGAGTGTCAATTTTGGCAAGGAATTTCGACACTCATCGCGGATTTCGCTGTCGAGTTACAAAACAGAATAGCCTTGCTGGTAGGAACAAGAACCATTCTTCTGCTAGCGGAACCAACCAAGTTCTAAAACTAACGTTGCAAATATTAATACGTGAAGGGAAATTCTTTGTACCCCTTGTTAGGGTTCCGAAAAAAAATCGGAACTCTCATAGTTTCGTCATGTCCGTTCGTCCGTCCGTCCGTACGTCCGTCTGTTGGTCAATCTGTCGGTTTTTCTGTCCGAAGCAAAGAGCCTAGATCTTTATTTATTTTTATTTTATTTATTTTCAAGTAACAAAGACTCATGTTTGTTAGAGTAAAACTTATAACTATGGTAATACTTAACCTAAACAAAGTAATTCCTGGTATAAGGTAGTGCTAGAAAACTGCAAGTTGGTATGAATATACATATTTATTAAAACTCCAAAATCGTGGAATAAAATATTCAAAAATATTTTTTTCATGGTACAGGTACAGGTAACATGGAGATGATTTTTTTTCGTCGCGTACCCTGTAGTGTGGAGTATCGTTGAAAAGGTCTTTCAAAAATATTATGGGTCTGCTAAAACTGTTTTTCAATTTAGGCACCCGTTTTAGAACTTGGCACCCATTTAGATCTTTATTTTTTTTGAACTTGTCTTTCATTTCACATATTTTATGTTTTTGATGAGTAATTTCAACAGTGCTACAAAATACTATAGATAATGAAAGATAAGATTTATACGCCTCATTAGATTTTCATTTAATATAAATTTCCATCTGAAGTTACAAAAGGTTTTACTTAGAAAATCGCTAAAAATACTTTCATGAACATCGTTCATTTGTGTAATATAAGAATAACTTTTATTTATCTTCTTCAAATAGCAAGTTTTCTTGCCTCAGGAAATAATTTCGTTGAAACTTTGTAGGAAAAGTTTAATATTATGTTTAAGACGCGGGGTAAGGCACTTTATAAAAATAAATTAATAAACTCATATCTGTATTCATTGTGTTTTATACTGTGAGTATAAGCGTAAAGCTGGAAGAGATACAAAACAACAAAGTTAAATATATTTTATAAGCTTGTTACTATGCCTACATAGTAATCAAATCTTGCAACAAAATCATCAATTTTCATCAACTGAAAATCTTATTCTTCCCTCTTATTCTCTTTATTTCTTTTTCTTCTTTTTTATTCTTGGCCAACAATCAATAAACAACAACATCAGTGGTACTTTTGGTGTAGTTGATGTCCATGGGCAACGATAGCGCCGTACCATCAGGTGGATTGTCAGCTCGTTTGCCGGTTATTTCTATAAAAAAACACGCATTACGATTTTCCTGACCGTTGTTTTTTATGTCACCGTCCGTGTTACAAATCTAAAAATTTCACTCTCATCATTTTTTCCATTTATTTCATAGCGCGCCTAAAGAAGTATAACTTTAAAAGATTATGATACAAAAAAATTCCGTCATGTTTAATATTATAGACAATTTTTGTTATTTTGAATGAGATCTAGTAAGTAGTTTTTTTTAATACGTCATAAATCGTAAGCCGTAAAAAACATCGATCAAAGTTACAACGAACTACAAGAACTTTTATATTATGTTACTTGCTGCTACGGAACCCTTCATGGGCGAGTCCGACTCGCACTTGGCCGCTTAGCAATGTTAAATACTGATTAAATAGTTTCTCCCAATTTCAATAATTTACCTAACTAATAGTTTAGATTGTTTTACTAATTCAAATTCAAATTCAAAATCATTTATTCATGTAGGTATCATTGATACACTTATGCACGTCATTTTTTAATTTACCAGCTTTTCGGAAAGGTGCTCTGTCATGGAGGAGAAGAAAAGCCGAAAGAAACTAACTGTACCAATACCTTTTTAAGTCAAAAGACAATGTTTTTCAAAAGCTAAATAGCTGTAACTTCAATAACGACAATCTCCAAACTATGTTGGCTTCACAAAGTTATTTGTTTCCAATGAAAGCCACTTGTTGCATGGACCTGTCAATGACAATATGATCGGTATTGGAAGCATTGTTTACTGGTATTGGTCGTACGATTTATCTGTCTATGATTTATTGGGTAAACAACGTAGTTCGGTCATGTATTTGGAATATTGAAACTGATTTAATGTTTTATTAACTTAATAAAGAGCGATGACACTATCATTTTTAACCGAATTAAAAAAAAAGAAGTTACCTCATAACTTTTACTGGGTGTATCGATTTTAATAATTATTTTTTATTCAAAAGCTGGTGCTTAGTCATGTGGTCCCATTACTCGTCAAATGACGATTTGACGACATTTGACGAGTCATTTTTGAGTTCATTTTACTATAATACTAGTACCTACTCACGATATTTATTTTGTATTCCGATATTTGCATGAATCGTGGTCACGGATGAACTGCTGTAGCGCGTAGAAACTTTTGACAGGATGACAGGTGACATTTGACACCAGTACATAAGTCTATTCTGTCTTAAAGTATCTCTAGTCTATTAACTAACATAAGTCTGATAACTATATACACTACACTCACGAAATCTTGCCGCACCACACTTTGCACTTTTTAATTTTGTGATTTATATAGACTAACCACTGGTCGCGGGTGGCATTGACAATACTAAAAAAATATTTAAACTCACGATAAACATGAGGAATTCCGCAGGGGGTGTCCTTAGGACGTCGCATACTTCTTTACCCTACCTCTCTAGGTGTGGAGGTATCACTTCTCGGCTGAGCCTCTCCAGGTTCACCCACGCCAACAACAACTATCCGTTCGAAAAAAAAAAGATAAACATGAGACTGCTAACCATCACCGTCTGTTCATTTGTCGGCTTTAAGTGTAACTCAACTTGTTACAAAAAATATTTTCTTTCATCAAATTTAAAACAATTTGCGTGTTAACGATGAGCAAACAGGCAATGGAGTGTTTTAAAAGTTTTTCTGAGCCCTAAAATAATATGGATGCACGAAAATATTAAACTATTTTTGAATATATTAAACATGTCTAGCCAATAAAACGAACATTGCACCTATTCAATATTTAACATAATTATTGAATATATCAAAAACATCTCATCTATCTTGAAACTATTATAGTTTCGAAAGGATTACCGATATATTGAAAGCGCTATTTTGTTGAAGAACAAATTGCGATCGGGGAATTTAGTAAATTATATTGAAAATTTGAAACTAAAATACATGCGAGTAAAATTTTTGTTACTTTAATGCATCATGATAAAATAAATAGCTTATAAAAGTATAATTACGTTGTATTTTATATCATAAACCATGTATTAAATAAAGCTTACCATTCCATAATTAGCTTTAATACGTATTATTAATGGCCATTAGGAAATTGAAACCATTTTTATTTCTAAAACAGCAAAGCGACCATAACGACACCAACATAAATATCAAAATAACGATAGCGATCTCAATTACCTAAATTACATTTAACGGTTACGATGTAACGGTAAGGGAAAGGGTGCACTTGGTGGAAAAATGAGAAAAGTATTTAAAGGTATTTTTACATTATCATTATTTGACGACCCGTGTGGCGCAATGGTTACCATGCCGGATCGCCGCACCAAAGGTCCTGGGTTCGATTCCCAGCGAGGGGGAAATTTGAATGATGAGTTTGAATTCCTGTTCTCGGTCTGGGTGTGAATATCCTTGTCTTGTGTGTTGTCCATGGCACCCACGACACAGGGAATCCTAGTGTGGGGCTATGAGTGTGAAGCGTTATTTATTTATTTATTTATTATTCTGTTTACATACAAAGTGTTTACCCTGCGTGTGTTACAATGCTGTATAAAGAAATAAGTAAATTCAGGGGAAAAAAATCGAAAATCGAATTCATGAATGGATCGAATCGCACAAATACATTTCGTACAGTACAATCGTACATTACCCCCTTTTTTCAACTTTTTCTTATATTTCTTGTTATAGCTGCTACAAAAACTTCAAAGCCTATGACAAACGGACGCCCGGACGGACGGACAGTGATACCGTATGAATAGGCTCCTATTGTTACCCTTTGTCAAAGCTGGCTGACTGTCAAACAATCCGTTATATTAAAGCCGTTGTTTCGAACAAGACATAAACAAAGCCAGGAATATACAATGTCCTTAATATTCAGGCGATAGTCAGGCCTGATAGCAAACGGTACCGTAATAAATAATGGTACGGCGATAATGATAATACCTCCTAATGATCGGACCGGGACGCAAATGCTATAATTGCCAATATTTTTTTTGGGTTCCGTAGTGTTACTTTACGCAAAAACAATAAATACCTACTAAAAATAAAAGGGGGCCCCCAGGCAAGAAATTTCTTTTATTGGTGTTTTCGGCTTATTTTCTTTAACCGTAATGGGCACACTTGAAATCTAAATTATCAATAATTATTAATATAACTAAAACAAACCTATAATTTATAACTAAATTAAATTTAATCCATACTAATATTATAAATGCGAAAGTGTGTTTGTTTGTTTGTTTGTTTGTTTGTTTGTCCGTGATTCACGTCGTAACGGAGCGATGTTATGGTAAGATTTTTTGTGTGGAGATAAGTAGGAGGCTGGAGAGTAACGTAGGCTACTTTTTACCGCAGTAAAACAACTCATTCCCATGGAAAGATCCATTATGATGCGTATTTGTCCATACTTCTATACTTCCATATCCATCCATACTATCCATACTTCCAAACTTCCATACTTAATATTATAAATGCGATAGTGTGTTTTTCTGTCCGTCTTTCACTTCGTAACGGAGCGCTGTTATGGTATGACTAGCTATTACCCGCGGCTTCGCCCGCGTGTTCAAAGGGAAGTAACAATGAGTTTTTTAACATGCATGATTTATTCCTAGATATAATAACATCCAAACTATAATATTATAAATGCGAAAGTGTGTTTGTTTGTTTGTTTGTTTGTTTGTCCGTGATTCACGTCGTAACAGAGCGATGTTATGGTAAGATTTTTTGTGTGGAGATAGGTAGGAGGCTGGAGAGTAACGTAGGCTACTTTTTACCGCAGTAAAATAACTCATTCCCATGGAAAGATCCATTATGATGCGTATTTGTCCATACTTCTATACTTCCATATCCATCCATACTATCCATACTTCCAAACTTCCATACTTAATATTATAAATGCGATAGTGTGTTTTTCTGTCCGTCTTTCACTTCGTAACGGAGCGCTGTTATGGTATGACTAGCTATTACCCGCGGCTTCGCCCGCGTGTTCAAAGGGAAGTAACAATGAGTTTTTTAACATGCATGATTTATTCCTAGATATAATAACATCCATACTAATATTATAAATGCGAAAGTGTGTTTGTTTGTTTGTTTGTTTGTTTGTCCGTGATTCACGTCGTAACAGAGCGATGTTATGGTAAGATTTTTTGTGTGGAGATAGGTAGGAGGCTGGAGAGTAACGTAGGCTACTTTTTACCGCAGTAAAACAACTCATTCCCATGGAAAGATCCATTATGATGCGTATTTGTCCATACTTCTATACTTCCATATCCATCCATACTATCCATACTTCCAAACTTCCATACTTAATACTAGCTATTACCCGCGGCTTCGCCCGCGTGTTCAAAGGGAAGTAACAATGAGTTGTTTAACATGCATGACTCTTTCCTAGATATAATAACACTAGCTATTACCCGCGGCTTCGCCCGCGTGTTCAAAGGGAAGTAACAATGAGTTGTTTAACATGCATGACTCTTTCCTAGATATAATAACATAATCCATACTAATATTATAAATGCGAAAGTGTGTTTGTTTGTTTGTTTGTTTGTTTGTTTGTCCGTGATTCACGTCGTAACGGAGCGATGTTATGGTAAGATTTTTTGTGTGGAGATAAGTAGGAGGCTGGAGAGTAACGTAGGCTACTTTTTACCGCAGTAAAACAACTCATTCCCATGGAAAGATCCATTATGATGCGTATTTGTCCATACTTCTATACTTCCATATCCATCCATACTATCCATACTTCCAAACTTCCATACTTAATATTATAAATGCGATAGTGTGTTTTTCTGTCCGTCTTTCACTTCGTAACGGAGCGCTGTTATGGTATGACTAGCTATTACCCGCGGCTTCGCCCGCGTGTTCAAAGGGAAGTAACAATGAGTTTTTTAACATGCATGATTTATTCCTAGATATAATAACATCCAAACTATAATATTATAAATGCGAAAGTGTGTTTGTTTGTTTGTTTGTTTGTTTGTCCGTGATTCACGTCGTAACAGAGCGATGTTATGGTAAGATTTTTTGTGTGGAGATAGGTAGGAGGCTGGAGAGTAACGTAGGCTACTTTTTACCGCAGTAAAATAACTCATTCCCATGGAAAGATCCATTATGATGCGTATTTGTCCATACTTCTATACTTCCATATCCATCCATACTATCCATACTTCCAAACTTCCATACTTAATATTATAAATGCGATAGTGTGTTTTTCTGTCCGTCTTTCACTTCGTAACGGAGCGCTGTTATGGTATGACTAGCTATTACCCGCGGCTTCGCCCGCGTGTTCAAAGGGAAGTAACAATGAGTTTTTTAACATGCATGATTTATTCCTAGATATAATAACATCCATACTAATATTATAAATGCGAAAGTGTGTTTGTTTGTTTGTTTGTTTGTTTGTTTGTCCGTGATTCACGTCGTAACAGAGCGATGTTATGGTAAGATTTTTTGTGTGGAGATAGGTAGGAGGCTGGAGAGTAACGTAGGCTACTTTTTACCGCAGTAAAACAACTCATTCCCATGGAAAGATCCATTATGATGCGTATTTGTCCATACTTCTATACTTCCATATCCATCCATACTATCCATACTTCCAAACTTCCATACTTAATACTAGCTATTACCCGCGGCTTCGCCCGCGTGTTCAAAGGGAAGTAACAATGAGTTGTTTAACATGCATGACTCTTTCCTAGATATAATAACACTAGCTATTACCCGCGGCTTCGCCCGCGTGTTCAAAGGGAAGTAACAATGAGTTGTTTAACATGCATGACTCTTTCCTAGATATAATAACATAATAATTAATAACAATAACAATAATTCATAAATAATTAACAGATCCAAAATTTAAAAGATACTAAGAGGAACCAACTGTAAAACCTATGACCCTCCTCGACCTTCCAACTGTAAATATAGAAATTCATGCATATATGATATTATTATTATCTCTAATCCCACCTGATGGTAAGTGGCGATGTAGTCTTGGATGGTCATATACTTACTTTTGATATACTTTATATTTACAGTTGGAAGGTCGAGGAGGGTCATAGGTTTTACAGTTGGTTCCTCTTAGTATTTTTTAAATTTTGGATCTGTCACTTATTTATGAATTATTATTAGTATGTTATTATATCTAGGAATAAATCATGCATGTTAAAAAACTCATTGTTACTTCCCTTTGAACACGCGGGCGAAGCCGCGGGTAATAGCTAGTATAATTATAAGTTAAACAAAAACAAAAAATAATTAAAGCAAAATGTAGTTGAATTTTAAAACAAAACATTTAATATTGTTGTGGGTAATGTGTACGGAACCCTTCGTTTACGAGTCTGACTCAAACTTGGCCCGTTTTTTTAACAACTACCCGCTTACGAGGTCGAAAGGTGAAGGTCACTACAAGGTCATGGAGTTAAATGAACTTGCAGTTAAACAGTTAAACTTCCATTTGCAATTTTCGTAAGGTTGTTGGTAAAATAACAAATTAAATATTTCATCACGGTAGGACAAGAAGAGAAAATTAACTTAAGGGTTAAAAGTTAAAACAGCGTCCTACATTAAAATTTTGTAAGTCTAGGTTGTGTCACATTTGCTGTGGGCTGTGGCCATAGATTGGGGGTAATCTATGGCTTTGGCTGTACCAAATTTCATCCTCCACGAGCGTAATTATCGTAAAAAGATTAAAGATTAGAGCGTAAACTATTGCTTCACATATTAAATAGATTAAATAACGAATCCTTATAAACTTTATAAATCTTGAGAGTGCCGCTAACCTTTACACAAGAGCTACTCGTAATACCTGAACAACCTTCGCGGACGTGGCTAGACTTAATTCAGTGGATAATGTACCTTGAAAGCTTTCACTGCTGGATAAGTAACTGCCTTTTTATGTGATAAAGGATAGCAAACTAGCTTCTGTCACCATTTCCTGCCGCTTATGGACATCTGTGACTAACCTCTAATAGGAGCGTATAAGGTAAAGGTACATAAGGTAAAGGTACCTAGGTTAAACGCTCAAACGCTTACACATTCATAGCCCCGCGGTAGGTTTTTACCTGTGTCGCGGGTGGCATGAACGCACACACCTAGACGAAGAACAAAAATTCAAACTCATCATTCAAATTTTTACCTCACTGGGAATCAAACCCAGGACCCTTGGCGCGGCAATCCGGCATGGTAACCACTGCGCCACACGGGTCGATAAATAAGAAGTTAATTAAGTCAATACAAGCACAAAATCATAATCCAGTAAAAAATTATATAGTACACAGAAATATAATAAAATTATGCAAAATATTCATACAGTTTCCGTACGATGTCATACAACATATATTAAAACAATCAGGATATTCACGTTATTCACGTGATATTCACGTTAATGCATGACAGTGATAGAGTAATTGTTGTTGTGACGTTCCATTGTACTCGGTTTAAGAAACTGACGTTATACAGCTGGGAACTGCTTATTGTGTATTTAATTAATGTTAAATTAATTTTAATCGTAAAATGAACGATGACATTCGCGCATATTACAAAAAAATCTGATTGGATAAAACAATTCGTGACAAAAAATTTAAGTAGGTATATTAATTTCATAACGTATTAGTTTAGTTTAGTTTAGTTTAGTGCAGTTTATATTAATTCGTACGATACATTTTATTTTACCAAGCGTAAAAGTGTTCAAATTCAAAACCCATAGATCTCCCGGTAGAAATTCCATATCGCAATAAGCAGACACTTATTTATTGCTTAATTTAAGTTTATGTTCACGTCCATGAAATAAGCAAATATGTAATTACCAAAAGATACAATGAGTTACAAATTGGAAATTTCAAGAATTTCCGTTACAATTACGTCATAATACAAAGGCAAACTTTATAATACCTACACCAATCGCTCTAAGCCTTATCAATCTTAATAGCTTGGTCTATCGTAGACTAAGTGTTTGATCATTATTGATTAGCCTGGTTCGGAAATAGGTTGAATAATCGAGGGGTATTGTAAGGCGTTAGTGAAGACCTTTTTTGGCGGAAATTGAGTGCGATCGACGGATATTAATCAATGTTTTTTACGAGAAGCGTGTATGACATATGAAAACATATATTTTTATAATGCAAAGGTTTTAATTGAACCGAATACGTTCAAGTTACAAAAAATATTTATTTCTGTAAAAATTAATTAAATAATTGTTCTGAAGAGTTACTTTCGCGTTTTCTTCTCTTCTCAAATAGACCATTCCAAAAAAGTGGTGGAATATAATAATAACGCTTCACACTCATAGCACCACACTAGGATTTCCTGTGTCTTCGAAAACGAGAACACTGACCGGTAACAGAAATTCAAACACATCATTAAAAAATTTTCCCTGCTGGGAATCCAACCCAGGACCCTTGGCACGGCAGTCCGGCTTGGTAATCATTACGCCAATCTGTAAAAAATGTTTTGACTTGATTATTACAGTTACTTAAATTCCAATGAAAACATGTTCTAAAAAAAGAATCTGTTCTCATTGATATTACATTTCCGTACCGTCTACACCTACACCATACGAAACGTACATTTTATCAATGCCAGGCTGATTCTGCGTTTCTTTTACATCAGTGATAGATTCTTATACTGTATTGATCAGGTCTTCCCGCTAATGAAACCACATCATTAATCTTTATGTCCGGCCTAGCTTTCAGAGTGACTAAGTACTCAATCACTATTGATAAGTCTGGTTGTGTACCGTTAAGAGACTTATTGAATGGTTTCGAATGATAGTTCTCATAACTGAGCTCTAGTAAATACTTCACCAAGAGTTAACGACGGAAACGTTCAAGAATTTTGAGCTATTTGTTTTACGTTACTATCTAGAGTGAATTTAAATCTGATTTCCTTGGGTCAAACCTTGCAAATCTAATTAGACTTACTTTCTCTTATCCCAAGGAGGTAAAATTTTACATAATTATAGCTTTACTTCTAATGACAATGCATTTTGTGATAATCATGACCTGATACATACTACAAGTTTGGCTCCACGCGACTGTTAACAGCACAGTCACTACAATGTAGGTAACATTGACACTTTGTAACCGTGTAGTTTTAAACTAAATATGTTTCATAGACAGACATCAATCAGTTTCAATTTTGTTATTTTTAGGGTTCTATACCCAAAGGGTAAAAATATTATAATATGACGCCGCTAAAAACATTATAATTATGCTCCCTATTACTATGAATCCGCTGTTCGTTTGTATGTCACCAAGCTGTATCTAATGAACCGTGACAGCTAGACAGTTGAAATTTTCACAGATGGCGTATTTCTGTTCCCACTATAACAATAAATACTAAAAACAGGATACAATAAATTGATATTAATAACGGCAACAGGTAGACGCTAATGTTGTAGTTGTTGTATGGAAGCTTTCGTGCGTGAGACCGACTCACATTTAACCGGTGTTTTTCTATGCATTAACATTGTGCTATATTAATAGCACAATGTCGTAATCACATCGTTTTGTGTCAATATTAATAATCCACTCTAAACAAACACGCTCTTATACACTGGCATTACTTAATACCGAGCGGCAAAACCACACACTCAAGGAAAAGTTCAATCTTCAATTCCATTAGCCTAAGAAAACATTGCCTTTTAAATTAAAGAAAAAGAAAACTCAAGTGAAGTGAACTTAAGCGAAGATTATCAGAGAGTGCTGATTGTAATCGTCATCGCTTGCGTAAGTCGTAATTAAAATTCTAAAACTTCTTACCTGAAAATAACATTTTTTTTAACTGACTTCAAAAACAGGAAGAGGCTCTCAATTCGACTGTGTTTTTTAATGTGTTACCTCATAAGTTTTTACCGGGTGTACCGATTTTAATGATTCTTTATATATATTATTCTTTTATTCGACAGCTGATACCTGTCATGTGGTCTCATTTAAATTTGAGCGAGATCTGACGAGTAGTTTTTGAGTTATCCCTAATTAATTTTGCAGTCGGTTTTTTTGTTAAAATTTTAGATTATATTAATCGCCGTCTAACGTGCAGACGAACGTACTGCTACTATTTATAATAACATGTAATGATAAATGATAACTGTAGCCCATAAACTTTAGTAACACGATAAGAATCATGGAGGCGTTGGCGTTGAAATCAAAAAGGATGAAAAATACAGTGCCGTAAAACCCTATGAGGAGATTTCCGCATAAGAGTTCTTCTATTAATTCAGATCTGTGACATTGAAATACCTAAACTTGACCAGAAAATGTTGAGCCGTTACAATACTCAGAAATTAGAGACTATCGTGATAATGATTGATGATGCTGTAAATAATGATGATGATGTTGATAATAAATATTATGTGATAATGATGATGACGTAATTACTTAACATAATAAGAATGTTAATCATCAGTCATGATGTGAAATTTTCCGAAGTACCTAAAGGTAAACGTGGTTTAGATCCTTTTAAGTTAACTCAAGGATAAAATGACGTTGTTCAATCTTCCATTCCATTTGCCTGATGCGAAGAGCTTTAGATACTCGTACATTAACATTCAAGAGACATCGGCAAGATTTGGGGTGATTTGTATTTGCAACTCTAGATATACAATTCATTTGCTCACAAAATCACTGTTGCGGTTTCAAAATAATAATATGTCTTCACTACTCTGCCCGCAGCTTTACTTCGTCTTCCGGGACAATAAGTACCCTATATCTTATTGCAGATGGTCTATCTATGTGCTAAATTTCATGGAAACCTGTTCAGTAGTTTTTGCGTAAAATTGTGACAAATAAACATTAATCATCATAAACTGTCAGATTTATGTACATTAGTAGAACTATTGGTTCATAATAAGATTGTACACTCCACTACTCTAGTCTCCCAGTACCTACTGTAGATTTTAGTAAACTGAATTCATAAAATTTGCTCTCACTTATTACAAATGCTCACTAGACTGACAAATAATGTCACTAAACATTACCTTGTCCTTTTGATAAAATTACATTTATGTCTTCAGTGTAAATAAATAATTTGTTTATGAAAAAACGCGCGTGTTCCATTTAAAAACCAAAGCTTTGTTTTTTTCAATCTGTATCGTGTTACAATGAATAATTAAATCTCTAATATTTTTGTGCGTAATATTTTTACGATTCTATGTCTCCTTTGACCTGGCGAAAATGTTTTATAGTCTTTAAACAAATAAAATCTACATACTAATACAAAAAGAAAACGTTTGTTAGGTAGTGGTTGTTTAAGAATTTATAAACTTAGTTCAAGTTTATATAAGTGAACTTTTATAAACTTGAACTAAGTTATAACTTACACGTATACAACTTTATATGAGTAGAATGGTGAGGTATACTTCGGGTCTCTATAAGAGGAACCACCGGTGCTCAGTAGTGAGCCATTTAGTTTGAAGCCGAAGCTTAGGTTTCCCTAAACAAAGCGCTCATAGCCCAGCGGCTTGCGTCGATCCGTGATCGACAAAGTTAAGAAACAGCGGGCACGGTCGGTAGTTGGATGGGTGATCGCTATTGGCAAACATTTCTTGAGCGTTTCCGTGCTTTGGAGGGCACGTAAAGCCGTCGGTCCCGGTTGTTATCGTAAGATAACAGTCATTAAGACATGTCTTAGGCCCTCGGGCGGTTTGAAAACTTCCGACACTGGAGCAGCGTGGTGGAGTGTGCTAGAGCACACTCTTGCACACACTCACACTCTTCTTGAGGAGGCCTAGGCTCAAGAAGAGAGACCCGTGCTCAGTAGTGGGCCATGATGGGCTGAAGCCAAACAAAGCACGAGTGCTTTAGTTAGTTAGTAAGGGCAGTAACACAAACTAACTAATTAACCAGATATTGGTATTGTTTCTCCATGCTTAAATTAGGAATTGGCTTACAACTCGTGTTATTACAAGTTGTCGTGTAACTCGTTAATTATTTCATCAAATTAATGAATGTATTAACATATAATTTGAAAATTATTTCTACTATTCGCGTGAATTTAATGAACAATATCAAGTTTGACACCCAGCACCCTCAAATTATAATTATATTTTGACGTTCGGATGTTGTGATGTGGTGTGAAGTTAAATGTAGATTATCATTTTCAATTGATTTTTATATTAATAAAAGAAGAAAAGTGATGATGAAGACTATTGTGTTTTTGTTTACATGTAGAAGAATTAAGACTTGTGACTTTTTTTGAAAAAATAATTACTTCTACTTTATCAATGTGCGGCGACATCGCACTATAATGTGTGAGGCACAATGAAACACGCCAAACTGAATGATGTTATCGAAGTTTTCTGCATCGGTTGCATAAATATATAATCAAGGATATTATAGTCTAACTGGACAACAATAACTATTCGCAGATGTACCTGAAAAGCATAATATTGGATGACCATTTTTCCTTGAATATAATAAACAAAGCTCTAACTAGATCAGTTGGGGCTCGGCCGCTCCCAGGTCACACCACCTCGCCTGACGGGAGATCTCCTTTTGCCAAACATGTATAAATTTTGCTCTTAGATGATAGAAACGCATGTCAAAAAAATATTATTTAAAACATAACAAAATTATTATGACTAAATTGAAATGCTTGTAATGTAAATGAAAATGTTTTTATGACCTTCATTATTATACCTAGCATACAAAAATCATCTCGGCATCTGTTTGTTTTTCATTTAAATAGATTAAAAGAACACTGTCCGTTATTTCTGGTAATCCCTTGACATTTTAATTCATTCGAAGGGCTTAAGAAACCTTTTGTTGAATATTTTTGTAATTTATTCAGAGGAAGTGCTTTAGAAGATTATAATGAAATCCGATTAGTTAATTAAACATTTAATTGCCAAATAATTCAAGGTAGAAATGGAATGAAAATTTTACTAGAACCGATAATTACAGACACCTGAAAGTTTAACTTGGAAAAAATGTCTGCGAAACGGTCATAGTTTCATTGTCCTGAATAAGTATTTAAGTGCAAGCGATTGAAACCTTTCAAAGTCATTACGTAAATGTATAAAAAAAAACTTGAGAGGTGTCAAGGGACACCCAGATGGAACGAAGTTCCTTGCAGTCAGTACTAGGATAGCAAAAACCTATCCTAGTACTCTGGCTTGCTTTCTATGTAAAAAAAAGCTATGACGGCAAAAAGTGTCGTTACCAAATTTTCCGCCTAGCCCCCTTTCGCAACGCGCGATTAGGAACTTCGTTCCAAAAACATAATTTCTTGTCTTATAATAAACATATTGAAGTTACCCTTTTAGATTGGGCTTTAGTCTATAACAATGGGAAAAATGAGGTTGTACCTTGGCTTGACATTACCTTCTATCTACGATGAGATAATGTGAGTACCTACAGCAAGGCGGAAGGCAAACAACAATACATCCATCAGCGTTTTTGCCGCATTGGGGCGGCTTAGAATACTAACCCCAATCCCACGCCGGACGCGTGTCGTAAAAGGCGACTAAACCCAGACCGCTGGTGGTAGGGCCCCTCGAGGGATTATATCGGTAATATTTATTTTAATTGTTAATTAATACCATTATTATTTCTCCATAGAGTTCGCCTGGATAGCTTGAGCATGGGTCAGCCACCAAACGACTCGTCTTGTTCCGGCTGGGAGCTTGAGAGCTAGTTCTTTATTTCTTTTTCTTTTCTCTTTCTTGGCCGACAACGTATCAGTGATGCCTTTGGTGTTGCTGATGTCCATGGGCGACGAGTGCCACTTACCATCAGGTGGATCGTCAGCTCGTTTGTGGGCTATTTACATTAAAAAAAATGAAAGATTATTATGATTCGTAACACACTGTTTCAACCTTACTAAACAGAGTGTGTTACTATGATTTTTCATATTGCCACGGTAGGTATCTTTGAACTTTTTATTGACCGTATCTATTGATGAATGTAGCTTGCAGACATCGAATTTTCTACCCGCATTCTGTTAGTAAATTTTTGTATACCTATAACTGAAATCATATTGTAGTTACCACTTTTTATCCAATTCCAAAGATTGAGTTAGGCTCTTATTGACATTTAAGCTATTTTATCTATTTTACCTCAAGGTAACCGATTAAAGGAATTCCTTTTAGTACGAGTATCACACGCCTACGTAGACAAACCTCCGGTTACATTAAATGGGCCAATGTAACTAAGGGCCAGACCCTTAGATTATTTCATGTCAGACTTAATTTAGAAAGGAACAAGAAAATTAACCTTCAGTGTGACCCCTCCATTCGTTAAGTGTATTTCAGGAACATTTGAAAGGGTGCGTTTATAGTTGTAGAATTTTCAAGGATTTTTAAGGTAAGTTTTTTGATTGCATCTAGAATATTTTTTTAAAGGATTTCAAAAAAGAGGAGGTTCTTAATTCTACTAAATTTTTAAGTGTGTAAGTGATAACTTTTTACTCGGTGTATCTATTTTAGTGATTTTTATTATATTTGAAACCTGGTCCTTGTCATGTGGTGAGGCCACATGATCTATTTGAGGTCGTTTATTTTTTTAGAAAAATTATTTATTAACCGACTTAAAAAAACAGGTTTTCTATTCGACTATATTTTGTTTTGATTTCGTCGTGAAATGTTTTTATACAAAATGTCGCCGTTGGCCTTCCTAAAGAGGCAATAATAAACGAGTATTATTCATAATTTTAATAGTGTAGTTTCTTATAAATATGTAACTTGCCCTATGCAAGGGGTTCGTATTTGATATCTGTGGTTTAATTGTTACGAAAATAGTTTATCTGTCGTCATACAGAATCGCTTAGCGCGTAATTGATCGAGGAGTTAAATGGGTACATCGAATAAAAAAGCCAAGAGTACTAACAGGAAAATGAAATAAGATAATGTACACAGAAAATACAAGTGAAATTATTCCCGTCGAACCTTTTATTTTGTGTGAAATCCCGAACAAGACGACAAAAGATGTATCTATAGGTACTTAATATTATAAAGAGGAAAGATTTCATTGTTTGTTTGCATTGAATAGGCTGCGAAACTACTGAACCGATTTGAAAAATTCTTTCACTGTCGGGAAACTTCACTATCTCTGGGTGACATAGGCTTTATTATATTTTCAAAAAAATAGGGATCCTTAATAAAACTCCAATAATGTAACCCAAGGTGTAAAAAATAAGAAAACCGAAGCAAAGCGAGGGCGGTTACTCGTATTTTATAAAGGACTAGCGTTCTGCGGCTTATACCGCGTCCAGATCATGCTATCACCTGTGTGCTAAACTTAAATATCTGTTAAGTACTTTTTGCTTGAAAGAGTACCAAACATTCAGAAAAAATTTTACATTTATAATATTTGTAGGATGTGAGCTCAGATTATAGAACAAGTGTAGATTACTCAACAGAGTTAGGTTCTCACGGTAGTTATTACGTGGTAAGCCGATGCGACTAACTTGAGAAGAGCATTTAAAACTACTAACTTGAGAAGAGCATTTAAAACTCAACATAAATCAACATACACAACCACAATATTCGGTCTAAATAACGAATATACCTACATACCTACCTATTTGAGTAGATATTTTAGACATTGAACTAATTATTAAAAATATTATAGATAGGTCAGGTTCAATTACATCACGTTTCCAGATATGATACTCATTTGGTGGAAGGCCCAGCTTATAGATGCTTATAAGCAAACCAAATGACTTATTGTTAAATGAATTATTTGAATTTAAAATTTTAAAAATTTCCCCACTAACTTTATTTACACTAAACATAGCAAGGATCGACAATTTTTTTTAGAACATATTTTGATAAAATTCACAGGAATTAACAACAAACTCCGTCCTACGCCCGAATAAAAATAAATCTCCATTTCACATATGACTAGTTCGGTATAATGTTTTAGTTAAATGTATTTACGGCTATAAATAATGACTTTACACAGCGTAATAACCACATGATTCAATTTACTGGTTTGCCAGTTTACATTTTATTGCAGTATACGAATCAATTTGATTCGAATTTATAATGGAAATATGAAATTATTATCACGTTTTGTTTCATTTGGAAGTTCCAAACGATGTTTATAATATTTTAATGGTTTCCATGCAGTATTTTAATAGGAACTTAATCATTAAACGCCTACACACTCATAGCCCCGCTGTAGGTTTTTACTTGTATCGCGGATGGCATGGACGACACATAATAATTATAACACATCACAATGCCACCCATGACCCGAGTAAAATTATCTGTCACAAAAATATCTGCGCCGGCCGGGAATCGAACCCGGGACCCCTCGCTTCGCAGGCAGGGTCGCTACCAACTAAGCTACAGTTTTTAAATACAGTTGATCGATGGATACATAATAATATAATGATGATGAATACATAGTTATGATGATGATCATAAAGACGCTGGTGATTAGGTTGTAGAGCTTAGTTGTTAGTTTTTTTTTTTAATATAAAAATGACGTGTAATTTGTATAAAAGTGAAGTACAATATCCTTGTAAAAAATAGATGTAGCAGATATTAACAAAATTTTTAGACTTTCCGATTATGGCAATCATTTAAAAAGTGTATTGTTGCGAATAAGATTTTTTTTTCAGTGCGGTGAATATTTTGTAAACGTCCAATCACACTTCCGAAGCAAAGCAAAATAAAATACTACATGTAATCTCTGAGAACTTCTCATATGATGAACAAGTGATAGCTTCTCCGATTGTAAATGTACTTACCATACATAAAACTAACACAGAATCTGATATCAAAACCAATTTATAAGAATTAAATGGCTGAAGATAGAGGCCTTTTATCACTAGATCTGTGTTGGTTGATAGGTACCATCTATCGAAGTTCATCAAGCTACGCCAATATCGACCTTAAAACTATCGCGCTCCGTCACTTTAAAGGCGTTTATGCCGTGATGCGATTAACGGTGTTGTTTTAGCTAAAGTGGAACGGATAGCTGAAGTGATCTTTTGTAATTGAATTCGGCTTCAAATTAATTGCCCCCCTAAGTAGTAGCGCTTCAGTTTACGTCAATTTATTCTTGTCAGAATAGAAAGCCCTAATTTCCTAGGGTTTTGTAGGTATATTAACTGTTATTTATTGAATTTGCAGCAGCGATAGCAGCAGTGATAGCATAGCGGTACATTTATGTACTATATATATTATTATAATGTCTTCCGTGCTAGCGGTTAGAACGTTGGTCTCCCGAACGCAGGGCACAAGTTCAAATCCTGGCACGCACCTCTAATTTTCAAATATTATGTGCGTATTACAAGTTAGTTATCACTTGATTCGGTGAAGAAAAACATCGATTGACGTACTTAATAGTTGCTTCAAATATTTGTTGGTAACTGACTGTTTGTTTCTGTATATAAATAAAGGCGCATAAACTAATATTTTTAACAGACTTCAGAAAAAGGAAGAGGTTCTCAATTTGACTGTTTTTTTGATGTGTGTTACCTCATAAAATTGTACTGGATGTATCAATTTTGATGATTCTTTTTATATTCGAAAGCTGGTGCTTGTCATACAGTTCCATTTAAATTTCAGCGAGATTTGACGAGCAGTTTCTGAGTCATCCCTTATTTTGAAGTCGGTTATTTTTATCAAGAATTATATCAAAAATTATCAGATCCCATTATATGACTATATTATACAAACGTATTTAGTTTGTATATAAAAACTAAATACAACAGTTTACGATAGTTATCTCGCAAAGAGTCCTTTATTTAATATGCACTGACATAAGAAATTTCGCCACAAAAGATTTTCAAAGCGTTAAAAGTATAAAGCGTCCATAATTCAACATTTCTCTAGTTACATTTTAGTTCACTTAAAACGGGTACTTATCTTGTTTTAAGCATCGCTACTTGTAACAAAAGAAATTTGTTAAAGTATTAAAATAGGTGTTGAACTACAGAGTAAAGATACCGTCATTATTATAAAAGCTAAAAGAAATTTAAACTCAATTACCTTCGCTTTTTACTTAGCAAACTCTTATCCATATTTTATTTTATTTATGCCCAATGGTATTATAATGTAAAAAAGAGGTTGATATGTCCCTAGCGCGCCAACGATGATGAAGAGCTTAAGAACAGGCAATTGACCGTTCTGCTCATAATCGCTCTGTCAATACAAGACGATACGCACGCTTTTGTTGTTGTCAGAAGTGCTTGCCATTTGACATACGGCGTTAAAATGCCTTCGTGTATCAATGAGTGTAGTAAAACAAAAGATAAATGAGTGAGTGTTGTAGCTCGTTTCGGAAAAGATTTTTTGGTTGATTTGTAAGGGTATAACGTATCCATATTTTTAAATATCATTGTTTATGCCTACAATATTTGTGCGTGAAAGAGTAACAAACAAACTTTCACATTTATAATATTTAGTAGGAAGTAGGATTTTGCATTCGTAGCGAGAATAGTGACAGTTTAGTGTTACGTGGCTGCCTGCCTCATTTCGTTGAGTTTATTTCCTTCATGGTATATACTCTATAGGTAAGTAAAAATGACTCTGTTGTGCAAAAATGTAAGTTTCATAAATCGTGGTTATAATGAATGGTAAGTTTATTAGCGTACAAAATATATACCTAATCTTGAGTACCCGTATGATGTTACAAGTAAAATGTACCAAGCTTATTCGATTTACACGTCTTAATAAAAAAAAAGCTACTGGACTTTGGACTTCCCTTTTTACAACGATCATAATCATATTAAATTTCTTTCTATTTTCCACCTATTCATGTTGGAACATGTAGGTATTTTTCTTTTAAAACATGTAAACTTTCTATTTATCTAAAGAATGAACGATACAGCGAGTTTCAACATAAATTTCTTGAACACAGGAAAGAGGCAATAGCTTTTTCAAGGAAAAGCCGGCAAACGTACGCCCGTATACGTAAGAAATGAATTGTTACTTGTGCAAACATAAGAAATTGAAAATGAAAACACGTTTCATTTTTAAATCTACCCTGCTTTACTGTCATTTTATATTTCAATTATTTACGGTTCATGTACGATTCCATTTGTACTTTTGATACTATAAATAAGTAGACTATTATAAGTCTACTATTATGTCTTCTGTGATATTAGTATGAGCTAGTGGGTCATAGAGAAATGTTATATGTATTCTTAAGAGGTCCCTAGATAAGAATGATGCTATTAACCAGTTTGTATCAATTCAAAATTAGTATTTTAATGATTTAGATTGAATTGATAATTGGATTAGTGATTTAGAAAATAAAAAAATACTTCCAAGCCAAAGATGTAGAAAAAAACTTATAAAAAAAGGTTTTAAAAGATGACTACCAACCGGTCGCGTTGTTTATTTATCTGGTGCTATCAAGGTGGTGTCATGGACAAGCTCAGATAAATAAATAAGGTAGATAACTCACCGCCTTGAATTTGAGTGAAGCCTCAAAACTTTTTTGCTTGGAACCTTTTTTTTTTGCCTCCCTGTGAATAATGCATTTTAACACGATAATTAAAAATTATATTCCGAAAATTATTTTGCATATACCCCAATGTTGTTTTTGATTTACTGGATTCCCTTCTAATCCTAAAACGTAGGTGCTTTGAACAGAATTAGGAAATTAATGAACCATTAATAAATTCACCCCACGTTCATACTACACGTCACTGTTTACCTAGTAAATTATGTTAGATTAATCAGTTTGGCTTTTGATCAACTATATATATAATTTATTTGAAATATAAAGGTCGCCCGATGTCAAGTGTAAAAGATTGAAAGATTTAAGCAACTTTGGAGGCAGTCGGGAGTTCATCTTAGATCATCTTTAGATGCTCCGCTGGGAACAATAGACAATTCTAGAACACTGCAGAACTATTGGAACTTTCGGATTATCGATTCAGACCTATCCATATGGATAGATCATCCAGGATGGATCAAAAGAAAAGTCTAGTATTTACAGTACAATCCACATGACTTATCAAGTATTATAAATTACTATTTAAATATTGCTTCAACTGAAAAATATCACGTAGATGTTTGTTTTCTCAAAATGTCTTTGATGTGTACAGAGTACATGAACAATAAAATAAGATAATGAAAGTAACGCAAATGTAAAGAGAACACGAGAAACAAAATGAAAACACATCGACTTCGTTGGATATTCATAGTACCTGTAGAAGAAGTTACACATAAATCTTTAATTCTTCATCAGTCGTACACAATTAACTTTTTCTCATTTTCTAGGTGTTTTGTCTTCTTGTTTTTAGAATTCTGTCTGCTGTTGACTGAAGATTACGATGATGTAACCAGGTTGATACTGATTATCGGTGGACACATTTACCTACTTTTATGTGGAATACTGCGGGTCCATTGGCTAAATTGAAAGTGGGAAACCTCGATTATTAATATCAGATTATTATTAATATCAGATTATTATTAATATCTATTAATATGGCAATTAATGTAGCGGACATAACGACAAAACAGTAAAAAAACTTTGTAGGTTACCACTTTTAGTACGAGGATGTTAGCTATGTGAACTTATTTCACATGAGTACCCATTTTGTATTGAAATCATAGCAGTACCTTTGGCTTACACTCAAGATGGATAGACCCCCTTACATACGATTGATCAAGATTTAATCCTCTTAATAAGAACCATTAATATCCAACATCCACCGTTGAAATAATAGTCAAGTGGCAAGTAGTACCTAATTGCCACCGCTGAATCAACTGCGCACTCATTAATTCCTGATTGCACCCCGGGAGGCTGTTTCGGAATGTAATTGCCTTTTCCTATATAAAACATTCGTTTTTGGTTAAATAAATTAGCGTATGGTGTCGTTTCTATCTTTCTAAGTAGTAGATGTGTGTAATTCTAGCTCAGACTGTACGTTTAATTAAATAAATTACTTCGAATGTAGAGAAACGTTTCTAATTTCAATTTATACCAGTAGTTGAAAAACGAAATGATGTCAGCGGATTCTAGAAGCTTACTGGCGTCTATGACAAAAACGCTCATAAACTAGCGACAAGGGTCGATCCTAATTTCTAAGTGATCAACTGCATGACAGCTAATGCCAAAAATTTCTTGAGCGCTTCTGTGCTTCGAAGAGCACGTAAAGCCGTTGACTCGGTTGTTATTTTTAAGAGTTGTTAAGCCATGCTGGAGGCCAAACGGCATGAAAAACTTGCAACACTTGCTTAAGCCACTAACCCCTCCACCAATCCGCACTGGAGCAGCATGGTGAATATACTCTAGGCCCTCATGAGAGACCCGTGGTCAGTAGTGAGCCAGGCTAAGTCACAGTAATTTACACACCAAGAGAAAGCGATCTAGAAGTGACGTGAATATCAATCATGCTCCATAGGTGCTCTTTTTACCCGACTGCCAGAAAGGATTATGTTTTTTTGCGCGTATCTTGTATGTATGTATGTATGTTGAAAGTATCAAAAAATAAAAATAAATCAAAAGAAATAGCAAAAAATAAAGCAATATGGGTATTTATTTAAATACAATTATATAGGTCGGGTTTATTGATTTTTTATACAAGTGATAAGGCTTTTATTGGCTCGCTGAGACTCCAAGATTAAACAATTTACCCAATAGCCGTCGTGTGCTACTACGCTGGATTTTTTTTGGCATAAGTCGAAAATGACTTCTTGAATGGACCGATTGTGCCTAATGCATTTAATGGTCTCAAACCATTTTCACCTTATTCTCTTAAAATGAAACCAATTTGGGAGACATCGGATGGTTTCAAAGTCTATAAACATTTTGTGTGTTTTATATGGATTTTTTTACACAAATAAGTTAATACATACTTGACTACAAACCCACCCGATGGTAAGTGAAGATGAGGTCCAAGGTGGTGAGCTATAAGTATAAATAGATAAGTATAGATAGAAACTGTTTTATTTAAATAAATGCATTTAAGAAAATAGTCTCGTTTTAATTGTAGGTATAATAATCATAGCTTTATTCATCTAAAAGTAACAGGTTATAAACTTTACTAATTGTATGATACTACAGTTTTATTTTGTTTATAGAATGTAGATGTAAAGTACTTAACTTATTTGTCATGTCTAGATGCAATTTAATTACGTCTCCAGATAGCGTTCCTAGCATACAGTTGGATTAAAAGTTTCAATATGAAAGTTGTTATTACGTGCAACTTTTAGTATGCTAGAACCCACGCGTGGTACTCTTATTAGTAGGCGTGAGTTTCAAACTTTGTTGCAGAAATTTTATGATTAAAACGCATTTATTTTCATCTTTACTAGCATTGCGGGACATCTTACAATAATAATGCTTGTTTTGCCTACTCGCTTATAAGTAGGTTACAATTTAACTGCAAGTAAATTTATATATATACACTAGCTGCCCGGACAGACTTCGTTCTGTCATAAGTTTTTTTTTATTTTGAGATGTAAGCTATCCTATCTTTCAAATTGGATCAAACTACACACGGTGTGCAAATTTGATTAAAATTGGTTAAGTAGTTTAGGAGTCCATCGCGGACAAACAACGTGACACATAATTTATGTATATTAAAATATACGAAACTAGCTGCCCGGACAGACTTCGTTCTGTCAAAAGTTTCTTTTTTTGAGATGTAAGGTATCCTATCTTTCAAGTCAGATTAAACTGCACACGGTGTGCAAAGATTAAAATCGGTTAAGTAGTTTAGGAGTCCATCGCGGACAAACAACGTGACACGTAATGTATATATATTAAGATATATCTATATTTAATGCTTATTATTATTAATTTCATTAGTAGGTACTCGTCGTAGTAAGTAGGTAACATTTAATCAGAACTATACATTCATTATTCTCACTCATTTGTAGATTATTATTATAACGTAGTACAGAATGTTTTGCTTGCAGCTGTTGATGTAGCTGATGCTGTCATACAAGAAGTCATGAAGAAAAACTAAATATTTAGATCAATACTTGTAGAACATCCATCGATATATAATCTTCAGTGATCGAAGGTGACATCCCATAGGATTCAATTATTGATCGGGGCGTAGCCGAGATTGTTATTGATGTGAACATTAGGAGAACTGGAAATATATCATGGAGCAAAGAAGGAATATTAATGAATAACCAATACCATAGAATATACATACCTTCTGCTTTATATACATAAGCCGATATTAAATATACGATTCGATAATGGTATAGAAATATTAGCTGTAACACTGCTTAAACTAGGCATAACCATTAACTATTTACCTCTTCCTGTGGGAAACCGCAAGCGCGAAATACCTAATTAACATCCAAAACGGTCCTAACCACTTCAAACACCTAATCCATCTATTTAATAGTGTATTTACATATATACGGGTACGTAATATTATGGTATTAGGACGCCGATATTATATTATATTACGCGTTAATCTCAGGAACTACTAGTTCGAATTGAAATATTATTTTTGTGTTTGATAGTCCATTTACCAAAGAAGGATAGGCTATATAACATCATATATTTTAGTAGTCAGATTTTTCTACAAATTAATGCGGGTGAAACCGCGTGTGAAACCGCGTGCCACAGCTAGTCTAACAAATGTATAAAAATCTCGTGTCACGGTGTTTGTGGTCACACTCCTCCAAAACGGCTCCGCCGATTTTTATGAATTTTTTGTGCATATTTGGTAGATATGAGAATAGGCTATAAAGTATATTTTATATACATACTTATCTACATACGGTTAGGTGATTAGGGTGACCCTAACCAGAATTAATCTATCCAGATTTTTTGAGGTTTTTTTTATTGTATTTTTTATTAGATTCGGCATTCACAAATACTATTATTCCTTTCACATATTATATGTATAGTGTAATTTTTTATTATATTTTATTTATAGTGTAATTATTTTCCTGGTTATAATTCATACGACAGAACAACGTTTGCCGGAATAATTAATATGTTGCTAGTAAATATGATAATACGAAGTTTGTATTAACCTGATTTAAAAAGTATATTTTCTTACAATGTATCGATACTGATATACTCGTAAATTGTAAATAGGCTGTGTTTCTACGAATCTTTTTACCTGATACCTACAAGCTACATTGTAAGATAAACAAGTCTTCTTTCCAATTCCATTCCATCACGACAGATTATGTAAATTCTGTCGTATATTTGTTCCAATTCCAACGAAGATTTGGACAAAAAACAGGTCACGTGAAGGTGAAGCGACAAACAATACTTATTTTTCCGTAGCAACAAATATAACATGGATCAAATTTATTAATTGAGTGCGAGTGTTTAGCGTTTCAGTATTAATTACGGAATCTGCCCACTACCTTTTATTAGGGCACCATGACCGTTGAAGAAATATGTGAGAATTTACTTCTATTGAAAAGCATGACACTATTCCCACTAGACCGTTCTGAACATCAACGATGACCCGTGTGGCTCAGTGGATGGTGAATCGCCGTGCCAAGGGTACTGGGTTTGATTCCCGGTGAGATGGAAATTTGAATGATGAATTTGAATTTCTGAAATAGCTTTTAAGATTGCAGGCGGTTTTTTTAATTTTTTTAATTTATATCTACTAGTTAACTGATGTTGATGGGCAATGGTGACCACTTACAGTGGGTCGTATGTATCCTTCATCGATAATTACATAAAACAGGTAGTCTAAGTGATTGTTGGAAAGTTACTGTTCTAATTAAATCTGGATCCAGCGAGAAAAATCTATCGCCGGTTTCAATTACGCCAATTCTATTAAAACGGAAAATGTTTATTACCTACTTTATTTATTATTATTGTTATTGTCCTTTTATTTACTATAACTTTTCTCGAAATAATAAAATTTGATTAAAGAAAACGTAGACTACTGTAATTTTTGTCATTCCAGATTGTATATTGTATTTTCCGTTAGATCTCTTTCAGACTTAGCCGTATTGGGGCGGCTTAGAATACTAACCCCAATCCCATGCCTGATGGCTGTCGTGAGAGGCGACTAAATCCGGCCTGCTAGTGGTAGGGTCCCTCGGGGGATTATATTGGTAATATTGATTTTAATTGTTAATTTATACCATTATTACTATTATTATTTCTCCATGGGGTTCGCCTGGATAGCTACCTCCTTGAGCATGAGTCAGCCGCTAAACGACTCGTCGTGTTCCAGCTGGGGGCTTGAGAGCCAGTTCTTTCTCTCTTCGTTTTCTTCTCTCTTTCTTGACGCATTAGTGATGCCTTTGGTGTTGCTAATGTCCATGGGCGACGATAGCCACTTACCATCAGGTGGATAGTCAGCTCGTTAGCCGGCTATTTCCATAAAAAAAGCGGCCAAGTGCGAGTCGGACTCGCCCATGAAGGGTTCCGTAGCAGCAAGTAACATAATATAAAAGTTCTTGAAGTTCGTTGTAACTTTGATCGAGGTAAATTGCGGTTTACGATTTATGACGTATTAAAAAAAACTACTTACTAGATCTCGTTGAAACCAATTTTCGTTGGAAGTTTGCATGGTAATGTACATCATATATTTTTTTTAGTTTTATCATTCTCTTATTTCAGAAGTTACGGGGGGGGGGGCACATTTTACCACTTTGGAAGTGTCTCTCGCGCAAACTATTCAGTTTAGAAAAAAATGATATTAGAAACCTCAATATAATTTTTGAAGACCTATTCATAGATACCCCACACGTATGGGTTTGATGAAAAAAAATTTTTTGAGTTTCAGTTCTAAGTATGGGGAACCCCCAAAATTTATTGTTCTTTTTCAATTTTTGTGTGAAAATCTTAATGCAGTTCACAGAATAGGTACATCTACTTACCAAGTTTCAATGGTATAGCTTTTATAGTTTCGGAAAAAAGTAGCTGTGACATACGGATGGACATACAGACAGACATGACGAATCTATAAGGGTTCCGTTTTTTGCCATTTGGCTACGGAACCCTAAAAAGGCTTATGGGCATAGCGAAAAGGCCACAGTTTACCAAGCACTTATTGGCAGAGTTGATACACATTTGAAAAACATTAGGTACCTACGATAGTGTTTTAGATGCAACAAACAAGTGATAAATAATTAGATTCACACACATGATTTGATAATTTTATAATGCGATGAAATTGTAAGACAAGTGTGATTTAACTAGCATGTCCCATGTTTATTTCTCGTTGCCTATTTGCATAATGCTTATTTACATGCCTATTTCTCATTTTAATTTTCATCCGGATGTCGTTATTAAGAGCTGTAGTTTTTACAACAGCGATGTTAGATGATGCCTGGTTCAGTTTTACTTCGATAAAGTAACATTTAACGTGACGTAATCGTAACGCTTACGTTTTGATGTGTATTGGTTCTGTCAGTTCCTTCACATTTTCTTCACTTTTGTACATACCTAGTAGGCGTTAAACATTATTATCGAATATATTGCTTAAGATTACTTCAATTAACTTCGTAACTCGAACTTCGTAAATGAGCCACTAACAACAACCCAAATTGTGTAATGGAATTGGTATTAGTTTAACATTGTTTCCCATTTGTATTAACTACCACATTTAGTGTTATAGAAACCGCCGGTTTAGTAACTATAAACTTTGCTACGAGAGATATTATATTCCTTACATTTGCAAATCATACCCATAATTAAAATTGCTATTAATAATTGTTGTCAGGGGAATGTAACGAATTTTTTTCTAGATGTCGGTTAAATACATAGTTTCATTATTAAAATGAGTTTTCTTATACTTGTTAAAATAATATACATATTACCATTTATCTCCAAATTATTATGGGAAATTAAAATGGAGAGGTAAAAAATAGAATAAAATAGAATGAAATAAAATCAGTGAAAGTCTAGTTTTTTGAACTTTTGGGAATATTGTTTAATATTGGTACTTTTGACAACGTTTCACGATCGATTTTAAAAGGAGGGTAGTCAGGGTAGCTTAGCCAGCCGGGTAAAATGGCCCTACTACCTAAATTTTGAATCATTATTAATTCTTGTTTCATCTTCAATACAGTTTTTACATTTTCTGTGTGTTTTATATTAGTAGGTATGTTATTAACTTAAGTATCCCATTTCAACCTCTGACGTAACGTCACAACAAAACAGTTCATTATCACAGTTGCCAAAACATCCCCTAGCTAAACCTTCGTCGTATCGTGTTTGTGATATCTTCATGTTAATCTAATTACACGAACTACAAGATTTAACGTAGCCCTCCAAAGTAATTAAATTTCATCTCTGTTCCAGAATAATTCACTTTACAACTCGTACGTAAATTTTGACCAAATTGTGTACAAAAACGATTTGTTTATCAATAAACAAGACTTCGCCGTTTTGATGGAGTGTTTGTAATTTGTTTCGATAATAAACAACACGTTTCTTTTTTTATTTTGATTTATCTTTTCATCTGTCCTGAAGATTACTAACGCAATAAATAAGTAAATAGATCAAACAAGAAATTGAGGAGATTAATTTCTGAAATGGAAACGTTATTACAACTTTGAAATGTGGGAACGCGTTAATGGTTCCAAGAACCAAGCCTCATGTCCTAATTTAGAAGGACTTAGAGACAAATGTTGATGACTGAAGCACGACTTCAAAGTTAACGGAATTGAACGGAAATTTGCAAGACTAATTTGCAGTCCAATTATAACCGAACATTTAAGTTGGGGTAAGTTGTTTGAAACATATGAAACTGAATATGAGTGCAATATGAAGACAACATTTCTGTGCCTCCTGTGATAAGTGATCTTAGTCGAGTTGTACCCTTTTTGAGATTTTAACATAGAAATGTTAAAATAATGTAAAAATTACAATTTTATTTGGTCTAACTCACGTTCTTCTATCTGCTATAGTTTTGCAGATAATTTTGTGCAAACTGATATAAGTGTTTTGGCAAAAAACCGTGATTATAGATATATCTAAAGTTGTAACCCATATAAATAATTGCTCTATGGATATTTTTTGTTCTTTGTGCTATTCATGTATTCATATATCTGCGATTCATACTCATTTTCACATTTTTTTAACCGACGAAAAAAAAGGAGGAGGTTCTTAATTCGACACGTATATTTTTTATGTATGATCACGCAGCAATCGGTACAGGGTGGTCCGATTTGAATGATTCTTTTTTTATTGGATAGGGTATGTCCTGAAATTGGTCCCATATTTTTTTGAAAATTTTATGCCCACCCTAAAGGTACGAAAATAGGGAATGATTGATTATTCACCCGTTTTTACCCGGAATTTTTACACGTTAACCCCAATAACTTTGTACTGGATGATCCGATTTCGATGATTCTTTTTTTATTGAATAGTGTATACCTTGAAATTACTCTTGTTTAAATTTCGAAACAAAATTTTACCCCTATAGGTACGAAAATAGGGGATGATTGATATTTCACCTACTACATTTTTACCTGGTAACTGAATCTATAATTCATAAAATCAATAATTTATTATTAATTATAAGTATTATAGCAACTAAAAAATAAAAAATAATTACTTTTTAACAAAAAATAAAACCAACGAAAAAAAAACTGAAAAGCAAAAAATAAAATAAACCATTTAGTATTATAAATTAAGATCCGAAATTAACAGTAAATAAATAATTTTGAGGCGGTGCCAAACCAATGAAAAAACAAACGGCGAAAAGATGTGCGCCACGCTGCTGCTGCCGTGTGCATCGCATGCCGCTGCCCTCATAATATGAACTTTATGTAATTAATTTTGGTTGTTTGTTTGGCACGGTCTCAAAATTATTTATTTACTGTTAATAATTTCGGATCTTAATTTATAATACTAAATGGTTTATTGTATTTTCTGTTTTTAATTTTTTTTTTTAATATTTACTACACAAAACTTAATGTACGGTGACAGTAAATGTTTTTATCTACTCATGTCACACCTATTTAGCTCACTTAGTTTATGAACTAGAATTTTTAATCTTGTTTTCGTCCTCTTGTAAAGTGTCGATTTTTCACTCGTATCACTTATCACAGGAGGCACAGATTTGTTTTTTACCCAACTGCCAAGAAGGGTCATGTTTTTCGGGCGTATCTTGTATGTATGTAATATTCTTTATTACCTCGTACCTATCTTCCAAACCGCTGAATTTATATAATTATTAAGATATTGTTAGATTCGTCTTGATAACTCAAGTGTTTTTAGATAAGTGAAACTATAAAAATCAAATATGGTGGCTGTGAGATGCCATTGTTGTAAGTATCAAAAAATAAAAATAAAATGAATAACGCAATGGGTCATCAAATTAAAAATGTATGTCATGATAGCTTTTTTGATAGCAAGCTGGTTTTTTTATATTTTTTTTATTTAAACTAGTTTATATTTATACAAGCCTAAATGGCTTAATCGATTTTAGCTTGAGAGGTGCCTTTATATTTGTCTTAATTGTTATGGTGACACTGGGTATACCAACATTGAAAAAAAATGAACAATTTTTGGCACAATATTATATCTTCAAAAATTGTTTTTTTTTTGTCATAACCTATCGAGTGGGGTACCGTTGAATAGGTATTCAATTTTTTTTATGACAAATTATAGCCATTTAAAAAGGTGTTTAAACAACCAATCTCGCTAATTTATTAACTCCCATAATTAAATACGATTTTTTTGCGTCATAAATAATAATATAATAATAAAGTGTAAAAAAAACCCTACAGCGGAAAAATAATAAAAGAAAAAAATAAGCCCAGTAGTTTAGAATGTTGTTTAAAGTAACACTGAGCAACTAAAACATAGAAGGATTAATTAGCAGTCGGGAAACATTTTAATTTTACAGGGCTGCTTGGGAAAAAACAAACAAGATTTGATTTGTTGAATAATGGGTCCCAACTGTTCATCCTTCATTGGTTTAGTTGTTCAGTATTACTTTTAACAACATTCTAAACTACTGGGCTTATTTTTTCTTTTTAGTTTTTTTAACTCGGTCGGGTTTTTTTTTGATTTTTTAGGGTTGCTAAGTAAAATCCGAACCCTAATAGTTTCGTCATGTCCGTCCGTCCGTCTGTCCGTCTGTCCGAAGCAAAGCGCCGAGACCCTTAGTTCTAGTAAGCTGTAATTTGGCACGGATATACATATTTATTAAAAATCCAGAATCATAGAATAAAATATTGGAAAACATTTTTTAAGGTACCTCCCCTGCACTTAACATGAGGATGAATTTTTTATTAATCGCGTACCCTATAAAGTGGGGTGTCGTTGAAAAGGTCTTTTAAAAATATTATGGGTCTTCTAAGACCATTTTTGGAATTAGGGGCCCGTTTGCGAAATATTTGGCGTTAAATTGTTAATTTTGGTTAGAGAAAAGTGTCCCCCCCTGTCGGCTGAACGGTTTGAATTGGACATGTGAAAAAATTCTCAAAAATAGGTTTTATGATGAATTTACAAGAAAAACTATCACAGCTATGTTAGGATAAGTAGTTTATGAGTAATAGTCGATAAACTTACTACTTCGGAACCCTAGATTGCGTGTGGCCTGACACGCACTTGCTCGGTTTTTTTTAATTATTTCGTATTGTGTTTGATGTTATTTGTATTGTAGATATAACTCCTATGTGTCTTCTTAAATAATTTTATTTTATAGTTTTTTAATTAAAATTAGGTACTTCAATATACAAACACATCTTTATCCATTACTATTATTACTATTTGGGAACTGGACTGCGAAAGATGTACTATAGTCAAAGATAACTTAAATACTAATAGACCACAAAAAGTCTTACTACTAAACATAAAGCAAAAAAACAGAAATGGGGTCGCATAATGGCCTTAGAATATTAAATATGAGCGTAGCACCTAAACACGAAGTCTGCGTTATATTGGCGTCTTACATTATTCAAAACTAAGCTCCCAACGTCAGTTACAGAGAACCGTTACGAGTTCCAAGGGTCTCTGTGAACTATTAATAATTCCTTGTCTGATACGAATGACGCAACGCAAAGAAAAGATGTAATTCAAACCAAATGTTGGGTGCTTTCATTGATTTCACAGGAAGATGCAACCAATTTTAAATGAGCCGTGATGGTGCTTGGGGCAAGTATTAACGCACTGTTTAATGTTATAGAAGGGGGAAAGCGGGTTCCAATTAAGTTGGTTATGTTTAGTAACGATCCGATGGCCTTGGCAGGGAGTATCGCCATAATGGACGAAGTTTGATAAACTTGCATCATTTATAATTGATGGTGGAAGTTAAAGCGACTTTTTAGTTATAATGGGTGTATTAGCGGCCATGTCCTTCAAACTACCAGGTTTCTGATAATAAAGGAATTGTAATAAAGTTATCGTTGTTTTTTCTATCGAAACAGTGAAATGATACAATAGTAATTAGTTATACTTTGAACTAAAAATATATTGACTTGTTAGTTATCTTATGAATTAGAGAAGTAAGATAAAATATTTTGAGGTATTATTCACTAATCGTAAAACGACGTGGTAATTTGGTCAGTATTACCTCTTGCATGATTATTAATAATAATAGTAATAAAAATGTACCTACATGCATTACATTTTCATAATTTAATTTATGTACCTTGATCACCTGATACCTGGAAATTGGCCGTTTGACCAAGCTAGCAGGTAGGGATACGCTCATAGTACATACTAACCCTACTCAATCGTCCACATTTCGTCCGTCAGAAAATACGTGACGTCTGGTGGCCCTGGGATCTTGCTCTATAGATAAATAAAATGCTTTTGACAACAGTAAAGCAACGTATTTTTTAAAATTTATGGAAACATTAAATTATCAGAGCCCTTACGCAATTTTCTTTGACCCAATTTTATATTAAGCAAGAAGATATAAAAATAAACTGCCGCTTCAACTTGTATACAACTTAATACGTAGCTATAAACTTTTACTACACAATACATTTTCCGTTTAGACATCGCGGAGTATCATTAGCGTTCGCGTCAGCTAAGGAGTAAACTTTCAAACGTTTTTGGCCCTAGAAATTGTCTTTAGGAAAGATTACTTTCGTTGAAATTGTTTTTCCAAGCTACATTTAATTATCTGTTTGCTCATCTTCATACTTACAATTTACTTTTAACTCGTACGTATAAATTAAAAGTTTTAGTTGTATTAAAACTACAAATAGTTTTCGTGGTTAGATAATACTGCAAATATTATGTAACATAATGTTATATTGTGCCCCACCTTACGGAGCCCTATCATAATCTGTCTTGCTATATCTGATTTTGACGTGATAACGTCTATTAAAACGATGAGCGCCGGGCGCATCTATGAAAAAATGTCGCGTTCCGCGAGCGAGAGAGCGGCAAAAGCGAGAGAGAGGCACTATCGGCTACGATCGGCGTATCGTAGCCGATGCCGTAGGCGAGCCATAGGCGATCGTAGTTGAGTGGATCGGAGCGGAGCGGAGCGGGGCGGGGCGGGGCGGGGCGGAGCGGAGCGGAGTGGAGTGGAGCTTTGTCATGACGTTGTCACGTTAAACTACTATTCGTAAACCGACTTTACAGATAACCATTTTTTAATAGTATATTAAAATTTTACTCTCCACATATCCGACAGACTGTAAAATATCATTGATTACTCAAAATGTAGAAAGTTAAAACATTGAATTACAGATAAATACCACAACTACATACATACAGCTACTAACAACATTAAATATAAGTTTATTGTTTTTTTTAAATCAGTGAAATAGTATCGATGTAAACTCTGTTCGTAGCATAAGCATTAAGCTATATATAAGCTTCAGTGGCTTCAATAATGCTGCAGTACGTTGTTATTTGTTATTTGATTTTTAAGCAATAAATAAATAAATAAAAACATGTTGTACTACAAAAACTAACAAATCAGGTGTTTTCTTTAAAATAAATGCCGTCTTTCACGTTAAACGAACCCTAAGCTGAAACACTGAAGCAAAAAACGTATCAGGTAAGCCTGAAAAAGCGGGGCGTCTTTCGTATCAGTGAAAACGAATTGTCAATAAACCAGGTTTTACGACTCCCTTAGCGTTTACCCTTAAAACTCACTACTTTCACGTCAGTCGGACAACTTTTCTTCCTTACGATAATGAATTTATGTTGGAAAGTAATGGTTTGTTAAGTAAATCACAATACTGTGATTCGGTGTGATGTTGAAAAATTACCAGTGAAAATGTGTATTGCACATAATTATGCGTATTAAGCCGGTACCTCACCGGGACGCCAAGGCGACGTCGCCGGCCACGTATCCAAACAGTTTATATTGAAATGTATGGCGGATACCTCACCTGGCGACGCTGTGGCAACGTAGTAAATTTGGAAGCGTCGCCATGACTGCCAGCGCGCTATGTGGAGTCTGGAGACTGTGGCGAGCTGGCGACGTTGCCAGTAAAATGTACACGTGTAAGTTGCACCTCCCTCACTGAGTAGCCAACCGGCCGCCATTTCAGGCGCTCGGTCAACTTATATATGGAAAAATTAGTATCGATACAGAAAAATTTATTGTGAAAATTCAAAATTGTCCGTGTTTGTTGGGTAGTGCATAGGATATTATCTAAAAATTCTTAATGTAAATTTAAAAAAAAAAACACCACATCGGCTTCGATCTGATAAAAAACGATAAATCCAAAGTTTGTCTTTTTTTTTCTTTTCTTGTAGTATTTTTCAGCGACTTACGTAACAAATAAGCGCGATCTCTTCTACGTTAATTCATGACATTATAAATCGAACTGACTGAAGAGAAGCCATGGCTACTCTTTTGGCTACCTTCGGACGCCAACGGTAGCCATGGCAACTACGCCGGCGACGTCGCCATGGCGTCCCGGTGAGGTAGGGCACTTACGAGTTACAAAGTGAAACTTAGCTTGACGACTTTAATATTAGTGTATAGTCCGTTTTTGAAGTAAAACCACAGAAGAAATAATAGTACTTATAAATATAATTCGGAACCTAAAAAACATACTTTTGGAAAAAAATATGAGAATAAAATTTTTACGATGCGCGCGCATAACGACAGCTAAAAAGCGACATGATGAATACTTTAGTAGCTGATAACTGATTCCTTTTACCCTTGTTTGTGTTGTGGCATACGGGATGAAATCTTTAGCTATTTTTGTGATGTTAAGCCAAATAAATATAACTTCTTATCGATTCAGAAAGTCATTATTCGAGTGTATTGGAAGAACGTGTGCTCTTGTAAAATCATAGTGCGTTGTCAGCCTAATGTCAAAATTTGATTGATGGAAAATAAAATATTTTTCTATTTCTGTGCGTGTGTATATGCCAGTGCTTTTGGCCGAACACTACAACCTATAAAAATATTTGTATGAATTTTTATTAATGATACACTTTTAAGAAACTAATTCTTAAGGCCACGCAGACGAAGTCGCGGGTATAAGCTAGTTCTTAATATTTCACGTCTTCCTTATTTTGAATATACAAATTACGACCACAAGACTCTATAAGATTATTTTCTATTTATTGAATAGTCGTTTCTTCTACGCGACCTTTTCGAAACATTGGTAGAAGCAAAATATTGCACGTCCATACGACATTATTGCTTTAGCGAAACCTTCTATCACAACCTTATAGAAGCAATCAAGGAATGTTTTAATGTATCTGTATTTTCTACTGCAATATTGAATTTCGCTTTCATCTTATCGCAAAGCTTGTGATGGCTTTGGTTACGGATAGCTTAGTATAGAGAATGTTCCTTTGTTGGTTAATCTGTAAAGTCATGTAATAATGAACCATACTTCATTTTGGGAAACACAATTGTTTTTTTTATAATTTGGTATAATGAACGACGGAGATTTATCACGTGGCACTCTTTGTTTTATAAAAGTACATGCTTAAATACAAATAGCTCAAAACTTTTTAGTCGTTTGACCTTGAAAAACTTGACGCGAACACAAAATTTCATGAGATTCAATCATATATTCATTCTGTATTCGGCTCAAAGGCCACAAAAAATTGTGCGCTAATCGCAGGGACGATCCTTTGATATATATTCGAGGACTGTATAATAATAATCTTAATATAAATAAATTACGTGTCACGTTGTTTGTCCGCGATGGACTCCTAAACTACTTAACCGATTTTAATGAAATTTGCACACCGTGTGCAGTTTGATCCAACTTGAAAGATAGGATACCTTACGTCATCTCAAAAAAAAACCTTTTGACAGAACGAAGTCTGTCCGGGCAGCTAGTATATCTATATATGTATGTATGTGAAGCAGTAGGTAGCAATCCAGTACCACAATCAGTATGAAAAGATCCAACCAACCTTAACATCCAATGTCGCAGGATTGCGCTGCGCATGACTCCTTTTTCTCTTTGCTTGTTTCACGGCACGGTCGGAGAATAGTACCATAAACGTTATGGGCTGCAGGATGGACGGAAAACTCCACGAACGTCATGAACAACAGTTTTTCCATCACCGGAGTTGACGCAACTCCCGATATTTTTCATTGATATTAGAGTGTCAATTTTGGAAGGTTTTTACTTTTCTTTTCACACCGACCAGTGATAAAGGATTGAACATATGAGGCAACTTGTAGAACGCTGAAACGAGTTTGCATTTATTTATCTTTCTTAATAGGTTAAACCCTTATATGACTGGACTATATTTGTTCACTGATCTGCCTATCTGTGGATTAACACAAACAAAAATCAAGAAAGAAACAAGGTGTCTGCAGGATGTTTATCAAATTTTGTAGACAGTCCGTTTACTTTTTAACCGACGAAAAAAAAAGGAGGAGGTTCTCAATTCGACACGTATATTTTTTTTTATATGTATGATCACGCAGAAATCGGCACAGGGTGGTCCGATTTGGATGATTCTTTTTTTATTGGATAGGGTATGTCCTGAAGTTGGTTCCATATTTTTTTGAAAATTTTATTCCCACCCTAAAGGTACGAAAATAGGTAATGATTGATTATTCACCCGTTTTTTACCCGGAATTTTTACATGTTAACCCCAATAACTTTGTACCGGATGATCCGATTTCGATGATTCTTTTTTTGTTGAATAGTGTGTACCTTGAGGTTACTCCTGTTTAAATTTCGAAACAAAATTTTACCCCTATAGGTACGAAAATAGGGGATGATTGATATTTCATCTACTACATTTTTAACTGGTAACTGAATCTATAATTCATAAAATCAATAATTTATTATTAATTATAAGTATTATAGCAACTTAAAAATTAAAAAATAATTAGTTTTTAACAAAAAATAAAACCAACGAAAAAAAAACTGAAAAGCAAAAAATAAAATAAACCATTTAGTATTATAAATTAAGATCCGAAATTAACAGTAAATAAATAATTTTGAGGCGGTGCCAAACCAATGAAAAAACAAACGGCTAAAAGATGTGCGCCGCCCTGCTGCTGCTGTGTGCACCGCATGCCGCTGCCCTCATAATATGAACTTTATGTAATTAATTTTGTTTGTTTGGCACGGTCTCAAAATTATTTATTTACTGTTAATTTCAGATCTTAATTTATAATACTAAATGGTTTATTTTATTTTTTGCTTTTCAGTTTTTTTTTTCGTTGGTTTTATTTGTTGTTAAAAAGTAATTATTACAATAAACGATGTACCGAGCCAAGTGGTACCGAATAAAGTGTTTAGCGTTGGCATCAGTTCGTGGAAACGCATACGAATCGCCGAACAAACGGTCGTGTATTGTGGCGTAATTGAATTTATATCTGCTGCATCGTTTGGCTGTTCAGGCGAATGCTAGCAAATGTTTTGATAATAGTAGTTTGACGTGACATCCCTTTGAATAATCGAGTATTTAATTTGGATTTTAGGTATGGATTTTTGTTGACAGTAAATCTCATCTAGATCCTTGCAATGATAGCGAAGTAGTTTGTTGTCTTCGAAAAAGTTCTGGGTTAGAACTACACATATTTGATTTTTTTAGTTGTGTGTATTAATAATAATAATAATTGAGTTTTATCATTTGCTTAAATAGAAGAAACCTATGCACCTAAACATCTCTATAGTGTTTATTTTTAATTATTGCTAATAAGTCTTCGATGAATTATTACAAACGCATCACTGAGTTTGATATAGTTATAAGCAGTAATTATTGCTGTCATTAAAACTGTTAATAATTATCAAATCTCCTTATGAGTTTCCAGCTGCTTCTCCTTTCGTAACCGCTCGTGGGAATTGATGAGCCTTGTTGATTGATAGCTTAATTTGAAATATGAGAAGTTTAAAAACCTTTCCTTTAATTTTATACTTTTTTACAAATAATTATTCGTTAGGACAAAATCTATTCTGTGTCTTCTTTTCACAATAACGTCATTGCTAAATAACCCAGATTGCTTTGCAGACTTTACACAAGTGCACTAGCGTCTTCACAATGTTGTCCTGATCTTATTTAAGAGCTTTGTGAAGTCCCTGAGCTATGAAGTCGAGTCTCTTCCTATACTTAACTGTTTTATTTGCTATTTCTTTACAATACATCCTGGTTATTACAATACCGAGTATTTTATGGTTGGGTATATCAAGTACTGAACTATATTGGACTATCTGTCGCAACTGGAAGTATTTAAAAAAATACTTTAGAGTTAGTGATGACTTGATGAGTGACGCATACACATACACTCTAAATATGCTACTGATTTCTAGATCAGTAACTAAGAAAGTAATGTAATGTAATAAAACTATGAAAATATACAAGATAAAGATAAGTTATTACAAAAAATAACAATAGTTCTCTAAGGGCACTCCAAGACTTTACTATTGGGATCTAAAAAGTGAGTTGAAAAACTAAAATTAATTTAACAAGTGAGCGTTGGATCAGCCATCTGTAACGTTCTGCAGTCATTTATCTTGATACCGCACAGTTTTTGTTCATGCGCCGAGAATTTAGAATATCCGAAACGTTTTTAGCAAACTGTACTAGAAGTAATTATCACACAGTTTTGCTTAAAAATGTAGGTGTTGAAATAAAATAATGTTTGAATTAAATCGCTCATTTAAAAGTTTTGTTTTTAATTATTGTTGCTTCCAAACATAAATTTTCTTTCAAAATGGAGTAGGTATTATAAATTCACTTTAAATTATATTTTTCAGATGCATTAAAATTTGAACATTTAAATTTGTATTGCGATAATTATTGTGGCTTGTTGTACTTACCTGAAAATTTCATATGCCATGGCAGTTTAACTCATTAATGATTACTATTGTTCCTTAATGTATTAAAAAGGTCTTTATAAAACCTGTCTAGCTTCCTTAAAAAGCCACTAATGATTACAACCGTCTATAATATAAGTTGCCGGTACTGTAACGCAGCTTCATTTTAAACGTAAAATATTTTAATGAAGTACCCTCGACGACTGCAGACTCTTGATGCTTTTCAAATGCACTCACTAATTTGCATTGCTCCATACTCACATGTTATAATTTTGCCCGTCTTTGTTCTTGTTTTTCTGTTAAATAATTAAATATGATTTTCACTGAATAATTTCGTAATGGTCTTTATTCAGGGAACTTAGGCGGGACCAGCCAGCCAACCAGGGGTTGTAAAATAAAATTTGAATAGGCTCCGAAACTACCGAACCGAATTAAAAAAATCTTTCACTGTTGGGAAGGTACACTATCCCCGGGTGACATAGACATAGGCTTTATTATATTTTCAAAAAATTCGGTATCCTTAATAAAACTCCAATAACGTAACCCAAGGTGTAAAAAATAAGAAAACCGAAGCAAAGCGAGGGCGGTTACTCGTATAATATAAGTTTGATATGAAATTAAATCAAAAATTTACATTTTGCCGTTTTAATGATCAACATAGGTACTTGCATACCTCCATAACTATCTCCGTAACCTTATCAATCCGTAATCTTAATATATATAAATTACGTGTCACGTTGTTTGTCCGCGATGGACTCCTAAACTACTTAACCGATTTTAATCAAATTTGCACACCCTGTCCAGTTTGATCCAACTTGAAAGATAGGATAGGTTACATCTCAAAAAAAAAAACTTTTAACAGAACGAAGTCTGTCCGGGCAGCTAGTATAATTATAGATATTTATAATGACTGACAGAGATTTATAGTGCCACTTCCCATCTGCTGGAAATAAAATTCCAGAATGCAATATATTTTCAAATCAATTTTTTAGCGGAAACAGAAATAAACCTTGAAAATCCAATATCGTGAGTGTGCTTCGGACTAAATTGGTTTAGTATTTCTCAGTATACAGGTTCGTTATTAACAATTGCTTTATAAATGAACTCATACTCCGCTGTTTCTAAATTTAAGAAATACATTTTAAGAGTCTACTAATGATTCTTAGTCTTTGCGCTTTTATCTTCAATTTAAATTATAAACATAATACTAGTCCTGAACAAAATACAGTTTTCAGCCGTATTAATAGTGGCTTAGAATATCTATCCTATCCCACGCCGGATGGGTATCATAAGAGGCGAACAGACAAAAATTTTCAAGATTATGGCATAAATTGGGTTATGTTAATAAATAGCCTATTAATAGTTTTTCTCAAAACTATTCCATGCACAAAAACCGAATAATCACATGTATGATGACTTCACAATATTGTAATCAGTAAGTACTGATTAGACCAGCATGATATGATTTACTTTCAAGGATTCAGTTACAATTAAAGCCATTAGGTCATAATACAGGCATGATATTAATTTCTAACCTTCACCAGACAAAAGTCTTTTCAAAGCCCGCGAGTTCAATAAATGAGATAGGCAGAAAATAAATCAAACACCTTATACCGCATACTATTAAAATCGCTTCCTTTGTCCATCATTGAATTACCTGACCTTCGTTAGAGCTAGCAAAGCAAATATAATATAGAGTACCTTTGCAAACGGAGCACTTACCCACCCAAAAATGACTTCTTTTGTCGTAAACAACAAAGAATGATTTATCATCGGCCATCATTGGCCTCGAATTCTTATTAAAATGTTCGAGGCCACAGAATAAAGATATGTATATTAAGAAGTGCTGAATAGGCTTTTAAATTTGTAGTATGAGAGAATAGAGTCAAAATTTCTACTCTGTCGAAAAATCAAGCCTTTACTTTATATGTATGTTCTACTATTCTACTAATATTATAAATGTGAAAGTATGGATGTTTGTTAGCCCTTCAAGCAACAACTACTGAACCGATTTTCATAATATTTAGCACACAGGTAGACCATGATATGGAATAAGATATATCTATCCATGATATGGAATAAGATATATCACCCTATAGGGTGATATTAAACAAAAAAAAAAAATTATGTAGGATACTTATTACTCTAGAAAATGCGGGCAAAGCCACGCGTTTTTTATTTATTTGAACGCGCTCATCTCTGAAAGTGGCTTGAAAAAGAAAGTTTGATTAAAAAAATAACCACATTCATGAAAAAGCGTATAGTCATGAAGTTGTAACAGGACTATGGGGTATCAAAAGCGACGAGAAGGGGAATAAAAATAGCCGATAAACAGCTGACGATTCACCTGATGATAAGTGGCTATCATCGTCCATGAACATGAGAGAGAGAGAAGAGGAAAAAAAAGAAAGAAAGAAAGCAGTAAAAGGTAGAGAAAGTAGTTGTTCATAAAGATGAAACTTGCATGGAGGCATACTTTATGTCAAACACTGTTCTGCAATCTTTAGTCTATGAGCGCGTCCTATATCACAAGTGGTAAGTACGTATAGAGCGGGTGTAAGTGTAATACTTTCGACTTTCGTACCTTAAGTAGGTCGCCTGAAAAAAAATGAAATTATAAATAAGGACTTATTAGGAACTAATAGAGGTATTAAGGAATATTTTTTGTGTTTTGAGTGTTTTGTGAATACAATGTGCCCTGGATTCTTTGGAAACATTACATAGAGGTAGTAAATGGTGTATCAAAATCGGTTCGCTCATTTTAACGAATACTGACCTTTAAATAATATTAAATGTTTATATTGTATGTTAATTATTTAATTTTAAAATAGTCTCCGTACAAAACAAAATTAATCCTCAGACTCAGTCAAAACCACTGAAATCAGACGCTTGAAAAGTGGTTTTCATGACGAGGCATCTAATGAAAAGGATGGAATTAAATTTTAACACCTAGAGAGACAAAAATTTGGTAAAAATATTTTTATAGAAACCTGTTTTCGTTAGTCACTTGTTAGGATTATGAGTTACGTATTATAAGAATAAACAACATCTTTATTCCGATGTAAAATTACAATAAGACAATTTATTGTAAAATATGTTATACTTAGTTTATGAATGTAAATAATGGAATAACAGATCGCAGTTCAAAATTTAAGTCACCGAATATTCTGATCAATCTTTCTGTGAATTTCTTTCTCTAAAAGTATATTTAAACGTATTAAATATTATCTGTATGAATCATAATGTATGTACAGAAGTAGAGTGCCTCGGATGAATGTGAATACATGTAAAATTTTTAACCGACTTCAAAAAAGGAGGAGGTTCTCAATTCGACTGTATTTTTTTTTTTTTTTATGTTTGTTACCTCAGAACTTTGGACTGGGCGAACCGATTTTGATGATTCTTTTTTAATCGAAAGCTGGTGGCTGTCATGTGGTCCCACATAAATTTTATTGAGATCTGACAATGGCATCCATGAGAAAACCACATAAGTCGTAAATTTGTGTTAAGATGTGCGCGACAAATTGACGAATAACTCAATATCACGCGAACCGATTTCAATGATTCTTTTTTTAATCGAAAGCAGGTGCTTGTCATGTGGTCTCACATAAATTTGAACGAGATCTGACAACTATGTAGTTTTTAAGACTTTGAAGTCGGTTATTTTTTGTTAGTAAAATTTAGATTATAGTGAACATTAAAAAACCAGTTATTTAATGTAAGGCAATACTCATATCATTTATATCGTAAAATCTTCCTATCTGTATGAACCCCTTTGTATTTTTGCTGTTTGTGGTGAGAAATAAATAAAGTTTATTATTAATAATCTAAATTTTACTAACAAAAAATTACCGACTTCAAAGTCTCAAAAACTACATAGTTGTCAGATCTCGTTCAAATTTATGTGAGACCACATGACAAGCACCTGCTTTCGATTCAAAAAAGAATCATCGAAATCGGTTGGCGCGATATTGAGTTATTCGTCAATTTGTCGCGCACATCTTAACACAAATTTACGACTTATGTGGTTTTCTCATAGATTCCACTGTCAGATCTCAATAAAATTTATGTGGGACCACATGACAGCCACCAGCTTTTGATTAAAAAAAGAATCATTAAAATCGGTTCGCCCAATCCAAAGTTCTGAGGTAACAAACATAAAAAAAAATACAGTCGAATTTAGAACCTCCTCCTTTTTTGAAGTCGGTTAAAAAAAAATATCATTCTAAAGTAGGGACAAAATATGACGGATAAGAAAAATACAAGTACTTTTACAAACCCACGTTACTTTATTACAGAGTATGGCCCTATCTGATTTTTAAGAGTTTATTAAACTTTAACATGTTTTCACATTTGTCCGACAACGTTATTGAAACTTTGACTAGCCATAGGTTCAACGTAGTGGCCCTAACTATTTGCAATGCAAATATTTAGACTGCTGTGTGCCTGAATTAGTCTTTACTGGTTTATGCTTTTTAATTCAATACATAATTAAGATACTATTCTTTGAATTCATTTTACATTCTGGGACCCTAAACAAGTAACCTTGGCCGATTTTACGAATCACGATAAAATTTAACAACTCGCATGACTTCAATTAGTACTGTACTGCCTCGATAGTATTGAAGTGGCAATAAATTTTAAAATTTGACCCTGTAAAACGCGGCGTATATGAGTAATCTAATTAATATAATAATACTAGCTGCCCGGACAGAATACGTTCTGTACAAAGTTTTTTTATTAAAGCCTTCCGTGTGCCATAAGGAACATTGTAAGCTATCCTATCTTTCAAGTTGGATCAAACTGCACACGGTGTGCAAATTTGATTAAAATCGGTTGAGTAGTTTAGGAGTCCATCGCGGACAAACAACGTGACACGTAATTTATATATATTAAGATAGCACCCAAACGACACACGACGGGAAATTGTTCTTTTTTTTACTTGTTGTAAATTAATGCTTGACAAGTAAGTGGACGTGCAGTCTAACATGGAGAACGCACTTAAAAACCTTTTCATTATTTTCTTAAAGATTTTCTAAAGATAAGCGAGCAGGAAAGCGAACGCAAGCAAGTTATTCCAGTTCTTCGCGGTACGAATAGCGAATGACGAGTCCACTATACATTGAGAATTTTCTAATTTACATGTATATTCTTATTACGACTATTGTGTCCAATTAAGTATTTTGTATTGTAATACGCCACCCCAAATTTGAGTGATTTTGGATTATATCTTATATAAAGCAGAGGCATAATTAAAGTCTCTAATGAAGTAAGCGACAGAATAGGCAGAAAGGAAATCCAATCAAATAATACTTTCGTAACATTTAATGGCAGGTACTTTTGAAAAGATTTTTACATCCTCGAATTATTCTAAATTGGAGGAAAAATCTCTCTGAATTTCGTAAATTGACTCGTAATCCATTTTGCGACATTCATTAAAAATCTTAGATATATTTGAACGATATTTTACGGATTTAGAGGTAGTTTGGACCCTTATCTATTTTTTATATTAAAAGTACGTTATGAATTTATTTCATGGAATTAAAATTTATTAAGATTTTTTTTTATTTAAACACACAGGGCCAAAAAATTTACCAAGTATTGGGTTATAAATACTACATTGTTTTATGATAATTGCAGTAGTATTTATATAATGTTATCTGTCAATTTTCGCAAATAACATTACCAATTTAAAAAAGGAATTTTGCCATAGCAGATTTTTTAATATTATTATTCGACACTGAGATTCGACATTTATTCAACGCACTATAATAACCACAAAATGCCTGAGAACCATTGCATATGTCAACCAAATGCCGTGACAACAAAAAGTACACAAACAGTGGTTGCGGGTTAATAGAATCCATGTAGCCCCTTCAGTAATTAACTTTAACGCTATGTTGCTGGTAATTGAGTTGTGGATCGCCTATACTACTCTATTCGCTATCTCTCTCTCTCTTTCTCTCTCTCTGTGTGTGTATGTGTGGGAATGTGTGTGTGACGTTGATGAGCTTACGAGCCACCTCAAGGTAAAAAGTCACCATTGGAAATAAGTGCCACCAACAGCATTTGGAAACAGGATTATTACTGTCTTTTCGACACTGCGACAATAATTTTTACAGACACTAACTTTCAGCTAGAGATACGGAAATTCTTGGCGAAGGCCATTATGACGCCTTAAGTTGTAACGATGAAGTTAAAATTCAAGAGTCGAAGGCTTTTTCATAGTTCAAATGATTTTTCATAGTGAAAACGTAGCAGTTTGTGAGAAATGTTTATACTTAAAAAACATTTGTGGCAAGAAATGAATTCGTGTAATACGTGTTCTATTTAAATAAACAGTGAAATAAAATAGAAGTTTATGAACGTAGAAGTATAAGTGGTTTATAAAAACTGTAAAAAATTCTTATTTAGTCGCTCTACTGAGTTTCATGCGATGTGCTTCTAATAGGTATACTCGTATGTTGTGTGCTTACTTTCATAAAATGAAGCGGTCTTTTGCTGTTTTTATTATTTTATCTGACCGGCAACTGCTATGCTTTGAGAAAAATCTTTGCGTCTCTTAATATAAATTGCCGATTCAAGGACCCGTGACAAATATTCATTCTACTTTTTCAGGCGTTTATATGTGAATTATGTAATATGTGACGACTGGTGTGGCGCAATGGTTACCACAGAGCTGTTACCATGCTAAGGGTTCCTGGGTTCGCAGCGAGGCGGAAATTTGAATGATGAGTTTCAATTTCTGTTCTGGGCGTTTGTGTATTGTGCATGACACAACAAAAGAACATATTATAACTAAATATCACTAAATTATTTCGTAAAATAATTTTCATCCATTACGTCTGTGCTGAAAATATAATTTTTTAAAAGATTTTATTTTATCACATCATATTTTGACTACGGAACCCTAAACAGTACATAACTAAAATATTATTTGAATTTGAATTTGAATTTGAATTTGAATTTGAATTTGAATTTGAATTTGAATTTGAATTTGAATTTGAATTTGAATTTGAATTTGAATTTGAATTTGAATTTGAATTTATTCGAGGGTACACACAGCACAAACAAAGAAATGAAATGAAAAGAAAAAAAAAAATACACCTAAAATTAAGCCTAAATGGTGCCTGTGCTGCAGCGTGACCCCCGAACAGGCCCAGACTCAGCATATGCTGTGCTGCACAACATAAGCAGTGGAAGCACAGCGCTGATATTTCAGTCTGGTCCTTTGTTCCTTTCTCCCATGAAGGAAGCTCGGCCAGACTAAATGCGCGACATCAGTCAACAACTTACTTCATACAAAACAATACTTTAGGTATATATTATTATATTTATTTATATACTATATTATAACTATATATTAATATACTAATATTATTACATATTATTATTATATATAAATAATAATTGAGTTTTAATAATGTTTAAATGAATCGTAATAATTAATGACGCATTTAAACTTACTATTACTAACTATACTATGTAACTTATTATTACTAAACAAGCTGTTGCCCGCGCCTTCGCCCGCGGTAGAGATCGATTTTTACAAAACCCACGGGAACCCTGAACCTTTCCGATATAAAAATAGCCTATGTTTTAATCCAGGGTATCGGCTATCTCCATTCCAAACAGCCAAATCGGTTAAGTAGTTTTCGCGTGAAAGCGTAACTAACAAACTTACATTCACATTTATAATATTAGTATGATGATTGCATAACATAATTGTCATCGTATACGTTTATATCTTTACTCACCAAATGTGACATCTGATCCATCACTGCCAACATAAAATTTGTAATAGCTACATGGTAGGTACCTACTCGTTGCTCGCTAGCTACAAAACGACATCCCGAGATTACTTCAACAGAACTGCAGGGTAAGTACTTGAATCTTGGTTCTTGCAACGCCAGTTTAAAGCGTTGCAAGGAATGTGAAATGTTAATGTCCCATATCAACTTTTACAACTTATTGTTAGTGCAAAACCTTCCAGGAATCTTAAGGTAAAGTCTAAATTACAGATTTTATAAAGTAAATTTTAGTTATATCTCGCTAAGATATGCCCTGGCCCTGGAGAAAAGGGAGATCCAAGCTCTTATTATGACTATCATGATGATGATGATTCAAACATAATAAACAAGTACTGTTTTGAGATTTTATACGTTATTTTCTTTCAGTTATTTTTATTTATATCCAGCTCTTGTCAATGATGAATTAATTCTTACTAGGTTTCCAAATGTTTGAGGCGGTTAATTTCGCAGGAAGTCACTTTGTCTCTATTTCAAAGACTCTCAGCTCAATAGGTCTGTTTAATAAACCCTTTAGACACGGATAAATAAATGCTGGGACTATTATCAACATTTTCAAACCTGCCTTAATATTTACCAAAATGTTTTCAATACAGATTTATGTTACAACCCAAGTTATAATTTGAAGCCAAACCGCTTTCCTTAATCATCGTACCATTACTCTAATAGCCCATGGCGAGATTATCGGGTTCCGCACCATTTGGTCAGAACTCTTTAAATAACCCTTATTTACGCTCAAGCTAAAAACCCTTGCAGAACTACTTCGATAATTATACTGAATTTTCAAATTCCGGTCGAAAATAGCTTGTGACGTAAGCTGTCGAAGTCACGCTTGTAAATAACTCCCTAAGGGCCCGGCCACAGCTACTGGCGGCGCTGATTGCGGCGCGGCGAGCGGCGCGGCGGGCGGCGCGATTTGCGGTGGTATGCCACAGCTAGATTAGACCTTATCCAGAAGGGGCGAATTCGCCGCGAAACGTTTCGCGCGAATTCATTCGCGCGTTAGCGAGATACTAGGCGCCTAAGACCTTGTCCAGAAGGGACGAATTCGCCGCGAATCGTTTCGCGCGAATTCATTCGCGCGTTAGCGAGATACTAGGCGCCAGTACATCGCGTCCACAAGCATCGCGCGAATTCAAAATACGCGCGTAAATCGCGTGCACTACGCCAGACTCTCGACTCGCGCGTGATTCGCGCGTATTGCGCGCGATTCGAGATACTAGAGACGCCTTGTTGCGTCCAGGTTAACGCGCGAACAAGTCGAACAACAGAGTGAGGTGCACGTATCGAAGGAAATGGAGCGCCTAAATTTTCGTGCGTTGGCAGACTCCTTCTGGACGCAACGGTCGCGCGTGATACGCACGAGAGAATCGCGGCGAATTCGTCCCTTCTGGACAAGGTCTAAGACCAGGTCTAAGACCTTGTCCAGAAGGGACGAATTCGCCGCGATTCTCTCGTGCGTATCACGCGCGACCGTTGCGTCCAGAAGGAGCCTGCCAACGCACGAAAATTTAGGCGCTCCATTTCCCTTGATACGTGCACCTCACTCTGTTGTTCGACTTTTTCGCGCGTTAACCTGGACGCTACAATGCGTCTCTAGTATCTCGACTCGCGCGCAATACGCGCGAATCACGCGCGAGTCGAGAGTCTGGCGTAGTGCACGCGATTTACGCGCGTATTTTGAATTCGCGCGATGCTTGTGGACGCGATGTACTGGCGCCTAGTATCTCGCTAACGCGCGAATGAATTCGCGCGAAACGATTCGCGGCGAATTCGTCCCTTCTGGACAAGGTCAATATATCGCTTCCACAAGCATCGCGCGAATTCAAAATACGCGCGTAAATCGCGTGCACTTCGCCAGACTCTCGACTCGCGCGTAATTTGCGCGAGTCGAAATATTAGAAACGCCTTGTTGCGCCCAGTTAACGCGCGAACAAGTCGAACAACAGAGTGAGGTGCACGTATCGAGGGAAATGGAGAGCCTACATTTTCGTGCGTTGGTACGCTCCTTCTGGACGCAACGGTCGCGCATGATACGCGCGAGAGAAACGCGGCGAATTCGTCCCTTCTGGACAAGGTCTTAGTTGTGATCGCGGCGGCGTCAGCGATGGACGTACTTAGACTACTATATAATAATATTATATAAAATTATATTGATAAATAATCTTTAGATAAATAGTTACATTGTTTTGTGTTCCTTCCTTGTGCTCTTAATTTATGTATATTATGTTTTGGTGTACAAACAATAAAGTGTTAAATGTAATAAATAACATAACATAACATAACAATGTAAGCAGGTAATTAGATACCGGCCATGTTTGTCAATATAAGAAAAACGAATACAAAAGGGTATGATGGAATGAGCTGTCACATGGATTATTAAGAAAATATGATGAGAACTAGTATTTGAAGCAACCGCTTGTTTTACTATTGTTCATGAAATAAAGATAAATATAATACATCAAGAATAAAAAATAATAAATAATAAGATAAATATAATACATGCTGAGCGCGGCATTTGTTTCACTCGCGCACCGCGCAGTCCGCCACCACCGCGACTCTCACCGCGCCGCCGGTCGCGCCGCAAGTCGCGCCGCTGTAGCTGTGGCATATTCCATACGTTGTCTACCATTTGTTTTCGCCGCTCACCGCTTGCCGCGCCGCAATCCGCGCCGCTAGTAGCTGTGACCGGGCATGTTTGATATTTCGCGACCGCGCCCGCGCCCGCGAGTTCAGTGTGAACAAGCACTAAGGTGCTTACTGATATATCGGCACCCATTCTTCAACCAATCAAATCTTGTTTGTTTTTTTTTTCCAAGAAATCCTGTAAAATTAAAATGGGTCCCGACTGTTAATCCTTCTATGGTGTACCTAGTTGTTCAGTATTACTTTTAATAACATTTTTATTTAACAGCAGGCTTGTTTTTCTCTTTTTAGTTTTTTAGGCAGTCAGGTTTTTTGTTTTTTTAAATAATTTTTGTTATTTTTTAAAACTTTTTGGTCAAGATTCATTGACTTCTTTATTCGGATTATAAGACGGTAAAGAAGTTGTCATTTCATTAAAGGAGTTAAAAAAATTAACGAGAATGATTGTTTAACCAACTTTAAATCGTTATATCCTAAACTGTCACTTAAAATGAAAAATGATGAAAAGAACCCAAAAATTATTTTTGATTAATATCTGTTCAACGATACCCCACTTGACGTAGTTAGTCGAATTTTTTTTATTTAGACAATATGGCGTCTGGTTATCCCTGTGGTGAATTTTAATTATTGTCATGTCTTAAATGACACTTGCAAGGTTAAGACGAATCGATTGACGTAAGAATCATCAAAATCGGTCAACCCGTTTGGTCTCTACAACCCCACATAGGAACACACATACATACCTACATAGACATATACAGACACAGTACCCTCCTTTGCGCGCGGTCGGGTAAAAATGTAATAAACTGGACTACTACTATAACTAACCTAGCTTTAGTTTGGGAAATTTATGCCTTAGATGGTCTTCACATAAATTTCATTGTTTTTTGTCAGTTGCTAAGCTTCTAAAACTTCCTAAAATAACGATTGATGTGAACTTTGTCCCCTAGTTTACAGACTTTCATTTTAATTAACTAAATTCCTAAATCCGTATTATTACAAAAAACCCTTCGACCCAACCAACGCAACTTTTATTTAAATTGTAGCTCAAAGGATAATCACACGTGGGTTAATCACATGCTTAGGGGATATGAATTTCAATTTAGCAAAGTTTTGAGGCTGTGTTCATGTCAAACATGTCTCATTTTTAACGTTGGATGCCAGTAGCATACTTGTGTCTACATAATATTATATTAGTTGCAGTATGTCGCTGCACTTGTTGACGTAAAAGTGCGAGTAGGATGAAGCATATTGCGCGCTAACTTGCACTTATAGGTGTAGTGCAGATCAGTAGGACTATACTCTAAAATAAAACTTGAAATCGAAGCTCACTCAACTCTAAAATACAAACTCGAAATCGAAACTCACTCAAGTGAGACTCGAAAGCGAACTTGCATCATCTTGATATGTCATTCTCTAATAATCTAGTACGCACTTGCGAATTGAAGTGAGTCTCGAACTCGAACTTCAAACGACTTCGAGTAAAGATAGGAATTTTGACACACATCGCGGATTCACTCACTATCGAGTGTGGTGAAAGCAGCCTCAGATTCAAAACACTGCAAAAACAAAACTTGGCAATTAAAGCGTAGGAAGCCTAAGAAATATAGTTATTAAAACCAGATAATATAAAATAATTTAATTACTAAATCCAGTGAGGTAGACAGCACGAAACTCCCAGCATTAATCTCTGTTCAACTCAGATTTCGCGAAGTTAGAGGCAAATTTTCGACGCAAAATCGGAAACAATTTGCGAATAACAACAAACCTCATAATTTTGCTCGTACCTTTTCCTTCATTGTTTGAAGTTCCAGTGAATTTTAAGCGTTCCCTCAATTCTGTATTAATCTTTTCGGATTGACTTGTAAATTTGGTGATTCAATGCTTCAAATAGGTCGCTTTTAATTACAATTTATTTACTTGTGGAATATTTTAAATAGCTATTTAAATTTGCTTAGTCGACCATTAAGTGAATTGTTTTAAACAACGGAATGGTTTGATTAATATTTGTTGTATTACGAATTAAGCGATTACCTGACTTTCAAAAGTGACAATCATAAAAGAGATGTATGCACTTAGTTAAGATCGCTAGCATTCTATAGTGGTTTCAAATTCGCATTTTATTTTTGCAAACTTGTTGCTTTATATCTAATATTTTATTTGCAAAGTAAATAGCAATCAAAATGTAATTAAAAACATATTTTCCTATCTTATTATTACCTTTTAAATGTCACCAAAGTTCAGAGAGAAAAGAGTCGTTAAATGTATGCTAATGTAGAAAATACGGGCCAAAAACTTTTTAACGGGCAATAAAATTAAACATTATAAGACTGTTTGTTTGGAGATTTAATTTTTGTAACTGCTTACAAATGACGGAAAGGTCAAACAGATATAAGATATATGTATTAAAATAAATAAATAAACGCTACACACTCATTGCCCCACACTAGGATTCCCTGTGTCGTGGGTGCCATGAACAATACTCAAAGACAAGAACACGTACACCCAGACTCAGAACATAAATTCAAACTCATCATTCTCTGCCTCGCTGAGAATCAAACGGCGTGGCGCGGCGGCGCCGGCGGTATGGGCGGTCCTTTATGCCACGCGGTACGTTGTTGAATGGCCATAATTATATCTATTTCTTTTCACAATTTTAGACAATAAGTCGATTATTTGATACGACACCTTTTTGTATTCTTTCATCTGATTTCAAATTCCATACATTTTATTCGACTTATTACCCTAACGCGCCAACTCAGAGACACTAACGGTTACTTATCTCGCTCCTTATTACATAATCACCATAGTTCAAATACTGTACTAAGGAGCTACTTACGAGTAAGTATCCGTTAGTGATTCTGAGTTGGGGCGTAAAACGGGTAAACATGGACCAGAGGCCATTACAATTTTGCTTAACCTTTTCAAAGCAAAACCCAAACAAATAAGCAAAGTTGTCTTTCTGTAAGTTTAGGGAAATAAATGCGGGCCGTCATTTACGAAAGGATTAGATTTCGTAAGCGACTTATCGCTTAAGCTCCGTGGACATATTTGGAGTTAGTTTAGGATGTAACCTTCGTTCCCTTTAGTGACTTCACTTTATTATAACTGAATCAAAATCTATCTATTATATAAAATTCTCGTGTCACGCTTTTTTGAAGCTGAACTCCTCCGAAACGGCTGAACCGATTTTCGTGAATCTTAGCGTGCATATCGGCTAGGGTGGAGAATGGGACAACATCTATTTTTCATCCCCCTAAATGTTAAGGGTAGTCCACCCCAAATTTTTTGGCAGAACAACGTTTGTCGAGTCAGCTAGTTAATATTATAAATTTTTAAGTGTTTGTTAGAATATTATGGAAGTTAGTCACTCTTGCACGCAAAAACTATATGTACTCTCTCCTCGAGTGAAAGTTCCCTCAAAATCGGTTTCAGAGATTAACCTAGATAAATAGCAAGATAGAAAAAAATAATTAAATAAGTTTGTGTTTTAGTATCTCGTAGACAACTAAAAGCACTCGAGAAAACAGTTATTATGAAAATTGGTGTGTGTCAGCTCCGACGCACGACTCAAGTTTAGCCATGATGATGATGTTTCACATCATCAGGATCGTATGCACCAAGATTATTATTAATATCATTAAGTCAGCTAGTAATATTTAAAAAATCACCACATGTCACAACCTCCTACTAATTTTATAAATGTGAAATTAAGTGAGGAGGTATGGATGTTTGTTTCTCACGCAAAAACTACTGAACAGATTTTCAAAAAATTTGGCACACAGGTAGACCATTGATGTGGAGTAAGACATAGGGTACTTGTCATCCCGGAAAACGCATGCGATCCCGCGTGCAGAGAGCTAATAAGAGATAACCTTGTCTCGCTACGACGGGAACTGCTACGAAGCTACGAAGCTACGACTACGAGATTTCAAGACAGAGCGATACGCTACGACGCGTAGTACGTAATAAGAAATGTTTATACCAGAATTTTATTTATTGAACTGGATGGCTTTCTAAAAGACAGCTGAAGACGGATAACGTGCTATTGGATGAATTGCTGCAACCTATCATTGGTAGGAGCACAGAAGAAATAATAGTACTTATAATAGGTAGACACCCTCGGAGTGACTAGGAGTCTTAAGGTCAACGTTCATCTATTGATAGAGCAGAGTGCCGTCGTAGGAGAATTTGTTTTGAAAATTTGAAATGGAGGGGGACGGAGATGGAGACGGAGACGGATACGGATACGGAGATGGAGAGGGAGACGGAGACGGAGACGAAGACGGTATTTTGTAACACGGTGTATTTTTGTGACAGATAAAAATATTATACCAATTTGATCCTAAAAAATATACCAATATCAAGAATCTTAAGAAAATAATATCAAGTTTCAATAAAATACTTAATACAATGAATCTGAACGGGATGAATAAAACTCGAGTGTTTCCATTAAGAAAGGAATGGTAGGCTGGTTTCACTTAACTCTGTAACCTAAAAATGTTTTTTTCACAAAGCGGCTAATCCAATCCTGGCTCCAAAATTTCCAGAAACCCTAAATACTCTCACAGTACAAACCTTGTTGCTTGGTCAAATAGGACATACTGTACATATTTGAGACAAACTATTAGTGACGATTTGATTAACGTGTTCCATAATGATGTTTAGGATTTTCAGATTTTTTTAATGGAAATAGCCGACAAACGAGCTGACGATCCACTACTGGTAAGTGGCTGTCGTAACTCATGGACATCAGCGACACCAAAGGCAAGAATTTTGTTTATTGAAAAATGATTTTCTGAATCTATTTTTCTTTCAAAAGAACTAGTTCTCAAGCCCCCAGCTGGAACACTGGATAAAACGCACCTAATACAGAGGACCAGAAGGAATAAGTTTGAAAGGGACTCCTTATGCTTATTATTTGAAAGCTTTTAAAAATCTTTTAAAAATATTTAAAAATCATCCCCTGTTGTAAAAAGCATGTAAAAAGAGGCTTATTAAAGCTTGTACGAGCATAAGCTTTAATAGACATACCCTAATAAATTAAAATGGCATGCCAACACAGAGCTATAAATAAATACTTGAATCAATGCAATAATGTCATATTAGTAATACGATAAAAGCATAAATAAAACACAAAAACTATTCATTACTCCATTTTAGATGTATATTTTTGTGAGCGCTAAAAACAACGTTTCTAACAAGGCCATAAAAATACGAAAAATAAATTTACGATTCTACGGTAAACAAGAAAATTAAAATTCGCTTCGAGTATAAGATAAAAAGAGAAAAAAGTCCACGGCCAATTCTCGGCATAATCAGACACGTTATACTGCATGGTATTTTTAACAGTAGTAGGATATTTTGACTCAGCTGGCGAGCTATTATTCTCCATATAGAATTAACCTTGAAATATTCTTAAACGGGTTCATTAAGTTATTAAACTAAATAGTGTATGTAATTATGCATACATACAGCATAAAATTATGCTGTGGGTCAAATATTGCAAGCTTAATTACCCTTACTCCCTCTAATCCTAAGGGATGGATGGATAGGGTGGTAGGACTGGTAGGACCCCTCGAGGGATTATATTAGTAATATTGATTTTAATTATTAATTAATACCATTATAACTATTATTATTTCTCCATCGGGTTCGCCTGGATAGCTACCACCCTTGAGCATGAGTCAGCCGCCAAACGACTCGTCGTGTTCCGGCTGGGGGCTTGAGAACCAGTTCTTTCTTTTTCTTCTCTCTTTCTTGACCGGCAACGCATCGGTGATGCCTTTGGTGTTGCTGATGTCCATGGGCGATGATAGCCACTTACCATCAGGTGGATCGTCAGCTCGTTTGCCGGCTATTTCCATAAAAAAAAGATCTGTAATTAGGTAACAGTGGTGGACATAGTGGCTATATTGTTAACAATTGTTAGCCATGATCTACAATAAAATATCTTTTACTGTTAGAGGGTCAGTTGACAATAACATTATTCGAAAATATAAAATTTTAATAAAAAGATACATTCCTATTTAGGTACATTTCTATTTATGTGGTGTTCAAAATTCTACACTGAAATGCAATTTACATTTTGCTGTTACAAATTTATCTATCAAAATCTGTGTCAAAAGCACTATATTGGAATTGTAGAGCTCACTTTAGTATGACCAAGTAGTGTGATAAAACCATTCGTGGGGAACGTCAATGTTCTATTGACCGGAATCACTCAGTATTAATGACAGTTGCCAGTTAATAGACATAATTCGCAGCAAAATGTAATTAAAGTGAAAAGCGGTGTCAGCTTTAGTTATTACTCGTAGTACTGCCACAGGTATTGATTTAGTTCTTAACGTACAGTTGGCAGGAAGTGACTTTGAAATTTCACTTAATTAAATATAGTGGCCCAGGCAAAAGGCACTGACTATTTTAACGTCGGCTTTTGGTTTTTAAACTTATTTTCTGGAATGTTTTCCTCTATTACTTTAAATAGTTCACTGCGATAGCCATTAGTTTTACTTCAAAAAGAAGAAGTAACTTCAGGGTCACTTCCTACTTTACCGAACTACGGAAAGCTTTCGAGGCCAACGGAAAACTTAAGTTTGCGTAGTAAAGTCCAATTGTTTGAGCTTTTAAAGCTTTTTTAATGAAAGTTCGACTCGCACTACTTAAAACCAGGTACTTACCTGTTTTTAGGGTTCCGTAGCCAAATGGCAAAAAACGGAACCCTTATAAATTCGTCATGTCTGTCTGTCTGTTTGTCTGTCTGTCTGTCTGAAACTATAAGAACTACACTGTTAAAAATTGGTAAGTAGATGTATTCTGTAAAACGCGTTAAGATTTTTGCACAAAAATAGAAAAAAAAAAAACAATAAATTTTGGGGTTTCCCATACATAGAACTGAAACTCAAAAAATATTTTTTCATCAAACCCATACGTGTGGGGTATCTATGGATAGGTCTTCAAAAATGATATTGAGGTTTCTAATGTCATTTTTTTCTAAACTGAATAATTTGCGCGAGAGACACTTCCAAAGTGGTAAAATGTGTGTCCCCCCCCCCTGTAACTTCTAAAATAAGAGAATGATAAAACTAAAAAAAATATATATGATGTGCATTACCATACAAACTTCCAACGAAAATTGATTTAAACGAGATTTAGTAACTAGTTTTTTTTTTAATACGTCATAAATCGTAAACCGCAAAAAACATCGATCAAAGTTACAACGAACTACAAGAACTTTTATATTATGTTACTTGCTGCTACGGAACCCTTCATGGGCGAGTCCGACTCGCACTTGGCCGCTTTTTGAAGCTATTGTAATCCAGTGAACTTTAATAATTAACTTCAGATAGTTGATGTTTTAAATATCTCATTGGCTTTTTCACCTGGGATTTTCGCCTGGCATTTTCACCTGGCATTTTTTATAGTTTACTCGCGCTCTGCCCGTGACTTTATCCGCATTTTCCGGGATATGTTATTTTAGATCTAAGTCTACCTGTATGCTAAGAACAGTCAAACCTGGACAAGTCAGAAATGGGTAAACGAGAAAACTCCACTAGTGAGAATAATTATTATCAGGTCCTGTCATTTTGCCTCCTTAAAACCTTAAAAAGTGACAAATATAAACCTGCATGTGACAGTCGTTTTTTCACTTGTGAACCTGAAACTGAGATTGCTACTTGCCTGTATCTCTTTAAGCGACAGTAAAACGTATTTAACATTTGCTATTTACTTATTACTCATTCAGAAATGTGCGTCTGTAATTGTTTTCTTCTGGCTCGAGGAACTCGTATTCTATTCAAATTGCCAGATGTAGGTACCGACTTATTTGTCAAGTTTACTACAGTCAGTTGATATTATTGATTGCGACGGAAGTTCCTGCATTTACTCATAATGTCCAATCGAAAAATCAATGTGTTGTCTTTGAGTGATAAACTCTTGTTTATCTCCAATACATTCAAAGCTAAGAAGCTAAACACGAGACGCTAAACAAATTTTATTTACACAAAGATGCTCAGAAAGTAAAAATAGGAAATCCAATATAAAAATGGAAATAAATTTTATATTTTGTTTAAGATTATAATTTGCGGTATTTTTATAGACCTCTGTAAATGAGAAAGACCTCTCCTATACCTCTGTAAGCTAGAAACTCGGGTTAGTGAGAAACCTTTATAAGAGAAAAAGATACCGCGGTCCCTTGAGCTCTCACTTATCCAGGTTCGACTGTAAATGTAAGTCCATGTCAATCCTCAAACTAATTATTTCACGTCACCGGAATCAATTAGTTGTTTCATCTAAAATTACAGTAACAAAATATACGGTATTTAATTTTTAATTTTACCGCTCTGATTTTACCGCTAGTAAAACAAAAAAATCTCACGTGTACGTATGTACAATTTTCCAAATTGAGTACGTCGAATTCACGCATTAAAATTTTTTGAACCAACGAATTTGTAAAAAGTTGAACTGAATGCTAATCGTTCCAAAAAGTAGCCAGGCTTTTCAAATGTTTAGTAATAAAAAATTTCGAGTATTGCACTCCGAGCCTCGTAAAATTGTATCGCCAGCTTAGCTATAAATTAGTTTGCGAACTAATAAAATAAATCATTCGCGCCCACAATAACAGTTGTTCAAACGTGGAAATTGCTATTTCACCAGATTCTGCAGATTTTATTTCTACAGCTAATCGCTGAAAATTTAATATCTAAGTGTCAGTAGGAACAAATAATTTATTAGAAAGGTTTTATATTTATAACCTTTCATCGATAGTGGATAATAAGAGTAAATAAAATTTTATCTAAGCTGTGATTACCTATCATTTTTTACTTATTTAAATGCAATAGGTACTGATTTACGTATAGAATACGCCACAATAATCAAATAGTTAATATAAGACATCGAATCTGCCACATAAATATTACTACAGGAATTGAACACAGAACCCCTAATTTCCAAAGCAGAGTCACTGACAACTAAGCTAAAAGGTCAGCAATCGTCATTGGTCTTCATTGGTATTGATTTATGTTACAACACAATATAGAAAAAGTACTGATATATTTTATTGGGCAAATAGAGTAAGTTAACTCGACTAAATTCGTGAACACTCGTAATGCCTGGGAAGTAGAAGTTTTGAAGTGAAACTTGTGGTATGCAAGAAGTTCCTAACACTTCAATAGAGTGATGCTGGTATAGCGTATCCATTAGTGGATTTCCACATTATACAAACACTGGTTTTGAAACGATTTTTCTAATCATCTCGTCACCAAAACTTTAAAACTAAAAGTCACACAAGCTTCGTCAGAATTAAGTATAATTTAATAAGTACTTAGTAACATTAGACTTACAATAATATCGTGTACAATTTTTTAACTATACATTTCGTTAATATTTTTGGTCCAAATTTATTTTTTTCACTAAGTCTAATAAGTAAGTATATTAGTAAGTAAGAATTAATAATCGGCAGTTAAAACTGAGATATTACATGTGTTAAATTTTTTGTGTATTCTGTGTTGGTGGTCCATAATTAAATAAATAAAAGAGGCCCTTCCAATTCAGTTCAAGCGAAGGGACTATTCCTTATGCCGGTTTATTGACTACCTTTCGAGCGAGGTAAAGTCAGCAAGTTTCTTAAAGACGGTACACCACCCTCTTTAATTTAACGATATAACACGAAACGTTGCCTCGTGTAAATTTAAAGTAAATTATTCGTAAGGTAAATATGCTCTTTCTATGACTGTATTTTCCGAATCAAAGCTTCTTTTGCGGAAGGTGAGTGATAAATGTTTTTCCCTGAAATTGAAGCGTATTTAATTCTGCGTACGATCCCAAATGGAACCTTCAATGGATCTTTCAGTGTTCCAATTCAGTTCAGAATAAGGATAAATTTTAATATTCTCTTCATCAAAAGAGATCTATTGTGGTCGCGAAAAAAGTTCTTTGCTCAATAGATATGTAAGTACTCCCTTTTGTTTATCTTCTAAAAGGTTTCTATATTAAATAGCACTGATGGGAATAAAGCTGCTATTGTCTGCTGCCAACATAAACTGATCTTACACATGCAGTAGGTTTTAACCTGTGTCGCGGGTGGCATGGACGACACATATAACACATCACAATAACACCCATAACCCGAGTACAAATAATTATCTGTCACATAAATATCTACCCTGCCCAGGAATCGAACCCGGGACCCGTCGCGTCGCAGGCAGGGTCGCTAATTTCTTTTTTTTACTAATACTGAGTACCAACTATGAAATCTAACTTAGTAAGTTTGATACGGACTAAACGGATGTCCTATAATTTTTTTACAAGTATAGGCTTAAACATCTCTTCATACGTATCAAACTAGGAGTCGGATTAAAGTAAGAATAAGCTCAACGTGTATGGTATTAAAGGCGAAAACAGCGTGACGTTTTGCTGAATGGCAATGTTTCTTTGACTATGTTTCCCTGTCAATGGGAGTTTCTGTAACTTTTACCCAATTTTACTTTTGATATTACCCTAATATGATTTTAAAACATCAGTGAATACTCATCGAAAATGGTTCAGCTACTCCTAATATTAGTGGGAATAATGACACTATTATACAGATAAAAATTTAAGATATTATTTTAGTAGTTTAATAAATTTACATATGTATTTTGTTTGTTTCATACTCCCACCAATGTTTTTCTAAAAATATTCCATGCACGTCGATATCGATCAAACGATCCGTTGTTGTTTATTATAATTTAGGAAACAAATATAGAAACAGGCACATAATGGCATAAAAAGTAATTGTCAATTACTAAACGCTAATTCGTTATACATTGCTGTATTTAAAAAAAGCTTTAGTTTTTTTTCTAAAGTCCACAGCAGTGTATGATAAAGTAGTCTTTGAATTCCAGAAAATATATTAAACCCTTTAATTAGATTCTCTATCAGCTTGCATAGGGAAAGATTAACACTTGTCGTTTTACCCTCAGTCGCTTTTACCCCACATTACTTCAAATGCTATTGGGTTACGTAACATTACAAATAAAGTTTTAGTAGAACACTTAATAACATTGGGCTGCCCGAATTTCAGTTTTATGCCTAAAACTTCTGTTCGAAACGAAACCATGTAACTTCGTAAGGAAATATTTGGCTAAAGAAAGAAGAAAGCGGTAATTTTGTGCGTATATTTTCAGAAGTTGTTTTTATATTTCCAAAGAAATTTAACAGCTGTTGTTTTGCTGATTTCAATTCCGTTTAGTAATATTTTACTATTGAGATGTAGTATAATCATAACTGAGTATTTATCTTTCATTTAATTCAATTAATGATTATTGAGTAAGTATTCGATTACTGGATCGATTTCGACCAATGAGATTGTGTGTTTAAAAATAATTTCAACCTATTTACTATCCTTCATGCTGTCCGACGACCTTCGTATTATTTCTAAGTCTCCGATATGACCAAATCACTTACTTTATTACTTACATTTCATGGTTAATTTTGGTCACATGTTGTTTGACGGTTGGATTTACTCACAGCCCTAACAGATAGTTTTAACCAAATGATATTATTATCCTTAGAAACCGGCTGTAGGAGCTTCGATCATTACTTATCAAGGTGCATCGAAGAGATTTTGGCGGGGACTCTTCGGGGGATCTATAAAGTGCACTAAGACTTGGACTTTTCTCAAACAGTCAAATGTTCTAGATGACTGACAATATGTTAATACGAAAATATTAAAAAGGACTTTTAGGACTTTAGGACTTAGTTTACAATAGTTTTAATCGGATAATTTTAAGTCTGAGCAAAGCCTGACCGTAGTACATCCTAAAGTAATTCTAATTCCTACTGGATCGTATTTCAAACAGGGTACAGAACTCTATTGTTAGAACTGCTGGCCAACTAATCACGTGACCACAATAATTTCAGCCCGTTCAAAACGAAGCAAGCGGCTAATTCAAAGCTATTAGCCGCGGCAAATTGCTCAGTGTTTGAGTTAAAAGGAATTGGAAATGCGTGGAACACTAAATAAAGCTCTGATAATAATACCATTTCAATAGAATGATTGATTTATTAAGTCCTGATACCGGGCGAGACTTTGGACAGAGAACGTAATTTGAATTAAAATTTAATCATTAAATTGCTTTTTGTTTTAAATTAAAAATACATTATCTCTCAATCAGATACTAATACGAAGACAGCTTTGTCGTTTAAAAATAAGTTGAAACTGAGTGATAAAAGTCGTATAATCTAATTAAGAGAAAACTCGTTTCCATTGCCTCTTAATCGAGTACGAGTATTTCGTATTTCGAAATTGTAAATTTAACGAACAAAACTTTTATCTACTCACGTTCACATCACAATGACGTTCCTTTTATCTTGTAACATGATGAGATTTTAGCTCCTTGCTGTGAGTGTCGGCAATGTTTCGCGTAAAAGCCCACTTCAAAAGTAAATTCTATTTAGGAGGTTTTAGTCAAGAATTCCGGGTTAAAATTGTTTAATAGTAAAACGTTTTGTTACACTACAGTGTCACCTGTTACATTTTATCCATCTTCTTGTCTATCATTTTATAACTTTCAAGAGCTATATTGCATTGATAAAAATTTCACAAAATTTTGTAACAAGGTGTAATACAACTTCTGAGTAGATTTTTTTATAAACTTGTTAAATAGTTACATCTACCCAAGTGACTTATAATATGTAGGTAGTAACAGGTAGACAGGTACGTACAGATAATTACTTACTTTTGCATTGTATTTCGTTAATTTGAACCGAGAAGTGATTAAAATAACGATCCGAAGAAACCCAAGGTTTTACAATCTATAACAAAGCTAAGAAGTCCTTTCACCCTTCTATTTCCACTTGCAGTGATGTGAAGTACACTCGAGAACGATAATTTTGTGTTAGGTACCCGATTGAATATTGTAGAGTTCGTTGCACATTAATTTCAATAAAATTTTAATAAACAAACCCATACATACAAACAAACAGACATAATTATACTCATACATACATATACACATAAAATGTACATAATACTACGAATACGTATGTGCATTTCGAAATCCACATTACATTCGATAACGATGATAAACGTCTTCGATACAAGTTCTTCGATTTTAACATTGGACTTCATTGTATTATGAGTCAACTTCCTACTAATATTTTAAATGTGAAACTTCATTATGTATGTTTTTACTAAACTACTGAACTGATTTCCGTGAAAAGTACATAGGGTAGACCATGATTTAGAATTAGATACTGGTTACTTATTATACCGAAAAACGCGGGCAAAGTTGCGTGCAGAGCGGTAGTATAAAATATATAGAAAATGGATCCTATTCTGCAGTTCACGACCGTACACAATTCCGTCATTAAATCCTACTTCACTTTACAGCTATAACATAACGATGAAAGTTCGAATGTCGAACGACCCAGTATCATTTGAAAGTTATACCATTAATGTCTTTATCAAATTGCAACTATCTGTATTTAGTTTCTCTTCCTTTAAAGTATTAGTTTAACTAATATATGGGAATAAAATAAAATCTCCAAGGCTTGGTTTGGTTTAGTTTTAGTAAAGTCGTTTGACTTTTCCGAATTTTCTAGACGAAAAGTTTTGAAATGTAGTGCGCGCATAAAGTTCGATGACCCAGTAACGGAGACAACTTAATTTATACTAATAATACATTCTAGTTGACCTAAGCTATATATATGGCAAGTAATAAAAAAAAACATAACTTAAACATTATTTAATTTAATAATTTTCTAAAACATTACTGAATTGGACAAATCAATAAGTGTTTCATATATTATTATGGTTCGACTACCATAAAAAATAATTATTATGATTTTAAACTTGTGCCATCGAAGAATCCAATCTTATAAATTCAAGCTATTAGTAATCGTGATTATTGTAATAACTTAGAATGTTAATTGGTTTAAAAATCGCGAAACCTCCATTTAAAATAAATAATTCAAAACAGACTGAAAATACTAAGCGAACATAAATGAGAAGAACAGGTTGGAATAGCTTAAATAAACAAGTCCTTAAACTCACACGGCCGGTTGACAGCGTCCAAATTGTCCCATCGCACGAAATGTGTTTACACGATGTTAGTGTTACGTCACAGCTGTGTTTTCTAAGCCGAGTCCACGTACACGGCACAAGTAAATAAAAAACTCTCACACTGCTAACATTATGACATGAACAAGCAGTTAAATCATGAGTGTTCTTCCACTGGTCGAGATTTATAAACGCTACATACTCATAACACTTAAGGACTTCCTGTGTCGTGGGTGCCATTTGACCATAATTTATAAGACGAAAACATATAAATTTGCACGTCAGTACCAATACTAATAGTTACAAAGTAATTGTATATCTGAGATGTAATACCAGTACGCTGCCATTATTCAGCAAGGTGGACAACGAACAGGAGATTAAGTGCTTCTGACTGCGTAGACGCCCGTCATTCATACGCAAATAAATTTTTGCTTCTTTGCAGTTTGTATTAAGTCTCACTGTCCACGCGCGCCTCATTTTACGATTGCATGCAAGCTGCATAATGAAGTTATAAAAAAGGTTTTTTTTTGTATAATTAATTACTTAAGATTTTGTTGTAATTATTGTATATATTTAAGAAGCTATGATATGAGTTATAAAAAAGTAAAATCAAAAATATTTTTTTATTTTTACCAAGAAATCACCAAATAATTATTGTAGTTATATGAAAACTCTCATAATGATTTAACATTTATTTAATGAGAATAGTGTTTAGTAAAGTAGTTATTTACATATAATTTGTCTTTACATCTAACTATATTTATATTAAGCCAGACAGCTAAATCTCAGCTCACAGTCAAGAACAATAATGATCCTAACTAACAATGCAGACTATAAATTATCTTCTGCAGACGTCTCGTAAGAAATGAATATACAAGTTTAGATTACTACTTATTATTCTAGTGTCTAGACTAACAGGGCTTGTACACGTGTGGGTTAACGAGCCACAGCCTAACAAAGTCTAATACAGTCAGCCAACGAAGTTGTGGTTAAACTATTGACAGGCTAATTGTGTGGCATGTATCGTTCTTGAGAACACTTGAGAGTTTAAACATCTTTGGTGACTAGAAGGGCTATAATATAAACATAATTTTACGGTTCCTTTTTGATGTACCATCCTTGGTGATTGGTTTTTACGGTTTATGTATGTTTTTTGAAAAAAATAATCGACTTCATAGAAATAGTCATTGAAAAAGGACCACGGAAATTGTTGCTGGATATTATATCGCATTAAGTACACCTATAACATTTGCAAAGATTCTTTCTATTGACAATATGGGAGAGACAATCTTTCAGATAACAAAAATTAAATAGGTTTAAAAAAAGCAATTCTGAGTTAACAAACATACAGCTAAATTGAGAACCTCGTTTCTTAAACTTCGTTATAAATACGTTAATGCTCGACAATTAAGTACCTAGTACTTAAGTGGCTATAAAGTCTAAATAAGCGCACGAAATTGATAAATATCTGTTTATTCTCCTCTTGAAAACTTCCACATTATAGGTAGATCGGATCACCGACGCCACCAAGGTGCACAGTGCTAACAGTGGCACGTAAATGACAGACGAAGCAAACCACGTCGTTTGTACTGTCGAGATGTCTATGGGAAGATGCTATTACTTCCCATGTAGCACAACTGTTTGTCGGCGGTAGTATTTTTATACCGTTTTATTGTACAGTGCCCACATAGCAATATTTTCCAGGAAAAAATAGCCAGTTTTTTTCAGATTTTACGCTCAACCTTCGCAAAGTTCTTACAATTATTAATAAGGAGATACATTAATTACGATTAAATTAAATTATAACATTATTTTTATCATTTTATCGTCATCAGTTTATGAAGTAAATAAATTATTATTTAATTATAAATAAGGCCCAAGCACACTTAACTGTGTTCGACTGTGGTCGTATCCCAAATCATTAAGCAAAATATCTGACTCCATTAGTACAAGGATTGTGATAATTAAAATTATTTCTAACACGTTCGATGTTAAATGCGTACGTAGTAAAGAAAGATATCTTAGTAAAGTGCACTTGCTTTGAAAGACCAGACAGACGCAGAGATGCTTGTCTGCCTTTGTATGTCATACCAACTAAGCCTCTTGGAAGAATACTGGCCCATATTTTATGAAACAAGGAAACTGAGTGTCTCGACTCAGCTGAAACAACTTTGTTACGAAATTAATTACTTTATTTTCGTTTGAATTTGGCGGGATTTTCGCGGAAGATGCTGCGGTGACATTGAACGACCAAATGTATATTTTATAGACTTATCCAGAGTTTTCAGAGATTACGGGTGATAGATTATTGAAAATGCCCGTTAGACTTAATATAAAATGCAGTTAAGATTAGAATGTATAACATATACATCGATGAAATGTCACAGAAAGTTTCTTTAGGCCGGTAATGTCGAAGTCGCGTGTTTGATCGTAACGTCAATCTTTAATGTTAGTTTTGTAATTTTGTTAGGGTGAGCCCAAACGTGAGCTAGTGCGAGGGTGTAGTGTAGATCCTCAACAAGTAAAAGTAGAAAGGTAGACTCAGGGCGGGGTAGGAGATTATTGAATCAGGAACAACTCAGATTCTTCAAGGTATTGTATTGATTTAAAATACACAGAATCATAATAAATTAAATACGCACTGTTACGGCTATAAAAGGCAATAAAAATATCCAAAATAAAAAATAAAGTATGTACATCGTTCCCGATGGGAACCCAGCTGACAGAGGCCATTTTTTCTTTTAAAGCCAAAATGTCATTAAGTATTTAAAAAATTATGAGTAAAATGCATCTGCCAGCCAAGGAGTATTGAACGAGGTATTAGTACACCTCGTTACACTGTCAGTCGCAAAAAATGAGTCATGTGCATTGGGTTTCATACTAAAGTCCTGTTTGTACCTCATGGCGACGCAAAATGAGTTTAGACTTTAGTATAAACCCGAATCATTTTACACGACTGACAGCTCAAAAAATAAGCTCGTTTGGCTTCATCCTTAATGTCAGTTTTGTAATTTTGTTACTCGCTCCAACTGTCACGAATTAATCCTTAACGATTGTTTAAACAGTAACCTTTAGATTTAACTTTTAATTGATAAAGTTTGACGGAAGGCCCTATCCGAACGGGAATTTCTTACCTACCAACGGGGAAATGGACCATTCATTTGATGGTATGTCACCATAGTTCATTGATGGCGGTATTAAAGGTTTCACCGATAAATTTTACTGGTCAAAAAAGAAGCAGTATGATTGTTAAACGAGTTAAAAGCCATATTAAGCTAGTATTCGTTTACTTTACAACGATCCGCGGTTAACGTGTATGATGGGATGCTTTAAGACTTTGATTGACTTTGATTGACAAAGACTAACCATCGTAGAGTCAACTTACCCTGATGATTATGTTGGTATATACTTTTAGTTATTGTGATGCATGTTTCTGTTATAGGAGGGAGGGAGGTGCCACGCATGTCTTAAAGTACCTATACGAGTATACCATCATGCAATACATCATACATCTCAACCGTGTATTGTTGCAAAGTATACTAATACTAACTTAATAACAATAGATTTAATATCTCAAAAGCATATTATGTAAAATTTCACTTCGTTAGGTTATGAGGAATTATCTAATGAGATTTGCAAGAATTGACTCATACAAACTGGGTAAGCCAAATTTTATTTGTTTAAAAACTAGCAACTAAGCCATGTTTATACAAAACCATGAAAATTTCAGAATAACTTTCCTAATTTTGTTAAACTATAGATACCAAACAAAAATCAAAGAAATTATGTGATCAAACAAAAAATAAAAAACAGCTCTGCTATGTTTTTGCCTTTTATAACCTACAGCTCCCTTTACTTATCTTACTCACTGGCCACATAAAAATATTATGAAAAATATTAAAGATATTTCCAAGAATCATTTCACTGTACCATAATAAAGATGGAGAGAAAATGTCATTTAAAAGCACAGATTTTTCCCGCTTTTTCCTTGAAAGAGGTGGAAATTGTGACAAGTGGTGGCTGTCAACTTGCCGCGCCAGGTCATACGGATGAGCTCTTGAGTTAGACCAGGAGCAGTGTTTGTAATTTTTTTAAATCATTATTCGACTCACATTAATTAAGACGGGAGGGCGCTGCCATCGCGCTGTCAACAGTCTTAGTAACGCGGCTCCGTGTTTTTCACTTGCTAAAAATATTTAAAGTGAAGTTATTGATATTTACCAGTGCTATATTTTGAAATAATTGCAAGATATTAATGGCCAAATAATCAACAAGTGCAAAAACAGCAAGAAAACGAAGAAATAGTGCGAAATAAGTACGAGGAGAAATGACAATTTTACGCATAGATACGTAACGAAAAATAATTTGGATTATGTTTAAGCAGTTTCTTCATACAAGAAAGGAAGTATATAACCAACGATTGCCCAAAACCGTGAGTGAATCCGAATTGCAATAATCATAACCTCCAAAACAGAAGACTGATTGGTATTATATTACACGTATTACATCACAAGCGCCATCTATCGGCAAGCGGAAAAATTAATACAATATGTAACGTCGTGTGTCACCATCGTGCATCGATCAACACTCTCTGAAAAGCGCCATCTAGTACAGAGTAGCTAAGCAATTCCACTAACGCCATCTAATACCAAGTTGCAGATAAGACTTAAATCTTACCGTCTAGCCCGCCAAGTAAACAAGAAAATGAATAGCAAGACGAACAAATTATCATGTACAAAATGTCATCGCGAAATTACTTCTAGACAATATTTAACGTGCGTGAAATGCAACCAAACATACGATCTAGCATGCTCAAATATTCCTGATAAGAGGTCATATAGCTTGATGACAATAGAACATAAAACGAAATGGCACTGCACAGCCTGCACCACCCAACACAGCAGCCCCAATGTAACCTTGCGAAAACAATCAAAACATACTGATACAATTGATACTGATGACTCGAGCACTGAACTAACAAATGAAAACCAAAGCATCTACGGAGATACCATACATTCACCCGCCAGTGTCACACAACTGCAAAGTGACTCTACACAAATTTTAGAACAAATTAGCCAGCTATTAGAAAATAATAAAAAAGAAATACTTTCTCAACTGAAAACTGACATAAAATATTTAATCCAAGATGAAATTAAGCAGTCAATGTCAACTATACAAAATGAAACAATTGGTCGCATAAACAACGTAGCCTCAGAACAAAAAAACCTGGAATTAAGAATCGAAAAGCTTACAAAGAAAATAGAAGACTTAGAAATACAGTGCAACCAATTGAGTGAAAATAGATCGGAAAATTTAAATTTAAATTTAAATTACAAACAGAACTCTACGTTTATAGATATCAGTAAAAAAATAGTGCTATACGGGCTTGATGAAGCAAGACAGGAAAACGAGAGCGAACTCTATAATAGTATAGTTACCATTTTCTATGAAAGAATGAACGTTAACCTAGAAGGGTATATAGAAGAGGTAACCAGACTTGGTAGAAAAGGTCACCGACGACCAATAGTTATTGAGCTAATAAGCAAAAGGATGGTCAATTACTTACTTCGCAACCGCCATGCTTTTTTGAGGTCTGGACTGGTTGTAACAGAATTTCTCGACCGCGAGTCTCTACAAAAAAAGAAGGAACTGGGCAAAGCCTTAAAACAAGCAAGACAACAAGGAAATCATGCAATAATCAGAGGGAATAAATTAATAATAAACGGAAAAGAACATGACCCGAAATGCGCCATCGAAATTAGTAACAATACGAGTATAACATCCGAACACCCGACCACACAGCATAACTTACAAAAAAGCTCGCAACGTACGTTACCCATGGACGCCAGCACTAACAATGACTCCAGGAAAAAAACAAACCATTCCTTTCGAAAACAACTTTAGTATTATGGTACTGAATATACAAAGCATAAAAAATAAAACGGACCTACTAGAAACCGTACTACAGAAACAAAACTACCAGGCGATATGCCTAACCGAAACTTGGATAATGGAAAATCAACATAAATATATACAAGTGGATGGATATGATACATCAGTAGCCTTCTGTAGACGAGATCATAGAGGAGGAGGCGTAGCTATACTCCTACAGAATGGAATTAAATTTAAAACACGACAAGATTTGACAGACTTGTCGGTAGAGTTTGTTGTAGAATGTTGTGCAATGGAAACAACCGACTTACTCTTAATCACCATATACAGGACAGATCGCGAAATCGATAAATTCTTCGAGTTCCTAAGGCATTTGCTTACGAAGATAACATTAAACAGCTATAACAAACACTGCATAATTACAGGAGACTTCAATATATGCGCTATAAAAAATAATAACAACTACAAGAAGCTGGTGAACGAAATGCTGGAACATAACCTCCACCAAATAGTCAACACACCGACCAGAGTGACCAAAAACAGTTCAAGCTGCATCGATCTACTATTTACAAATATAAAGAACTCTACTTTGTCAGTGCAAGACCTGGGACTGTCGGATCACAAATCACTGTTATATAACTATAAGCAACTACCACAACGACAAAATAAGCAAATATACACGGAAAAGAGAATTTTCAGTGAAAAAAAACATGAAATTGTTCAAAGAGGAGCTTGGTAACATAAATTGGTGCGACATAATGTCACACACAAATTGTATAAATAAAAACTATGACATTTTTCACGCCACCCTGCAAAGAATTTTAAACTTGCGCATCCCCAAAAAATCAATAAAAATACAAAATAAATCAAAAAATTCATGGCTAACAAAAGGATTAAAAATATCGTGTAAACATAAAAGACACCTTCGAATTTTAATAAACCAAACTAACAATAAAGTTCTAAAACGTCATTCCAAACTATTTACAAAAATATTAAAAACAAGTATAAAAATTTCAAAACGAATCCTAATAACAAAAAAAATGAAATCATCAAAAAATAAAGTCAAAACTATGTGGACAATAATAAAGAGAGTTACATCTAAACAAAAAAATAAATATCATGAAAACATAAAACTAAAAATTAACAACCACCCCGATGAAAGTCCCCACTTAGTAACAAAGACATTTAACCAATATTTTGCCTCGGTAGGAAGCTCTTCCCTGCTACAACAAAACCAAGTAATATCCACCCCACCACAGGGATACCCTGTGATAACACCGGCCGTCAACTCATTGTTTCTGTACCCAGTAACCGAAAACGAAATCAGAACAATAATACGTAGGCTCCCAAATAAATTTAGTAGTGGCATAGACGATATCCCTTTAATACTAATTAAGGTTTGCATACAAGAGCTAACACCTCCCTTGACGCTACTCATAAACCAATCGTATAATGAAGGCACGTTCCCAGATAAGCTCAAAATAGCAAAAATAAAACCTATCCTAAAAAAAGGCGGGAAACCGGATGACCCAGGCCAATATCGCCCTATAGCTCTACTTCCTGTCATATCTAAGGTTTTTGAGAAGACAATGACAAATCGGATATATAATTTCCTTGAAAAATATCACATCCTGGACTCAAATCAATACGGCTTTCGTAAAAAACGCTCTACAACGCTAGCTGTGTACAATTATGTCCAGGAAATATTGATTTACATTAACGATAAGCACTATGCAGTAGGAATCCTTCTCGATATGTCTAAGGCGTACGATAGGGTTTCACACAAAATTCTTCTGGATAAATTATACGGAGTAGGTATCCGAGGCAACGCACACAAATGGATGCAATCATATCTCACTGACCGCAAGCAACTCGTCCAGATAGAACATCGTGACGATAGGACCGGTGAGTTGACGACCCCAAGCTCAGAGTTAATAACAATAAACAGCTCTATTCCACAGGGAAGTGTGATAGGATGCATCCTATTTCTAGTCTATATAAATGACCTGCCTAAAATTGCTAACACCCATTGTGTCCTGTTCGCCGACGACATATCTCTTCTATTCAAATGCAATAAAATCGATCACGATAGCATTACTACAATCACAAATACATTCAACACGGTTAAACTATGGCTTTCAGAACATAATTTGATTGTTAACGAAAATAAAACAAAAATAATCCAATTTAAACCGTACAAAAAACACCCAATGGATCTGACGCAAATTCTAAACACATTACACATAGAAGAGACTAACACTTTCAAATTACTCGGTGTAACCTTGGATACCCATTTGAATTGGAAAAAACATATAGAAGAAATAAAACTTAAACTATCTAAATTTATATATGCATTAACTGTGTTAAAAGCTAATACAAATACTCAATGTGCTCTGTCCGCATACTATGCCTATGCCTATGCCTGGCTACGGTATGCAGTGCTTATGTGGGGACACAGCACAAATGTTCATGATTTGCTTACCAAACAGAAAAAAATGCTACGGATTATATATAAAATAAAGCCCAGAGATTCGTGTAAACCTCACTTCGTCAAAGAGAATATTCTTACCCTCCCGTCAATATACATACTAGAATCAGCTATGTTTGTTAGACAAAATATAAATAGTATATTCGAACGAATATTCGGCGAAATAATAATTTAATCATCCCGGTATCACGACTACACATGTTTAGACAAAGTCTGCAATATCAATGTGTGCAAATATACAACAAAATACCAAAAGCGCTTAAAATAGAAGAATCTGATAATGTATTTAAAAATAAACTAAAAACTATTCTTATAAATAAGGCTTATTACACAATAAAAGAATTTATGGAAGACAAACACATATTTAAAATAAAAAATTAAATTTATTCAAAATTAAATGACGACAATTGAGAAAATAATATAATGTATGCTAGATTAAATTAGATTAAATTAATGAAATTTGACGTTATTAATAATTAAATTAAAATACCGTAACACATTTTATCTATTAATATAATTTAATTCATGGAAAATAATTAGTCTATATTAAATAAGCAAGATTAATGCAGCCTCTCCCTTGTCTCAAGTTGCTATGCCTAACAAGGTGCATGTGTCTATTGTATTTATGTTCATATTGTATGTAATGTAATGTAATGACATGTGTTATGCAATAAAGAAATTATGAATTATGAATTATGAATTAATTATATTTTCATGTAACTGAGAAAGATTGCTAGTATTTCCTAAAATTTAATTAAACAAATTTTATTGGCTGGGAGTGGCCTTGAACTGACCCAAATTAATGTCGTAAGAGGCGTCAGAAGTCGGCCGACTTTGTAGTAGCAATCCGCGTTGGGATTATTCCATTAGTGTAGATATTATTAATTCATTAATATTTATTAGTATCTCAGCTTAAATAAGTAATAGAAATGATTCACAAGTACAATTAAATAGGTTACGCGAATAAATGACATAATTATTAATAGTTAAAGTTACATACTTTTTTTATAACATTCCGTCTCATTAATAGGCGCATTTAAGTACGGGAAATGTCGCATAACAAAATTATCCACTGAATTTAAATGACGAATGAATTAATAATTTTATGGATTATCGAACACTAATGGAACGGTTATTTACCAATGCAATTCAAGAGGACCTGAATTCGTAATTGTAAATAGCGGACAAACTAGCAGTTGTGATACCTGATGTCAACCGGTGGTCATCGTTACCCATGAACATGAAGTTTCTTGCCTTCTTCTGCTGGAACCACTCACAGTAGAAAGTCGTAACGATGGCGAAAGTCAATTGACTTTCAAAATGAAGTTGTAAGAAACCGAATCCTAATAAAAATGTTTCACTTTGACTTCGATATTAGGAACAAGCGCCCTCGTGCTACGTACACATAAACACCTTTCAAAGACACGAAAACTATGATAAAAGTGATCTATAAACACTGCTCCTATTTGCGCTTATTTTTAACCCCGACACAAAAAAGGGTGTTATAAGTTTGACGTGTATATGTTTGTGTGTCTGTTTTCGGCAACTTAGGTCCTAAACGAATGGACCGAAATGCGTTTTTTTGACGTGATAACGTCTTATAAATCGACGAACACCGATTGACGACGACAAAAAGCGATAGAGAGGCACGATCGGCCCAAGCGTTGGCTTGTGACTAATCTGTAGAATATTTTAAGCAAAAAAATATTTGAATTAACGACTGTAAATAAATGTTAATTTATCGAAAAAAACTGTAATTTTCAAGTAACTCTTTCTTTGTATTATATAAAATAATGATAATTCAGTGTTACCAAGGTACAGTACGGCCGACGTATCTTGTCGCGTCTGAACTTCGCGCGGAAGGCTGCGAAGTAACACAATTCGGCAATGCTCAGTACGCGGCACACGTTAGCATGTTCGTGTCGCTATCTCTGTCTTACTTGCGCTAAAGTTCGCAGAGCCTATGTTCAGATGCACCAAGATACGTCAGCCATACAGTACAATTACTGAATATTTATTCAGGCGTTTCAAGGTCATCAGTAGTAAATGTCGAGGGTTTTTTAAATTTTTAAATTTACTGTTATTCCTGTCCACGAATGATGTCAATTTGAGCGTTGCTAAAACACACTATGTATAGACTTAGGTATACTTATGTTGCGCCTCTATTGTGTCTAAAGTCTATACATTGTTCCGACTTCCGGGCCACTTAAACTAGTTAAACTCCATCACAAGCGCCCATTACCAGTTAAACGTGTTCTTGTGGAGTTAATTTGTCTTTGCACCACGGGCGGTAGCGTGATGTCGATACATGATACACAAACCATTAACTAAATCGTTCACTACACATACTTTAACACTGTGTAAATCTTTTACGTAGTTTGAGGGCAAATACGTAAATAGATAAACTACACATATCTTTGTAGTAGTCCTTTGTGTGGCATGGATAATATGAAATAAGTCATGACATGAGGGATTTGACTAATACCCACGGCCGAAAATCATTTTACTTCTCTCATAAAATTTCTCGGTGGATCGATTCACCAATCTCGATCAACAATCTCGGTAGTTTCGTAGTGTCGATACTGTCTAGTCTACGGAGTACTCAAAGTGAATATGTATGTGTAGGTTATATTATTATTGTAGGTTATATATTTATGTATGTGTAGGTTTATTTCTTTTAAAACATTTATGTTGAATAACCTTATGCTGGGTTGTATAGATATAAATTGCTCTATAAAAACTATTTTAACGAAAAAATGGGCCACCTGATGGTAGGTCGAAAAATAAAGCATTACCGACTGATTGCCAGTCATCTTGCCCCTCAGCGTGAATCAGCTGACTCACCGTGTTTCTGCTTGAGAGCCAGTTGTTTTTAACCGACTTCAAAAAAGGAGGAGGTTCTCAATTCGACTTTTTACTAGGTATAATTCAACTATTTACTGGGTATACCGACTTTGATGATTCTTTTTATGTTCGAAACCTGGTACGTGTCATAATTATGGGAATATTTTGAGCGAGTTCTGACGAGTGTTTTTTGAGTTATCCCTAATTTAATGAAGTCCATTACGACCAAGTCGACTACGATTTATTTGAAGTCGGTTATTTTTTTTGTAAAATTCAAATTATTCTTCTCTCTTTTCTAGGTTAATACATCGGTGTTGCTGATGTTCATGACTGATGATATACGTTGGAGAAGTGGGTGTTTTTGGATAATAATAATACAGTGGGCGTTTGCTTAATTTTAGCCAGAACACACAGGTTTTTCACTTGTTACTTTAATATGCGATTACAAGTGATACACATGGCTCTGAACAGATTATTATGTGACTCGAATAAGATAACCAATCACTAATCGAACGCGGTGAAGTCCGCTCAGCCTTGGAGGCTGTCTCCAAAGTGCCTGTTGGTGGCTGGCAAGTCAATAGCTCTCCTCGGTTATCCCGCTACCGCGTGTACTCCGAAATGGCAGTAGACAATTTGCATAGTGCTGCTATTTTCCAAATGCACCGAAGCTTGTTCCGGCTTTGCGTTCCATTTCATGATCTCCGACATATGTATAGTATATTCAATTACCATTTTGTTGCACGTCATTTTCGTTTATTTTTCAGTTTGTTTACTTTCAAGTTTGTAGACTGGTGCTTAGGTGCTTCTTCTCTGTCAAAGCGTAAAAATATTTTAAGGTTCAATCTAGAAGGCAGGTAAAAATTATGTGACGCACGATTACCAGTAGGATTTAACTTTTACGAGGTGTAACAGCAGATACTTTACTGACTGGCAGATAATATTTTTCTTTTTAATTTTAAACATCATGACTCTGGCTCCCTATGAAAAATGTATGTCTGTGAGACCTTCCGTCAGGATTGAGAGATGTTATTTCTGTAATAAGTTGTCTACACTAAACAAATTAAAATGTGTAAATTTTCAGCCGTATTGGGGCGGCTTAGAATACTAACCCCAATCCCACGCCGGATGGGTGTCGTAAAAGGCGACTAAATCCGGCCCGCTGTTGGCAGGGCCCCTCGAGGGATTATATTAGTAATACTGATTTTAATTATTAATTAATACCATTATTACTATTATTATTTCTCCATGGGGTTCGCCTGGATAGCTATCACCCTCGAGCATGAGTCAGCCGCCAAACGACTCGTCGTGTTCCGGCTGGGGGCTTGAGAGCCAGTTCTTTCTTTCTTTTTCTTCTCTCTTTCTTGGCCGGCAACGCATCGGTGATGCCTTTGGTATTGCTGATGTCCATGGGCGACGATAGCCACTTACCATCAGGTGGATTGTCAGCTCGTTTGCCGGCTATTTCCTTAAAAAAAATGTGTGCAATTCACACGTAGTAGAAGTGAAACCTTCAAAATTTTGGTTTTCAAGATAATGAGACGAATGTAAAATTTCGGGAAGATGATAATTATAGGTTTTTCTACTCTACTCCACTCCACTCAACCCCACCCCACCCCACTCCACTCCACTCAACTCCACTCAACTCGACTCGACTCAACTCTACTCAACTCAACTCCCCTACAATGCTTCCTATCTCACTTTAGAATTTATGTGTCTGTCTGTTTTTACTGGACAGTTTCGTTTCATCGAATTTCAAAATCACCCCCGTACTAAAGAAGTTTTCACTTCAAAACTATAAAAGCCCCTTTCTTTATAAAACAAATCCTTTGAGCTACGTGACAACAACGTGGGCAGTGATCTCCAGAACTACGGCATCTATTTAAAAAATCAATACATCATTTTAAATTTACATTAATCTTCATCATGGTCCTAGGTTATGGATATAATGTATGAAATCCTAACCCTTCTTTTGTTTTTTATTTATTTTTATTTAAATACAGTGAAAAATAGACAGAAATAGATAGATAGAAATTTTGTACAAAGTTACTGCATATTTATATCAGAAATCTCTTCCAGCACACCTAGAAATGGAAAGGTGATGTAAACCAGATTAGCGTGCACATTGTTTTTAACACATTAAAAATAACATCTTAACTTACGTTCTTGTTTTAATCTTTGACATAAAAATGTGACTTGTCCAAACTTTAACACGACTTACCCTAATGGTGCCACATATCGTAAGATCGTCTTAAGCCATGTCGGACTCCCTCACGGAAAAATTACATCTCTTGGGTTTGCGACTAACCCCTCCACCAATCTCCATCTATTCGTGATAGAGTATGCTCTAGATCTCCTCAAGGAGAAATACCCGTGGTCGGTAGTGGTTTATTAATGGGTTGAAGCCAGTTACCCCTTTAAAAATATCCAGAACAGTATTTCTGAATAAAATGCAATATAACATTTTGTTTCGCAACTAAATGAATTCCTCCGTACGGCTATCAATTGAGTCAACTTTATCAATAAAACATGAATAATATTTACTCGTATAGATGATTTTTAGGGTTCCGTAGCCAAATGGCAAAAGACGGAACCCTTATAAATTCGTCATGTCTGTCTGTCTGTCCGTCCGTATGTCACAGCCACTTTTCTCCGAAACTATAAGAACTATACTGTTGAAACTTGGTAAGTAGATGTATTATATGAACCGCATTAAGATTTTCACACAAAAATCGAAAAAAATTACAAAAAATTTTGGGGGTTCCCCCATACATAGAACTGAAACTCAAGAAATTTTTTTTTTCATCAAACCCATTCGTGTGGGGTATCTATGGATAGGTCTTTAAAAATAATATTGAGGTTTCTAATGTCATTTTTTTCTAAACTGAATAATTTGCGCGAGAGACACTTCCAAAGTGGTAAAATGTGTGTCCCCCCCACTGTTACTTCTAAAATAAGAGAATGATAATACTAAAAAAAATGTATGATGTACATTACCATGCAAACTTCCAATGACAATTGATTTGAACAAGATGTAGTATGTAGTTTTTTTAATACATCATAAATCGTAAACTACAAAAAACATCGATCAAAGTTACAACGAACTACAAGAACATTTATATTATGTTACTTGCTGCTACGAAACCCTTCATGGGCGAGTCCGACTCGCACTTTGCCGCTTTTTTTAAATCGTAGCCCTGACGAATAACGTATTTGTTGAAGTTATTAGTACAATTTTATTTATTGAATCTGAAGTATAGATTAATTATGTGATGAACTAGCAAAATGTAGATTTGAGTAGGTATTGAATGTGAAATATTGTTTCTTTTTTCAATTTAAATATGTTTTAATTAATAATTTAAATAACTCTAAATCTCAATCTAAGCCCATGTGTGTTAAATCGTAACAAAGGATATTCACACAACATTTAATTAATTAATTTCATAAATAAATACATCAACAAAGACGACAGTACTTTTCTGTGAATTGAATCTAATATAAAAACATTGACAATAAGCATTTTAATTTGAATTAATACTTAATATTAAGTAATATCAAAAAGTTGCGCATTTAATCATAAAGACACTAAATGGGTTTCACTAAGCGTTAAATTCGAAATCTATAAAATATAAACGGGGGCGTTAACACGATCTGGTCGTTAGGCGAAAGTACAACTGAAACGGTTCCATTTCATTTTACAGACTCCTTAGGGGACAGATAAAGTACGCCAAATTTTACATCGTTCAGTTGCACTAGGATCCAATTGTCGATAAGCTATACGATTGAAACTTAAGTTATTTTACGAGCATAATATCTATTAGTTGCTTGTACTGTAGTTGAGGGCCAATTTCAAGAGAGCAGAGTGGTGAAAAGAGTTTTGTAACCAAACAACCAGTTAAGCTTAATTAGCTTCGCTTAACTGGAGCTACTACATTAGTATGTATAGAAACAGTTCCGCGGGTGATTAAAATTTGTAAAAGGATATATTTTTAAATCCAATTAAGACGTTATGTAAAGAATTGGAGGAGGGGTTTTCGGCCAACCTAATTCAGATGTTTTCATCCCGAGGACCTCCATCATGGCTTAACGAGGAGGAGGACTTGCTCTAGGCCTCCTCTAGAGGAAAGACCCGTATTGGGCCATTAATGGGTTGAAAGCCATATTAACGAAACTTCTTGAGATACTAGAGTTCGAATGCAGTGTTTGAATGAAAATGTGGCTTCCAAGCCTTGTTGTTTGAACCAGTGAACCGATTTGAAAAATTCTTTCACTGTTGGGAAGCTACATTATCCCCGGTTGACTTAGGCTATATTATATTTCCAAAAAAAAATAGGGATCCTTAGTAAAACTCCAATAATGTAACCCAAGGTGTAAAAAATAAGAAAACCGAAGCAAAGCGAGGGTGGTTACTCGTACTAAATACTTTTAAGAACAAGCTTTTAAAATGTCGTGTTAGTGCTGTTGGCCGCTGAGCAGTTCCTTCGTCTGGAGCCAATGCTGAATGTAGTATCAGGCATACCATTATTATGAAAAAAGTATTATCATCGGAACCAAATCAATTAATATTTCCGAAGGATGAGAGGAAGTAATTATAAAATTATAATTCAGCTTACAAAATTTGAACTATACCTAATATTAAATGCTAACAAACTAACGAACAAAGCAATTAATTTAAAAGCTTGTTAATAGCGAGGTCTAATTGATAGCTTTCAAAACATGTCTGTGCTACTCTTCTCTCCGTTTCCCTAACGATTAAACAATTCGATTCCCGACAAATATATTATTTGATATTTATAGACATTTCGATAAGTATCGTTAATGAGGTCTTTTCGTGTAGTTCTTTTGCAATTTTGTATGTGAACGACATAATTAATTAGCCTAAATGTGTGGGTTACATTTACGTGTGTTTGTCCTTGTGTAATATTTGTACAATCAAATGTGCAGTTAATTATTGAGGCAAATTTTTGTTTGATCTGTTCTTATCTTAACTTCTATTATTTTATCTTCTAAGGTTTATAAGATCTTAGCTCTGGCAAATAATATGTCTATTAGAGCTATCTATCTTACTTAAATACAGCAAATACACAATAAAAAAAATACTTTCATCTTCTTTCATAAAAACTTTCTTCTTCAGCGATGAAACAAGTTCTTTACACAAAAACGAATTGGGTTTGTGAAAATTGAAACGACCCAAAGGACATTCAACCAAATATCCAACCTGGCGCGACTCGGAAACATAAAATTGTTACATTGATTCTTTTAACTCCTGTTTCATCATTGATTTTCCAATCTTATAAAACGACTTTGATGATGTTACAAAAACAGGAGTATTCCAAGGCTTAAAAGGTACACAATAAACGTGAAAAAATCCTGAAATATTCTTACAGTATGGACTATTATCATATTATTACTTGAAAGCTTTTTTGTTTATTGTTGGATATATTAAATTTTACGTAATAAATGTTTTTGCTTTATTCTCCGAAATCGCAGCTGTCGAATACCTTTTCTTTGTGATTTTCATAAAGCTACAATGACTTTGCGTTTCTCTCTCTTTCCGTTTTCCTTCATTTGTGAATTGATTATGTACATACACATTTAGCAATTTTTATTCAAATTTTACAGCATGACCAAGTCTTTTGTGTTCATTAAGAGACTTAAATCATATTGTATGCGTGAAAAGTGCTTTAAAAACGTAAGATTATACTTTATACAACAGTCACAATGCTTTTTTTAGGGTTCCGTAGCCAAATGGAAAAAAACGGAACCCTTATAGATTCGTCATGTCTGTCTGTCTGTCCGTCCGTCCGTATGTCACAGCCACTTTTTTCCGAAACTATAGGAACTATACTGTTGAAACTTGGTAAGTAGATGTATTCTGTGAACCGCATTAAGATTTTCACACAAAAATAGAAAAAAAAAACAATAAATTTTGGGGGTTCCCCATACTTAGAACTGAAAGTCAAAAATTTTTTTTTCATCAAACCCATACGTGTGGGTTATCTATGAATAGGTCTTCAAAAATGATATTGAGGTTTCAAATATCATTTTTTTCTAAACTGAATAGTTTGCGCGAGAGACACTTCCAAAGTGGTAAAATGTGTGTCCCCCCCCCCCCCCGTAACTTCTAAAATAAGAGAATGATAAAACTAAAAAAAATATATGATGTACATTCCATGCCAACTTCCAACGAAAATTTGTTTGAATGAGATCTGGTAAGTAGTATTTTTTTAATACGTCATAAATCGTAAACCGCAATTTACCTCGATCAAAGTTAAAACGAACTTCAAGAACTTTTATATTATGTTACTTGCTGCTACGGAACCCTTCATGGGCGAGTCCGACTCGCACTTGGCCGCTTTTTATGATAGCTAGGTTTGTATTAAAAGCTAGGGTTGTCCTAATCTATTTAATAACTATAGGTATATTAAACACAAAAATTGTTTGTACGGATGTCCTTTAAGGGCTCTGAAACCATCTAACCGATATGCCTCAAACGGTTTCTTTTTAAAGGCATATATCCGAAGGTGGTTTGGGACTACTAAAACATTGCATTAGGTTCATTTTATTTAGGTTCACATTTGGTCCACTGATAAAGTCGATTTCCTTCCTTTCCCATAGAACAATTTGAAGATAATATGTAAAGATGGCGCATCAACGTCAACGTCAACACAAAATTACTGATCTGTAATTCTCATCAGAAAAAATTTTAGGCTAGTGATAGTATTTAAATATGAAAATTTGTGATGATGTATACAATCATAAATCGTAAACCGCAATTTACCTCGATCAAAGTTACAACGAACTTCAAGAACTTTTATACTATGTTACTTGCTGCTACGAAACCCTTCATGGGCGATTCCAACTCGCACTTGGCCGCTTTTGTCTTGTGTATAATAATAATATGTGTATGATTTTTAAAATTGTATTACTGTCCAGATAATCCACTGAGGTATTTAGTCAGAGTCTATTTTTTTTTTTAAAAAACGGAATACAGATGAAAAAGTTGAAAATGAACATGTTTTAATTCAAATTTTTGGGCCAGAAAACTTAGGCGCTCCACCCACTGCACCGCGCACCGCGACGGGGCGCGGGATGGCAGATTTTACCATTGTATGCAAATATCTCAATTTATATAGAAATCACGCCTAGCACAACACACTGCCGACGCGGCACCGCGCGGGAAATTGCCCCGCGCGCAGTTGTGTTATCCGTCGCTCTGCGCACCGCGGCGGGACGCGTCTTCAGTGGGTGGAGCGCCTTACCAATTTAATTATGATGAGGAAAACATCTACGTCACCCTGTGTCAATTTGTCGTATTTTCGTTTTTAATTAAAGAAATAATAATTTTAAGATAATAACGAATGTGGCTGTGGATATATTTTGCATTTTTGAGTCAAAATCCATCCACTACTCCTGTTAGGTATCCATCGACAGAAAGAGCTTCATTAACAAACATTTGATTTCAGACGACACAAGCCAATTAGAGGCAATCGACGTTGCACAGTGTGACGAGCACGTGAAATGATAATAATTAAAGTACAAGCTACGAGAAACTAGAAACATTTCACACAAACAGCTTTATGTCATTAAGATAAAGTTCATTTTAAAATGACAATAGCCGGAGAAGCTAGACAACATTTCACGCAAACACCAACTTTATGTTTATAACATTGGGGTTCATTTTAAAACTACAGTAACTGTTAAATTTATAATGCCTTTATTTGCACTGGTTAGAATAGGAATACATGTTATACCTATTTACGATTTTCACACGTTTGCATGTTATGTTATTGTAACAAGGTTAAATACTACTCGTATAATGCAATTTATAAAAAACTGCATGTTAATAGTAGGATAATGAAATCAGATTATCAAATGGAATACGTTAATGTAACCTACAATGCAATAAAATGACATGAAATAATTATCTTTATACCTTCAAACACTTGGTTTCAAAAATTTTCAATTGTTAGTTAATATTAGTTAGGTAGATCCTTAGTACTTATTTTTCCTCTGATAGCATGAAACAGTTCATGAACAGTCCATTAAGCCAATTTCAGGTAAACTCTTTCCAAATAAAACTCGTTAGCGAGAATATAAAAAGATGAACAAATGGAAACTTACTGTATGGACGCTGTAATTTTACAGTTTTCAATAGGTGAAATACCGGTGCGATTAGATTAGGATGGTACGAATTCGTTGGCACTGAGCCAAGATAGGCGATTGGTGTCATTGATACCGGGAAACGAAAATGCCTGAAATTTGTTTATTGATACATACATTTTATTGCAGTTGTTTGTAATTGAACTCAAATATCATGAGACGGTTATTTAAGGGCAAATAGTCAAGATTATCAATAATAAGATTTGAGTACTGATAAACCAAATCAAACGATATAGGGATTTCAAGGGAGAAGTTGAGTCCTAGTTACAGGAACCTGTACAAACCAATTTAATCCCGTTGTACTTGGAGTTAGGCATTTTACTTGCATGACACTCTTCTACGATCGCCTGTCAAATGTTTTTTACGTGTTTCGAGTACAGTTTTGGAGCACCAGTAATAATTCAACTTAATTCCTTTTTGTTGAGAAACGCGTCGATGATGTTTTTGGTGTCACTGGTGTCTATGGATGATGACCAAATGCTATCCGGTTTATTTACTGCTCGTTTGTATTATCTTTATACTGGTATTATACAGGCTCTAGTCTGCAAAACTTGCTTGAAGAATATTATGCTTACTATTTTTCTAGTAGATTGAATTCGTAAATTAACGAGGATTAATGGAAAAAGGGTTCCGTAGCAGCAAGTAACATAATATAAAAGTTCTTGAAGTTCGTTGTAACTTTGATCGAGGTAAATTGCGATTTACGATTTATGACGTATTAAAAAAAACTACTTACTAGATCTCGTTCAAACCAATTTTCGGTAATGTACATCATATATTTTTTTTAGTTTTATCATTCTCTTATTTTAGAAGTTACAGGGGGACACACATTTTACCACTTTGGAAGTGTTTCTTGCGCAAACTATTCAGTTTAGAAAAAAATGATATTAAAAACCTCAATATAGTTTTTGAAGACCTATTCATAGATAGACACGTATGGGTTTGATGAAAAAAAAATTTTTGAGTTTCATTTCTAAGTATGGGGAACCCCCAAAATTTATTGTTTTTTTTTTCTATTTTTGTGTGAAAATCTTAATGCGGTTCACAGAATACATCTACTTACCAAGTTTCAACAGTATAGTTCCTATAGTTTCGGAAAAAAGTGGCTGTGACATACGGACGGACAGACAGACAGACAGACAGACAGACATGACGAATCTATAAGGGTTCCGTTTTTTGCCATTTGGCTACGGAACCCTAACAAGCAGAATTATTTGGATGAAATGTTCTGATTACAAAGTTTAGTTGGGATGGAGGGGCATTCATCTTTGAATCCAACCAAGCCAACCCTTTCTGATGAAAATAATGAGTCGTTTCTAGAAAAAAAGTGTCATGATGAAGATCTAATTCATTTTATTAATGAGGCTCCAGGTCTTCTCTTACCTTGTAAGGATACTGGCCTGTCGATTGTCAATCCTCACACATCTTTGAGAGCATCATGGAGAACTGAAGTGTGTAAGTTTCTTCACGCATTAAAAGTATGATATTGTAAGCTGAATTCGAAATCAGAGCTCAATATCAGCTCATTAATCGTTTATCGCACTTAAATTACTAGGGAATAAATTCGACAACACCAACGCTTAAAATTTTCGGTTACCGAATAAAACGGTCGTAACTATAGCTCGTAAATGTAACCGAGTATAGCGGACCAAGGCAATATATGGCGAGGGTGCGCAGTTAAGTGTTTGACTTAATTAAAATAATCTTAGCTAAGTGGAAACTTTGTTAATTTATATAACAACTTAGTATAATATGTAAATAGCCGACAAATGAGGAGATGATCGACTTTGTATTGTTTGTATGTAAGTAAACGTTGACCATGAAACACTTAAGGCAAGTTTGCTGATAAAGTAGAAGAAACCTGATTTTTTCGGTTACTCGTCTGTCCAATTTGAACTTTCCTATCCATTAGCCTTTGAAGGTCAGCTACTGGTCACAGATCTCACCCTTGCTCCACTTTGACTGATCCTTCTGAATCCAGCAGATGCCCGCTTACGAAGACCAACAGATCAGTAGTCCACTTATTTGCGATGAACACAGAACATGTTAATATAGAATTATCTACATAAACAAATTTGTAGGTCATGGAATCATTTTTGAATCCTTTTTGTACGTAGGGTATACGCAGTTTTAAGTTGAGTCCGAACTTACCTTCTTTGCTTAATGCGCTGTGTAATGGTACAACAACTGCAATTTGTGCACAAATCTTGATTTTGGAAATAGCTGAGCTTCATACTATTCAATTTGAGAGCGAGGACCCTTGTACATAATGTTAAGGCACAACTTACCTGACTTTTCTCTCCCTTAAATCGATACTGCAGGATAAATCTTTTTCTTAATATTGTGACATTATTTAACAAACGCCTTGTATGTTGCGTCGGTTGTTTGTTAAACATTTTAACACATGAATTAAATAAACGGAAATTCTTATTCCTAAGAGTTATTTACGACAAAGCATGTTCAAGGCAACTTTTATCGTTCAACTGCAACACAGAGTAAAGAGTTTAATATTCGCAACTTTGTAACCACTTCCAATTAAGCTGAAACTTTGTTGAAGACATCAGCGAAAGATTGTTACAATGTGACCCAATTACGTCACAATATGCGACATATCACGGTGCTTCCTCAAACTTGTTGACAAAGTTGTACAACTCATTTACGTAAGACCAAGTTGTGCAGTCAAACTTCCCCCAAACATTTGCATAAGAGCACTTTGATGATCGACTACCGTGCTTTTTAAGTCTTTGCCCAAATGGAAAGAAGTTGCAAAATTATCGACGTGAAGAAATTACAGACAAGTTGATAACATATCTTTTTAGGTTGTTCTTGTAAAATTATCTCGATACCTACTCACAATGAAAATCCAAGAGACCTGAATCATTAAGCATATGATAACGGGGGTTAGTCAGCATTCCTACCCATGTGGCGCAATGGTTACCATGCTGGATCGTCGTGCAAAAGGTCCTGGGTTCGATTCCCAGCGAGGCGGAAAGAATGGTGAGTTTGAATTTCTGTTCTCTGTCTGGGTGTGTCCTTGTGTTGTCCCCCACCCCCACCCACTACATTATTCCCTGATCAAGGTGTACTCTTCAGACCAATGGATAAGCAATGACACGAGGTTTTTAAAAACAGAACTGCATAAATTCGCTTGATTTTGGTGTGTATGTAACATTGTTTATGAACGGCGATATCCTCTTACATCCAACTCGGGGGCCTAAACTCGCGGTAATGACAATGAAAATAAAACGAAACGAGATTGGCACGATAATTTCCAATTAAATTATTCTTTATTGTTAAACTCATCATTACGACGGGTAATTTAACATTTCTGTATCGCTTAATTAATAATATATTTCACAAACTATTTACACTTAACATTATTGTACTAAATTTGTATACTTTCATTTAATATGAACTGCAATAAATTGATTAACTTTGATAGGTTTTTTTTTTCAAGACAATGTAATTTTATTTCGCAACATAAAAATTTCATTTGCTTAACCTTTACATAACAAAAACGTCTTGCTTCCTATAACACAATATCAAATACAAAACTAACTCAAATATTTATGTTTAACCACAGAAGAAAATATAATAGTACTTATGTTTAACATCAATATAATTGTTTAAGTCAATATTAGCATTTACGAGTAAATTCAATATTAATATATTCATCACAAACTTTCTATCTGAATGTTTTCTATCCGAATACAATGAATTACGATTGACAAACATTTTTCTTTTTTACAAACATTTAAAACTACTTTCAAATATTGTTATCTTAATGGAGTAAACTGGTGTCTTCACTAACGTTGGTGACAGTTATGAACAGATTAAAAAATCAAAGCATTTTGAATAGAAGGGATACTATTAATTTAATATAAGATAATATTAATAATAATAAAACATTTAAAATGAAGCTGTGTATTCTAATTAATTTCAAATTGGGTAATTATCCCATAATATATAAAATAACAGTTGCTTCCAGTGTTAATAATATTATACAAACCGAGAATGCACTGGCGTTGGGAGTATAATTCCTTCAACCTGTATAACGTGAATGTCAAAGGCATACCAAAATTCAGAGCCAAATCTAATATCAAAATATTTCTCGCTTTATCACTGCTTCAGTAAGTGAAGTATTTCGTACAATTTTGAATGAATGAATGGATTCGCTAGGTTGAGATAAATATGTTTAGGACAAAAACAGAAGTTATTTAATATTTTAATTCCTTACAAGTGAAAAATAATATTTCTGAAGAGAATTCTAAAACATTCCTACTGGCATTCTTCATGAGAGCTATGTAAAAATGAGACGTATACAATATATTTACCGTAATAAGGTTATTTCTACTGCGGATAGTATTATTCACGTACAAGACATACTCAGAAGAGATAAAAATAAAATAATAACTCGGATCAAATTACTTTAGAAACACACGAATGTAAATAGGTACCTACAAAATTAAGTAGGCACATAAATAACTTGGAAAAAACATTTCTCACCAATATTGCTACGAGGCTTTATTAAAACTTATTACGTAATGTTTAACATTGAATATTTTAATTTTTGAGACTGAATATTTTACACACTGAATATTTTTAACTTTAGCCAACTACAAGACATTTTACCCGAACTCTAGATTTCGTTTCAGCAGCATACTAAGACTTACTAATGCTACGATGGTCTTTAAAAATAACTGATTTTTGTGTATTGTGGATGATTTGTTTCCATGTTGCATTGCCGCTGGACTTTCATCTGTGGACAAAATTGTTTGATGTTAACAAAATAAATGTATGTACACTACTATAATTATCTTGGAGTGGAGTAAATTGATCTTTGACTATTTACCACTGCCCAAAGGTTGACTTGGAGAGAAAAAAGCACTTAAATGTTATCCCAAGTGTAAATATAATTCTATGAAAATCGCATCAAGATTGATTAACCCGTTTAAGAGATAGGTAAGCGAGAACAATCGCATAGATAAATAGGCAAATCAACACACCACACAGACACAAATTCTAATAATTCTTAATGCGTGCGTATCATCTCTAATAGTTTTTCTCAAATATTTTATATCCAATATTACAATTATCCGTTATAATTTTAAAAACTAATAATCTTTATATCCTTAAAATATACACACGTTAACTAAATGAAATTAACTTTGCGTAACAGCAATCTATAAAGTATTTCAGATGAAGTCAGAAGTTCAGACGATTTATCGCAGTGAAGCAGACGTTAGCAAAAAGAAGCAATATATTATTGCGCTGCGACAGAGATAGATATCACAGCTGCTTCGCTTATATTAGGAGAGGTTTGACATATTTTAGCAGAATAATTTATATATGGATTTGATAAAAGTATGTTCTAGCTAAGAGCATCCATGATATGGATTTTAGAATAACAAGTTAATATTGTAATCCATCAAATATTTTCTAGGTTAGTTGCAAGAAACATATCGAATGTAATATAATTTTTATTTAAGTTATTTCACACGCCTACTTGGCATATACTCTTTTTTAAAGTTGACAATGAAACATTTTACACTTGTTTTGGCCAAAGTGTCAAAATTTAATAGTATGATTCTGTATACTTTCTTATACTTTTGATTGCCAACACGTCGGTGAACTTTCGATAAATCTCGTCTGCTGATGTATCGAACAGTTTCATAAAAAACATCATTTTCTCTTTTACAGTTGAGAGAAAAGTCTTGTAAAGTATCTACAGCAAAACAGCTACTGAGGGTCCCTGTACAGAAAGAGGAGGTTTAATTATCCACACAAGTGCCACTCTGTCTCACGAGGTGGTCTCAGAGGTCGTCTGAGTGCCAATGTTTCACTAGATAATTATGTGGTTGTTTGTCAGATGTCCCGTATCGTGCAATTAAATTAAATTAAAATAAATCTTTACGATTGAAAACTTTTAGACTGATGCATTAGTGCGCTCAAAAGTTTCCAGATGAAAGGTTTTTATCTGCTCATATTAACTCTCGCACCTTATTATAAATATATAGGGCTATAAATTCTAGGTTCTAATGCCATTTAAACTCAAGTGTAACTTAAACTTAAGCAAGATAGGTACTACGGCCTTGAAGAATAACGTATAGAAAGATTTTCCATTCACTAACAGTTAATTCTCCAGGGAAGCGTCTATTTTGTTCAGAAAAGAGACGTTTTATTTCCTCCTCAGGCGCCATTTTACTTTACAATACAGTCTCAGTCTCAGACAGACTAGACCTTGTCAATGAGTGCCAATTCTTTACACGTGTCGCGGTCCAAAGTTGATTTGATAAAATCGTGAAATAACAGTAGGAATTTGTATGGAACAACAAAAAAGTGTATGTACATTAACATACAGTATATCGTATTAAAGCTAAGGGTTTAAAATAGTTTAATAAGACTTACGGTCGATAAACATGACAGAAACCATAAAAATAAATAAATAACCATGAATTTTAAAATTAAAAAATCTCCCGATTGTTTTATCCTCTCCAAACATTACAGAACTAAAACCTCGATCACGTCAGCTTTCAAACAAATAAACGCATGCAAATTGGTCGTAATGATTAAAATACACATAATGATATGCCATAGATACATAGATACACTGAAAATCAGACACGTAAAACTTATAACACCCCTCTTTTTGCATCAATGGTTAAAAAATGCGTGTATAAAATAAAATAAAATTTGGAAATCTGTGCTAGCAGGTATAGACTTGAAAAGTACAGAATCTGATTTTTATGACGTTTTATGTTAAGCGTGCGAAGAAAAAATTTTTGAAAAATTATTCTGTACCGTGTAAAATAGGAGGTAAAAGTTTGTATAAAAATAAAATACAACCGTAAAAGTCGTGGTCACTAGACCGCACTATAGAATAAAAGATTAACATTAAACTGAGCAATTGATAAAACACGCTACGAGATTTTCCCAGCAATTCCGTCCACAAGAATACAATGATTACCGTTCACTCGATTATACTAGCTAGAGTAATAATGCTGTTTAAATTTAATTTATACAAAAAGCTCTTACGCTCTCTTTAACCATATTCGTGCAAAATAAAATTACTATTATGGTTGTTATTAAGCTGATTAAAACGTTTATGAAACTTTATCGAGTGTAGGTTAATAAAATTTAAGTCTCTGTTTGTGATTTTAAAATAACGGTGTTTTTTCAAATACAGTTATTTACACGATACTCAAACACAAAAAACTTCTTTTTTTTATTTGTAAGTTTGTCTTTGGGCCAATCTCTGGTACGGCTGAACCAATTTTAATGGGACTTTCTCTGGAAGATTGAGTTATTATTATTGGTATTATTACTTTTCTGTGGAGCCTGCTTGGCTACCATTGTGTTGGCTGCCATTGATGTACATTGGAAACCAACTGATCAACTTGTTTGCTCGTCTCTTGACTATTTACATAACAGTAGTACTTACTTTGTACAACATGAACTGTAACCGAAGCGGCTCTGGCGTTAGCTGGAACACAAGTGTAGTTCCCGGCGTGTCGCGGCTTTACTCTACCGATCACCAGCTCGCTTGACTGTCGGCCGTTGTGAACACTAACACCATCTAGTGGACAAAAATAAAAGTTCTGAGTGCAGTGATACACAAAGTTTTGCGTCGTGATGGAGGTTTTTTTTTTGGTATCCTAAGTGTAAGCTAGTGAAACGAACATTGTTAATTATTATGTAAAATTATTTAGAGGCAATGTTATATTGATTTGAATGTGGGCCAATAGATGGCGTTGACCACACTTGTGAATCATGCTAACGACTGTATTTTTGAAGTGAAAACTTCTTTAGCATCGTAGTGATTTGAAAGTCGATGAAACGAAAACGGGACAGTAAAAAGCGACGGACACATAAATTCGAAAACGAGATAGGAAGCATTGTACAGGGGGAGGGGGGAGGGGAGAAGAAAGGGAGGGGCGGGGGAGGGAAGGGGAGGGGAAGGAGAGAGGGAGCGACAGGGGGAGGGGCAGGGGGAGAAGGAGCGGGAGAGACAGGGAGAGGGAATTTAATGGTCTCTGATTTGTTAAACCTACCAAAACTATAAAAGTTAAAAGTAACAACAAAATAGGTACTACAAGAATCACTGAATTTATTAGGCGATACGAAGTTCGCCAAGACAGCTAGTGTTAAATATTTATTTTAATGATTCCAAAGAAGTATAACTTCTCACGCGCGTACACATGTACACGTTTATATTTAGAAAAAAAAAGTTTTTGAAAGATAATCAAAACAGATACACGTTTTAATACCTTTATTTTTGAAGTTTTCACTTCTACCACGTGTGAATTACACACTTTTTTTTATGGAAATAGCCGGCAAACGAGCTGACGATCCACCTGATGGTAAGTAACTATCGTCGCCCATGGACATCAGCAACACCAAATGCATCACTGATGCGTTGCCGGCCAAGGGCGAGAGAATAAATAGAAAGAATAAACTGGCTCTCAAGCCCCCAGCCGAAACACGAAGAGACGTTTGGCGGCTGACTCATGCTCATGCTGGGTACCAGTCGAACCCCATGGATAAATAATAATAGTAATAATGGTGTTAATTAACAATTAAAATCAATATTACCAATATAATCCCTCGATGGGCCTTAACACCAGGGGGTTGGATTTAATCGCCTCTTACGACACCCATTCGGCGTGGGATTCGGGTAGTATTCTAATGCGGCGAATCTTACAGTTAGTATAATAAAATTAGATGTGTGATAGTATGTTTTCTGCACCCTATCATATAAAACACTTTTAAATAATCCTACTAATATTATAAATGTGAAGTTTGGATGCTTGGATGTTTGTGACTCAATCACGCAAAAACGACTAAACGGATATGGATAAAATTTGGCACACATATAGCTTTCAACCTAACCTACCGGATAGGCTACTTCTTTTTATCCCGGAAAATATGCCTGTTCCTGAGGGATAAGAGGTACAATTTATAGTCATCGACTTTCCTTAACCGATTGAGCAAGTCATTATTGAAATGTCGGGTGAATGCGTACGTGCTTGTTCATACTGACTCGCGGGCGCGGTCGCGGGCGCGGTCGCGGGCGCGGTCGCGAAATTTCAAACATATGAACTACTATGAAAGTGTTCATATACAAAACGCACGTGCAGTGTAAGTAGCGGGCACGCTAGCGACAACCGCGCGCGGCCCGCTAGCGGCAATATCAAACGCATGAGAATGTATGAGTGTGTTCACACTGAACTAGCGGCGGAACGCGCGATTATGTCAGGTAAGTTCAACCATTTTGAACTTGTCGCTAGAAACGATAGCACATGAATTCATTATGTCCCCAGATTAAAGGGTTGTTCTTTCATCTAAGATCATGTCCTTCAATACAGAAGAATTTATTAGTACTATTCAGGCTAGAACTGATTTGATTTGAACTCAGATTTGGCAGAGTAAACACAGGCATCTTATGAACAGAAACATTCTTAATAAACTATGGAAGGAAATTGCTGAATTGTTTCCTGATATGGAGGGTGAGTACCTAAATGGAACTTTTGGTATGAATTTTCGGTTAAAAAAAGATCGTCGTCCATGTTTTCAACCTCTGACAACATGTCACAATCGCGCAAACGCCTGGCGGCCAGTGTGAACACGAATCCGCCACCGCGCCCGCGCCCGCGCCCGCGACCGCGACCGCGCCCGCGCCCGCGCCCGCGCCCGCGAATTCAGTGTGAACACTCACTACGTCTTAAAAATCCTAGTGCGGTGTTGGCCTAATGTCAAATTGCTTAATTTTTCTATAGCTGTGCGTGCGTGCCAGTGTTTTTGGCCGAACACTATATACGCTATAAACAAACATTTTTTTTATAGTATTCAGTATCATTGATTTTATATAATAGATTCATTTTATATGAAGCGATTTTGATTATACTTTTTTTTGTAAAATATTGGATATTTTGTCAAGTAAATCCTACTTAAATTCAGTGAGAAACTGATTATGGGTTTATGGGGTTTTTGTTATCATTGATATTGTTAAACCAGCTCTTCATTGACTTCATTCTCTCTGTCTCTTCATCGTTGTTTTTTAAACCATTTTTAAAATGAAAAAAATATCCACTTATATTTATTTTATATTTATACTAGCTTCCCGGACAGATTTCGTTCTGTCAAAAGTTTTTTTTTCATTAAAACCTTCCATTAGTAGGCACATTGTAAGCTATCCTATCTTTCAAGTTGGATCAAACTGCACACGGTGTGCAAATTTGATTAAAATCGGTTAAGTAGTTTAGGAGTCCATCGCGGACAAACAACGTGACACGTAATTTATATATATTAAGATATGTTATATATATAATTCATTATAATATATAATTATAATTCATATATATAATTAAGAATAGGGTATTCTGAAGTCCACGTAGACGAAGTCGCGGGTAGGAGCTAGTTGGTTTATAAATAAAACACAAGCACATAGTTATGGAGGACACAACAGTCACCTCTCAACCAGCCTGTTCAAAAAAGTGTGGTCCTATTAATATTCCTACCCTATTGTCTTCGAAACAAGCCACGATATTTTAATTATTTCTGAATTATGATTCAATAACGAAAGTGGGTGGATTTTGTTTGCTACACCACAAGAATGGCAGCAAGTTTAAATCTTTTAACCGACTTCCAAAATAGGAGGAGATTCTCAAATCGACTGTATTTTTTATGTTTACATAACACCTCATAACTTTTTACTATTTATATATTCGAAAGCTGATGCTTGTATGTGGTCCCATTTAAAGATCTGCCGAGTAGTTTTTGATTTATCCCTAATAATGCATAGGTATTTAATTGACTTCCACTACGTTGATGATGTTCCCGTTTGATTACTTGTTCGAAGAGGGTTTCATAGAAGTCGGTTATTTTTTTGCAAAAAATTCTTAGTGATTAATTATTATAACAGAAATAACAATAAACCCGGTTTGATTACATAGCTTGCTTGATGACATGAAACTTTAGTATAATATCATTTATGAATTCTTTTTTCTACCAAAATTATAAAATCTTAAAAAGTATTGAAAATCATAATGCAGTTTAACTCTAAATTATTTAAGTGCAACATTAAATTCAACTTGTAGAAAATGTTCATTTATCCATGAAGTTACTGTCCGTATAACTGACAAAGTTAGTTATAAAATCTATAAACTGCGCTGCTTCAAAGTTAGGTACGTTTTTGCAGTAGTTTTAAGCATAACAATGAATTGTTTCAGCCAATAACTTTTAACTAGACATTGACCAGTTTGAATGAAATCTAGACGTAAAATTTTTAGCTTTGGTATATTTGGATTCGGATTTAGGTTACAACTGCTTTGTTTTGTACTAACCTTTTGAGCGCCACGCCTCTAACGCATTCCCGTGTCCTGTACGCCAAGGCACAAAGTAAACAAAAATACCTACGAAAAAAATATATGTTGTTGTTGTTATATCGATAACACACAGTGACTTGTTTTTGTTGGTTTTGTATGCAATAAATGACTACTTATAATCTGGGATAGTTTATTTAATCTTCTGCTATCTCCTACTCTATAAATATACTTACAATATTATAAAAAACAAACATTACAAATAAAATAGCAGTAAAGCACAGCAATTTTCTCTATCGTCATAACGGTTTTGAAACTTCCTTATGAGTGTAGCAGTGCCGCACGCTGTGTATCGATTTCAAAATCGATGTCTGTTCAAAAACTGGCAGACATCGATTCAAAATATTTTATGTGTGGACGGAAACATAAGACAAAAGAAAAACGTTACGCTCTTAAGAGCTGGGTTGGAGATGTTGCCGATGTTGCCAGATGATTTTGAGAATGAGAAAGAAAATCGTAATCTTTGCTCTTCATACTTTAAAAAAAAAACATTTTTTATTTGTAATTATTGTGTATTATCACAGAAGACATAATAGTACATAAATAAAATTATAATATAAAAATAGCATAGCACAATAGCAACTAGCACTTACAAAATAGCAAATAGCATAAACTGCGCAGAGACCATAGACAACATTATTAAAATAAAGTGAATTGTCAAATCAATCGCTCTGGCTCTGACAGTAGTATTATGTCAACAAAGTCGCTGTGCTGTGATGTCATTAATGTCAGTGTAACGTGCACATAAAATGTCATGTCATCCAACAGAAAGAGTGAAAATATGTACGTTCGAACAAAATTTAGTGTTAAATGAAACAGATACATACATACTGGAAACGGATTTGGTTTAAAATTATAGTTGTATTGACATGGAGACCGATGGGAGTTGAAACAATTTTGACATTTTTTTTCTTACACCAAAGACAGAAATCGTATGATATTAGTACCAATCGTAGGTCATTCTTTATACTAGCGAATGACTAACATAAAGAAATTGTTAGCGTTAAATATAGTGGTGAAAAATTAAAACCGTAACAAGTCAACTTGTTTCAACTCCCCTCATACCGAGGTAAGATGAAACAGGGGTCGAGGAGAGTTGAAACATATGATTTAAGAGAACTTTTAATGGCCGTAAAATAAAAATGATGATATAATATAAAGTAATTTAGGAAAATAAAACTTTTAAAGGTCGAAACAATTTTTTAATTATTATTTTGTACTAATATATCATTTAAGTAGGTAACTACTTCTTCTGCTGTGAGAACTTTTTGCTTTCATAACTCGCCATACCTCTGTTAGTCTTTCTATTATAATCAGTTGGCATCCTGAAACAAAATGAGCAAATAAAATCAACAAAAAAAACAACATTTTTTTGTACCCGTTATTCATTGACTGCTAAAACCAGGAGAGATGAAACAGCCTGTTTCAAATTTGTTCAGTAAGAAAAAACCTCCCAATTTTTATTTAATCCATAATCAAGAAGCTTATACACAGAAATCAATTTTACCCAATATATATAATAAATCATTTGTTAATGAGCTTTCAAAACATATATAACGTATACCAAAATACAAAACACTTATCAAAATATTATAGATATCGTAAAAAAAGCGGTAAAAACTTACTTTTGACGATTTTTGTCACATGGCACGCAGAACTCCACAAACGCGCGACTACGCCACCGACGCGAACTGATACGTCAGCGGGCGGAGGGAAGTGGTTGAAAAGCGACGTTACCAATTCGCTAACGGTTTTAAGTTCCGAGAAATTGGTACTGTTTCAAATCATCTTTGTTACAAATCCCCTCGGTTTCCCCTACACATTGCAATCTACGAGTATAATTCTACAAAATATGAAAGGTTACTACTACAATGTCAGTGACCACAACAATTGCTGAGAATTTAAAGTTTTAATAGTGCTACCGTGTCACTAATTGCGGCAACGAGATTTCTTCTTGTCTTTTGAGACCTGGGCTTCAGATTGACCAGGAATGAAGTGCGGCAAATTGTTGTACGAGGCGATTTAATTCGGACATGGACTCGATCTTCTTGTGGCTTTGTCTGGAAGCAGGATGTTAATTTTCCCCTTCGTAGACCAGCAATTCTTTATTCCCAAGTGCTTACGAGTCGCAGTAAATACCTTGTATCTGGTTTTAGTGAGAAACTCTGATAATGGTAATTCTAGAACCTTTTTAAGGAGGTTTTAACATCCGCAACCAGTCGGCGACTCACCATTAATTTTCAATATTTTTATTTTATATTTTTGTGGGCCGGGTTTCTTGTCAACTATAGGTAAACGTCGTTAGCGCACAGGGCCCGCAAGTGCTGATCAAGTATAGATAACTTTGGCGCTCAAAAGGTTAATTATAAAGAATAGCATATATTATCTCCTGTTCGAATTAATTATTTGCTGAATTCCATAATTAAATAATGAGTAATTCAAGAAATGGTCACCAGCATGTCTATGCTTGAGTAAAATATGATTTTAAGGTTCGGTGAAGGGAATTGTGGCCAATCCAAGTATCGTAAGTTTTTATTTTAAGCCGTCCGGAGAGTTGTCGTCAACTACCTATCTTACGGTAAGAATTAGACGTTTTTAATATGATACGGGTACTTACGATGTATATTTTTTAGCCATGACCACGATTCATGCACCTGGGTTGAAAAATCAGCACAAAATATAGAAGAGTTAAGTTTAAAATCAGAACTAGATGACCGACGGCTTTACGTGCCCTTCGAAGATCGGAAGCACTCAAAATATCTTTGTCACGAGTCACCCATCCAACTCTTGACCGTGTCCGCTGTTGCTGAATTGGCAGACGCATCGACCAATGTAGTATACCATGGACCGTGGATCAAATTGTATAATGCCATTAAACTCCATATTGTGAAGTCACAGCCGCTGGCTATCGTAATCGTAATTATTTTTTAATGTAAAACTCAAATTTAAATATTTAAATAGTCTAATTTGCATGTTTAAAATTTGACTTAAAAATGTAATAAAAGTTAGTTTTTGTTATATTTTTCTTCAACCTGCACTTTCTAAACGACAGCTTCGCTATGTATTCATAGGTCTTAAGGTCTAAGTGCGAGTGAGCGCGCAATATGTCAACGAATGAAGCGAGATACTGTGATTACTATAATTTTAGTTTTTTTTTTTTCAGTGTTATAGCTTCAACCTATTAACGGCCCACTACTGATCGTGGGTCTCTTGTGGAGGCCTAAAGCATACGCTACCACGCTGCCTTAGTGCGGATTCGTGGAGAATATTCAGTATTATTAAAATTCTCAAATGTTCAATCTAAACCCATCTATATTAAGTCTAGACTCTAGCGAAACCTATTTGCGTAGTGAATGTAAGCGCTGTTTTTCGATCAATCCATCACAACGTAACACCAATCTTAGTTCCACGGCGAAGCAGAACTTGGGAAATTTTAAATGTTATGTTAGCACCACACGGAATCTCTCCTATAATCTGCTTTTTTATAATAACACATACATTTCAAGTGGCTATTCTAAAATAGTGTTCTAAAATAAAGAAAAGAACAAGACACAACTAGTATCAATAAAAAACAAGAAAATAATTACGATTGGACTAGCATAGCGTAGTATGCCTTAAGTAAATCTTAAATGAATAATAATCAAGTGAAGAGCATAGTATAGCGTAAGTTAATCTTTAATGAATAACAATTAAGTAAAGAGCATAGTACCTATAGCTTAAATGAATAATAATCAAGTGCAAAATTAGCAGTTTAGTTTCGAATAGCCCTCTGACCGCGGTTTACCCGCGTTACTCCGGATAGTAAGTACCCGACTTGTATTCTAAATATTATGAAAATCCGTTCAGTAGTTTTTACGTGAAAGAGTAAAAAATCCATACATCCTCACTTAAATACTATCACTAGCCTAAATATTTCCTGATGAGAATTACAGATCAGTGATTTTGTGTTGACGTTGACGTTGATGCGCCATCTTTACATATTATCTTCAAATTGTTCTATGGAAAAGAGGGAAATCGACTTTATCAGTGGACCAAATGTGAACCTAAATAAAATGAACCTAATGCATTGTTTTAGTAGTCTCAAACCACCTTCGGATTTTTGCCTTTAAAAAGAAACTGTTTGAGGCATATCGGTTAGATGGTTTCAGAGCCCTTATAGGATATCCGTAAAAACATTTTTTGTGTTTAATATATTATATAGATTATGACAACCCTAGCTTTTAATACAACCCTAGCTATCATAAAAAGGTTATTTAGCTTTGTTATATTAAGTGCTAAAACGTCTGGTTGGAAGTATATAAAAATGAGCGTTATATATCTTTCGCGCGGTAAAATATTTGGCTCACTAGCAAAGAGGAAAGATTTAAGAGGCGTATTCTACGGACATGTTTCCTGCAAACATTTCGCTGTTTTGTATGCCACCGTAATGAATTACGGTATTCATGTAACTAAGCAGTAGGTAAGCACATTACATCACAATTTAACTTTTCACGTTATTTGTTTTTATTTATTTTGAGGAAGTTAGAGTAAAATTTAAGCCTTTTTAACCGAAACTTAAACAATTAAAAAAATCTAAAACCCGACTGCAAAAAATCATGATACACCTAATACCATTTTGAAATCCTTATGATGAGATCTGTAATTTAATACCTACCCATATTGCAGTATCCGATTTATTTTTATTATATTTTGATACTTCAAACAATGGCATCTTACAGCCACTATATTTGTTTTTTTCTAATTTCACCTACTAAGAACACTTGGGCTGTCAACGCGCACCTTTGATATCTTAATTATAATTATAAATCGGTCCAGAGGTTTGGAACATGGTTAGGGGAGCGGGGGGAACGTTGTTACAATTTTTAGACAATTGTCAATACGACAAAAGCTATCAAATAATTTATACATTTGATTGCTTTTATCGTTACTATGTCTATTCAGCTATTAAAATATGATTGAAAAGTTATTAAAATGTATGCAATTTTTTCACAATGAACAATTTAACCAAAAAAGTCGATTGTAACAACTAACCCCCGATTCGGGGTTAGTTGTTACATCTTCGGGGCATGATGTTACGGTAGATAAATAAACAAAATCATCAATTATAAATCATTTTTTTTATTATTTCAAAACGTTATAAACAAAAGAGATCACTTTAAATAGCCTTTTATTATTTATGAGTAATTTATAATATCTATATCGTAATTTTTAAAGATTTTTTTTGTATAAAAATAACATAACTTTGCAGGAACTTTTTTTAATCTTATATAAAAGCACAGAAACTTCGTCTGCAAATAACAACTTGTAGTACGTAAATTATTAATTCTTATTAGTCATTTTAATAAACTTTTTAACCGACTTCAAAAAAAGGAGGAGGTTCTCAATTCGACTGTATTTTTTTATGTTCGTTACCTCAGAACTTTGGACTGGGCGAACCGATTTTGATGATTCTTTTTTTAATCGAAAGCACCACATTGGTTCCACATAAATTTGAACGAGATCTGACAAGTAGTTTTTGAGTAACTTTGAAGTCGGTTATTTTTTGTTAGTAAAATTTAGATTACAGCAAACTAAAATACGTTGGATTCTAAAATTTTAAAGGCACTTATATTGTAGAAAAATACATATAGTTATTTATATAGAGGTAGGTAACGATATCCATAACATACTAATATTAAATTAGTATTCAGCAGAATTGCAATTAATGCAAATGAATAAGTGAACGTTTCCCGTTAGATACACATTTGACATGGGCCACATTTTGCATTCTAAACATTCTACCCAATCTTCTTTTTTAGAGGTGCTGTAACTTTCGCTACACATTAACCAAAACCATTCATCAGTATCAGAATATGAATCGGAAACCAAAATTTTTTTCTTCACCTTATCTTTTCCTTCTCCGCTCATTTTCGAGGACTTGGCCACTTTTGCTTCATACCCTTTTTTAATGAGTCTTTTCAGGTGTGCCGGTTAACACAGGGAATTTGTGTTCAACGACGCCTATACGACATGTAACAACTTACCCCAAAAAATTGTAACTACCTGCCCCATGGCACGTTTTTTAATATAAATTGAGGTCACCATTAATAGATATCGATAGTAGAAAAAAACAATATTGCAAATTAAAGGTGGATATATTATGAACGTTCAAGGTTAAGAATTTTGAGAAAATAAAAAATGTAGACATCAGGAATCAAAAATTTCGTAAAAGATTTTTTTACTTTCTTGGTTGAAATCCAGACACATGCACACAACCTAGCAGCTTGGCGCATGGTGGGTCATTGATCGTTTTTATGTAATGCACGATGTTATAAGAAAACAAATGAGTCCAATTATATCCACTAAAGAGTTTAAAATCCCGGTAAAAAAGGCGTGTAACTTCTTACCCATGCAACAACGTGCCCCCCGCTCCCCTACATTAGTTACATGCATACAAGATACGCGCGAAAAACATAACCCTTAGAAAGGAGGTTTTTAATTCGTTGTAGGTATTTCTTTCTATGTTTGTTAACCCCTGACGAAAAAATAGGGGTGTTATAAGTTTGACGTGTCTGTGTATCTGTGTATCTATATGTCTGTCTGTGGCATCGTAAATCCCAAAAGTATGAACCGATTTTGATCAAGTTTTTTTTGTCTGAAAAATGACTTAATCGAGTGTTCCTAGGTATGTTTAGTGTAAACAAAACTGTCGGGAGTTTTTTTGGAACGAAGTTCCTTATCGCGCGTTGCGAAAGGGGGCTAGGCGGAAAATTTGGCAACGACACTTTTTGCCGTAATGAAAAGAGGTAACGACACTTTTTGCCGTCGTAGTTTTTTTTACATAGAAAGCAAGCCAGAGTACTAGGATAGCAAAAACATGCAAGCGAGTGTGCCAAAACAAATCTGGGGTATTCAATTTAAAGCATTGCTACTAGGAGAACAAAGCCGATTAGAAATTTAATAAGTACCTTAGATTTGTTTTGGCACACTTGCTGCATGTTTTTGCTATCCTAGTACTGATTGCAAGGAACTTCATTCCATCCGGGTGTCCCTTGACACCTCTTAAGTTTTTTTAATTTTAATTTATGATTATTAAAGCAACCCCGTCGTTTATCACGTGATTTGTATTTTTTTTTTGTTAAAGGATTTGTAATTGATTTTTCTTTTTCTCAGTTACTCGGATAACTATTTATCACAAGTCAGTTTGGGGATACTGGTCTTTGTTTTACTTATTAACGCAGTAGGTACATGAAGACGAAACGTAGATAGTACGAAACGTAGACTTTAGAAAATAATAATATGTGTGAATTAACTGAACCACATACAAACATATTGTCTCAAGGCAAAAATTGTCAATGTAAATAATGCCAATGTAATATTCACATACGGTTATATCTTGCAGAAAGAAAAATAGAATGAATAATATTTCCTATATTTTTAAGTGAGGGCCATCTAATATTCCATCGCGATAGAGTACGAAAAATTTACTTTCATCCCTCAGTGGGGAAGGAACGCGGAAAAGAAAATAAATATCGAGGATTTATACCGACACTCAAGAACATGGGGCCAACATAATGAAATAAAGAGAGTACTTGAAGAAATTGGAGAATTAGATGAACATAAAGTTTAATTTATTAAGGATTTAATAAAACACATTTTGAATTTCCTTGTTAGGGGAAGCTATCGACGTTTTTATTAAGTCCAAGTTGCAATAAGGCGTAGATAGTAAGGACACAGAAATCCACAAAACCATAAAGATTTTTTTATATCTTGTAAGTTAATGCTTGACTACAATCCCACCTGATGGTAAGTGGCGATGTAGGACGTCATGGGTGGTAAAACGCACTAATTTAGTAAAAGCCTATTCACTCTTGCCTAGAAGACACATTATAATCAAGCGAAAACACCGACACGGGCAATTTATAACATTTTTATTAGGGTTCCGAACGAAAAATTGAAAAACGGAACCCTTATAAGTTCAACCGCCCTTCAAGCCAATTTTCTCCGAAACTACGGTACCAAATGATTTGAAATTTGGTACTCATGTGCTATTTTGTGATCCAAAAACGAAGGTATAAAGAAAACATTTTTTAACGAAACCAAAATTATAAAAGGACTGTTTTACAAACCGTATTGTGTAGCATGTCAAATAAAAGGGCTTTCTGTTTTATAATTTCTGGAGGCGTATAACGCGCCGATACATGTATTACTTACGTATAACGTATCCTTCTGCCAGGTTGCCTGGAAGAAATCGCTACACACGACATGATGAATCACGATTTATTTTGACTCAAACGTATGCACATTGATCCGTTTCAGTGAACTGACAATGACGGATGTTGATGTGGAATCGAGCCGTAGGATTCCTTTTTGATTACGGAATCCTATTAAAGACGCAGCTACAAGCTATTCAGCTAACTTGTTAAACGGTTTTGTAAGTGATCGACAAAGTTAAGCTACAGCGGCGCGGACGCGACGGTAGTTCGATAGGTGACCGCTAGTAGAAAAATTCTTACCGCCCGGCCACAGCTACTAGCGGCGCGGATTGCGGCGCGGTGAGCGGCGCGGCAAGCGGTGAGTGACGAGAACAAATGGTAGACAATGTATGGAGTATGCCACAGCTACAGCGGCGCGTTTTGCGGCGCGGTGAGCGGCGCGGTGAGCGGCGCGGTGAGAGTCGCGGCGGCGGCGGACTGCGCGGTGCGCGAGTGAAACAAATGCCGCGCGCGGCCGTATCGGTGGACGAACTCAGCATGTATTATATTTATCTTATTATTTATTATTTTTTATTCTTGATGTATTATATTTATCTTTATTTCATGAACAATAGTAAAACAATCGGTTGCTTCAAAGACTAGTTCTCATCATATTTTCTTAATAATCCGTGTGACAGCTCATTCCATCATACCCTTTTGTATTCGTTTTTCTTATAATGACAAACATGGCCGGTATCTTAATTACCTGCATACATTGTTATGTTATTTATTTATTACATTTAACACTTTATTATTTGTACACCAAAACATAATATACATAAAGAGCATAAGGAAGGAACACAAAACAATGTTACTATTTATCTACAGATTATTTATCAATATTATTATATATAATATTATTATATAGTAGTCTAAGTACGTCCACCGCTGACGCCGCCGCGATCTAGCTGTGGCATACCACCGCAAATCGCGCCGCCCGCCGCGCCGCTCACCGCGCCGCAATCCGCGCCGCTAGTAGCTGTGGCCGGGCCCTAGGGCCCGCTTCCGTGTTTCGGACGGCACGTAAATCCTTCGATCCGTTTGTTATCGTAAGATAACAGTCATTAAGCCATGTGGCCGGCCAATTTGGGAAAAAACCGTGCTCAATAGTGAGCTATTAATAGGTTAAAGCCTACAACTCAAGTGTTTACACCATGACCTATATAGGTAACTCGTGGCAGCGTTTTTAGACTAGAAAACACATTTTTAGTCCAGCCTCGGCACCTTTTCGTTGAGTGTTTGCCGCCACTTAAATTAAATACTTTTATGAATAAAAATGTTCTATCTCTTGCTTATGAGCATCAATATAGTTTTTATATTTATTTTGTTTAGAATAAGATGAAAATATCTGTAGACCGTCATGAAAAATAAAACTTAGCTTTTTAAAATAAAATTATTCTTTATATTTTATAACCTAAAACCTATTTTAAAAGGTTCTTATAAAAGACGGCTTAGGCCCGTAATATCAATAGCAGTTTAATCTATGATTTTGAGTTTAAACTGTTTTCTATTAAGCCCTTAGTAAAGAAACTGGTGGTAAGTGCCAAAAGTAAAATAAGTAAAAGAATAATTAATGTTTTCAATCAAAAATAGTTAATAAAACCATAAAATACATATAAAATATACCTAAATACAATAATAATATTATGTATATTAGAATTACCTAAAGAAATTTATTTCAAATTTCAATTTGTACTTAGGCCACAGAAGAAATAATAGAAAATTATAAGAAACTGACAAGGTGACGATGGATTTTATTAGCACATTGATAAACTTGTGAAGGTATTAAATAATTCAATGACAAAATATAATTAAATATAAACTAAATATTAAGACATTTATTTTATTTTATTTCATTGATATTATTACAGTAATATACTCTCATTTTAAATATTTCAACAATTCTCAAATTCATGCATGCACATGAAAATTCTCGCAATTGGCACGCAGACAAATTATTATTTATTTAAAGTTTATTACGCATGTTGTAGTATTAAAGAGGATTACGTCATTATTTATTCTGAGTTGCTTTGTTATTTTGACAAAACTTCTGGAAACCATTTTTGATTTATTCCCGATAGTTCTGTTGCCTAGTTTTGTGGAAAATGCTCATAAAGAGCATTATTTATTTAGAAATATTAATTCTGCTCTGCTTAGAGAAAAAAAAAATATCCAATCCTTATACGTATTCCTGTTTGCTTCGAAGAAATTGTGTTTCATAAGTTCACAAATCTCGTTTTACGTGCGCGGTAACCGCGGGCAAAACTACTCCTACTAATAACATAAATGAGAAAATTTGTATCAATTTTTGTTAATCTTACGCAAAAAGTACTGATCGTATTTTCATGAAATTTACCACACAGCTAGGCCGTGATCTGGATTAAGATATTAAGACTCAGGGTAATTATTATCCCAGAAAACGCGGGCAATAGTAAAAATCGGCAAAGTACTTGTAGATACATAAAGTATAGCGTTATATTATTCGTTCATTCCAATATTCCCACTTAAACTATTGAACAGAACTTCAAAGAGCACGGCTTAAAAAATATTACACAGTATGAATACGAAGAAAATTTGCTGATACAACTTTTTAATGTTCATATTACTGTTCGCAATCGCGTCTGTTTTCATCCATTGTTCCCTTCATAAATGCAGAAATCGCTATCGGAACAATGTGTTCAAACATAGTTCTGCTACAATGAAACCTAATCACACGGAATAGAGATCAAAATTGCACATTACCTCGCTCTATCACTGACCATTTGAGCAACCATGCATTCAGGAGTTATAACCCAATGGAGAGCATTCAGCATAAAATGCTGAATTATGCTGCAATTGAAAACTGAAAAGTATGGAATTGTAAGAATCGTTCATTGGTAATACTTCATTCGTTTTGAGAAAAAAACTTTGATGTGCAGTAAACAGCACTGAGAGCATAGATATTATTATTTGAATATTGATTTCCCTTGACTGAAAGTCTGAAATAGGTAGAAATTTAAGCTTTTATTTGTTGAATCTAGTAAAGGTACAAAAATATTTTCCAATCTCATAATTATACTTCCATAGTTGAAATTAAGGTGAGCATACACCGGCAGTATCATTAAAATAAATCTGTCAAAATAAAAATTAATAGACAGTATTGTCCTCCAAAGATCAGCGAGTGAATACGAGAGAAGAGAAGAGACGAACACGAATAAAGACATATCTGAATGACAATTCAAATAAATAGTAAAATTCAGTATAGTTTACCAGCATTGGCAAAGGTAGCATTTCTCACCAAAGAACGACTGAATAAAAATACGAGGACGAATAGAATCAAGTCTAAATGACTGTATCGAATAACTATAGGATAGCGGAGAGAGCTCTCCCTGGCCGTTCCTTACCGTTCCGTACCTTTGATTAATACGTTGAGGATTTCTAAGTACGTTAACAATCCCTGTACGAGAATAAAGCCTTTTATAACATGGAAGAACTCGCAACAAACGAATGTATTCCTAAAGGTGTACTTTGCGTCTAAATACTCTGTTCTAAGAAGTTTTCCTCGTGTTATACCTATCCACTTTAACTACCTCGATGAGTAGTTTTTATATAGAAAGCTTTTAAAAACCAAACTTGTAACAAGAATAGCATGAAGTGAGGCAAGAAAAGAGAGTTAAACATGAAATAATTCGCTCTGAAAAAAGAGATAAAAAAATAAAATGTGTGCAATTTACACGTAGAAGAAGTAAAACCTTCAATAATTTTGTTTTCAAGATATAATGAGACGGATGTAAAATTTCGGGAAGATGATAATTGTAGGTTTTAGTAATGATCTCTCATCCCTCAACTCACCTCTCAACTCACCTCTCAACTCACCTCACAACTCACCTCTCAACTCACCTCTCAACTCACCTCTCAACTCACCTCTCAACTCACCTCTCAACTCACCTCTCAACTCACCTCTCAACTCACCTCTCAACTCACCTCTCAACTCACCTCTCAACTCACCTCTCAACTCACCTCTCAAGTCATCTCTCAACTCATCTCTCAACTCATCTCTCAACTCATCTCTCAACTCATCTCTCATTTTTCAAAAAAAAATTCAAGTCAGCCTCCACTCATTTCTAGTCTCCACTGGACAGTTTCGTTTCATAAAATTTCAAGTCACCCCCGTACTAAAGAAGTTTTCACTTCAAAAGAAATGATGTCCAAGCCGGTAAAGGAAGAGTCGCCGGTAGAGGAAGAAGGTCATTGTTGCTGGGTTGACGAAAAGATGAACGAATCGAATATTAACTTCATAATAGTATTGATTATTATACCCAATCCATAAGTGCGATTTGTTTCCTATTATATAACACACCCTGATTAACCGGCATAGGATTTGATTTGGTATTCTAAGCTACCTCAACACGACCAAAATATGTTGAAAAACTAGCAACGACATTCAAACCACATCGGTCATATGTGCATTTCACGGATTTTACTCATATAAATACAGATTTTAATAGTACCCATGAACGTGGCATGTTGGAACTGAGATTAATAAAGACAAAAATTAATCATAACTCATATTACAGTACTATTATGTCTCCTGTGATATTACTGAGATTCAACTCAAAGCCCGACCTCAATCCAAGAATCGCTTCAGAAACTTCTAACAAACACGAGTTTGCTCTTGCAGTCATCTACATGTGAGAGATATGCGTAGTCTATGTACAATTGTACAACATCCACTGAATGACATCTGCATAGTAATGAATGTTACTCCTGAAACCTGACAAACTAAGCCGTAACAAGGCATTATACCTCAATCGTATTACTCGTATATCTCAAATCTCATATTTTGGCTGGCTTATATAACACTAGCTTCTATCCGCGACTTCGTCTGCGTGGACTTCAGAATAAGCTAGAAGTATGTATATGTATAGGAAAACTATTATATTTGACAATGTCTGCATAGGTACTTTAACCTAGGAAGATGGCCATATGGCATTATGTTAGTGGTACTTACCTTGTCTATGAAACAAATATTATCTGTTTTAGGTGTTTAAGTAGGTACTCGTATCTCTATCGATTAATGTCAAGCATATTTTCTAGCGCCGAATATTTGAAGAAAAAAAAGTGGCCAAGTGCGAGTCGGACTCGCCCATGAAGGGTTCCGTAGTAGCAAGTAACATAATATAAAAGTTATTATTGCGTAGTATTATTGTGTAGTTATTGCGGTTTACGATTTATGACGTATTAAAAAAAACTACTTACTAGATCTCGTTCAAACCAATTTTCGTGGGAAGTTTGCATGGTAATAAACATCATATTATATTTTTTTTAGTTTTTTCATTATCTTATTTTAGAAGTTACAGGGGGGGGGACACACTTTTTACCACTTTGGAAGTGTCTCTCGCGCAAACTATTCAGTTTAGAAAAAAATGATATTTGAAACCTCAATATCATTTTTGTGGACTTAATCATAGACACGTATGGGTTTGATGAAAAAAAAAATTTTTGAGTTTCAGTTCTAAGTCTGGGGAACCCCCAAAATTTATTGTTTTTTTTTCTATTTTTATGTGAAAATCTTAATGCGGTTCACAGAATACATCTACTTACCAAGTTTCAACAGTATAGTTCCTATAGTTTCGGAAAAAAGTGGCTGTGACATACGGACGGGCGGACAGACAGACAGACAGACAGACATGACGAATCTATAAGGGTTCCGTTTTTTACGATTTGGCTACGGAACCCTAAAAAGCTTGCGCTCTTGGTTTAATTCAGCTCTTGCGGTCGATGATGATGTAATATGTATTAGTGCCCCATTTTGTGCCTTTTTAGGGTTCTAAAGTAAAATCGGAACATTATATCAATTAGGGTCCCTGCCTCTTTTTTACCGGCAATGCAAAGATCGTAAAATGGTCTTAATGGACATAGTTGGCGGTGGCCACTAATCACCAGATGTTTCTTTTTTATGCGAATTGCCAACAAGCAAATGAAAGAAACACCTGACGACTAGTTATCACCGTCAGCTATTTACATCAGTATAACACCAAAGTCATCGCCAAATATTTTTTAACTTTATTATACATATCGATTCTGTTGAACTAAAACTATTGAGTTTAAATACTTACTTATATGTATTTTTGATTCCATTTCAGCATCATTCCACATTCCTAAAACTGTAATTCTCTCCAGATAACCTAATTTAATGCCAATAAAGTAATTTTATATGTTTTAAGAAAAGTGTCTCAGATTATGAAGTGGCATTTGAAAGTCGTACAGACCTTATTTGAGAATCAAGAAGCAATCAAAAGCAAGATTGAATCGGGGACAAATCAAGTTGGAATCGTTTAAGCGAGTAAGCCGGCTGATCTCCTTATGGAATTACCATCGATTGGCATACCTATACCTATAATAAGTCAAGATATGAAGCTTTTGTAACTCAAAGTCAAAGTTAAAATCATTTATTTATTTAATTATCACTGATACACTTACGCACGTAATTTTTTTTAATCCGCCACCATTTCGGAAAGGTACTTTGAGAAGGGGAAGAATTGGCAAAAGAAACTCCTCCGCACATCTTTGCAAATAATGAAAAGTTACAAAATATATTCTAACCTTCGCAGAACTGGATGCAGCACTAGTTTTCAAACATCCTTGTCATTAATATATTCATTTGTCATAGTATCCTTTACTTTCTAGCTGAGAATTCACAGATCTTAAATAATCGATGGCTTGTGTAGATTATAAGTGTCTACCGAACTAAGGAACTGTGGGCATGAATCGGTAGTTGTATGGATAACCGGTACCGCTTTGTACGCAGGCGTCTGTAAGACAGGGTGAAGATTTTCTAGAGGGCAACAATAGTTTCAATATTTTGGCTAGCAGCATGTTGGAGTATGCTCTAGGTCTCCTCATTTTTATTCGTATATTTCGTAGATTTTTAACTGGTGGAAGTCAATTTATTTACAACATAATCTCGTGATCAACATATTGGTATAAGTTTTATTGCGTCAAAATTAGATTTTATCTGCAAAAATTGAAAATGTCTCATAAGGTCTACAAAAATCCGCTTGACTATAATACTTAAACGCATATCAACCCAAACGGAAGCCGAATTGTGCTAAGCTGACTCCAAATAATATGTATAAGAATACCGAACGAAGTGCTGAAGGCTTTCCTGAATTGAACATGTGTATAGCATGCCTAACACATGTGAGACATGAGTATATTATTATCTAATTAATCTCTTCGAACAAAAAACTACATAATAATTTATGATAGAACCTCACTTACAAGTAGGTTCGTTTAATCATTAAACATGTTGCTTGGATTAAAGGGGTAAATCTTAGCAATAGAAATATGTAATTCATTTTAATAGTTTTAATAAAATTTATATCAATAAAAGCAATAACACAATCAGAGAAAATGTTCAATTTACTACAAAGCGTACTCTCTCAACGATTTATAATGTGTGATGTCTTTTGCCTCCACTTTTCTCTTTCTTTACACGTCCGAGAATATCACAGTTAGGTTTGTTAGATTATTTTCTTTATTGTCCCTGAATGCTTTGCTTTTCTCGCTTTTGCCTTATATTATTTTAATGAACATTGTTGTTGGACTAAAATTAATATAATCTATGTCTATTTAAAGTAAGCAGTAATTTCGTATTATAATTAACTTACTTGGGAAATGACCGATGGACAGAACAACTCATTTAATTTAAAACAATTAAATCTGAATTTTACCAAGAAAAAAATAACCGACTTCAAAATAAGATTCTACCCAGCGTCAAATACACACCCACACACGCATAGCTATTTGTACAGTTTGAATAAAATTGACAAAACATGCACCTATTTATCCGACCGCCAAGGAAGAGTTATGTTTTTCGCGCGTATCTTGTATGTATGTAAGTTTGTTTGAATGTGTTTAATATTATTTATTGCCTCGTATCTTCCAAACCGCTGAACGGATTTGAATAATTAAGATATTCTTAGATTCCTCTTGATAACCCAAGAGTTATTAGATAAGTAAAACTAAAAAAAACAAATATGGTTGGTGGCTGTGAACCCATTGTTTGAAGTATCAAAAAATAAAAAAAATAATCAAATAATGCAATGTGGATATCAAATTAAAGAGCACACCATAAGGTTTTCAAAAAGGTATAATTTATTATGATAGGTTTTTTGACAGCAAGCGGGTTATCATTTAATTTTTAAATTTATGCTAGTTTTATTTGTTTTTTATGTTGTTTTCACTCGACTGCGCTAAAAGAAAGGTTAAGTTTTTCGAGTGTATGTATGTTTGTATGTATATACATATGTATGCATGTATGTAGCTTTGGCATGCTCTGTAGCCTAAACGGCTCAACTGATTTCATTAAAAAAATAAAAAATCCGACTGCGTAAAATAAACTAAAAAAAACAAGCCCAGTAGTTTAAGTAATAGTGAACAACTAACTATACACCATAAAAGGACAGACGGGACCCATTTAAATTTTACAGGGCTGCTTGGAAAAAACCAAACAAGATTTGATTGGTTGGGTACCGACTGTTAATCCTTGTATGGTGTAGTTGTTCAGTACTACTTTTAACAACATTCTAAACTACTGGGCTTGTTTTTTTTCTTTTTGTTTATTTTACGCAAGCGGGTTTTTTGGTTTTTAATATTTTTTATATCTTAATATATATAAATTACGTGTCACGTTGTTTGTCCGCCATGGACTCCTAAACTACTGAACCGATTTTAATCAAATTTGAAAACGTGTGCAGTTTGATCCAACTTGAAAGATAGGATAGCTTACATCTCAAAATAAAAAAAAACTTATGACAGAACGAAGTCTGTCCAGGCAGCTAGTATATATGTATATTTTAAGAGTTATTATGCACTCACTCAAGTCATAGTTGATCATCCGGTTCTCGAAGTACCAGAAGACGTACGACGGCGGTTCTGTTGATCTCTTCACCATGCAAACTAGCTTCAACATCGACCCTTCATGGATTATCTTCTCAGACTCCCCCACTATCTCTGCATAGGCGGCTGTAAACACAAGAAACTTTAGTTAAGGACCATTTGATGGTGATACAATCTACTTACTAAAGTAATGTTGTTGTTTTGGTATTTAATACATAAGTGATATTAAATATACCAATGCTGAGATACCAATGATCCTTTTATTCTTTCATCTGAGCCCAATGATATTATATGTATTAAAAAGGAGGAAGATATGCCATAAGGGTGCTGAAATTAAGTCAGTCAAATGTAGTCATGTGTAGCGATTTCACTATGAAATTTGACAGTTGCCTTTGAGTGATAAAGTTGTCATCATAAACTGAACCTCGCGATGTGTCCAATCCAATGATATTGTATGGAATATACAGTGAACAATTCAATGCGTGAAAATGTCATTTATCTCGTGTGTCAAAGAAGACAGGCTTGTCTGTCAAGTGTCAAACGTCCCCATATAAGTTAAAATTTAAAATAATACGATAGTTTTACTTACCAACAAGCACGAGCTTAAAGAAAATGCTGGTAGGCGGATGTGTAGGCACCTGACATTCGTAGTATCCTGCGTCAGCGGGTGTTGCGAAGCGTATGTGTAGAGCCCAATCCTGTTAAGAGAAATGTATCTTTTTTCAAAGAGTAATGCGTACATTACGAGTGAAAGTAAAGAAGGAAGGACAAGAGAAGAGGATTCTAAAAGATTATATGTCACCTCTAGGTACAGTCAACAAAAGTTATGCAGGGCATGACACAAAAACGTTCCGTAACGTTCGCTATTACAAAATGCTACCTATACATGTAAGGTATGATTTAAAATTGATAATAACTAAAACTTCTGTTATTAAGATTACACAACTTTTATTTGTATCGTATCATGACTGTTTTGCTAACTGTAATACTTATGGGATCTCCTAGAGGCTGCTGGCCTTGAGATCCAAAAGTAGGGTTAGGCGATAGTAGGGGATATATTGAGATGCAGAGAGTTCATGCAATTTTACAGGGTTTAAAATGAGAAAATAAGCATAATTATCCGCAAACTCATTTCCAAAATTAAAACAACTGACAAAACATTTGATGTTAATGAAACTGACATGCTACTTTCAAAAGCTTATTGTCATCGTTCAGTCCTAATGGAATTGATTTTAGCAATCAATTCAAATAATACTGCGATGAATCCAAACCATTAAATATACCTAACAAAAGATAAAGCTCTATTGAAAGTAGGTCTTGTTAAAACAGAGTACGGCAATAAAATCAATTTTAATCCAGAACTCGGTTGTAACGGCAAATTAAACAAAACTCAAGTTTTGTTCAAAGTTCCTACGAAGTAATCGCCAAGTATTCTCTTTCAATATTTTATACTATCACAACACGGGTTCGTTTATTTTATTCGAACCTGCAATGGTTATTTAAGGGTTGTTCAAATTTGTGACAACAATATTGTACAAAGATTTTTCTGGCTTTATTTAGTTTGGTTAGTCTACAATCTATTTGTAATTGTACTTGCAAACAGAATCGCGTCGTATATGGAATAATGTTTGTGATAATATGTAGTTATTTAAAAGGTTACTTGTTTTTTTTTTGCTTAAATATTTTAAAACGACAATCATCCATAACAGTAAATAACGGATGAAGTCTAGTACCTAAGCTAAGCCATATTACTTAACCCAATCATAATATTGATTTAATTTACAGCAATAACTTTAACACCATTTACAACACTATCATTAGCTTACCTTAACATGGCGTCCATGAGCCGAAAAAAATCTGCTATCAGTACTGTACGTAACTAATCCCACCGATAGCAAGGAGTAGTCTTTTTTTCTTATCCACGTCACCTAAAAAAAAACAGGTTGATTAAGCTTGTATTCAAAGTATAATCGCGAAGAGATAATATTCTTGGCAATAAGGAAAGAAAAGTTTTGTTCTTCAATAGATTTTTACTTTTAAACTCTTGGGGAGAATAATTTAGCTGTAAAGTTTACTTCTTTTGAGATAATAAAATAATCAATGTAATAAATGCAAAAGTAATTTTCCATAGATACCGAGCATTTCAATTCTTCACAGTAGTATTTTTTTTTAATTTATTAATTAGAATAGTCATGTAATTTTAGAAAGAAAGAAAAGTTTATTTCACCTAAATTAAATACAGCAACAAATTATAGCGAAAAACATTACAAAACTTAGATGTAAGATAATTATCTGAAAAGGGTTCACGCTCAGCATAATGGTCGCAGAAAAACCACGGCCGCTAGTTTTCAAAAACCACGGTTTTCACAAACAATTTAGTATTTTTAATCATGGAAAGTGCAACAGCAATCTCAATTAGGACAATGTACTAATGTGTACTGTGATTGGCAATTTTACCAATATTATTTGCTTTTAATTTGGACTGCACTTTCAATACAGTTAATATATTTTATGCCAAAGGTCGTTTTCATTTTTTCAGTAACCAATATAAAGTCTTTTAGAAAAATTGTCCGCGAACCGCAGAGTTCACTGAGAAATATTCACAGAACGTAATTAAATATGAGGTTTTTATTGAATAAATAAAAAAAAACATCTCTTCCTTGGCAGTCGGGTAAAAATTAAATGTACCTAATATTATATTATAGAATTTGCTATTACTTTTGGAAATATTTCACCTTAGATTGTTTCGTAAAAAAGGTAAAAATTGGCTACAATTCCACTTGATGGTAAGCAGCGATGAAAACTTGGATGTTAAAACGCTTAAACTTATGTATCAATTTTGATTAGGCACAAAGTTTTAATAAACCCACACTTTTGATTTGAGTAATACGAAAAGTTTAAAGGATCTAAAAAGCAAGTAAAGTTGTTACAGTTAATAAAAACAAAAAAAGCGTTAACATGTAACAGAATAATTATTGTTTCAAGAAGTAATTTGAATGAAACACAAAAGAAGCATCTGCAGCAAAATAAGAAAAGTAGTAAATTTTAATGTTTTATTTTCATGTTATTACATTAATTTATTTTACCCTACCGTTAAATGAGTCTTATAACACAAAAGTATGAAGATTAACAAAGTTTTGACAGCTACATAACGAGTACTCTGTAACGTTTCTATATCTCTTAAATATACTACGTTAAACAGGTGATTTATTATCATTGAAATAACTTTTACTGTAACTCAAAAATTTAAGCTAAAAGTTTTTCACTTCATCTACGTTTAATCCAAGAATAGCTTTGCTTAAAAACGACCTTTAGGTTTTATTTACCTATATACCCACAATAATGATTCAAATTCATTTGGTCAAGTACTTGTAAAAAAATCTCATTTGGATTTTTGTACTATATGAATTAGATACATATTTCTATAGCTACTCCATCATACTATAGATTTCAAAACAATTTAAATTTTGTCTTTCGCCTCCCCGTTACTCGTTCAAAAGTTTTATAATTTGCTAATATTAATGATTAATAAACCTATTTTAGCTATGGCACTGTTATAATACATTTTACCTTTAACGATTTTAATAAAAGTGAAAGAAACAAAACATTTTATAAGCCTAAAGCATAAGATTATAATTTATGTAAACGTTAGGATTCATAATTATTAAACTTACCGTATTTTCTGTAATGTCACTAACTTCGCAATGCAGGATTGCTGTTGTACCTATCTGAGCTATAACTGTAGTACAATTGTCAGTCAAAAATATGCCGCCTTTGCTACCTTTACCACTTAGTTTGTTTGCATGTGACGCCGCAGAATCTCTGTACATTTTCTTTACTTTATTTAAAGATTTCGATAGCGATGATTCATCTAATTCTTCTATAACTTCTTTATCTGATATTCTTTCATAACGTTTTATATGATGTCTTTCTGGTCGTGCTATTTCTTTAGCCTCGTCTTTTATTACATTATCTAGGATAATATTTACATCATCATCATAGTTCTTATTTAAGATTGAAGATGATAGGCGAAGCGGTTTAGGTAGTTTAGGATATGTGGGCTCAGTGTTTATAAAATGTATGTCCGTTGTGTGTGTTTCAGTACCATCATCACTACTTATTGTTGTGTACATTATTGTTGTTTGTGTTGTAGTTGTTGTTGTAGTGGTTCTTCTTCTGTGACCTGAAAATAAAGGAATAGTTTAGATCTAATGCGATACATTTATTATAACTGAATGTAAATTACACATAAGATACGATAAATTATCGATATTGTTTAGGAAGCGATAGGAATTTAAAGCAAAGTTAAATTATAACATTGTAGTCATATTTCTAGAATAAAATATTATAATGTATTTAGCTGTTTCACTTGGACGTGGTCAGAGGTTAAAATTGTAATTAAATTTTTACTTCAGTAATAGCCGCGTCATTAAAGAAACGAATCTAAAATGGCGGAACCTATCATTCCCTCTCGTCGTCGTCGAAGGGACGTCTAAACAATAAAGTTTTAATATATTAGTTCTGTTAGTTTCTTGTTTTATTTATAAATTGTAATATTTCTGTGGAGTAATAATAATTATAATAATATACCTACTAAAAACTGGCTCAGCCCCGGATCAATTTTTTCTAGGCGGGGCAAAAACTGAAAAATGCCGCTCCCGTCCACCAATATTTTTACCTTCATTATCACCATCACTTCAGCCATAAGATACCCACTGACGGACATAGGCCTCCCACAAAAAACGCCACAACGACCGTTTTAGCGCTGTTTTTTCTCTGTTAGGCCTATATTTTAACTAAAAATACATGGAACTGAACTGAATTGAACTTATACATTAGTAAAGGGTTTGAAATGAACGTGATTTTAAAAATAGTTATTATATTGCACATTGAAATTACAATTTTACTATTCGAGCCTTTTGTTCTCCAAGCAAATCTATGGCCTTGTCACAATTAATCTCATGCTCTTCATGAGTTTGATTTTCTATTAATTATATTGCGAGACTCAATAAACGTTCCTGGCTCATCAACAATCTTAGATAATTTTTAATACGAGTAAGTTTAAGTTTGCTAAAACTTCGCTCGCAGCTTGCAGATGTAGTAGGAAGCGTAGAGTAAATTCGCAGAGCAATACAAATATTAAGAAAGGCATCCTGCAAATCATGCGTATATATATGTTGCAAGAGATTAAAAGCGCTAGCATTTTTGATATTTCAAAACAAAAGTGGTGCTTGTTTTTTAAAAACGTAGAGTTCTTGGTAAAATTCAACTAACATAAGTTATAATCTCGCTCCTAATTTCATCCTAGATCTAGTCCGTGCTTCTGCAGTTCTTCAGTTTACATATTCAAGATATCGATATCATTGAGAAATGAATAATTTGAATTCAATGTAGTAGCACGCTTCAACGCTTTTTTTTAAATTCTGATCAGATTCAATCAAATATTATCATTGTTGCCTTAGAAAAGAGTTGAGCAAGTTGAAGTGTTCTTGATTCCTTATCATACATCTCATCAAATTGTTTTTTGCACTTTGGAATTCGTTTTTTTGTTTTTATTTGGCAGAATAGGCTCAAAGCCAATTTTTCCAGCAACTTCTTTTGCCTCTTCTATCCTATACTCAAATGAATTTTCTTCCATTTTTTGCAAAGTTTTCATCAACACTTCCATTAAAAAGACGGAGCGTGTAAGGCTTGTATCTTCCTTTTGAATTTCAATATTTACTCGATTGATTTCGGGGATAATATTTGCCCAAATCGTCAAGTTCAGAACAAATTCAAAGTTCTTAATAGCGTGTAAGAGATGAACTGCCTCCTACTTTGCTTCCGGAGCATGAGAATTTTGCTTAACTTCTTCTAAGGATTCCACCACTTCAGGTAAATTATTTTAGAGGGCTTTGACAGCGACAAGTTTTATCGACCAAGCTTGAATTTGCCGCCCTCTGAATGAGCCACCCGGGGCACGGACTCCAGCTTGCCCCCCTAGATCCGGGGCTTTGGACTTTCCCAAGGAATTTCGACCAGTATTCAATATAATATTCTATTGTTAGGTTATGCTTTTCGAGTAACTGACGATGGCGCTTTGTCTATCTGCATGCTATGATAAGATGCATAATCCATTACTAATATGCATGATGGTGGCAGGTTCGGTATCAGTTTAAAATAATATGACATAAAAATATACGGAAACCGTGGTTCGCGAAACCGATCAGCACATGGTTGGGGTTTTAAATATTTTGCTAATATTTATTATCAAATAACAAAATGTCACCAATCATATTTTGCTGACGGTTTTAACCTACCATTTCAAGTACCGTCCGCCATTTTAGAATCGTTTATTTAATGGCGCGGCTATACCTGGTTTCCTTTCGAAAACTTTCTGTAGCTCGAGCACGAATATTTGCGAGAAAGTATTCGTATGGTTAACGTAAGCAATTTGTATGGCATTTTTTCAAAAGCGCCCCTATCGTGCGTAAATGGTACTAAAATGCCATACAAATTTGACAAATTGCTTACGTTAACCATACGAATACTTTCTCGCAAATATTCGTGCTCGAGCTACTGAAGACAATGTTATTTATTTATTTAACACGAGACCAACAAAAAAGAAGCGTTTAATAATTATAAAAAGTTAAATGTCGTTTTAGAATTCATTACCACCATCATATGTGAATAAAAATGAGAATATGCTCATTAATTGAAACATTCAGAACACTTAAAAAAATTGTTTGATAATAAAGCAAGTCATAATTATGTAATTCTAATTATAATTAAGCCGTATTGGGGCGTGGCTGCGATGAATACTAACCCCAATCCCACGCCGGATGGGTGTCGTAAGAGTCGACTAAATCCGGCAAGCTGGTGGTAGGGCCCCTCAGAGGGATTATATTGATACTATTATATTGATAATACTGATTTTAATTTTTAATTAATACCATTAGTTGTTAATTACTTTGAGCATGAGTCAGCCGCTAAACGACTCGTCGTGTTCCGGCTAGTGGCTTGAACTAGTTGCCAGTTCTTGTTTCTTTTTCTTCTCTCTTTCTTGGCCGGCAACGCATCAGATATGCCTTTGGTGTTAGTGATGTTCATAGGCAACGATAGCCACTTACCATCAGATGAATCGTCAAATTCAAAATCATTTATTCATGTAGGTATCATTGATACACTTATGCACGTCATTTTTTTAATGAACCGTCAGCTCGTTTGCCAGCTATTTCCATTAAAAAATATATTATGTAATTAAATTACTGTTTAATTTGGATACGAAATTTTTGTATGAAATAAATTTGATCCAATAATAGCTACGTCCAACATACAATATCATTGGCTATGTCGAATAATTATATAATATGGGATTATCCGTGTGAATTATTGCTATTGTCTCAAATATAGGAATAAAATGACAGATAGATAAAATGTTACGAAGAAATACAGACTAATGAATTTAATTTGATTTCCAAACTTTCACACCTTGTCTAAAATTTCACAGCCATTGATTTCAGTAGGATTCACTCATTCTACTTTAGCTCATACTCAAAGTCGAATAACCTTATCGTGAACTAAGAAATGCACGTATGCTACGCTTGTATTACTTTTTATGCTTTGAGTAGGCAAAAGAGCAGACGGGTCACCTCATGGTAAGTGATCATTGCCGTCCGTGGACATTATCTACACTAGAGGCGTCACCAATGCGTTGCCGGCCTAGGAAACATGCCTACTTAAACTTACTATATTGGTTTAATCATACCTTTTTTGTGATGTCTTGTGAAGTTACCAAAAACACTGCCCAAGCGTTGTTGATTCCTAGTCGTACACAGTTGTAATGATTTTAAATCATCAACATTCTGCGCAAATAATATGGAAGACCCTTCCGATTCCATAGCACCTGTGTTCACTAGCAAATCCGCTTCAAGTAACAGAACAATAGTGGCATAGAGCAGTTGTAGTTCTTTACAGCAAAACATTGTTTTGGCACTGATCATTGTACGTCACATTTGGAAAAAACCGTGTTCACATTCTTATCATCTTAAGTTAATGGTCATTATTCGTATTGATATCCACATCTGGTTCGATTGTGTTGTCTTGAAACTACCCAGTTTTTCAGGTCATGCATCCTGGAACAAATAAAACAAATATTAAGTTATAAATAAGATAATGAATATACACAAAATGTAATGTAATAACCATCTCGCTTTGCTTTTGATTTTTATTCTTTTGTACCCATACTCAAAACAATTGCCACTCAATTTTATCAGGCGTAGGGACCCACTCTCGCTCTGGTAAACTTATTCCGTACAATAGTTTATTTAGCACACGTCAAATAAAAAACCGGGCAAGTGCGTGTCAGGCTACGCGCAATGTAGTGTTCCGAAGTAGTAAGTTTATCGACTATTACTCATTAACTACTTATACTAACATAGCCGTAATAGTTTTCCTTGTATATTCATCATAATTATAACCTAATTTTGAGAATTTTTCACTTGTCCAACTCCAACCTTTTAGCCAGCAGGGGGACACTTGACTCTAACCAAAATTTGCAATTTAAAGTTAAATATTTCGCAAACGAACCCCTAAATCCAAAAATGGCCATAAGAGAACCATAATATTTTAGAAAGACCTTTTCAACGATACCTCACACTATGGGATACGCAACGAGAGAAATTTCATCCTCACGTAACCTGTAGGCCCCTAAGGTAAGGCCCTAGGTACCCTGAAAAACAATATTTTTCAATATTTTATTCTATGATTTTGGATTTATATGATTATTATATATATGATTTGGATATGTATATCCATACCAAATTACAGCTTTCTATCATTACGGGTCTCGACACTATGCCTCGGACAGACGGACAGACGGACTGACGGACGGACGGACGGACGGATGGACGGACGGACGGATGAACGGACGGACGGACTGACGGACTGACTGACGAACTGACGGACGGACGGACGGATGGACATGACGAAACTGTAAGGGTTCAGATTTTAATTCAGTTCTATTTTACCCTAAAAATAATACTGAATTCTCATCTTAAGGACTTTACCACGCCACAGTTTGAAGTGGTGGAGGGGTTAGTAACCAATAGGGTTTGGGTCCCAGGACGTCTCGTGTCTCGAAGTTCCGGGACTTTTCGTAATTTTAGTTGTCTCGAGTCCCGGGACTTTCGGGTTGAGACTCGAGACGAGACAATATTGTTATGTAATAATTTTTTCAAAGCCTATTTTAATAAATCATCAAACAAGTCTAATTACTGTGTTAGTTGATTATTTAAAAGACTGATTTATAAGTCTGTTTTATTATTTACATTTTAATACATTTACATTTAGATTATTTAATTATGAAACAAATCTGTGATTATGAGAATTAACAATGTTGTGATTATGTAGGACCAATGATTAGATACTAGAACTAGGTATTAGATAATAGTAAAGTTGTTAAGATTTAATTTTATGTTAATAAATGTTGAATTTTATAAAAAATTGCCTTTTTTAATACGTTTCACCAGAAATTAACTCAATTAAAATTCATCAAAAAAGGCTTAAAAAAAAATCTTAAAAATTTTGAAGTCCTGGGACTGATTGTAGACTGTCTCGTGTTCCGGGGCTTGGAAATTGTTGGCAATTTCCAAACCCTAGTAGCCAACCCACCCATGTGTCGGTCCCAAGACTCGGCAAACGTTGTTCTGCCAAAAATTTAGGGGTAGGGGCATGAAAAATAGATGTTGTCCGATTCTCCACCCTAGCCGATATGCACGCTAAGATTCACGAAAATCGGTTGAGCCTTTTCGTTCAACTTCAAAAAAGCGTGACACGAGAATTTTATATATTAGATTATCAATATTACGATAACAACCGGGACCGACGATCTCACGTGCCGAAGCAAGAAAACACTCCAAAAAAATTATATTTGCCAGTAGCAGTCACCCATCGAACTACTCGAAATACAACTAACACACATAATATTAAGCACAATATTCAGATTATAGTCACTAATGTTACATTTGCGCAGGCAGCTTTATGTAAATCCAGTGATTTGAATCATGGCAATGCATCATCATACACGTGTCAACTTGGTCCGGTTCACGCCGGAATAACTGACGACTGATTGATGGCTGAAAACGTCCATGTCCATTGTATACAGGTACGATATATCACGTAAATCAATTTATTGTTTAATTCTAAGCACCGACGAATTATCGACGAATAATTTATTGGCTTTAGTATTTATAATATTTTACAATATTCGTGGCTTACAATCTATACCTTACTGGAAATCTATGTACTTTCAGTAGACGTAGGTACATCACCAGAGTACACAGGTATATTGTGAATAAAGTCTACTAAAAGTAGACTTAAAACACCTGGGTGAATTAAATCAGGTGAATAAAATTGACGGCACCTATATTATTTTAGGACACTCAAGAAATTGTTTACACAGAATTATTTTTGAGCAATTTTTAACTAAAATTACAATTCGCTGTATTCTAATAATATAACATTATGTTATCAGTCTTCCATATATCGGTAAAAATCACGTTCAAATCAGTTAATCCATTCCTAGATTAGCAGGCACAAACGCTCAGATAAAAATAGTTAGTGACCTATTGCATTTATAAATACCCACACTATAATATTTTTCTAAAATATCTTGAGCGTACAGATATTTATGAGAACAAAGTCTTATTATAATAAAGAGATGATTGCTTATTCACACATTTATATCCAGTGGGTTTTTGACGATAATATCCAACACATTATCACTTGTTACGGTCCGTCAATAATTAAAATTAGTCAACAATTAATTACACACAAAGTTGTAAGCGTCGTCACACTTGAAAACGAATAACTTAAACTTCTATTTCAGTTCTAATCGATAGCTCTTCCAGCAACTATCAAATATTAAGTTTCCCAAGTGTTTAAAATATTACTAACCTTAGTAGATATAAAATTATATTTTCGTATAAATAAGCCTCTCGGCAGTGAATAATTAAAGTGGGTCTTTAATTCTGTCCTAAACTCAAACCTGTATTTAAAAGTACCAGAATAGATGTTACTTATTACTGTCATACCAGCGTTAATAAATCGACAATACGATGACTACACAAATGTCAATCGTGTCGAACGAGTAGGTAAAAACATCGTTAAATGTGGCAGTTGTGCAAAGTACCATTAAAACAGTAATGACCAATTTACCCCGGCCACTGTGATAGCTCAGAAGGTCCTCAGAGGATTATTGGAGTTTGGATTGTCAACGCAGTCTCTACTGCAGTTTTTTTTTTCTTTTTTCTTTCTTTCCTGGCTAGCAACGCATCGCTGTTCCCTTTTGTATCGGTAAAAAGCAGTTTTATGCCACCGGGAATTTGCAAGTAGTATAAAAACTGCCAACTCATGGCCCGCAAATCACTGAAGAACAAACTTAGTCACTTCCGGGCATTTTCTGTTGCGAGGATAGACCTACTTAGTAAGTTAGAAAATTGAAACCAGCCACTTCAAAATTATTATCATCACCCATGACAATCCCACTGCTGGCCTCGGGTCTCTTCTCCCGATGTGCTGGGTCTACCACCAACAAATCCAGAATGGCAGACTTCACACATCTTTGGAAGAACTTGAAGTTGAAATAATAGCGTAAAATAATTCTCTAAATTTCCACGAAGTAGGTAATGAGCAGGCTTTATTTTTTAATTTATTAGTGGCTGTCTTCGAGACTTTTTTGGCACGTGAGAATAATGTTATCATAGTAGTAGTACCATAATTACTAAAAAAACTGTGTTTTTTTTATTTCTCACGAGATAGGGATAATAAAGATTTATATTTTTTGCAAAGCAGTGATAGCCTAGCGGTTAGAACGTTGCCGTTGGTCTCCCGAACGAAGGGGCCCGAGTTCAAACCCTGGCACGCACCTCTAATTTTCAAATATTATGTGCGTATTAGAAATTAATTATCACTTGCTTCGGTGAAGGAAAACATCGTGAGGAAACCGGATTCGAACTCGGGCCCCTGCGTTCGGGAGACCAACGTTCGAACCGCTGGGGTATCACAGCTATTTTAAATACTGAACATTATTTTATTTGGATCGCCATCACGCATCAACTGTTACAACACTGCAGTAATGATAATAAAGATCATATTTACATATGAACAACAATTTGGTCAATAGCATAATAAATGTTAAAGAGGTACTTGCCCACACGATCATCGTAAATATTATCGTTTTACTATCGTTTTGTCTGAATAGCGTGCGCTTTGGATGTTCCGTGTGTGAATGTACTAAAATGTTGATTGTGACAGAGTTTTTTACTGCGTTTCGACACATTTCTCTGTAATTATACAGTAAAATGAATAATATCACTATATACAACAAAAGAGATGCAAGATGTGCAAAAAGAAAGATATTTTTTTTTTAAAATAGCAATGACCGAAATTATTATATTAATATGTTTTAATAAGTCAATGAATTTTAAGTTTTTTGGCTAATGCAAGACTGAGAATATGTATATTCTCCTAAGTCGGCAGTAGCACTCTAACACGATATGAAATAGAATAGGTAATAGATTCTAAATGCGTGCAGTTTCGGGGATAAACTCGGGACCAGGTTACTTAACACCTATTATAGTTATAATAGCATACACATTAATTGCAGTGTATAAGGATTAAATGTAAATTTCATTAGACCCACCATTGATCATTGATTTTTCTTTCCATCTCTACACCTGTAGGCCTCCTACATGGCGTAACAACAGCTTTAGTAATAACAACCGGGATTAACCGGGGCTTTATATGCCATCAGCACGGAAGTGCTTAAAAAATTCCATTAGGTAATCCTTCCACCGACCGCGCCGTTGCTTAAATCGGTCAATCACTAAGATCGACACAAACCAGAATATGCTTCAAACACAGATCTAATAAACCTAGCGTGATCACTTTACATAAAACATGGCCTTTTGTCCCCAGTGAGAAATAGCTGTTCCATATTTCATAGTTTCGTTATTCTCCGTCTCGTTGTTAATTTTATGTGCTTCAACAACCACAAGCTTGCAACTTTTACCACCGACGTTTAATCAAGTTCATTAATATTTTAAATTGACTTCAGTAAAATATTACGTGATCGTGATTGCTTGCTAATAAAGCGCAATGTATTTTTTATTTCCAAGCTGTTAAATGCAAATTTATTATAAGGTAACTAACTATGAGCGTAAGGCCTTATGTCCACGTACACGCACGTCCACACGCTATTGTCAATGGTCGCTTGCTTGCATCTTGCATTGTAATAGTACGAAATATGTCCACGGATCCGCATCGTCGCGTTAGCCTATTGTCTAAGTTCCATTATGCAGCTTGCATGCAATCTTCAAATGAGACGCTATGGACAGGATGTAGTAGGTGCAAGCCAATCTCTTAAGATTGGCTTACACCTACTACACAGTGCCCCCAGAAGATTAAGATCTTCTGGGCACTGTGTTGAACAATGAGGAGTATATCTACTCGTATTCGCAGTACTCCATTTGACAATACGTACAATATCGTGCTTTGCGTATAGAGCTAACATTTTACATTGATTGTAAAATTCTGTAATATAAAACATTACCGAACGTTTTTGTTTCATGCCCTGCGTACTTAATTATTTTGCCGACTGTACATTGTTTTAGTGTCTAATGTTTATATTATCGATACTCATGAATATGATGCTTGAGCTGGCAATTACTTTCTTGCAACATACTGGTACACTACATACACAGAAAGTATAAATAAAGCAGTATTGGAGATCTGGATAAAATAGCGGATTTCTCGTTTCCTTTTTACTCTCAACGATGTAGTGATGCGTTTGCTTGCTATCATGATTGTAATGCAAAAAATGTATATATCCCGAGATTAGCGGCAATAATACAGAGAAACAATAAATTTTAAAACCTTTGTATTAATAAATAGTTGGGGACTAATGCAATAAATACAAATCTTCATCCATCAGTGACTTTTATATGAGTGTGCAACATTCACAAGCGAATCGAATCACTAGACTATCAATACGATCATAACTCGATTACAAACATTCGATCCAACAATCTGATTCAACAATCCGATTCAACAATCCAATTCAACGTATTACATGCCGTACCCTAAAAACGTCTAAAAATTTTCGATCGCAGCAAAATATCCTTATGTTTTATTCATCCATTGAAGATGAGGATTCAGATATAACATATTCACGTACCATTTTGTGCGTGGTACGTTACTAATGTTTTTTGTACATTTGGAAACAATATTTTGCTTTGTCGGTTTAAGAGTACGTTATCAAAGGAAACAGAAAAAGTTTTATTGAAAACAGATATTACAAACAAGAATAAACTAAGTGAGGACTCAACGTGTTCTGGCTAGGGTCTTGAGAGTTTCTTTCTTTCTTTCTCTTCTCTTTTTCTTTGCCGTCATCGCATTATTCAGCGATCGTCAGCTTGTAGCAAAAACCTGCTTTGCTCTTCAGGAAATTTGTGACATTACTGTAATGCAATATTTGTTTTCTAATCTATAGAATTAGGAAGTCACAATTTTTTTTATTACCTAGACGCTTGGATTAATGCTATTGCACACCATTAAAATCGTTTTAAGAGCATTATCCCAAAAAGGTCGTACCTGTCTGTCACGGCGTATTTTGAATAAAACTAATAAAAGCATTTTTATCCTACGTATCTTGGCAAGATTTCAATGAAAACAGGAAGATTAATTTATACGCATAACTTGCTACCACAGAACACCTAAATATTAGATGTTCTGTGCTTGCTATGATAGCAATGCAGTGATAGCCTAGCGGTAGAACGTTGATCTCCCGAACGAAGGGGCCCGAGTTCAAACCCTGGCACGCACCTCTAATTTTCAAATATTATGTGCGTATTACAAGTTAATTATCACTTGCTTCGGTGAAGGAAAACATCATGAGGAAACCTGCACACCGGAGAGTTCTCTATAAAGTTCTCGAAGGTGTGTGAAGTCTACCAATCCGCACTTGGCCAGCGTGGTAGACTATGGCCTAATACCCCTCACATTGTGAGAGGAGACCCCAAGCCCAGCAGTGGGACAATTATGGGTTGTTGCTTTGCTTTTGCTTTGCTGTGCTTGCTACCACCATCTTTCTAGAATTAATCATTGGAACGTTTCCATAATAGTGTTAATCAATTTCTGCTTTTTTCTTAGCGGACACTACTTTTTGAATCCTTAGCTAATGTAATGTATGTGCTAATGTAGCATTTTTCTCTCTATCACTTTGCAACATCACGATTTGGCAATAGTCTCAGAACCGTATTAATAAACCAATCTTAAGATATCTGCGATCTCATTTTCATCTGAGATCGCGATCTTGTGCCAAAAATCATTTATTGATACGGGCCTCAAGCTCCCTTAATTTAAACTAACTTAAGTTTCAACCAAATCCTCCTGTAATTTAAATTCAAATCCTTTACTCACTCCGCTCACTAATCAATTGTAACTTAATTTTAACTCAATCTAGTTTCTCAAATTTAATCATCGGTGTGCTAATTCCTAAAATTCTCCTAACTTTACTGATGGTAATTTACTTGCCAGAGAAATTTTAGAACAGCCGAGTATCTAGATCAATGTACAACGACCTCTTAGATTCTAAATAATTATTTAATTAAAGAAATTGACCGAGAACTATCTGACATAAGTGTCATGACAAGAGTCATGTTGTTAAATTCGGGTGTTTTCGTTATGGGTGATTTGTTCGTTTTTAACTTCCAACCCCCGAGAGGGTTATACGTTTGACATGTCTCACTGTGTGTTGTATTACTGGCCTAATCTACAAGCTCAAAGTCACGTAACTATGCTATGGAGAGAGCTAGCTCAGTAGTCCTGTACATGATCGCATTAGAAATTATGTAATCCGCTGATGGAATGGATGAATAAATTTTGATTTGACGCATTTTGATGTACTTTTGCATGAAAATTGACGTTATCGAAATGGTACTCGTAGTTATTATGTTTGTAGAAAATAAAACTCTTCGTTGTTTATATTATTTATAGTTATTAATATTATTTATAGTTATTAAGTTACTGTATTATTTAATGCTTTTTCAGGTACGCATTGCACTATTGGATTACGATCAGCGCACTGAGTCTTGAACTCACTGCAAATAAAATTCCGCGTGATTTTTGTCAGTGGCCTACACTCACGGCGCGTGAATATTTTCTGCTATGCGGTCAGAGGCATAAATGAATGTCACCTGCAGTACACTAAATATTCGCGGTAAAATAATTGATAGTGCTGCTATTTAATATACAGGGTAGCTATCCCTTGACTTATGGACCAACGGGGTATGGGTGACATAGAAAGATATTATTTTGTACAGAAAATACTCGTATAGAAAAACACATCATTTTTAATAAATATCTAGTCGTTAAACTGAAGATGAAATCTATAAAGCGCACTCAGACTCGGGTTTTACAACACTTTGATAATAGATACACAAAATATTTAAAACGTCATAATATGAAACTGCTAATGGTTAATGTTGATTTAAGACCGTTTTTGTTCGGATTATTTCTGTAGTGACTCTGCCTGCGAATCGAAGGGCCCTGGGTTCGATTCCCGGCTGAGGCAGATATTTATTAAATAGATAAATATTTGTACTCAGGTCATGGGTTATTGTGATGTGTTATAACTAAATGTGTCGTCCATGCCACCCGCGACACAGGTGAAAACCTACTGCGGGGGTATGAGTATGTAAGCGTTAAAAAAAAGATGTCACCACGTTTTATGGACACGCAATTGGGCATACTTGTGATCTTACTCCGATGGCTAGTAAGCTCGTTTGTCAGCTATTAACGTAATTAATTCAAATTTATTAAAATGTATTTACTTTTTTATTTGGATTTTAAAAAAGTTACAAAAAAAGTTTTTTTAACTTTTATTTATTTTTCATTTTTTAGTTGGATTTTCTGTGTAAGAGTGTCTTTTAGACTATTTTTTTAATGAAACTTACCTAAGTGCTCTGCGTTTTTTTCTTTCAATTTTTTTATATTGAATTTTTATCGGTCCTTGATAAGTATGCCAAATTTCGAGTTAATCAGAGGTTTTGAAGGGGGTCAAAATCATGTTCAAAGTTTCCGTTACATAGACACATAAAAATACAGACATGAATGTAAAGATAAACGTCAGAGTCTCATTTCATCCGCAATACAATGAAATACGTCGAGATGAAAGGGTTGGAATGTGAGTATACGAGCATTTATACAGTTCAGTAAAACTAAATGCTAAGGCAAACTATTTATTTACACACGTCTGCAAACAAAATATTTGCCGGATGTTTGAAATTTTGTACAACGGGATACTATTTTCCAACTGTTTTAAACGAAATGAATGTAAAGCGATAACGGATGCTATTATTATGGAACTCGGAAAAATCACTGGCTTAGAATACTGACCCCAAATTTGTCGTAAGAGGCGACAGAAACCGCCCCACTTGGTGGTAAGACTTCACATTAAGATTAGTATTATCAATAAGTCATGAAAATTATTATTATCTTTCAGTAAATAATATTTGGCTAACTACCGTTCTCTGGTCAGCTGCCAAGCGACTGTCGTCACGCTAGTAGCTTGATAGCCAGCCTGGTGGGTTACCAGGTGTTGCCTTTGGTATTATTGATATTTAGGGGTCAAGATGAACAGTTACAGAAAAACTCGTAAAATAATGAATCGAAGTAGTGTACGTTATAGTTCCGATTTATCTCCAATAACAAATATTACGCTCACAGAAATGCCCACCTCGTATCACCAATATACAACAGACGAAAGGCAACATACAATGGAGGAAACAATACATTAATATGTATTGTATTTTTAAGAGACGACCATTGAAATACTTAGTGAGGTAAAGCACTTAGCAATTACTCGAGCACTTTGGGCACTTCTAATGGAATTGCAGTAACAATTCGGGGAACGAGACCGAAATAAGAATGGTCGGTATTGTTTAAGAAAACTGCTCAGGCCTCGAGTAAAATAGAAGAAGCTCGTAGCTTAGTTGGTAGTAACCCTGATTGAGCAGCAAGGGAAATATGAACATATGAAATTTTGGACAAGTTATGAACAAAATTCATGGAAGAAAGAAATTTAAAAGGAAAGTCGATCAATTTACGATTACAGAACCAAACTACGCTTGGCTCGATTTACTTTCATAAATCAATAGTAGGTAGAAACGTTCACAAGTTTTAAACTAAATTATTCTATTAGTAATATGAATAATTGTATTCACTTAAGTCACCCTCAATGAGTGAGTTTTCATGAAATACAGGGCTAATAGCTAAGAGAGTTTAAATGCCCTCAATCTATTAAGCTGGCCATACCGTTTGAAGCGGACTTGATTCGGCATCCAGCAAATTTGACGGTGTATGGCTAGCGACCAAAGCATGGCTCTTCTTTCGTCATTGAGGTGGTCTATAACGTACTCTGTCATAAAAGCGGGTTTGACCAAACATCATGTTTCTTAACAAAGTTATTAAAGCTACTATAGTTAACAAATTTAATGAATGATGAATGAACAATTTAAGTAACAATACAGATAGAAATGGGTGAATGAGGAAGCATACGTAAAAATAATATCATTTATCTAACAAAAAGAGGAAAAACACGTAGATACGAAGCAAGAAAAGCAGAATTGTGTGATCGCAAGCGTTTCATCCGATAACAACTCTATTTTACAAATTACGACAACAGTCGATATTTTTATCTCGCTTTCAGATTGTAAGAGAAAAAGAGATGGGAATGTCAAACAAGGTCATACGATAATATCAGTACGAAGCTTCTTAGAAAAACACTGACTTTATGTATATAATGAGAAAGAACGGATGTATCTACTCTTCAATCTTTGTATTTGATGTTAAAAAAATAAAATCAAAATGAGTGCATGAATGGAATTAAGGAAAGGTAAGTACCTAAGGAATAATAACTAATAATAATAGAAAACTTTATTTAATAAAAAAATGTGCCTATTTAATAAAAAAAAACACATAGTGAATTAGGCACAGAAAAAATAATAGTACTTATAAATAAGTAGTTATAGCCAAATTTACTAGTTGGCCAAACGAAGGAAACTTTCATTTACCTATCATACTTATGTAATTTACCATTTTCAGTTGAATAATGTGGATTGATATTCGATTTTTCTGTTAAAAATAAAATCAATCAATAATTTTAAACCTTGAACTTCACGATTTTATTGACAACAGCTTTGAAAGAAATTATTGACACGTGCTTAACCCACTGGTAGTAATATTATAATAAATCATTCCATTTATTTTTGAAATATAAGTATAGTTTATAACCCAATCCACTGTCAATGAAAATCAACGGCTTATTATTATACCAATCATAAAGACCAAAGATGTTGAATTCACGGCTTATCCTACTTATACCTCCTTACAGTAGGGATCCGTTGAAGCAATGGCATACTTTAAGCCCAATGCATACGTAACGGGTTTTTTCCCGTACGTGCCACGTCCCGTACGGGATGCCGCTACGTATGCACTATCGTATAGGTACATTTTCTATGAAACGATGTTTCCAAAATTTCACGTCCCGTTCCGTACGGGAAAAACTTGTTTGAAAACTTCCGACACTCGGGAATATGTTTTAGACCTCCTCAAGAGGAGAGACCCTTGCCAAGTAGTGGTCCATTAATGGGTTGAAGCCAAGTAACGGTCAGTGATCACTAATATATATTGTCAACCCAAGTGAAAGCAGGACGGGCTGATACCGGATAATTCAGTCGATGAACTTCTTGAATCAGTAAATGTTAATCTAATGTAGATACAAACAGATAATCTAATCAGCCGGTAGTGTAGTCCAGTGAGCGATGAAGCCAGTTGGATTAAATCAGTTCGTATCAACACAGCAATATAAGGTTTCATTTATGCCTCTATACATTTATACATAAAAAGAAAAAAACATGTCACACAAATGGATCAAAAGTTCGGTTCGGTAATGGTTTTATATACATAGCAAAGAAACCCCGCAAAGATTATCAATTCACATATGTAGTAAATGCTGTCAGTAATATTATTTAAATAAGTATAAATATTAATTTATAATTACTATTTTATTTTAACAAAAAGTCAGTCAGTACTGGACTGTATGTAATGGACATATCGACTGATGTCTGAGTAAAATCAAACACGTAATATATTTTATAGATCTCACCCTTAGTTTTACCACTAACAAACTTATTTTTAACTCAAAAAAGAAGGTCTTAAACCAAATCGGATATTTAATTATATGAAATTGCCTATAAATCTTCTCAACAAATTGACTCACGGCATATGTAGCCACAATGGTTACTATGCTAGCATGATACAAGCCCAATTTACGATTATGTTGTTATGAAACCCACACGCAGTTTTGCCCTTGGCAAACTATTACTGATCGATCGCTACATACGACTGTTGACTTACGAATACACGTAGTAGCTAAGACGGAAGCAATGCCTTCTTTCTTTCTTTCTACATGTCTATCTTCATTTCTTTCTTCTGACTTCTTTTTTAGCCAGCAATCTGTTGATGCATTTGGCGTTACTATATATTATCTGTGGGCGATAGATAAGTAATATCTAGCGCGTCGTAGATATTTAATTGAAAGCTGGTAGATTAAAAAAATTACGTGCATAATTGTATCTGTGATACCAACATGATTATAAAATTTTGAATTTCGAAAAATAATTTTATATATTCGTCTCACAGGTATATGCCACGTTTTTAGATATGTTTCTAGAGGTGATGACAGAAGTATAAGGGACACAAGAACACCCTGCAATGACGACTACCACAGCCGTTCTGTCAAAAGTATAAACGCTAAGGAGAACTTTAAGGCGCTCTTTAATGTTGAAGTCTTTGAAGAGATTTCTCTAGGAATATTTAGATTTATTGCCTTGAAATTATTTGTTGTTAGAAAAATTGTTAATTTAGTTTGACATGATCGTAATTGCTTACGTATTTGACTTAGATTGCTTACAATCTGATGCCAGTGTGACAAGAGCAGATTGACCAAACCACGACCAAAACAAACAACTCGTGGTAAGTAGATGAACTCATTGAAATATATGAGTCTTGTGGTAATTTTTCTATGGAAATAGGCGTCAAACTAGCTGATAATCCATGTAATGGTAAGTGGGTGTCGTCTTCCATGGACATCAGCGACACCAATGGCAACGCATCGCCGGCCATAAAAAAGAAAAGAAAGAGAAATAAAGTTATTTGAGAACTTCCTTATTTAGAATGATAGAAGTTGTATCTATATTGGAAGCTTTTAAGGTTACCAATATAATTTAAGACATTGATATAATTGAATACACTGACGCTTGCTAAAATTTGCTTTCCATTTCCAGCATATTATGGCTGAATATTGATATAAGTACGGATATTTAGTACTATTTATAGGACCTGTTAGGAACTAATTTAGATAGTTAGTGGAGACTTTCCACTACTATTCTAACACAGAAGTCGTACTGCATAATTCCAACGTTCGGAACTTTGAAAATAAGCTCTTTATACAACTTCTGTAGCAATATTCAGGAATGCCGACTCTACATGATAATGGTGATAATTTAACTGTCAGATAGTAACCGAATAAAAGCGATACTGTTGAAACGTTTTCTTCTTGAAAGGCTTAATCTATTTTCTTTAATAAAAAAAATATACTTACATTAAGACCTACTGTATATTGATAGAAAATATATCATTGTATACGGTCAGGTAGATACACAGTAGGATAAAATAACAAAACCTCTGTTACAGTCATATTCCTATTTCATGATTTCAGACTTTTTAAGTATAAGTCATAGAACGAAACGAAAGCTTATCAAACTTACTATCTAACAAGACGAAATATCCAAGCATATTTATGACATGCAATGTATGTACAATTGTCCCAGATACACTTCCGACTAGCACTGAAAGTGAAAGCAAAATGAGCCCATAGCCTCCGGACTGCCTCACTTGTACGACATTCAAAGACACGGCAGAACAATTGAGCGTTTCTAACGAATAAAACCTCCCACCGACACCTACTGTTCAATTCAAAACCATAAAGCTAAGTCCAAGAGTTCATTTTACCATGCATTATTAACACCTCGAATGAGGGTAACACTGAACGAGGAAACTGGACTAAACCGGTTCAATCTGGCTAAAATTCCGCTTCGTCAAAACACGCAACATGAAGTGCCGAAACTGAATATTAAATATTCAAATTTCGGGAAGTGATGCTGTGCGAAAATGATACATGAGTGGATGGTCGATCGTATTGGGAGTTCGGAAACAGTGACGTGTTCTGATTGCTTGTCAATATCACTTGAAGCTGGGGATTGGGGAACGTTAATGACTGTACGTCCTTAGGAGTAAATACGTTAGGAGTTTCGCATCATAGAATCACTGTTTATTTTTTACAGAAAAAAATCTATGCGAATTGAACCCGAGTGATAGGTTCGTGAAATAATGTGTTAAACAATTCAAATAATATCAGATTTCAAGAAAACTTTCGTTTTTTTTTCAAGAAAAAAAGGTGTTTTTATTTTTAGGTGCTAAAAATAATATTTATTGATATAACTCTATAATCAAAAACCAAGAGACTTAGCAGCCAGTAGCATTTAAAAAAAAAATACATTTTTAAAAACCAAGAGACGTAGCAGCCAGTAGCATTTAAAAAAAAATACATTTATATCGAATAAAATTATGTTATCCTGGAGACTAGATTGTTCATCAAGATTATCGATTGTCATTTGTAAAATCTGATATAACGAGAATTTAAAAATTAAAATCTTGTATTCCTGATAATGATAGAATATATTGGAAAAAATAAGAATTACATGCCAGATTTAGACAGCCAAAAAGCTTCAACTAAACAGTTCATTTGCTGTAGTCAAACTTTACTAACATCCCAAGACAATAAATAAATAAGTACTTAAAACAAACTATTTATTGTTAACAAGACAAAAGTGTATAATTTACTCATTTATCATACCATAAATATTCTATCCAATAACAATAAAGACCGGCGGTAAAAAAACGAGTGAAAAACACGTTCCTAGCAGGAAAAATAACTAAAAGCTTGACCTGGGAAAAAAACTGTAAGTACCTCACATTCATCTGTGTCAGGAATCTTTCCAAGAACTATTGCGGGTCAGATGGAGTATGCTGAAATTCATTTATTTAGTTTCTCTTCATAAACTGTTAATGTTATATATAAAAACAATGATATTATATGTAAAAAGTAAGAGGTAAATATGCCAAGAGCCCGCAGAAATTGAATCAGTCTTATTAGGTCACTCGTCATAATTTCATTCTGACAAAAATTGCGTTAAAAACTGATAATACAGGAAAAGCAATAAGAAGTTTATGGATTTAAACAATATGGCAAAAATAAATTAGATTTAAAAATAACTGTAAATAGGTTTATTTATAATGGAAACATTCATTCATTCTCGAACATTGATTCAAACTTCGTGTCGTTGCTAACGTGTTATATGTTAGTACTCTATTGTATCTTTTTTATGCAATAGAAGCACCTGTGAAAATTCCGTGTTGATTTACTCCGCCCTTAAATCTACCAGCATGGCATATAGTCCACTCCATGCAATAACACCTGGGATCACTACACAATCCGTGTACTTTGAGCGTGAATTTCAGTGTACCTTTCAACCCAGCCTTTTTGCTTTGCTATCTCAGTCACGGGGTCCCTATTTCTGTTTTAATAAAGTAACGTAAACTAACGTTCTGCCTGCAGCTTTTTTCGCGTTTACCGGGACAATAAGTACCCTCTATCTTATTATAGATCATGGTGATAAAAATAGAAATCCGTTCAAGAGTTTTGCGTGAAAGAGTAACAAACATCCTTGCATTGTCACTTCACATGTATAATATTAACACAGAAGAAAAAATAGTACATAATAAATATTACTACGAAGTAGGAAGTATAATTCCATGCCTATTGCCTAACATGATACAATCCTTACTTATTTTCCCTCAAATCCGATACAATTGAACTACTTTTTCATTCTACAAAAGAGCAGACTAGGCCCGGTACTAGGAGAACAGAAAATCTCAATACAATTTCTTTAGTGAGAGGGTTGCAGGTGGAATCTGTTCTATTGCATTCAATGCGCTCGAGCTGTTATAAGAAGTTTTTAGATTTTATTGCAAAAATTTTGTTGCTTATTTCAACACCGGGCTTCAAGAATGTTATTTATTCCGTCAGCTTGAATTTTAGGAGTTTAAAACTTGTAAATAGTTTGATCTACTTGAAAGATTTTACAAACATTATAGGATTTCGTATATTTATTACACTATAATTCCTTCATCTGAGACTATAGATTACAGAATTACTAAATAATTTTTAACAGCATGTCCTAGTCTTGTGTAAAAAGACATATTATACATGGACATGAACGTGGTTTTGATCTTTCTATAAGGCACAGATCCTTAAAACTGTTTTACCTACCCATGAATAGTGGTCTTTAGAATTTATATTTTGACAACGATTGAGATTAATGATCATAATTAATATTTTTAAAACACTATAAATAAATGTGCATTGAAGCAAAAAAATCGTCGTTGCGACTTTGACCTATGTGTTATGTGTCACTTTTGACAAAATCATTTTTTCACGTCGAACGATTCTACATTTTCAAGCACTATCGAATTCAAAAACTCTCATGTGTGCAGGACGTTTCCATCGTAATTTATCCACCAAATTCAAAATCACCTACATGCTTGCTAAACAAAACTTTATCGATTTTTATAGATTTCCTCAAAAAGCTGATTTTTTACACATAAGAGGTCTTAAAGTCGCAACGACGAAATACGACTGTGCTGTTCACCAGTGAGGAGTTTCTTTATCTCAAGCCAACCCTAGCAGGGGCAGCCAGCTTACATTGGATTTTGGAATGAGCTATCATAATTTAATGCGTAGGTATATAATATTTTACGTATATGTTGTTAACCGTTTAAGAGTTCCTTCGTCATGCATGACCTAATGGTCACTACATTTATTAAAATGGATTGACATCAGAACGAAAGCAACATGTGAAATTTCAATTCCATAGAGTGAAAGGAAGAAGTTCTAATTCAAAATTTAAAGATCTGATCTAAAGAAACAAAAAAAAAACATCAATCTCTTAACTTCCCAAAAGTCGACAGTTGAGATTGCGCCGAATTTTCAGCTTCAATTTCAATATCCATTACATTTCGTAAGGTTCAGAAGATTAAGCAAATAAACTCTGAAAGGTGCTTCAATACGAAAACAGTTAAACAAAACACAGCCATTCACAAAGTCAGAAGGAAATGAATTTCATGTACGTGTCGGTATCTACGTGAAAAGCGAATTGGGAGCAATGACGACTCGCCAATAGATTGGAATAGTTTCATTGGAAGCGTTTTGGGATCGCAAGCAAAGAAAGAATAACAAGAAAGAAACAATAAGCTGAAATCGCAGGATTTACTGTGCTTAATATTTGACTTTTAACCCCTGACGCAAAAAGAGGGGTGTTATAAGTTTAATGTGTCTTTATGTCTGTGTGTCTGTCTGTGGTATCGTAGCTCCTAAACGAATGGTCTGATTATGATGTTTTTTTTGTTGTTGTTTGAAAGCTGACGTGCTCTAGATGATTCTTATCTCCATTTTATGAAGATCTGTTCAGGTGTTTCAAAGTCTAACTGTCGGGGGTTTTTAAATTTTAAAAACACTTATTACCGATTATTATCTAAGAAATCCGTAATAGGTCAACCGCTTTAGATTTATTTTATTTGAAAGTACTTATACACTTTCAGAAAATCGAAATTCACTTCTGATGATGGAATCCATGGAGAATTGACTCCTCAAATATTATTCGACAGTAGCGACACGAAAACATGACGTAAGCATTTATTACGAGAAAATACTGTCACTGCGATGTATTATGCACTTTTATACTGCACCTGCCAACTTCATTGAGCGACATTTTATTTCATCTGTTTATCATTTTTAGAGTTTCATAGTCAAAATAGTTTCTTCATGTCGTCGTATCAATCGTATTAGCATAGATCATTTTTTGACTCAGTAATTTTTGGTGTAGCTCGTGTTCATAAGCCTCGGTTACCACGTACCATCAAGTAGCCTGTCTTCTTTTTCTAGCCTTCAGTATGGCACTGAAACATTTTCTGTGCTTATTTACTTCTTCAATCATTTGTACTAAATTACATTAAAGATTGTTATCTCTACATGACATATACAGTACGTCCCTCATGAAATCAGCTTTATAAGGTCAGTTTATATCATAATCGCCGGCATAAATCATGCCCATTGATATCATCGACCGATCAAATATGATAATTCTCTTTGGTATCGTGTAAGCGGGTTATGCGATTAACTCTAATCGTCTTCTTTGTAATGTATTTTTAAACTGCTAACCTCAGGATTTTATTGTATGTATTTATGTAATTTGAAAAGTTATACGTTTGTGTACGCTATCTGATAGAAACGTTTATCATCGAGCATGGATATCAGAAATACCGATGGCATAACTTATATATTGCCGACGTAGAAGGAGACGAACAATAAATTAAACTTTTCACTAAAACCACGGACATAAAAAAAGAACGGACGTAACCTTGTCTAATCGAGAGTGAAGCTGACAGCTGACAGCTCGCTTACTATGTGTGCGTAATTTTGTAATTTTTGATTCGCGATGGTGTCAATGTCGTAGCCGTATGGTGTCAGTGTGTGGGTGTGTGTACTTGTACGAATACAGAGTTGGTATTCCTATGGGTGCTTCACTGAATTTGTTCTTGGGATTACGTCCGTCTTTTTTTTACGTCCGTGACTAAAACATTTCATATGTTTTACCCGACTGCCAGGAAGGGGTTATGTTTTTCGCGCATATCTTGTATGTATGTATGTATTTTATGTATGTATGTACATATGTATGCATGTAACATTTTTTTATTAACTCATATCTTCCAAACCACTGAACTAATTTATTTAATTAAGATATCGTTACATGCGTCTTGGCAGTTCAAATGTTTTTAAATCAGCAAAATTAGAATAAAACAAATATGGTGGCTGTGAGATGACTTTGTTTGAAATATTTAAAAATAAAAATAAATTGAATATTGCCACATGGGTATTAAATTAAAGAGCTCACGGTGAGGATTTCAAACAGGTAGGTATATCACGATTTTTTGATAGCAACTTGTTACCCCTCTGCGTAATTTCAATGCAGAGGTTTCATTTCAAAAACCGGAAACCCTCAAAAGTAGGACTGGAAATTATCTTGTATTGCAATGTACAAATGCATATTATAAAATCCCTGAAAATTCACTTATCACCGAATTGGACTGCCAAAACTATCGAGCTTGATTGTACAAAGAATTATCAAAAGCGTCTTCTATCTCTTTTTTAGAACTAAACTAACTTTATTCACTTTATTATATAATATAAACTGTAAGTAGGTACACACTCAAACATTACTAAACAACAAATATTTGATTAGTAAGTAATATAATTGTTCCAATCCCTAAACTAAATTATAGTTAGGGTCGTAATTTGATGCGTCTCAGGCGGCTATGAATCTTGTCGGAGTATTAATTAAATAGATAGCGCAGGTAACAAATGGTCTTCCAGGTGAGATAATTAACTTTTGTATTTTGTATTGTTGTTGATATTTTTGAATAGTATTTTTGAATAGTTAGTGCGCACTTTTTTGGCACACGTAGTAATTAAATAAATAAATAAAAATAAATAAACTTTGTAATAACTATCTTTCAGAGTAACTGTCTATTCAAACTAATTTTAACAGTAAATAATAATTAAAAAACCTTCTACCTTGAAATTCCTTCATAAATTGTAGCTAAGGACCAACTCGATCACGTCAGCTTTCAAACAAAATAACTAGCTCAAAATCGGTTCATCCGTTTGGAAGCTACGAAGCCACAGACAGACTTACAGGTACACAGATACACAGACACGCTAAACTTATAACACCCCTCTTTTTGCGTCGGAGGTTAATAAGATAGTACTTTTGGGGGTATAGAGGATAATATTATATCTTGAATGCTTCCCTGCTAGTACATACTAAACAACGGACGAGGTAAGGGTAAGCTCTCTTCTATTAGAGATCTTGTAGGTAAATATTCACCTGATGGTAAGTTTTCACCGTCACCTATAGATATCAGTAACATTATAGGCATCATCGATACGTTGCTGTCAAAGAAAGGTAAGAAAAAAATAAGAACATACTGCTCAATTTTATATTACGGTTTTCGCTTTTCAATTATCTTTTCACGATTCGGGTTTTTGATTGAGTGTCAGATTGTGTATTAGTCTATTATTTTGGAGATTGGAGTGTTAGTTGTGCCGTTAGAAGATAATATTTCTCGAAACGTAATCTCGAGCGGATTTCTAGCTTTATTTCACTTGGAATTTCTATCCGTTATGCGTTCTATAATATTCAAACTAGTATAAATATTGATATTGTATATATTCGCTTCGCTGAATATTAATGATATCTACACGGGTTGAGGATAAATTGGTGCATGTTCTGAATCTTATTACGATATATCTAGGCTCATATAGTAAACCTAGGCGTACATACATTACAGGGTAAGCTTATGATCTATAGGTAAAAATAATAAAACTATGGAACCCTAAAAATAATGAGTGATGTTGCAGGCTATCCCAGAGAGGACTCTTAACTTTTACTATAACTAAATCAAGAATTAAAAAAGTCGAGTTTTTTTTAAATGTATTTATAATATTACCTAAACAGTAAATCAGTTGCCAGCGATGGCATACGGATCCAAGACGTGATGCTTTACTATTGGCCTATTGGAGAGGGCTATGCTCGGTATTTCTCTACGTGATCGCATCAGAAATGAGGAGATCCGTAGACGAACGCAGGTAACCAACATAGCTCAAAAAATTAGCCGGCTGAATAGGCAATGGGCTGGCCACATAGGTAGTTTGAAGGACCGATAACCGTTGGGGAAGAAAGGTCATCGAATGGCGCCCACGTCTCGGAAAAAGGAGCATAGGACGCCCCCTGACCAGGTGGACTGACGACCTGAAGAAGACAGCGGGCATCTGGATTCAGAAGGCTCAAGACCGGCCAGAGTGGCGTAAGTTAGGGAAGGCATATGTCCAACAGTGGACCTCCAAAGATGAACATTCTCATGAATGTTTGTTACTCTTTCAAGCAAAAACTTAAGCAAAAGCTTGTTGAAAACTTAGTGATAAACTGTATAGGTGTTAGGTACCTACCCATGCCAAATTGCAGCTTTGTGGATGCACGATCGGACGGACATGATGAAACTATAAGGATTCCGTTAACTACGAAACCCTAAAAAGCATCTTTAATCTCACATACTAGCTTTTCCATGGATTTTATGGATATAGCCGGCAAACGAGCTGACGATCCACCTGATGGTAAGTGGCTGTCGTCGCCCATGAACATCAGCAACACCAAAGACATCACTGATGCGGTGCCGGCCAAAAAAGGTTGATGAAAAAGAAAGACAGAATTGGCTCTCAAGGCCCTAACCGGAACACGACGAGTCGTTTGGCGGCTGACTCATTCTCAAGAGTGGTAGCTATCTAGGCGATTCTATATACATAATTCCTATAAATCCAAACTTTATGTGCGTTTACGAATATCATAGCGCAAAACAGGACATCTACACTCCATAGAGTTCTTAATAGTTTTGGCTACAAAATAGAGCTACTTCAAGCATAAATATAGCTGGGAGTTCTGTCGTGATAATTAAAATTAGTAGTAGAAGCACATTACGAGGCGGATAATGTAGAATTAACTTGCTCGACGCTATGTTAAGCATTATTAAGGCTTATTACCCCTATAATTATTATGAACGAGTTTGCAAACCACCAAAATTTTACATTAAGACTAGTTAAGTAGTGAAAACTACTTGAAACTAGTTATGCTGCAAGGAAGTTTATGTAAACGACAATTTTGATGCATTTTACGACAGATATAGATAGACCTTTTACGTCTCATAAGAGATAGGATAATTTAAGTGACCATGGTCTGGAATAAGATATAAGTTATTTATTATCCCGGAAAAAGCGGAAAATCGCGGGAAGAGCGCTAGTATTTTATACGTCAGAGAAACGATTATCAGCCCGGAATATATCCGGTATCTTTAACTCGTGATCATTTCCATATTCAATTTGAAAATCATATTGAGATCTGATTTAACATTTAGTTAGTATTCATCGACTTTGCATAAAAAATAAATACACTTTACCTAATTAACAACGTGTATGTAGTTATGTGGGTATATCAAACATGCCAGATTGCTGCAAAGTAGAATAATTTACGAAAAGTAACAACTGATACTATTGAGTGTTTTTCTTAATCTTTCGGAAAAGTGATATAACATGGATAAAAAACCAAAAATGAAAATTTTCAATGCAATAAAATTAATTACACAACAGAAAAAATTTTAACCTGAGCAAAGACGCTGTTTGTCATTTCCATGTTTGCTCGTCATTTACCGGACAACAGAGTCTTCAAGCTGAAATTACCTTTATTAGCGTCAAAGAAAAAGTAAAGTCTCGTACATAATTACTCCAACGTTGCACACCCCTTGTCTTGTCCCTTTTCACACTTGCATCTACCACGCGAATAATTAAAAAATCTCAACCCTGCCGGAATATGGTACCCTGAGTACACTCACTTTGTTTTCAGCATAATAGGGGTGAATGAATGAACAGTCTACTGCCTGTCTGTCCGTGTTTTACTCTCCTACGCCTATTACGCTGCATTTTATTTAAGTCGTCATCACGTTAAAAGGTTTTATAACGAATGCTTTTCAGCGCAATGTTATTAAATTGTAGTGTTAAATATTTACTTGAATTTTCAGTTGCTGCTGTAACCGATTTGTTTTGCGCAATGTGTTTTATAAGTTGGGAAGTAAAAACGACTTGAAAAATAAATGCCTATTAACGCCTACGGTTTTGTTGAATTTTGCCTTTTTGCAATTTGTTGAGTGGGTGTGGGCACTTGATAGAGCCGTTTCGGAGAGATTTTTTAAATTAGATTTTGTGTTTTATTTTTCAACTATGTTAATACTTTAATCAATCCCACAGACATCATATATTAAGAATAGGTGACGCTTGTACCTCGAATTGTATAGAAACCAAGCGTGTCACTTTTTTGACACATTGATATGTCACAAGAATATTTATGTGATTGATATACCTACCTCATCCTAGCCTCAGATGAAATTTCTTTCATCTGAGATCCTAGCAATACCAATACGAAACCGACTTCTTAACGATTCTCGATATCGATTGTTCCGAATCCGCACTGTTCAAAATAATATTTTATAATTTAAGCAATATTGAGGTCAATAAATAAATAAATAAATAAACGCTTACACTCTCATACCCCGCAGTAGGTTTTTCCTTTTATTTCTTTCATCTGAGGTTTTTACCTATGTCGCGGGTGTCATGGACGACACACATATCAAATCACAATAACACCCATGACCCGAGTACAAATATTTATCTCTTACATAAATATCTGCCCCGGCCGGGAATCGAACCCGGGACCCCTCGCCTCGCAGGCAGAGTTGCTACCAACTAGGCTACAGGGTCGTCAATCTAGACCAGACTGGGTAAATGAACAACACTACATACTATATTTGACCGAAAAACGACAATATTGACATTATTCATTGCGTGTTTCAACAAAAAAGCCCTATAATTTTGTGACCAAAATGAGCAATGTATTGCTTAGTATGTAGTACACACTCAGTAAGTTCTTGTCATTGTAAAACGTGGTAAAACCACAATAAACAATAAATTAATTTATTTTAAATAGATAGAAACACAATTTTATAACGAAATTACTCAGCGATGAAAGGAAAAGTTTTCTTTGTCTTTCCTAACTACATTGGTAGATTTTCTACAGTTCATAACATTAAAATCAGGCATTTTTCGTTATTTCAGTTGACATCTACTGCCAACAGCAATTACTAAATGGCACGGCGCCTATACACGATTTCAAATCCTTTCTGTCCCACGTGAAATGTATGAAGTTGCGGCATCTATTCTAGGTAGGGTAAAAGCACGTATTCTCGGTAATGTCCGAGTATCCGGTAACTAGTCAGTTTTTCTATCAGTGCACCATTCTACCAATATTACATTAAAGTTTGTTAATGGCAACATATTCTTGGTAATATTTTGTACAAATGCTATGGTAAAACTGTCTAAAAAGTGCAATAGCGTCGAAACTGTTTGACATGAAAGTTGTGTTATAGGATTTTTTTACAAAAATACAAAGTTCAGTTACTGAACTAGGACGTCACCGCGTCATATTGTTGAGCTTTCCATACTGCTGCGGATAACGATACGGTAACAGGATTACATTACTGTAATATTTGAATGAATTATCCAGCGATATAACCTACAAGTTGAGGTGAATCTAATTAAAATGTTAATATTTTTGCGTTTCACATCTATTGGTACTCATAAATCCCTACGTGACCTAGTACCCGGCAAAATCGTACATTTTCTACCGGATATTGGTACGCGCATCAAACTTGAACCAAAACCCGTTAAACTATCTTTATTGAACCTTATTGCCTTCACATAGGTCTCATTTTAGCTTGAAACTGTATATTTTTCTGCCGGTTACTGGTTCGTGAACTAATAGTTGCTCCTAAACCTGTCATGGTCCTTATTGTCTTGAGTTAAAGTCTCACATTCCTTGGAATTAATAATAATTACCTACCTTGTTTATTTTGGTTGTTTTTTCGTTTTCCTGTAGCATTTCTATAATATCATTGGTAGCTGAGATGGATATTAAGGCATGTGGCAAGACTTGCAAGAAATGTTTCATTTTTTAATTTCAGCTAAGACTGAGAAGCAAAAGGCTGTATTAAAAGCCATGGAGGCAGTCAAAAAAGGGACCTCAATTTCAGCTGCTGTCACGCGCAGTACGGTATCCCACGGTCAACGTTGCATGTTATAATCCGTGGTCTCTATCCCGTCAATTGCTCCAAGGGACCGGGTACAGTTTTGTCGAAGGAAGAAGAAAATCATTTTTCAATTGAAAGTTTCAGTTAAAAGTCTCCATCCATCCATCAGCTTTTGGAAGTCCACTGCTGGACATAGACCTCCCCTAACAAGCGCGATTCTGACCGGTCCTGAGCCTTCTGAATCCAGCGGATACCCGCTGTCTTCTTCAGGTCGTCGGTCCATCTGGTCGGGGGGCGTCCTGTGCTCCTTTTACCGAGGCGTGGACTCCATTCGAGGACTTTTCTTCCCCAACGGTTATCGGTCCTTCGAACTATGTGGCCAGCCCATTGTAACTTCAGCATACTAATTGTCTGAGCTATGTCGGTCACCCTCGTTCGTCTACGGATTTCATCATTTCTGATTCGATCGCGTAGAGAAATGCCGAGCATAGCTCGTTCCATAGCCCGCTGGGCGACTGTAAGCTTATGCATTAGGCCAATAGTGAAGCACCACGTCTCGGATCCGTATGTCATCACTGACAACACACACTGCTCGAACACCTTTGACTTCAGGCACTGAGGTAAATTTTTGGAAGACAAGATATGACTTAGTTTTCCGAACGCAGCCCATCCGAGTTGGATTCTACGAGTGACTTCTTTCTCGAAGTTGGACTTACCCATTTGGATTACTTGGCCCAGGTAAATGTACTCGTCTACAACTTTGAGAGCAGCGCCGTCAACAACAACCGATACGGGTGTGACATGGACATTTGACATGATTTTCGTCTTATCCATGTTCATCTTAAGACCCACCCGTTGTGAGGCGCTGTTCAAGTCCCCGAGCATTGTACCAAGTTCATCCAGGGTCCCGCCAGGATGACTATATCATCGGCATATCGCAGGTGTGTGATGTATTCGCCATTAATGTTAATGCCAAGTCATTTCCACTCCATCAGCTTGAACACGTCTTCCAACGCAGCGGTAAACAGTTTTGGGGATAAGACGTCCCCTTGCCTGACACCTCTCTGAAGTTTGATGGGGTTCGTTGCTGTGTTGTGTACTCTGACGGTCATGGTGGCTGATGTGTATAAACACTTCAACACCTCGATATACCGGTAGTCGATCCGGCACCGCTGAAGAGAATTTAGTACTGCCCAGGTCTCGATAGAATCAAAGGCTTTCTCATAGTCCACATAGGCAACTTGGTCTTCTGTATAATCTGCCGCAGTGTGTGTATGTAGCCCATAGTACTGTAGCCTTTTCGGAATCCTGCTTGTTCGGGAGGCTGGAAGTTGTCAAGTCTGCGTGCAATGCGATTTGTGAGCACTCTCAAAAACAGCTTATAAACGTGGCTCAGAACTGCTATGGGCCTGTAGTTCTTTAAAAGGGTCTTATCCCCTTTCTTAAAGAACATAGTCACCACACTTCTGCTCCACGCTTCCGGGGTAGTCCCAGTATTAATGACGGAATCGAACAGCTTTCGGAGCGCTGCTAAGAGGGGTTTCCCCCCAGCTCTTAACAGCTCAGTTGTGATTCCGTAATCACCCGGTGCCTTGTTGTTTTTAAGCTACTTGAGAGCCTCTCTAATCTCATACAGGCTAACGTCCGGGATATCTTCTGTGTAGTGTCGGGCTAGTTTGGCTTGCTTATCGCTCTCCTCGAGGGGAGCTGGAGCTTGAGAGCAGGCATTCAACCATCCATAGTATCTCTCCGTCTCACTCAGAACTTCGGGTTTCATTGACACTAAGGTACCGAGCTCGGTCTTCAACCTCGTAAGCTGACTTTGCCCAATAGACAGATCTCTGGCGAATTGCGTTGTTTTTTCGCAAATCGCGTCGCCTGCACTTGGAGATCTGTTCATTGAACCGTCTGTACTCCGCCATAGAGGTCTGACACTGCAGTACTGCACACATAGTTCTCGTTGGTCCTTCACTAGACCGAGGGTTTGTTCTGAGAGAACCTGAGATATACCACTGGGTTGGGTCTTGAAGTACTTCGACCCTACCTCGTGGACAGTTGTTACTATCTTGGTGTTAAACTCGTCCACTGACGTGCATGATTCTAGGCACGCAAAACGGTTTTGTAGTTCGAATTAAAAGCTCTCGGAACCCTGGATTTGGACAGGTGTTGGGCATAGCGTAGACTTCATCAAGCGTGACCGTTCCAGCTTGACGTCGATATTTAATATGCTTCTTACAAGGTGGTGATCGCTTCCGGATTTAAGCCTGCTGATCACAGAGACATCATTAAATATATACCGTTTGTCTGCCAGAATGAAGTCTATCTGGCTTTTTGTTGAACCATTAGGGCTTATCCAGGTCCACTTGCGATGCGGCTTCTTCTTGAAGAAGGAGTTCATCATGAATAAGTCCTCCTTCTCCATGAAGTTTGCCAGCAATTAGTGTCCCCATTGGTTCCGTCGTCCATATACGAAGGGTCCCACCTTCATCTCGTTGTCATTTCGCGTGCCTAGTCTTGCGTTAAAGTCCTCCATCACAACTGTGAAATGAGTTTTCGAGGTATGGATGGTTCTACTAATGTCATCAGACACAACCTCAACCTCATCGTCGGGATGTGTCGAAGTTGGCGCATATACCTGTACGACCTTCAAAGAATACCGTTTGGATATTCTGAGTATAAGGTACGCTACCCTGGGCGACACGCTGACAACTTGCACAATGTTGTTGACGAGGGACTTGTGGACGAGAAATTCGACACCACCTTGGGGCAGGTGTTCGCCCTCCCGGTGATAGAACAAGTTTCCGGATTTGAGTATTATCGTGTCCTCCTCCCTAACTTGGGACTTCAGATAAACCCACAATACTCCAGTATAACTTGTGTTTCTCTTCTTCCAGCTCTTTTACCTTGTCGTCGGTCCACAGTGTCCTGGTGTTGTATGTTGCCTGCCTGTTGACTGGGGGCCGAGGCTCATTTGTGACTATCATGCGGGGTTTTTAGCCGGTTGTCACCACGCTTGGCTAGTGCGTGTTGCTGACCGCAGGTGATAGCAAGTTCAATTCTTCTATTTTGTAAGCGTATTTAAGTGCTTTCTAGCTAATATACTGTTCATGTAAGGTTAGTGATATACCTATTTGTTACTAAAGTTATACCTAATAGTTACAATTTCACAAATAATTGCAGTAAGTAGTGCGCATAGCTAAGAGTTCAAAAATAATGTGATTCATAAATACCTCCCTAATGATAGTTGATTTAAATAAATCATATTAAAATAATTTAATGATTATACAATTTAATAAAGGAATTACCTATGTATGTATAATTTGTCTTAAATATACATATTTTGTTTATTTAATGTGTATTCTTTGGTATGAACATTTCAACATTTCTTTTGTATGAATTTTTCATTTCAACATTTCTGTGAACTTTAACGTCAAGCAATAAAGTTTCAATTCGCGGTAAAAATTACCGGATTCCAGGACTATTTAACGAAAACTAGTACAAATTTAACGGATACTGGGACAAAAGGCTTATTTTTAATATTTTTCGAATTATTGTGCATAAATATTTTTATTAAAATGAAACGATACAATAATCTGAAAACTAGAATAAATTACCTACCAAGTCATATATATCTCGTTTTTCTAAGGTTATTAGTTTTTGCATAACAGACCTGCAAAATTCGTGAATATCAAAACTTCACGGATATTGGGCCGTTTACCCTACTAGGTATGCATGTCTGTGGTTGTTTTTTGTGTTCGCAGTCTGTGGTCAATCCATATCTATTTAATTACATTTTCACGGCTCTTCGGTCTATTTGTATTTCCTGGTATCAGTCTGTCACTGCTGTGGTTTGTATATTCAGAAAGACTTTGTGTAAACCTGTGTAAACCTTCTTCAAAATCTTTTGTGCCAACTTAATTAGTTGCTCGGAAGATAATTATCACCATTATCAGCACCAATAAAATATTCAATCTTCTTTTATGGTTTTTTTTTGATCGATGAGTGGTTTTAATTAATGAATCCTATTATTTATCCATCTATTTATATTCATTTTCAATCATTTTTCTATTCAAAACCTCTAAAGTAGGTCAACTAATTAATGACTAGGTAGAATACTGAACAGCCGATAACTATATTTACGAAACGTATATTCAATCACAAAAATAGTGGCTGACCTTATATCCCGCCATTCACTCTCGATTTATTTGATGAATGGAGGTGCCTCGGCCCAAAGATATGACCCACATAAAAGAAAGTACTTGTGAGAACGATTTGCCATAGTGCGAACACAATCTGGCTTTTGTAATTTTTCCCGCTACTCTATTTTTGTAGAAGTATAAACCTGAAATCGATGAAACTTTTATGGAATATTTTATGAAGAATGAAGATCCTTCATCTATCAAGTTGGAGAGGTTATCATCCTTCATTTACTCTAAGCTGCATTGACATGACCTATTAATTATAGGTCAAAAAGAAAGAAAATCGGTTTTTAACTTTCTTTGATAGTGCAACCTAAGCATTTAATTTCACGACGCTTTTTGAAATTAGAAAAACATAAATAATCTATCATACACTTAAAATGATCAATAGATTCAAAAGCAACTAAATACCTTCAAAAAGTAGTAACTAATACTAATTAATTACTCCAGACTTGAAATCAAGGATGAATAGAGTAGGTATACTACATTATATTCTAAAAAAAATTTTGGTACTGGACTGTGTTATTAGATGATAGCACTAAATTGCTATCAAATACTTCTATGTTATCTTAGTGCAATGAAATCACAGGAAAAAAATTAAGTACAGCATCATCGCAAAATCTGCAGGAGGCTGAAATGGTTATGCTAAAAAATACAGAATTCAATCAAGTTGATTCTCTTTGGCACATATATTATGAAGTTTTTAACAGAGCGCAAAAATAGCAATAAAGTACAGTATAGTTAGTATTGATGTTTTTAAACATAATGTTACGAGCAGAGAGTAAGGAAATTATCTTCTGATCCAAACAAACCTTCTTTTTTAGATGCAACGTCCTACTAATATAATGTCAAAGTTTGTTGTAGATTTTCATAAAAATTTGGACACGTGGCACCCACGACACATGTGTAAAATTTGTGTGGGTAATATGTCACATTAGTGTTGTATCTGCTAGGCGGATGGTAGACATACCATCCTTCTAGAAACAATACTGGAATTTATAACGTGTTTCTAATTTCAGTGTGGGATTCTCTGCCTTGTCTTTTCGGGTCGATATTTTTTGGTGTGGCAATGGGACCACTGGTTAGTAGATTATGACAAGCGTAGGACATGGCCATAACAAAAAACTTCTCTAATATTAACATTATGGGCAGGCTAAGTTAAAAATAATAAACTTGACAGGTGCGAGTTAAACTCGCTTGGAGAGGGTTCCGTACGTTGATTATGTATTTACAGTTATTTTTCTATTTTATTTATTTTTGCCGTTTTTTTTTAACCATAGACATCTTATAGGTTTTCCTATTAATTTTAAGTAAATAACTATTGTATGTATATTTTTCAAAATTCTAACGTCAGTAGTTTCAGAGATAAGGAGGGAGATGGTCAATTTTTGGGTTTAATTTTCGTTCTTTCTTGAATAATTTAAAATTATCCATTATAGAACTATAACAAAAATATATCAAGTATCCTTACAACAAGTTCTTTTATTTGACATACGAGACGATACGGTTTGCGAAACAGTTTTTGTTTAATTTTGATTTCGTTATTTTTTTTCAAAATTCAGTTGTTTGCTTTATACATTCATCTTTGGGTCACAAAAAAGTACATGAGTACCAAATTTCAACTCATTTGGTCCAGTAGTTTCGGAGTAGGTAAATTGGCTATGAACGGCGGTCGCCAGACACATGACACGCGTTATCCTATAAGGATCCGTTTTTCGTTTTTTCGTACGGAATCCGAAAAGCCGGCCTATGTCTTGGCAAAAAAAAGATTTAAGACAAAAGACATTTCTACTCGTGTTCTTAGCTCACGGAAGAAAGGTCTCCGCTCTACTGGATTCCGGAACTTACAAAACGCTATACGTTATACGTATAAGTTTCTTTAAAACAAATACCGAAGTCAAATAGTTCCTTGTTTCAGGTTGGGTCTCTTTGAGACATTGGTTTATCTTTCTATTGGAATTGAGAATTTTATTGTACCTCTTTGTCTCTGTAACGCAAATATTATTGAAAGAAACTTTTTGAAATTAGTAAGCAATAAGTATAACTGAATAACCTATGTTTTATATACTTATCTACATGTTTTGAAGATTGTAATCAGATGTTTAGCCTTTTACTAAGTTAATGTGCTTACCACTTTGAACCACATATCCACTTACCATCAGGTGGGATTGTGGTCAATCATTAACTTATTTGTGTAAAAAAAATTAAGAAAATAGTGTTGTATTTTTACAGATTGTATTTGCCGAAACGTGGACCTTGCGAGAAATTGAGAAGAAAAAGGTAGACGCTCTAGAGATGTGGTGCTGGAGACGCATGCTAGGAGTATCGTGGACCGAATTTAGGACTAACATCTCTATACTCGAAGAACTCGCCATTAAGGAGCGTCTATCTGCAACAGTACAAAAGCGCATTTTAACATTCTTTGGCCACGTTTCGCGAAGAAATGAGGCATCCACGGCTGGTTGTGCAGGGCAGGGTCGATGGTACAAGACCTCGCGGTCGGTCACCTATGCGATGGACTGACCAGATAAAAAACGCAATAGGTGGCCCCTTATGTGAGTGCACCAGGATGACGACCAGCAGAGAGAGATGGCGAGATGTCGTGAGGCGAATTACATCTGCCCCCAAGTCCACTACTACGTGACGACCACGTCAGCTCTGTCAAGAGCTTATCGGCCGAGAAGAAGATTTGCCGATCGTTTCACGGTATTTTTTTTCATTTCATTTTATTCTGACACAAATATATTATTATAGGTACATATATTTATTTATACAAAGATTTATTTTAGAAAGAATCTGTACGATTTAAGTTCGTCACAATAAAGTGAAAAAATTTCTATTATTATATATTAAATTTAGTTTATTTGAAAAAATATTTCAATGTACTAAATAATATATTCTTACTAGCTGACTCGTAACGGACATTTTTTTAAATCTTAATGTTTACTATAGAATACATTGATTACAGAAAATTAATATAATGTAACCTGAGCGGAAAATATTGTTTCCGTGATTCCCAAAACAATTCTAGCACCCATAGTTTTCGCTCGCTCGATTTCACGTAGCATTCAGTCGCAAGCAAACCATTTGATGGATTCACCATGGCTGAAGGACAGTCATTCCCCGTAGTAATATAACAAATGTACTGGGGAAATGGACTGCCTTTTGTGCGAACACCGTCTACAATTTGTCATAGCCCTTTTGTACTAAATCTAATTTTAGTGATGTTTAGATTACGGTTTTTGGTATATATTAGTTTATTCTTTTGATTGTTTGTTATTTTACAGGATATAAGTATTCTGAACGTATTGACCGGCTTGGGTGCTTATAAATCGATAAATAAAAAATGGTAGATAAAAAATATGTGCATAAGTGTTATCAGTGATACATATATTAATAAAGATTTTGATTGATTTGAAATTAATTTGAATCTGAATGAAGTGCCTTTTCATAACGGGATAAAATGAAAAATTACGCGCCCAAGTTTATTGACAAAAATTCCTTATTATATTCTATATTTCTATTTAGATATATATCTATATATAATTTAGAATATAATATAAATGAAGAAGTTTGTGAAGATGTTTGGATTTTTAGATGTTTCGGTTAGCATCACCGTTATACGGTTCACGATGAAACTTGGCACATAGGCAAACCATATCCAGACTTAAAAAAAAGGGTAAATTTTATCCCGATTATACGTTCCTGTGGGATGATTTAGACGTTTACACGTCTGTGAAACCAATCATCCGAGGAAAAAGCCGCTGGTGGAATCTAGTGATTTAATAATTTCATTCTATTTGGTTAAAACATATAATTATTACTAATTGTAAATACATGAATAGTAATTAATGACTATTAGTAATTGTAAAGAATATTTGGAATTGTAAAGAACCAACACGTGTTTATACTCCCATCGTCGTAAATCACACCAACACGAAAACTATATTAACGCACCGAAACATATTTATACTGAACTCAGCGTGTCGATAACTCATATAGAGGGTCAAAATATTGGATATTATCAAGAAAAATAAAAGGGTTCGTATTACTTCGCAGGGTAGGAGGTAAGGAAATTCCGTTAAACGATTTGTAAATGTATTTTAGGTACTTTCTTACTTTTATACAATTGGAACAATATATTGTCATGTGACCGAAATTCATGGAACTCAATCCTTGGAACCATAAGGAGGGAGTAAAAACAGATTTTTTTTTAACATTATGGTTGAATTTTTGAGATCTTGTTATACCAATATGTGCTGGGTACAATGATTTCACATAACCACATATTAATACTTAATAGTCCTATTGATACGAGTACATAATTATACTTACGACATCTAAATGAATTTGACTTTATCTTATTTAATTTAAACTGATTTGGCTGAAATTTGGCCTATACCCTGGATGAACTTTAATATAGGCTACTAATTAATATAGGCTACTTTTTACCCCGGCAAAGTTCAGGATTCTCGTGGGATTTCTAAATAACCCATATCCACGCGTGTGAAGCCACGGGCATCATCTAATATCTAATTAATTAAAAATTTCGTTTCGACACCAATCTACCGCGGGCGATGCCCGCGGGCAAAAGCTAGTAAAAGTATAAGATCATGTTTTGTCACTTATTTTAGTGTCAACCTTTCGTCAGTATCGAATATATTATTTCCGTAACTTAGGTAAAAAACATGCAGGTTGACTGGCATGATTTTAGCAGTAAGTCCGCATTTTGGTTTATTTTTCTTTTTTGGGTGCAGTATATAAAGATTAAATAAATAATGCTGAAGATGAAAACTTCAGAGCAAACAATTTGAAACAAAACTACTTTCAAATATATTTCTATTACCTACTATAGCTGTAAAGATATTTTGGAAAAGTTTTCACTGCAATACATCTAGCCGGTATAGAATTTACGGACTTACTCCATATCAAAGTTTCATCTTACGAAGTAGGCAAGTTTAAAGGCTACAAATTCTAACATAAGCAGGGTCTGCATAAATCTGAATAAACTCAGGCTTCGAGGCTGTTAACATTAGACTTATATTTTTGTGAGAAAGGCAACGGATGGTTCGTACTGTACGAATATTTTTACGAGTCCCAAAATCCTTTTCTTTCGAGATGGTACTAATACGATAAAGGTATTTGTAATCCAAATTCACTTAGGACGGTAAGCTAACATCTGCCAAGGGTTTCTGTGATTCTTTGCTTAGAAAATTAGGATTAACATCGAGGTTAATAAGGAAGTTTTTCCCTAAGCAATGGTTTTGTTCTTATCAATTCTCTGATTCGATTCTTGTTTCGACGTCTAAATTTTATTTCTCCCGCGCACATGCTAATTGTAGCGAAATCTTTCCTCTGAGGCTTTTCAAAAGCGCTTTAAAATGGGGTAAAAAAGAGCAAAACGTTTAAGCCTGGTGACGCATTGGCAATTGCTTTTGTATAAAAAAATTTAATAAAACTGTTCCGTAGCTCTGTAAATTGCTTAAAATCTTCATATCCTCGGTAAACTGTAGTAGAATTGAATTGGGAATTTCGGACCTTCCAGGACACGTTAATTTAGGATCCACTGGACAAACGATCTCAATGCAGTTGTTTTAGCCCATGACCTTAATACATATTTATTAAATTATTTATAATTACAAATGAAAACTGCCCTCACGTTCTTTCATTACTCACCTTTTCCTATTACCATTCACTAATTGATCTAATTTCCCTATACTTTACTTTCAAAGACAGCTCAGGGATCTAAAGAGATAACTTCATTTGCTTTGGGATCCTAAATTCTTTATACATGTGGCTTTTATATGCAAATCGTTTCCGTATGAACTCTTAGGAACAAGGTTAATGTAATCGAATTTCAGAATACTCCACGGTCCAGTTCACGTTTTTACTTTGCGTAGGAACTTGGTAAAGGACATTGGACCTAGATGGCATACCTACAAGTACCGCCATTTTGAATAATTTTCATTTCGGCAGCCAGTGATGAAACATGTGTAAATTGACGAAGTAAGTAATTACAATCAAAAAGTATTCAGTGATGAAGTGTCGTAAATGATATACTTTCTAAGATATTTGAGTTCAAAACCGTAGAAAAATAAAGCAAACTCTTAGTTTCGGCGGAAATTGATAAAACATGTGTTAATCGATAGACTAAGTGATTACAATCAAAAAGTATTTTGTAATGAAATGTCGTAAGTGATATACTTTCCGAGATATTTGTGTTTATTAATAGTTATTTTTAGTTTTGAACTCAAACATCTCAGAAAGTATATCATTTACGATACTTCATCACTGAATACTTTTTGATTGTAGTCACTCGCTCCATCTATTGGCACATTTTTCATCACTGGCCGTCAAAACGAGGATTTTTCAAAATAGCAACATGCTGGTATGCCAGGTTCGAAACAATAATGTTTGAACCCCTTTGGATTCGGTTTTCTTTTGATATTCCTAAATTTTTGACATTCTGCCGACAAAACACAATCCAGTGCTAACACAATTCAATAGAGTTGAACTGTGAAATGCTCTATACATTCGTCAGCATCCTCTTTGTAGTTCTTTGTTTGGTAGACCAAATATCTCACGCCCTGGATTCGATTGTTTATTCGTTTTCAAATATTCCTTCATATATGCATCATGATTATTGTCAGTGTCATGGACTGTTAATACTTCTGTGGTGTAGTTGTTCAGTAATACTTGTAACAACATTCTAAACTACTGGTCTTGCTAGTTTTTTTTACGCAGTTGGGTGATTTGTTTTGTTTTGGGATCCTAAATTCTTTATACATGTGGCTTTTATATGCAAATTATTTTTTTATTTTATATTTTTTAGTTACGATTTATTGACTTCTTTATTGGGATTCTAAGACACTAAAATTCGCATTTTGTCATTTTATTAAGAGAGTTAATAAATTAGCGAGAATGGTTGTTAAAACAACTTTAAATCGTTATAAATACATCCTAAACCGTTACATAAAAAGATGAAAAAACTTAAAATCATTATTAGTATTCAACAATTTGCCTTAGTTTGAAGATATATTTTTTTCATTATGATATTCAAGGTTTGAATCGAATAACGTAAGAATCATCAAAATCCGTCATCGCGTTAAATCTCTACAACTCCACACAGGAACAAACATACATGGACTGATAATCACATTACCCTTCTTTGCATCGCGTAGTCGGGTAAAAATAACAACAGTCTGCTCCCAATATGTTGCAATACCCTAGTAGGGTTCATATTATGTGCCTCTAAAACTTTATGTTATCACTACCACCTATGTAAGCACTATGATTGCAATAAAAATATTGAGTTTTGAGTATTGAAAATAAATTACGTAAAAAGCTTCCAACATCCAACAACTTCCAACAACTCAATAATTAGTAGCTATATTATTCTCTCTAGTTAACTTTGACATCGATATAATTACATTGTGAGCTCAGCCATTTTTTTAAATAACAGTTGAATCACAATTTTACAATAATTATTTTCAATTATGTTATTTTTTCTCGTTACCGCTTTGTTATCGCTGAAAAGTTTTAATTGGCTTTTCGTAACGTTGCAATGCACACATTGTAATTGATGGCCTAAAGTGTCCAAAAAAGTGACTTTACTCCAGTTCGAATACGTACAGGGGGTATGATCAGCTAAATATTAATTATTCTGTAGGATAATCTGTGCTCTGCTTATATTAATTATTACCCGACTGTCAGGAAGGGTAATGTTTTTCGAGCGTATTTTTAATGTATGTGTGTAGTATACCTTATTACCTCATATCTTCCAAACCGCTAAATGGATTTATATAATTAAGATATCATTATATTCATCTTGATAACCCAAGTGTTCTTCGATAGCGAGATTAAAATAATATACATATTGTGGCCGTGAGATGCAATTGTTTGAAATATCAAAAAATAAAAATAAATCGAATACTGCATTAAGGGTATTAAATTAAAAACCTCACCATAAGGTTTTTAAAAATGTAAACCATGAAAGCCTTTGAGAGCAGGTGGATTTTTTTTAATTTTTTAATTTATAGTAGTTTTGTTTTATAAATTGATTCTGCTAATTGTAAGTGTTAAAGTATGATAAGATGTTTTTATTCTTTCATGCAAAAACTACTAAATGGATTTTAATGAAACGCACATAGACAGATAGACAGATCTAGAACCAGTTACTTATTATCCCGAAAAAACGACGGAAATTTCGCGCACAGAGCAACAAAAAAAAAATTAATATATCGATGGTCATACGTTGACAACTCCTAACCCACATTTTTTAGCAAAATCTCGTAACCCACATTTTTTCGCAAAGTGAGTTACATGTTATGTAACTCATGCACTTACTCATTTTGCAAAAAAAATTGGGTTACGAGTTGTCAACGTATGACCATCGATATAATATCGATATAATATGCGTCTAAAACATCTGTTATTATATTTGATTGGAATATGAAGAAAGAAGGAAAAAGAAGTAAAAAATATTCAGAGAACAATAGCATCAGCATCTGCTGCATTTCAAGAAGCACTCCAAAAATATTTTCGATGAAAGTAATCCAAGGTAAGTAGGGGTTTTCAATATTATGTCTCATAATAATTTTGGTATAATCCAATACTTAAATCAAAAATTATAATATGCAGTGATTTAAACAACACGAAATATTTGTATCCCTCTCATCTCAGATAGATCATCACCTAGATCAGATTCTAGTTTATTAGTCTTCACATACTTTGTTTGATGTGGCTTATGTATCCACTAGTTTTAATAGTATGGGATAGATAGACTGTCCGAGTTATTATAAACGACTGATTCTACGAGTATCCTTTCAGGGGATGTATCCATGATATACATATTACTATTACCCGCGGTCAAACCACAAAGCAATGAAGCGTCACTGAACGCTATTTATCCATAGTACTTGCGTAATTACAGAAGATAAAATAAAGTAAGTTACACGTAAAATCAGCGACCGTGAAAAGTTGAACAGCTCGAATATTCGGAGACTTTTCCCGCGCACTTTATTTCTTCGTTCCAATTATTTCTGAGTTCGACCCTGTTTGACATGAACGTGTGGTATGGACCGTGAAAATTCGTTCGTAAATTTATGATAACGAAAATTTTGGCGTCTAACTTTTTATCTCTTTTTAATTGGTGAAATAATTCTGCTTTCTGACGAAATTCGTGTTTTATTGCAAAAGTGACCCAAAACATTTTAAGGAGGGAAAAAGAAAACATTTTAGTTCAAACGTTATTTTCATACCCAATTATGAACAGGGACACGATTACGGAAAAAGAAAATCGCAAACTACCTCAGCTGGGAAAATTGTATCAAATAACATAGCTATATTCACATGGACGACATTTTGCACGTGCCCTGCCCTGCCTGTTCTATACACATTCTGATATATAAAAATTCTAATAAGTTGTAAAAATTGCAAGGAAACTTGAATTTTGAAGAAATTTCTAAACTCGTCTTCTCAATCTTTGTTGGTGAATATTGGAAAATCATGGACAAATTGCTTATTTTTCATTTCTGAATATTTACAAAAGTTTGCAAATCTACTAGAAATATTTTAGTGAAGAAGACTACAAATGAGAGCAATTATTGTGTCCTTTATAAGTTTTTAATTATTATTAATGAATTCATTTATAATAATAAATATTTACATACACATTTACTTCTATTAAATCAAATTAACAGATTTAAATCATTTGTGACTTAATTGTAACTCGAGAACAGTATGTCACATTAAAAATCCGATAAAGTCTCTTTGAACATGTGAATAAAAAATAAGTTAAATATTGAAATGAAAACGGCAATTGCTTTACTCGGTGGTTTTCAAAATATTGCGATACCACAAATATTGGACACAGATGCAACGCGGTCACAAACCCAGTTTCCGTATAATATTTTCAACTTTAAAGTTATTTATTACCAAAACTATTTTATACATGTTGTATCATCATAATATCATAAATGTTATATCAGTAATTACAAGTTAAATTCACCTCGGTCAATAGACTTAATTTAACTGGGTGCATAGGTGAATAAAGTCTATTAAAAAAGACTTATGACTGGATGCATTAACGTTTATCGATATTTGTTACACCTTAACTACTGAACGTATTTTCGTAAAATTTTGCACACATGTAAACAATGATCTGGAGTGATATAGGTACCTATTATCCCAGAAAACACAGGAATTGCCGCAGCCAGAGTGCTAGTGCATAATCGTGATGAATACTGATCGATATCTGTACATGGAAGATATTATGTTGAGAAAAACCGCAACGCAATTAAAACAATTAGTGAAAAATTTAATGAATCCCTTATACAGGGTGGATTTTTGAGACGGGTCAGTAAGGGCAGGTACCTTAATCGTTATAGTTACAGGAAAACGTTCCTAGAAGACTATCTATAACTTTTTAAGATATTCTGAACTGCATTCACAGATTTTGAAAAAATGTACGGTCAGCGAAAAAAGTGCTAAAATCCAAAAAAAAAAAATATTTTTGTGCCTATCGATCCTACTTCGTATGGGGATCAAAATACTCTATGGACCATTTAAGATATGAGTACTAGAAATGTCAGAAAACGCTAAAAACATTTTCCATACATTTTGTACTGAAAAACGATAAATCAACTCGAAATATTCTTTATCGCCAAACAATCCTATTTCTTACTGCGATTAAAAGATTATTTAAGGCCTATTGAAATTTAAATATAATAACTACGGTAAGACACAACATATCACACAAACTTAAAAATAGGTTATCTATTGTTCTAAATGACCGCCGTTTTCACGAATACATAAGTTCACTCGTTTTTGTACTGAGCAAGTAGCAGCGGAAAGTTTTCTTTGATGGATATTATTTAAAATCCTCGTTAATGCCTCTTTCAGCTCCTGAACACTGTCGTACTTTCTTCTGTAGACTTAATTTTTTAGGTGGCCCCCCAAAAAAAAAATCAAGAGGCGTTAGATCAGGGCTACCAGAGGTGCTGTTAAGGGAACACATGGTCCAATTAAGTGGCCACCTCGCAGCCCCTATCTAACGCCTCTCGAGTTTTTTTTTTCGTGGGGCCACCTAAAAAATGAAGTCTACAAAAGAAAGTACGGCAGTGTTCAGGAGCTGAAAGAGGCATTAACGAGGATTTTAAATAATATCCATCAAAGAAAACTTTCCGCTGCTACTTGCTATTCGTGAAAACGGCGGTCATTTAGAACAATAGATAACCTATTTTTAAGTTTGTGTGATATGTTGTGTCTTACCGTAGTTTTTGTATTTAAATTTCAATAGGCCTTAAAGAATCTTTTAATCGCAGTAAGAAATAGGATTGTTTGGCGATAAAGAATATTTCGAGTTGATTTATCGTTTTTCAGTACAAAATGTATGGAAAATGTTTTTAGCATTTTCTGACATTTCTAGTACTCATACCTTGAATGGTCCCATAGAGTATTTTGATCCCCATACGAAGTAGGATCGATAGGCATAAAAATATTTTTTTTTTGGATTTTAGTACTTTTTTCGCTGACCGTACATTTTTTCAAAAATCTGTGAATGCAGTTCAGAATATCTTAAAAAGTTATGGATAGTCTCCTAGGAACGTTTTCCTGTAACTATAACGGTTAAGGTACCTGCCCTTACTGACCCGTCTCAAAAATCCACCCTGTATATATTATATTTGCAAATATAACTAACTATGTGTGTATTCGATTTTTAGGAGGTTTATCAAAGCAAAGCGTTACTAGTAGTTTCTTATACTCTACCTCTGCAGTAAACGCTTCTTCAAATTACATTGCATATTTTCACGAACCGTTGTAGGGCTATGAGGAACTTTATGTAACACTGCGGTTAAATGTAAACCCATTCAAATAACTTTAACCTAGGTCACTGCCTGAAAAGACTGAGGGTAAACAGAAATCCTATTTTACGTGAAAACTTCTCAGTAAAAGAAATCTAAAATACTGGAATCGTCAAATATCATCTGCCCTCTAAAGCTGACGTGTTTGTGTGTTCAAAAACGTGTGTGTTCAAAAACAACATTATGAGGTCTCACAGTGCTTGTAAGTGCATAGTATCATCATTAAAACCATTTCATAAACAATATTTCAGTGAAATCCATCGCTAAGCATTTGTCAAAATCGATAAAGTAGCTGCCGAGCAAAATAGTGTTGGTTTGATTTATATCAAAATAGAAAGAAAGGATCGATTTTTAGTATTGCTATCTGTGTCTTTTGCCTTTGTCAAATAACTAGGGTGAAGTCTGCGGCATTAAATGGACTATTCACAAGGTTGTATACAGCATTATGCGTCCGCTTAGCCAAGTGATGACTGTGAAATCGATGGGTCGATTTCACGAACGAACTGTGAACAAGGTTTCTTTGCATAGCGTTGTTTCCATTCTCAGCCAAGTGTCGTTTCTGAATACGGGGTGAAACAATTAGAGCACACTGGTCGAATTTTTTTATGTGAAAAGGATAGCAAACAAGTTTGTATTGCTACCATCTCCTGCGGGCTTCGGACATGTGTGACAAACCTGTAATAGGACTGTAGTAGGACTGTAGTCAGTAGGTCCTGTTAATATTAGGTGGTAATAAGAATATAAGTTAGTTATTATTCGAAAGCAAGAGAACTGTGTAAATATTAGTAATCGTCCAGTTACTAATCGTTAGTAATTTGTCCTAGTCGAAGTTGGTCACAAATGCGTTGCAATCCCTGAGGACGAACGGTCACCGATATATTTTATTGTACACCGCAAAAGCCAAACGTTACCCACCTGCTCCTTTACTAGCTTTTACTACAAAATAAAACTGAATATTGTCAAATATGGTTTAGAAGTTTTCACCCGGAAATAAGATAAAGGATTTGTACGGTGTATACAAGGAAATAATGTATCTTTCATTCAAATATTTCTTTTCTCCCCATAAACAATGAGAGAGACATGTCACCATCAACAAATTTCCCAATAGACCATAAGCACGTACAATGTGGCATCAGAAATTGTGATTTTACGTCATAGTGCTAACCTGGTATACCTTTTTTACGGTTCAATTTTAATGATAAAATCCTAGAAATTATTTGGTTTAAAAATAAAGTTTTGATAGGTCAATTTTTTTTAATGTTTAGGAAAATGTTAATATTTCGTGTTAGGAATAGGCGAAAAAGAATCAGGTAAGTGATAATGAACGGTCATTTTCTACTACGATGTAATCAAAGGAGGAGTTTGTTTACGGCTTTTCTTCTCCTCCATGACAAAGCACCTTTCCGAAAAGCTGGTAGATTAAAAAAACCGGGCAAGTGGGTATCAGGCAACGCGCAATGTAGGGTTCTGAAGTAGTAAGTTTATTGACTATTACTCATTAACTACTTATGCTAATATAGCCGTGATAGTTTTCGTTGTAAATTCATCATAATATTACCGTCCACTTGTCCAACGCCAACCGTTTAGCCGGCAGTTGACTCTAACCAAAATTAGCACTTTAAAGCCAAATATTTTGCAAACGGATCCCTAATTCCAAAGTAATCTTTAAAAAATATAATATTTTTGAAAGCCCTTTTCAACAATACCCCACACTATAAGGTACGTGACGAATAAAAAATTCATCATCACGTTACCTCTAGGGGAAGTAAACTAAAAAAATGTTTTTTCAATACTGTATTCTACTATTCAGGAGTTTTAATAAAATATGTATATCCATGCTAAATTACTGCTTTCTAGCACTAAAGGTCTCGCTTTGCTTAATTAAATATTATGGTTGCCATTGCAAAGTATGGCATAACCATTACATAGATACGGTATGGCCATTGCAAAGATTTGGTATCCTCAGCATTCTACTTTACCACAAGAGTAAAATGAAACTATATTTTATTATTTAGGATATTAACACTATTAAACTCGTACTAATTTTAAATTGCATTTTAAGGTCTCCGAAAGATTTAGACTAAAAATGCCTTATTTTTATAGAGTGGGAACTGCAGTGTGTATTCACATAACATGAACCTCGTCAACAAAGTTGTCAAGCAGACTCCTATTCAGAGCTGGTCATAGACGGATAACTTTGGAAAACTATATGCAAATGTCCTGCAACTTAGTACAGCTTAAGTTTAAGAGGTGACAGAGATTTTGAGCTATACCTATAACTTGCAAAGCAGATAAACTTTTCACTTCGAGTATTAACACTGGCTATTATTCGTGTGAGATTTTGATGACAGAGCTTTCAGTAGAAAGAAGTAAACTAATTATGACAAAGTAAAGTTTGATTGAAATTTTTGATTTGATTGAAAGAAAGATTTCTCTCAGGTTTGTAAATTGTGTTTTATCATATAAGATAAAAGGTAAAAAGACAAAAATACACTTTCATTGCCAATTGGATAGCAAACTCCAAGATTTTTTTGCTGCTTTTTAGGGTTTTTAAATCTGACTCCGCCAAAGACTTTAGATCGTGTAAAAGTAAATAAGATATACAACTCTAAACCAAAAGAGAAAAAAAATAACGTCACAATAGCATTGCTCCACTGTTGGGCTAATATTCTTTTGATATTTTTTTAATAGATTGTTATTCCTCAGATATTCAGCTGGTCTCAGTCATAAACAGCTTTATTTCCAAAAGGTTGCCTTACTTTATTGCCTACCCAATAAACCTTCACAACGTCAATAATTATTACCTACGGACGTACATACGAAGTCGCAGGCAAGATTGTGCAATCTACAAGGTGCGATCAATAAGTGGTCAGTGGGAAGGAAAAATCGATTGTAGGATTGTAGGTTGAAATGCCTATAATCCTGAAATACCAATTAGAATAAATCATCAACTAACATGAGACCAAATGATAATAACTTAAAGTTGTACTTTGTTTTAGTAATATAAAACACTAGCTGAACCGGCGAACTTCGTATCGCCTAAGAATGTGACAAATCAGAGATCATTAAAATCGATACAGCCGTTCTTAGCCGTTATAGTTTCCCTGTCCTCCCTCTCCCACTCCCGCTACCTCTCCCACTCCCCCTCCCACTCCCGCTCCCTCTCCCTCTCCCTCTCCCTCTCCCTCTCCCTCTCCCTCTCCCTCTCCCTCTCCCTCTCCCTCTCCCTCTTCCTCTCCCTCTCCCGCTCCCACTCCACTCCCCTCGACTCCCCGTGTTACATAATCGGGATCCGCGGAACATGCGCCAGCTGTCCGGCCGCGGGGCCGGTGATGATTGTTGCTACTCGTACAATCACGTTGTCACGTAGTTCCTTTACTACGTAATATCTTCTGAATGGAATGTCCGATTTGAGTAATTCAAAAAGTTATCTATAGGTATTGAAACAGTTTTGAATATGAAATGATTTATTTGGATAAGGATTAATACGAAGGTATGGTTTTCATGATCTGATTATGGTCATCTTTTTTATTAACTTTTAAAATGTAAAAAGTGGTTATAGTGACATAACGACAATAGTTGGACATATACTGTCGCGAGGTTTTTTGTAGATATCAGTGGCGGCTGGTGGATCCTAGAAGTGGTGGTGCACTGTATCAGCGTATTTTTATTTTTAACGACTGCCAATGAACGGTTATGATTTTCGCGCGTAGACCTCTAAACGGCTGGATGGATTTGTATAGTTATATTCGTCTTAAAAGTGTCCTTAGATGACTGTTTGAAAAATAAATACGAGTAGATGAGTGTTTGAAAAATAATCCTGCCAATTTTAATTCCAATTTTTGTTGAAAAGTTTTATTTTCTAAAATAAATTAGCTTCCAAAATGGTCGATGTTAAAATTAATACTCATTTTCACAGCTATTTACTCACACACAATGTCCCACAATTCAGTAAAACTATAATATTATAATACTGAAAATCCTTGCAGAATGTAAACAAACGCAACTCCTTTTAGCTACCACAGAGTACTTAATCACTATGTTAGCTACTAAAAGCGCGCGCGGATTTCGTGAAACCTTGTTCCGCTCGGTAATCTTCGGTTCGCTGCTTGGTGCGGCGCTCCAAAACGTCATAATTCGCCGTACATTTTCTATTGAACTAGCTCTGTCTCACGCGCCAGGCGTTTTCGGTTGCATCTCAAGGAAGTTGTATGAGCAGTCGCCGTGCGCTTTGGCTAGCGCACCGTGAACCATTTTACAGCGATTTTCGCGATAATGAGTCTTAATACTTTATCAAAGAGCTTAAATTGGTTCATCATAATTTCATTAATACTGAATAGATCGTTAATCAGACACTATTAAACATTTTTTGTTTTATTTTTCTAAACATAAAAATCTGGCAGTTCGGCGCACGAGTGCACTTAAAGTACAGCCGCCCCTGGTAGATATTGATATGTTCTATAATATTGTAGAACATTTTTTTGTTCCATCATCAATAGTTTCCGCAGCGTATGCGATGAAAGAAATTTTTAAGCAAATTTTTTCACACTTTGGTTCATGTTACTGATGTTTTAGCAAGGATCCCTAATTTTTTCTAGTAATAAATGTAGCCTATGTTACTCATGAATGATGTAGCATCCTAATGGTGAAAGAATTTTGAAAATCGGTTCAGTAGTTTTTGAGTTTATTCGTTGCAAACATACAAAAATACAAAAATACAAAGCTTTCCTCTTTATAATATTAGTATAGATGACTAATCATAATGGAGAGTGCTTCTATAAAATATTTTTTTCTTACTTAAGTATCCGAAATGAGCCGAAAATCCACGTAATAATAAGTCGTCATCGCTACCAAATTCATCACCGACCACGTTATATAAGACGTAAAAAACTTTTCTAATTGATTCTAAAACAACGGGGGTAGATAGCTTAGCTCGTGAGTAATATACCTATACAAGAGTCTATCTATGAGCTTTGCGAAGTCAATTAATAGCAATGAACTTCATCTAATTGGCACCACTTCAAACGGTTCTAAGCCTTCGGAAACCAGCAATTTTCCGCTTTTTAAGGTGATCAGATCAGTCCACGTCAGAAAGTTTATACTTTTTCAGAGTCCTGATCGTAATTAAGCACTTGAACCCTATCTGAATGTGTACAAGTACCGTTATGAATCAAGATGAAACACAGCTTATTTTCTAAAATCAGAAGAACCTAGGGTTATCTGTTGTAAAACAGAGTTCACCAAAAAGTAAGTTCAATTGAATTCAAAGATTGATTTAACCAATACGTAATTTTCTCATCTATAACAAATATTTTTTATGAGACGTCAGAAAGTCGATGTAATCGTTATTAACTCTTTAATTTGTCAAGAAATTACCACACATACCTATATTACGAGTACAACTAGTACATTATAATTATATAGATAGATTATTATTATTTAGTAAGTTATAATCCCCAATCAACAATGCTATGCTATTCATTGTTCATGATCGGATTAGTTTAGTAATATTACTCTTGCTTGAGTCAACTGCCCAATGATTCGTCATGTTCCGGTTTGAGAGCCAGTTCCTTCTCTCTTTTTGCATTTATCAAACTTTAAAACATTTTTAACATACCAGATAGAAAACATTTTGCATCCAGAAATAGTTTTACAAAGGCCTTGTTTAACGTTAGATTAGCTTTGTTACGCGATAACGCTTAATCTTAACAAATATCTTCTAACATACTGTTATATAATACACACTTGTGCTTCCGAAGTAATTAAAATTTCATCCCATTTACCAATAAAGATTTTGCAAGAGGTAATTTGTGGAAGCTTGTAAGTTTACCGAGATGATCCCAAGGGGCTACATACGAGATATAGGTGAGTTAACTCCTGAAGCTGAATCCTTATATGCACTGAAAGGCTTGAAAGGAATTTTGACTCGAAGGAGCCTGAAGGAGAAAAAGTGACGAAGCCAAGTTTATCATTTACCCTGTGCATTTACCTCAATAATAAAATGAAAAACAATCCATTGATGAAATGAATATACGTTAGCAAAAAATGTTGCAGTTACTCCGTTAGATCCAATCAAAGTAATTGATCGAGTTTAACAATTTAGGGCACGATCGGTAGGAGGAACAATCCAATGGCGACATTTTTTAAGCATTTTCATAGTCCTGAAGTAAAGTGAGTAAAGTAATTTACTTTACAGTCCTCCAACAGCATAAGAACAGTATAAAAAAATAATCTTAAGGTCTTCTCAATTACCCGTACTTTGCACTAGGCTGGACAGGTACCTAACGTAATTTGCAAATTTTAAATCCTAGTCCTAATACTATTTAGTGAAGGTTCCGTTCACATTGGTCCTTGACATTTTTAAATTAATAGTCATAAAGTTAACAAGATTTTTTTTCCATACGTATATTATAATTATATATTTTTTCCTTACCTAACAGAAACTAAATCAAGTTTAAAAATGTTTGTACACTTTACAGATTTATTTTTATTACAAAATGTGCTTAATTTTATTATACTGATTAACTAATCAACAGAATTATAAAGTTCTAATTAAAATGTACATGACAAGACAAACATTTTTAAAATTAAAATAAGTTTGCTCTAATCTGGCACAGCACTATCCTTATTATTCTAAATTATATTAATATTCAAATTAAAAAACTGACCTGTTAAATTATCATGACAGCACGTTCTAAACTTTCACTGATCACAAAAATATTCGCACTTAAAAAAAACTGTTTCTACAATCACTCACTCAAAAAATCATATACTTTTAACAACTTTGAAAAAAAGAATCAAGAGCGCATTTTAAAATTCATTAACCGTTCGTTCAAAATTTGAATCGCGATATAGAGAACAAAATGTGACCGAGCAACGCCGTGTTGTCGAGGGAACGAATGAAATCTCACTGGCGAGGGTGCTTTCTCATTCGCGACGTGCGAGCGGGACAGGACTATTTTGAACGAGGGGTGAGCGAAATATATATAGAGCTTATAAACTAGCCGTAGAAATACTACGGAACCTATTGTAGCATTTATTTTCATCGCTTGAAGGAAGTGGGCATTGTACTCAGGTTAGGACCATACAACGCAAGAAATATTTCTGTGATAAATTTCCTGTCGGTTGTTATGAAGTATGATTGGAATTCCAGTTTTGGAGCAGCTATGCTTAATATCGGTTTGCTTACTATAGGTAAGAGTTTTACTGTTACAATTTCAAAACCTGTTTACTAAGAAAAGCTGAAATAAATTCGTTCTACCCTATCTGCATTTCTGTGTAAGTGTTCTGTAATCAAATTAAAGCGTCAAGGAAAAGAAAAGACGTGGTGAGTTTAAAATTATATGTTGAGAATTTGAGATCTTCAATTTTATAACATTAAATATATATAAAACAGTTTAGATTATTAAAATTTTGTGAAATTACTTTGTAAGTAATGGCATAAACGCATAGCTTTTAGTGTTACGTAGCCAAGAGAAAAAACTTTAAATTTTCTTAAAATGGTCCGGAGTTTCATCCTAGAGTGAACAAGCAATTTTTTTTTGATAAGTAGACTAATACGTGTAAATTTTTACAGACTCAAATACAGTTACACATTGGAATATAGGAGTAAACGAATAATTGCATTAAAATTTATTCAGATACATGTCTGTGGTTAATGTCATCAAATTTTTTATAGAGACATTTCCAATGATAAATTATTAAATTCATCATGATTAACTTTTTTTGAAAAGCACAAAAGCAAATGGCATCCCAAAAGCCACTGCCAACTGAAGCAATCCTCTCTAAAGGCAAATTTTGTAAGACAACCGCGCAGTCGGCTAACTTTATCGGTATTTCTTCTACACGAGTTCATTCCTTCGATGTTTCTAGTAGTTAGTTTTAGATTTATTGCACGTGTTTTATACTCGTATGTTCATGATGTTTGTTTTTCTTGACTCTTTTCTTAGGAAACTTGTTTTCTGATACTTCGAGACATCTGTCAAAGGTCTGCTTAAAGTGGTTTTACAGGGAAAAGTCAACGAAAGTTGGTTCAGCTTCGGCATAAAGTAAGTTTTTTCAGTCAGCAGGTTATACGGCTATAAGCTATCGTGAATACCATATTGAAAGAACAATCCATGACGAGTTAAGTTAAAGATCATAAGAAATAAGAAAGATAAGGTAAGTTATAAACCAAACAGAAAAAAACATATTTTGATTTTTCTTTTATTTTAACCATGGAACCCTACACTGTTTGACGTATTCTATTTTTGCCAACTTTAGTACCCCATGTACGTTTCCAGAGTTAACATGTCGATTAATATTCGTTAAAAGCCGAAAATTATTCTAGATGTAAAATGGGTTAACACGCATTTTTAGGGCTTTAGTGTAAATTGTTACAAAGAAATGTGTTTTTTTTTAAGTTCTAGTTTTATGTACCCGCTATTAGTAAGCGTAAAAATAAATTCTGAAGTATAAATACATTTGGAGTTTTTATAAGATTGGTATATTTAACCGTTTTTGTAAATACTTATTTGGCATCAAAAAAAAATCAATATTTAACATTAATAATTTAATAATATAGAGTAATTATTATATAAAATAATATTTTTTTAATTTATATCAATAAATAATAACATACAACAGTTCAGCAGTTTGGAAGATACGAAGTAATAGAGAATATTACATGCATACATACAAAAATACATACATGCAAGATACGCGCGAAAAACCTTACCCTTCCTGACAGTCAGGTAAATAGTACCCTATATTTTATTTCAGATCATGGTCTATCAGTGTGCTAAATATCATGTAAATCCATTCAGTACATTTTGCGTGCAAACATTTAAATATCTTCACAAAGAAACTATGGAAAATACTCGTATATAACATGAGAAATTTACCAAGACCAGAAATGGGACAGTCAATTTTATAGTCGGTTGTAATTACTTAAACTACTGGAGTAGTCATTTAGCGTTGTACCATAATTACTGCAACACTTTGATATTAAAGGACTATGAAGCTCCACAATTCAGTCATTACGTACGTAGTGTACCAACAATTTGCATAAGGTGTTATCCAAATAACTTTGCCGTGGGAATTAACACACTAGTCCTAATAATAGTATTCAATTTACCGTCACACGTCTTGTAGTCACATTAATTTACATAAGTAAGGATTTACAATAATCTCTTTAATTTACAATAGAACATGAATTTTCTGTATGTAAAAAAATTTTAGCAAATTCATAGAAAGATTTTTTTTCGAAATGACTTATTAGAAAACATAATTTTGTTAATGATTATTCTTGTATAAACCTTGTTAAGTTTGCAGCAGACTTGATGCGGCATCCAGTAACTTGATGGTGTATAACTGGCTATATCATGCAAATTGGATGCCGCATCAAGTCCAACTGCAAACTTGATAAGTAAACTTGATCATACGTATTAGCCAGCTTTAGGTATGCTTGATTCGATCAATATTTTAATGTCCGTTTTAAACCACCTGAAATAGCATTGCGCTTGACTAGATTAATATTTAAAGATTCTCTCAGAGATTCAGATCAATAATTGCCGTTTAAGTAATGCGACCTATGCAAATGTTTCGAGTAAACTTTGGATTGGAAAATCACGGTGATATATTTTTTACATAATTGTCTGTTGCGTTAATATAATATTCCTACCAGTTTTCTCAAATATCTTCCATATACAGAAGTTGATTGATCCATCTGTTGTGAAAATCCACAGGAGATATTCCACCATATTTTACACTTCTACATAGAGTTTAAGTTACAGTTTATGTTTATACTTGAGTTGTAATAGCCTAAGATCCGGCCGCAAAATTCCGTGCTCATCTGTTTTTTACTACAAACCAAATTTTTATGAATATTTATAATGAGGAGAATATAGAATGACTAGGTTGCCTATCAAAATTTGGCCGCGAGTATTTTTAATTAAATTATTTTTAATTTATTTTTGGGAAAAAATTTCGTTCACTTGTTTTTTGAATAAAACCTCATCTACGTCACGGCCACATATATAAAGATTCTAAAAAATCACGGTTGCCTTTGCGCAAACGGCCGCAACCTCTTGGCAGCCTGGTGTAAACAGGTATGATTTCGACACGTTTATACGTTCATAACGTACATTTATATATTATATCTCTAATTAAAGCTAATTTTTTTCTATTTACTATCGTATATGGTTGCCTACTTAAATCCGGCCGCAAATAAGGGTTGCCGGCTGTCAAAGATATCCGGCTGCAGGATTAGTGCGCTCATCGATTTTTGCTCAAACTTGAATTCTTATGCTTATTTATAATTAGGAGAATATATAATTACCAAGTTGTCTGTCAAAATTTGGTCGCTAGTATTTTTAATTAAATTATTTTTAAATTATTTTTGGGAAAAAATTTCGTTCACTTGTTTTTTAAATAAAAACTCATCTACGTCACGGCCACTTATATAAAGATTCTAAAAAATCACGGTTGCCTGTGCGCAAACGGCCGCAACCTCTTGGCAGCCTGGTGTAAACAGGTATGATTTCGACACGTTTATACGTTCATAACGTACATTTATATTTTATATCTCAAATTAAAGCTAATTATTTTCTATTTATTATCGTATATGGTTGCCTACTTAAATCCGGCCGCAAATAAGGGTTGCCGGCTGTTAAAGATATCCGGCTGCAGGATTAGTCCGCTCATTGATTTTTTTCTCAAACTTGAATTTTTATGCTTATTTATAATTAGGAGAATATATAATTACCAAGTTGTCTGTCAAAATTTGGTCGCTAGTATTTTTAATTAAATTATTTTTAAATTATTTTTGGGAAAAAATTTCGTTCACTTGTTTTTTAAATAAAACCTCATCTACGTCACGGCCACTTATATAAAGATTCTAAAAAATCACGGTTGCCTGTGCGCAAACGGCCGCAACCTCTTGGCAGCCTGGTGTAAACAGGTATGATTTCGACACGTTTATACGTTCATAACGTACATTTATATTTTATATCTCAAATTAAAGCTAATTATTTTCTATTTATTATCGTATATGGTTGCCTACTTAAATCCGGCCGCAAATAAGGGTTGCCGGCTGTTAAAGATATCCGGCTGCAGGATTAGTCCGCTCATTGATTTTTTTCTCAAACTTGAATTTTTATGCTTATTTATAATTAGGAGAATATATAATTACCAAGTTGTCTGTCAAAATTTGGTCGCTAGTATTTTTAATTAAATTATTTTTAAATTATTTTTGGGAAAAAATTTCGTTCACTTGTTTTTTAAATAAAACCTCATCTACGTCACGGCCACTTATATAAAGATTCTAAAAAATCACGGTTGCCTGTGCGCAAACGGCCGCAACCTCTTGGCAGCCTGGTGTAAACAGGTATGATTTCGACACGTTTATACGTTCATAACGTACATTTATAAATTATATCTCAAATTAAAGCTATTTTATTTCTATTTACTATCGTATATGGTTGCCTACTTAAATCCAGCCGCAAATAAGGGTTGCCGGCTGTCAAAGATATCCAGCTGCATAAATAAATTAAAAATAATTTAATTAAAAATACTAGTGGCCAAATTTTGACAGACAACTTGGTAATTATATATTCTCCTAATTATAAATAAACATAAGAATTCGGGTTTCAGCAAAAAACCGATGAGCGGACTAATCCTGCAGCCGGATATCTTTGACAGCCGGCAACCCTTATTTGCGGCCGGATTTAAGTAGGCAACCATATACGATAGTAAATAGAAAAAAAATAGCTTTAGTTAGAGATATAATATATAAATGTACGTTATGAACGTATAAACGTGTCGAAATCATACCTGTTTACACCAGGCTGCCAAGAGGTTGCGGCCGTTTGCGCACAGGCAACCGTGATTTTTTAGAATCTTTATATAAGTGGCCGTGACGTAGATGAGGTTTTATTTAAAAAACAAGTGAACGAAATTTTTTCCCAAAAATAAATTAAAAATAATTTAATTGAAAATACTAGCGGCCCAATTTTGATAGGCAACCTAGTCATTCTATATTCTCCTCATTATAAATATTCATAAAAATTTGGTTTGAAGTAAAAAACAGATGAGCACGGAATTTTGCGGCCGGATCTTAGGCTATAATGGAGGCCTAATTAGCGGAGGTGTAAATGAAATTGGTGTGGAAAAAATATTATAAATTCGCGATTTATTAAAGTAAAAATTATTTATTTATTTCCTGTCATGCCAAGTCCCATAACTTATTAATTTCCATGATATTTTGATGATTCCTACAGGTTATGATTCTTTTTTACCTTATTTTTTATAATCAATCTGATAAAAAAATGGTAAGCTTCGCAGATTGTTCACTCGTGCGCATAAATCTCCGTTACCTCTCCACAAAATAAAAACCGCGGGCGTAGATGTGGAGGCAAAGGTATGAATTTTTGCGGAAGTTCCGTAGTAACGAAGGCGAAGATCCGTTACAACCTTAACAAATTCTTAGTATCAACGATTTGTTCTCCTGGAAAAGGTAATATGATACTATTTTTTCAATAAAATATAAACAACGTTCAAAGTTGAAATCGAGAGTTTCCTTATAAAAGCAAAACGGGATAGAAACCTATAATTTAAATGAACGTCATCGTTAAACTTGCGCAAAGCGGGTATTCAATTCCCTATGCAGTGGGATCCAGTAAAACAGGAGAGCTTGATCATTAGTGAATTGTTAGCCCTTGTTAGCAGAGATTTGCATCTGGTATTCTAAACTGACGGCAAAGTATCACTGTTGACTTTATAGATATTAAATACTTATTATTATTGTAGCTTTGTTACGCTAGCCTGGTACTTTAAACACAGAAATTCTGCACACAGTTTTTTATTAAAATTGCATAGTCATAGTAAGGAGCGTATAATAATAATACATAAGGTAAATTAATATAAACGAAGTTCAGTTTTTAAAATAAAATTTTAATATTATGAGATTTTTTTTATTGCTTTTTAATTTCCGCCCCCGTTTCAGTTTACGAAACCTAATTTTGACAAGAAGTAAACAAATATAATCTTGCTTCGGTGAAGGAAAACATTGTGAGGTAATATGCACTCCTGAGAGTTCTCCATAATGTTCTCAAAGGTGTGTGAAGTCTACCAATCCACACTTGGCCAGCATGGTAGACTATTGCCTAATACCCCTCACATTGTGAGAGGAGACCCCGAGCCCAGCAGTGGGATAAATATGGGTTGTTGCTTTGCTTTTTTTTTGTATAATTTACCTCCAGTGTCTATTTGGTCTGGTAGCAGTGAGGAAATGCTTGGGATATGCGGATGACTTATCCAGTACAACTTCATTGGTGGTCTTTCAGTGCTCATAAAGATTTGCCAGATCTCCTCATAGTTACACTAGAGGACTCAGTGTGTCGTGATTTGTGGGGTGTTTTGCAGGGTGTGTTTCGTCTGATGTGTTTTGTGAGATGTGTTTTGAGGCGTGTATTTTGTGAGATGTGTTTTGTGGGCTGTGTTTTGTGTTTATTAGGATGTGTTTTGTGGGGTGTATTTTGTGGAGTGTGTTTTGTGGGTGGGTTTTGTGGGGCTAAGCATATTGCGTGCTCATTCGCACTTAGGTCTTAGGTTTAAGTGCGAGTGAGCGCGTAACGTGCTTCGTCCTGCTCGCTTTACTACAAAAGACTGTGAGGGGTTTGGAAATTAGCTTGAATTCTGTATTTGACACCTTTGACCTACAATAGGCTACATAAAGGAGATGGAAGTCAGGTAAAGCGTACCTTCCGGTATAAACCGTTATATACCGGTACAAAGTTGCGCGGAGAAATCGGCCTAATCAATTTAGTCATTAAAAAGGGGTTATATTTTTTATGACACTGGATGTCATTTTTGGAGCCTACTCGCACCCTGAATAACCTAGGATTTACTACTTTGTCATTTCTCTAATTACAAATCAGCAAAAACTTTGAGGCCGGACAACTGAAGGTGACGGGTGTATCCAGGCGACTTTTGGTGTTAAGAATTCTTGAGTCCAATCCAACTGTAATACCAATTAATAATTAATGATTATACTTTCCGTCTACTAAAATTTTACCCAAAATATCAAATTTAAAAGAAAATACCTGAATACTCATTACCCTCATAGTAATATGATACTGTTTATAGCTAAATACCTTAATACAAGTAGTATTAAGATCTTTATGTTTATGGTAAATATTATCTCGTTAGAATTCAGGCGTAATCGTCGACCTTTTCCGGAGAATTTCCTATTAGAGCACACGAGGGTGACATTTAAGGTATCTTAAATTCACTATTGTATTGTATTTCTCTTAAAAATGCTACCCGCATAAACTACTTTGGGAATAATAACAAGATTTAACGTATACTTAAGTAAAATACAAGAAGGTAAACTTAATTTTGGCTACAAAATTCTTGTGCAAATTAATAATTATAAATGTTTTCAACATCTATGTGGCCCAATCCACGCCAGGGATTCTCCCTGCCTTTGAAGAGTTAATCTACTCAATTAATAAATGAAGAATCGATGACCCAGTAGCCTAGTCAGAAGTGACCCAGCCTGCGAAGCTAGGGGTCCCGGGTTTGATTCCCGGGCGGGGCTGGTATTTATGTGACAGATAAATATTTGTACTCCTGTCATGGGTGTTATTGTGTTATGCTATACGTTTCTTCTATGCCACCCGCGACTCGGTAAAACCTAATGCGTGGGGTATGGGTGTGTAAGCGTTTATTTTTATACATATAAAAAATGTTTATTTCTCTTTCTCTTTCTTATATATAGTTTCTCAACTCAGTTCTGTTGACAATGACCACCAATGCAAGCTGTCAGGCTTCAATACACTTCAATAATACGAGAAATATTATCTGCAATACAACTCCAGATAGAATGAAATCTGTTGGGAAACTAATATCGGATTCTTCATTGGGATGAAAATGCTGTCTCCGGATTCTAAAGCGATACATCAAGAGAAACAAACAACTGAAACTATTTTAATATCAGTAAATAGATAAACAATTTATATGAGCTGAGTGAAACTTCCTGAATAGTACCTAATGCATTTGGGAAACCTTTCCAGAAAGTTCTTTAAAAAGTTTTCAATGTGGGAGTTTTTCCAACGAAACTTGGAAAGTTCTTCAATCTTCTCATCTTATAGACGATCCAAGCCAAGCCCAGCGGTAGGTTGGTATTTTAGTTATTTTTATAGCCAGAAGGGCTGACAATAAAGCAGATTGGCCACCTGATGAGTGATCTCAACACCATAGAAACACCAATGCAACGCTGGTCCTGAAGAGCTATTTTACGAATTTCATAAACAACTTTTATGTCAGAGCGCTGCGGAAATACGTCAGAAGGAAAATTTATAGATTAATTACTTAGTACTCTATCTGATCTACGTGTGTTATCAAATACATTTTTCTTTGAAATCACGAACAATAATAAAAATGTCAAATCCATAGTAAAAAGTTAACCAAACAAAAATCATTCGTGTTCTGCGAATGAATTCAATAGTGAAATGAAAAGCTCAGCGTCATTTGTGAGATTAAATTTTCGACAAAAATGCGCGGGGAAAATCGCCTCTAACGTTTTAGTTATTAAAAATGGATTATATTGTTTATGACACTGGATGTCCGTTTTGGAGGCCATGTGTTGTTGCCTTAGACGTAAAAGACATTCATAAGTGGTAACTTACCTACCATCCCGTGGTCCGTCTGTTCCTGTATTTTATAGAAAGTCCGTAGACACAGCCAAACCCCGTTTTTCCTAATTCATAGGTGTTCTGAACGAAGCAAAAGTTTAACTTAACAAACTAGGATATCAAAATGTAATTTCGTTATTACGAGGTTTTCAAATACAAAGTGCGTTTTATTGAAAGCACTTTGCTATTTAAGTACTTGCCGTGTTTCGGTTGCAGTCTCGCAAAGGTAATTAAGAAGCAAATTTCCTGCTTCGTTCTAAGCCGTGACGCATCATTTGCCTGTAGTGGTACTAAAGTTACCTAATGGAAAGTAACCACTGAGATTCAGATGGTCCTTCTGACATATTTTAGACTTCATAATATTTAGAATAGATCAATTAATGTTGGAAAGAAGAGATTAAATTGATCGACTACTATACTACTTATAGTGAAGTTTTGGAATATTTATTGTTTATGTGTAAAAAAGTGTAAATATTTTCCTAAAACTGTCTGAATGTTATTCGATAAAAAACTACGCCACTAATTATTGTCCAAGTGTCCAACCAGAACAGTAATAGTATTACATACACATAAACAGACACACATATCATTAATATCTGTACCTATATGATTATTAATCAATGTGCACTCTTGTTATTAATTAAGTATATTAATGTTTGATATGTGATGATTAATTAATGTACCAACAATCTTATTAACTTTAACTTTAGCATAAGTAACTTTTGTTAGATCTAAGGTTATATAGTCTTAATAGAACATACTTGTCCAGAGGTGGACGCACTATTGCTTTAACTATTGCAGTCATTTACGAACAATTAAAAAATTGTATTTTTAAAATCTTTGAATGTTTTGAATCTCTGAAAAAGAACTCACTTTTATTAAATAGTGTGTGTCGCAATAAATCAAAGGATACTTTGAATTTCAGTGAAATATTCATGACATTCACATTAATTAAAAGTGGACAACAAAACAATAATTTTCATTGGATTCAGTTTTAATTTAATATTTCCACGATTTAATGAAAAATATGATGCACAACTGACGCCACGTTTTGTAGCTAAATATTTTATTATTGCCCATGTCTGACTTTTTGTAGGAGAGATAATCGGGCCAATTTTTTCTTCCATATTATTTATGACCGATTTTTTTAAGGACATGTGCGTTGCACTATTAGCTATTAGCTCTTAATTAGGCGCATGGGGTCAGAGCAACTTGAAATTGAAAAAAAAAATGTTTTATAGTGTTTAGAGCGCGCTCACGCTCTTAGTAGCTTCCTCACTCTCCGCGGGGAACGCAAATAAGTCGCATCCAGAACATCAACGCGTGCGCATGTATCGCTGCTCTCTACAGCGCTGACCCCATGCGACCAGTTACGTTACATTTTTTGGCGGAGATAAGTTTTTAATTTTATGCTTTCTTATAGTTTATTTATGTATATTGTTTATTATTTTTCTTTGTATGTGTATATTTTTACACTGCGTAATTGCTTTATGTATTTCTGAGTTTATTTTAATCCTTTTCCGTTTATTTTCACTTTTTTACTGATTTGAAATATCTAACGAAAGACAAATATTGCAATGGCTGGAGGAAGTATCCGATGAAGAGCAAGGTGTTGCTGGTTCGGATTCGGAAGACGAAACGGTAAATGATACTGCTATTGATAGTGCTCATGATTCAGAAAGCGAAATTGAAGAGTCCGAAGATATCCAAGACATCCTCGAACCATCAGAAGGTAAAGGTGGTGTGATTGTAATGACCAACTTTGCAGTAATTATAATGTTGGAAGAAGAACAAAAAAATGGCCACTGGGTGTATTTTTTCATCTTCTAAACATATCTGGCATCAACGCATTTGTCATACACAAAGCGAATACTGATAAGAGTATCACACATACAAGATGGATTTTTTTGAAGAAATTAGCAGCAGCACTTGTCGAAAATCACCAGAAACGTCGTGTACAACTACGTGCTGTACCAACAACAACAAAGAAACGACTCCGTGAAGTTTATGATGTGGACGAGACGGTCCAGCAATCGACAGCTAAGCGTGGGCGCTTCTCATCATGTCGTAGAATTTTACGACAAAAAAGTGCCAACAAAATGCTTCAAGTGTCGTAAATTTATTTGTCAGCAACACTCGAGGGTTTACTGCATAGGATGCAGAACAGAAGAATCCGCTGATGAGACTGATTAATTGTTTTTTTAAGTTGATCTTGGCAATGCCAAAAAATATTAGTTACATTTTTTTACTAAGTATAATGTTCTAGTTATGTTTTTGTTTCTTAAAGTTCATTATATTAAAGAACTTTAGTAATTACTATAAAATACATTAAGTTTTATTTATTTTTGACACTCCCTTCCCAATGTTTTTTTGGGGTCACTCAATACCCCATGCGCCTAATTGGGTGATTTTTTTAATGCGCCTAGTTAAGAATTAGTTCGTTCTATTTTTCTCCTACAAAAAATCGGTCACCGATTATTGGACGTGGGCGGGAAGCGTATATGAATCTATAAATTGATAAAGTTATAACTGATTGTATTATGTTTTTCACGCTATAATATACTACTGAGGGTTGCTTTCTTCAAAGTACTTTCCATAATGGTACGGAATATTAAGTATTTAGTAAGAGTAGCAACGCATCTGTGACCAACATCGAGAGGGAATAATACGATAACTAACTTACTAATAATAGCTACTACTTCTTACACGACTTACCCACAGTACCACGGCAGTCCTAACTTCGATAGCCCTATTACATAAGAATAATATATTGTGGGAACATTATGTAAGACAATGTTAACAAAATATAATTGGCCAGTTGGCTATGAATATCCATTTGTGTCGCACCCTATCGCCCGCACACACCATACCATAGGTGACCCCGACGTGATATAAGAAATAACAGGACCGACTATAAATAGTACTATCCGAAGTTTGTCACAAATGTCCATGGGCAGCAGGTAGTGGCACTTTATAACTGTGTCGCTCATATCTAAAGTAAAACTTTCTACGCCATTATTTCACTATGAAAAACGTAAATAATTATTACATAATTATTTCCTTCCTTTATCTTATATCTACTGCAAAGACACAGAACATTCAACGACTTGAAAAGCTAATTGCCTATTAGAATAGAAAAAGACGTTTAAAGCTAAGCAGTAAAAATAAAGTTCCTCTAACTGTTATTTGTGGGCCATTAATTAACACATTGACAGACATAAAAAACATCTCATAAAATTGGTGTCCATAAACATGGCAGACTTTTAAGATCGTTAAGCTGGATTTAGTACTGCAACATTCGCGGTCAAAGGAATAAAAATAGATAGTGGCATACGAAAGCTGTAAGTTTTTACGGTTTCTCCGGCAATACGAAAAACAATGTCGCCGTCGTAAATATCCCCTAATCTTCGCACAAATATCCCTTAGCTGAACTGTTGCATAATAGGATAGAAACGATAAGCTATATATTTTTAAGGCCTTGTGCCAAAGTATGAAAGGGTTACTTCGCATTGACATTTATTTTGTCAGCATATCAGGTATGTGTATAATGTGTGTGTAGTGTGTGTAATGTTCATTGTTATTAATTCAATTCCTTCTCTGTGATTAACTTTACCTTTGCCATATTTCATCCTCCTACGTCCGTGTAATTGTAAAAAATGGAAACAAAGTTTTTGCTTCACGTATCAATAAAATAATCAAATAGGTGTTCATTTGTAGACTCAACAGTAATCGGGTAATAAAACATGAATATTTCAACAAAAAAATAACCGATTTCAAAATAACTCAAAAACTACTTGTCAGATCTTGCTCGCATTTAAGTGGGACTACACGACAACAGCTTTTGATTAAAAAAAGAATCATCAAAATCGGTTCACCTAGTCGAAAGTTCTGGGGTAACAAACATAAAAAATACAGTCGAATTTAATACCTCCTCCTTTTTTGAAGTCGGTTAAAAAGTTGGGCTAAGAGGCCGAATTTCGGAAATGTTAAGATCTAAATATTGAAAACAGTGAGATTTTTACTGAGGTCATTTCTTATCGTCTGGTAGGTCAATCCTCAAGTTATCTGCCGTCTAAAGTTGATCTACTAATTATGTGACACCCTGTATATACCAGATATTTATGTAATTATTATTATCAGTCGTGATAGAACAAGTCCTGCAAGCAAATTGACATCGATGTGGTCATTGCCTTCTGAAAATCGGCTAACCGTTGAAGATCGTAACGGATTAGTTGGAATGATAATATTTATTTTACGTAAAGTCGTATATTACCCAAAATTGTAGTAAGTGAAAAATATCTTACAATTATCTTATGTAGTCAGTTTTAATGGAGGAATCTTATTTAGTCAACAATCTTGGCACTGCTTTTTATTTAAATATCAATTAAAATTACTTTAAAAAATAATTAATAGTAAACAGAAATTAGTTTTTGCATTAAATGATAATAATCTGTCATTTTTTTTCATCCTTATTCACTACAATAAAATGACACTGCAAGATTTTTGACCAAATAGGACTCGTCTTTGTGTATGCTCGCTTTATGTATAGTCAGCAAAAGAATTAGGTATGCAGGGCGTATTATATCTATATATTCTATTATATCTATAATATTCTAAAACCTTCTGTAATTATTTATATTACAGATTGTTAATTGTTGATATCAAAGTTAAATAACACCTGTATACGTAAGGCATTATTTAACATTGATAATAACGTAAACAATGTAATATAACATTAAACATTACAGAAGGTTTTAGAATCATGCCCTGCATACCTTATTCTTTTGCCGGCTGTACGTTTAAGGAGTCTGTCCACTATAGCGTAACCATATTACGAACGTGCTAGGGACGTGTGAGACGTATGATATTAAAATAATATAATAATATGGATTCGGGTACATAATATCCGTTTCATCGAGCTTATCGTGTGGCATATCGGTTACCATGCTTGTCTGCCATGTCTTGTCTTTGTGTGTTGTTCACTGCACCCACGACACAGGGAATCCTAGTAGGTATACAGGGTGTCCCGTAAGTAGTGGATCAACCGAAGATGGCAGATAGCTTGAAGGTTGACCTATCATATGTCAAAAATTTACTTTAGTAAAAGTGTTACCGTTTTCGAGATATTGACCATTTTTTAAAATTTAGAAAATTCGGCTCCTTTACCCTACTTTTTCCTGCTGAGTCCACAAATGAGCAGATATTTTGATAAAAATTTTTTCTAGAGCTCTCAGATAGTTGCTTAATAATTATCAGTATGTAACGCTGAGAAAATAGCATCTACTTTGGATATTTTTGTTTTTGATTTTGTTTGATACAACTTTGATGCGAGGTGGTTGAAAAAAAATGTACTGGGCAAGTATGCCCCGGTATTTTAAAAACTTTTCTGTTTAATGCAGATTTTAAAAAGGTACAATACAGACCACTTTCATAGGGAAAATTTTCAAGTAAAAGCCATTTCAGTGTCAAAGGTGTGAATTTAAATCAAAAGTAATTTTATTGTTTACTGTTATGGGATGAAGTTTTTCAATGGTTTTTGCTTAATATTACGTTACGTTAAATTATTGCTCTAATAAATATTTAAAATAATGATTATTTTCCGATATTCCAACCTTATAAAGAAATTACAAATTACTTGAAAAATATTGTTTATTTCAAAAATAATGCTATTATTTACTGCTTTTTTAAGTACTAGATGATCAGGAAGCCTTGTAAATTATTGCTTTAAGATTATTTTTGTACGAATATTCAACAAAAAACAAAGAATGAGAAAAAATGTAAGTAAAATAATTATTTTTGTTTATTTTAGCATACGAAAATAATCTTAAAGCATTCATTGACAAGGTTTGCTGATCATCTGGTACTAAAAAACAGTAAATAATAGCATTATTTTTTGAAGAAACAATATTTTTCAAGTAATTTTTAGGTAATTTGAAATTTCTTTAAAAGGTTGAAATATCGCAAAATAATCATTATTTTAAATATTTATTACAGCATTAATTTAACGTAACGTAATATTAAGCAAAAACCAATGAAAAACTTCATCCCATAGCAGTAAACAATAAAATAGCTTTTGATTTAAATTCACCACCTTGACATTAAAATGGCTTTTACTTGAAAATTTTCCCTATCAAAGTAGCCTGTATTGTACCTTTTTGAAATTTGAATAAAACAGACAAGTTTTTAAAATACTGGGGCATACTTGCCCAGTACATTTTTTTTCAACCACCTCGCATCAAAGTTGTGTCGAAGAAAATCAAAAACAAAAATATCCAAAGTAGACGCTATTTTCTCAGCGTTTCCTAATAATTTCAACTAAATTGAAAACTGACAATAGTAAAGCAACTATCTGAGAGTTCCAAGAAAAAAAAAATCAAAATATCTGCTCATTTGTGGACTCAACAGGAAAAAGTAGGGTAAAGGAGCCAAAATTTCTAAATTAAAAAAAATGGTCAATATTTCGAAAACGGTGACACTTTTACTTAGATAATTTTTTGACATATGATAGGTCAACCTTCCAGTGGCGGCTGGTGGATCCTAGAAGTGGTGGTGCACTGTATCAGCGTATTTTTATTTTTAACGACTGCCAAAGAACGGTTATGATTTTCTCAACGGCTGGATGGATTTGTATCGTTATATTCGTCTTAAAAGTGTCCTTAAATGAGTGTTTGAAAAATAATCCTGCCCATTTTAATTACAATTTTTGTTGAAAAGTTTCATTATTGTTTTCAAAATAGTCGATGTTAAAGTTTAATACCCATTTTCACACCTATTTACTCACACACAATGTCCCACAATTCAGTAACTATAATATTAAAATACTGAAAATCCTTGCAGAATGTAAACAAACGCAACTCCTTTTAGCTAGGCGGCGGGCGCTGCGCCGGCCGCGCGGCGACCGACGTAGCGCGCGCAAATTTCGTCAAACCTCGGTAATCTTCGGTTCTGGTGCGGCGCACCAGAGTGGTCTTATTTCGCCATACATTTTCTATTGAACTAGCTCTGTCTCACGCGCCAGGCGTTTTCGGTTGCATCTCATAGAAGTTGTATGAGCATTCGCCGTGCGCTTTGGCTAGCGCACCGTGAACCATATTACAGCGATTTTCGCGATAATGAGTCTTAATACTTTATCAAAGAGCTTAAATTGGTTCATCATAATTTCGTTAATATTGAATAGATCGTTAATCAGACACTATTAAACATTTATTTTTTTATTTTTCTAAACATAAAAATCTGGCAGTTCGGCGCACGAGCGCACTTAAAGTACAGCCGCCCCTGCAACCTTCAAGCTATCTGCCACCTTCGGTTGATCCACTACTTACGGGACACCCTGTATATGAGTGTGTAGCGTTATTTATTTGTAGTACGGATATGGTATCTTACGCTATTGGGCAGATTTCTTTATAGTTGAGGTCACCAATTCAATTATCCACAGACTAGATTTCACTTGAGATAGATATACGTTTCATTCGCAGTCAGTTAACAGAATCCAATTTATAAACGACTGGACTGACGCTGTGTCTGCACTATAATAATTTATGTGTTTTGATTCAGCGTCGTCAGTTTAAATCTTTTATGAACTTAATATTATAAATAGAAAAGTTTCTATATTTTTTTGTTTCTTTCTTTGTAATTGATAAACTATTGGACCGATCTCAAAACTTTTTTCACAAATAAGATGAACATTAGACTGTAGGTATCTGAGTAACATGGGCTATATTTTATTTAAAAAAAAACTTAGGGATCTATCCGAAATCGAAGCAAAGCAAGAGCGGTTGCTAGTCTAAATTACTTTAATCTTGATGACAAAAACATTTTGTAGCAGTTCATTAATAATTGCGTAAATAGTTTGTATAGCTATTATAGCTATTATAGTAGATAATAGCTTGTGAAGCACAAAGTAGATTGTACGCCAGTTTTGGGTATATGAGGCTCTATCCTCGAGTTCAGATAAATGTCTGCTCATGGCAAGGAAAAGGATGGATAACCCGGTTGGAACTATTCACACAATTAATGTTCTTTATACAACCGAATGTAGAGAGAGAAAGAAAGTGATCTCACTCTACAGGCTATAATAATTTATAGGTTTACTTAAAGCCATGGCCTCAACGGTCCACTATAAGATACAATGTTTCCTCATACCTGAGAAGATATAGCATAGTACTTTACAAGACGGAAGCTTTCATGCCAATTGACATTTTGCTCTCAAACAAAATGGGAACACTTGGAAAATATAGACAGAAGTGGCATGAATAAAATTATTCTGACTACATGCCTGAACTTGTTTGATGATCGTTCACGACTGACACTTGATTGAGCATTGAGTGAGGTCCTCAGGCCTATTCTCCACGTAAATTTGGGTCATTATTGCCTTTATAAACACGAAGGGTCTTCTTAGAGCACAGTAAGCCTCTTTGAGAAATCCTATATGTTTTGACATCACAAAAGACTGCGTCAGTCACCAGTAAGTACTGAGCGACATTGACGTGGGTCTTATTGTGTCGATTGGCCGGTTCTTCTTGGACGACACGACAACGAATACCTATGTATGTGTGTCGACGTGTATACTCGCAAATTCCCATGTGTGAGTGCTAGTGGCGTGAATATATCAGATCCAGATTGTCCCATATTCCTATCAGACTCAGTTTAGATGATGGCATCGATGACTAATTGAGGGAAGCCCGCAGAAATTAATAATTATTGATAGCGCGCGCCGGGTCGTGGGTGCGAGCGAGAGGTACATTTAACTAAGAGGTCAGTATAACTATCAAGGTAGTTATTTTTAATGTTTTTCTTAAGCTTACATGTTTAGAAGGTATTAGCAAATACAAAAAAAATATTTCAGGCATGTAATGAACTCTAATTTTCTTCCAATTTGAGTTGGACACCACAGTATGTCTCAATCCGTCAAAAATTTGGTCCTTACCCATACACCGCTGGTCCAAAGCTTATGGGACAACCTGTATGGGGATAAATCTGTTGCGGTGTCGAGTCAATCAGCCATTGTCGTATGTAGGTAACTTTGTGTCGATTAGCTAGCACGATGTGAGCCGCCATCTTGTTATATTGGACCCGCTTGACTTCATTTCTTTGCAATACGCTCCATTTAACGTTGCTGTTTGATGTAATTTTTTTCACTGCCATTATTATAATTTTGTTATCAAAACCTAGCAGACTCATTGCGCAATTTTGCAGAAATCATTTGCGCAGTCACATATTATTTCTATATTTAATCAAGGTCAAGTTAAATGAAGTGTAAGTGGCCATTCAGTATTTGGTTAGTTTGATTGAAAGAATACTGGTCGCATAAATGGCCAGTTGCTACTGAGTTTACCCTATTTATAATATTCCCAGTGATGCCTTAGATAAAATAAACAAAAAGACGCGACTACGCCTCTCATACAATTTTACTGATATTCATCCAATACCTTTTTCAGGATGTGTATGTGTTCTTTTTATGATCCCAATTTGTTACACGTAATATAATTTGATTTTTGATTGACTCCAAGCTCTTTTGTGTAGGTATGGCAATATTAATAGGTATCTGATGTTTGAATATTTTTTTGCAATTTTCCTTCGCTTCAACTTGATTTTGTTAAATACAATATTTTTTTATTGTGTCTCCGAATATATTTTACATACAATATCATTGTGTGTATACTGTATACGTATCTGTTATATTATAATATTAGCTGTTGCCCGCAGCTTCGCATACGGAAATTATGTTTTACCTTATTTGTACCTCTTGCAGAAGGAAATTTGAAAAACGGTGAATTTATATTGAAGTACTTATAAATACTTAGTAATTATATACTGAAACCCACGATAAAATCACAAAGGATTCCTCCAGGAGCGGTTTTTGAAAAATAAGCAATATTAACATTAATTTGTATTGTTTTTCTTTTTTTTGCATAATTTTGAAAAACACATGTTCCATAAATTTGAGCAAGGAACATTTGTTGCAAATTTGAAGCAATGTTTTAAAAATATTCTATACAAACTTTCATCCAGTTTCCTGGGGAAACCTTTTAATTTTCCGGGATATAAAGTATCCTAAAATATGACCCAGAGTATTAGTATCAACTTTACCAATTTTCATCGAAATCTGTTCAAGGGTTTTCATGTGATGCCCGGACAGACAAACAGACAGTCAGACAGACAGACAATAATTCTAAAAAAATATTTTTGTGCTCTAACACGTTATTGAAGTGCCCCCTAATCAAAACTTTTAAAAAATATTCAATGTACCTACAGAAAATTTGCCCTTTGAGTTTTATTATAGTATAGAAAACTAAATAGGTTCACGTTCTACACGTTCAGATATACTTCGTTCATTACATATTATAATCATTGATTTATACTTGTCTAGTAACCGCCCTCGCTGTTTCGTTATACTTATTAGAATTTAAAAAAGGTAATAATCTAAGAATAATTGTTAAATTGATGTGACTGCGGCTTTCACGGAGATCTTATAAGTTCACAAATAAAAATTTTCGAGTCCAGGAATTGTTATACTTACTGTATGGGACTTGTATTGTACTATGGCATCGGGTTCTTGAAACTAAGCGATAATATGATTGATTTATTTATCATAGAATTCAGTTCTTGACTGAGGCCCTCCTTTTTTCTCTTTGACTAATAGACATTTATGTGACAGGCGAAAGTATTATAGATCATTTTTTATGTTTCGTTTATTCGCAATACAAATAATACTTGAGCTGAGTATTGGTATTATTATATGCAATATTAATAACCAGTTTATTTGATCTGGGAGCACGGCAGTGCCCCCGCCAAGTCAAGCAAAAAAGCGGCACGGCCGGGCCGTGCCCTCCTTTTCTCGAAGCTTGGCCATCGCATGAAAACACAATGTATGTCAAAAGTAATACATATCATATTAAATTAGATTGTTTAGTGCGATTGCCAAGTCAATTTTTTTATTTAAAACATAAAATATTTTAATATTGATATGGTAAAATTTTGTTACGAAATTTTAATGAAAGTAAATTCAAGGTACACTATCCAATTAAAAGATTAACCATCGAAATCGGATCATTCAGTACAAAGTTATTGGGGTAACGGGTAAGAATTCCGCGGGTAAACAAAAAATCATCACCTATTTTAGTACCTTTAGGATAGGAATAAAGTTTAAAAAAAAAATAGAACCAACTTCAAGACGTACTCCATCCATTAAAAAAAAATCATCAAAGTCGGACTATCCTGTGCCGATTGCTGCATGATCATAATTACATTGAAATCCTCCTCCTTTTTTTCGTCGGATAAAAAACCATTGCCACCGTCAAAAAAAAATATACGTACAAATCGTGAAAAATGACGCTACGGCAAAAAATACGAATCGTGAATACACAAACTTTTACTTTTATAATATTAGTAGGACAGCCATATATTTAATTGCACCTCCCAAGTACACGTAATGAATGAAATTTTCAACGTACCTACGTACGTTAATAATTCTTGACAAAAAATTACTGACTACAAAATTAGGGATAACACAAAATCTAATCGTGAGATGTCACTGAAATTTAAGTGGGGCCACATGAAAAGCACCAGCTTTCGATAAAAAAAAAAGAATCATCAAAATCAGTTCACCTAGTCGAAAGTTCTGAGGTAACAAACAAAAAAATATAGTCGAACTGAATACCTCCTCCTTTTATGAAGTCGGTTAAAAATAGGACAAACCCAGAACAATGGTTCAGCATCAAAAGTCTTTTCACAAAGACCCGTTTATTTCAGTAGGCAGACGTGTAGAAAATTAGAAAGGTCGGACTATACTTCGCCTATCTACATATAGATCAGATACGGAGAATAAAGGACTCGCGCTACACTACCAACTTGAGTTAATTTATAGTATGTTGTATCATTGTATAGCAACCTTTGTACAGTTCCCCTTATTTTTATATGAGATGCCATATTAGGTATATTTCACGTAGAAAATTATATTACTAGGTTTTAAAATGAGCCCAATTACTTTGAGACTTGCAATTAGTTAACTTGGTAGGTTCAAGGAAGTATAAAACGATAGAATGGGAGGTTAATTCAAAAGATGTGTCTTTAATCAGTTCTTTAACTTAATAGTTTAGGGCAACTATGACCATAATTTACCATCATAATTTACCTGGGATCATTTATTTGATAGTCTTATTACATATAACAATATTCCTTCTAAAAAAATAACCGACTTGAAAATTAGGGATAACTCAAAAACTACTCGTCAGTTCTCGCTCAAATTTAAATGAGGGGTGACCTTTTTTGAATATATAAAAAATCATGAAAATCGGTACACCAAGTAAAAAGTTATGAAGTAACACAGATAAAAAATACAGTCGAATTGAGAACCCTTCTGAAGTCGGTTAAAAAGATAAATAATCCGACAAATAAGCACCCATATCCCTGAGCACAAAATATAATATTGTAACATAGTTATAAGTTTGTCTTTCTACATCATAATGAACTCTTTTAAAGATTTAACTTGTGTTACAGTTGGACAAAGTCGTCTAGACAGGTCAAGCGTGCGGAGCTTTTGAGGTGGTACGTGCATCCAGAACCAACATCTTTTGAGAGCGTTGAGTACAATATTGTGAAACTACAAACCAACCGTATCAAAACCACTTATTACGAGTATTTCTACAGTGTGTTTGTAAGTGCTCAGTACACACAAAGATAAACTTCTTTAAAACATTATCGTTTTAACGGACTTCAAAAAAAGGAGGAAGTTGTTTGTTACTTCACAAGTTTCGACTGAGTGAACCGATTTTGATAATTCTTTATTTATTGAAAGCTGGTGCTTGTCACGTGGTTCCACTTAAATTTGAACTAGATTTGACGAGTAGTTTCAGAGTTGTTTAAAGTCGGTTATTTTTATTTTGGTAAAATTCAGATCACAATTATTAGGGTTCAATCAAACATGAATCAATTTCCGCGCGCACTTGGCAAATCTAATTCATTTTGTACATATAATAGGTATCATTGGAATCTTCTTACAGTTTCGTCATGTCCATTCATCCATCCATCCGTCCGATGAACTTACAACGACGGAAGTCTACACCACACTACACCATGTTACTTTCTTGAATGTCACACAACATTTGTAGATATGGCGAATGGCAACACATTCGTGATGCCTATGGCTAGACGACATTAGAGTTACGTAAAAAAATAATGAAGGTTTTTTGGACCTTTAAGATTCTGTTGACTGATGTGAATTAATGACCGCCATTACTTAACGACAGTTTAATTAGTCTGTATATACAGTTAGAAAACTTGTCGGTTTGTTTTACATCCAAAACACGCCGTTGAATAAATTTTCTCAATTTTGGTCAAATGCTAAAAATGCTAAAGTTAAAGGTTCAACCTCCAGGTTTTTACATAATAATTATAATTTGTAATGAACAGAATATTTAGTAACAGATATAATAATTGGTATACATGTTTTCAGTAATTATATCTTCTGTGGTAATACAATAGTAGTCACATGATTACGCCGAATTTTAAGCGGTATTAAAAGCAGTGTTAACATAAACTTTATAAAATTAAATCCGTTGGATTAATTAAGTTTCGACATTCATTAATAAATGTTATAATTTTTCGTTTCACCCAAAATACATTGTTGAACAGAAATTTAATTTTTCCTTTTCATAAAAATTTATTGAATTGAAACATAAAAATATAACGTATTTATTGTGGTTTAAGGGACCGAATGTCATAATTAATTACATTTTTTACGGGAACAGTTCCTAATTTTTAATTAAAAATTTAACTAATGTTTAGTACTGATAAAACCTATAGGTAAATATAAAACCTATAGGTAAATATGAGGAAAATCGATTCTTGGGTCTATAAACTCTAGAAGTATACCTACATCATACAATAAATAAAACATTGAATATCTGTTCCCGGTCTCTGTATGAGTGTACTACTTGTCTTTGTGTGTTGTCCACGGCAAGCACTACAAAAGGAATCCTAGTGTGGCGTTAAATTTTATAAAAAAATATTTTCAAAATTCATATTATCATCAAAATTTAAATGACCACTGAAGATTATAAGGCTGTAGGGAACCGATGGGTCTTAAATGGCCATCGGGTTCTGTCTGACTAATCCGCAGGTTGACGCAGGTTCTCATTTCACACCATAAGCCTATAAGTCCCACCGGCCGCTAAGCCTCTCAGGAACAGATGTAACTCAACTTGAGTGCGGGATTTGTGATTGGCTTTGGAAGCGTGACAGTGTTTGCTTACAAACAAACGAGGTCAAGGTGAATCAAGCATTTGAGAGGTATTTTTATTTGTAAATTTGAATAACGTTGAATAACAATTTAAATGTTGTTTTTGAAATTTGTTTTTGCGATTTTAATTATTAATTAATACCATTATTACTATTATTATTTCTCCATGGGGTTCGCCTGGATAGCTACCACCCTCGAGCATGAGTCAGCCGCCAAACGATTGGCTTGAGAGCCAGTTCTTTCTTTCTTTTTCTTCTCTCTTTCTTGGCCGGCAACGCATCAATGATGCCTTTGGTGTTGCTGATGTCCATGGGCGACGATAGCCACTTACCATCAGGTGGATTGTCAGCTCATTACTCCGGCTATTTCCATAAAAAAAACAGATGTAGTTTGCGGAGTTTTAGTTTAGTCTTTTATTTAACTTGCTTTTTTCGTTAGTTTGTAAATCTATCAAGTTGAATTAAAGCTCCTTCCTCTCATCCTACGGAAACGAAATCTCGCAATTTGATTTCGTTCCAATGACAATGCATTTTTAAGATAATGGTGACCTAATACTACGCTCTGGGTTGGCTCCAGACGAACAGTTCAGCGGCTAACAGCATAAACACAATTTTTAAAAGATTGCTTTTAAAAATATTAATGTACTTCAGATTAATACAAATGATAACATGGAAGTAAAGAATTAAATTCTATTTTCCAAGGCATTGCATACAAAAGCACTCCATAGCTCAAAACCCAATAAAATCATTTACCAAATGAAAAACATGTGTGAAAGATTTGTTAGCTTCGCGAAAGTGTACCATAAGGAAAGACGTTACATTTCAAATTGCCGTGATAACGTTTGACAGATAATACGATTTACGATGTACAGACGGAAATTTTATTATTTCCCGAACATCTTAATTTCGAAACTTACAATGGACGTAGTGAAAAGCGAACAAAAGGTTGCCTCTCGCCGTGAAATATCGGTTTGGATTAGGGTTGCCACGAAAAAAGTTTTTGTTGGCATAAACATTTCAAGAATCAAGTTCAGGTAACAGGTATCTTTCACTTACTAAACTACAATCCTCTTGTGTTCGCATTATTAATTTAATAGGTTTCAACATACATCGAATTCCGAGTCCAATTTTTGCGAAATCTATATTTACGTGAACACAAAAAATGTTGGTACGGATGTCCTTTATTGACTTTGAAACCATCCAACCGATATGCTACAAAACGGTTTCATTTGAAAGGCAATAATGCAAAGATGGTTTAAGACCACTAAAATAATGCATTGGGCATTTTTCGCTTTTCGACTTTTTCCATACAATTTTTTTGCGTAGTAGAACACGCCGGGTAACACGTTAAGTTTGGAGTGTTTATAAATTTTTGCAAAAATACTTTTGATTACCTACTTATTTTATGAATAAGTATCTGTATTATAAAACTACTAGTACAAGTTAAAATAAATTGATAATTAATACAGTTAACACAACTGCTTTGTTTTATGATATCTTAAAACATATTTATCTACTGTTATAGAAAATTATATCTGTACAATATTAATTTTGAATAGCTGGTCTAAGCGCAACTGACTGTTTTGATTGAGACTTCTTTACGTTATGTCGAAAAGTGAAATGTTGAATTAAGATTTAGTAGCAGCTATTATGTTTATTCATTTATCAGTCATGTAATACTTTAAGTACACAGTTATATAGTATGTATGGAAATATAGGTTAATTGTATAGCTCGTTTGGACACCCGTAGCCAGGGTAATACATCTGCTCTCGCCTATGACTCTCACGGGACTGTCCAGTGCTGCTCTGTACCCCTGTACCTGAGATACCATAATTTCTAACTTAACTAGAATAATAGTACAAGCCTTTTCAAAGCCACTGCTGGATATGCTATTATTAATGATCCTGAGTCTTCTGTTCAGTCTAGCCCTGGTAGAAGGCTATGTTTTTCACCTTTCTTATCTCGAACACGTCAGCTTTCAAGCAAAAAAAAACCGCATCATATTCGGTCCATTCGTTTAAGAGCTACGAAACCACAGACACGTTGTAAGTTACAACACCCCTCTTCTTGCGTCGGAGGGAATTTTGTCCCCATAAATATGCAAGGTATGGACACCCTACTAACCTATTGTCCTGCCATAGTATGATATATTGACGTCGTCCATGCAAACCGGATCCACAGTTTTCCATGCCATGACTTATGATATATTGACTCAGCGCGCATGAAATATGAATAGAAATACATAGTTATTTGAATGAATAATATTAGGATGAATAATTTTTAATCAATGATTTTAAAATAGCTTCTTGTAGATAAATTTAAGTGTTTATGTAGGCCGGGCCATTAACATAATTTACACTTCCATTTAACGTTATCGATTGACGTCATAATTACTCACACGTTTTCTTTTAGTCTGATTAAATATAGTCGGATAAGTTATTTTTGAAACACAATTTGGATAAAAAATTTCATGAATCAAATTTCATCGATCAATATAATGTTTTCTCGATGCAATCACATTTATTATATTATGGTTTCCAAAAGATGATAACGGGTGGTTATTGGTTTTCTTCCAAACAAAATAACTCGTTTGTCGGAAAGATAATAATATACGGTTGAAAATAATATTCCAAAACCTTTATATTAATAAGGTTTCCTACCTGAAAATGATTGGAATTTTTACTGGAAATAGTAATACGATTTTAACCTGAGCTTCTTTCAGTCAGTTTGGTATTTGCTTATTGCAAGTATTTAATGCGCTCTTGGATATTTCGGAAATAAATATGATATTTTTATACCGCATGGATTAAAGCAGTCTTTTAATTAAAAATACAGATTCACGTTATTTTTGCTTCTACCACTGGTCGAGAAAGATTCTTTATCAAATGATTTTAAACTTATATGGTCGTGAAAACTGAACTGAGTTTCTCCATCCATGCAACTGGATCGAAATATCGGTATTATAAAATACGAATCGTGTGTACCCGTTGCATTTAAAAAGGTTCTTTATCACTCGGAATGGATGTAGTTTTCATTAATGTAAAACTAGAGGTACGTAGTCAGCGTTTACTTAATTTTAATAGTTTCACAGATAAAACCGAGCAAGTGCGTATCAGGCCAAGCGCAATGTTAGGGTTCCAAAGTAGTAAGTTTATCGACTTTTACTCAATAACTACTTATACTAACATAGCCGTGATAGTTTTCCTTGTAAATTCATCATAATGAACTATTTTTGAGAATTTTTTCGCTTGTCCAACTCCAACCGTTTAGCCGGCAGGGGGGGGGGACACTTGACGATACGGCTCACTATACACTCACTACACCCACGCGACGAATAAAAAATTCATCCTCACATTACCTGTAGGGAAGGTATCCTGAAAAAAAAATGTTTTTCAATATTTTATTATATGACTCTGAACTTTAAATAAATATCGACGTGTATATCCACGCCAAATTACAGCTTTCTAGCACTTAAGAGTATCGGCGCTTTGCTTCTGACAGACGGACGGACAGACGGAAGGACATGACGAAACTATATGGGTTCCGATTTTACTTTGGAACCCTAATAAAAACGATATGTGTCTTTAAATAAAAATAATCTTGCCATAATGCCATATTTAAATATGAAAGTTTCTGTTAAGAAATAACTAATTAATTAAGAATACTTTTATGGATGAGTATCTTCTAGCTCTTGACGTACGCACGCAGAACGTACTACAAAGGTTATTTATAATTGTTTACGTATACAATATTATATAATAATGGCCTAATGGTTAGCTGGTAGAGAATGCCATAGCCCTTTTATTCCTTCATCTGAGGCCATAGCATTAAGCTCACCATTTGTACTTCAATATTTTGTATTGTGGTCAATAAAGTGTACATAAATAAATAAATAATAAGATATTTTTGGTTTAGTTAGTGATTGGAAACTACACTGAACCCTGACATGAAAGTTAGCTAGTTCAATTTGCATCGTACATTTCGGTAACAGGAAGTATTGGGTTTCAAAAATTGCATCCTCGCTGCATTGCGGATTAGATAAATTGAACCGATTTTCAATTTTCAACATTTCCAAAGGGGTTCGGGTTCATGCACATTACTGAGACCCACATACCGTTATATGATGGTCGGTTTAAGTGAATGTAGTGTCGTAATACAAGTGATTTAAGAATAGAGAATGGCCCAAGTTACATGTACAATAATGATTGTCAATCGTCAATCCTTCAAATTATGACGGGATTACGATGGATGTCATTTCCATAAACCCAGGCTATAGTGGGTTTACTTAAGTCTACACTTGAAGAAAGAGTTTCCAACTTAATAGCGAAGAATAATGTTTGTGTGTGTAACTTCGGCCAATTACATGCTTGTAATGAATGGCGTAGCTAAGGAGGCCCTGTATGGATATATGTAGGGGCCCCCGCTCTCACTTTAGCTGTCAAATTTTGAAAGAAAAATACCGGACAAGTGCGTGTCAGGCCACGCGCAATGTAGGGTTCAAAAGTAATAAATTTATCGACTATTACTCATTAACTCCTTATGCTAGCGGCTGGCGAGCCTTTTTTGGGGGTCGCTACGTTTAGAAATAAGCGAGGTACGTCGATTGCGACCTGCGCTTCGTTTGTCACTAGGGAGATCCATTAAGCTATTAGTCGGGGCCCCTATAAGCTGGGGCCCCCGTATAATTGATATGGCGGTAGCTACATCCCTGCTTGTAATAAACGTGCTATTCTGTTCCACGCGCGCCTCATTTAGCATAATAAACATAATTATTGTGTAGTACCATGAAAGTATATTGATAGAAAACCTCATTAGTAAATTTAATAAGATTTTTAATTTAATAATTTGGTATAAATTACAGCTTTTTAGGACAAAGGTTCTTTTAACTATGCTGCGGAATGACGAAAAGTAATTATGAGAGTACCGTTTTGACTACAGAACATTAAAAAGTGTTCAGTTTTGACTACAAAATCCTAAAGCAAGAAAGTAACTTTTCAAAGAATATTTAAACTAAAACACCATTTCATAAATAATTTCAGGTGTTAAAATTAAAAAATTTATAACATTTTTCGCTATATTGTAGTACATTTTCAGTAAAGATTTAATTCATCTTGAATTTCCCTTGGAATTGCGCCAAATGCTAAACTGTAATTTTATTTATACTAAGTTGTGCCATAAAGTAATACGAAAGTGTGTTTGTTGGTGTGTCCTACCTTTTTTGAATACAGATAGTTTATAGACCACAGTGAATAGGCAACTTTTTATTCTAGATAATAGCCAGTTCCTGTGGGATAAATTCACCCTTTCAAGCTTAAACTGCTAACCTTTTGACGAAATTAGGTGGAAACTTGGCGTAGGTCTGGGATTAACAAACAGGGCAATAATTTTGTTCTACAAAAAGGTACCCTTTAACAAGTGGGGCAAATAAATTGTGGAGATTGTTCCTACTATAGTATGTATAAAGTTAGTATGGATGTTAGTTAAGTTCGCAAAACCACTGATAGATTTTTTATGAAATTAAGCACACAGGTAGACCATGATCTGGAATAAGATACAGGGTTCTTATAATCCCAAAAAACGTGGGCGAAGCGCTAGTATTAACATAAAATATAAGACGAGTGCGAGTTAAACTCGCTTGGTTTCGTACGTTGTTTGCGTATTTACCGTTATTTTTCTATTTTATTAATTATTGCCCTTTTTTAAGATCATACATTTCTTATAGGTTTATTCTTTCATCTGAGAGTTTATGTATAAGTAAAGTTCTGTAATATATTCTGTATTTTTATTAAAAATTCTAGCCTCAGTAGTTTCGGAGACAAGTGGGTAGGGGAATGGTCAACGACAGAACTTCTCATAAATAAACAAACAACAGACCAAAAGCGATTTTGTTAATGACTCCTATATTTCTTTTGTTGTAACGTATCCAGCATCTTGCCAAAACTTATCATCTTTTCACCCTCACGGAGAGTTCCTTGATATATCAGAGCAGACTGGCCATAAATTGCAATCGATCCCTTTACCATTTATCAACGGGGTCTTTATTGAATGCTACTGGCGGGGTAGACGAGCGATCAGTGCATAATGCGTGTATCTCCCGTATTATAAATCTTGCATGCATAATATGCATATGCGGTTTTTGCTAAATGCAATGAATGTATAGTCCGTAATGTTATTTATATAAAAAAAATGCATTTTACACTCCATCTAAACTTTAACTGAGCCAAATGCCATATTGCTCTGTCCTCGTAATTGTCGTTAAAAGAGGTAAGTACAAAGTTTTTCTACTTTTTTTCTACTTCCAAAAAAGAAATGTGTTAAAATTACCTTTTGTTCAAAACTATAAACTTTCATAAAAATGTTCATGTTTATAACTCTAAAACTAACGAAGTAGGTTTGCATGAAAGTGACTTCTAACCCCTATTTTTACCCCTTAGGTCATGAATTAGCCTGTGCCACTCACAAATAACGTGGCTTTCTATTGGTAAATGAATTTTCAAAATCGATTCATTAGGTCCAGAGATTTCCCCATACAAGGTCAGAAACTTTATCTCTTTTATATTGTAATATTTACCAAACACATTTTAGTATTTTATGTATGTCCATGATGAATGAAATTTAGCACAAGGTTCAACCATGATCTGGAATAAAACAGAGTACTTATACCGGAAAAAGTGGGCAAAACCGGCAGTGTCAGTAATTATTAAAAAAAAAAGAAAAACGTACTATTATAAGTACCTACTATTATGTCTTCTGTAGTCGCACGAAAGTCTCCCGTTCACATTCCGCCGATCCGAAGTGAGTCCCATACTTCGCGCAGACAATCCGACGTAGACCTGACTGCTATCTGTCAGGTGCTTCCGTAGACAGATGACATAGGGGAAAATGGATGTTGAAATGAGATTTAAAAAGTTTTACACATATCTGACCTATGAGCACAAAATACTCTTGTAAAGACAGACAGACATAGGAGAAAATAGATCTGTAGGTACTAGATTTCATTTAAAAATTAAAATAATCCCGCCTGCTATCAATAAAGCTATAATTTAAAAACCTTATGATAAGCTCTTTAATACCCATATTGCATACAATGGCATATCAAAGGACACATAATTGTTTTTTTAAGGTCACCTGTCTAAGAACACTTGGGTTATCAAGACGAATCTAACGACTTCTTAATTATTAAACCATTCCCTACCTGTAGTGATCAATGCCACCCATGGACGTAACCATTGCATATACATGGACGCAAGCTTCGAAGAGGTACTTGAAGACCGATCACGTGACATTCAGAAAGGTTATTTCATTTGAGAAGTAAACTTATCCTAAAACTTGACTTGTACTGAATCACAACACAACACAGTGTCACCGATTTTCAGCTCGCAAAGATCCCCAAGAAAAATTTGTAATTTTATTCTACGACGCCCTTACATTTTTTCGCACGGTGTAAGGGTGGGTTAACATTACTTGACATAGGGTAGCGAGGCGAATATTAAGCGAAACATCCCTAAGGAACCGATAGGTCCTTACCACATATTGTATTTTAGATACCGTTGTAAGATGATCCTCGATCTCGAAACCTTTCTTTTCTATGTACGGAAGCTCGATGGTTCTATCATAATTGGACATGCACCCTTCTTAAATTTCGTGAATATGATATAACTGGATAAAACTTATCGCAATATCTGGGATTAGAATCACAAATGCCTTCTCATTCGGAATATGTGCACTGATTTATGTTGATCAAGTTTTGGCTCGAGATATCAGAAAAATAAAATGACGTCGAAAACATTATGTTACGTTCTTGAGGGGAGGTGAGATAAATAATAAACATTTTTATGTTCTGCTTAACGTTTCTTGTTCTTGAGATTAACAAGAGTGTCAAGAGTAATTTTTTTTTGTTTAAGATTTTTTTGGGTTTTTAAGTTATAACTAATTCAATAGCTGAAACTGGTGTCGATTCTGAGTGTCGCAGTTGGAGGTTGGGTGACTGCTACTGCCAAATAGTTCTCGAACGTTTCTGTGTTTTGGAGGACACATAAAACCGTCACTCAAGGATGGTAATATAGGTAGCAGTGTAGACAATCTCACAGGCGTTCGGATGACCTTTTTTTCACAAAATAAAGATGACAAAAACTTTTGATACTTTGGCTGGCCACTACCCTCCATAACATACACTCTATCCAAATATGCACAAATTCATGAATCATGAAAACTTATCTACAAAGTAATTATGGAATATACATTTACAATAAGTAACATAAATCTCGATTTGCCTGCAAGATTTAAACATCCATTCGCATTTAACGAACTTTAAAAAAAAACCTAATTCCAATTAAGTTAATTTTGTCCATCCATAAACGTAAATTGTACTACAAGTAATAGTTAACTTGGACTTAACGTACAAGCAACGTTACATCCCTAAACTTTATCGCTTACATGTCAGAAAGTCTGAACTAACTCAACATGGAGTTTTGATAACGTGCGCTTTAGGTTTATCTTATCGTGGTTTTAGGTTTATGCTGAAGTCAGTAGAAGACACCCCCAGTGGTTGTCTTATTTTACTAAATTCAAGCGTACTTCTCATTGACATAATTTCCTACGGCATCTATTGAATCTCCTTAAACTGTTACAAAAGACTGACCATTACTATAGTCTATGTAATAATAGATATATTTCTCAATACTCGTGAAGAAATTCTACTTCTTCCAAATGAAATCCACCTCGCACACAACCCTAATAAAAAGAATTCGTTACTTCGCAATATTATTCCCATAACCGTCGCCAAATTCAGTGGAGATAAGCCTCAACATGGCCTTAGTTTTTGTGTCATTCTTGTTCTTATATGAGTTTCTGTGATGCCAGTTTCTTAACTATTTATATTATCTTTCGGATACAATCGTTTATCTGTAATCGTTTTAATGCCGTTCTCAATTCGATATTCTAAATGTCTATAGGTCAAGGTCAAGGTCAGTTGCATTGTAACAAAAAGTCACAATCGTCGCTCTTATGTGTAAAAAATCAGCTTTTTGAGGAAATCGATAAAGTTATGTTTAGCAAGCACAAAGGTGATCTTGAATTTGGTGAATAAACTACGAGGAAACGTCGTACTATGTTTTAGAGTTTTTGAATTCGATAAAGCTTCAAAATGTAGAATCGTTTGAAGTAAAAAAGTGATTTTGCCAAAAGTAATACATAAGTCGCAAAGACACAATACTAACTTCTACGAATTTATCCAGTGACAATAAACGGTATTCTTTTAGCATTTTTGTGTCTGTTTCTCCGTTATTAGAGAAAAACTAAAAAAAGTTAAATGTCATAATATTATACATATTATGGGATCATATTTCGAAAAGGAATCTGTTTCAATAAATACTTTTCTTTTTTTACACAATTCTTAATCAAACATCGTTGATTCATTATAAATAAATGAAGAAAATTAGTCTATAAAATATCTCAATTTATTTAACCATAAAATCATTGATAACATTAAAATAAAAACCAATTCAGATTCAAATATAAAAATAATCTGAGGTAAGAAGTCCCCATTAATTCCCAACGATTCATACCTCCGCACCTCTATTAAAATAAATCGCGAACAGGAATTCGTTCCTTAATTCCAACAATTTGCTCATACGCGGCCTATAAATACAAATTTGCACGTTTCATTCGCGTTACGCTGTCAAAATTGTTATTTATGAGCACATTAGGGTTCCCCGTGACGTTGTATTATGGCTATCCATCATGGGCTAAGAAGCCATGCGCTTGCGGATTTATTGCATGGCAAAAGTGTGGAAAAAGTGCGCTGGCATTTAAATGAGATTAATTTCTAATGAAGCTCCGCTATTCGACCACTGAGTTCAGTTTCTATTTATCAAGTTATGAGTTTTAAGATGCTTCTTCATTATTAAAAAGACCTATTCTACTAAGTTGCTTCAAAGTGGATTTGTGGACCAACTAGAGACTAACCCAAGGGTCTAACGCATTTTACAGGTCATAATCCTCAACTTCTATCTAATGATATCAGCCGGTATAGATAACTTGGTGGTAAAATTTAGGGTTCATTACCTTGTCTGGCTGTCCACCATAGTAATATTTTTTTGTGAAAGGTTTTTTTAGAAATCCAGATAAAAGGAGGTCTTTTTGCTATCTACTTTTCCTTTTTCACCTGGTGTTAAGTGTCACTGTCCCCCATGGTCATGAGCAACGCCAGAGGAATGGTTTAATCAGAAGAAAAACTTTTTTTACACATTTGATCACTTGTTTGTGACCTCTTACCACCAGATAGCTTAACATCATTTACAATATTAGGAGCCTTAGACATCCTGAAACCAATTTCGAGCAATAATAAGTGGATAATAATAAGCTGCGTATTTATCAACTCATGTATTGACTAAATAATTTCAATGAAAGTTATCTTAATTTCTACCCAATGAACTGAAAAAGGCAGCCTCTACATGAATCACTCTGAAACACAATCAAAAACAGTATAAATTTTTTGGTAAATAAATTTTAAGCATTTTATTTGTTACGTCTATTTCAGGTCTATTTCAGGAGCTAGATAGACTAAAAAGCTTAATCAAAATAAAGTTACAGTAGCACAGGAAGCTGACAGTTGGTGTCCGGCGCGAAAGCGCATAAATTATCCTCTTTGCTAGCGTGCGAGTGCTTTATATCTTTACAAATTTTGTTATTTAGCTATCCTTGGGGAGGAAAAAGTTTATTATTTGCACAGGTTGTTTGTTTATTGTTGTTAGCTAAAAATAATAATATAGGCAGGACTAAGGGAACTATTCGTTTTATTAAAAACTAGCTTTTCCCACGTTTTCCGGGATAATAAGTACCCTATGTCCGATTCCAAACCATGGTATACCTTTGCCAAATATTAGTAGGATTAAATCTAGAAGTGACTTGCTAGCTACAACCTTCTTGTTTGAGTCATCTAGCAAAACACTCGTCATCTTCCAGCTGGGATCTTCAGAGCAATTTATTTCCCTTCTTTTTTCTCTTTTCTTAGCCACAACGCAGATGTGATGATAATGACGTTATTGATGTCCTTGGGCAACGGTGATCACTTCCGTCATTGTCGTCTTTTAAAATTTTAACGAAACTTGATGTAAATTAAGAAACAAGTATTTCCAATAAGTACATACGAGTAAAGAGAGATAGTCAAATAAGTATAAAGACATAGTTTTTCGAAAGCGAGGGCGGGACACGAGTTGTAAACAAGGCAGAGCAACAAGTGACATATCATAGTAGTTAAGCTATAATTAGTTAAGACGGCACACTTACCATTCGCTCCCATAACGTTACATAATTCAACAAAACACAAACGTTTATTATTTCGCAGATAATCCACGAAGTGCGGGACTTTCGTATGTTTATATTATTTTACTCTGTTAAGATGATTTAAAGAACGAAGATAACTTTGTAACTTTAAGTATGTTTCTTTCTCTTTTCTGTTATTTTTACAGGATCACTCGTCTATTGTATAAGATACGATTTTTCACGAATTTACGAGATCGAATAATGTTAAAATATGCATAATTTAAAAGTCAACTTTCATAATTTTAAAGATGATTAGGAACTTCTTGTCTGCCTAAATATTTTACGGTCAATGTACATCTAACTTACGTTCACTGTTCTGCCTTTTTTAATAGAAAAAATGCAATAAATATTCTAAAGATCCTCTTTTTATACCTAAAATATCATTGCTTAGTTTCCTAAAAATATCACAACCAGCATATTAAATATCGGTACAGTAAATTGGTGTCATAGCTTTCTGAGTTTTCAACAACTCCCTAATTTTACGCATTGACAATTTACAAACTAGTTCATATCTAGATTTTAGGGACAAAATGAAGCTCTCTTTTGGGACCTTCCATAATATTATTAAGCGTTATGAAGCAGAATTGGCCATTTATCAAGACTACAAACTGATTTATCATAAATAATCTACTTAATTTTAATAAACTTTATTAAAATAAAAATTGAATACGTTTGAGGACCAGTATGGCGCAATAGTTACCATGGCGGATCACCGCGCCAAGGGTCCTGTATTCGATTCTCAGCGAGGTGGAAATTTGAATGATGAGTTTGAATTTACTTATGTTCTTGGTCTGGGTGCATTGTGTTTGCCTTTGTGTGTTGTCCATGGCACCTACGACACATGTAATCCTAGTGTGGGCCTATAAGTGTGTAGCATTTTCAATTTTAAAATTTTCAATAGTGTAGTAATTTGAGACAAACAATTTTACAAACAAAAAGACATTGTCTTTATCTAAGTTGAATGGCTTTGTTTTCTTATCTCCATGGACGTTGAGCCACTCCGTTTTCTATTTAGATTCCTTAATTACACTCCTGTTTGGAATTTGCGTTAAAATAATAACTCAAGTTTGGTTAATGTTATGGAGATGTTTATCGTAAATGTCAATAGAAATATCGTAAATGTCAGTAGATGTATGATCTACTGGAGCAATAGCGTTTTATGTTATGTTTTTAAAGCACTGATTAATAATAAAATTAAATAATACAGCGCGCTATGGGAGATAAAACTCGTAACGATGAAGTCTCCCGGTGAAATTTTTTTACCGACATAACTTGCAGAGTTTGCCAAGTTTGAACAGATAACTGATAAGGTCGTAAAGTCCTCGAATGGTGGCCACGTCATGGTAAAAAGGCCACTGGTCGCCCCCGACTAGGTGGAATAATGACCTAAAGAAAACAGCAGGAAACCACTGTATTCAGAAGGCCCAGGTCCGGTCGGAGTGGTGCCAATTAGGGTAGGCCTATGTCCAGAAGTGGAATATAAAATATAATTACACAGATACAAAGAGAAAACAAAGAGTAATAAATTTCAACATAGTACATGTACACGTTTGTACAGCCTGTGTATCAACTATATCAATCTCATTAAAAACCCTAATTACATGACTACTAAACATAATTTGATTTATCACCAATTTCATTGTATATTTCACATGCCAATGAAACGTTACTAATTTTCCCTACGAAGGGTACGAAACCATGAGTCATTCCCTTGATTGTGACGCGGTGTCCCTTGTGTGTGATCTATTGTTATAGTATTGCAATTAATTAAAATAGCTTATTGAGATTACCGAGTTTAAGTAGAGAAATTGTGTTTATTTATACAATAGGGCGTATTGAAAACTTGTCAAAATTGTTAATATGTACTTACCTACTCAGAATTTCAATTTATCTTTTTGCATAATTTCGAGCTTTGCTATTCTTGTACTACCTTTATACTTAACTAATTTTATGCTTTATCAGCAATGACATCAGCAAAGTCAATAGAATCTACAGCCAAAAAGGAAGCAGAGGTTCTAATCTTTATTTTGTTTTCCGAAACTGCGTCAAAAACACGTAAAATACAATTTACTTTATTCAAAATTAGATTCTGATTTAATCAGAGTTTATTATAGCTTTAACTATAAAATTCAGTTATTTTCCAGCCAGACATTTATTTTACACGACGAAAACTTATTTTCAACATTAAATCTACATACTGTATATAAACACTCACAACAAATACACACGAAAAAAATGTGAGGCGTGATGATAGCTCATTTTTCAATACTCAGACCGTAAATTCCTTCCATCTATCATCTCTGAGTACAGTTGAAAAATGTAACAATACACTTGGCAAACATTTTTCAACAAATGAAAAAAACCCACACAATCTACCATTTGTGCTTCGGAATAAAATCAGAAGTCACGAAGTATTATTCTATTCACACATGTTGTCGTGGGCGGGGGTTATCGGTGGATAAATTGAATTTATTACAGGCTCTTACCCCACTTCACTTATAATACCGCGCTGGATTACTGGTTGGAGCCATTTGATGACCCTTGATTACGGACGTTGATTACACAGTCGAAGTAGTGATGCAGGTGACGTGTTATTAACAACGTTACAACGTTATACATGGAGTTTAAAGGCGATAGATCTCTATGTTTTAGATAAAAAACAGAATTGGCGTAGGTTTGATCGTTAGTTTTTCGTAACGGTGTCTTAAATTATAATTTTGATAATGATTGGCATTATTGTCATCCTAGTTGAGTTTTTCTTTGTCATGTTTATTTTAAAGCAAAATATAGTTACTGTATAAATAACTGCATTTAAATATCGCTCTGCGAGGAAGCGAGCCTGTCAAAGTATATCCACGTTTATAGATTTATCCCGTATTGTATTAAAAATAGCAGAATAGAATATGGCGTTGCAAAAGTAAAAGGCTATCTGCTAAGCATAACGGACAGTATTAATTGGAATAAACAAATAAATTAAGAACGCAGGTTCAATATTTACTTTCCTTTTAGCTTCATCCCTTATAACACTACTTAAAATTAAGAACACTCGGTTTTATTATCTATTGCAGCTGTTCTGGATTTTGTACTCCTTATTTTCTATCACGCACCGTTTTATTTAACTATTCGATTAATTTTTATTTTTGGAACAAAGTTCCTTAGCGCGCGTTGCGAAAGGAGGTTAGACGGAAATTTTTGGACGAAAGTTGTAACGACACTTGTTGCCGTCGTAGTTTTTTTTACATAGAAAGCAAGCCAGATATTATCGTTTCTTGCAGTCAGTACTTGGATACAGTTGTTTTGGCACACTTGCTGCATGTTTTTGCTATCCTAGTACTGACTGCAAGGAACTTCGTTCCATCCGGGTATCCCTTGACACGTCTCAAGTTTTTTGATACTTCAAACAATATCATCTCATAGCAACATATTTGTTTTTTTTTTCATTTCACTTATCCTAAAACCCTCTTGAGCGAAGTACCTAAAGTGCACGATGCCACTGCTGCATAGCCACCTAAACCTAAAACGCTACCTAAAACCTAGCTGCTACCTAAAACGCGAGATACCTGAAACTCGAAGTACCTAAAATGCACGATGCCTAAAAACTACAATTGCCTACAATGTAACTTTGACAACAATGTTTAATGTCTAAGAATCGAAACGCCTAAAATGAAGATTGCCAGCACAAGGTACATACCTTCAGGTACGGTTGGCCACATAATAAAATTGTATAATCACTTTTGACAACACTCTACCTTTCTGTATGAAATGCTAACATTACCTGCAGCGTCACGTATTCATAATTCGTTGTATTATTTACATCGTGCATATTTATTGCTCAGTGGTATTGAGAATTGAAAACAGTTTTAAAATGTATGCAACGTCACGATAAATTATTATAATTTTTCCTAGTTAACCTATTAATACGATAGTAAACGAGATATTATTGTTTTTTGTCTTTTGAGTTATGATGTTATTTACTCAATACTGTAGTGTTAAGTTATTCTAAATTTAAATCTTTTAAAACAGTACTGTTTCTGTAACGTCTGCGTTATTATGCTTTAAAAAGTTAAATTGAAAATTGAAAGTCTCTCTTCGTCTCTGAATTAAGACTGTCTTTCTTACACTTATTTTATTCTAAATTCAAACAAGTCATAAACGTTCAGATTTATTACAATAGGTTATAATGACAAAGGAGCGTTATATTTCTCCAAAGCTAACGAACTGTGCCGTTCCCAATTCATCAATTTACAAAAGTGTCAGTGTAAACGAACATTTAGAATAAAATGAATATTCGGTATGATTCAACGCCGAGTGCGTTGACCTGCGTCATCATCAATCATAACTCCAGATATCTTTGGGGAAAGAATATAAGACCAAAATAGTTGGTCTTCCATCACAAGCACATGGTTCTTAAGTTCAAGCAATAGAGTCTAAATTAGAAGCACTTTAGTTTCTAAGTGTTATATACGTTGCGGTTGACAATCTCAAGATTTCTATGTTAGTCAAAACTTACGTCTGATTTGGACTTCAGCCAACGTTATTGCTACTTAAAATTCATACGACAGTATTGCGAAAGACCCTTCGTATAGATTTCATTTGATCCAAAGTATCCTTTGTAAAACTAGTTTTATTACTTTGGTAGAATTGAGACTTTTTCGTGAAATAAGTAGAAAATTTATAAGTTTTTCCTTCAACAAGTTTTGTCACAATTAATTTATGAATTATTTCCATAAAAATTCTGAGTATAATTATTAGTCTATAATTGGTCTACATTTTATCACATATTTTTTGTTTTCAGAAATTCAATAGTTGGCATCTAATTTTTCTCTAAGGAGTTAATACTTGTCACAATAAATTTGTTTTGTAGAATCCTGATTACGAAAGCATGATTGTTATTTCTGTATTTGTCATCTTTTTCGATCCTAAATTTACCTATTTATTAGTAGTTTTTCTGAAAAATCTTTCATAAAAACATTCATACATATATCAGTGACTGTTTCGTTATACGCATACGGCCTTATTTATAAACGCTTTATCATAAGAGTGGAAAAAAAATATAAGCCTTCTTTAACTTTGTTTTTTATGAATAATGGGTTTAAATTTTAACCGAAAACAAGATGAAACCAGACTCATACCTATGTTATTCTGAATCACCAAATAGATTTTAAAGGAATTCAAAACAACCGAAATCGCTTGATCTTATTTTATGACACAGCTGCTACCGTTCTTAACGCCAATATTTTATATTTAACCTCGCACTTAAATCGTAAACGAAATTGTATTAGTAGAATTATATCTTGCTAAAGTAGAATTTGGCCGCTCAACTCTCTTACAGTTTTGAGTTAAAAATATTTTTGTCTGAATCGACGATTTTTTTTTTTAATGTAAATGCTGATGAAGGAACAGATAAGATATCTGATGGTCCTGTCACCCATAGACATCAGTCATTCCCAGAAAGTTTATATTAATCTGGAGGCCACGCAGGAGGTAACTGAAGACTGATCACGTCACATTGGATGAACAATTTGGACCATAAGCCTGATTGTCGTTGACCTTAAGACTCGTAGGCTCTAGGAGGGTGTTGGTATGAAACTTCGACCAATGATTGGGCGCAGATATTCACCGAAATCCGCCGAATGTTACGTGATCCATCTTCTAGTCTTCTAGATTACCTACTATGTTCCCACCCCAGGAAAGAAAGAGAGAAAGAAAAGTATAAGTATTTTCGGTATATGCATAAAAACATTCTATGAAGTATTCATAATCGTTATAATAATGATTGATGACTTCCGGTCGAACACTCCGTAGAACCCTGTTGCTTATTTAAATTTTTCAGAGGATTTTTTGTATCAAAGAAAATGTCTTACAGCAGATCTGTGGGAATATTAATCGCCAAATAATCTTGTTGAGCACAGTTTAAGAAATATTTGAAGGACGTACCTACGCTTAAAATCCCCTTTTATGAATGGAGATAAATTGTATGTCTCATTTAGAATGAAATAAAAAGATAAAATTCAGATTGAAGATAAATATTTTTTGAGTATCTATTAAAAGACTTATGATGTACCTACGCAACAATTTAATATCGCTATTATTTCAAAGAGATTATTATTGCCTTCTCAAAAGAGAGAAACAATTTTAAATCTTTATTTAAAATAAATGATATAAAATACAATACTAACGGAGTAACACTGTAATTTAATTAGATAATGAGTAAAAATTTTATAGGTGGAAAAAATAATTTCATGTAATATGAAATCTGAATTTTGGATTTTCACTCTTCTCAACATAAAGTAACAAAATATTTAGCTTATTTCTTGGCCAGCAACGCATCAGTGACCAATGTTGCTAACGTCCATAGGCGACGATAGCCAGTTACCATCAGGTGGATCGTTAGCTCGTTTGATTTTTAATACCAATAAAATAGTTCCATAACAAAAAAATATAAAGACCCTACACCACCATTTGACATAATCAAATTGAACGTCATGTCATAGCGCATCTTATTAAATTGTTACCACTACAAATGACGCCATATTGTGCGCCGTCTAGGGGCTGAGAGCTATTTCAGGGCAAATTTAATAATATTAATACGGGGTTCGTAGCTGTGAACATGGGGTGCAGTCTTATTTTAATTTTAAATTAGTACTAAGCTATGCTAATGGTTCCAGCAACAGTCAAGCGCGTGGTGAACTAATTGAATTGGGTTCCGTATATTTTTGTAGCGGAGAAGTTGGAGAAAATATTTGGTTTTATTGTAATCGCTTAAAAAAATATGTCAATTTAAATACTTTTGCTTTTTAACTTTACCAACGTTATAGAGTTGTAACTCACACATACCACTTTTATGATAACTAAATGTATTCAATACCTTGTTCATATTTTCATTAAGTGTATTTTTCTTTACCTTTAAAATAAGTGGGTATATTACTTATTGACTAACTAATTTAAGTTTCATTTGTAGATCGTTGACTGTTGAGTTTTGTTTGAAAGATATTTAATATTCATAGATTAAATGGGTCTTGTAGGTAAACTTGATTATTATATTATTATGTGGGATCGCCTGGAAGCTTCTCCGTTACAAACGATTTTCTCCTCAAGGGATAAAGTCTTGTTCACGTCATGTTATATCACATTGTCATATAACATGACGTCATAGAAGTTCCTTAAACAAGTAATGTGATAGGAGTGAATTGGTAGAAATCGACTATCGTCTATGGGAATATTTAATGGAAGCTTCGAAACGCTTTCATCATAATTCTTAAAAATTACAACTACATATTTATATCATAAAATTGGTGGTGGCTACTGGGAATAATCTGTATTAACATATTCTATCAGTAAACGGATTTATTATTAAGGGAATTTTTGATTTGAATCACTATATTTCGAATATTTTATGGTTTATTGTACAAAATTGAACAAACGTCCACACATTTCAACATTTCTTCAACTTTCAAGCTTTCTGCACCTGTTATCCTGTAAACTTTAACTATAACTCTATTATAAATACTATTATGCCTTCTGTACTATAACCACAAAATACACCTACCTCTATGACCTCCGAGCTCCTCTACAAGACTCCTACGTCCCTGTATTTTTCTTAAAAAGGGGTACAAAGAGATTTGTTGCCCCGTCAAACGTCACGTCACCACTGAAGACAATACATAAATGTAACGTCACTTAAAAGCAACAAGCATTGTGTAAGTACTGCTACTAATTAGAGTATTTGTTTTACAACGTTCATGGGGTGCCATCTGTTGTTTTCAAACATTGTATGCGGACATTTTAAAGTGGAATACGTTTTATGTTTCTGCCACATGTGTGCTTACATTTGTTGACGGCTGCGCTGGAATGCACCTTATTTAACGCGTCAATGGCATTATCAATACCATGCAGGCCACACTCCGTTTAGCGCGCTACATTGTTGGCCACACTTGCGTAATATTATATTGTTAACGCATAAGAAACGTTTTAGGTTAAATGTACTTAAATAACGTAGATGCGGCAGTGTCTTTATTTACTGCCGGACAAATAAACTGCAAGTGAAGACTTTAGTCTCAATTACCCGGTAATTTTGAAATTTATGCAATCAAAGTTTTTGACGTTTTAATAAATTGCACATTTTAACATACAAAAATAGTATCAAATTAAAAAATAACCACAGTTTATTTCGCAGTTCAACGGTTGCGTTCTGTTTTTAAAGCAATTTTTCACAGATTTATTTAACTGCACTCAACTGCAGAGTTTAAGTAATATTGTCTTCCGATTCCACTGCTTAATACCCTATTAAACGTGGTACATTTTAATATTTTCCAAAACAGTAGACTATTTGGTAATGCCACAAAATCGTAATATTATTCCGTATTCTGAATAAACCCCATTAAGTAAACCCCAGTAGCACCACATGTTCACAACCCGGGGGCGACATTGCAGCAACAATGTTCTTCCGTCCACAGTGCATCTCTCATTAACCACGCGTCGTATTACTGACTGGGAGAGATAGAAGAGTATTTCACGTACTTAGTAATTTATATTAACTACTAAGAATGATTGACGTGACTTGCCAATAGAGTCTTTCAAATAATGTGTACAAAAACAATAATAAATTGTTAGGCAAGGGATATTATAGTGTAGACGAGTATTTAAATGACAAAGACGCATGGAAATGACTGAATGAATGGATTTTTTTAAAGATGTGCTAAGGAGTTTATTTACTGCTTTTCTTCTCCTTCATGACATGAAAGGTGCTTTACCTTTCCGAAAAGCTAATAAATTAAAAAATGATTTTTGGTGGAGGTTTTTGACCTTAAGAGTATAATCATACCTATGTGAATAAAATATTTTGATTATGACTTTGATTAAATTTATTACAAACTCATAATAGCCCAGTGCCGATAGCTCTAAAAACGGTAAAAAGTGGAAGAAAATTATAGTAGAATGAAACCTATTGCAAAAAAAATTCGGATTCCATTGATTGCATATAAGATTGCAAAAAACATACGAAAATAGTAGTCGTTTCATTGCATTTTCTGAGAACATTTACCTTAGTAGTGTATAGGTTTTTATATACCATTAGAAAGTAGAGATTTTAACGAACAAGAGGACTACCGACTTTTAAAAAAAATCAGATATTTTGACGTGAGATTTTTTGACTGAAAATAAGGTTGTTTTTTTGATTTAAGGTCAAAATAAGGTGGAAAAAAATATTTTTTTGAATCAAAAAAATTACAGTATGTTAAGGACATACAAAGGTAAGTTTTCACCAAATTTCGTGAAAAAATATATTTTTTGTAAAAGATAAAAATAAAAAACCAAAAACGTGTTTTTTTGAATTTTTCACATAAATTTTGAGGTTATGTAAAAAAGTGTAAATACAAAAGTTGTAGATCTTTTTATTTACAACTTTGCCATTCAACTTTTTTCAATAGGACTTGTAGTTTTTCCGGAAATCAAGATAAAACATTTTTTTCCCTTAAACCCACCCTCCCACCCTCTTCCCGACCTCAGATCGCCCGTAATTTATTTTTCCTATAATCTTCGTTATATTCTCTTCCTTTTACAATAGGTTTCATTCTACTATAATTTTTTTTCGTTTCAAAAATTATCGGCACTGGACTATAAGCTCTTCTGGGATTCCGTGTCGTGGGTACCATGAACAAAACTTAATGGTACGATCGATAAACCGTGCTTAGGCTTTGCTCAGACTTAAAATTATTCGAAGAAAATTAGTGGTCCTACATCAACCTTAATGTTAGCAGTATAATATGAATTTTTAATCCCCGACGAAAAAAGTGGGTTGTTATAACTTTGACGTGTCTGTGTGTCTGTGTATCTGTATGTTTGTTTGTGGCATCGTAGTTTTGATCTCGTTTTTTTTGTTTGAGAGTGTTCTTAGCTATGTTTAGTATAAATACAACTCATCATCATCATCATCCTGCCCATTTCCCAATTTTATTTGGGGTCGGCGCAATATGTTTTCCTCTTGCACACTTTCCTATCAGCCGTCAGTTTATTAATTTTTAATTTAAATATTATCTAGTAATAATTATAATGTTATCTGTAGTCGATCAAAGTCCAAATCTAAATTCGCTTTATATATTTCACAATGTGTACCCTGCTAGTAACTCTCCTTTTAAAATCAACCGTCAAAAATTCGTCTAAAATTTTTATGATGTCGGAAACCTAGAAATAATCAGAATCCCTTGTGACGTCTTTGGACTTACTAATAATGTCTAAGGCCTTACAAATGTCTCGTTTATTTGATTTATCTATTTATGTAAAAAAGTTTTATTTTATTTTGGAGTTGTAATCGTTCATCGCTTAAAGTAGAACGGGTATCCAATACTCGGATTTCGGTTTAATGCATGTATTAGCAGTAACATTTAAAAGATTTGTCCCCTTGCAGTTGCATTGTGTAGGGTGCTAAGCTGGTGATTATATGGGGAGACCTACAGTTGAATGTTGGTGCATTTAAAGCGGTCGTAAGTTCGATTTATATGTTCTTAATTTACCTATTGTACATGTTATTCGAAGAAGTGTTTGTATTGTTAAAATAGAGTTATAAAATGACTTGAAATAGCAATTGATATCTAATACGTAAATTGAACTTTGGATTTCGCTTTGGGAATTGAATGGCTTTGTAATCACATTATGTTACGTTTAGAGGGGATTTCTTGTATTGATATAATTTATATTTACAACAACAACGGTAACAATATACATATATTTTTACAAATATTATATCACCACACACAAAACAGCGCGTAAAAAATCTACATGATCTTATCATAAAATTAATGCACCATACGCCCTTATCACTGTATCATGGCTCAAACACATAATAAATAACCTTTCACAACCATGATTACTCGTGATAAACCTCTCAACCGGAACCCATAGCTTTAGTCACGTGCGTGTCGCGAGCGATAAATCTAATTGTTCGCGGTTCCGCCTTTTTGTATCACCGCCATTTGAAATACTTCGTGTAGCATACATCGATAAAAGTTATATTGTTTATATAAGGACTACTTTAATCACAGCGATCTGTAGTTTGACGGCCCATATGGCGTAATGGTTACCATGCCGGACAACCTTGCCAAGGGTCCTGGGTTAGATTCCCAGCGGAGCCGAAATTTAAATGACGAGTTAGAATTTTTCTCGGTCTGGGTGTGTGTTCTTGTCTTCGTGTATTGTTGGTGACACCCACGATGTAGAGAATTCTAGTGTGGGAGTTATCTATACTAATATTATAAAGAGGAAAGCTTTGTATTTTTGTATTTTTGTATGTTTGCAACGAATAAACTCAAAAACTACTGAACCGATTTTCAAAATTCTTTCACCATTAGAATGCTACATCAATCATGAGTAACATAGGCTATATTTATTACTAGAAAAAAATAGGGATCCTTGCTAAAACATCAGTAACGTGAACCAAAGTGTGAAAAAATTTGCTTAAAATTTTCTTTCATCGCATACGCTGCAGAAACTATTGATGATAGAACAAAAAAATGTTCTACAATATTATAGAACATATCAATATCTACAAAAAACCTCGTGATAGTATATGTCCAACTATTGTAGTTATGTCACTATAACCACTTTTTACATTTTAAAAGTTAATAAAAAAGATGACCAAAGTCAGATCATGAAAACCATACCTTCGTATTAATCCTTATCCAAATAAATCATTTCATATTCAAAACTGTTTCAATACCTATAGATAACTTTTTGAATTACTCAAATCGGACATTCCATTCAGAAGATATTACGTAGTAAAGGAAGTACGTGACAACGTGATTGTATGAGTAGCAACAATCATCACCGGCCCCGCGGCCGGACAGCTCGCGCATGTTCCGCGAATCCCGATTATGTAACACGGGGAGGGGAGTAGAGTGGAGTGGGAGTGGGTGAGGGAGAGGGATAGGGAGAGAGGGAGAGGGAGATGGAGAGGGAGAGAGGGAGAGAGAGAGAGGAAGAGGGAGAGGAAGGGGGAGAGGAAGGGGGAGAGGGAGAGGAATTGGGAGAGGGAGAGGATGAACAGCTCGCGCATGTTCCGCGAATCCCGATTATGTAACACGGGGAGGGGAGGAGTGTGGAGTGGGAGCGGGAGAGGGAGAGAGAGAGAGGGAGTGAGGGAGAGGAAGAGGGAGAGGAAGAGGGAGAGGAAGAGGGAGAGGGAGAGGAAGAGACGAAGGGGGAGGGGAGGAAAGGGGGAGAGGGAGGGGGAGGGGTGTGAGAGAGGGAGGTGGAGAGGAAGAAGGAGAGGGAGATGGGGAGGGGAGAGGGGGAGGGAGAGGGGGTGTGAGAGAGGGAGAGGGGGAGGGGGAGGGAGAGGAAGAAGGAAAGGGAGATGGGGAGGGGAGAGGTAGAGGAGGAGGGGAGGGAAGAGGAGAGGGAGCGGGAGAGAGAGAGAGATAGAGAGAGGGAGAGGGGGAGGGGGAGGGAGCGTGAGAGGGAAGACACGGAAACTATAACGGCTAAGAACGGCTGTACCGATTTTAATGATCTCTGATTTGTTACATTCTTAGGCGATACGAAGTTCGCCGGGTCAGCTAGTATTATTATTATTCGTTCATTGCTATTTATGTGTACAGAGTAGTAGGTACTCACTTTAAGAAAAGAAGTAAGGGAGATCCCCCGTGGCAACTTTTTGTAGCGATACAATAACTATACAGCGATACAGCGTTTTGCATTGGGCGAAAGAGCGGAGGGAGACGTTATCGATTGCGCTACGAAATCACGTGGGCAGTATCAATCGCGCAACAGTATCACGATTGTAATTTATTGTATTCGCATCTGTTTTGTGACTGTATTGCTACTCTAGCGCTCACACGAATATAACTCAGCTATGTGTGCCGATCCTAAGTAGTAGAGTTAAACAAAAGTGAGTTCTGTCGTTCAGAGCCGGCGTTAGAGAGGGGCGATGTGGGGCGACGGCCTAGGGTGAAAAATTTGGAGGGGCGCCACATTTGGGATGAAGAGCATAAAAAAAGCGGCCAAGTGCGAGTCGGACTCGCCCATGAAGGGTTCCGTAGCAGCAAGTAACATAATATAAAAGTTCTTGTAGTTAGTTGTAACTTTGATCGATGTTTTTTGCGGTTTACGATTTATGACGTATTAAAAAAACCACTTACTAGATCTCGTTCAAATCAATTTTCGTTGGAAGTTTCCATGGTAATGTACATCATATATTTTTTTAAGTTTTATCATTCTCTTATTTTAGAAGTTACAGGGGGGGGGCACACATTTTACCACTTCGAAAGTGTATCTCGAGCAAACTATTCGGTTTAGAAAAAAATGATATTAAAAACCTCAATATCATTTTTGAAGACCTATCCATATATACCACACACTTGTGGGTTTGATGAAAAAAAAATTTTTGAATTTCAGTTCTATGTATAGGGAACCCCAAAAGTTATTGTTTTTTTTTCTATTTTTGTGTAAAAATCTTAACGCGGTTTACAGAATACATCTACTTAGCAAGTTTCAACAGTATAGTTCTTATAGTTTCGGAGAAAAGTGGCTGTGACATACGGACAGACAGACAGACAGACAGACAGACAGACATGACGAATCTATAAGGGTTCCGTTTTTTGCCATTTGGCTACGGAACCCTAAAAAGGAAAAATAAATTAAAAATAAAATTCTTAATAAACGTTCCCATTGGTTCAGCAAAAAATTTTTCCAGCAAAAAAGCTCGATTTTAATTTTCTTATGTGGGAGCAAAAATATTCTTGCCTGGGGTGTTAGTGGCTCTAACGCTGGCACTGGGGGCGCCGTAGAATTCTTGCCCAGGGCGCTGGTAGTGCTAACTGGCACTACTGTCGTTATTCAAATGGGTAACAGCCTAACAGGTAAGGGCAAAAATGTATTCCAAAAAGATACGTTCGAGCGCAAATTGCCGTATTGCAGTAGAAAGGAAACATGAAATGGCTTTCCACAAGGTCCTACCTCACTCAACTTTAATTCGGGAGTAGGTAGTGTTCGTTTTAAGCTGGAGACTGACTTGTACCATTTTGGTGTAATGTATTGAGTTTTTGTAACTAAAACCAAATACTGACTTGTAGCATTAGTTTGTAACACTCAAAGGGAATTTGGGAACAAACCAAAGTCGAGTGGAGCACGCGGCGCTCGCCGCGAATGATACATTACAAACAAACGGTACAAGTAAGTCTCTAGCTTTACAGTAGTGTCCACATTGTGGTTGAACGCGAGGCGTAGTTTGTCGCATTGCGTGTGTCATTCAAGATATATTGGATGTAGAATACTCGATGTTAGTGTTGATTGTTGATCAATGATCATTGATCATTCTCAATAGTCTGTCGATCTATAAGCCAATAATCAGTTGCCTGGCCACTGCAAAAAGTCGAAACGTCCTTCCTTTACCTACTTATCTATGCAGAGACTATGGGAAAGTTTGATTATTGAAAACGTTTTTAAAATACGAGCAGATGATAATTTACATTGGAAAAAGTCCTACTATTAAGAAGGATGTACGGATTTTTGTTAAACTTTCACGCAAAAACAACTGAATGGATTTAATGAAATTTAGCGCACAGGTAGACAATAATCTGGAATAAAATATAGAGTACGTATTATCCCGGAAAATCCGGGCAAAGCTATTATATTATAATATATAGACTGTAAAGTTACAATATGACTGTAGCTGTACCATTTTTACGCTACACACCATCTTTTAAATATCCCCCAGTTCAAAAAACGTTTAGATAATACAAAGGTATCTATAATCAGTTTTTATATGAGATTTATTATGTAAACAATCTTGTAACTACTTTTTTTAAAAATATTAATTTAAATTAGTTAAAAAAAAAATAGTAAACAGAATTTACTTTGTGCCAGCGTTATTTTTAAAACACAAATTATGATAAAGAGATCCTGTAAGTTTGTTTACTAAATAGGACTCGTCTATAAAATGGAATTATACCTTCAATATTAAAACTCTGGAACCCAATGCCGAGTCACGTCCGATCGGCATGTGACGAGAACGAATCGAATTGTGTCGATTGCCGCCATTTTTGTATCGTTGAGTGAAAACCGAGACTCGCGCCTATTCCTTGTTGTTATATCGCGATTTTGGGATCGTGCGTGGAATATTTATGATGACAATTTGGTCAATGTTCGAAGATGGTGTTCTTGTTTAGTTGTAGCATTTTTCTGAAATGATGCTTTAAAGAGTTTATTAATGCAAAGATGGTCGTGACTGACAATCAATTAAAAAAATTCATACCACTATTATGATTCTAAAACAGTTTTAAGATAAATAGTGATTTAGTGTTTGAGTTATTAGATAGTTGTTACAGCCTTTGGTGTTGATAATATCCATGGGCAACGATAGCCACTTACCATCAAGTGGATTTCCATAAAAAATATATTTTCAGGCATTTTCTTTCATTTAAGTGGCATTACATGTTATGTGAGATAGTCACAGTTCGTGTTATTCATAGCCTAAACAGTATTAAAGTGAAATAAATTTAGCCACTAGCGGTCAACTTTCAACCAATCTGCCCAACTACACTCGAAGTTGCTAACTCGGTCAGTTACTGTGACACAAGCTTTCGGGCTATGATTGCTACTTGAATTTTTTTTTTTCAAAATTAGTTTATTTGATACCTTCGTCTTTGGGTCACAAAAAAGTTCATCAGTACCAAATTTCAACTCATTTAGTCCATGAGTAAATTGGCTGTAAAGGGCTGACAGACACACGAGTGATAGTAAGGGTTCCGTTTTTCGTTTTTTCGTACGGAACCCTAAAAACATGTGTATGTACGCACGTAAGAAGTTATACTTATTTGGCGTAACAGAACAAAACTACCTAAAAACTTTATCCCATATGCCACAACTTTATTTGTAAAATACCTAAATCAGTTATCAGCGAACTTCATCATGTCTCTTTTTGGCTGTCAAAATTTACTCTCTTATTTTTTTTCAAAGACGCCAAATGAACTGTAACTTCAAAAACAATAAAAAACCATTTTCATTATAATTTATTGTTAAGGATACGTCGTCTTCTAGGTAATGGCCATCCTCTCGGGATAAGGAATACCTACTAGGAATAAAGGTTATAATAAAGGTAAGAGAGTTTGTTTTCACTTATTTGTTTTATACAAAATATATAAAGTTATACAACTATTTAAATTAATGAACTTTTTTATTTTATATTTACCTAAATATCAATAAAACCGGGCAAATACGTGTCAGGCTACGCGCAATGTTGGATTCCGAAGTAGTAAGTTTATTAATTATTGCTACTTATACAAAAAATAGCCATGATAGTTTTCTTGTTAAATTCATCATATAACCTATTTTTGAGAATTTTTTCAGTTGACCAACTCCAGCCGTTTAGCTGGCAGAGGGGGGACCAGTAGCGTAACGTGGGGGGGAGGGGCCGGGGGGGCCGTGGTCCCGGGCGGCACATGAAGAGGGGGCGGCAAGCCACTCGATTTTTAAATAATAAAGAAAATGTGCACTAAAATTAATTTTAATTAAATTTCAATGTAAATTGCGCTATGAAAAAAAAACAGGAAATGTGCATTTTTAATTAATAAAAAAAATATTTTAAATAATATGGGGGCGGCAAAGATCACTGGGGGTTGGGGGGGGGGGCAAATTTTCGGTCACTTGACTCTAACCAAAATTAGCTCTTTAAAACCAAATATTTCGTAAACGGACCCCTAATTCCAAAAGCGGCCAAGTGCGAGTCTGACTCGCCCATGGAGCAAGTAGCAGCAAGTAACATAATATCTTAGCATAATATAAAAGTTCTTGAAGTTCGTTGTAACTTTGATCGAGGTAAATTGCGGTTTACGATTTATGACGTTGCGAGGGGGCAGATTCTCGACAGTAATAATTTAAAGTATTGTATTGATTTACCGTACAGTATCAAATTATATAAAGGATATTAAAATAGGCACTGTTAAAAACTGTATAAAGTAAAACTGTAAAAAGTATTCCAAAATAAAAATAATGTACATATTATTTACAACATTTCAAAGGGAACCCAGCTGACAGATGAATTTTATTTCTTTGAAAACTCAAAATGTCAATATTTAAAAATTTATTAGTAAAATGCATCTGCCAGCCAAGGAGTATTGAACGAGGTATTTATTACACCTCGTTACAACGTATTAAAAAAAACTACTTACTAGATCTCGTTCAAACCAATTTTCGGTGGAAGTTTGCATGGTAATGTACATCATATATTTTTTTTAGTTTTATCATTCTCTTATTTTAGAAATTACAGGGGGGGGGGGGGGACACACATTTTACCACTTTGGAAGTGTCTCTCGCGCAAACTATTCAGTTTAGAAAAAAATTATATTAGAAACCTCAATATCATTTTTGAAGACCTATTCATAGTATGTACATTCATAGTACCCCACACGTATGGATATGATAAAAAAAAATTGAGTTTCAGTTCTAAGTATGGGGAACCCCCAAAATTTATTGTATTTTTTCTATTTTTGTGTGAAAATCTTAATGCGGTTCACAGAATACATCTACTTACCAAGTTTCAACAGCATAGTTCCTATAGTTTCGGAAAAAAGTGGCTGTGACATACGGACGGACAGACAGACAGACAGACAGACATGACGAATCTATAAGGGTTCCGTTTTTTGCCATTTGGCTACGGAACCCTAAAAATGGCCTTAAAAGACCCATAATATTTTTGGAAGAACTTTTCAACGTTACCCCGCACTAAAGGGTAGGCGACGAATAAAACATTCGTCCTCACGTTATGTACCTGCAGGGGAGGTACCCTGAAAAAAAATGATTTCAATGTTTGTTTCTACGATTCTGGAGCCTTAATAAAATATATCCATGTCAAATTACAGTTTTCTAGCACTAAGGGTCTCGGTGCTTGGTTTTGGACTGACGGACGGACGGACATGACTACACGACTTTTAAGAGTTCCGATTATACTTCGAAACCATAAAAACTGTTCTGAGAATTTGACCATCTCAGTGGTTAATTATTGCCAGTTGAATTTAAGGAGCGCTCTAAATTTTAACTATTGAAATGATGCATGGGTGAAATAAGTTAATAACATGTGGGTTGAAAGTTAAACTAAGATCTGCTTCATCTATCTATATACTATAATAAAACTCAAAGGGCAAATTTACTGTACATATTACTGAATATTTTTTAAAAATTTTGATTAGGGGGCACTTCAATAACGTGTTAGAGTACAAAAATATTTTTTTAGAATTATTGTCTGTCTGTCTGTCTGTCCGGGCATCACATGAAAACTCTTGAACGGATTTCGATGAAAATTGGTAAAGTTGTTACTTATACTCCGGGTCATATTTTAGGATACTTTTTATCCCGGAAAATTGAAAGGTTTTTAAAACATCAACCGATTTGCTTTAAATTTGCATCAAATATTCCTTGGTTAAATTTATGGAACTCATATTTTTCAATTTTTCAAAATTTTGCAAAAAAAAGAAAAAAATACAAATTAATGTGAATATTGCTTATTTTTAAAACCCGCTCCTGGAGGAATCCTTTGTGAATTTATCGTGGGTTTCAGTATATAAATTACTAAATATAAGTACTTCAATATAAATTCACCTTTTTTTAAATTTCCTTCTACAAGAGGTACATAATTTCCGTATGCGAAGCTGCGGGCAACAGCTAGTTATAAATATGTCAGTATTCCGTCCTAACTTAAGGCTATCCGCACACAGGCTATTACGTAAAAACTGAACCACTATGTTTTTTCAATTACGAAAAAGTGGATAGAACTCCAAGCTAGCTTCACGTCACGGTCCACGGTAAGAGTCACAGAGGCCTGTACCAGTGGCAGAGCATTCCGCGTCTGCTTAGCAAGTTCAAGATTTTATGGAACGCCCCCTTGATTCCATGATGAGAATGATGATGATAAGTTATGACTTTGGTGTTATTAATGCCCAAAATCAGGTGGTGTATCAGTTCGTTTATCGGCTAATAACCTTAAAAATACTATCATTAGAGTAGCTATTCAACAGTATAAATATCAGAAATGTTGACGCCAAGAGTTCCAAAAGCGAAATGAGCCGAGCAAGTGTTTTCAACGCCTTTTATATTTTTCAACTTACACTACTTACTAACACTAACTTATAGTAAAACACTAGAATAATTAGGTGGACTTCAAAAACACTTCGACTTTATTAAGATTGCTTTGCGTTGACCTTTAATAACAACGTACAGGCATAAATTATGCTACTCAGAATTATAAATAAAAATCTAGGGCATATTTTCCGGGTAACATGACGCTAACGTGAGTTACATAAATTACATAATATTAATAATATGTAGGTAATGGCATAAAATTGATGTCGTTCAAAATTCAAAATTATTTATTCATGTAGGTATCATAAATACACTTAAGCACGTATTTTTTTAATCTTCCAGCTTTTCGAAAAGGTGCTTTATGATGCAGGAGAAAAAAAGTCGTAAAGAAAAGCCTTCTCATAGGAATATAATATTTGTATGTGATCGGCAGATTACTTATAGTGAATGAATCATTGTTAGGCCTTCTGTCAAGGGCACTTTATTTGAAGACTGCATGCAAGTTAAATAATGAAATATAGGCAGTAAACGCGACGATGCCGCTCCATTTCGTATCTACTTTACTACGCAAGAGGCAATCAAGTTACGCCCTCCTAAGCACGAAAACGCTCAAGAAATTTGTGTCACTGGCTGTGACCTCACTACCACCCAAGCTTGCTTTTGCTTCACTCGTTCGAACACTTAGGATTAGCACTAGCCGCTGGGCTATAAACGCTTCACTTGTTATAGCCAAATGAAAATACCTTATATAAATATACCGCAAACGTCTGCAGTGCGCGACTAGACTAACTCTGCACGTTTTGCAATAACGTGTCAATCGCATGGCAAAATACATATCCGTGCATAAAATCTATTACGAACAAGGCTGCTATCTCAGGAGATGAATAAGATAGAAAGAAGGATTTATAGAATATCTTGCCTTGCGTAGGTAATGATCAAGATTAACTAAACTGTGTTTTACCGTTTTCCGAAAAACTATTAACCTGAAAATTATCAAGGTTTCAATTACGAGTACAATAATTAACAATCTGCTTCATGTATAGTTTGTCGGATAAATATGAAGACATCATAGTGTTAAGGTTGATTTAGGATAATTGTTTTTGTTCGGATAATTTTAAGTCTGAGCAAAAACATAAAACGGTTTATCGATCTCACCTTTAGACACCACACGAATTATTCTTGAAGCCCTCTCTATTGACTTGCTTAGAAATACGAACAGAACACAGGCTAACGTCAAAATCTATTATTTTACTCGTAAAATTATAAAGTCTAGTTGCATAACATCTAGTATTTCCACTTCTCGGTATACGTATGTAACATATTGTGTTGTTAGTTCATAAATAATGAATCCCGCGGGATACAATCTCGCCGCGATGGGAATATTATAGCGCAGTATCGCTGCGAGTTGTTTTAAAATTTACACAAGCAGTACATGTTTCGGGAGAACTGGACCTTATTTATATTTTACTAGAAGTCCTTACTCTGTTTCCGTATATAAACATATTCCTTATGTTTACAAATACTCGTGGTAAGCGGAATCGATACTATTATTATTAATGCCTGATTAAAATGTACAGCAATGCTGAAACGGTTCCTATTTTAAAACGTAAGGCGCTGGAATTCTAGTGCGAATTGAAAGCAGCCACTAGTCTAATCAAAGCATTTTTAAATCAAATCTTATGGTAATATTTTTTAAATATTAGATTTTTTATTGATGATAAATAATCATCGACTCGTATGATTATAAGTTACACCCAAGAACTTTATAAGTACAACTGGATGGCAATGGACTGACCGTGAGTGGGAGGTACCTGAAGACGAATCAAAGTAAGGAAGACAGAAAATAGTAAATTTTTAATATGTTGTCTCTTAAAAATGAGTAACTATTTGTCTAAAGCTCGGGTACTAAGGCATACATTTTCTCAGACGAAACGAGGGTAGTTTTCGACTGAAATTTATCATAAAATCAAACCAAATAATTATTCCATTTTCCACAAAATGTGTGCATAGATTTTATTATGGAATGGACGGTTGGTTGGGTTCACTATTAACGACGTTAGTACCTTATCAGAAGTGGAAGCATGATACTTGCTAAAATTTAAGTCTCCGTCTCGCTCTTACATATAACTCCGTCTCGCTCTCTCTACACTGGGATGAATTTTCTCTATTAAGCACAGAAGGACGTGGCCATTAAGGTTTAATGCAAATTTTCCTAATGGTTCGCAGTGAAATTTTTATTATTACCAATGCCTGTATTCTTTTATTGTCCGTTTGCGTGTTGTCAATTGTCGTTAGCGATCTAATTTCGTATCATTGACTTATGTGGCCGTAAAAATAATGATTACTCGGGAAATTTCCTTACTGAAACGGTATCTTTGTAAATGACTATCGTTTGGTAATGATTGTTCTATATATACGTATAAATGTAAAAAGAAATCAAAGTCGGTACCGTACGTTTTGTTTCTTCGTTGTCAACTAAACCAACTATGAAATGAATACAATATATACTAAAATATTTAGAATAGTCCTAACTTTATATACCATCTTGCAATGTCTTTTTATCGTAATTTGTAATTTAAAAATAAGGGTCATACAAAATGAATAAAAAAAATCATTCAAACTAAAACGTTTTCTTTTTAGTATAATTTTTTTAACTACTTTAAATAAATCATACTAATATTATAAATGTGAATGCAAGTTGGTTTGTTACGCTTTCACGCGAAAACTACTTAACCGATTTGGCTGAAATTTGTATTGGAGATAGCCTATACCCTGGATTAAAACATAGGCTAGTTTTAACCCGGAAAAGTTTAGGGTTCCCGCGGGATTTGTAAAAATCGATCGGGCGAAGCCACGGGCAACAGCTAGTATGTCACTAAAACGAAGTGCCAAGATTGTTTACCAAATAAGACTCCAGTGAAGTGTAAAGAGGGAATATTTTGTAAAATACCAGCTGGGCTGGCAAACGTTACAATGCGACTTGCATTGTTATTTATCACTGCCCGGTTCCAAAATTACTCGCCATAAATAAACCTTATCCGTTTGAAACTAATTACATCTGAGTAATTTCTTACTTCAATTCCTCTGTTTAGTTAAAGTAATCTTACGCTTGGCCCTTAAATTCTTCCCTTTATAATTGACTATAAATTATAATTAATCGAATCCGCATTCAAGGCCTGCCTGATGATGATTAATTGTACCCCGTTCCGCCTTTATCGGCTTACATCTTTTAGATATTCAACATTTATATACTTTATTTAAGGTATCAGATTATTCAAATATTAAAGTTATCATACTAAAAATATAAAAATCAATTACGATTTGAAAATTTTTACGTGGAACTGTACATTTACGTTATTTTGACAATCTGTCCAAATGCATTTTTTCCTTATTCGAATCTGTCCTTCAGCGAATATGTCCTTTTACGAATAATCCAAAACATTAAAGACTACTTCTTTTGTTATTGTTATGGAAGAAATTCAACACCAGTATCGAAACCCATAATTGTCCCAGTACTGGGATTGGGTTTACTATCATTCCAGTCAGTTCAGATATAGTCAATATAGTCAATAGACTTCACACAGCTATGCAAAACGATGGAGAACAAAATTCCAATGTTGTCCTCAGCGGAGTGAGAATAAATATTTATATCTTTAATTGGAACTTATTGGCAATTCAGACCTTTTATTAATGCCTTAAAATCTTCAGTTGCATTATGAAGGAGTTTTTTTATATTTTCGTAGCCGTCATCGTATCTGTTATCGGATTTCGGCCATGGCGACCGCTTGACTCCAAGATATTAAAAGACAGGCACTGGTTACCATCATAAACCTCATGCGAGCATGCTTCTATGTTGGTAAAGAACTAACAAAAACCACATCAAATACTTACTCAAAACTTCTTCATTTAGTAACTACACTGTTAGATAAACAAAAGCAAAGTTGACAGTACAAAAGTAAGTAAAAATGAGAAGTAAATGAATCTTAGAAAGAAACTCATCAGAAAATGAGCTCTCTGCTTGCACTTTGTTCATATCCTTCTTATTCTCCAACTATTGTTCTGAAGTAGTTTCTCTTTGGTAAATACTCTTGAATTTCAGCGACGAAGTAGTGAGAATAAAATAGAAATGTTGATTTTTAACTTTTTTACATAAAACTAGTGACTTCGCTGCATTACTAGAAACATAATCCTAAAGTTTATAAATGGCAAGAAACAATAAAATTGCTTTTTATTATTTTCAGGTGTTTAATAAACTTCATTAATAAATCTTCAGTATCACGTGTAATTTTAACTAAGTTATAAAAATACTTGTTAAATTAATGAAGATCGCATCTCAAGAGCGCCATCAAATTATCTCTCCTCGCTTCCTCAGATCAAAGAGAAACAAGAAATAAAATAAAACGTAAAAGTTTTTTCAAACATCCAAAACCACTTAACGCTTGCGTTTTAAATTTTTTAAAGAAGCGTTCCAAGTAATTTCTTTAGCTATTAATTCTGTCATGTTCTATTTTGAATTTGCAAACTCAACAACCGAAGTGAAGAAGTAAATCTATAGAAATAGAGTTGCAATTGCTTCAACTCACTTATTCGTTGATTTTTTGAATATAGGTAACGGTTACGTATAAAGTTTCGTTTTAAAAAGTAAAATATCTAAAGATAGTTTTATTTAAATTGAAAAAACTGTTCAAAATTTTATCAAATTAAACAGAAAACATTACACTGCTCATTTCAAAAGTAGAGTTTTTGAAATAACAATTTATACATTTCATGTTATATTATCCTTAGATAACCTCACGGAGGCCAGACATTTTTTTCAAATACATAATTTTATTATGTTTATAACCGACTTCAAAAAAAGGAGAAGGTTCTCAATTCGACTGTAATTTTTTTTATGTTCGTTAGCTCAGAAATTTGGACTAGGCGAACCGATTTTGATGATTCTTTTTTTAATCGAAAGCTGGTGGCTGTCATGTGGTCCCATATAAATTTTATTGAGATTTGACAATGGCTACCATGATAAAACCATATAAGTCTTAAATTTGTATTAAGTATGTGCGCGACAAATGGACGAATAATTCAATATCACGCCAACCGATTTCGATGATTCTTTTTTTAATCGAAAGCAGGTGCTTGTCATGTAATCCCACATAAATTTGAACGAGATCTGAGTCTTGATAGTTTTTGAGTAACTTTGAAGTCGGTTATTTTTTGTTAGGAAAATTTAGATTATTAGCTTTTTACATTGGTTATATTCAGAGTTCTGAGACAAAGAAACATAATTATTATCAAAAATTAGGATTCATTCGGAAGCACAGCATATGAATACGAAAGTAAATTAAATGTCGTTGAAGGCGCCTTCGTCACGATTTTTTTCTTTTCTTCAAATTTAAAGTCGACGAAACAAAAAGATGGAATTATGTGTAGCGTATCAAAAAATGTTCGAATTTTACCTAAATATCGTAAAAGTACTTATAATATTTTAATTACTTTCAAGTGATCTGCCATCAGTCAAATTATTCAAGTAAACTTTTCTAACCGCTACATTTGTATATACATCAACCACATCCATTAAAAATAGCATTTCAGCTTTCATGAAAACATTTCAGCTTTATAAATCGCAGTAAGACCACACTAACGATCATTATGGTTTAGGTAAAATAAAACTGTTATTAATGGCTTGTTCGCATCTTAATGTTGGTCCGAAACCGTCGTTTGTCAACGTCTTTTAATGTTTCTGAAGTACAAATGATGTACTGCTTCTATTTTTTAGTAACATACTCAGAAGTTGTAGGTACCGTCACATGTATTTAAGACGGCTCGTTACTACGACATATTTATATTTTGCTGTTGATAGAAGACAGATTAGTCGTTTGATGGTTACTACGGTTAGTCTTCATAATCTGAATAAGAAACCTGTATCTTCTTAATTTTGAATTTATACTTCCATGGAACATTTGGAAAAAAATATGAGGAAATTTTTAGGATGCGACAGCCAAAAAGCGACATGATGAAGCCGCGCGCCGGGTCTTGGGTACGAGCGAGAGGTATAATACTTATAACTTAATTTTTGTACTTTTTTCATATGCATATTACATTTTAATTAATAATCTTATTTATATTATTTATTAATTTATTTTTATTTATTCATTAAATTTTATTTAATAATTTAATAATGAAATTTAAAATTCAAATTAATAATTATTTGTTCCTATATAGAAAATTTTATGTGCATTTAAGAATTCTCCATAATGTCTTGACCAGCGTGATAGATTGTTACCGGCAATCCACATTATTGTAAGAGGAGACCTGCAAGGCTATTCTGTTTTGTAACTCAACAGCGGAATCCGCGATGAGTGTCAAAATTCCTTGCCAAAATTGACACTCATCGCGGATTCCGCTGTCGAGTTACAAAACAGGATAGCCTTGCTGAGCCTACAGTGCAGTGGGACAGTTATTGAATGCAAAAATGAGCTGTCTTTGCTAAGTTTATTGAACTACACACTTGTAGTAGTAGATTATTTGCATGGAGAGATGAAGAGAGATACATATTTTTAAAACACATCAATATTATAGCTATTATAATATGTAGTAAAATACCAGTAATGAGACATAGATAACTTACAGAAACCGATGGTTATTATTTTATTGCTTCAGTACGATTTAAAGTTTAAATTAATAATGATAATATAGAAATCGGCTGTAAAATTTCTTCTATATTTTGTTACGATTAAAGATTGAATATATCTCAAGTACGTCTGTAATTCAAAATGCTTTTTTTCCTCTTATTGTGTTTAATTTTATGATACGCGTTATTATTATATTATGCAGGCCACCGCATTTAAACTGCTGTCTTCTATTTAGTACTTAAAGATCAAAAAGATATGAATCCAAGCGATATTATGCGTTGTAATAAAATGAACTAAAAACTAAATGCGGTGGTTACTAAGAAGTGGGGAACACATGGAGTAAACGTAAATTAATAAGTGATATTTAGTGGAATACAAAAAAAAAATCATTAAGGATATCAGCGATAACGTCGCATATAATTGATTTATGTTGTGTTATTATTACTTTATTTTATTAAAAGTGAATTTTGAGTTTGAATCTGTTAATTAAGTGTCTTGTGAGTTTTGACTGCAGTTTTATTTTTATTACTTTGTTAATAATGACATTATTATAGTCTTTGGGTTAAGGTCCTTTGTTTGCGCAGAGCATTGCAGACATTACCTGGGTACAGTCTATTTGAAAAATATACATTTTACCAAAATCACTGCATTTATACATATTAATTATGATACACTATTACTACAAGGCGCAATCTAGCAGCATTTTTTGGGCAAAGCATCGGTAATAGCAACAAAGTAATCGCAGTATCTTAGGCCTCACACCTAAGTGCGAGTGAGCGCGCAATATGCTTCGCCCTGCTCGCACTTTATGTCAACGAGTACAGCGAGATATCTGCGACTACTACAATTATCAAAACCTAGACAAAAAACATAATTTCGACTCAACATCTTTCTCTGTTCCATGACGCGTGTATCATGCACAGATGTCGTCTTCTCTTCGCGGAAATTGCGGTAATCCTGTCGCCGTTTAGTACCGAGTCTAAAAGTAGATACTGAGCAGATGCAAAAGTTTTAGTGGAAAGCAATTACTTCTCCGAGATGAATGAATAGATTTTTACTATATAACCGTAACACCATTATTGTGGCATTTTTTCATCCATCCATAAGTACAAGCTACTTTCAAATTCAAAAAGGAGGAGATCCTGTATTTATTTTTAAATTAATTTGGTTTTTTCTTTAATGTTCTTTACCTCAGAACTCCGACATTTATCAACCAATTTGGAAGATTAGGTATGCTTCCAGATATAATTTCAACAAAATTGCGATTGACAAAGATTACTTAAATTAATTATCAAACATTTATTAAAATTGTCTTATTATATAATTCTAGCTGTGCCACGCGGTTTCTTCCGCGTTAATTTCTAGAAAAAACAAACTACTAAAATACATATATGATGTTAGCCTATAGCCCTCCTCGATAAATGGACTATGAAACACCAAAATTATTTTTCAATTCAAACCAGTAGTTCCTGAGAAAAGCGCGTTCAACCAAACTCTTCAGCTTTATAATATTAGTATAGATTAATATTTGAGGAGTTCCCCCAATTCCACAAATTTTAAAGGCCGAATCGATCAAATAACTTCAGGTAATAATGATTGTAACTATTCCTCAAACACTTGACGAATGAATGATGATTGGTAAGCCAATAACTAAAAACAAATCACGTTTATAAAGCGAAAGGAAATGTTATATTATTTTTTTTGGATCAATATAATGTCAACCGTCATTACCTGGATACATTTCAGATTCAAAAATCAAATGTAACATTTTATTCGCAGAACTTACACAAGTGTACTCGCTCTATAATAGATCAGATATTAAAATTTTCATTAAATATTCCTGAAGTTTCCTTATCCTATCCATTGGTGCTTTATTAATACAAGTTAGCTGTGTATCACGTGTTCTTGGAATAACTGCTATTCTGTTTAATTCTGTATTATTGAAAACTACACCGCGTGGTCGGAACTTCAGCATAATATAATATATTTGAAATTCCCAGACGCTTCGCTGCTACCCTTTTTATTTTAAAGTTGTTTTCTTATTCAAAATTTTGAGCCCATATTGTTTTGTAGGGGAGGATATGTGTAGCACTTACCAAATTACAACTTTCTATTAGAGGTTTCTTGTCGGCGAACACACGGACATCACGAAACTACAAGTAATCAGTTTTGTCTACGGAACTAAAAAAATACCAGTCAGAAGCCTGTTTCTATACAATAATATAAATAGATTCCTGGTGTTGAAAAGTTTTGTAGTTCGCGGAAAACCTCGCTTCTTGCAAATTCCAGGGATAAATGAAATTAATCTTAAGTCTGTTCGCGAAGGTGCACTAAATATTTAACATTTTCTATCTTACATTGTAGAGAAAATAGCGATTCATATTTCTCCGTAAATAAAATACAGAGAATATTTAAGTACCAATTACAGTTGGTCTTTGTTCCAGCTTTACATCTTAATCATTTTACTAAAGTGGCTTCAACCCATTAATGGCCCACTACTGAGCACGGGTCTCTCCTGTTCAGGAGGCCTAGAGCATACTCCACCACGCTGCTCCAGTGCGGATTGGTGGCGGGGCTAGTGGCCAACCCGAGTGTCGGAAGTTTTCAAATCGCCCGAGGGCCTCCGACATGGCTTAACGAATGTTATTTTATGATAACAACCGGGAGCGACCGACGGCTTTACGTGCCGACCGTTACTCCGAAGCACGGAAACGCTCAAGAAATTTTGTCACTAGCTTTCACCCATCCAGCTACCGACCACGTCCGCTGTTGCTTAAAGTCGAACACATAGAATCGACGCAAGCCGCTGGGCTTTTATTAAAGTAAAAAATCTTATTATGTAAATTATTCAATTACCTACTTAACTACTGAAAACTGAAACAATTTGTAACAGCAATATTCGCCGGCCCGAGAAAACTAGCCGGAAAACTATCCGTAGTAAAGTACAAATAGAACTTGTTAATAATTGTTATAATTCTGGAAATCAAAAAGGTTAGCCAGGAGGACAGATGACTTTAACACCAAGAAAGAGTACCGTTTGGTTTAAAAAGGTTGCTACAGACCCCAGCAAACTTCTAGAAAGACTTAACGCATATATTATATTATAATTTATAGCATCAGAGATTGACTTGGGATGGATAAAACCCCAAATGAAAAATAATTGTCATACTTCATTAACTGTCAAAACATATTCAGTTATTACAACCGCGGTTATTCGTAACTGACAATATAAAAAGCGTTTTTCATTCATTTTACCCGTAATTACCGCAGTGTCCAATCCGCTCCACAGCGATACTGTATAGGATTATCGAAAATCACTCTTATGCGTCAACAACCTCAATAAACTCAATTGCGGTATAATACATACGTGTGACACCCAGCACATATATCGTGTGAAAAAAGTGAACAAAGGATTTAATATCTAAAAAGATTTGACAAAATTTCATCGTAAATCATCGCATTATTAGCTATTCCGACCATTCCCATTTTCACCTGCCGCGCGGTGCTGTATCGAATTATCTTTATTTCCTCTGGGACTCACCGGGATCCAATATTTGTATGGTGATATTATGCATTAAAACTTTAATATTTTATCTTATTTTAGACTTGTTTTTAGAATACCAAATAGCAATATTTACTTTAACTACTCTTAAGTAGTTGATGTTGTTTTGATGTTACGTATTCGAGGATAGAGTATTATTTTTTAATCTTCTTCTAACAGTTTATTTTGTGCAAAGACTGGCTCGTATTTCGACCGACAATTTTGTCGCTAGTCGATACTATTGACTTTTCCATCACCAAATATATTTTTGTTTGGCATCTAACAAAGTCCATGAAACATAAAACGTAACTCCTGTTTAATGTTAAGAACATTATTCTTGTCACTGATACGAATACGTAGAAAGGTAAATTTATCAATGAATTCCTGTCAAGCACAACGAATGATTTGGTTAAAGGTTTATTCGTTATAGATATTAATATCAGATGCTTCCCGGAATCTATACCTATTAGCCTTACGGCTTATGCCAGTGGTACGCGTAATCAGCTTTGGAACTTGCACTAATTGGGTCTAATGCTTCTGTGCATTGAGCGCTTTTAGTCGTCCATTATTTCAGAAGACTGATGCGTGTATAGAAGTGAGGTAAAGAAATTCGTACCAGTCTTATTGAGCTTTTATCGACATCAACATGATACTAACATGTGGTCAGTGCTCACTGATGCGTTGCAGTCCAAGAAAGAAGAGAGAAAGAAAAAAGAAAGAAATTTACTGTAAAGCCTTTGGCTGGTACAAGGTGACTTAGCAGCTGATTCAGATAAAAGAGCGGACTAACTAAGATATGGAAATTATCCATATTAGTGGTTCATAGAAGTTGATAAAGAAAAACAAGTTTCGTCAATTTGTAGTTAACATCCCTCCTATATGGATGACGCACAACGCTTCGTCGTTTATTATACGTACTGCAAAGGAATATAATAAATTGCCAGAGTCGGTGTTTCCGTTCAATTATAATGTGTGTGACTTCAAGGCTAGAGTTCAATGTAGCACTCTGAATAGGCTTTTATTAAGTTAGTGCGTCTTACCACCCAAGACTACATCGCCACATACCATCAGGTAAACTTTATTGTAGTCAAGAATAATTTTATATTATAAAAGTTTTATACGCTTTTCTTTTCGCCAGTGTAGAGAACCCTTTACAGCCTATCCCGTTTTGACTCGGTACTGAAATCGTGAGCCAATTAATCACTGTCTTACGTACTTCAAAGCATTCCGTCTCCTGATAAGCCTTTCGAAGAGTTTCAATGTTTTTATGCTAATGCCTCGAATGTGGTACGTTGCTTTGCATGTATAATGTGAGGTTGAATATGGTTGAAATCAAACAGGGAATCGTGGAACTATTGCTGTTGAAATCGGTTTTTATGACCCAAAATCTAGGCAAAGGTGTGGTTCAATTTAGTTGGAAGACTTTTCACCAGAAACATTTTTTAGCGTGTGAGTAGGAACTACATGAGATAGGATATATTATTGTTCCTCTTGTTGACCGTCCAATCCATCTCTACCCATCTCTTCGCTCTAGACATCCCTTCGTACGGAAAAAAGATTTTGCTTCATCATTTGTTATTGCTATGTTAGTGTACTTTGATTCGAAAGACTGGGGTAACATATCCATCGATTTTTTCGTCTGATTATGAAGTATTTATCTTGAAATCCAAAGTGAGCAAATATTTAAAAAGTTAATGCACTTTTCTTCTCAAGGCTACATCGCCACTTGCTATCAGGTGGGTTTGTTTCGACGAACCATGGGGCGCAATGATTAGCACGCCCGACTGCCGTGCCATGGGTCCTGGGTTCGATTCCCAGCCAGGCGAAAATTTTAATGATGAGTTTGAATTTCTGTTCTCAGTCTGGGTGTGTGTGTGTTCTTGTCTGTGTGTGTTATCCATGGCACCCACGACACAGGGAATACTAGTTTGGTGCTATGAGTGTGTAGCGTTATTTTATTTAATTGTTATACCCCAAACCAGTGATGAATCACCTTTATTTGATTCACCCTATCGTGACTCACGGTCATTAGGTCTGACGCCATACTTAGATTGATAAAAGACACTGCATAGTCCAGGAAATGCGCTCGCTAACTTTGGGGAATTCAATCTTGATACAAACTTGTTACGTTAAAGTTATTAATGAGTGAAATTACTCAGAGAGACTAACCATGTTTAAAGAGCTTATTTTCTCAATATTGGGACATTTTAGAATACTGGCCCTAATTCTATGCTGGCAGACTAAGGTATCTTAAAAGGTGATAGAAGTTGGCCCTCTGATGAAAGGGATTCGCCCAAGAAATGTATGATTATTTTTTTTTATGCCTTGAACAGTCAAACTAGCTGACGAGTCACTTGATGGTAAATGATTACTGCCGCCCATGAACATTAGCAACACATTATCTTTTTAATCGACTTCAAAAAAAGGAGGAAGTTCTCAATTTGACTGTTTTTTATGTGTGCACTTTTTTACTGGGTAACGATTCTGATGATTCTTTTTATATTCGGAAGATGGTGCTTGTCATATTAAATTTGAGCGAGACCTGACGAGTACTTTTCGAGTTATTATTTTGAAGTCGGCTATTTTATAGAAAAATTATGTTTTGAAATATCAAACACGCTCTACGCCTTTTCAGAATGCAATGAGATGTCTTGAAAAATGTATGGTTGCATATTTTAATGACAATTTACATGAAGTCCGCCTGGCTAGTTATCAAATATCACACTCTTGTTTGACTCAGTTGCTGACGACAGTGCCCACTTACATTCAAATGGCTCGTCTGATCCTTATTCAGCTTTTGAAGCACAAGAAAAATTTGAAGAGAAAGAATTCATGGTACAACCAGTGCTGTTATATTTAATTTTCCTTGACCTGTTTGTGTTTGGGTCAAAATATCAGCATGAAACTTGTCACAAATATGGGTACAAGTTATTTAAAAAATGCGTATTTTCCGGGTAAGTAAAGTTTGGAATCATTAGGGTTCCGGTAAATGGAAAATATTCTCGGATACGGAACCCTGTCACGCGAGCTTATTTTTGATTTTCTTGTTCATTTTATTGAGGTATCGGAAATACGTGGAAGTTAGTTTTGTGAAGTAAGTTATATTAGGTACTATCATCAAAAAAAAAATGGCGGAATTTATCAATTATTGTAGATTTTGAAGATTCTCTGAACTCAAACTTTCCGGTCATTTTTCATTAGGTTATTTAAAATTTTGTGGACATTAGGTATGTTGTTTTTCTCTTTGAATTAATTTAATTAAAATTTATTCTTACTCTTGTTTTTGATACAACCATTTTTTCTAAACTATCATCATCACTTAGCCGTAAAAATCTGTTCAATGCTCAAACATACAGACAAGATAAGAAAAAATTGTTAATTTGTCTGTACAAAGAACAAATCGTGAGATAGTTAGATGGAATGATTTTGCATTATAAAATAAATGTTACCAACAACAAATATCTTTAATACATGATTGAAATAAAATACTTATGTCTCATGACATATACTGTACATACTTCTTCGTTTCTTTGTTCGTTCTTCGTGTTTATTTTATTAAAATTGAATAAGCGATCAAAAGCATTCATGTGGTAGCATTTAAGTGATTTTTTGCAAGAATACAACTATAAAATGCAACAAAATAATAGTATTTTCACTTCAACAAACGTTAGTCGTCGTAAATGAAGGTAAGTGCATTTGAGCCACCACGGTCGCAGTTATTGGCAATTGGCGTCAACTAAGTATGTCGTGGCAGCTACGATGTATGTAGCCGGCAGTGTTTGGATTTACTAAATTACCTTGCTTGCTTCATATCATAAGTTAGCTGTCATAAGGCGATATTATCCCAAGAAATGGTATTTTTGAAGGTGTTTTGTTCATAAATGGTACATAATACAATTCTAAAAAAAATATATGTTATTTTACAGTCTTTGTTCTTTCGTTCCCTCATACTTGATACACGATAGCAATTATTTCATTGGATAGAAATAAATCACAAAGTGGGGTCTAATCTGGCATAAAAATGGCGTTTTATTCGCGTTTTAATCGCTTCCAGATAATAAAAAATATACCACAGTATAGGTCCTATAGATACCAATATTTCTTTCTGATCATAATTTGAAATTTTGAAAAACTTCCCTTTCAATTTCTATTTTTTCCCTTTCCACGAGCAACGAAACGCCCGACGCGTTAATTTACTCAATTTTACTCTCGCGCCAGTCGCCTTCGAGGTAGGACCTGGTGCCTTACCATGAACTCTAATAAAATGTGTCATTTTCAGGACAGGTCAGCTTGTAGCTAAAACCTGACAGGAGTGTATTTTGTACCATGAACGTTTACCGATGACCTGCAATGCCTCTACTTCTGTCCTGCATCTTAGTCTATGACACTTGATTTGTACTAATTATGTTCTGAAATAGAGCGTTTTATCGGTTTACCGGTTTTCAAATGAATGCGTAATATTGATGTTTTTAAAAGTTTAATATAACAATTTCAATTGAAGATTTTGAGATTTGTTATAAATACTTAAGTGTAGTGATTTATTAACCTTTCGTTCTCTAAAATTACCAAAAAAATTATCGCTAAGTGATGCTTACATTTTTGAACGTAATCTTACACCACTTGACACTTGACACAGTGACATGTCCAAATGTCTATTAAAATGTGTGATTTATAATGCCGGTCACTCACATTCGCGCGAATACGCGAACCCACAAGTGTGGGATGACATTCGTGAATGATTATGCGAAGTTTTCGAGGCATTCGGGGTTTTACAAGCTGTGTCGGTTTTTTGTCGCACATCAAAGCGCGCGAACCTCGAACCTTCGTGTAGTCTCCCACACATTCGTGCGACCAGTTGCGCACACGACTAAAAAGGTGATGTATCTCTTAATTTTTCGTGTTTCGTGGCATCTAATCGTACTACCATTTATTTTCTGTATTGAAAATGGATTTTAATGACAACAACATAATAACAACAGCAAGATTGAACATTCGTGAACAAAGTGTAGGAGGAAGCGGAAATGGGCTTGTATTGTATACTCATATGCGAACCTATTTGCCTGACCACCCTTCACATATGTGCAAACATTCGTAAAAATGTCAAACATTTGCGCGCATGTGAGTGACCGGGGTTAGGAGCGATAATTTAAAAAGCATAAGTACAATGAAGGTTTTTAAAATTTTCCAAACAAATGAAATGTATTTATTTTGTGATGATGGTGTATTTGAAATTCGCCATGGCTGCATCCCGTCGTGTTTCATCATCATCAACGAAATAGCCGAAACAGGACAATAAATGTTACTTTCGGTGAGCTGTAATATTTTGACGTTAACATATTTCCACTTTCTGATGTCAATACGTCAACAATCGCGTCATGGTACACGAATTGCAGGGCAGAAGATCATTTTTGAAGTCACGTGACCGCTGTCCTGTTACGGTGACGTGGTCGCTGGCTGCCCTGTGTTTTAGCCAGATCATGGTAGGATATAGCAGGACAGGCCAATTATCGGCTAATATTGACCTGTTTTAAGAGTTCATGGTAAGCCCCCTGTGCTAATCGGCATCGCAGCCGCACGTTGTCGAATTTCCGACACTAATTTTAATTTCGAATTTGGCGCGCGCGCCTTCTGAACTTATATTACGTATTATGTACTGTCCAAAGTATCCACACTGCTGTAATTTGAAATAATAAAATTTTTTCGTTTTTATACTTTAGTTACTATTATAGTATTTGGGTATTGGTATAAGTCAAGTGCTAATTACACAATTATTATCTAATACTATCCCAAGCCGGATGGGTGTCGTAAAAGGCGACTAAATCCGGCCCGCTGGTGGTAGGGCCCCTCGAGGGATTATATTGGTAATATTGATTTTAAATTTAATACCATTATTACTATTATTATTTCTCCATGGGGTTCGCATGGATAGCTACCACCCTTGAGCATGTGTCAGTCGCCAAACGACTCGTCGTGACGGCTGGGAGCTTGAGAGACAGTTTTCTTTTTTGAAGTTATACCTTATTTAGGCGCGTTATGAAATAAATGGAAAATTGTTTTGAAAAAATGATTATTGAAGTGAAAACTTCTTGAAGTCAAAAGTCAAAAAAGTCGAAAGTCAAAAATGTCAAAAAAGTCAAAAGTCGAAATTCAAAAAAGTCAAAAAAGTCAAAAAAGTCAAAAGTCAAAAGTCAAAAGTCAAAAAAGTCAAAAAAGTCAAAAAAGTCAAGTCAAAAAAGTCAAAGTCAAAAAAGTCAAAAGTCAAAAAAGTCAAAAAAGTCAAAAAAGTCAAAATTCAAACAAGTCAAAAGTCAAAAGTCAAAAAAGTCAAGTCAAAAAAGTCAAAGTCAAAAAAGTCAAAAGTCAAAAAAGTCAAAAAAGTCAAAATTCAAAAAAGTCAAAAGTCAAAAGTCAAAAAAGTCAAAAGTCAAAAGTCTAAAGTCAAAAAAGTCAAAAGTCAAAAAAGTCAAAAAAGTCAAAATTCAAAAAAGTCAAAAGTCAAAAGTCAAAAAAGTCATAAAAGTCAAGTCAAAAAAGTCAAAAAAGTCAAAGTCAAAAAATTCAAAAAAGTCAAAATTCAAAAAAGTCAAAAGTCAAAAGTCAAAAAAGTCAAAAGTCAAAAAAGTCAAAGTCAAAAAAGTCAAAAGTCAAAAAAGTCAAAAAAGTCAAAATTCAAAAAAGTCAAAAGTCAAAAGTCTAAAGTCAAAAAAGTAAAAAAAGTCAAAAAAGTCAAAAAAGTCAAAAGTCAAAAGTCAAAAAGGTCAAAATTCAAAAAAGTCAAAAGTCAAAAGTCAAAAAAGTCAAAAAAGTCAAAAGTCAAAAAAGTCAAAAGTCAAAAAAGTCAAAAAAGCCAAAAAAGTCAAAGTCAAAATTCAAAAAAGTCAAAAAAGTCAAAAGTCAAAAGTCAAAAGTCTAAAGTCAAAAAAGTAAAAAAAGTCAAAAAAGTCAAAAAAGTCAAAAGTCAAAAAGGTCAAAATTCAAAAAAGTCAAAAGTCAAAAGTCAAAAAAGTCAAAAGTCAAAAAAGTCAAAAGTCAAAAAAGTCAAAAGTCAAAAAAGTCAAAAAAGCCAAAAAAGTCAAAGTCAAAATTCAAAAAAGTCAAAAAAGTCAAAAAAGTCAAAAAAGTCTAAAGTCAAAAGTCAAAAGTCAAAAGTCAAAAGTCAAAAGTCAAAAAAGTCAAGTCAAAAAAGTAAAAAAAGTCAAGTCAAAAAAGTCAAAAAAGTCAAAAGTCAAAAAAGTCAATAAAGTGAAAAAAGTAAGAAAAGTCAAAGTCAAAAAAGTCAAAAGTCAACAGTCAAGTCAAAAACGTCAAAAAAAGTCAAAAAAGTCTTAAGTCTAAAGTCAAAAAAGGCAAAAAAGTCAAAAGTCAAAATTTGTGGAGTGGAGTGGAGTGGAGTGGAGTGGAATAGTAAAACCTACAATTATCATCTTCCCGAAATTTTACATTCGTCTCATTATCTTGAAAACAAAATTTTTGAAGGTTTCACTTCTAAGTTCTAAAATGTGTGAATGGCACACATTTTAATTTTTTTGTTTTTATTATTTTTTTACGTATCTTTAGGTATTTTATTTTAAATTATTCTTATACTTTTTATCATTCTCAACATACTTGTAAAATATCTTATCCAAAGGGTTTGAAGATTTTTGTACGGAACCTGGCATACCTACAAATCCGCCATTTTGAAAAAAAAGCTCGTTTCGATTTTGAAGTTGGTTACTTTTTGTTAGTATTTAGATGATATTAGTCAATTTTGTATGTAAGTACCTACTTATTTGTAGGTGAACCGATTTTGATGATTCTTTTTTTGATAGAAAGCTGGTGCGTATCATGTGGTTCCACATAAATTTGAGGGAGATTTGACAAGTAGTTTTCGAGTTATTTTGAAGTTGGTTATTTTTTGTTAGTATTTAGATGATATTAGTCAATTTTGTATGTAAGTACCTACTTATTTGTTATCCACTCACCTTTAGTCTCCACTGGACAGTTTCGTTTCATAAAATTTCAAGTCAGTCTGCACTCACCTCTAGTCTCCACTGGACAGTTTCGTTTCATAAAATTTCAAGTCAGTCTCCACTCAACTCTAGTCTCCACTGGACAGTTTCGTTTCATAAAATTTCAAGTCAGTCTCCACTCACCTCTAGTCTCCACTGGACAGTTTCGTTTCATAAAATTTCAAGTCAGTCTCCACTCACCTCTAGTCTCCACTGGACAGTTTCGTATCATAAAATTTCAAGTCAGTCTCCACTCACCTCTAGTCTCCACTGGACAGTTTCGTATCATAAAATTTCAAGTCAGTCTCCACTCACCTCTAGTCTCCACTGGCCAGTTTCGTATCATAAAATTTCAAGTCAGTCTCCACTCACCTCTAGTCTCCACTGGACAGTTTCGTATCATAAAATTTCAAGTCAGTCTCCACTCACCTCTAGTCTCCACTGGACAGTTTCGTATCATAAAATTTCAAGTCAGTCTCCACTCACCTCTAGTCTCCATTGGACAGTTTCGTATCATAAAATTTCAAGTCAGTCTCCACTCACCTCTAGTCTCCACTGGATAAGCTAAAATTATCATTACTCTTATTTTATTACACCTAAAATTCCAATGAATAAATCAAAATAAAGTATACTTACACCCCAACTCAGAGCAGTTACTAATAATAATAATAATAATAATAATAATAATAAAACCCTTCCACACTCATACCCCCGCAGTAGGTTACAAGTATTTACCTGTGTCGCGGGTGGCATGTACTACACATATAACACATCACAATAACAGCCATGACACGAGTACAAATATTTATCTGTCACATAAATATTTGCCCCGGCCGGAAATCGAACCCGAAACCCCTCGCTTCGCAGTTCGCAGGCAGGTCCACTACCAACTAGGCTATGTAGGATCTACAGCTACGCACGGGGTCATTAACCTCACAGCCGCGCGCGGCCGGCTCACGGCGTGGCGGTCGAGTTTACACTCAGGGGAGCGGGGTAAAGGGCAGTGAACAAAATGCCTACAACGGTCGAATACGCTCGCCTTAAAGTCATTTGGAGGCCTTTGGGGAACTTCATTAGAATGACCAATAATCCGCATTGGCATATAAAGTAAAATAATATTTGCACGCTGTATTAACGGCTTAGTAGGGCTTGAGAGTCAATTATTTTTTCCTTTTTCTTTTTCTTTTTCTTTCTCTTTCTTAGCCGGCAACGTATCAGTGATGCCTTTGGTACCTATCGCTAATGGCCATGGGCAACGATAACCACTTACCATCTGGTGGATCGTCAGCCCGTTTACTGCTTATAAGGAGCCACTCACTCACACACTATGGACACACACACACACACCACACACGCACACATGAAAGTTTGCGTGTGTAACAACACATAAGATGCGGTTCAGAGTCTGTTTTTCATATGCTCGTACATACCTTGAAGCATCCGGTCTATAGACACACCCACACTACACGTCATGTATGTTGTACGGTTCTGTCAGAACTAGGTTACGCTACTTCTGCTGAGCGGAACTAATAAATGTATCGTGTTATTGACCTTACATTGCTGCTGGTACTTTTGTAAGATTTTGTGGATTATATTTGATGTATTAAAGTTTTATTTGCCAGACAAGGACAGACAGGAAAGATAGTTGGTCTACGACTATTAAAGGGCTATATATATAAGACATAGCTGATATGATATCAGATAATGATAAGCTCCGATAGCTAAAAAAACTACCTATACAAATGTACAATCTTAGAATAAATATACCGTTACATAGCGCCGAAAAAGAACGAATTTATTTTACGAGATAAAAGTAAAATAATTTGTATCAATAAAATTCTTAACATAAAGCAGTCATCAAAATAGAATATTAAGTTGAAAGGAAAGTACCTACGCTACAAAATATATACAATATTTTTTATGTTCAGCGAGGGTAAAAAACCTTGGCCATGTCAATTAATAAATCTTTGCCGTTTTTGGGACAACATCAAAAGGTTTGGGAGAGTCCGAACTAAACAGGCATATCTGTCGGGACTAATCTGTCTGCTCCATATTAAACAAAATGAGGTCTTGCCCCACTTGTTTCATCAAGGGCGTGGTAATATCGAGCGATACAAAATTTTCACCACCTTATAGATAACCGATGGGGTTGCAAAGTCCTCAAATGGTGACCATGCCTCGGTAAAAGAAACACTGGTCGCCCTCCGACCAGGTGGACTGATGACCTAAAGTAGAGAGCGGGAAGCCGCTGGATTCAGAGGGCCCAGAACCGGTCGGAGTGGCGCCAATTAGGGGAGGCCTATGTCCAGCAGTGGACTTTAAAACGCTGTTAGATAGATAGATAGAATTAATAAACTTTATACAGCGTGTTTTGACCGGGACTATACCGGTTGTCCTTACATTATGCTCTAACCGCGCACTCTCCGCCCTGTATCTCGAAAACGATTCAACGTTTAAAAAAAATTTTGAAACAAAAGTTGTAGGGAATTTAATTTTCTACAATATTGATACAAATATATGTATATAGCGAAAAACTCATATGAAATGAGATATTTGCAAAAAATAGATTTTTTTGACCTTTGTCCTCAAAATTTTAATAGACGCGGTCACCCTACCATATGCAGGTTTTGAGACAACTTTTAGAATACCAAAATACAAGTTTATACAAAAATTCAGCTGGGTATCTAAAATTCCACAGTGAATTACTAAGATGACTGGACTAATACTCATACATACATCACGCATTCATTTCACAGCATTGCAGGCATTCTGTCAAAATCATCTTCTATTCATCGGTCATCAAGTAGTTATTGTTATTTAACTATGTATAATAGTTGAAAGATTTTACCAGTGAAAATAGTTTTTAGTAATTCTGATAGCCTAGTTACATAAGAATGAAGTATGTGTTAATTATAATTATGTAAATAAGGTAACAATAAAAAACTAAAATATGACTTTCTTTATTCCATACCTCGTAGAAATTAAATATTATCGTTAAAGTATTAACAATTACGCCAGGTCCCTAATGATAGTGGTATTATGTAAATAAAGTAATGAAAAAGCGAAAATATAAACCCACTTTATTTCCTATAAATCACAGTTTTTGACGTGATAACGTCTATTAAAACGATGATCGCCGCACCGGGAGCATCTTTGAAAAAATGTAGCGTTCCGCGAGCGAGACAACGGCAAAAGCGAGAGAGAGAGAGGCACTATCGGCTACGGTCGGCGTATCGTAGGGTAGCGAGCGGCGTAGCGAGCTACGGCATCGGCTAGCCGGAGGTGATCGTAGTTGATTGGAGCGGTCATGACGTTGTCACGTTAAACTACCGTCCGTAAACCGACTTTACCGACAACTATTTTTCAGTCAATACTCGTCCGTCGATAGTGAAGCAAGTCCCTATCAAATCAGGTCTTGTTTTGTCCGCACTCTGTCGTATTTATGGTTCAAATAAAGAAATATCCCTGGAATTTGCGTCCCTAACGACGATATATTTCTTGTAAAGGCATTTCATGGAATTCTGTTACGAAAAACGTATATTGGGCTTTACCTTTGCCGGTGCCCATATTTAAGAAGGCAGCTAATATCTGTTTGTTTCGGATAAAATTGTTCAGATACAATTCAAGAGTTGAAAAACAGTTTATCATTATAGTTTGGAAATAAATACTTCCCAACAAATGAATTTCAAAATGGCAAAATTCAATAATCCGACTAGAGAGTAAGGGACCAAAGGGAGTTGCAGCTTCTTCGCTTAGGAACTTTGATACTTTGACTGACTCAACTCTAGAGAAGTGATGAAGATATTGTGCCCATTACGGTTTATATTCAGGTAGATTAGAGATATGTTACGTTATGGCTAAGGCACATTTGTCCGCACCATCCGCGCCAGACGCATCGCATTTGTATGATACCATAATATGAGAACCCGTTGCGGATGACGGATTCGTCCGCATGATGCGCTGGACTCTCAAGATTTCATAGAAATTCGATGCGTCTGGCGCGGACGGTGCGGAGAAATGTGCGTTCAGCATTAATGTTGTGTTGATGTGCCTCATGTGCAGGTCTAGGAATGTTTACCTGTTTGTCTATCCCGTCCTACATCCACCGTCCAATATCACATACCTGGGGGAAGTAGTAAAAAAGACGGCTTCAGCAACCGCGAGCAGCAAGTCAGGTCGAACTACGTGTTCCCTTTGATTTCTGCTGCAAAATCGGAAACCATCAAGCTATCGTATCCCCGTGTAGTGCGAGTGGTGTACGGTATAAAACTCAAGAAAATTATCATATTATGGAGGATACTGGAAGAACGGAGTGCGCGCGCGAACCCTACGTCAAAACGCGGGAATATAATTGATCCAGATACCTAATAGATACCAGATAGATCTTAAACCCTCTCTTTCTTTATCCAACAACTATAATTTTAATTGCTAGAGATATTGCGCTAAACAATTTTCATACCGACAACCCCGAAGATTTAATGATTTGTGATAATATTCCCGAGAAAAATCAAAGCGAAAATTTAAACGGAAAATATTTTGCTCACAAAATAGCGCGAAGGCTGGAAAATATTGAAATTTTCTATTAAACAAGATTTCCTGTCACAAGCCACTGTATGTACGGTGAATTTGCATTTAACGGAGATTGTATCGTGTGAAGTATTAGGGTGAGGCCAGATGAGCGTATTTTTTTAAGCTTTCAGTCGCGAAAAATGAGTCACGTGCATTGGGTTTCATACTAAAGTCCTGTTTGTACCACACTGCGACGCAAACGTGAGTTTTAACTTTAGTATCAAACATAGGTATCAAATGGATTCATTTCACGCAACGCGCAACTCAAAAACACTCTCGTTTGTCGTTACCCTTTACGGAGATTGTATCGTGTAAAGTATTAGGGTTAATACACAATGCAGGTGACGCTCATCAAAAAATATCGCATAAGCTCCGGCTTAAGGAATTAACCTTTGCTTCAATTTCGTTATGTTGGCCAGTATTTTAAAATTAATTTTATAATTTGAACATGTGTAACAAATGGGATACAGGAACATCTATTATTAATTTATTTTGTAATAGTAACTTAAAACTTATATTGATTACGATAAGTAAATATAATGTATGTAAACACCAAAAATTTCAAAGCCTTGAACGATATTTCTTCCTTTTTCAAGCATTTATAACTTTCCAAACATGAAAGGAAACAAACAATTTGAGACCTCTGCAGTTGGTTAATAAAATACAACTTTATCTTTTCTTATTCCTCAAACGTAAGCATAATAAATAAGGCCAACATTAAATTATATTCAGACTACCGAAATGTCTGTGTATGGTCTTAGTGATAGCGTAGAACATCGGTAATACATTAAAAAAAAAAATTAGTTCAAATTAAGTAGTCATTTCATTTCATTTCATTTCCAAAACAACTCTAGTGAATGTTGTGCGCCTAGTATCACGCACCTTTATCATGTCACTTTTTGGCTGTCGCATCGTAAAAGTTTTACACTGATATTTTTTTTCAAACGTCCCTTATGAAGTATAACTTAAATATTTCAGAATTAGAATTTAGCTTTGAAAATAACTCGAAATAAAATCAGTTTTCAATTTCAACTAGAAGTTTTTGCTTTATTGATTTTATTAAATCCAGATTAATTATGAAATGCTTAAAAAAGATTATTTTTTGCATGGCGATAGTTAAAATACTGGCGGACTTTATTTTATTAAACAATATATTATATGTATAAACATAATGTATATGATTCATGTAATTTTCGATTACTTTCGATAATTTTCGACCGAAGTTGTTTCCTTAGAAATCCGCTACTCTCTGTATAACTCATTCGATTCCGAACTCGGTTTTGGCGAGACGAAACCTCATGGGATCGTACCGCCAGCAAATCCGCGTCGTGGATTGAATCGAATTTAATACGAACTCTTTCCAATTGGTACTCTTGAATCGAAATACACATGGCCCAAATGGGAACTAAGTTTGATCGAGAATTTTCTTAGGGTTTTAAGAAATATTTGTTTGGGACAAGACAATGCTGTTTAGGAAGGGATACTTGTGAAGCAGTGATAGCCTAGCGGTAGAATGTTGGTCTCCCGAACGAAGGGGCCCGAGTTCAATCCTGGCACGCACCTCTAATTTTCAAACATTATGTGCGTATTACAGGTTAATTATCACTTGCTTCGGTGAAGGAAAACATCGTGAGGAAACCTGCACAACGGAGAGTTCTCCATAAAAGTTCTCGAAGGTGTTTGAAGTCTACGAATCCGCACTTGGCCAGCGTGGTAGACTATGGCCTAACCCTCACTTTCTGAGAGGAGACCCCGAGCCCAGCAGTGGGACAATTATGGGTTGTTGCTTGCTTGCTTGCTTACTTGTGAAGTGAATGGTTTAAGGGTTATGATAGACTAGAGTTTTGCCCACGGCTTTGCCCGCGTTTTTCGGGATAATAAGTATCCTGTATGTTATTTCAGATCATGGTCTACCTGTGTGCTAAATTACATGAAAATCTGCTTTGTACTTTTTGCATGAAAGAGTAACATCATAAGAGTAAATCATCCATCCATAGCATAGCATCCATACATCCTCAAAAATAAACTTTCACATTTATTTTATAATAGTAGTAGGTTTATTAACAGCTCTCGATTTGCATCGATAAACCTATACCTTAGTTTCCATACTCGAAAAAATGTTGACGGGATTTTTAAAACTGATATGGGTATTTGTTAGGGTTCTGTACGAAAAAACGAAAAACAGAAATCTTATAGGATCACTCGTGCATCTGAGCAACCGCTTACTTTTACTTTTACTTAAATATTACAGGAAAACCTATAAGAAGTCTATGGTGTTAAAAAAATGGCAAAACTAAATAAAATAGAAAAATAAAGGTTAATACATAATCAACGTACGGAAACCTCTCCAAGCGAGTTTAACTCACACTTGTCAAGTTTATTTTTTATTTTTGAATCGATTAAAATAGTTAAACCGAAGATTATAAATGCGAATGTTTATGAGGATGTTTGTTACTCTGTTACGCAAAAAATATTGAACGGATTTTAATGAACTTTAGCGTACAGATAGATCATAATCTGGAGAACTTACTTATATGATAAATAAAAGCGGGTACAAAGCTATCGTAGAAAGTATCGTATTACAATAAAATCCGCTAGAACTGTAACCACGCCATTACCACGGGTTACTTATAATAAATATTCCTCTGTCAATGTCAGTTACCACACCTGTTATTCCGTTACAGTAGGCGTCGGAGATATATAATCAAACTTTTCTAAGAAGGAAAGAAAGAAAAATGAATACTTGTGGATTGATACTGCAATGTTTATTTAACTACGAACTTCTTGATGTATCAAAATAAAGCATAAAAATCGGCCAAGTGCGGGCAACGCGCAATGTTGGGTTCCGTAGATGTAAGTCGATTATTATTCATTAACTACTAAAGTTAACCATAACTAAACCTAACCGTGATTGTTTTCCTTTTAAATTCATAATAATTATACCTATAGATAAACTACCGCCATTAATATTTTTCCAAGTCTAACAACTACCATTCAGCTGAAATAAGTAAAATATTGTAATGTAATACACGTGATTCTAACTAAAATTAGCAATTTAAAGCCGAATATTTAGCAAATGGACCCTGTAATCGATAAATATTCTAGCTGAAGAATCATATTTTTGAAAGACCTTTTCAACGATACTATACTATGTAAGCAAGAAAAAATCATCCTCACTTTTTCTGTAAAGAAGATCCTGGGAGACTAAAAATTTCAAGAATTTATTATAACACTATGTTAACACAATAAATACACGTATTTAAAGACTTTTATTATATCCCATGACAAAAGCTGAATAACAGTTTTCTAGCACAAAGGGTCTACGCTGCGGACGTACGGACAGACGGACATGGCGAAGCTGTAAGGTTTCCATTTAAATTACGGAACCCTAAAAACGAATGTAATAAACCTGATTATCATTTAATTTTATTTTAGGATAAATTCGCTTTAGCAACTATCCAGAAGTAATCTTAAACAATGCAGAACAATTTACAGCACTTTCAAATACAATGTTTCAGCAGTTAGCTGTTCGCATGAAAAATGTAAAACATTAATCATTTGTTTTAAAACAACTAACTACTTTAACTTTAGCAGAAGATTGTGATTGATTTTTCATTTTGGATTTACCTACTATGTAGTTACAATTTCACTTGTTTCTAGTCTGTATAAAACACAAAAAAGTTTATAAGCATGTCCTTTATAGACTTTAAAAACAACCGACCGACACATATGCCATAAATTGGTTTCATTTTAAAGGCAATAATGCGAAGATGGTTTAAGACTACCAGAACAACGAATTCGGTTCATTCATAAACTAGATTTTCAACTTTTCCCATACAATTTTTTTTCGAATTTACCTTCTTTAGCGTTGTAGAACATCCACTAGTAGGATATAGGATCCTATCGTTTTGTTCGTCTACTCGCATAAAAATTAACCAAATTAATATAATAAAATAACCTACATACGAGTACAATAAAACTTTGCAAAACTCCCAATTACGAAATACCCTCACAAAATTTCTTCGCGTTGTAAGTGAGCAATAAATCATTGGTAACTGCTCGTACAGCATAAAAGTATCAATTCCATTTTTACACCTCATCCAATTTGTTCCTTTCGTAGCAAAGGGAAATGGAATTTACTTCAAGGTAACGTATCGGACTAGTACGAAGAAAGTGACGCTACATTTTTAAGACTACCCATATAAAAGTACGGACAGGTAATTTATCACACCACACTCAGTTTCTGCTTTATACTACTTCGTATGTTCTTCGTTCGTGTATCTGAACTTGAAAGTTGACAAACAATTCTGAGAAATTGATCATACTAAAGCTGGCCATACTATTACATGATCAAGTTTACTTGTCAAGTTTGTCAACTTAAGGAATGTTTGCTGAAAGATTTCTTGTTTCCAACTAACGCCCCAACCCAGATTCACAAAGGGTTTCTTAAATCGCTCCTTAGTAAAGAATCACTATACAAATTCTGTACATTTTTTTTATGGAAATAACCGGCAAACGAGCCGACGATCCACCTGATGGTAAGTGGTTATCGTCGCTGATGAACATCAACAACACCAAAGGCATCACTGATGCGTTGCCGGCCAAGAAAAAGAGAAGAAAAAGAAAGAAAGAACTGGCTCTCAAGGAGCGATTTATGTAACCGTCACTGACTCTGAGTTGGGACGTAAGTGTTTTTAACTTACGTAATCTAGTCATATTAGCATCTGTCTATTGAGAGAGAAAACCCAGACCGGGTTTTGAATTCGACACTTCTTTTAAAAGTTCTCTCGCGGTAAAAGGACATTATCATGCGACAACTACTGAACTATTTTTATTAAATTTGACATATTTATAACGAAATTACTTATATAGCTTGTGTCTTCGATATTTTATAGGAAAAGAGATGTATTCCCGCGTGATACCTTCAAGTATAAAAGTGCAGTTCAGACTTCATAAGAGATCATTGTAACCTACAACGACCAGCAAAAAATAACTATTTGAGATTTCCAGTGAAAAAGTTGAGCAAAACTTAGCACTCTATGCATCTACTTAAGGCCAAGTGTTGTTAGGCGAAGTTCTCAAAGTTGTTCCGCAAAAGAACATAAAAGTAAAATTTGAGAATCGCTGAATAGTTTCAAACAAGACAACAATCTGGTACATTGTGTCCTTTATATAATGTTTATATTTTCAGAAATTCGTTTTAGAACTCGTTTCGACGATTTCCGTTCTTTAATGGAGTATTGAATCACCGATAAATAGCTCCACCACGCTGCTCCAGTGTGGATTTTTGGAGGGGTTGGTGGCCAACCCGAGTGTCAGAAGTTTTTATGCCACCCGAGGGCGACCGACATGGCTTAACGACTGTTATCTTACGATAACAACCGGGACGGCTTTACGTGCCCTCCGAAGTTCGGAAACGCTCAAGAATTTTTGCCACTAGCGGTCACTGCCATCCAACTACCAACCGCGCCCGGTGTTAGTTAACTTTGTCGATCGCTTAGGATCGATACAAGCCGCCGCCGCGCCGTGGTCCTACAATTTTGTCCAGCTAGTAGGTCCACGATATTATTGCATTGAAGTGTTTAAACCGTGAAATGTAAAAATCTGTACCTTTGTATGAATGTATGACTATGATCACTCGCACCCCTGCTGTAGGTTTTTACCTGTGTCTTGGGTGGCATATCCGACACATATAACACCCATGACCCGAGTACAAATATTTTTGTCTGTCACATAAATATTTGCCCCGGTCGGGAATCGCACCCGAGACCCCTCGCTTCGCAGGTAGGATCGCTACCAACTAGGCTACAGGGAAAATACGCCCAATTTACAACCATAATCACTTTAATTATTCATTCTAACTGGACTATTTTTAATACAAGACTGCTTGGACATGAGCTTCATTTAAAACCATAGGTAGGAAATATAACCTGCATTTGAGCCAGAAAAAAATCTATTTGAGAGTTTCATGCCTTGTCTTCTTCCAGGAACAATAACGTTAGGGTTAAATATTGAACCATGACGTAATTTTACTTTCAAAAATATTAAAATCAACTTGGAATACAATTTTATTTCATTCCCTTACACGCCTAGAATAACAAACTATGACCTACATTGTAAAACAAACATCTTCGCTCATACAAAAACATTGCGGCCTGAATAACCTAATGTTGCAAGTACGCCAAGGGATTTATTTGTAAAATAATATGTTAAAGAAAAGTTATTTATTAAAAGCTGCTATTGTAATGGAATTTAATAAAGTGGAGTATTCGACGCCACTTGGACTGATTGGTCGCAGAACGACTAATTGGAGCAAACGGAAGGAATTGTATAAATCCCCTGGACTGGTTTACCTTTTAAGGGTTCCGTGGTAGAACTTAGAAGTCAAAAACTAAGACGTGATAAAGTTATCCTTATGGTTATTCATTTATTCATTCATTTAGACAGACAATTTTAATGCAAACATTACAGATCTTAAAAAATCTAATGCGTTTACAATGTCTCCACGTATCGCTTGGCCGTTCTGCAAAAACAGAAGGCGTTGAAAAGAATATACCTAGAGTCGGATCCCATGCTAGCACACCATTAAGCAGAGTCAATGCTCGAATAAGTGACTCTCTCATCAACATCACAGGAACATCTTATGTTACATAGCGCTTTTAGCTGACCTCTTCTAACGTTGCACACGCGTTTGTACATTGAATTCTGCATCAGTCATAATTTTTGTAGATTATCGTCTGGATGTCAGGTTTTTACCGCAACGAAGACTGGTTTTACATAACTAGCACACGCGATCATTTCTCCTTTCTTTCCTTCGAAAAAGTCTTTAACATTGTTCGACTTAAGGTGGCATGAAAATTTTCGACACTTCAGAAGTAATACAAAATAAACTTAAAAATGCCCCGACACTTTAATTTTGTTTTACCAAAAAAGAGCTGATGACCTTGAAACGCCTGAACAGATCTTCATAAATTGCAGCTAAGCTTAGACCCATTTTGATCACGTTAGCTTTCAAACAAAACAACCCGCATCATAATCGGTTCATTCGTTTAGGACTTATGATGCCGCAAACACAGATACATCAAACTTACTCGTATAAAACCTTTCTTTTTGCGTTGGTTAAAAATTAGCTTAGATTTGTTCCGTCAAGATATACACATAGTAAACAATTCAGTATTTTTACTGCAATTAGAAGCGACTTTTCTAAGTTTTCTTACGATAAAATACAGAGATAACTCCGAGTGATCTGACCGAGTTCTCGCCACTTGGCCTGATTGGTCCCGAGCAGAATGCTTATTGAAGAAGGAAGTAATTAAATTAATACTGGTTTAATTGCTAATCCAGCTGGACGGGTCTGAACCTAGGTGAATAGTAGGTATTTGTAACTAGTAAAAGCGTCTGGAACACGCCTACGACGCCTACGACTAAACTCCTGATTAAGCTTATAAGGTGCACTGTTATTTATGAAGTGGGTAATAATTTATACCCGCCTTCAAAAAAAGGATGAGGTTCTCAATTCGACTACTTTTTTATGTTATCTCAGAACTTTCGACTTGGTGAACCGATGTTGATGATTCTTTTTTTAATCGAAAGCAGTTGCTTGTCATGTGGTCTCACATAAATTTGAACGAGATCTGACAAGTACTTTTTGAGTAATTTTGAAGTCGGTTATTTTTTGTAAAATTTTACCTATGCCGTTATTCACACATGTCACGTAGAATTATGTAGTGAGTCGGATAAATGTGAATGCATAATGTAAAACCTTAATAAACATCAAAAAATCACATAGGGTAATGCTCTTATCTGAAGTAGGGTGAGTCTTTATAGATCGATGCCTAAAACACAATATTAAATAGAAAAATTACCCTTAAAATATTTTTCTTACAAAGGAACTAAGTACTTATTTATTTAGGCAACCGCAACGCGAAAAGTACTTTTGGCGTAGGTACTAGGGTTGCTAAGGTTTTTCGGATATAAAAAAAAACTTGAGAGGTGTCAAGGGACACCCGGATGGAACGAAGTTCCTTGCAGTCAGTACTAGGATAGCGAAAACATGCAGCAAGCGCTTGCATGTTTTTGCTATCCTAGTACTCTGGCTTGCTTTCTATGTAAAAAAAACTACGTCGGCAAAAAGTGTTGTTACCGGCAAAAAGTGTCGTTACCAAATTTTCCGCCTAGCCCCCTTTCGCAACGCGCGATAAGGAATTTCGTTCCAAAAAACTACGACGGCAAAAAGTGTCGTTACCGGCAAAGAGTGTCATTACCAAATTTTCCGCCTAGCCCCCTTTCGCAACGCGCGATAAGGAACTTCGTTCCAATAATATGAAATGATATTTCAGGATAATATTATTATGTCAAATAAATTAACCGGGCAAGTGCGTGTCACGCCACGCGCAATATAGGGTTCCGAAGTAGTAAGTTTATCGACAAAATATTTTTAGTTTTCCTTGTAAATTCATCATATTATTATAACCTATTTTTAAAAAAAAAATTCACTTGTCCAACTCCAACCGTTTATCCAGCGGGGGGGGGGGGGGGGGACACTTGACTCTAACCAAAAACCACCAAAAAAAATTTGTACCAATAAAACCCTTAAATTCTTGTTTTAAACTTTGTAACGAGTAAGGTAGACATAATAAGGTAGACATACATGCGCGTTTTTAAATATTCTATCTATCCATCATTCTAAAGATAAGAAAGTACTAAGCATAGATAAGTTGCTTAGTTTGAAAAACTTTTTTTTTCTTTGTCACTTTCATGGAGTAATGTCTCTCTATCTTCCATGATCAGGTTACATGTATCATAAATTGTAGTAAATATCAAAATTGAAGCGGGTAGATAGAAATGTATTTCAATACAAATGTTTAAGTCTTTTTGTTTCTAATTTTGTAAGAATATGCATTTTTGATATTTAAATGTTATTTTTATTTATATATCTTTATCTGTTTCTTTATTTTTTTATTTATTATTGTTTACTCTCATTGGTATTATTACTATAGCCGAAGCTGTACTTTATTGTCCTTATGCGGCGAACTGACAACATTTCGTCCGAACTATGTTGCAACAAAGGGCACACTGAAAACCAGTAGCCGTGGTTCACCGCGCATTATGCTGAGTGCATACCTTTTTTGTTGAGCAGTTCTGCAGCAGGTTATATAATGTAACTGTCAATTTCATTATTGTTAAGTAACTATTTGTAAATTGTTGTATTGCAGATTGCTTAACAAAATAAACTATTTCTTTCTTTCTTTCTTCTAAAGTCACTTGCCTGCAAAGATATTTTACTACAGATATGTATGTTACTCTTATGTTCATATACATCACTAGATTGAGTTTTTAATTCACTACGACATGTCATATTTATTTAACATAACAATGACTTTATTAATTTGGAAAATTAAATTAATAATATAGAAACTTTCATCATAATATGAGTGGAATATTGTTCCTACAATTATACTTGATTGATTAGTTGGTCCTTGTCTGAATGAAATTAGGACAAATAGCTGTATAAAATTAGAGTGATTAAACTAACTAAAGCAAAATAGGTAGGTAATGTACGTAAATTTGGATGACATTTTAGAGTTTAAGGATGTTGGTATTTGGATATGGTAGTTGGGAAGTTGGTTTTTAACTATTTCCCTGACATTGCTTCATAAGCTTCCTTACCTAGTGCCAATCCTATTCTTTGTAGTATTTTATGAGGATGTATGGGTTTTTTTTACTCCTTTACGCAAAAAACTGCTGAACGGCTTTTCATGAAATTTAGCACACAGGTCTGATAATGATCTGGAATAACATACCTATTATATAATGTAACATAAATTCCCAGAAAACGCACAAAAAGCCGCGGACAAAGTGCTAGTGATATCATATGCTTTGATGCATAATGGCTTTAGGCTTAATGCATATGTACAAGTCGAAGCCACTATTAGCTAAGTAACAAAAAACCACGCCTCATAATTCTTATTTGATTTTTATCTATTAAAAAATCCACATCAAAACTCTCCAAAGAAGCTTACAAGCACAAAGGAAGTAGTACTCCTATTACGAATTAAAATATACATACATTTCATCTGATATGCAGCTTTGCGTTAGATGTGCCTCATTTGAATGTGACCTAGTTTTTTTGTATTACCTATTCCCCGTAGATAATCCTTTATGTGGCACCGTGCATAATGAGTAACTTCATTTTAATACTGTAATTATTTTATTCATGTCGTTCGATAAATTATTTCACGTCATCTTTTGTCTGGTTAATGACTGTTATTTGCGAAATCAAACGCTTTTGATGCCAAAATATCAGTGGTATAACAATAGGCATGATGACAGATTTTGAAATACTGTTCTATATTGTTGGGAAATATATTATAATTACAAGTTATATCATATTTTCGCAAAAAATAAGATTTAGTATAAAATAAATACATTTCATAAATTTATAAGTTTAAAATTCTCACCAAAACGCTTCAAAGTGTCAGGGCGTGGTTGTGACGTCAGTCCTCAGGAAAACAAAAGACAATACGTCATTATTAGTATGCTTATATTCATTTGTTTTAAGAAGTGTGACGTAATTCGTGCTAATTGACACTGACTGGCGTTCAAGCTAACATGGTGGCTTGCCCTATTTTGTAGTTTTATTTTATCAAAAAGATTGTTAATCTCGCTCATAATAATACGATAAATGTGTGTTTTGTAATCCATTAATAGGGTTTCATTAAATAAATACATAATTTTAGTGATTTTTACTTACTGTCATCATGCCTATTCAATGAGGTTACAAAGAAAATAGTAGATTTTGGGTGAGGTATCTCACTCTCTCTCTCTCTCTGTCTCCCTCTCTCTCTCTCTCTATCTCTCTCTGTATTATACATACAAATGTGTGTGTGTGTGAAACCAAATTTAAGAGATTTTGATAAGCGTATTATACTCATGCTGGTTATAGTTAGTAAACATGGGATAAAGAAGAATTTTAAGAAGAAATATGTAAAATGAAAAAAATGCGGGTACTTAGACATTTCTCGAAATAGAGTAGGTAATACGTAAGTTTCCAATACGCCATTAAGTTCCGTACAGCATTCGAACTCAGTCTCTTATGTAACGGGAGACTGGTTTTAAAACCATTAAGCTTATAGTTTCCCTAGAATATACATAGAAGTATAATATACTACCCTCCAACCCATAATTACGCCCATGTTCTTCCGAGGCTTGTTAATAGATTGGGGTCAAAGAAGGGCTAAATAAGGTACATGTAATCACCCCTTTAAACCTCAAGAGGCGTTGATTCGTAGCGTTTTGGTAACGGATAGATTCTGTTCTCCGATGCGAAACAGTTGAATTATGTGTGTTTCCACTTATCTATCTTTCTAATATCTTTAAACGAGCAATTCTTGTATATATAATATAATCAGAGTCTCGGAAACGGCTTTAACGATTTTCATGAAATTTAGTATGCAGAGCTTTTTGGGGGCGATAAATCGATCTAGTTTGGATTCATTTTTAGAAAATATCGTTTTGTCCATGTTTTCAGGCAATGAAAAACTGCTACAATACTCTTCCTGACTGACTACCGTGCCCCCCAGATATTTACACGAAAATCGATTCATCTGTTGCATAAAATACGGAAATATCTTTTGTTAAAACATAAAACGAATATATCAATATACCCTTCGCAAATAAAGCGAAATGAGCCTTTTTAGTAGCATAAATGGAAGTGCATTATTCTCCGTTATCACTCCTGACCCTGATGTTTAAGCTTCAGACAAATCGTTGGACGTGACTATGTTTACGAGGCTTACTGGGACGAGACGTAAATTTCTAAGCAGTATTGTCTCTCCTTCATAGACTTATAACAGTCCTTAAGATAAATTGTTCTATCAAGTCTATTAACGTTCATGACGGGTCACCTTCGTATAATTTAATAAATCCAAGATAGTTCTTGGATATAAAGTTCAACACTCTGGCTAATCCCACAATTTAATGGTTTAAATACTATCCCATCAAAAACATAAATGTAAAGGGAGAGTCAATTTCAAAAAAAAAAGAATTGAGATCTAAATGGGTGCCAATTTCTGTGTAGAAAAGCCTAAAATTTTAGTCACAAGAACATGTAATTCAAGCTCCACATTTGACTTGGTTAGTTTTCACGTACCTACCTAGGCTATATTATATCTATGTAATTAGCTTCGTCAAATTTGTTAGGTTGATGGCTTATGACACTCTTCTCTAATTTGGTTTGTTGGTTGCTAACTAAAGAAAACTAGCCAAGTCAAATGTAAAGCTTGAATTACATGTTCTTGTGACTAAAATTTTAGGCTTTTCTACACAGAAATTGGCACCCATTTAGATCTCAATTCTTTTTTTTTTTAAATTGACTCTCCCTTTACATTTATGTTTTTGATGGGATATCATTACTTTTTGTATAGAAATTATTAGTAAGCACTAATTCATAACGTTACTGATTAATTTTAATACATGAACTGTTATAGTGCTCTTCAACTAAATCTGTAGTTAGTGCGCCGTGGTCCGAAATACGGTACCTATTATTTCATTATTTATAAGTAATGATCTTCCACTATTGTTGTCCGCTAAATATTGAAATAATAATTAATACTAAATCCCAATTATACTATCGTAATAAATACGAAAGTCGACTATACTCTTATTAGTTACGAGTGACCGCCCTCGCTTTGCTTTGTTTTTCTTATTTTTTTACACCTTGGGTTACGTTATTGGAGTTTTATTAAGGATCCCTAATTTATTGAAAATATAATATAGCCTATGTCACCCGGGGATAGTGTAGCTTTCCAACAGTGAAGGAATTTTTCAAATCGGTTTAGTAGTTTCGGAGCCTATTCAATGCAAACAAACAATCAAATCTTTCCTCTTTATACTATTAGTACAGATAAGTTGTTTATGTTCGATGACATCGTGCAACAATAAATTTTGAAACAATACTTCGAATTACTTTAAACTGGTATAATTACGGAAATAATACAAAATTTTGTGGTGTAATCTTGTAGATTAGAGAAAAATAATTTTCCACACATTAAAAATAAAACGACGTAATACACTGGAAATAACGTCTCCTGACGAACCACTGATCTTCACGTAAATGTATATGTGCTGTGCACTTCTCACAGGCACTTGGGACACTGAACATCTTCCTCCCGTTGAAAGCTTCAGAAAGTACTAAAACTGATATGTTTCACCTTGGAATCCACATAATGACCAGATGTCATCAATTTTGATCGCTACTCTTAAATTTCAGGCATTTTAAGTAAGTGTTCCTAATAGAATCAATTTTTTGAAAAATTATCATAAATTGATAAAAATTTACTACTTTCAGATTTATTCCTTTGTATTCACCCGACTACCTATCTGCATGCCAAATTTTAACTTTCTAGGTCACCTGGAAGTTGGATATAGTTTTGATCTATAGGTCAGTCAGTGTTAAATTTCTCGATTTTTGGACGTTAATATCTAAATAATCGTTTGAGATGTGTTTATGAAATTTGGAAGACGTATGTATTTCGCAAGTCTTAATAAATGAGCCAAATTTGACAGGTTTATGTTGAATAGTTTTTGAGTTATGAGGTGGTCAAAAGTGGCTCCAAATGGTTCGTGTAATATTACACACGGTGCTGCTCGTCAATTCTGTTAGCTAAGAAATTGACTTGACACGCTCCGCGTGTCTAGATAAATATTTTATTTAGATTATCAAAATTTACCAAAAACTAAGCTACTTTTGAAACGTAGGTAATGAATACGAGTATGTATTTACATATTATGTTTAATTAGTTATCTATTCTCGATCATTTACTCTTGTAGCATAGTGTGATGAGTAATTTAAGTGTGTGCATTTTTAAACACTTCTTTTTGACATAAGCAATGACATTGGTTAAACTTTTTACTTTAACATCATTGTACTAAGTAACAAATAAATATTTAAAAACGGATGACAGATGATAATTTATTGGCTTGGAACATTATACGCTCTATTCTCATTATTAACGAAGTTTAGAGTATACTACAAGTGGAAAGGCTCAGTGACACTTTGAAGGCCTCCTAACCCCCTCCGTGGCTTACTTAATGATATCTAACAATAGCAACTCAATTCAAAGTCTTAAAACTTATAATTCGAATGACTTTAAAGTTAAAAGATAAGTAAATTTAACGCGAACGATAACTTAATTCAAAGAAACGTTTTATCATGTCCTGTAGATACATTTCCATTAGCTGAGCTTTAAGATTTATTTCATTTCTATACATTGTCAAGTGAAAAATGACCATACTTCTTTCATAATGAAATCGTGCGCATTGTCTAAATTTGACTGTCTTAATTTCAGCACTTTCTTGGCATATCTACCTCTTTTTATACATACAATATCATTGATTATTGTATATTATTATTTATTCTTTCCGTAGATTATTAACTTTAACATCTATAATAAGTCTTTAAAGAGAGATATTGAGTGGAACCTGGCGTGATTTATTTTCAACATCAAAGTGAAATGTCAAGTGGAAGACCTCGCATTGTACTCGTAAGTGAGTTTGATTGACATTTATTTTATTTGTACCTCGAACAGACCTGAATATACGGCAGCTGAATTTTATTGCTTTTTTTATTAAGGTAATTGAAATCAAAGCGTTTTAATACACATATATTCATACAATATGACAATTGACAAGCCATCAAAACTCAGATAAACTTGCTTCCAATAAATGTCCCATTTCTGAGCCCAAATGTAATGTGTGTGAGCGTGTAGAGTGTAAGCGTTAGAAAAAAAAAGAAAGAAAATCGATTGAATTGCTTAGAAAGGCAGGCACCTAATTGCTTCAGGGAAGAAGTCGTTATACTTTAACGATATCTCGTTAACGGCGAAATTGATTTGACCTCCTTATTCTAGTTAGGACAAGTCAGGTCAGTTTTAATTAATAACCGTTCGATATCGGACGATCGAAGTACGGGTTAAAATCATTAGAGTCCGGTTTGACGGACCGATACTGAAGTAGTGGACCATCCAGTATGGTGGCCAATAATAATAATAATCTTAATATTGTTCATATAAAGGTTCATTTAATAAATGTATTTAAATTGACATGATGTAAATGATATGTAATAGGAACAAATCAAAGCAACAATTCATAATTGTCCCAATGCTGGGCTCGGGGTCTTAACTTAACTTAAGTAGGTAAATTTAATAAATGTATTTCAATTGACGTATGAAGTGGTTTTATTTAATGTAAGTTAATTTAATTGATTGATGTAATTTAAATTTTATTTATTTATTTTTTATTCTACTGTGTGACTACTAACATGATTATGGAATTATTACTAGAGCTAGCTTTGGAATAAAAGATGCTTCTTTCTACTAATTTAAAAAATGTGAAAGTTTGTGAGAATGTTTGCTACTTTCACGCAAAAAACTACTGAATGAATTTTCATGAAATTAAGCACATACCAAACCATGCCCCTTTATTCTGTATAAAGGGTACTTCCTGTACCGAAAAACGCGGGTGAAATCGTGGGCTGGGCGCTAGGACAGCCATAAATAGTCAAACTACTTTCTGTAACTGTGAGAAAAAAAATCTTCGATAGTTTCTTGCCGCTTCTTCTCCTGGGACCAGTCACACTAGGAATTTGTTTTAGCATTGGCTTAAACGCTTTGAAGTACTTGTAAAAAACTCTTTCTCTAATTTCATTACGAAATTAATTTTATCACGACTAACAATTAAGTTTTTTTATGTAAACTACCTACAAAAAAGTAGATAACTGAGGGTATTAGTCAAGGCAGCCCTTAGACTTCAGTTATGCCAAACGCATCACCGAATTTATTGAACCTCTGTATTTGAATCATATTAAACCTGTAACGTTCCTGATTGAAAGAACTGCAATAACAGTTTATTCTGAAAACAAAATTAAAATGTGTGCAATTCACACGTGGTAGAAGTGAAACCTTAAAAATTTTTGTTTTCAAGATAATGAGACGAATGTAAAATTTCGGGAAGATGATAATTGTAGATTTTACTACACTCCACTCCACTCCACTCAACTCCCCTACCCTTGTACAATGCTTCCTATCTCACTTTAGAATTTATGTCTGTCTCTTTTACTGGACAGTTTCGTTTCATCGAATTTCAAATCACCCCCGTACTAAAGAAGTTTTCACTTCAAAAATTGAGTGAAAAAGTTAAAAAACATTTTTCTTCATTTTTCTATATGTCTTTATGAAGTTTTTATTATATTTCATATCCATATCCTTATATTTGAAAGCTTGTAATTGGCCTTAATAAAACATAAATTTCTTCCGTAAGCTATAAGCAGTAGAAAGCTTTTATCTTCTTAAAGCTATATAATATTATCCTTATTAGAGAGCAATTATAAAACTCCTATCATATTAATAAAATAAGATCGTTATCAGAATCTGTCGTATCTTATTGAAGGCAAAGCCAATAAAAAATTGAAGCCCAACTTGATGATTAATTTTCTTTTCCATTTTTTTACATTCTGATTTTAATATTCACCAAATCAGTGTCGTCACTTTGTCAAAAAGATTAATTATTTGTGAAAAAGCATATTAGACCCTCCGAAAAACGTAATATCAGGAAGCACATTGAAATCGCCGCCATAAACGAAATGGATTGAATTAAGTGAGGGCGCGAAGCCAAGAGTGGTGTCACTGAAAGAGATTTTATATTAAAAACACAGAGGAGAGATCATGCAATACTCAGTCGGAACGAATTTGATGTAAAGTATAGACATATAGATATCAAATAACAGGCACGGATATAATCAACCACGTTTGAGAGTATTTTTGAGTTAAAAAAAAGAAATGAAGGATCTTTCCACGCTGCTCCAGTGCGGATTTGGTTAGTGGTCAATCCAAGTGGCGGAAGTTTTCACGCCGCCCTCCGCCCTAAGGCCATGTCATAGCATGGCTTAATGACTTTTATCTTACGACTAGCTGACCCGGCGAACTTCGTATCGCCTAAGAATGTAGCAAATCAGAGATCATTAAAATCGGTACAGCCGTTCTAAGCCGTTATAGTTTCCGTGTCCTCCCTCTCCCGCTCCCTCTCCCTCTCCCTCTCCCTCTCCCTCTCCCGCTCCCTCTCCCTCTCCCGCTCCCGCTCCCGCTCCCGCTCCCTCTCCCTCTCCCTCTCCCTCTCCCTCTCCCTCTCCCTCTCCCTCTCCCTCTCCCTCTCCCTCTCCCTCTCCCTCTCCCTCTCCCTCTCCCTCTCCCTCTCCCTCTCCCTCTCCCTCTCCCTCTCCCTCTCCCTCTCCCTCTCCCTCTCCCTCTCCCTCTCCCTCTCCCTCTCCCTCTCCCTCTCCCTCTCCCTCTCCCTCTCCCTCTCCCTCTCCCTCTCCCTCTCCCTCTCCCTCTCCCTCTCCCTCTCCCTCTCCCTCTCCCTCTCCCTCTCCCTCTCCCTCTCCCTCTCCCTCTCCCTCTCCCTCTCCCTCTCCCTCTCCCTCTCCCTCTCCCTCTCCCTCTCCCTCTCCCTCTCCCTCTCCCTCTCCCTCTCCCTCTCCCTCTCCCTCTCCCTCTCCCTCTCCCTCTCCCTCTCCCTCTCCCTCTCCCTCTCCCTCTCCCTCTCCCTCTCCCTCTCCCTCTCCCTCTCCCTCTCCCTCTCCCTCTCCCTCTCCCTCTCCCTCTCCCTCTCCCTCTCCCTCTCCCTCTCCCTCTCCCTCTCCCTCTCCCTCTCCCTCTCCCTCTCCCTCTCCCTCTCCCTCTCCCTCTCCCTCTCCCTCTCCCTCTCCCTCTCCCTCTCCCTCTCCCTCTCCCTCTCCCTCTCCCTCTCCCTCTCCCTCTCCCTCTCCCTCTCCCTCTCCCTCTCCCTCTCCCTCTCCCTCTCCCTCTCCCTCTCCCTCTCCCTCTCCCTCTCCCTCTCCCTCTCCCTCTCCCTCTCCCTCTCTCCCCCTCTCCCTCCCCCTTCCCCATCCCTCTCCTTCTCCTTCTCCTTCTCGCTCTCTCTCTTCCTCTCCCTCTCTCGCTCCCGCTCCCACTCCCGCTCCCACTCCACTCCCATCCCCTCCCCTCCCCTCCCCATGTTACATAATCGGGATCCGCGGAACATGCGCGAGCTGTCCGGCCGCGGGGCCGGTGATGATTGTTGCTACTCGTATAATCACGTTGTCACGTAGTTCCTTTACTACGTAATATCTTCTGAATGGGATGTCCGATTTGAGTAATTCAAAAAGTTATCTATAGGTATTGAAACAGTTTTGAATATGAAATGATTTATTTGGATAAGGATTAATGATAAATGTAAAAAGTGGTTATAGTGACATAACGACAATAGTTGGACATATACTCTCGCGAGGTTTTTTGTAGATATTGATATGTTCTATAATATTGTAGAACATTTTTTTGTTCTATCATCAATAGTTTCCGCAGCGTATGCGATGAAAGAAATTTTTAAGCAAATTTTTTCACACTTTGGTTCATGTTACTGATGTTTTAGCAAGGATCCCTATTTTTTTCTAGTAATAAATATAGCCTATGTTACTTATGAATGATGTAGCATTCTAATGGTGAAAGAATTTTGAAAATCGGTTCAGTAGTTTTTGAGTTTATTCGTTGCAAACATACAAAAATACAAAAATACAAAGCTTTCCTCTTTATAATATTAGTATAGATTACAACTGGGGTCAACGACTTAACGTGCTCTCCGAAGCATGGAAGCGCAAAAGAAATTGTCCTCAAACTACCGATCGCGCTTCGTCGATCACTTAGAATCGACACAAGCCGCTGGACTATGAGTGCGTTCACCCCTAATGAAAGTTTTTCTCAATGCCTCGGACGGACATGACAAAATTTTAAGGTGTCCGATTTTACTTCGGAATCCTAAAAACTTTATTCAAAGAATACAGCAATTATACTTTTTTCCGCTCTCAGTATAACCCTGCATCGAATGGTTCAATGCTTCAATAAGACAGCTCGTTTCCCTAACGATTTTGATTTTTTCCTGAAAATCCGTTGAATAGAATTATTGAAATGGTTCAATGAACTCTAAACGCTGTAAATTTGATAATTTATCAAATTTAAAGATCTATTGCTCTTATATTCAGTATCCATTAATCATATGGAATTTACATAAAGAGTTAATTTTCACTTGAATAATAAATGTAACTTGAATAAAAAAAAATCAATGAATAATAATAAAGATTATCCTTGTAACCTTGAATCATACTTTACTTCAGCCCTATTAGCAGTAGATATGAACGTTACCGGCCAAACCCGATTAGGTACCGTCCAAACTAGTTTGACAAAACTAGGTAGACCAAAAACTTATCTTTGTCGGGATAACTTAGATCAGCATAGGACGAACAAGTTTGGCTATGATACGGGCGCATGAATCGTATCATAGTAAAAAGTCAGTCCACGAGGAGTTAAGTTTGAAATCATGATCTAGTTTGGATAATGAAAATCTAGTTTGGACTGAATACTTTAGGTTCAACTAGATTATCGTAGTCTAAAATTGTGTAAAACCAACTCCTTACGGCTTTGATGATGGTTTGATGATTGATGCTCCGTTTCGGGGCAAACAAATATTGTTGTTAGTATAAATATCGGTATAATATACTTTTAATCATCGTAAGTTTCCTTTGTGGGAGAGAAGTAAATACCACAATAATATACGTCTTAAATTACAAACCGTAACCCATGGTGATCGCGGATTGCAAAGTAGACTACTAACTACGGATTTCTACAAACGCTTGATAATTCAATAAAAATAAAAGAAAATTCCAACCCTCTAAATGCAATCGCAATTCAAATTCAATCATCCACGTCTCTCTTTTGTTACAGAAAGGTCCCGATCCGGTCGAAACTGGTTGGATCCGGATATGACGGCAATTAAGTACCGCGAGCGGAAGACATCAGTCGCCCATTTAGACAAGACACCCGGATAATGGTGATTTATGAGCAGCACACTGAGAATTGATTTAAGGGTGTTTTCGTAAGTAGCGAAATAAACAATATTATATTTCTTTTTATTACTACCGCTGTAGCATACGCATCCACCGAAATCAGGATGGCTTTAATGCTACCCTGGGACAGACCGCTTGACGGGTCCACGATTACGATCTTTTGAGGTTCTTTGATATAGGCCACAACAGTTAGGCAAATGCACGGCACCTACCTGGTCTGCTGCGTGTACGCCTCGATGATCTTCCACCCGATGTGATGAGGTTTGTGATAGGTTTGAGAGTTGACACGGCACTGCTGATGATGGATTGATGAAAATATACGCGTTCGCGCCCGATTAAACACGATTTAGAATTTTGAACACAGAGATTGATTTTGATGCGCGCGCGCCGACAGCGTCGTTGTACCGAGTCGAATTGCTGGACGATAGTGGCGCCCTCTTCATGACAGGCGTCAAGATTGACAGGAGTGCCGGCAAGGCAGATTAAAAATAACTGTCATCCGTCACTGTTGTGGCAGGCGAAAAGTAATAAGAAATTGATATTTTACGGTAACGAAACAACCGCTCTACGCACGGCTTTGTCTGCGTTCTTCGGGATAATAAGTACTTACCCTATTTTTTAATCCAGATCATGGTCTATCTGTGTGCTAAATTTCATGAAAATCAGTTGATTAGAGTTAGTTGTTTGTAGGTTATGTAATGACGAACATGATAAATTCTAATAAACTTTAACATTTATAATATGTGTAGAATTTCACGATCGAATTTAGTATGCTCGAGTAACTAGCAGGCATGGTTCTTAAATGTACTCTAACTAATTTTTTTTTTTTTTAACTATAATTATAAATTTTATCTATGTATGTATGTTCATGTGTGTACCTTTGGCACAGAAATAAACGTGTTTCTTTCTTTCTTCTTTCTTTCTTTCTTTCAAATTTTTATTTTACACTGATATTTTGACATGGATTAATAAAGATTACATATACCACTAAATATCAGGAAAAAAAATTTGTGGGTACCTGTTGCGTATAAAATGTTTAGCCATAATAAAACATACCTTCTCTTCAGTCATTATCACCCTGTCCTCTAACAAGTTAGTGAGTTTCGGCGTTGCACTCATTAGTTTTGTTATTCTGTTCTCGAATTCTCTAACCGAGTCCATCCATCCATCCATCCATCAGCCTTTTGAGGTCCACTGCTGGACATAGGCCTCCCCTAATCTACGCCACTCAGTCCGGTCCTGAGCCTTTTGAATCCAGCGGACACCCGCTGTCTTCTTCAGGTCGTCGGTCCACCTGGTCGGGGGGCGTCCTGTGCTCCTTTTACCGAGGCGTGGTCTCCATTCGAGGACCTTTCTTCCCCAACGGTTATCGGTCCTTCGAACTATGTGGCCAGCCCATTGCCACTTCAGCCTGCTAATTCTCTGAGCTATGTCGGTCACCCTCGTTCGTCTACGGATTTCATCATTTCTGATTCGATCGCGTAGAGAAATACCGAGCATAGCTCGTTCCATAGCCCGCTGGGCGACTCTAAGCTTATGCATAAGGCCAATAGTGAAGCACCACGTCTCGGATCCGTATGTCATCACTGGCAACACACACTGCTCGAACACCTTCGACTTCAGGCACTGAGGTAACTTTTTGGACGACAAGATATGACGTAGTTTCCCGAACGCAGCCCATCCGAGTTGGATTCTACGAGTGACTTCTTTCTCGAAGTTGGACTTACCCATTTGGATCACTTGTCCCAGGTAAATGTACTCGTCTACAACTTCGAGAGCAGCGCCGTCAACAACAACCGGTACGGGTGTGACATGGACATTCGACATGATTTTCGTCTTGTCCATGTTCATCTTAAGACCCACCCGTTGTGACGCGCTGTTCAAGTCCCCGAGCATTGTACCAAGTTCCTCCAGGGATCTCGCCAGGATGACTATATCATCGGCATATCGCAGGTGTGTGATGTGTTCGCCATTGATGTTAATGCCACGTCGTTTCCACTCCATCAGCTTGAACACGTCTTCCAACGCAGCGGTGAACAGTTTTGGGGATATGACGTCCCCTTGCCTGACACCTCTCTGCAGTTGGATGGGGTTCGTTGCTGTGTTGTGTACTCTGACGGTCATGGTGGCTGATGTGTATAAACATTTCAACACCTCGATATACCGGTAGTCGATCCGGCACCGCTGAAGAGAATTTAGTACTGCCCAGGTCTCGATAGAATCAAAGGCTTTCTCATAGTCCACATAGGCAACACATAGCGGCAGATTATACTCCTCGGTCTTCTGTATAATCTGCCGCAGTGTGTGTATGTGGTCCATGGTACTGTAGCCTTTCCGGAATCCTGCTTGTTCGGGAGGCTGGAAGTCGTCAAGCCTGCGTGCAATGCGATTTGTGAGCACTCTCGAAAACAGCTTATAAACGTGGCTCAGAAGTGCAATGGGCCTGTAGTTCTTCAAAAGGGTCTTATCCCCTTTCTTAAAGAACAAAGTCACCACACTTCTGCTCCACGCTTCCGGGGTAGTCCCAGTGTTAATGACGGAATCGAACAGATTTCGGAGCGCCACTAGAAGGGGTTTCCCCCCAGCTCTTAATAGTTCGGCTGTGATTCCGTCATCTCCCGGTGCCTTGTTGTTTTTAAGCTGTTTGAGAGCCTCTCTAATCTCATACAGGCTGACGTCCGGGATATCTTCTGTGTAGTGTCGGGTTAGTTTGGCTCGCTTATCGCTCTCCTCGGGGGGAGCTGGAGCTTGAGAGGAGGCATACAACCGTCCGTAGTATCTCTCCGTCTCTCTCAGAACTTCGGGTTTCGATGACACTATGGTGCCGAGCTCGGTCTTCAACCTCGTCAGCTGACTTTGCCCAATAGACAGATCTCTGGCGAACACTTTGGAGCCTCGGTTTCGCTCAATTGTGTTTTTTACACGACTTGCGTTGTTTTTTCGCAAATCGCGTCGCCTGCACTTAGAGATCTGTTCATTGAGCCGTCTGTACTCCGCCATAGAGGTTGGAGACTGCACACATAGTTCTCGTCGGTCCCTCATTAGACCGAGGGTTTGTTCTGAGAGAACCTGAGATCTACCACTGGGGTGGGTCTTGAAGTACTTCGACCCTACCTCATGGACAGTTGTTACCATCCTGGTGTTAAACTCGTCCACTGACGTGCATGATTCTAGGCACGCAAAACGGTTTTGTAGTTCGAGCTGAAAGCTCTCGGAACCCTGGATTTGGACAGGTGTTGGGCGAAGCGTAGACTTCATCAGGCGTGACCGTTCCAGCTTGACGTCGATATTTAATGTGCCTCTTACAAGGCGGTGATCGCTTCCGGTTTTAAGCCTGCTGATCACAGAGACATCATTAAATATATGCCGTTTGTCTGCCAGAATGAAGTCTATCTCGCTTTTTGTTGAACCATCAGGGCTTATCCAGGTCCACTTGCGATGGGGCTTCTTCCTGAAGAAGGAGTTCATCATGAATAAGTCCTCCTTCTCCATGAAGTTTGCAAGCAAGTGTCCCCGGTGGTTCCGTCGTCCAAATCCGAAGGGTCCCACCTTCATCTCGTTGTCATTTCGCGTGCCTAGTCTCGCGTTAAAGTCCCCCATCACAACTGTGAAATGAGTTTTTGAGGTATGTATGGCTCTACTAATGTCCTCATACATAACCTCAACCTCATCGTCGGGGTGTGTCGAAGTCGGCGCATATACCTGTACGACCTTCAACGAATACCGTTTGGATATTCTGAGTGTAAGGTACGCTACCCTGGCCGACACACTCCCAACTTGCACTATGTTGTTGACGAGGGACTTGTGGACGAGAAACCCGACACCACCTTGGGACAGGTGTTCGCCCTCCCGGTGATAGAACAAGTTTCCGGATTTGAGTATTATCGTGTCCTCCCCCTGTCTTCGGACTTCAGATAAACCCACAATACTCCAGTTTAACTTGTCTATCTCTTCTTCCAGCTCTTTTACCTTGTCGTCGGTCCTCAGTGTCCTGGTGTTGTATGTTGCCAGGTGCAGAAGTCGTCGTTTGGATTGGTAGCCCGATCTCTGCCGGAGATTCTTAGCACCCCCTGCCCCGCCGTTACCATAGCCGCTACCGTAACTAGGAATAGCGGGGCTGCCGGGGACTGGGGGCCGAGGCTTCCTTGTGACTTTCATGCGGGGGTTTTAGCCGGTAGTCACCACGCTTGGCTAGTGCGTGTTGGTGACCGCAGGTGACCTGACCGGTTTTCGTCATACACAGAAAGATGCTGCTGCCCATCTTCTGGATTAGTCCTATTAGTCGCCTTTTACGACATCCCAGGAAGAACGGGAGTGGTGCTATTCTACTTAAGTGGGCCCGGCACCACACGGGCTCTAACCGAGTAACCCATATTAACTAAGGGTAATGTTACCACATAACTGAAGCGAGGAAACATACTTTTCATTACCTGCAATTAAAGATATTTTACTACAGATAAGTATGCCGTTACTTCACAAGGCTCAGTTACGACATAATTATCACGATTGATTTGATTTCATTTGATTGGATCACATTACAATGATTTTATTAATTAGTAAATTAAAATTTACTAATAAGTTTTAAAATCGAATAAAAATAGCTGTCACCTAATATTTCAGCTATTGTTATATTGGGGCGGCTAAGAATAATAATCCGAATTCCACACCAGATGGGTGTCGAAAGAGGCGACTAAATCCGGCCCTTTGGGTGGTAGAGTCCGGTCCCTCGGACTCCCCTTTTATTTTTAATACTTCATTAATACCATTATTACTATTATTATTTCTCTATTCTTTCTATTATTATATGTCAGCTGCCAAACGATTTGTCGTGTTCCAGCTGGGGGCTTGAGAGTCAGTTATTTCTTTCTTTTTCTTCTCTCTATCTTGGCCGGCAACGGATCAGTGATGACTTTGATGTAGCTGATGTCCATGGGTGACGATATCCAATTACCATCAGGTGGATCATCAATTCGTTTTCCGGAATTTCCATAAAAAGCTTATCTTTTATCTGTACAAACGGCGACAAGCTACTAAAGCAATATCGAAGCTACTACAACTAGTTTACTTAACAACTTTCTGTTTCCGCTCCGTGACTCGAATGCTAACGAAGTATCGAAAATCTATTCTCTGAATAACTCTCACCCAAATTAAAAAGACCTTAACCCGCCAACCCAAGGTTCTTATTCAATTAACACTTGGGGACTTAATTTTCGCGATTCGATTACTTCTAATTAATATTTGGGACCCAAAAATCTGATTATGGACCCTGTGTTTCCAAGTGAAGGGTCGATTTTGGGTTGAGTTTCGAAATTAAGTGGTTGTCTATAAGTTTAATTGGGGAAAGTAGAAATGTTGATTGAGTTGTGGTACTGGCATATTGATAAGATTAATGATGATGACGTCAGTGAATTATAAGCAGTTATTTCTCAGTATAGGAATGACCTGAATACTGTTCACAGTAATTTTTACAAATATTCATTCAATATTTTCATACGTGTATAATTCTACGTTTACAGTTAGTCGTATGTTTTCCGTCATCTACATAATTTTCATTATTGAAGAAATATGTATAAAAAGGTGATTATTTTCCGTTTATTTCTGATGTTCTTTCCATATAACAATAATTGAAAGATCAATTTCCAACACATAACATAAATTGATTTTGTTTGATTCCCCCTTAAAAAAATTGTCAGATGCCACTAAAAAAACTTGCACATATTTTGTAATTTTAGTCAAAGAGAAAGCGATGCGGAATTCCATAGTTAGTGATAATTTATGTAAAAATATATTTTTCACCAAGTTTCAAACATCTCAGATAATACTTGGGATTTTTAATGCTCTTTGCTACGCCCCTAATAGCCATAGGCTACCTAGTTTTGAACTACGTTCAAACGTGAAAGTTCTTACAACGAATAAATTTTACTTTGTTTATGAAACTCCAACTCCTTTAATAAATTTTCATTATTAATGAGTTTTGAAAGGTGAAGTTGGAAAGTTGATTTGAATAATTGCTATGTTCCTATTCATTGGTATAGTTTTCCGTATACCTGTCTTGTATTGGCTTTCGCGTATAAAATCCTACTAATAACATAAATGGAACGTTGTTTCTAAAAAACGTTCCAATCCACAATCATGTTGAAATTAAATAGATTTAGCACACAGGTATATTTTATTACGTAGGTTATGTTTATAGTATTTGCTTCACAAAAAATGGTGCTCAAAATCAATTTGGGTAATATGTAAGCAATGAGATATGTGTCCTTTTTTAAAAGTAATAACTAAAGAAAACAATAAGAGTGATCATAATAACTTAGAAGCCACTTACTTATCATCAGGTGGATCTTCAGCTTGTACGTCATCTTTTTCCTTAAAAAAATACGATGGTTCATTACCAAATAGGTAAGCTACTGCCGGACGTAAAACATTAATATGTTGGTTAATAAATTAATATTGCTATTTACAATACAATAATTACATCACACTCAAACATTTGGGTACACTGCAATTCATTCCACAATAGTCTACTCGATAAGTTCAAAATGGTTGAAATTAGAGATACTGCTCTTAAAAATACGTGCGATAGCTCATTCTGTTCGGAATGATGTCTAGAAAAATGTTTCGGAAGCGTTTACCAGCACGTAAAAAATTGCAAAAGTTATTGACAAAATAAAGTTGAAAAAAAAAAGTATTTTGTTTTTGGTAATCACTTCGAAACTATTAATATTTAAGAAATTTTAAAACAAGATTCTTAAAGTAGAGGAAATTTCCAAACAATGACTCGCGACTCTCGGAACTCTATCTCCATTATTTATAACTTTAATTTAACGCTGAAAATGGGTCTCCACGCTGCATTTTTAGGTTGCGCGTGCGGCGTCAAAACCGAGTTCGTCACACTCAATAATTTTTTACGGTATTAATTATTAATTTAAAAAAATAAAAAAAATATGGTGTATTTGAAACACTTCAAAGAATTTGCTCCCGTAGGAAATTTTGCTTAAAGTTAATTTTTCAACAAGTTAGACGATTGTTAATTAACTAAATTTTCTCGAACTTCCATTTTCATTGTACATTAAAAAAAATGTTTAAGTAATTGTCCAATAAATATTTTGCTTCGTGGAGCCCTTCTTATATACATGCTTAACGAGATCACGTCATAAAAGTTTAAAAAGTTTTAATACTTTGTGTATAATAATTTTATAAGTTGAACAAAAAATGAAAAATCCAAATAATATTATTGAAAATATTTTTTTCTCAATTTATTATTACATAATCGTTTTGGCATTCATAAAAGACATTTAATGACTTGAAAAAAAAAATTCCCTCATTTTTTTATAATTTTTTTTTTATAAACAAATAGACTATTTCAATGCTTTCAAGAAAAAATTTCTTAATATCTTATTCTTTACAAAACATTATGATTTTTGAAAAAAAATTTTTTTTCTTAATAATGATATTTAATTGTTTATAATTGTTTTTTAATATTTCTATTGTTTGAATAATTAGTTAATAATTTTTTTTTCTTAAAAATTATAATTAACCATCTTTAATAGAAATGTAAAAAAATATTTTTTTTATCAACAATTTCATTGTTTTTTAACTTAACAATTTTTTATAAACAAATTCTCAACTTTTTTATATATTTTTTCTGAAACACCTAAAAATAAAAAAAACAACGATGTATAACAAAGTACAGATAAAAATATTTTTCAATTTTTTAATTTCGATTCGATAAAAAAACGAAAAAATTGTTTGTTCAACTTATAAAATTATTATACACAAAGTATTAAAACTTTTTAAACTTTTATGACGTGATCTCGTTAAGCATGTATATAAGAAGGGCTCCACGAAGCGAAAAATTTATAGGACAATTACTTAAACATTTTTTTTAATGTACAATGAAAATGGAAGTTCGAGAAAATTTAGTTAATTAACAATCGTCTAACTTGTTGAAAAATTAACTTTAAGCAAAATTTCCTATGGGAGCAAATTCTTTGAAGTGTTTCGAATACACCATATTTTTTTTATTTTTTTAAATTAATAATTAATACCTTAAAAAATTATTGAGTGTGACGAACTCGGTTTTGACGCCGCACGCGCAACCTAAAAATGCAGCGTGGAGACCCATTTTCAGCGTTAAATTAAAGTTATAAATAACGGAGATAGAGTTCCGAGAGTCGCGAGTCATTGTTTGGAAATTTCCTCTACTTTAAGAATCTTGTTTTAAAATTTCTTAAATATTAATAGTTTCGAAGTGATTACCAAAAACAAAATACTTTTTTTTTTCAACTTTATTTTGTCAATAACTTTTGCAATTTTTTACGTGCTGGTAAACGCTTCCGAAACATTTTTCTAGACATCATTCCGAACAGAATGAGCTATCGCACGTATTTTTAAGAGCAGTATCTCTAATTTCAACCATTTTGAACTTATCGAGTAGACTACAAATGCTTACTCGGTCCGCGGTTAACTTAAAATTTAAAAAACGCCCAATAGTTTTATTTACACCAAACATAGCTAAGAACACTCTTGATCAAGTCACCTTTCAAACAAAACAAACTAGATCAAAATCGGTTCATCCGTTTGCTACGCTGCGGCAGACAGACATACAGATCCACAGACACACAGATACACAGACAAAAAGACACGGCAAACTTATAACACCCCTATTATTTCTTCGTGGATTAGTAAATTGATATTTCATATATAAACAACAAAATGTTTTGTTGTTGTTGGCATAAAACGGCTTACTCAGCCTCCCGAAATTCCCGAACAATAAATTTCAATTCCCACCTAAGTGCGAGGCATCAATGTAAATAACTCGCAATGTCCTACACAAAGGACAATGAACAACGCTATGAAGACGTTTCAACCCATCGCACAGTCTGAATCCACCGCTATCGCCGTACAATCAAAGAGACAAGCGAGTATAATGTACGTTATATTGACTCGACAGTGAAGCAATTTATTTTTAACAGTTCTTTCACCCCGATTTGTAAACATTGAATTTGGTGAAACGTGTTTGTTTGATAGTTTTTCGCTGAAATGTTTTATAATAAAACAATATAATTTTATACGTATTATAGTTTAAAACACTACATTTCATATGCTTATGGCTTCATCATAGGTGTCCACTAAGACCTCAGAAGCAAGACAAATGAAACGATCCAAAACTCGACGCAAAAGCAACGCAACCCTCATTTGTTTTATTTCAACCTTTACTACTTTATCTCCATCATCAGTCCAGCTCTATGATATTATTATCATATTGCATTGTAATCCAATGGAAATTTCAGCTCAATCCATTTCCAAGATATACGTCAAAAACTAGTAAGAGTTGATAGCCAACACCAGGACATTTGAAGTAGTGCTTACCTAGACTTAGAGGTGGAAATATCAATAATTCTTGACAAAAAATAACTGACTTCAAAATTAGAGATAACTCAAAAACTACTTGTCAGATTTTGCTCAAATTTAAGTGGAACCACATGAAAAGCTTTTAATTAAAAAAAATCATCAAAATCGAAAGTTCTGAGGTAACAAACATAAAAAAGTATAGTCGAATTGAATACCTTCTCCTTTTTTGAAGTCGGTTAAAAAATTCATTCTTAGTCTTACGCCACATAATAGGAATTGATCAAATTTCAAGTTTCTAGTTTGTGCTCTGAGATAATAATAGATCAATCAGCCTAGCCAGGTCAACCATGCGTTAAAAATATAAATATTATTATTTCTCTGAAATTGTACGAGTAAAAATCGAAAATACTTGGGCAGCAAAACTTTGCAATAATATAGCGAAGTCCAAATTCCAAATCAACTTAACTATTTTTTTAAACATTTGAGTTTGTTTTCCTTAGACGTTTCTTAGAAGAGGTTGTGATATCTTATACTTTAGAGAAGAAGAAGAATTTATTTTTATGTCCATTATATTCTAAGGGCACATCATAGGCAAATCAAAGTTATTCTAGAATAACTGTTACATAACTTTAATCATAATAAAAAGTGCTCGTCTCCTATAGACTCAATTTGGCGGAGGCTGGGAATAACTAATAACATTGAAATATTATTCTCTTTTACCTTGTTTACTCAAGGCATACGTAAAAGCTTTATTAGATACGAGTACATCTTGTTAGATTTGTTTTACAAACTTGGTTACTGAGGGTGCTAAAGTAAAATAAACTCTCACACACTCACGCTTTCACGTGATGATATACCTACATATGTAGGTTGACGAACCATGTGGCATAGTGGTTAAAATGCCGGAACACCGCGCCAAGGGTTTGGAATTCTGTTCTCGGTCTGGGTATATGTTTTCTTGTCTGTGTGTATTGTCGACACAGGGAATCCTACTGTGGGGCCATAACTATGTAGCGCTATTTATTAACTATCTTCATGGATTTTTTATATCGGTCAGGGATCGTGGACATTCGTCCTGTTTGAGCGTGAGCGTGAGCATGTGAGCTGGATGACCGCGGCGAGCTTTGCTCGGTATTTTAGAATTGCTTAACAACGCCATCTACTGCAGTAGTTCTGTGTCGTTATAGCAATTAGTTGCTCCCAATAATAATGTACGTAGTATTATTACACGCCAATAACTGATTTCAGAAAGCAACAGTTTTTCATTGCCTGAAAACACGGATAAAACTACATTTTCTAAAAATGAATCCTAGCTAGATCTATCTATCTAAATATATCGTTTAAAGGTATTAGATGGCAGACGGGGACATAATGGCAGAACGTACAATTAAGACTAAGAAAACTAACAAGTGAACTGTGAAAGAATATTTAAGAATAATTGGGATAAAAATTAAGTGAAAAGGTAACCCCAAGTAATTGTACATTATATCACAGAATACACTAGGTATAGTAATTATACTGAAATTATAAACATGTGTTCAGTAAGTATATGGAATTTTACTACACAAGTTATCATAAAGCGATGTAAATATTACATTATACTCCCATTATTACTGGTTCTCTGATATCAGCCAAAAAATATTTTTAAAAGAACAATAAAAATCCAATCTAAGAATGAAAAAGGCATCCGAACAAACCTCTATGTAAGGATAAAAAATTGGCTCCTGAAAACATGGAAAAAATCTCCAAATAAAATTAATATGTGAGATCAATCCAAACAGTGTTCTAATATAAGATAAGTGGTTTTCATCTTAAAATAACGCGCAATATTTCATGATTTATTTACATGCTTCACACATAATCCAGAACCGATAAATCAAATAAATTCATAACTCATCGTAAATCTTCGCAAAGTATGACTCGCACGTGGGCAGGGGAATCAAAATGGGCGTCACCTTTACGACCGGTCCTGATGTTACGATGTAATCTTACACTTGAGGCAAGTCGTAAAAGCAACAACATATGCTTATGATTTTACGAGATGAACTCCTTGCAGAATTTATTTGGGTTTTGTAAGTGTGCGTTCACGGGTCCTGCGTGTGTTAAATATAATTTGTAACTGTCAAGAAGTTTTCAACGTCATAATCATTACGCCATGATCATTATCTGTGGAATTGGGTAGAAATTTTAGTGTATTAAGATTACAAGAGTAGGCCACATCCACATGCTTGCATGTTTTTGAAATACGCTTATTAAAAATCAAATATTTTTACAATACACGCATAAAAACTAAGAAAGTGCATTGCATTGCGCATGCTTGTATGCTACTAATAACTTGTACATGTAATATGGTTTTCTTTGATATAACAAAACATTGCCCAAAAACTTAGGCTAGATTTAAAAACAAATTGACGTTTCAAAAACATTTCAGTGACCTAAAAACAAGTACTATTAATTCCTCAGTCAGAAATCGTACCCTTGCATACTGATTTTAAAACTCAAAGCGAGAGCTCACTTGGACATATTTTTCGTAGTCGTGTCGCGTTACATACAAGTACGTGTTCTACATTTATAATCCTTGGCGATGTTCGCGCGAATGCTTTTACAGTGCAGTAACATAATTATTATATTGCCTAACGAACTCTTTGATTTATCTATACTATAGTTAGACTATGTTTAGTTGTAGACAAGTCAAAAAAGACTGCAAAACGAAAGGCTTTCCCGGATTACTGGCAGTATTCAAGGATTAGCGGTAGGTAAGGGTTTCGAATTCCACACGGTATTTATACTATCTTCAGATAAATAAACAAAGCGTGTAAAAAAGGAAGATAACTCACCGTCTTGAATTAAGTGAAGCCACAAAATTATGCTACTTTCGTGTATTTACGCAACCACGCACGCAGGTACGTAGAAACTACGTAACGTATGTACGTACGTGTAAGCTATATTTTCCAGTATATCCCGGACTGTCGTGCTTGACTTACACGAAAAAATTTTTGGTGCAAAAACAATACAACATCGAGTAATTATTAAGTATTACAAACTATTCCTAACATTTTAGGGTGAATAACTGAAACTTGGCAACGCGAACGCTTCATTTAAGCTCTTAAACTAACTTCAAAATTGGTTACACTATTTTGTTAAGAATGCTTTATTGACATTTATTTATTTACTTGAGATATTCGGTAAACAAGCAAGAAATCATTTCAAATACATTACAACCAATAAAATTAATACTGTTTCTTACCACAATCAGCGTTCATCTAAAATTATATCTAATGAGCTCCTGAATTTACCTCACGTCTTTACTTTGAAATAAACCACGTTAAGATGCAGTCTGAGTGTAAACTCTAATTAGTTGCTGCTTTTAACGTCTATCTTAAGGATTGGAGAATACTGGGAAATCTTGAGAAATCTAATGAAAGTAGAAAATGTAGCTGGAATTCGGTTCACAAAACCTCTCAGAAGATTAGTTTCCATTCTGAATTGGTTACTTACTTTTTCTTTAAGTCCAAGATTTATATTTTAGTAACGGGCTTTTAAGACCTTCGCCTCATATTTTTAAAAAGCAGAAAATGGTTAATGATTATAACAGGTGTTAAGCTTGTAAATAGTTTCACAGGTTCATATTTTATGGTTTCAAGAATTGGCTATCCTAGTTCAATGTATTAAATATAGATACTTGCTGACTCGGCAAACGTTGTTCTGCCAAAAAATTTCTGGATAGGGACACCCTGATCACCTATGAAATATATACATAATATGAAATAAGACAAAAAACCACAATATGACAATGATAAAACACATTAACCTGTCTCATAAATGTGTACGACTGGGAATTGCGAGCGATTCTCCTTGAGCAGGTTCACTATCAAAACAATTCTCCTATCTGCAAACGCATGCCAACCAGTTCAAATAGATATTTTAACAATGAGACGTTTTATACTTTAAATTACAACGCAGCAAAAATGTACTTAATTCCAACCAGTACACAGTTGAATAATTCTTAATGACAACACGCGTTTCAACCAATAAAATAATGAGATAAAAGCAAACCCCACTAATGGGTAGTGTCATTAGCGGCAGAGTGATTAGAAACGTGCGTGTTAGGCATCGTAAGTCAAGGAGATCAGATGTGGACGGAAGATGTAGGAAATGTGCAAGAAAATGCTTTTGTTAAGGCTACTACATGTTTTAAATGCTATCGAAATAACCGACTGTGTGTTCTTATTAACCGACTTCAAAAAAAGAAGGAGCTTATTGATTCGATTTTTTTTTTGTATAGTTGTTACCTCAGATTTTTTTTATAATGAAACAGAAATGAATTCTGATAAATATGGGACCAATCTGAAAGCTTTTCCTAATGATGGAATCCATGAGAAATATAGGAAACCCTTCAAATTTTAAAGGTATACATTACACAAAGAGATACACTTTGTTCTCCCACTGCCCTAAGGTTGACTGGCAGAGAATGCTTTTAGCATTAAGTCCGCCTTTTGTTCCATTACTTGTGTAAGGTTCAATAAAGAATAAATAAATAAATACACACGTTTTTCATATTTTTTTTATTCGACGATTGTTTTGCTTACGTCGGTTCACTATTTTTATGTATTTAGGAAAATTTTGATAGTAATAGGTTTTTTTAACAAGATTATAAATGAACTTCAACCCTGTAAGGTGTTACTGATGTTCATGACCGATTGTAACTACTTTACCATCAAGTAAGATCGTCTCCCTGTTTGTGGGCTATGGACATACATACAAAAATATAAAGGAGATATTAAAGATCAGAACTCAAACTTTATTTTAATGCTTTTGGAAGTCTTCCGTAGGGTCATAGGTATAGCACAAAAATATAATCACTATCGTCTCCTGAGGATTGTGACCTGGTCAATTCTCGAACATTCGAGAAACTTCTAGCTGAATCATAATGTGACTTGCATTTCCTGTTTCAGAGAGCGAAACTATCAAATTCAGTTTAGTTTGAAGAAAAAGTGATTTTAGATATCATACACAATTTAATATCAGATGACTTATTCATGCTTTTGACTTATGCAATCCAATTAGATTCATTCATTTAATTTAGAGTTTTACAAATTAACCCTAGAGAGAAAACCTTATTCCAATCTACCCCCTTAGCATGAGTAAAATTTACTCCAATGAAAAAAGTTAAAGAAACACTTAATAAATCAGTCAAACATTATTTTAGTAATTAACTAAAACAGATTATTATTCATACATTAAATTGCAATAACATAGTAAATATAATATTTGCTTTTAAATAAAACAAATCTCTGTAAATAAACATTGACTTCAGTAATAACTATACTCATAAAAAATGGTGCGATGAAACTTAAAATCCTAAAATATTTAGACATTATATAAAACAGAGTTATTAAGTTTAGTGAGTTTGGCCTACGAAAAAAAAATAGAGTTTTTTAAACGCAGAAAATAAATAAAGGATTATATCTTAGCTTAGGTGACTTTGTAGAATTTAAAGCTAAGTGAGCTAACATTACCCTTGAGTGCATTTCTACTCTGTATTGCGTAAAATACAATCAGTCGACGTACAGTCTCAGAGGACGCTACGATCGGGTAAGTCACGGACATTCGAGAAATATCTGAACGAATCACGACTATTAGTGACTTATCTTACGTGAAATGTAACCGAATTCTCCAAGGTAATAGTGATATTTCGTGTGATAGGCTGCGGTTTCCGTCGCCGCGCAATATTGTATAAATAAAACCAGGTTCCATCAACACCACCTGGATTCCTGACATTTGTCTTTAGCTGTGAATTCACTAAACTAGATTTATAGAATGAACATCCTACGTCGGTGGCTTCACTGTGCTATCAGTGATCCTTCAAGAAGCTAGTCCATCTAAAATAGTACTTTTCGTATTTATTGAGTGGAAACAGCTATCATAAATCGAACCATCACATACTTCGTTATTTATTTGTGGAGATGTTTCTCACCTAGTCTTAAAAGTTCTCTGTCATCCTGAAATTCTAATATTAACATCAAATAATCCATTGTCACTGCTTGCTTGCTTGTTTGCTTGCGTTAATTTGAGGAAAACCTAACTACTAAAATATATGATGTCATATAGATTAAAGCCTTCCTTGATAAATGGACTATTAACAAAAAAAAGAATTTGCAACTCGAAACAGTAGTTCATGAGATTAGCGAGTTCAACCAAACAAACAAACCCTTCAGCTTTATACGAGTAATATTAGTATAGATTTAGAACCTACTTTCAAAAGTTATTTGTTTGTTCAAGTTAGTAAGCAAAACCAGTATGAAAAACGCTAATCGATCGAACTGGATCTTTCTCATCGGCTAAGCAACGAATCGCTTGTAGCTGAACCACGTCTTTATCATCGGCATAGAAAAGCAATAGTTAATGACTTTAGTTTCTTCATGTAAGTAAGTGACTTAGAAGTTTCGGCAGAGATTGGATGACCTGATTGAGTTACCGTATAAGATTATTGCGAAAGTAATAAAAAGTTACGCGATCAGTGATGAAATTAAGTCTGTAAAGATCTGTAGTTTTATAGCTGGAGAGCTATTGAACCATTTGACTATCCCACTTCCCACAAAGCTAGAATTTTTTTAAATGATATTTTATTATCAGCCAATTAAGAAAGTACCGTTCTGGCAGGCATCTCGCGGGTGCGTCATGGCCCATTAAAATTTTGAAAATGCAAAAAATATTTTTTTTTTATCCCACTCCCACAAGGCTACAATTTTAATATGTTGTAATTTACATATGTTTAAGTGTAAAAAAAAATTGCCAGAACATTTTGAGGGTTGCAAGTATGTGCCAGAACAGAGCAAAGTTGTCTTCGGGATTACAATTCTATCTTCCTATGTATAATTTCAGGCTCTAGTCTGATTTGATATCATTCAAATGTATAAGGCAATTGATGGTTCTCACAGATAGTACATATTGATGGAAATAAATTTCAGTACTGCCATAGAAAAAATAATAATTTTCATACAAATGTATCCTTCTATGCATAAATTCAAGCACTAGCCTGCTTTTGATGCCATTTAAATGTACAGAACTATTGTTGGATCTTACAGATCGTACACTTTGGTGGAAATAAATTTCAGTATTGTCATACAAAAAATAATAATTTTCATACAAATGTATCATTCTATGCATAATTTCAAGCTCTAGCCTGCTTTTGATGTCATTTAAATGTATGGCACTATTCTTGGATCTTACAGATAGTACACTTTAGTGGAAAGAAATTTCGGTATTGCCATACAAAAAATAATAATTTTCATACAAATGTATCCTTCTATGCATAATTTCAAGCTCTAGCCTGCTTTTGATGTCATTTAAATGTATGGCATTATTCTTGGATCTTACAGATAGTACACTTTGGTGGAAAGAAATTTCGGTATTGCCATACAAAAAATAATAATTTTCATACAAATGTATCCTTCTATGCATAATTTCAAGCTCTAGCCTGCTTTTGATGTCATTTAAATGTATAGGACTATCGTTGGATCTTACAGATCGTACACTTTGGTGGAAAAAAAATTCGGTATTGCCATACAAAATATAATAATTTTCATACAAATGTATCCTTCTATGCATAATTTCAAGCTCTAGCCTGCTTTTGATGTCATTTAAATGTACATAACTATTGTTGGATCTTACACATCGTACATTTTGGTGGAAATAAATTTCAGTATTGCCATACAAAAAAAATAATTTTCATACAAATGTATCCTTCTATGCATAATTTCAAGCCCTAGCCTGCTTTCGATGTCATTTAAATGTATAGGACTATTGTTGGATCATACAGATAGTACACTTTGGTGGAAATAAATTTCAGTATATCCATACAAAAAATTATAATTTTCATACAAATGTATCCTTCTATGCATAATTTCAAGCTCTAGCCTACTTTTGATGTCATTTAAATGTTCAGGACTATCGTTGGATCTCACAGATTGTACACTTTGGTGGAAAAAAAACAGTGTTACCCTACAAAAATTTTTTTTTTCATGAGGCAAAATCAGCGAGTTCGATTCCTGGCTAATAATATTGATTTTTCAAAAATCTAATTATGCCGTTTTGGTTTTCGTCAAAATCAGCCCTGAGACTCCTTTGACCACTTTTCGCTATTCCTCATAGTTTTGAATTTGTCCATCCACGCTCACTTGAAAAATTCACCCTGTATACTCTTCTGGCAGATACTTGCAACCGCTAGAATGTTCTGGCTGTTTACACATATTTTTTAAACAATTGAAAGAATGTTCCCTGAAAATTTCAGCCTTGTGCGAGTAGGTTATGAATTCCTCTCCCGATGACAACTTTGCTCTGTTCTGGCACACACTTGCAACCCTCAAAATGTTCTGGCAATTTTTTTTTACACTTAAAAATATGTAAATTACAACATATTAAAATTGTAGCCTTGTGGGAGTGGGATAAAAAAAATATTTTTTGCATTTTCAAAAATTTAAGGGATGATGACGCAACCGCGAGATGCCTGCCAGAACGGTACTTTCTTAATTGACTGATAATAAAATATCATTTAATAAATTTCTAGCTTTGTGGGAAGTGGGATAGTCAAATGGTTCAATAGCTCTAGGGCTATTACCCCTACCTTCTACAAAGGAAATACAATTATATAATATTTCAATAGATACAATAATTTCATTTAATGAATACAGTCAAGTTAACTAAATGTTAAATAAGTTTAGGTGTAAATGTTTAAATAATGTCCAACTCACGTTAATTGTAAAGTGATTTCAGGCAGCCTAAATTTTAATATTTTCCAACGACGCTCTCATGCCGTAATTTAATTACGTCATGTTGGAACAACACTCATGACGACACGAGTACCTATTGTTTGCATGAGGAGCTCAAGTCCAAAAGAGCTTTCAGGCAATTTAATTTGTATATTTGAATATAACATGGATTTCGTGTTAATATTTATGTATTTAAATGTTCCTATATTTTGATTTTACTGTTGTATTTTTGGAATCATTAGATGCCATTGATAAGATATATCATCATCACCATCATTACCGGCATCGTCATCATCATTATTATCGCAACTCATAACTCTCCCACTGCTGGGCTAGGGTCTCTTCTCACCTGTGTTTCTCACAATGCGAAGGGTACCAGTCCATAGTCCATCAAGCAGAAATGAATGAATGGGAATGGGAAGAAAATAACAATTACTAAATTAATAGTTGGAAGAATAAATTTCAAGAATTATTGTCACTGAAAATTTAATGTCAGGGAGGAAACAAGTGATCTCAGTGGAAAAATCCGTTAGCTACGGAAACTCGAGGAAACTACTATCAAGTAAAAAAACCTAAAATAAAAGAGATCTGTCAGTAACAAATTGATGTTATCCAAGTAAAAGAAATAATTATAAAATTAACATGAGGTCTGTCCGTTTAAAAATGTTGTTATCAAAGTAGAAGAAAAAAAATTTGGGAATAGTAACTTTGTTATATTATTAACAACTCTGTATATTTTTTTTACAGAATCAACAGATATTTAATTTAATAAACGAGCACTAAAATTGATATACGTAGGTATAGATGTTGATGAATCAGCACGCGAAAAATATCTTCCTGTTTATATTTTATCAATTTTAAGATCGATTCTAGTAGTCAAATAACGTATTAACCTACACAATCTTTAACTTTCTATTATAATGCGAGCCTAAACCCTTAATGCGGCCGATAAATAATGTATGTGAGGTACTCAGTGAACGGGGCAGTTGGGCATCCGCCAGCTTTGCTATTGACAGGTCGATTTTCTTACTTCATGGAGCAAGGCTCAATAATACGAATAACTGAAAGAGTAATATTCTTGAAAATATATTAAGAATTACTTTATGTTGAATAATCAGTTTGATTTAAATCCTGCCTTGCAACAGAAACATGCACTACAGTCAATAACTGAGAATCGACACAAGCCTCTAGAGCTAGTAGACTCTATGAACGCTAGCTATCTCGGTGATGTCCATTTACCACTTTCAACTTACAATTTCTATCGGATCGTCGGGAATTTGTTAATGTTCTATTATAATTTATAATTATGTAAATACTATGAGTTTATAATTATGCTATGTTATGAAAATGAGAAAATAAAATGCTTATTTATTTATTATCTATCGGGTCGTTTGTTCGTTTATCTGCTAGTGTCGTAAAATAGTGAAGTTTCCCATCTTACACTGATCCAATAAAATTCATGTCATGGAGACTTCTCGAGCTATCGTTTTGCTGTGAACATGACCCTAGGTCAAAATATCGGCATTAAATCACAATAAAATAAATGAATGGCAGAAGAACAGTAAAATCTGTTCTTTTAAAGATTTATGTTAAATTTATTTGGTAATTTTTATAATTCGTTATGGCCACTTATATCAACGATTATTGTTTATTAAAATTTTTGTGAAGGTTGGGTTACAGACGCTTTTCTCTATGAAGTCGCTAACGATACCCTAATGGACCCTCGCTTTATTAATTAAAAAGAGAGACTGACACTGTTTTTGCTCGGCTATTTCATTAATATCATGAAAATGTCCAAGCTTAGTCCGAAGACGGTATGAAAGGAGTTCCTTAGATAAAAGATAATGCAGTCCCTAATGAGGGTAGTTAGTAGAAAAAGTGACAGGTCTTATCTCTAATGGTGTGCACGCATTATCTTTATTAAGACTAAGCTTTGGATAAATTGCATCAGATAATGAAGGTATACGTACACCGATGATTATAATCATCATTATTTAAACACGTAAAAATAGAGGAGATAATAATATATGAAAATGAGAACTACAATCACTAACTGATTACGAATTACTGATAAACGCTCACTTACTCATAACGCCGCACTAAGATTGCCCTGACTATGTCCGGCCCCTAATGGAACTGGAACTCTTTGCCACGCAAGTATGTTTAATACTTACTCAACTAGGCTACGAGGTCGTGAAACAGATAAATTATTCTTAAAACCTTTTTAATACGAATAATCACCACATGAGCAGATATGTCACGTGGTGTTATGTGGTGACGTCGTCCATGGGAATCAATTTCACCAAAAGGCATCATCGACACATTCTTGTCCATCAGAACACAAATAGAGTATCTAAATTAATAAAACTTTGTATTCCTTCCATCCTTTCTATTTCGTATCTATCAATTTTCATCTTCTCACTCAAGTCTAAAATATTTTGACAACAATATACACAGATCAACTTAAGAAACCACTTAAATAAATTTCGTTCAGATTCTGAGATTGTCATTTGGCATAATCCAGCAATAAATAATCCTTATAATAATGTTATTACAAAATTTTCTAAGGCCGTTATGACGTTAACCTGACGAATTTTGGAGCTCAGATAATAATGGCCCTGAGGGGGAGATTTCGAATTTGATCCACGATTAGTTATTTGGCGTCAATCCCCTAACGGTCCATGATAAGAATGATTCTTTCCTTTTCCTTTATTTTTAATCGATGACAAAAAAGCGTGACGTCGACTTTATTCACATGAGTTAATTCACACTGTCTTAAGTCTACTTTAAGTGTACTTTATTCACCTATACACCCAGGTGATTTAAATCTACTGGCCGCAGTATACTAAATCGGTAGACCTAAATTCACCTAGGTGATTAAGGCAAGCTATACACGAGCCTACTGCCGAGGTGTATTAGTAAACTTAATTCACCTTATTAAAAAAATATTTAAGTGTAATATCGACTCTTTCTTATACGATATTATAGGAGGTTTGTACCTTCTTCAAATAAATAAAAATCTGCATAAAAATGACTAGAGATGAAAAATGAAGTCGAGTAAGCGCGAAGTTGAGTAAACTACTTATACCAAGACATTATTTACGATCAGTGGTATCTGATGTCTTTTAAAGTTAAATATCAAAGAATTACAATTAAGGAATGATTCATGTAATAAATGGACTTTCGAATATTTCCAATCCATCCGAATCTAGCAAACATAACCTATTGAACATGACTTACAGAAATGACCGCACACATCGAAAATTACGTGTTAAATAGATACGACGAACACGACACAACCATTACTAAGGCCAACATGACACATCGAACATGCCAAAACGTGACTAAAAAGACACGACGAACACAACACCTCAAAACCTCGAACATGCCCATCCGACATGGCCCCAAGAAATCCAAGAAGTTTTAGACGCAGCAGTTTACTCATCACTTGCTACGTGCCAAAATACACTCCGGCGAATCTGCCAGGGTTCTTGTAACGAAACTTATTGGATTTGAAACTATATTCTGAATAAATTAAATTCTGGAGCTCGAGTATTGCAAGATATCAAAATATTCTAGGAAGAGGAAACTATTTGCTAGCAAACAAAACATTTGCTTGCACTTTTGCTACAGAAATCAATATTGAAGTTCCGGCAATATCTTGCGGTAAAATATCTGGTAAATAAACTTTAAGAGGTAAAAGGTTTGAAAATAGAATTAATTTAATTCTAGCCATATTTTGTGGCTAAGTATAAGTACCCATGGGCGTAGCCAGGGGGGGGGGGGGTTCGGGGGTTCAACCCCCGAAAAGTTAAGGACTGACATTTTTATGTGCTAATAAACCCTTAAAAAAAATTTTTTTAGACGTCATTCTGAATCGAATGAGCTATATTTTTAGGAGCTTTAATTCTATTAAACACGTTTTTGAATTTTTTGACTAAACTAATAATAGATGTCACTATATACGTCGTGAGAAAAAATAAAGTCTCAATTTTCTTTAGGGTTATTTTATGTATTTTAGTCGTTGTATTTTCTTGAACACCCCCCTCCCCCCGAAACTTGAACCCCCCCCGAAACTAAAACCTGGCTACGCCCATGGTATAACCAGTATAAAGTATATAAAACACACATAAAAAATGCAGTCAAATTGAGAACTTTTTTTTTAGTCAGTTAAAAAGATTAAGATTAACATTAATTGGCAGCGAAAATAAATAAAAAAATCAGCTTCTAATAACTAGATGCGTCGAATAATAATGAAGCATTTTTCGTGACTAGTTTCTTTCAGTTTTTGAGTGGTCTATTCTTTCTGCCTTGAGCTGTTGGAAAACTTTAATCGTGACGGCTTGTTAACGGCTCACTTCAGAACCTTTCAAGTTACCTACCAATTAACTTTAATTGGTATGTACTTATACAAACTATAAGTACCGATTTATAATCAGCAATCATGTTTTTAACCGACTTCAAAAAAGGGGGAGGTATTCAATTCGGCTGTATTTTTTATGTTTGTTACCTCAGAACTTTCCACTGGGTGAACTGATTTTGATGATTATTTTTTTAAACGAAAACTGTGCTTGTCATGCCACTTAAAATTTTGAGTAGTTTTTGAGTTATTTTGAAGTCGGTTATTTTTTGTCAACAATTATTAGACTAGTCTTTGGACGAGTTTTGTTAAACAATCATGTTACTACTTTTTATTGATATTGAATATAATTTCAAAATTAGTTAAAAAAAACACATAGTAAAAAGGATTCTTAAGTTATTTCGATTTTGTGACTGCCTTTTTTTAAATAATAAATTATTGTAATTTGAGAATTTTAAAAAAGACATTGTATAATTGTTTACAAAATGAAATTTTTTAAGAACTGATTTTTAAAGAACCGTCCAAGTGTGTTTCAGGCCAAACGCAATGTGGGGTTCCGTAGTTCATCGACTATTACCCGTTAACTACTTAACCTAACCTAGCCTAGCCGTGACAGTTTTCCTTTTAAAATCATCACTATATGTATACAACTGCCGCGAATATTTTCACATGTCCTACAACTACCATTTAGCTGGCACGGGGGGAGGGATATTTGGGCTGAATCGAAAAATTATCTTTATAAATTGCGGCGTTATGAATATGTTTAAAACCACAATTCATAATAAAGAATTAGAAAAGGTAGCAAAAAATCTTCGCTTCAATTAAGATTCATAGCTAGGAAAAAGTTAACAATCCCTAGTTTAGTCTCCTAATTTAAAACGAAATTTGCTACATCAGCTTTGCGACAATTGCGAAGGAGAAAGGTAAGTGCTTCACTCTGTTCGAAGCGTTTTGTTTGAAGCGACAAACAATATAATTAGCTTCACTGCACAAAAAATACAATGTGCTTCGACAATAATGTGCATGCAATTACTTTACAAATCATGCAATAACTTCTTGAAGCGCGCATAGCTTTTGCATGTGTCGATTCTAATATGTATTTAATTACATAAAAATATATTATAAAAAAATCAACCATAAGAATTGAAGTTAAGATAACCCTATTTTTAGTTACCTTTCTCACCTGTGAATTGTCCGTCTAACCAATTTAGCAGGGATCACAAGACAAGCACCAGCTTTCGAATATAAAAAGAATTATCAAAATCGATACACCCAGTAAAAAGTTATGAGGTAACACACATAAAAAGCGGTCAAATTGAGAACCTCTTCCTTTTTTTGAAGTCCGTTAAAACATCATTGGTTAAAAATACAAAGTTGCCCGCCATCGCTGAGACACGATCATAACGTATTTTCCATTTAGCTCTCGTCAGTGCAGCGAACAAAAAATGGTTTAGTTTTTATACCCCTTTTGAAACTTTGTACTAACATTTACGATTTTCTGTCCGCATTTACATACCGTACGTGCATTAAATTTTATATGCGTTACGCTATTGTTTGGACTTGAATTTTCCGACACTTTTGTACAAGTGTGAAATATTATCATCACACGTTGTTCACAATTCATTTTATGGTTATTTTATTTGTACATTTAAATACCTTAACGATTTAGTTATTTTTTTATGGAAACAGCCGGCAAACGAGCTGACGATCCACCGACTGATGGTAAGAGACTATCGTCGCCCATGGACATCAGCAACACCAAAGGCATCACCGATGAAGAAAGAACTAGCTCTCAAGCCAAACTACTATTACTTTGTTACTATACTATTACTGGTTAACCCCCGACAAAAAATAGGGGTGGTATAAGTTTGACGTGGAGTATCTGTGTGGCTGTGTATCTGTATGTCTGTCTGTGGCATCGTAGCACCCGAACGGATGAACCGACTTTGATCTAGTTTTTTTTTTGAAAGGTGACATAATCGAGAGTGTTCTTAGCTATGTTTAGTGTTAATAAGACTGTAGGGGTTTTTTTTAATTTCAATTTAAGATTATTTTATTTTAAAGTCCTTTACAGGCAGATACAGTCATTGATCTGGTGAATCCTGAGTGAGAAAATTATGGAGTACTCCACATATTATGAGAGGCGATCCAAGCTTATAAATGAGACAGTTTTGGAGTGCGACAATGAAGTATGACTGATATTGTGATATCTCCGTCTTCTAAATATTCCGAGTATGTATATTCGGAATACTTTCCATTATCTGAACCAAACAAACTGAAACTTAGCAGAGAGAAGCGAAAATATGTCATAAATAACCAATTAGATGACGGTCTTTCCACGGTATATCTCCTTTTCACCTACGTCTACGCTTCTACGAAAGAATAACACACTTCTACTCTAAGTAGAATTTTTAGCTATTCATAAACATCCCTATTGCCGTCTTTTCCTGCCTGCTCCTATCTCTTTGAGGGACACCAACCCGGAAAACAAACAAACACAAATTCCCTTACTCGATATCTTAATACCCGCGGCTACTAAGACACGCAATTAAGACATCACTAACAAAGGATCTGAGAAGTAACCGATCTGTCAAACAAATAACTGCTCGGACCGGAAATGAAACTCTGGACCTTTGTGCGAGTGACACTATTCTAAGGTCGTCTGTAGTTAGTGACGTTGGTCTATTATGTTGTCTACAGGGTGAAGATCATAGATGTAGTACGTAGTAGAATTTACGTTTCTCTGAGGTTATTTTAAAAGAAAGTTACAAAATTTAACAAGCCAGCATTTTTAAATCATGACAGTTGGGTTTGTTTACGAAAATGCATCTGTCAGCTGGGCTTCCATCCATGACAGAGGATCGGTCAGCTGAACCTATCATTTGGAGGCCGAACTTTAATAGTTGATTGATATTATATTATCTAATTTGCCTTTTAAATACTAACAATGTGTCTATAAAAACTGTGTTATTCTTTGTTGATAATTGTTATTAAAATAGATTCATTTTGCTGAATCAGTGAGTTATACCAGCTTATTTACAAGAAGAACGTACCCTGCCCTGGGCTGAAAGCTTTACTTTCTTACGTTGTTCTCGAGATCTTAATTTCGTTAACATAAACAAAGGAAGCTTATTTGTTTAAATGTAACAAAAGATTAGGCAATCCAACAGACAATTAGAATTTAATTCGGCCATTTTTCTGTTCGTTAATTAAGACTATAGATTTAGTTGAGAACTTGCCTGTAAATAATTGTAGGCGTAATTGCTGTAGGGATCGTAGATAACACTTAAATGTATACAGGGTGTAGTCGTTATGTTCAGTGGGTACGCTAATGAGATCATAAAATGTTTTGATTTAGTTTGACTTCATATTGTGATTTTATCCAAAGAGGGTAGTTTCTATGCACGCTGTTCCATACACCCGTAAAAATTATATACTCACACCTTTTTATAAAATGCATAGATGAAGATTTGTATGGGGACTCAATACCTTCTAGTGAAAAAACTTTCCTATTTTGCCAATAAAACCTTATAGATACCAGATAAGCATGATTCAGACACGAGATATATCTATAACGAGATACATAGAGAGTAAACCTTTTGTCCAATGTTAAATGACCGTAGTAACCAATACATGTTTTACGTGTATCTATCAGTCTTCACGCCACGAGGTGAGATAAATTGCGGACCATCAGTTTCTCCAACGCTGACGTAGCGATAATGCGATGTATTCACTGCGAGTAAATTTTTCTTCTTTCTTGGCCGGCAATAAATCGGTGATGCCTTTGGTATTGCTAGCGTCTATGGACGACGGTGATCACTTAGCATTAGTTGTCACTTGAGATAGTTTGGTCTCTTATCTTGAAACTTTATTGGATGTAGACTTTGACTATGATACTAAATACTCTGTTTATGCTACATTTATTATTTCAGCGCTTCTGACAGTCAACTTTATTTGTCAATTTTAATAATGCCAAATATCATGATCCGATGTACGCTGTTTTCAAAAACCCATAAAAACACAGACATGTATACCTAGTACCTATATCTACCTATATATGTATGTCTGTGGATAAACCCCAACAAAATACGAAAAATCTATAAGAAATTAGGGTGGATGAATAGTTGAAAGACACACGAAAACAGATTTTAAATTAAAAACTACTAAGCATTAATAAAATATAAAACGAATCTAAATTACAATGAAAAAAAAATATCATTTGCAAACAAATTGAAATGAATGTCACGTTCCGTGACAACAAAACTCAATCCGCATGTTTTATATGTCACAACCATCACAACAGTCCGAATAAAAGCTTTCGCTACAGTGTTGGAATTTTCATTGAATATTTTGCGATTTACACTTTTATTTTATTTCTAAGTAATTTTCCGTTACTTTGAATCACAATAGCCCTGATTATCGTTCCACATTTATGTACATGTACCTTATGTCAATTCTTAATAATCCATCTGTGACTTACTTTCAATACATCATAAATCTCTACATAAAGCATGTATTATGGTGACACGTTTTTTTAGGAAGGACGATCTTTTTAAAGCTTTTAAAGCTACATAGTATTTAGCCTAGTTGGTAGCGACCCTACCTGCGAAGCAAGGGGTCCCAGTTTCGATTCCTGGCTGGGGCAGATATTTATGTGACAGATAAATATTTGTACTCGGGTCATGGGTGTTATTGCGATGTGTTATATGTGTCATCCATGCCACCCTCGACACAGGTAAAAAAAACCTACTTCAGGGGTGTGAGCGTGTAAGCGTTTATCGTTTGTTATATTATTTTTATTGCTATAATTATCTTTCTGTGAAGCTATTTATTTATTTATTTATTTATTTATACCATCCAATGATGGTATCTTAGATGGTTAGATGAGTAGCTGATGTCCTAGTAAAACAACCATTTCAACATTTCCAACTTACAATCACACGGCTACTTGGCTAGTCGGCTGGTTTGTGGTTTATTTATGCAGAAACAAAAAAAATATATTTTTTTCACACATACAACGTCTCGAGTCTTTTATAATTGTGGTTGATTAAAAATATTGCAATATTCAGGCTTTTTATTGTATTACAATTACCATAAACTGTAATTGACTTTCAACTTTGGGAATAGAGCGCAAGGTCCATATCTGTAAAAGAAAAAATAAATAATTATAGTAAAAAAATAATTTACATTAAATCAGTATTATATTATTATTGATAGAACAAGAGCAATATTATTACTATCAAAGGAATTCAAAGGTGTTACCAGAGATAAGTGTTTTGCTCTGTGGAAATGAGTTCAAGGTATTTATAGCTCACTAATAAAGATCTATTATTGTCTTAATTATGAGAGCATTAGAAGTTAACACTTTTGTTTCGGGTAAGAAAATTATTTAAATAGAACAGCCGTAATACATTTGTGATGCTGTTAATTTTTAGGGTTCCGTAGCCAAATGGCAAAAAACGGAACCCTTATGGATTCGTCATGTCTGTCTGTCTGTCTGTCTATCTGTCCGTCCGTATGTCACAGCCACTTTTCTCCGAAACTATAAGAACTATACTGTTAAAACTTGGTAAGTAGATGTATTCTGTAAACCACGTTAAGATTTTTACACAAAAATATAAAAAAAAACAATAAATTTTGGAGTTCCCCATACATAGAACTGAAACTCGAAAATTTTTTTTTCATCAAACCCATACGTGTGGGGTTATCTATGGATAGGTCTTCAAAAATGATATTGAGGTTTCTTATATTATTTTTTTCTAAACTGAATAGTTTGCGCGAGAGACACTTCCAAAGTGGTAAAATGTGTGTCCCCCCCCCCCCCTGTAACTTCTAAAATAAGAGAATGATAAAACTAAAAAAATATATGATGTACATTACCATGCAAACTTCCAACGAAAATTGATTTGAACGAGATATAGTAAGTAGTTTTTTTTAATACGTCATAAATCGTAAACCGCAAAAAACATCGATCAAAGTTACAACGAACTACAAAAACTTTTATATTATGTTACTTGCTGCTACGGAACCCTTCATGGGCGAGTCCGACTCGCACTTGGCCGCTTTTTTTTTCTTTTTAATTACGATTATGATTATACTCGTATTTTGGCAGTACCTTTGAATATAAACCCAGTCCTTCTTTTTCTTTTTACTGTTTGCACAATTCAATCTGCAAGGGCTAACATAGGTAAGATTGTCAGTAGCGCAAACAGGTACATATACCCTGGGACACTTTTTACAGCCGAGGTATTCCAAAACAGGGAAATAATCTTTAGTACGTGATATTATTGTTGTAATCATTGCTATTGCAACTAAGGCAGCTGAAACAAACAATTTGGAATGTGTACGTTGAAATAGCAGGTGTAAATAATGTGTTTATGTGTTTTGTCTTCATTTTGTGTTTTTTTGATATTTTACGCATTTCGTGAGCAGTGACGGATTAAGACTACTTGATGCCCTAAGCAATCCACGCCTGTGGGCCCCCTATCCGTATGTCAACGTGGTTTTTTATGCTTTTTTGTGCTTCTTATGGTGCCCCCCTAGACGTGATGCCCTAGGTAATTGCTTAATTTGATTAAGGGTTAATCCGTCACTGTTCGTGAGTAATATGCGGGTTCCAATAACACACGTGTGACTGACACAGAGGGTTCTCATCAACATTGCCGGCTATATATTGGTGACGAATATGAGATCACGAAATAAAACCCTAAAATGGACGAAAATTGACGGAATTTAATTGACCGACCAGTGCCTCCGAAACAGGGAACGCTTTAGCCGCGTCAGTTGTAACAGGGTAGTAATACCTATAGAAGTTGGCTTGAACAAAAAGATGGAGCACTGTACAAAAAAAAATATTTATATTCTCAGAAAAGGCCTGCTGAATCGTTACTGATCACTTAAACTAAATAATTATCTACTTAAAAATAATGTTAACTTACCGACGAAAAACATTTTCCTTACAAGCGACTCATGTAGATAATTCATAATTAAAGAACAATAGTTGAAGGTTGATACAGATAGGATAACTCTATGGCATCAATGTGTCCTGTGTAAAGTGATGTAAGTGATATATTGTTTTTTGTATTAGGTAGTAGGTACTTCATTAAATTAGAAAACAGAAAAAAATATATAATTTTGTCCTCTTTCACGTTTGTGATTTGCGGTTTGTCTATTTTGATGCAGTTTTAATTAATGTATTGTACTTTTTTATTTCATCCGGTTCCCAGTCTGTTAATTTTATGAATCCCAAACATTAATACGAATGTGGGTATCTGCCACTAAGTGCTTGTTCACACTGAACTCGCGGGCGCGGTCGCGAAATATCAAATATATGAGCTACTATGAAAGTGTTCACACCAAAACGCGCGCGCGGTGTATGTAGCGTTTACCGCGACCGCGCCCGCGCCCGCGCCCGCGAGTTCAGTGTGAACACTCACTAAGGCATAGGTTTGTGTTTTCCTAAGCGAATGAGCTCTTTAATATTATATTAACGAGGTCGTCAATATTATAATTAGTGTTTTTAAACATGGAAATTATGTATAAATAGGAAATGTGAGAATTTGCACTTACATAAGTATGTAGAATAAGCAAAGATAATCAATTTTATTGCCAAGAAATTGATCAATTTATTGATCATTACAGCAATTTCACAGACGATTTGATTACTTTTTGCAATTTAATTTCGTAAAAATAGGAGGTATTGTGTTGATTCAACTGGCAATACAAGGCTGTGCCAGGCGCTGTTATGATATTGTACTTACTTCAAGTTAAATGCTACAGCGATTTTCATTACGCCGTCTATTTTTAACCCCCGACGCAAAACTAGGGGTGTTTTAACTGTAACATGTCTGTGTGTGTGTGGCATCGTAGCTCCTAAACGTATGGAACAATTATGATGCGGTTTTTTTGGTTGATAGCTGACGTGATCGAGAGAGATGTAACATAGCTAATGTTTAGTGTAAATAAAACGATTGAGTGTTTTTTAAATTTAAATTTATTACTTATTTATTTTGGATTACCAACATAAGATACAGCGTTAACATTTCTGAAACATTATTTTTTCTTATAACAGCAATCAACTGTTCTTACTATAACAGGTAATCACAGCATGCTTTGTGAGATTACTTCTTTATCTATTAACATTGGGATATTTAAAGTATCGTTCAATAGATATTCAAATAATTTGTCAGATTTAACTTATTCGTAAAATTATTTCACAATGTGCAATGTGTGTGCTGTTTGACGTGTATGACAAACAAATTATACGTTGATGATGTTTGTGTCTCTTCTTTTATGCTCTTGTTTGATGAAAATCTGAAGTTCGATGGACAAATTTGTCATTCAACTAATGGTAAGCGGTCATTTAATTGACATAAAATCGATATAGTCAACGCTTTGCCGGCCAAGAAAGAAAAGAAATTCTTCTCTTTCTAAAAGAAAAAACTCCAGAGACAAACTAATAATTCGTATAAATTGTGAGATGATGAAAATAAGATGAGATGATGATCGAATGAAGCGTTTAGCCAGACGCTTTTAATGACAAATGCTGACTGCCACAATATTCGTAACGCCAAAGGCATCACTGACATGTCTCGGCCATATTAAACCAGGAAATACAGGGTTTTTTTGAGGTTGTGCACAAATTTTACCAAATGATTCTATAGCATTTACTAAACATATCTTATACAGGTGTGCATTATAAAGCTTAGTTTTTAAGTTATTGGTAATTCCATTTAATATGGGTGTACATTGTAAAAGGGTCTTTATTTGTGCTATGTTGCCGCTCAGTACGGTCATAATCATTCAAACTATACTTGTTTCATTTTAAATGTCATGTCGTTATTGGCTTGACTTGTCAATAAAGGCCCATTTAGACGGAGAGCTTCTCGTCTCGAAGAAACCACGATCGAATTAATAAAAAAATCTTTCTTACATTTACACCTCTCGCTATTTGACGACAATTTCCTCGCAATGGAATATTGATTGTAAACTTAACTCCAATGACAAACCTCGCACTCAAAACGTTTTCAACCGTCTTGTATGATACACGTTTGAATTTGAAAAATATAAGTCGAATACAAGTCGAGATTGTCGTAAGTAATCTTACGTATAATGTGTACCTAAATAGACGTAGGAAATTATTGCCTTGGTCGATAAGTTACGAATGTCATATGAGATAATCGTAGGTGAGAATTTAGATCTTTCCTGTATGTAAACATTTAATACGATAATGTTATGGCGATTATTACTAGTGATAGTAGTGTACGATAGATACTAGAAAGTCTCCGTCTAAATGGGCCTTAAAGTAAACAAACATGGTAAAACTTTTTGAACTCGTATTATTACCTTTTTGGTTTTCAAAAGATCACTGGCCGCACAGAACGAAGTCGATGAGAAATAATTATTGTTAACGTCAAGAAAAGTTTACTCATGTCAAAGTTTCATATCAATCATAATGCGACGTTGCCAGCTTGCGTAAAGAGATTACACATTAGGCAATTTATGTTCAAGTATTTAGTTTGTATGAAAATGAAAAATAAAAAAAAAATAAAAATTTCAATAATGAATCCATAACAAAAGATGACCAATTTAACGGCAGAATATCAGGCCGAAGTTTGTGCACAACGTCAGGAACACGGTGTATATTTAATGAATCGTTTAATAGCGAGTCTTTGAAATGTATCTTATTTTACATTATACAATATTGCAGGACAGTTCAATGCTTTTCGGAGTAATAACTACCCTATGTTCTTTTTCAGATTATGGTCTTACTGTTTGATAAACATAAAAATCTGTTTAGTAGTTTTAAAGTGAAAGAGTAACAACAACATCCATTCAAATTTTAACATCTATAAATGAGTACACTGACCGACCTTTATAAACAAAATAAAATTATAAATTCATCAGGCCATTATCATATCCGCTATTCGTTCGCACCTTCCACCATATCAGTCAAAATCTTCGCGTGAGTTTCAGTATCGCATTTATCAGCTGCCAAATGATTTATTGCACAACAGAATATTACTTCACTTCACGATTTAAATTTTACGAGTCGGAAGTGCCGAAAATTGAGATTTTATATGCAGTTGTTTTCAGATTTCCAACTTTTCCGAGTTAGGTCACTGTTGCACTGAACACAATTTTTTATGAATGTTTATGAATGTTCATGATACTAAAGGCAATGAAGCGTTGCTTTAAAATAAATCAGAAAACCAAATATATCTTTGACAATGCAAAAACAACACAAATATCGAAATATTTCACAACTACTTAGATGCCGCATATGCGGTATCCGGTAAGCCGCATATGCGGCTTCGCCCGCGGATGTGTGAATTTACAAACATTTAAACGTCCAAATCTGAGGTCCAAATCATCCCACAGGCAACCAAAATAGTAACCAAACATCCAAACATCTTCACAAAATGACATGTCACCATTCAAGAAATAACGTGGTAATTTTTTTTGCAATAAAAAAGCAAAATATGATTTTGGCTAAATTAATTTTATATCCAAACATCCAGTTATTTTACGATTAGTTATTTCGTCTGACAGGTAAGAATTTATTTTGCCAGATTTCGTAAACCTTTATTTTTATCAATGATTAAAGAAAAATAATAATAAAAAATACTCAATGGTAATTACAAGTAGGTATTTGATGTTGTAATTACGGTGACGAAAAGTGTCATTGCATAATCCAAATAAATGATTTTGCGTCAGTAAAACGTCTCGCTATCGCATTGCGGTATAACAAGTCCTTTACATATAATACTTTACGTTCCACAGTGCTCAAGTGAAAAATATGTTGCCTTGTGTATTTGTAGCATAAAAAGAATTAAATTTTAACCATTGAATAAAAAATACTGAAGAATTAACCAGATATGTTCATAAAAGAACTGTGTTGTGGGTTTTATTTTTTTGATAAATGGCTAGCTTTTTATGCGAAAATTCTGATGTGGCAGGTCAAACTGACTATTTAATTGACATGGCGACTAGACTAACTGAACTTAGTAACTAAACTAAACATGTACTATTATATCTTGTATGACTAAACTCAGTTTTTAACCAATTTTGTACTTAAATTATGTTAGTAAACCAATCTTCTGAAACAATCTAAGCTATAAGTTGTTAAGTATATCTCTAAAACTATGTAAACTATGTCACAGGCGTCGTAGAGCACTACAAATTAGGTTACAGACTGATCATTGGCTTACGGACTTACCGTGTCATCTAACTAGGAGATTAAATTATCTTACATGTTCAGGAGATAAGCTGAAATTGAGCTTAATAACGTACGGCCAAGATTAACTTTAGAAGGTTGAGTATAATATCGTACATGCAAAATATTGAAAGCGATATAATCAAATAATTACAAACATGACTTAAAGTACATTTAAATGTCATCTGGGCTAGGATTCAAACCCAGGGCTTGGGTATTTAAAAATTAACAATTGAATCTTAAACCAATCAAATCTAATTGGATCTTAGATGTATTGTTGTGTTGCAAACAAAAAAACTTCATGTATGGTTTACAGGTCTGTTTTCTACAAGATACACATGTCAATTAAAAAAAAATCCCGTCTATACATTTCTCAAATGTGGGCAGTCTGTGTTATAAGATTAATAAGAAATAACCATACACAATAGCACTACATAGCCACTCACTGGCATTCCCTGTGTCGTGGGTGCCATGGACAACACACAAACATAATAAACACACTCACACACCCAGAACAGAAATTCAAACTCATCATTCAAATTTCCGCCACGATAGGAATCGAACCCAGTACCCTTGGCACGGCGCGGCGATCCGGCATGGTAACCATGGCGCCATACGGCTCGTCAAAGATATGCTTCTCGAAGCGAATCGAGATAAGTTACTAGTATGTAAAACCAGGTCATGCGGTTAATCAGTACGTAGTCAAAGAAACACGTATAATTAGGCCTAAGACCTGCCGTCCTAGTTAGCCAACCGTTTGTTAAAATAGCCATTTCTGTCTCGCTTCACAACATCTAAGACCGTAGAGACTATATCTTTTGAGAATGTGTTAGATCTGTTACGCTTGTACGCACGATTAGTTTCAAAGCTTTGAGGATATGCAATAAGGCTATAACATACCTACTTGTTATCTCAGCCACTGATCAAAGACGAAGTTCACATATAATAGATTTAGCTGGAATTTCATGTGTACCTACTTATTTAAGTTAGGAAGGATTTTTAGTAGAGGGCTCAATTGACACCATTCTGTGCTCAACTGAACAACGTATGAAGCTAAGACGCTAAGTACCTCCTGAGGTCATTGGACTCTCTACCACGTAGTTTTACCTCGACCATTGCTATAAAACACCCTCTTTCTTCTTTTTTTCTTCTTAGATCGAGTGCGAATTGTCAATTCATTTATTACATTATGGCTTTGTCCGTGCTTTCCGAGAATTCGAGATGTTTTTTCCCGTACGGGACGGGACTTGAAGTTTGGGAAACATCGTTTCATAGAAAATGTATACGATAGTGCATACGCAGCGGAATCCCGTACGGGACGGGAACGGGGCACGTACATATATTTATGACCCGTCCCTGTCACATACGGGATAAAAACACGTTACGTATGCATCGACCTGTATTATCTGTATTCTGTATACTAGACAATATAACTCATCAACGCCTAGCCAAAACCCATTATAGCTAGAAAGCTAAAATTTCGCACATAAGTTCCTTTTATAGACGAGTAACCGGAATTATTTTAAGTACTCAGAGGGTAGGAAATAATGAGTATTAAACATTTTCACTTTGCAGTTGTCTCAATTATTTCCTCGAATTGGAAAACTATTTTCAATATTTTTGAAAGTAGAATATACATTTTTTATTTGTCATGTAAGTTTTTTTTAATTATAAGTTAATGCTTGACATACCTCCCTGATGGCAAGGGGCGATGTGTTTTGGATGGTAAATGTACTTACTTAGTAAGTATGTATAAAGAAGCCTGTTCTCTGTTCGATTATATCGTAGTAATCATTGAAATAGGGAATAAAGAGAATTTACATTTTTTGTTTTTAAGTTCCCTTAATTTGGTAATAAATTTCAAAATCCATGTAATGTAAGCGATACTCAGTCACTAATCTCTGTGTGACAATTTTTTTTATGACATCGATTTAAGTAGCTGATTTCTGTCAATTTGGGCATGCTGAATACGAATATATAAATAAACTAGCTGACCAGGCAAATGTTGTTCTGCCAAAAAAATTTTAGGGGTAGGGAGATGAAAAATAGATGTCCGATTCTCCACCCTAGCCGATATGCACGCAAAGATTCACGAAAATCGGTCGAGCCGTTTCGGAGGAGTTCAACTTCAAAAAAGCGTGACACGAGAATTTTACATATTAGAGGTAGATAAAACCCTAAAAATCTATTCAACAACCAGTAATAGTATAAAAACTAAAATATATACACAGTTTTATAGTGTCAATGTAGATACTGAAGAAAAAAAGAAAAGGCACTTCGGTAATGCCGACAGAAATGAAAACTTGCATATTTACGTGTGTATTTTTTGAATCGTCAGGAAGTATTTTATTTTGCAGGAAATACTTTTGAATTAAGTGTTTTTTTATTAAAAAAATTTTTAGCGAATGGCTGCCAACGCCTCATTAAGTAGGTATATGTAAATATATTGCACCCTTAGGGCCCTCGCCGACGACGACTTTTTGTAGCGATGCTGTCGCGCGTTTCATGAACGCGCAACAGCATCGCTACTAACGCTTGTTAGTCGCATTTGCAACGCGCTACAGAAGCGATGCCAACGCGCTAATAACGCGCTACAACATCGCGACTCTATCGATGCAACGCGCGACCGTGTCGGACGACATCGGTATCTTGCAACTGTAGTGATCGCAGGGTGCCGTTACTGAATCGCGTTTGCATCGCGACAGAAGCGCGCTTGTATCGCGTTTGTATCGCGACTGAATCTGGGCCCGTGGGCGAGGGCACACAGCTAGCGACCGCTTCGCCACTGTATCGATGCGGACGCGCGACAGCATCGCTACTGCATCGCTACAAAAAGTCGTCGTCGGCGAGGGCCCTTAGTGAAAAAAAGCATAAGCCGTGTTACTTTGAATTTTAGTTTCTAATATGATTGGAAAGAGGGACAAAAGCTGCATATGCTCCATTTTTTTTTTTCAAATTTTTATCATTATTCTTGACGGTTTTGTGCAAGAAATAGTAATTTTCTTCTTTGACTTCTTATTGATATTTTAACAGTGTTTTTGCTCTCTTGTAAAATTGCAATTTTGGACTGATGGTGCGATATAGCTATATACAATGTAAATTTAAATAACTATAGTTCTGTGCTTCTCTCAGAGATGGCGCCACAGGTAGGTAGGTGTCGTGTCTATTAAAATCTGACATGTCGCGAGACGCGAACTGTGTATGGTTTCATCCTACCTCAAAAATGCCTCATTGCGCCTAAAGAAGTTTTCACTTAAAAAATTGGGATTCAAATTGGACTGGAATTGGTGCTGTAACCATAAGGAGTTAAAGGAGGATAAGGAGTTCCCTCGGCTGGAGACAAACCTGGATGTAGTGTAAGGTCAGGCTTGTCACAAAAATGCGTTGTTATTACAACAAAAGCAGTATATAAAATTTCACATCCTCAGTACGTTTAGTTTTATTTAGTTTTTAGTTACCCTTGCGTCATTTGATGAAATTTTTCCACTTATGTGGAAGTAGGTCTAATTAGGCTTGCAAAATTTGACCCAAACAAACAAATAATAAACAATAACAACAACAAATTATAAGCTAATTAATAATAACCGTTTAAAAAGAAGTTTTAACAAAATTCATAGTGTATCAACCATCGAAGGGGACACCCGGGTTTGAACCGGGGACCTCTCGATCTGCAGTCGAATGCTCTACCACTGAGCTATATCCCCTATGATAATTGCAGTCAATTCGTTTAACGTATGATCCAATACAATTACAATGTTTTGTAGATTTATGACTGGCTTTTGGTTTAAATAAACTAAAATTGCAACAATCAATTAATGTTATTGTAAAAAATTAATTTATAGACCAGTGCCGATAATTTTTAAAAATAGTTGTCGTTTCATTGCATTTTCTGAGAACATTTACCATCGTAGTGTATTTTTTTTATATACCATCAGAAAGTAGAGATTTTAACGAATAAAAAGCGAATTCCGAATGTAAATTAGGGTGCTTTATAAAATAAATATTTGAAATCAAAAAAATTACAGTATATTTGGGATAAACAAAGGTAAGTTTCACCAAATTTCGTGAACATATATATTTTTTTTGTAAAAGATAAAAATAAAAAACTCAAAACTTGGTTTTTTGAATTTTTCGCATAAATGAGTAAAAAGTGTAGATAGAAAAGTTCTAAATCTCTTTATTACCTACAACTTTGCTATTTAACTTTTGTAGTTTTGCCGGAAATCGAGATAAACCGTTTTTACCCTTAAACCTCCCTCCCCCCACTTCCTGAATGTTTTTGATATATTCTCTTCCTTTTGAAATGGGTTTCATCCTACTATTTTTGAAGTGAAAATTTCTTTAGTACGGGGTGACTTGAAATTTTATGAAATGAAACTGTCCAGTGGAGACTAGAGATGAGTGTAGACTGACTTGAGTTGAGTTGAGTTGAGTTGATTGGAGTGGAGTGGAGTGGAGTGGAGTAGAGTAGTAAAACCTACAATTATCATCTTCCCGAAATTTTACATTCGTCTCATTATCTTGAAAACAAAATATTTGTAGGTTTCACTTCTAACACGTGTCAATTGCACACAGTTTAATTTTTTTTTTTTTTCACTTTTTACCGTTTTCAAAGGCTCGGCACTGGTCTATTAAGCGAAAAATGAAATACTTAGAGAAAGTTTTTTGAATGAAAGTAAAGTGAAATTCTTTACTTTTACATATTTTGACTATGTTTATACATATTTGTATTGAACAATGAACAAAATAAAATGATTCGCCCCCGGGTGGGCTCGAACCACCAACCTTTCGGTTAACAGCCGAACGCGCTAGCCAATTGCGCCACGGAGGCGTTGCGAAACGTTCATAAATTATATCACAAAACTAGCTGACCGGGCAAACGTTGTTCTGCCAAAAATTGAGGGGTAGGGGGATGAAAAATAGATGTTGTCCGATTCTCCACCCTAGGCGATATGCACGCAAAGATTCACGAAAATCGGTTGAGCCGTTTCGGAGGAGTTCAACTTCAAAAAAGCGGGACACGAAAATTTTAATATTAGATTTCTTGTAAGACGTCTCATTTCAAAGTGATGATTAATTTTAATTCCATAAATGAAATAAGACAACGTAAAAGTTTCAAATCAATTAAAGGTGAACATGTTTAGTCAACTGTATTTTGAATTTGAATACAAAAATACTAGTAGATACTATATACTTGTACAAAGTACATAATATTATATTATGAACAAAAATAATCCAGGTTTAAGTATGTAAAAGAAAAATGAGCCATATGTTATGAAAGAAAATTACAATAATAAATAATAAATTAACTTTTCCTTCTGTGTACTCTAAAATCCTCTTGGCTTGTTAGCCAACAGTAATCTGCTAACATTTTGTGATTCCGTCTTCCTTGATAACGCTCTTCTATCCGTTTAATATCTTGATGAAAGCGTTCACCCTGTTCCTCACTCACCATTTCAAGATGAAAAAATTCGAAATGGGAATGTAAAAAATGTATTTTTAAACAATTTTGTACATCATCTATCATTGAAACTCTTGCTTGAGATTAATGATAAATAGGTATAGGTATTTCCCTCAAACAATAAAATCTAGATGGTTTATGCATTTACGACGCTCACTTTTCTCCATGGCTATTAAACCCGGTCCCTCAAACCTACAATCGTATCAGGCAATTTGGTTTAAAATAATTGAATAAATAATGCAATCAACGTAATATTTTATATTATGTATGTTAGAAAAATTATGTCACACAGTGATGAAATGAGCCATATGCATTACTAACAAATGATTACTAGCAAACACTTAAAATGAAAATATGAATGTAATTTATTATTCCTTTATCATTTGATTATTATGGGCTGTAACAACACGATAATAAACATTCAAATTACATCAATGATGTATACGAACATTAGTCAAATTCAAATTCTCCACCTGGCACTGAAATAAAAACGTTTGTTTATGCTTTTAAAGGCTGTTTCATAAAATTTTGTCGAAAGCCAAATTTACCGTCTTATTTAGATTAAATCTTAATATATATAAATTACGTGTCACGTTGTTTGTCCGCGATGGACTCCTAAACTACATAACCGATTTTAATCAAATTTGTACACCATGTGCAGTTTGATCCAACTTGAAAGATAGGATAGCTCACATCTCAAAATTAAAAAAAACTTTTGACAGAACGAAGTCTGTCCTGGCAGCTAGTCCATTATATGATTCACTAAACGAATGGTAGGAAATCCAATTAATAATTTTAAAGGAAGCAATTTTATGAGCAACAACGGTATTGTATTGTCTAGTACAAGGAAAATCGATCAAAATGGATTCTTGAGAAAACAAATGACTGATCAAATGTTTCACTTTCATTGTTCATGTAATTTTTACTTTTTTATTAGTGGTCATAAACAGTCAGGGAAAGTTATCAAACTTTGTTGAAGTAGTCAGTATAAGAAGGCTGAGCATTTTGTCGTAAACCATGTATTTACCAACAATTTTTCTTACTGATTTTGTCCATTTTTCATGGTTGAAATGGAAAAAATCAGTAAGAAAAATTATATAATTATATCAGTTACTTCAAACATCACCATTACAGATTAAAAAATAGGTAGGATTTCCATTATTAATGACTCTCCGTCACTATGACTGAACATGTATAAGGGTAAGGCAGTTTAAATAAAAATATTATATTTACTAAGTAATGTCGATGAAAGCAGAAGTAAATAGTTAAAATCACATAACACTTTTTTGGTGTTGAAAGGTAATGTCCTTCATCAAAATAAGCGCTTTAAGGTCGATTTCAAAAGTTAGTGTACTTTAGCAGTAGCAACAGTTTGAAACAACACCATCATGTACATGAAAGTTAATAAAACAAAAGATTATCTAGTTTTCTCCTTACCCATCACCCACACGCCATGTGGTTCACGAGATTCTACATACCACATATATGTGAGATGATATATGTGACGCAATTCAAACCCGCGGCCGTTTTGTTCCAGCAATATTGCGTACGAAATAAGAAAGTGAGGAATAAGTGTAAGAAAAAGCCGTTCCAGTTTTATACGAGTATTATTATTGATGGCTTATGTTCTTGGAGAATACTGTTTTTGGGGTCCAGATGAAAAAACTAAGCCTTAAAGGATTTTTAATGGCCCACTAGAGGGCAGAGGTCTCTAATATTTGATGATGTCTGGAATGGAGAGGTTTGGTTACGTGAGATATGAATGAATACTGAACAAATATTTATTTAAGGTTTACGACTCAAATAAAATCAAAAAATAAGATGTGTGCAATTCACACGTGGTAGAAGTGAAACCTTCTAAAATTTTGTTTTCAAGATAATGAGCCGAATGTAAAATTTCGAATTTAAACACTCAACTCCACTCCACCCCACTCCACTCAACTCCACTCAAATTCCAATCCACTCAACTCCAATCCACTCCACTCAACTCCACTCAACTCCACTCAACTCCACTCAACTCCACTCAACTCCACTCCACTCCACTCAACTCCACTCAACTCCACTCAACTCCACTCAACTCAACTCAACTCCACTCAACTCCACTCAACTCCACTCAACTCAACTCAACTCCACTCAACTCCACTCAACTCCACTCAACTCCACTCAACTCCACTCAACTCCACTCAACTCCACTCAACTCCACTCAACTCCACTCAACTCCACTCAACTCCACTCAACTCCACTCAACTCCACTCAACTCCACTCAACTCAACTCAACTCCCCTCCCCCACCCCTACCACTCCCCTACCCCTATACAATGCTTCCTATCTCACTTTAGAATTTATGTGTCTGTCTCTTTTTACTGTCACGGGACAGTTTCGTTTCATCGAATTTCAAATCACCCCCGTACTAAAGAAGTTTTCACTTCAAAATAATAGCAATATCTAGCATTAACGTAATAAAATGAAACAAATTTAAGTAAATACCATTCGTGGAAAACAATTTATTTAGCATTTTCGTATATTGCAAATTAAGGCCACAGAAATTTAGGTCCACCCTATTTTTCTTTATTTAATTACAAGAGCGTCTGATAAAAGTCATTCATCACGCACTCAACACCGTTACTTGATAGCCTATTTCTAAAAAACATAATTTATTACAACACTTTTGTTTTGTCAAACATTCATTTGTTTTTTGACAATTCACGTTATGGAGATTTTGTGTTTTTATGATACCAGTGAGATTTGGTAACCGACACACTTTGGTATTATTTACCAATATAAAAACATTATTATATTATCTATCTATCTTAATATATATAAATTACGTGTCACGTTGTTTGTCCGCGATAGACTCCTAGACTGCTTAACCGATTTTAATTAAATTTGCACACCGTGTGCAGTTTGATCCAACTTGAAAGATGGGGTAACTTACATCTCAAAATAAAATAAAAAACTTTTGATAGAACGAAGTCTGTCCGGGCAGCTAGTACTATAATAAAACTCAAAGGGCAAATTTACTGTACATTTAATATTGTTTAAAAATTTTGATTAGGGGGCACTTCAATAACGTGTTAGAGCACAAAAATATTTTTTTTTGAATTATTGTCTGTCTGTCTGTCTGTGTGTTTGTCTGTCCGGGCATCACATGAAAACAAACAGCTAGTTAACATTAAGCACGTATAAGTTCGATAGAACAGCTTTGAACTATTATGGGATTAGTGATGTATATGCGGCGTTGCTTATGTTCTTCATCAGAAGGTGATTCTTAGGAAAAGTGTAGCAAATATAATGCAATTATGTACAAATATTTATACATAATTGCATGATCTACGTTATTACAAGGTTTGTTAATTTATTGATAAAAGTTACCGTTTGGGGGAAAAATGCCTAAAACAACCATGTTTGCCATTTTTTACAGATCTTTGGATCGATAACGATTTTTCACATTTCATCTATGAGTATATGTTCCTGTTTAACCTGTTTAACCATCGTACCAATTTTCAACCTAATGCGAACTATTGTACCCTTGAATGTCTATTTTGGCTAGACTAATACGTATAAAATACGACTTTAACAACAAAGAAAAACACCCTTGGAACCCCACTATTCACCTCCCAAGATTCACTCATTCAGCAATAGCAATATCTTTACTTTTGTTACACCATAACAGTACCTTTTCACTATTTAATGGCCGTCCATTAACTTCCATTTTCACGGCAGTTAAACTGTAATTCATACTTAATCCGCGCCCATTAACTCGTCAACTTAGGCCGGTGTTAATGTTATTTGTTGTAAATACTGGCTTTAGGTGTCTTAGTAAATGAAATGCTTGCTTCGAGGGGCTTTATTCAGTTTACAATTTGTACGAAATTACTATCAAGTAAATTAATTTCGTTTGAGTTATGTTATTTTTACTCAAGAAGGCCAAAAGGGGAGATATAATTTCAATACAATAGTACATCAACTTCGTTCATCTGTCCCGCATAACAATGTGGCTGTTTTGTAGAGAGCTACAAAAAATAATTAAGGTTTGCATTCCATCATACCGACCAAAGCGACCCATGGTAATAAGCTTCCTTCATTGCGGTTCCTCAAATGGTACGATTTTAGTACCATCGATTACAACAACAATTCCAGAAGCAAAATTTTTCTGCCACATACCAATATGTATAATCTGAGAATCAAACCTTAAACTGGTTAATCACACTGTACCATCTGGGCTATACGGTCGTCAAATTAAAAAGTCAACTTTCCAATTAACAATCGTGAAAGTAAATTCACAAACTACAAAATTACAACTCTACCCAACGAGGCTTGTGGATTTAAAATTCAAATGCCTTCCCCTATTTGCGATTTGAAAGGATTTTCGTATAATTTACTCACTTCATGCATTGTTTTAGCATTGGTAATACCATGGTAATTGATGGCGAACTGTGCCGTCGGAGTTTTATTCAGCTTTCAGTTGCAAAAGGCTGACAGACACTTTGGCGAATAAGCGGAAATGCTGTCAGCTCAAACTTAACTTCATCAGATCTTATTAACTTTAGGGATATCTAAAACTTTGTAAAATCTTTGAAATCAGACGCACTCACACTAAACAGTAGTCGCTGACACATATACATACATACACATTAATTTATTTACTTATTACGAGTTTAAAGACTTTCGTCATTATTTTAAATCATTAATTATTTTAGTTACTTTATTATTAAATCGGACAAAATCTTTATCCGAAAACATGTTAAAAACTAATTCAACTTTTAAAATAATTTCATATCAAATTAAATTGTTCTTTACAAAAATTTAATCTCGTCTCATCAAAAACGACGTCACGGAATATTAGTTTAGCAACGTCGTGTAAAAGTACAGCGTTTACAAAATTTCCAAATATTTACGTTTTATCATTTAATATTTTGCCCTAAATTTTTACGATACCCAGTTTGTTATCGGCCCCCATATTTTTACGCCTCTGACGGTGGTTAACAGGGTCTGTCAGATTTTATACAACGCTAGACTTTGTGACCCAAAAGTTACGACTATTTGGAAACAAGCGTAGACGTAGATGTTTATAGCACCAGAAAATAAGCCGCACTGAAAACCATTGTAGCGATGATTTTTACTTTGGTTATTATACTCCAGTCACATTCGGTTTAAATAAATAATAAGTAAACGCTAACACACTCATGCCCCCGTAGTAGGTTATTACCTGTGTCGCGAGTGGCATGGACGACACAATTATAACACATCACAATCACACCCATGATCTGAGTACAAATATTTATCTGTCACATAAATATTTGCCCCGGCCGGGAATCGAACCCGGCACCCCTCGCTTCGCAGGCAGGGTCGCTACCACCAAGGCTACAGGGTCGTCAAAGGGTTTGGACTCGATATAAACAAACTGTTGCCTAACAACCACAAACAAAAGGTGCATGAAACTTTTTGTCGTATTAATGTGCGTTTGAACTAAATCAGCAGTTCGTTATAATGTTGGTAGCATTGAAATAAGACCACCCGGCATGAACGGCAAGACAGGCAAGCCGCGTTCCGTTCCGCTCTTTATAAATTCGATCTTTCAAATTCTAAATGAGTAATAAATTCTTAATAAGTATCTATTATTTATTTTGCAATAGTTTAAAATAACAGGGAACGTATAAAATGAATACAGTCTGTTTTAAAATACATAAAAATAAATAAAATGTTATTCGGCTTTGTTTAATTTCTTATAAATAATGTTATGCTCATGCATATTAGGTGGAATGAAATATCTGCATAATCTTTATTTCGAAAAATAATACGACCAAGTTGTAAAGCATGTAAGCACTTAGCTGAGAGGTTTTCGTAGTCATTTCTACATATAGACATAGGCAGGCAGACCTTAAAACAATAATTCTGTTAAAAGGTTTGAAATCAAAAGCAAAGTCGCAGACAGAACTATATGCTAGTATACGTATATAATAGGATACGGATAGTAAGGAGAGGATAACTGGATAATGCCGAACGACAAGCGATATCGCTTCGATACCGCAGTGTCATGTCACTCTCACGTACATGTAACGATTTACGGAGGATTATGTTTATGGATTTGAGACACACTGCTGCGCGGGATTAAAGTAATATAAAATATACCAGTAAACAGAGAAGGGCCAATTGTAATGCTTCTTTTTGACCGGCAAACGTAGAGTGACGATCCGTGATCCATCTGTTCCTAGGGTCCTGGGTTCGATTTCCTGGCAGAACTAGGTTTTTAAATATCTAGGAAAGGGTCTTAAATATCTAGTTGTGGATAGTAATAATAAAAAATATATAAAAGATTATAATAATAATTCATCTCATAAACAGGTAAAAAAGATTTAAGGGAGGTTATAAGAAAGTTTAATAACTGACTAAATCAAAATCAAAATAACTTATTCATATATGTAGGTATTATTGATACACTTAATATGTACGTATTTTTTATCTACCAGGTATTCGGAAAGGTGCCTTGTCATGGAGGACAATAAAACAGAATACATTCCTCTTTAAAGTCCAATATTACTTCGACAAAGTACTAGCTACTTACATAATAAAATCCGTGAGTCCCAGAAACAGTACAGCTTACGTATTATTGTGAGTCTACCGCAGAACACATGATAACACCGAGATGCTATCAATGAACATCTAATTTATGGCACTAAAAGCTGAGGCTAATAACTTGTCTTCATGCTTAGCCATACTATTATTTGCAACTTGTATTACTATACTTGAAATGTGGTGTGTAGTTACACATTTCGACGATCCCTGCGTAATAAGCGACATGTCAAAAACCGAGGTTGATTCCCTGTCGGCTGAAGTGGCAATAGGTAGGCTACTCATTCCGAAAACAGATAACCGATGGGATCGAAAAGTCCTTGAATAACAGCCAGTCCTGCAGTGGATTATAAAGGGTCAATAGAAATCTGCTAGGTGTCTCGTGAGTCGTGACGTGTATTGGTATAAAATAAATATGTGTGTGTGAAACGTGACTTTTAATATTTAGTACCCTATATCAATATCAATCCTGCATAAAAGGTACAACTTTTTCACATGCATTTAAAAAGTAAACCGCTTACAATTATCCGTTACATCTGAACTGTGTTCAAACAAAGTTTTTCCGTCCATTAGTCTATATTTTTATTTCACCGGATTGCGTGTTCCCGTCGACAAAAATTATCGGCTTCGATGATTTTAAAATACGATGCGCTTGGAAAAACCGCAACATGCCGCAGCGTTTCACTACGTTTTTAGCTACAAAACGAAACTTAGTAAAACTACCGCTCTATTCTCGGTCATGCTTACGTTTTCCGGGATAATGACTACCCTATACCTTATTCTACAACACGGTCTAACTATGTGCTGAATTTCATGAAAATCCGTTCAGAAGATTTTACTTTAAAGAATCACCAAGAATAAATAGCCGATAAACGAGCAGTCGATCCACCTGATGGTAAGTGGTTACTGTTAGTCATGGACGTACATCAGCTTCATCAAGAACGAAAGTAGGGGCTCCAAGTTGCAGCTTCAAGTTGCAGAATGCTGCTTCTGCTGCTGAGACCATACCTTAACGTTAGCTGTTTTATATGAATTAAAAAAATCTTATTTTATTTTATTTAATAAGTTCACCAATAGTTTTAACATAGTAAAATACACATAATGTCTTATGCTACATGAAAAAGTATTATATAGTATAGCAGTATAAGTAAAGAACAGGCAAACACAGCATAATATGTACGTAATTAATTTAGGTAGGTATTATGAAGGTACTTAGCATAGGTTACTTAAGATTTCTTATAATATAGTTAATATACTTAATTAGGCTACATAACGCTAAATTGCGGCGCATCAGCGAGCAAAAATAAAATCAAGACAAAACAAAGTACGAATTTTAGTAATGCTGTGAAAGCTAGTATCCAATATCCCAAACTGGTTATAAAGGACGACGCACATGCGAGTTCGTGCCTAATACCGTCCTTATTAGCAAAGTTTTTGTCATCTAGAGCATTTGATTGTTGACTAAGCACAGCTCAAGCCTAAGGCGCTCCACCCACTGCACCACGCGCGCCCCGTGTCGCGTAGCGCGGGATGGCAGATTTTACCATTGTATGCAAGTATCTCAATTGATATAGAAATCACGCCTAGCACAACACACTGCCGACGCGGAAACGCGCGGGAAGGCGCCCCGCGCACAGTTTCTGCCGCGCGCGTTATCCGTCGCTCTGCGCACCGCGGCGGGACGCGTCTTCAGTGGGTGGAGCGCCCAAGTTCGCTTTATAGATTGCGCCCTTAGTCGAAATCAACAAACTGGAACTTAAAACTACATAATAATAATAAATAAATCCAGTTCAAAATTTAATTTCTTTTACCAATCACGATTTCAAGCTTAGTAATAAAATACGTTGAGATCAAACAAAACGTTAACCTGTACAAAAGAGGTATTTCAGGAATTTATTTATTTACAAACTATGCTTTTGATCAATACACTCGCTATTTGATATTAAAGGGTTCAATTACATTGAACTCGATATTAAAGTGGGGTAGAAGACACTTTGTTGAATTACGGACAAATAACAAGAACAATACTTGTATAAGTAAATAAGCAATACTATGCGAAGTAAGGCATTTTTCAGTGCGTTCGTCATGGCAAGTCTTCTATTTCATAGTTGACTGACACTTAAGTATTACTTGACTGGCGAACGTATAGTGCTGTATACAGCCATTTGATGTGGCACTAATTGGTCCATTTGATGTGGCAAACTTCACTCTAGTCATTTGACAAAGGTAAAAGACAAAGATAGCAGTACAATCAATCGATCCTTTCTTTCTATTTTGATCGAAGTCAAACCAACACTATGCGTTCGGTAAAATAGCTCGTCAGGCACTTTATAAAGGACAATGCCCATCTGAGCCCCAGAAATGCCCAGATAAAGTATATTACAAGATTGCTCTAATAAATAAAAACTAGAATTATGTTGTTAATTTTAAATCATATGAAGCACTGGATAAAAAATTAAAAATTAAATGAAATTAATAGAAAATTAAGTTCCTAATGAAAAACTAATAGCAATGCTGTCTGTAAGCGATAAAATGTATAAAAGACCAGTAGGAAGTTATCATGTTTAATGTCCAATATCTTTTGAACCGGTGCTTTATATGACATTAAATCTAGATATAATATAAATACTGTTAAAAAGTTATCATATGACATAGAGCTGCAATTTGGGCATTGCATGGCATTTCTGACTTTCAGCTCCATACTAATATGGGCATGGTCCTTTTGACAAACGCATAGCGATGAATTCCACTGAAGTATTGTTTATGAACTGGTTTTAATACTACTATGCACTCGCAAACACTGTGAGACCTCACAGTGCTGTTCTTGAATACGGGCGTGAGTACCTACAGATGACAGCTCGAAATAGTAATTTCCCCGGAACACTATTACCAAGTAGTCGATATCAAAATTTATTTTTAGTAGGTATTAACATGAAAATGAAAGAAGCAAACCTTTTTATTTTATGTGATTTGGTTAATTTGCCTAAATTTAACTGATTTACAGTAAAATCACTACAAGTAGGAATTAAAAAACTCTTCTGTAATCATCGATTCTAGTTTCCATTTCTATATATCATTTTCCAATGTAAATGAGAGTGAAATGAAAATTATTTTAGAAATTTTTGCTAAACTTCAGTCTGCGTTAACATCAAAATCATCAAAAAATGCCATCGCAACCTATAAGATCTGGGCATTGTACTCTACAACAAAAACATTCCGTCTTGAAAGTTTTTGTCTATAAGAATTAACGAATTACTAAAAAGCCGAGTCTAAGTAATGAAGAAGAGAAAAGTAATAATTTTTGACAAATAATCTGTTTTTTTTATACTCAGACCACAGATAATTCATCTGCTCTTATTAATTAAAACCTAAGGTCATATGCATAGTAGATATAAAATGGACAAAAAATATTGGTAGTGACCGCCGAATCGGCCAAGTCGGCAATCAAATTCTCAGGATTTCTAAAGAAGCCGAAAAAGGAGCAGATGAGTCACCTAAAGGTAAAACATTCACTGTTACCCATGGAAGTCAGTTACACTCAAGAAATACGAAGCACCTGTTCGGAACATGGGGCGTTTTAGCTGACTTCATCAAAGTGGTAGCTAGCCAGGCAGACTTTACAAAAAACACATATTTCTTGGCCGGCTGAAGTGGTGATGGGCTGGCCACATAGTTCGAAGGACCGATAACCTTTGGGAAAGTAAGGTCCTCGAATGCCGCCCACGACTCGGAAAAAGGAGCATAGGACCCCCCCGGGCTGGATTCAGAAGGCTCAGGACCGATCAGAGTGGTGAAAGTTAGGTTAAGTGCCTTCGTCCAGCAGTGGACCTCCAAGGGATAATGGATAGAGCTAATGGATGTTTTTGGAACAACCAATTTTTTGCTTACAAACGAGCTGACGATCTTGATGGTAAGTTGTTGTCAGTAACAACAAAGCAAGGTCTGCATCACTGATGCGTTACTGACCAACAAAGAGGAAAGAAAAAGAAGGAAAGATTTGGCTCTCAAGCCCCCAGCCAGAATACGACGAGTCGTTTGGCGGCTGACAAAAGCAGTTATTAATCTTAGATGAAGACATAACACCAAGCCATTATATCTCTATTACAAAGCAATTCGTTTCTCAGTTTCTCTGCCATTTCTTATCCTCAAAGCACCAGAAGGTGCTAGAATTAAGTGCTAGTAGAATAAAAAAGATACATTCATAAGTGTACTGATAAACACACACACACACGCTTAAATTATAAAGAGGTTCTGTAGGAAACATTTGTTTTGAAGCAATTGCTTATTTCCAAGGCAATATTAATCCTTCACAGGGTAAATCATTGAAGGAGCGTCTCTTGACAGATAAAGAAACAGCTCCGGGATAACTTAATCTATGCTGACGCAGAGGTGGGCCTGTTAGGCAGAACGCACATTTGAAATTATTCGATATGAATCAGACACTTCTGATATTTTGAGTTATGAGTATTATAGATATTCTTGATAAATCAGGGCGTTGATACCGAATGAATTAAGCTTATCTGAAATAAAACTGAATTTAAATTGTTGATATTCGATGAGAATCAGATACTTCTAATATTTTGAGTAAGTATTTAAAACCACCGGTAGAAACTAAACTTACAATCTTTAGGATCGGACACATGACCTAGATGACCTGGTACATACCACGGACCTGGCAAACATTGTTCATGAATGTATCGTGAAATAAATTTGGTTGACTTTACTAAGGATACTAGAGTAGTTTAGTCTAGTAGTAGTAATCGTCTGTCTTTGTCTCACTCGAAGTTGGTCACAGATGCGTTCATACCCCTAAGGGCAGATGGTTTCCTCTTCTATACCTACGTGTAAACGGCAGCCAACACCCTTCCGACCAGAACACTATTCCTAAAGACAATTGCTGTACACAAATCCTTCCATACAGTGATTCGTCATTCTTTCTTCCTTTTTCTTCATTTCTTCTCAACGCAACGCACCGGTGCCTTTGTTGTCGTTGATGTTCATGGACGACGATAGTCACTTATCATCAGATGGATCGTCAGCTTGTTTGCCGGCTTTTTCCAAAAAGATAAAAAAGAGAAAAAGAATTGTAGGCATTAACTTGTCAGTAATAAAAAAACACAAAAAAAAATTATTATTGCTATTTCAATTCTCGTTGTACGCTGTCCCTTTGGTAAAGCAGGTGTCTAAACCCATATCAAAGTAATATCCCAGTCGACGTTATATACTAACATTATCAATGCCATAATATATTAACGCTGTATCTTGCAATGTCTATCAAACGAAATTTATATACGAGTATATCTTATCTACGAATAACTACGAATATTAGATATGTTTTTGAAAATATTAGTTACAAAGAATGACTGTAATGGATTCATTATACAGATAATATACGTAAGTATGGTAGTTTTATTAGTTAACTTGAAGTTAATACATCATTCAATAAACATAATTCATTATGATGTTTCTCTTCGTGAAAGCAAGTGATAATTAATTTTATGTTATAATGTGAGTATAACTTTGCTTGTTTTTATGAATAAGTGGGATAATTAAGTATCATCATCTATTACTATAATAAAACTCAAAAAGAAAATTTTCTGTACATTGAATATTTTTTTTTTAATTTTGATTAGGGAGCACTTCAATAACGTGTTAGAGCACAAAAATATTTTTTTTTTGAATTATTGTCTGTCTGTTTGTCTGTCCGGGCATCACATGAAAACCCTTGAACGGATTTCGATGAAAATTAGTAAAGTTGTTACTAATGCTCCGGGTCATATTTTAGGATACTTTTTATCCCGGAAAATTAAGAGGTTTTCCCGGGAAACGGAATAAAAGTTTGTATGGAATGTTTTTAAAACATCAACCGATTTGCTTCAAATTTGCAACAAATGTTCCTTGCTTAAATTTAATGGAACATATTTTTCAGTTTTTCAAAATTTTGCAAAACAAGAAAAAAAATACGCATTAATATGAATATTGCTTATTTTTCAAAACCCGCTCCTGGAGGAATCCTTTGTGATTTAATCGTGGGTTTCAGTATATAAATTATTAAATATAAGTACTTCAATATAAATTCACCGTTTTTTAAATTTACTTCTGCAAGAGGTACAAATAAGGTAAAACATAATTTCCGTATGCGAAGCTGCGGGCAACAGCTAGTTTACAAATAAAGACATAAATAACGCTGCATACTCATTCCCTGGGTCGTGGGTGCCATTGAAAACACACAAAGATACATGTATACATCCAGATCGAGAACAGAAATTTAAACTCATCATTCAAAACGCCTCGCCGTTAAAACCTTTCAAGTTCAATGTTGTTTCGATAAAAATAGCTAAAACCGACGCGTGGAATCCAAAACCAGACCATACATTTAACGGCAAGCAGTGTTAACAAATTTTTTTTACTCCATATTTATTCTGTCTAGAGCCAGTTTGTACGAGAGGATTGGATGTGAATTGAAAATCGTATGTAATTTTTATTGCGGCTGAAACTTGCAATATATGAAGTGGTTAACATTTATGCAGTTTAATTAACACGGTGTTTTATATTCATTGAATTTAAAGTGATACGAAATTGATTCATGAATGTTTTTGTTGTGAAAACGATTTAGAATTGAGTTGTGGAAGCTTTGAAATAGAGTTTTACGAGTCGTTATAGCTGTTGGTGTATGATACGATATTTTGTATTTTAGTTAGGATGAGCTTATATAAACATAACGACACGACATCGTATCAGTGGAGTCGATCACATGCCGTGACAACGAAATATTATTTATGTGTTGTGAGTGCGTGTTGCTTAAAGTTAGCACTAGTAAATTGTTAGAAAAACTTTCTTCTAATATAATTAAATAGATCGGACTAACTTACCAAGCACAAAAAAGCACAATGACAGTGCCAGTCGTGGACGGATGGAGCTAGGGGCGAACCACAGAGTATGAAGAATGCGTTAACTTTAAACATTGTGACGGCAAGTAGCACAGACCACGTAATACATAGTACAAAATATGAGGACGAGATTACAGAACATAATAAACGTGAACGTTTGTTTATGAGGAAATTATGGATGTTGATTGTAGGCTGTCGGTGGGGTTTGCAAAAGACGATAGACTGTGCTTGATAGATTTATTGCAAAGAAAAAGGAATATAAAATAAAACTTTAATCCTAACTTATCTAAACCTAACTAACTGGTCTCAATTACTACACGATCAAGTAAGAGCACCAGCAGCGGAGGCTTGCTTCGACGATTCGGGAAAGAGCGCCGTGTGGTGGAGATGTTTGCGCGAGACGTCGCTGGTCCGTGGGTGGCCGCAGTCCTCCAAGAAGCAGCTGAAGTTGCGCAAGGCTCTTCGAGCGTGTGAATGTTTCACGGGTGGCCGTAGTCTTCGGAGAAGCAGCTGACATTGCGCAAGGCTCCCCGAGTGTGTGAATGTTGCGCTGTGACGTAGGGGGTGTAAGGGCCGTGTAGCAAGGATGTGTGTATATTTTTCATTATGTTTATATTATGTTTAGAACGCATTTTCATGTTTAGCATACTGGTAGACCATAACCTGGAAGATATAAGGTATTTATTATCCCGAAAAACGCAGACAAAGCCGCAGGCAGAATGTTAGTAAACTAGCTGTGTGGTTGTCGTGTCGTCCAATCAAACAGCATCCAAAGCTTTGGATCAGAACTTGTCTAGTTAAGAGCGCGTCAGATCCAATCAAGAGTTTGAGTCCATACCCCCGAATTTAGTTTCCTGTAGGAAATTAGTTGAACTCGCATGTCGCTTTAACACAATGTTCAGAATTCACAATACACTTGCATAACGTAACAGCTGTGATGTTGTATGTTGCATGAAGTTGGGAGAAGTTTCATCATGTTCAAAATGTTACTATATTTAACAAAACAAAATAAAAACAATCAACGAGAACAGTTTAGAAATCCATCAAAAATTGTCATGATAAAGATGATTATAGTTTTTTCTGACTCCTTTGTGATATCATTGTTCCAAAGTCCGATATTTTTTTCTAATTCTTTCATATTTATGTTTCTTTTAACCTTAATTTTTAAAGTTTAATAGGTATATTGTAAAATATTTAGATTTAATTTAAGATTAGGTGTTTATATACATACTTCTTTAGATTTTTCGGTGAAATTCAAATATTATTTGGTTTCTCGCTAGATGGAATAACAAATTTTACGGCTGACAATTGAGTCCCTAGATTTTGCATCATTGTAGCCGGCAATGTATTGGTGATGTCTTTTTGTTGCCATAACTCGGCTTATCTACTACTAGTTTGTAGCTAATAAACTTCAAATGAATAATGAATAATTGAGATAAGTAATTGTAGATACAATAATTTACTGCGAAATACATCATCCGAATGTTTAGTTTTACCACAGGCTAAACAATAGTACTAAGTACTAAGTATAGTTATGAGAACTTGGTACAACAAAGCGTGCTTAGATTTAATTAGCAGAGCTTCACTCCCGAATTTAGTTTCCTGTAGGAAATGAGTTACGCGGAGTCTCGTATCGTTTGATACTATTATTAGCTTATTGTTCTAGTAACCCGTTGCGTCGCTTTGGAGAACCTTCTTCATGTTTAAAATTGTAGACGCGCCAAAAAGGAAACAAAATAAAATAAAATAAATCAATACATTCGTAGAATACTGGTTTCATAAAATGAACAAACTAATATAGTGTTCCTTGAGATTTTTTATAATAATCACGTTTTCGGCTATTCTTATTTAATTGCGGTAGTTATTTCCAAAGACGTAAAATTTCAGGCGACTAGAATATTTGTAAGTAATTTTTAAAGAAAATTAAGACGTAGTTCATGGATAAAACCATTTAGAATCTACGTTAAACATAAAAGCCAATAAAAATATGATTATTTGTCATAACAGTTTTACCTAGAACCTTTCAAACTAAAGGGTGTAAGGATCATAAATTACACCATTACATACTATTTCCATTAGATCATTAAACTCCATTGTGTTGTTCAAACAATCATTACCCGAAACCGCCTATCACTCGTGTTGGCTCGGAATAAAACGCTGCCATTCAAGTAATTACTATAGAATAGATTAATTTAATGCTTCATTTGTCTAACGTTTTAGTGTAAGCTTTAGAGAGTAGGGCCCCACGAGCGTATTTTTTTAGCTGTGCGTCGCGTGAAATGAGTCGATTTCATACTACAGTCCAAAGTAATTTTGCCTGACAGCTCAAAAAAATACGCTCGTTTGGCTTCAACCTTAAAGCATCTATAGTTGAAGTCAAAAACGTTTTTTACTGTAGTAGTTTTATCAGATAATTATTAATAGATTGGCTAGAAAGACACCTATATCTATCCTTGACCATATCGGCTGTTATAAAAATTATGAAACAATGACAAAATGCTTTTAACAACAGTGCGTCATCTTGAATTTCATCGCCACTCACCAAAAGATGGCATTGTAGTAGCATTAACTTAATAAAAATAAGATTACAAAATAAAGATGGATGTTGCATAATAACTGAAGCTGTTAAGAAATTAATTACCTATCGACTAAAGTTAAACACGTCTCACACGACAAAACGTCTGACTTGTCATCACAAAGAAAATTCAGACACTGATAAAATATCATCAAACGTCTTTCAAACACAAACCAATACACCATTGAAAACTTCTGTCACTTTCAAAGAACCAAAAAAATATATCCATAACTTATTGAGTCTGAAAGCGACATCATTACTCAAATAAAACTCGTACAAAGCCCAGTGTCGCGCATGATTATAGGCACTGTTGCAAAGTTTCAAGTCTGGAACAACTTACAAACAAAGATATCGATGGCTTACAAGTTACAACGTATTCCATACCTACAAAGTTATTAAGACTTTGAACAAGGTAAGATTGTCGTCAGACTAAGTTACTTCATTAATTATTCAAAGAATCTTGAAAAACTTGAACAAGAGCAAATTCAAAATCAAAAAAAGTTTGATTACGCGTTTGTTCGTTTTAATACCCTGAAATCCGAACTAGGCTTGACCTTCGCCTATCTGTTTACTGGATGAAAAGAAAATAGATTAATTTAAAGAAAATAATATTATTACCTATTGGTCCCTGTGTTATTATTGTATAAGTCAGTGCCCAATTAAACATTTGAGCCCTTATTTCTATGGACATAGGTTTGTGTATACTTTATTTCAAGAACTTCGGAGCAGTCTAATTCTTATGCTGGGGCTACATTAGCGGGCGAATATTCGTGTCGCGTTGTCGCGATAAAAACTTCGTCAACGGGTATACGCGATGTTCTTGTCTACATTAGATCCATGTCGTGTTGGCGCACTAAACATCGTCGCCTTTTAAAGTATGGACTGCACTGAAAAGACGCAGGTGTAGCCACGCAAGCGAATATTGTCGCGACAAAACCCTTTGATGCGCGCCAGTTTACCGACAGTGCCCCGATAAGCATTCGTCTTCGCACGAATACTACGTGATTCAACGATCTACCTGGCCACATTATCGCGATAACGCGAATCTTCGCCGAATCCCGCTAATGTAGCCGTAGCATTAGAGATCGTCTACTTAAAAAATGAACGTGGTGGTGCGTTATGTTATTATTTTAACTTATAAGGCGCTCCACCCAAGACGCGTCCGGCCGCGGTGCGCGGAGCGACGGATAACGCAACTGCGCGCGGGGCACCTTCCCGCGCGTTGCCGCGTCGGCAGTGTGTTGTGCTAGGCGTGATTTCTATATAAATTGAGATACTTGCATACAATGGTAAAGGTAAGGTGCAGTGGGTGGAGCGCCTAAGTGGCAATATTTACGAAACTTGTATCATGTGGATACTTTAATGGTGTATTAAAAATAGAGATATTGTTTCCACTTATATCTTGCACTTTCACTTTTAAAGACATCGTCTACTCTATCTTACACTTTTGCGGCCTAGCATATGCATACGAGTATACCAATTTATATGCTCCAAAAACAGTTCACTTTTATATACAAATCGAAGACGTTACCAGAACCATTAAAAATAAACTACCGTTTATTTTACAAACACCGAACCCTAAAAGCCGATGTCACAGATGTCAATGCAATCCCCTTACCAAGGGGAAGGCCCTTAAAATCACAAGGCACACTTAACATGACATATAATTGTGTTTGTTCTACGAAGGCCCAATTTAATTGGAACATTTTGATGGCTTTGATGTTTTGTTAGCAAGTTCACATAGTTCTTGTGTGAATAACAGCATATGTGATTTTTAAACATCGTACTTCATTCATCAGTAGTACCTTATAGCACAAAATATATTAATATCACTTTATGGTAGGTTTTTTAATCAATTTAATTAATCTTTTTTCTAAGACCTAAACTAGGACAAAGGGCGGACTTTGTCTTGAGGCATTCTCTACCAGTCATCTTATTTTAGTTCGTGTTGTATCGAACTAACGTGTAACATGTGTGATGACATGAAGAAAAGTGACATTTATCTACATAAAATAAATAATTGATTTTGTATTTTTTCTGAAAGTTTAATTTTTAATATCTTTGATAGAGTACGAACATATGACAGCCATTATGAATTTTCTGAATTAGTAAGACACGTCGCACGCGGCATGTAGGGGAATGTGGGGGGAAACCGGACAGGGGGTAAAAACAGATAGTTGCTATTTTACTAGTAGGCATATATCTATCTCGTTCTAAATAGTCAACAGTTATTTGGGAACACTCGCACAGTTTGCTTGCAAATGGCGGACACGATAGAATTTCATCGCGTGCTTGTACTCTACAAAATATAAAAAATTGGTACGTTATCTAATATTTTGTAATTTTTAACGTAATCTCATTTGTTTTGGCCATGTACAATCATAATGTAACATTTTTTTTATAATATCTTGGTTATTTATGCTAAAAAAACTGCATTAATTGTTGCTGTGAGTCTAAGAATAAAAATTTTGCAAGTAGTATTTTAAAAGTGGCATCTGTGGGGTACGACCGGACGGGGTGATATCGGATATCCGGTGTCATACCCCAGTTATTGAATAGGTTATGTCTGTTTATTTACCTAAAATCTTAAACCTTTCCTGCATCGGTGTTCCTACTAAGCTTTGACATGGAGTCCTTGAAGAAGCGGGTCTATTGTTTTCTTCGAGGCCGGCAACGCATCAGTAACGCCCTTAGTGCTGCTAATGTCCATGGACGGCGGTGATCACTTAACATCAGGTGACCCGTCTGCTTGTTTGCCTGTTTACTAAGGCATAAAAAAATCCTTATTCACCCCGTTGACTAAAATTACTACGTTACTATGGGTATCCGGTTTTACCCATACATATGGGGTGAATCCGGATTTATGTTTTTTTATTAAAATAAATTTCTACTGCTTTTTATCTTCATTGATTTCGGATATTTTTTGGTAAAGTAATGTCATACTTATGTTCTTGGAGAAGTGTTGTTGATTTTTGAAATATATAACATTTTAACGAATTTATGGTGTTTTTTTCTTAACTATCCGGTGTCCCCCCACATTCCCCTACTTGTAACGTCATAGCTAAAATGCGGAGTGCGCCAGGCCTGATAATACTAAAATAATTTCTGTATTTTCACGGGTGATTTCATGACGATATCATTATTATTTGGTTATTGTTAACGTTCAAATGCATATTGTAATATGTTATTTTGTATTGTTAGGTGCTCGTAGACGCACTACGCACGGCACATGCTACCGTCAATTGTCGCTTGTCTGCAGCTTACTTGCATGTTGGTTGCATCTTGCGTAGTAAAATGCTTTGTGGTAAAATGACAAAATCCGTTCACGGAACGGCATCGTCGCGTTTACATTTGTTTTTTATTATTTTACTTGTGATGAAGTAAAAAATATTATTAATCACAATGAAACATAGTCTTGTTACTCAAGAATAATATAGCTTTCTACTGGTGAATTTTTTTTTTGAAATCGGTCCAGTAGTTTTTGAGTTTATTTCTTACAAACATACAAAAATACAAATATAATTCTCTTTATAATATTAGTGTAGATACCATGAATTTGTAAAGTTTATTTATATGCCTATGTCAGAATAAATGTTTCTCCTTCTTTTTCTAATACGTCTTATTTTAACCTTCTATTTGAATTTATTTAAAACGAAAAAACTTTGATTTTATATTTTTTAAGTTAACTAGCAAAGCAAAGCTCCGCTGTGTGCACATTTCCTTAAAATTTACGATCGCTCCCGCGTCGCCTGCGTACCGCATAGTAGTATTTATGCGATATTAAATACGTGGTTTAAATTGCACTACGTTTTTGTTCAAATGCATATTGTCTCTTTTACAGTTAAAACTTTATTTTTAACCGACTTCAAAAAAGGAGGAGGTTCTCAATTCGACTGTATTTTTTTTTTTTTTTTTTTTTTTTTTTTTATGTTTGTTACCTCAGAACTTTGGACTGGGCGAACCGATTTTGATGATTCTTTTTTTAATCGAAAGCTGGTGGCTGTCATGTGGTCCCACATAAATTTTATTGAGATCTGACAACGGCATCCATGAGAAAACTACATAAGTCGTAAATTTGTGTTAAGATGTGCGCGACAAATTGACGAATAACTCAATATCACGTCAACCGATTTCAATGATTCTTTTTTTAATCGAAAGCAGGAGCTTGTCATGTGGTCTCACATAAATTTGAACGAGATCTGACAACTATGTAGTTTTTGAGACTTTGAAGTCGGTTATTTTTTGTTAGTAAAATTTAGATTATAATACAATTAAATCGTAAAGAGATCATAACTGAGGGTTTAATTTTCACTTATAGTTATAAACTTACGGCCGCAATCAGAGTCACTTAATGGTTACTTAAATCGCCCCTTAGTACAGAATCACTGCTGCTAGTAAGTGCTAATTGACTGTTCTATCTAAATTCATTTGCCATTTTCTTACTTTTTCGACAGTTTTGATAGGTATTTTGAATTTGACTTTATTTTGTTGTTACCAAGTCAACATAACTTAAGCCGCTTGACAGTCAAAAGTTCAAACAACAAAGATTAGAAGAAGATTAATTTCAAACAACATTTTCCATCCGATTACAGACTACAGTATCACAATTTGTAAGGAAATAATATCGAAGGTACAATGGCTGAAATCGAATACCAGAGTGATTAGTAAGATCAAAGTATTGTATTTCCATTAATCACATACTAATCTCGTATTTCGTAAGCTTTTAGCTGAATTCTGTAATAATTTTATGTTAAAGTATTTAATCTTGCTTTTTCCTGCTTCTTAGGGATTATTAGTTATAATGTAATGTATATTTTTTATGTCGAAATTCCCGACGCAAAAAGAGTGGTGTTATAAATTTGACGTGTCTGTGTGTCTGTTTGTAGCATTGTAGCTCCTAAATAAATGGACTGATTATGATACCGTCTTTTCATTTGAAAGCTTACGTGATCGGAATGGTTCTTAGTTAAAATTTATTAAGATCCACTCTTTTTGATGGATGGAATATTATATTATGTTTCTACTATAAAAAATAATTATTAATAGGTAAATAATCTTTAATAATCACATTTTTGAGCAAGATGTAGTAATAGAATTAAAAAAAATATTTTAATGTTACATTGCCAGAATTAAAGCTTATCTAATGGCATTATAATAAAGGTGTTTAACTTCGCTGAACTAATCTTAAAGAATAAGTGCCAGTATCGTATATTTGATTTATTCCAACTAATTCTATTCGTTACTTCGATCGTCAAACTAGTGTTTATTTTTTTCTCAAGTAATAAACTCAGCGTTTAACTAGTACTTATAAAAAATGAAAAAAACCGCCTGCTATCAAAAAAACCTATCATGATATACCTTTTTGAAATCCTTATGATGAGCTCTTTAATTAAATACCTTTATTGCAGTATTCGATTTGTTTTTTTATTATAATTTATTTCAAACAATGGCATTTCACAGCCACTATATAGATTTTTTAACGTCACCTATCTAAGAATACTCGGGTTATCAAGACGAATCTAACGATATCTTAATTATATAAATTGATCCACCGGTTTGGAAGATATGAGGTAATAAAGAATATTATGGCGCGATTAAACGGCGCGCAAACACGCGAGCCGAGCCTAGCTCCGCTCGTGATTCAGCGCGCCACGCGCTGTTTAAACAACTACGCTCGGCGCGGCTCGACAAAGTTCGCACGATCCATCACTTGTCGGTTTTTTCGACACGTATCAAAGGCGCGCGCGCCATCTTGGGCTCGGCTTGTGTTAATACGCGCCGTCTAAACAGATGGTACAGAGCGCGCGATGAAGGAAGGCCCATTTTGTTTTTTAGTTTTGTTATTGCAGAACGAACAAGCGGACAGCGCGGTTCAACAGCGCAATGTGTTCAAGCCGCATCTCCACGGACGGCTCGGCTCGCGTAGAATCGTGCTACCCCGCGTCGTTTAAACAAGCAGGCTTGCGTTTGAATTAAGCCGAGCTGCGCCTACACGGATGGTGCGGCGCGGTGCGGCTCGTGTTGCAGCGGGCCGTTTAACCGCAGCTTAAACACGCATACCTACATACAAGATCCGCGCGAAAAACATAATCCTTCCTTGACAGTCGGGTAAAAAAATGAAGGTTCTAACCATTTGCCGTACCAAGAGTGACGCGGCATACAGTCTGTTTGTAGTTGACGTTGGAAATAGAAAAACTTCCTTCAATTCGTAACGAGAGTCACTCTTGTGATCTACCCATGAAACTCGAATGGGATCTCGATCTGTTTTTAAGGAAAAAAATATTTTTATAAGTTTTCATGCAATGACTTTCTCAACTTGATCGCTGCTTTGAATAAATACTAACACAATTCAAAAAAGCCAATTTTTCAGGAGAGCCGTTTAACATTTTAACGAAATGTTTGCCTTCATAACTTTTTATTGAACACACGATCACATTTATAATAAAAAAATCAATAAAACTTTCAGTGACGGTATTCATGCAAAGCAGCCAATTATGTTTGTTAGGTTGCTAGTTGCTACCCAAGCAACAAAATCTCTCAAGTGATTGTCATCATTACAAAGCATTTGTTTAAGCTATTAGGCCTTTGGAGGCTAATAAATAATAATTGTTTATTTTTATTAGATCGCCTAAATACCTTCAATTTTTTATGACTTCTATTGCTGAAATATACTTGAAAGCCTCTGTTCATTGTATATATCCTGTTGACTAATATACAAGGTAGTCTTTTTGTTCAGTGTTTGAACCAGCTGAGGAAATGAAATTATTATTGAGATGTTATGATTACGATATGATTACCTATATTGATTATATTATGATTATCATATTTGAAATGGGGACTTTAGCCACCTAGATCCACCAGTGTTAACAACTAGGCTACAAGATCGATAAAAATTTAGCCAAAACATTCAATAGTAATGGTTTTAAAAGTGAGCCTTCAAATTTCGAATCGGCAATCAAAACAGTCGACTGCCGTACGACACATTCGACTCGTCGATTTTAAATCTTCGCTACGTGAGAAGTTTTCTCTTTAACCCGTTTCTGCTGAGTCGTAGTCGGCTATTGAATCGTTTACGTAGTACGTAGTGTATATTGTTGCAGAATTCTAGACTGCAGTTACACCTGCGAGATTGTGCTTCCTGTCGACTGAAATAGTCAGAGTATATATTTCTATGAGATCTTAGTGTTTTTATCCATAGAAGTAATTGCGTCTTTCTTTCAAGAAGGTAAAATAATTTTAATTAAAGAGATAAATTTGGTTTTACTTTATAACCAATAACTGCCCTCGCTTCGCTTCTATAATTTTTCCAGTTTTTGCAACATGTTATTAATGCCCTGCTCCTATTGATCGCAGCGCGCGTGATGTTTATATTATGTATATATTTTTCAATTCGAACCAGCAGTTCGTGAGATTGGCGGGTTCAACCAAACAAACTCTTTAGTTTTATAATGCTTTAGTTTTAGTTTTATTAAGATTTTTCGTTGTAAATAAAAAGCATGCCCCGGGTGAGGATCGAACTCACGACCTTAAGATTATGAGACTTACGCGCTGCCTACTGCGCTACCGAGGCTGTTGGTAAACGCTAAATTAAACCCATAGATACTTTGTTAAGGACATGGAGTATATAGGTAAAGGAGAAATGACTCTGTTGTGCAAAAATTGAAGTTTAGTTTTCAGGACTGTCTCTGCTTAACTTCATTCCGTCAACAACTGCTAAATTCATAGCATTCCCTTTACCTACGCTAGCGCCAATTTACTGCTTATAGCTGGACACTTTTTTTATACCGAATTTTCAACCTTCCCTCCATATGATTAACTTGTTCCCTCTATCCTCCATCTTTAAGGAAATAATTTATGAACAGATCATCTACGTATATCCCCTACCTAGTGTCAACGATTATTACTACAGTCTACAGGGTAAATAGACGTAAGAAGTACCTACTAGAAGTAGTAGGTCAATTTAAATAATTAAATAATTCACTGAACGAAAACGCAAACCACATTATAATGCCTAATTATTCCCAATCAGGCTTCTTTCTATAACGCTCTTACTTTATGTATTCATTGTACTTATTCAAATAAATTGCGCAGCGAACGTAAAGAACACCTAATCCATCTTGAACGATGCATCTAGTTGAAGACTGGATGAAAAATGAGCGTTATAAAAGCGAATCCGAGCTAGCGAATGGAAAGCCGAATATCCTTGTGATTTAGTTGGACCAGAACAACATTAAATCTTGAATTTATAACCGATTCTTGGCTCCGTAGCTTCGTGTCCGATTTCGTAGGATTTCTGTCGGTATTTGGTCACAGAGCTGTGATATACTGTTTACTGGTCTATGAGGAATAGTTTTGTGTTGCACTACGCTTTGTTTTGATTTAGGAAACATATTCCTTAGCTACAAGTTTTCAATAACTATTCATTTCATTCACTAGCAAGTGTTTGAATAGATTTGGAAATTGCTTCAGCAAAAATATAAATTAAGTACTACCAGGTGAGTGGGTGGAAAATTATTTAGCAATGTGCTGACCCTGGAAGCTTTTCCCCAATTTTTTATGGAAATAGGCGGTAAAAGATCTGACGATCCATCTGATGCTGAGTGGATATCGTCGCAAGTGGACATCAGCGATACCAAAGGCATCATCAATGTTACCAGCCAAGAAAGAGAGAAGAAAGATTTAGCCCTCTCTGTCTCGTTTGGTAGCTAAAGTAAGCAAGAAGTTTATTATTGTAACATTAATTTAGTGTACAGATAACACACAATTCGACATCGAATGTTTGCGGTTAAAAAAACCCCGTAAGTGACTTTTTACTACCAATGGGACTATATTCACGGACCGAGCCATAAAAATTTGATGCTATCATAAAGTGACAACAAAAATCTTATGATATTCAATAAAAAATGTTTATTACGACAGAAATGGGTCAAGCAGAAATAGGTATGGTAGGTATATGCGTAATAATTTTGTCGTCGTTTTATTTAGATCGACACGACCCATCTGAACAATAAATGCGTGTTTTGAAGAAATCTAAGTGAATGACGTCATTTAATATTTTATGCTAGCTATTCTTATATTCTATATATTATGAGAGCTATTCGATATCAAGTGGTCATTACTGCCCATTAATAACACGTGATGAAGTGAAAAGAAATAAATAAATTAACATATTTTAAAACTTACATACCACGATATTTTAGAATGTTTGAAATAATGTTTCGAATAGTTATGATCTATATCATATAAATATTCATTAATTTATTGTTGAAATAATGAAAATTAATTAATTTTATTCATCCACTCATCAATCTCCACACGGCGTGCTGCGTCAGCGTTGCGTTGACGTAGCGCTGTCGCTGCGTCGTTTTACATATCATAGTGAGGCTATTCGGTTTTGTAACTTGACAGCGGAGTTTCAAAATTGACGTTCGAGTTCTAGGATCACTTCACTTCGCAAGTGCGTACTAGATGATTAGATAATGACATGTCAATATGATGCAAGTTCGCTTTTGTTTTGTAACTTGACAGCGGAATCCACGATGAGTTTCTAAATTGAAGTTAGAGTTCGAGACTCCCTTCACTTCGCAAGTGCGTACCAGATGATTAGAGAATCACTTGACAAGATCTCGGACTCGAACTTTAATTTTGAAACTCATCGCGGATTCTGCTGTCAAGTTACAAAACAGAATAGCCTTGCAGTACCTACACACGGTGCGCTGCGTCGACGCAACGCACAAACGACTGAACTGCAGCCCCCGAGACAAAGCGGGCGTGTGTGTACTCATTGCGAGTATTGCGACGCCGGAACAGCAGCGGCTCAGTTGTTTGTGCGTTGATTTTGTTTTCACAAAATGCTTGCCACAACTGTGCGTCGGCGCTGCGATGACGGAACGTAGTAACGCTGCAATGGCGCAGCACCTGTGTGACTGGCTGTGCGTCAAAATATTTGCATTGCGACCGTGTTCACTGAACATCAGTCTGTCCAAAATATTGTAATTTTATTCAATAAAAAATATTACTTATTTCAGTTTTCGTAAATGTGATTGTATTGAGTGTTGTAAATATTATGAATTATGAAAAAATAAAAACATTTATGTTCTACTTATTGTTTATTTTTTCTGCTATCCGTGCGGGATAAATAATGTAACGAATTAACTATTATAAATTAGAATTGCGGCGAATTTACAAATACTTTTTTTCGTGACGAGTTTACTATGTGACGAGTTCACAACAACCCTTTATTGTTATGGTGCTCCCTCACCGGGAGCATTCGCGTGTAATGTAACATTATAGATTCGACTTTGAGCATTACATTACAATACTACCTCCCTGACTGACGAGCATTTGCGTGTAATGTAACATTACAGATTCGACTTTGAGCATTCCATAGCAAGATGTCAGACGAAGCGGTCGGAAGTGGAGCGCATTGATGTTACAAGTTGTAACAAGATATTACACATTGGATCATTACAAGGTGCGCATTGTAATGCTCGGTTCTCCTCCTTCACTGGTGTATCACCGTTTTGTATCATTAGAAGGTGCGCATTGTAATGCTCGGTTCTCCTCCTTCACTGATGTAATGCTCAAAACTGTAACGTTACATTACACGCGAATGCTCCCAGTGAGGGAGCACCTTTATAATTAAGAAAACATAACAGTGACAATGTGTTTTTACTATCTAAATTCCAACAGATGTAGCTTGATAAATATTTAAAAATATGTCTTTTAATCTTTGTTACGTACAATTAATACTAGGAGATTGCAGAAGATTACAGGGGGCATAACTGAATTATATCATTAAGTTTCTGCAAAGGAGATTTAATTCGCCCACTTAGCTGCCGAACCCAACGTGTGAGACACCAAGTGTGAACTGTGATAAGAGCACTAGTTAAGGCTAGCTCACACAATTACACATATTGTAACAACGCTCTACCCGTGGCTTTGCCTAAGTTTCTGGGATAATAAGACAATAATTCTAATCTAATCTAATAACTCACAAAAATTCATCTTTACAGTATTAAAAATTGCTATTAATATTAGCATTATACTATGTGTAATTTGTAACTTATTTTGCTTCAGAAAAACAATAGGTAATTGTTTTAACCTAAAGCAAGACATAATTGAAAACTGCATTCAATAAATTAAATAATTTTAGGGTTCCGAACGAAAAAAAAACGAAAAACGGAACCCTTATAGGATCACTCGTGTGACTGGCCACAGCCAATTTTCTCCGAAACTACTGGACTAAATGAGCTGACATTTGGTACTCATGTGTTTTTTCTATCCCAAAGGCGAAAGTATAAGAAAAGAAATGAATTTTGAAAAAAAAAAACATAACGAAATCGAAATAAAAATTAAACTGTTTTTCAAACCGAATATTGTAAGAGTCTCAAATATATTTTTGTTATAGTTCTACAATGAATAGTTTTAAAATTATTCAAGAAAGAACGAAAATTGAAGACGAAAAGTTATCTTTCCTCCCTTTATCTCCAAAACCGTAATTTTTAGAAAAATACAGATGTATAAAACAGATGGTCAGATTTGACTAGATACGGATTTTTTATAATATACTTAAAAATAATATTTTTAGATACGCCATCCATTCCACCAAAAAAACAAACCACAATCTTGAATTCCGAAATAAAGCGACAGAATTCCCTTCCCAAGCATTTTAACTTTAACGTCTTGTCGTATGTGCTTCGCTTAAGGCATGCGGTGGCTCGGTAAATCTCAGGAAATGCACCGTTCAGTGCCAGCGTAATGGCAAAGGATTGCTCTCGGCTTACTTAGAACGGTTCACTCATTTACTTCAAATGGTATTATCCTATGCTAGCTATGACCACGATATACCTTTGCTACTGGGTCGAAACATCGGCGAACATAATGATTATGCAGGTACATACTAGCGCTCTGCCTCAGGTTTTTCCGTAATAAGTACCCCATGTCCTATTCCAGATCATAGTCTATCTGTGTGCTAAATTTCATGAAAATCCGTTTAGTAGTTTTTGCATAAAAGAGTAATAAACGTCCATAGAAACATTCCAATTTATAATACTAGTAGGAAGTAGGATTATTTGATTTCTAACCTGTAGAGTGTAGGTGTTATCTAAATATAGAAACTGGTAAGCAAAGATTTCATTATCCTCATAGACCTCATAGCATTCTTACTAAGTATCTCATCTCTTTATAATAATTTTCTAGCTGATCACGCGAAAATGAAGTCACTAACGTGTTTCCCGGAAACATTATTAATTATAGACATAATATTAGCTTTCCTCGTTTCCTAGTAAAATTAATGAGGTGCCGTGAACGGTATTAAGATACTTTGTACGGGAGTTAAGATTTTAACTTAATGCAGTGTATCTTTCAGAGTAGGGTTTGTCAAGTTTTATTTAATTTTGTAATAAAATACGGAATAACGAATAGCATACAATAATAAATTTCTCGATTTTCACTCTAAAGTAAAATTATCGAATAAGTAGGTAATTAAAAGTAAACATAACATTATTCTTTGTATCGTTTAGAGCGAATCTGACAAAATAATCTTTTATTCCCAAATAATTTCATTTGCGCAACCGTTGCATTGACGTAGTTATGAATGATGAATAAACATGTAAGCCAAGTAAAAATGAAAATAAAATACATTGTTTATAGAGGAAAATTCAAGAATTTTTATCCACATAATTTTTCCGCATAATGATGTCATTACCTTGATAGAAATGAGAATAGCTGTTGTATGGCGACTGCTATTCATTCTATTATAATTTGAAACTTGTTTACAGTAGGTATCCAGATCACGGACCCAACGGAGAAATAAAAATAACAACAACAATATTGGTATTAAAGAACTACTACCTAAATTATTAATCTCGGCCAACGGGCCGAATTTAATCGCCTCTTACGACACCCATCTGAAATGGGATTGGAGGTTGTATTCTGCGCCTTTCCAATACGGCTAAGATATGGCAGGCTGAAATAATAAAAAAACATCATGGCGTTTCAATAAATACCTACACTGTTATTCCGTTTATTTTTATATTTATTACTAGCTGATCGGGCAAACGTTGTTCTGCCATATAAATTATAGGAATAACCTAATTACCTAGTGGCATGATATTATACATAACGACCTCTTCTCATATCTACCGAATAAACACGAAAAAATCCTAAAAATCGGTCAAACCGTTTCAAACGAAAACACCGTGACACGCACCCAGTAGAGAATAATAATTCTTGCCAAAAATAACTGACTTCAAAATTAGGGATAATTCAAAAACTAGTCGTAAAATCACGCTCAAATCTAAATGAGACCACATGACAAGCTCCAACTTTCGAATATAAAAAGAATCATCAAAATCGGTACACCCAATAAAAAAATACGAGGTAACACACATTAAAAAAATACAGTTGAATTCAGAAACTCCTCCTATTTTTGGAGTCGGTTAAAAACCCTTAAATTCAAGAAGCCAACCATAAATCTCAGGCCTCCTTGCTAAACGAAGTTCTTGTTAAACAGAAGTAGATATGTAACACATTATTTCCTAAGTCCAAGTTATTTTCCCCATTATTGTGCAATCGTTAATACGGTCGTATATAAATCAGCATACCGAAACTTGAGCACTTAATAGCAGAACTTTCTCAAGTAAGCAAATGTCATTCCTAATTACGGTCTTAGCAAGTTTAATTTACGCTTAAATTGGAGTTCGGACTTTGCACGCCAGACTTTTAACGTTGGACCTTAATTGGGGAAACAAAAATTATGTGACAAATATCTCTACAGATGTTTTAGACAGAATTAAAAATATTAACGACGCGAGAGCTTATGTAAATCAAAAATATGACTGTTTTTGTATGTTTAGCTTTTATAATAATAAGTGATTATTATACATTAATGGTTACTTACACATTCTTTAGACATCCATGTTTTATCGTAATTGCGGTGTAAGGAAATAATATCAATCCTTGAACACTTACTAACCTAAGATAGATTTGTCACTTTCATCATTTATATTAGAAACTTCTCATAAAGTAGCTGAATCTAACAGTAGTTACCTGCGCCATGCCTTCATTTCCCGAGGCCTACGTAATTTCAAAACTTTTCTTCAACATTAGTTAACAGTTATTTGAACTTCAGCCTAGTCATGTAATTCGCGTAACTCTTCGAACTATATCGGAAACTTCGTTCGCCGGTCTATTTCTTCTCTAGGATTCCTGGTCCTGTTATTGGGTTAGTGGAGTCATAAAAATTGTGGGTCAAACTAACCATAAATGCAACTTTTTTAAAGAAGTTAGCTCGGAGTAGCTGGAATTTTTCAGAATTAATTATTTATTTTAAATTCTAGCTAACTAAGCAGTTTAAGCTCTACCACTATTTATTGTTTTATAGAAATAGCCGGCAAATGGGCAGATGATCCATCAGGATCATCAGGTACTAAGGATCTATCGTCACCCAGGGACATCAGCAACACCAAAACATCACTGACTCGTTACCTGCAAAGAAAGAGGGAAAAAATAATTGGAAATATAAAGAGCAAATACCCTTGAAATTTAACTTAAAAACACTTAAAACAGCGATCTTCAAAAAGACCTGAGGGCATGCTTTGTCTGTTCTTAGTCGTTTATAACTTCGAGGAGAAGAGGTTGTCTTGAACTCAATGATGGCCGAAGTCTCTGACATTCCAATAGCTTAAGAGATATTCTATTGTATGTGGTAGAGTTTTTGACTACAATTTATAAGGTCGTTCCTAAAAGCATGTAAGTTTAAAATAAACTGACCACTAATAACGATCTACCCGCAAATAATTTGCATGACAATAGCAGTACTTACTCCCAATTGGTTTCAACCAATTTGTGTAATACGCTAGCCCATGTTGCAAATTGAAATTGGTTTAAATATTGAAATTTTTGCATTAACCACAACATTCAACTAGCGGTTAATACGTGTGGGTGTATAATTTACAGTATGGCCGAATATTGGGAAATGCGGGAGAAGGGAGAGTTTATCTTAATTTTCGTTTTCAATTTATTGTCTAAGTCTTACTTACTCGTACTTATTGAACGCTACTTTTTTGCGCCTTTATGTCTAAATACCGGACCCCACCTGAACGTAGCATATGGTGTTAAAAGATCACAGTTATCCTTGGACATGAGCAACATTAAAGGTGTCAACAAAGAGATTATAGCCAAGAAAATAATTTGCAAATTCGCTCTACATCTATTCATTCGTCAGCCTTTACGAGTCCACTGTTGCACTAGGCCACTCCTAATTTGCACCATTCTGACCGGTTCTAAGCCTTCTGTATCCAGCGTATACCCGCTGTTTTCTTCAAGTCATGATACATGGAGCTCTGCCCACTCTTTCCGGAATAATAAGTATCCTTTAAGATATTCCAAATCATGGTCTACCTTTGTACCTTTCATGAAAATCCACTGTGCTTCGAAACTTCAAATTGAAGGAAGGCTAATAATTTGTATTCAATTAAATTTTATGATGTAAAGATAGCTTTATCAGATGTCAAAAATAAAGAAGATGGAATGTTAATTAAGACAAAATCAAAACAAAAGGAAGAAAAAACAGACTTGAAAGAGAAAAACATTGCGTCTACAAAGCGTATATATTATAGCTGGTCATTAAGCGCAGAGTAACATTAGGGGGATAATATTTGCTCAGGGGCTAATTAGTGGTGCGTGCGGTAGTTGTATAACCTGTATTATCATTAAGTGCAAACAGCAATAGAATGGGAACCTTGAACGATAATAGTCATATGGACAAGCAAGGTTCTACGTGAATAATTTTGGAAATATGTATTTGTTTATCCATATGACAATCCATATGACAAATACAATGGGCGATAAATGCATTTCTTTAATGTTTGTTACCTCAAAACTCAGATTTTTGTTTCACTTTGACCCCTTCAAATGCTTGCAGATTTATCACACATTTTTCTGACTATCGAATCCATAAGGAATTGAAGGAACTCCTAAAATGTTATAGGTATTCTTGGTGTTCTTGGTTGAATTCAGATTCGTTATTTGATTGTTTTAGAATAAATAATGCCATAAAATTATAAGTACTCAAATATAATAAATCACAGCAAGGTACAAGCGACGTTCACTCCGAATGCATTTTTATTTATTCCGCAGCTTCCCATCCTAATTTCAGATAGCGTCACTCACACGTCGGTTGTGTTGTGAGAAAACTTCGGGTCATAAAAATAGAAGTTATTTACGATTAAGCTAAAGTATTGCTCATGATTTAGTAACATATCTCTCCACAAACATTGCAGGTGTAGAAGTAAAGAAACTTAATGCATTTTTAAACGGTTTTATTTAGCTTAACCTGCCTGTGTGGGTCAAATCTTCCAAGCTTAATTAAATTTCACATGGCTTTAGTTTTGATATGCATGTTTTTGAGATTCATAACACGATACTACGCTCAGGTTGGGTTCGACGAGGGAACTCTTTAACGTTTAACAGCACAGTAATAATTTTTTTCAATATAAAACTGAGTAATTTTTTATAACTATTAACTTACTAAGTAACCAAGAATTATGGGCTACTGGAAGTGGTCACCACTCATAGATGTCCGTAACCCCATGGCTTCTTGCATTGCACTGCATTCTTCTTCATTTTTGTAACTGGACAAAAGATAACCGGGAATCAAGTCAAGAAGCGGGGACTAGGAGGGGGGCGTTTTTAACTAGGGAGTAGAGGGGTGAAGACCCCCGCCATAATAAGTTACACGCAACTCAAATCGAAAGCCAAATTGGTTAGGTTCGTTAATGGCAATTTTATCTTTTTATTCTTTTTTTCTTTTTCTTCTTTCCTTTTTGGTCAGCAACGCATTAGTGATTTTAGTGTCACTGATGTCCATGGGTGACGCTTGCCACTTGCCATCAGGTGGATCGTAAGCTCGTTTTGTTGGTTATTTTCATAAAAAGTAAACACTTACAAAGGTAAGTATCAATCTGAAAAGACAAAATGTTTGTTACAATAATAATCGTTAAAAATCCTGTCTTACTGACTAGGGATATCAAATTGAAATTAATATCCAGTACTTATATTAAAGTCCCTGGCTGAAAGCTGTAAAAAATTCAAGCTTACTTATCTAACGGCCGGATGCTTTTAGCTTTGTAGACATATATATTAGAGACCCTTCTTAATGTTGTATCTACATAATTATATTATCCAGAAACCTTTAATAAACCATAAACCTCGAGTCAGTTGCGTAATACATATAAGTAGGAGAGGTTTTTATCATTAGTGTCAATGTAAATCTCTAATAATAATCGTTATTTTCCTTATTTTATTTTATCTTAGTATCAGAATTTATAAAAATGCATTTGGAGTTGTTATGTACCATGTTAAGATGTACTTTGAGTTTGGCGTCTAATGCCGAAGTAACCTTAAATGTCATAAACACTTAGATATCTACTTTATTACTTTCTGTATCTCAATGATTTTCTATGAACGAGTATAACAAGAATTGAGAATTTTATGTATCAGGTTAGACTGAAATGCCAGGTTTTACACATTATCATTTCGTTGGGATCACGCTCATCTCAGCTTTAGGCGATCACGTTGGTGAAGTAAAGATTGATAAACTAACAAAGTTAAAGGAGGCTTATAAAGTGTTTTGTTTCTTTTACTCTAATGGAAAACAATAAAGATATTATAACAGTGCAATATCTAAATAAAGCCGTAAGTTTTTATTTACCTGCATATAACCACAGAAGAAATAATAGTACTTATGATATAACTTAGACTGAATTGATTGCGGTTTCCCATCGGACTTAACGAGCAATTCTTGAAGCTACATACAAGAAATAATTACAATGAAGAATGAATTAATAAATAATGTTTGTTGTTTGAAAGAAACTGGTTCGTGGAAAACTGCCGCAGCAATTGCGATAAAATCTGCAAGGCCGAGGAATCGATTTATCAAGGTATCATTACCAAAAAAAAAAACTGCTGTTGCTTTAGTATGAAAAAAAAATATTAATTAAAAATGTTAAATCTTTTTATGGATGCTTAAACTTTCACGCAATAACTGCTGCACGGATTTTCATGAAATTTAACACACTGATAGCCCGTGATCTGGAAAGGTCGTTTCCTCCGATATTTCAAAATAACGTGCCGATAACTATTGAAGCTTAACCAATTATACTAAAATATTCTGTCTACTCAATCCAATGTCTGATTCTCAGGATAATGTAGAAATTATGTTCGATAATAGAGGCCTTTGGAATAGCAAAAACGTTTGACCCTTATTTAGGGTAGGGACCTGCATACAAAATGTAAACCCTTTTGGTTTAAATATATCACTGTTCAGTAATTTCATGTTTTAAATACTTCAATGTCAACAGATTTTTATGCAAAATATCTAATACGAGTATAATATAAAAATCTCGTGTCACAGTGTTTGTGGTCGCAATCCTCCGAAATGGCTTGACAATTTTTTATGATTTTTTTTTGTGTACATTTGGTAGATATGAGAATAGATCGTAAAGCATATTTCATACCACTAGGTGATTGAGGTGTCCCTATTCAGAAAATTTTTCGGCAGAACAACGTTTGCCGAGATAGGTAGATCTTCTATAAAAAACATAAAAACCATAATTTATACGTTTGTGATAAAAACATGTAGGTACCTAATAATGAAACAAGCTGCTCTGAGTTTTAACTTTTTATTTCGTTAATTTTCATGTAGCAAAATAAATGTTAAAAAGATAACAAATCTGAACATTTTACTGAACAGTCAATTAGGTGGAACGAGATATTTTTATACTGTTCTGTCTTGTATTTCTTAACTCACACGATAGTCTTCAATTACCTCCATAAAAAACATTATTCGTGAGTATTGAACTCACGTAAGTTGATTGAACTTTTTTACAGATAGGTTACCGCCCACGGTTTGGGTCGGGAAACTAATGCTTCAGTAGGTACGAGCACTCGAAAGAATGTTATAATATTCTTCGTTTATGAAATTGATATCATATATTTTTATTTATGTTAGATTCAGGCCAAATAGCGAAATTTCACGACTATTTTGATACACTTTCAATTACTTTAAGAGAGTATGTTTTGTTTGCATCCGACCGTTTAGCTTCAGGCCAAATGTCGAATAACGAATGTGTCTTTTCTGAGCTCTCTGCAGCTACGTCGACACCAATGCGTTCTCTAGCTCCAAGTGGCGACAAGTTGCAGCAGCCTATATAATAATTACCAAATTGTCGGTTGGTATCTAGTATCTATTGTGTTAAATGAAAACCCCTAAGAATAGTATTTTCGCAAATATCTTACATAATATACAGACATCAACTTATAGTTTTTCAACTTGTAGACAATGATATTAGAATGTAAAAAAGAGGTAGATATGTCACTAGCACGCCGACAATGAAGAACACAAGGACAGGCAATTGACCGTTCTGACATTTTGACATACGGCGTTAAAATGCCTTCGTGTATCTTCGTGTGCCGCCCACAGAAGAAACAATAGTACCTACTTATAATACGTATATATACCAATGTGATTGGTGTAGTGAAACAAAATATAAACGTGTGTGTGTTATAACTCTTTTTGAAACAGATTTTTTGGTTGATTTGTAAGGGCATAAAATATCAATATTTTTTAAATATCATTGCTTGTACTCTTGTAGTTTGTGTATAGGTATAGAACAGGAAAAAAAGCTGCATCATAATGGGTCCATTCGTTTAGGAGCTACGATGCCAAGAACAGACACACAAACAAACACGTCAAACTTATAAGACACTTCTTTTTGCATCGGGGATTAATAAAAAATACAGAATTTGAAACCCCACTGATTTGGACAGACAAGCTCGTTGGTTTTATAATAGTATAGATAGACAGCATAAAGACTCGCAATTCCATTTAAATAAATAGCTGAAGTGGAAATCGTTCTGAATCGATGAATAGAAATGGACAAAATGGCTACGCTTTGCTAAGCGCTGAACGTAAAGTTTAACAAAGCAAATTCGAGCTTGTTATTAAGCGGTATTTATTTCTACATAGGTAATCAAAACTTGTGATGGCCTAGCGATTTTAACTCTAAACAACACTGGGGATGATTTGTAATCCTGCACTTTCTCTATTTTAATTAAACGGTTTTATTTAGCTTACCCTCTGTATGTGCGAGTCAAATCTTTCAAGCCATTTAAACTTGAGCATACCTACTTCGATTTGCGGAAATTTCACCGAATTACTTTTCATCGCACACATTTCATCGAATAACATTTAATCGAATGATAGTTCATCGAATGATATTTCATCGAATGACAATTTTCATATGATCATTAACAAATATCTTTTATTATTTTAAATATCACACATTCATATTAATATCCTTGAAAGGCAGCCTAAGACGTAAGCAGCTTGCAGCATGCAGCAAGCACAGTTTCTGTCATGGCTCCGGCGCTGCGGGTTTACATTACACTGGGTTAGGGCTAACAAGAGTCTTGTTACAAGACTACGTGGAATCGATTTTGCAGCGATTCGTTTCTGTCACTAACGTAAACGTTTTGACAAATTCCTTTTTTTGATAAAAGTTGTTTGGACGAATGACAATTTCTCGGTGTTAATATGAACTGGATCAAAATCGTACATCGCATTCATAATCTGCGTTGCCCAAAACCGCTATAGGCAACATTTTTGACACATAGCGCTATTTATGTTGTTCCGCCCATCATAATTATTCCGCTATTCTAAATTCTGAAAATATTATATCGCATTCATAAAATATCGCTATTCGATTATTTGCCATTCGATGAAATGTCGTTCAATGAAATTTAGTTCGATGAATTGTCATTCGATGAAATGGTTGATGTTATGACCATGACCTGCCTTTGTTTATCATTGATCATAAGATAACGTCTTGTTTATCAGCTATTGAGATAGTCTTGTTTTGTACCAAGTGGAAACTGTAGGCTTATTTGCCAATTGAATACACGTAAGTAAGACAGCGCGTAAGTCTCTTAATCTTAAGGTCGTGATCTTCACCCGGGGCATTTTTGTGTAAATACACAATATGATACTCGTATATTATGCGATAACTCATAAGAAGTGTTAAGAAAACATGGTGTTAGTATTGTAGTCATAAGGGCTTGTTTCACAATCTTCAAGTAAGTCCGAAGTAAGCTATTCGTTGGTTAAGTTGACATTTCGTGTATGTAAAATGACACTTTAACGTCACTTTAACCGGCGAATAGCTTATTCAGGACTCTTCTTGAAGATTGTGAAACAAGCCCTATGTTTCCTAAATAAAGAGAAGTAAATGACAGTTTCTTCTTAAAAAAATAACAATATTATATACTTAACCAATTTTGTCATAAATATTGAAATTAGTTAAATGGTTTTAGTTAAACCAATAGGCTTAATACACTACTAAAATTTTACCTATAGGTATCTAATACTTTTTATTACCATTTCAAATATAATATTTTACTTATTTTTACTATTTTAATATAAGTCAAGTTTGACTCTGTTGTTCATTGAAAGTGACCCTGACTAGAGGGCGGAGATTCACAGCCAAGGCAGATATTTACGCCACACATAAAATATATTTAACTTTGTTGTCCGTTTGTGATTTTTCATGATAATAATAGTGTGGGCTCGTACGGAGGTGTGAAGTGCACCTAAAATTTATAAAACTAACTGGTCGATGTATGTGCGGTCAGCAAATTAATTAGTATATTATTACAGAATATTTAGGTTATTATCGATATTAAATTAGAATATTTAAGGTTAGATGATCAAACGGACAGAGGGATAATCTTACAGACGCCTAGACGGACAGACGACCATACGAACAGACGGAATTCCAGACGGACGGAAGTACGGACGGACGGAATCTTATAAATAGAGCCCCTTTGGGTACAGAATCCTAAAAAAGACATTTCAACAAGCATACTAAAGCATAGGTGTCCCAAAGCAAAGCCGTGGCAGTTATTAGTATTTAATAACACGATATAATACGTAACGTTTATATTGTATAGAACAAGGTCATCTGGGCTCGCCGTTACGTGTTTTCAATCCCAATTTGAAATTAAAAAGGGACCGCGATTCCCTAAAGGTCCAATCTAAAAATCGCTTTATATGAGAACCATTTGGGCGACAGAAATCATTTCGCTTCAGCGGTTAATGTAAATTCTAACATAGCTTTTTGTGTATATTAACTCTATTTTGAGGTTAATAATTATTATTTTGATTAAGTGGTAATTTCATAGTTAATTAATATTATAATTAGCTTCTCATTTATCGAACAAGATTTGAAAGACAAGACTACTTAGATGTGAGTTTCATACATAGCCAAGTAATAAGCAATAAGTGTCGTCTGTTAGTAGCAAAAAAATCTTCTTGGCGCTTCTTCTCCCGGGTTGAGGTATGTGCAGTCAGCAAATTAATTAGTTTTTTTAATGCTTTTAGCAGGCAAACGAGCAGACGGGTCACCTGATGGTAAGTGTAATTAATAATTAGTATATTATTGTTAATGTAAGTTTGAATTATGAAAACCTATTTCGACAGTTATTTTAATTTAAAAATTATTTTAATTTCATTTTATTTATTTTTAGCTCTTTTACTAATTGTAATTCTGTGCATTTGTGATGTTGACTTCTTACAATCAAATGGCCTGTCTACTTACAAATACAAAACCAACCACGTAAATAATATTTATTTTCTACAGAAGAATTGTGTTCGGGAACGAAAGAGCTATTCCATTCAAAAACACTTACTGGGCACCCAATTCGATCGCATCCGTCGTGTTTTAGTTTCAAACGACCGTCGAATGAGTTTACACCACATAATGGAGAGCGCTCCTGTTCACCGCTGGTCCAAGTTATAAAAGACTAGTAACCACCCTTTGCTTCGATTTTACTAAATATCCCTAATTTTAATAACAATAGAGCATCGTAAAGGTGAAATATTTTTTTAAATCGGTCCATTAGTTTCTGAGTTTATCCATTACAAACTAAATAAAGAAAAAAATTATGTTTTCCTTAATTTTCTCACAGGTATAATTATGAAGTCTGCCAATTCGCCCTTTGCCAATAAATTATATTATTCCTTATATAACACACATTGTGATACCCAAATCCGACAGTAGGGCAGTTTTTTACTCTTTTCAAAGTCTATTTATTTAGTAACTACAATCCATCTCTTTCTCTTATCTCTTACCTACTTCCATACTTTTCTCTCTCTCAGTGTTCTTATTTTTTTGGAACTATATATTGTAAATTCTAATCAATGATATAAGTTACAAATATGCCAAAATTCACCTCGTTTTGTTTAGTTTTCTGCACACAAATTTCTAATAAACATGTTTTGGCATTAATATTGATAATAATGCCAACATTACAATTTAGTATAAAAATTGAAATTACTGTACTTATGTACCTTATTTATTAACTTATTTTAGATCCTGAAAACGAAACGCTGTATCTTATGGCCTATACTCCAAATACATCACTAGAGCATAAGTTACCGACAATATTAAACTCTGTTCAAAGGCAGGAGAATCTACTTTTCTTTGGGTGTAGTTAATGTGAATCACATGCAACTCAGTAAAACAATGGCAAACCATAAAAGTTATCTATTGAGCTAGTCATTACGGTTTGTATCGGCATGTTAAACATAGATTACATAGAAACATAGATATACAAGTATTATCCAATAGCACTCTGCTCACGGCTTTGCTTGCGTTTTCCGGGATAATAAGTACCCTATATATTATTCCAGTCTACCTGTCTGTTAAGTTTCGGAAAATTCGTCGAAAACAATACGTCGTATCAACAATTCGTTGAAAACACAATTTGAATCGAATGATATAATTTTCATATGATCATTGAATATTTTATTATTATTGCAAACGTTATACGGGCGTATAAAAGGGAGCACTAGGAAGCATGCAGCATGGAGCCTGCAGCAGGCATGATTTCTGTCACGGCTCCGGCGCTGCGGGGCTCTCGTGGTCCCACGCGATCTTATCGTCGCAGATGCTTTTAATGCGCACCACCACTTCGGCTTCGGCTATTTCGACAAATTGTCATTCGATTAATTGTTATTCGACGAATTGTTATTCGACGAATTGTTATTAGACGAATTGTTATTCGACGAATTGGTGATTCGACGAAATGGTGATTTGATGAATTGTTTTCGTCGGATGTTATTCGACGAATTGTAAATCGACGAATTTTCCGCAGATGAATCTAACATACCTATGGGTACTTCTTACGAAAAGTAGCTTCTAAAGATCGTTTCAACGTTCAGTACTCAAGATATTTGATCTCAGATTTCATGAAAACATAAATCCAAACTATCTTCATTTACGAGCGCTTAGACTATAGAAACGTTTAACACTTAACTATTGTCTTCATTTACGAGCATTTATGACTCAAAGCCGCTTAACGAAAACACTGGCCGTCAAGAAAATACGCAGTCTCGTAACAAAAGCTATAATCGTTTACCCAATGCACTAGGAATTAAACGCTCCTATTTTCCACTGCGGGCTGAACGGAAGAGATTATGACTCCAATACTGTTATGACCTTTCAATGGCTAACCTAACCCATTAAAATAACCTAGTTTCAACAACTTCAGCGAGTGGTCGGACAGAATGCGATTAAATGATAAGCTTTACACAGATACAGTCGCATGATGTTAAAAAAAAGTCGAAAGGGAATTGATTGTCGTGCTATGGGTAATGAGCATGTGATGAGGCGAGAATAAATTAATGAATTTGACGACAAGAGTGATATGAATTTGAATTGATGAGTGGACGACCAAAGAAAAGTTGGAATATGTGAGAGATGATATGAAAGATAAGAGTGTAGTTAAGTGTAATTCTAATGATGACGGCTGACAGGGAAGTATGAAAGAGAAAAAAATGTTGCGTTGATTCCAAATAAAATTGGGAAATGGGCAGGATGATGATGATGAGCTACACTCACATGATATCATTACAAACAAAACAGGAACTGTGTTTATATGGATTTTTGACAATAAATTGAATATTATCTTTTCGTGAACATCACCTGGCTAATGACTAATAGGTATGGCCTTTCTTGAGTTATCATCTAAGACTCGTGGACGTCGTGGTTTTGCTGAAAGGTTGACAGTTAGTTCTTTTGTTTTTCTTCTTTCTTCTTTCTTGGCTGGTAAAACATTGTTGATAGCCTTGGTGTTACTAATTACAGATCGATTAATCAAAGATGTGTTGCCGATCAATTTAACAGAGAAAAAAGAAACAGAGAACAGACTCTTAAGCTGCCAGCCCGGGCACCAACAGTAGTATGACATCTGACTCCAGGCTTTCTTCACGGAAAATATGTACCTAAAATACATCAATCAGTCTTTTCTAATTTGCTCAAACGCTCGCATCGCAACAATGGTAGAACAAGTTTCTTCCAATCCACTGTTTCAGAAACAACTTGAAACTTTTTTGCTCGTTTCAAATAAAAACAATCGAATTTCATTTCGATTCAATTCGCCTTTTATAACTCTTTGTTATCTCTTTCAATAGGTTGTAACAAAGTTTTTAAGTAAGTTCTGGGCACGTTTTTATAACTCGTATTTATTTGTATCACAACTTTTAAATGGCAATCTGAAATAAGTCAATATCAGAGAATAAAATGTAAGATATTATAAGCCTACTTATTTATAACCCCGACAAAAAAAGAGGGGTGTTATTTTGACGTGTCTGTGTATCTGTGGATCTGTATGTCTGTCTATAACACTATAGCTCTCAAATGGATGACCCGATTTTGATCTAGTTTTTTTTTTTGTATGAAAGGTGACTTAATCGAGAGTGTTCTTAGGCTCTATGTTGAGTGTAAATAAAACTGTCGGGATTTTCTTTCAATTTTAATTTAATATTATTATTACATTACAGATGTTCATTTAAATTATAATATTGATTCTATAATATTGATAAACAATGATAATTTAATCAAACGCACTCTCACTCACACAAAATCCTTCCTAATGGAAGTGATACTTGAAACAGAATGTCGCAAGAAGATTTTTCTTAAAACTTACATAATTAGATATATTGTATCGAACTAGGTGTTCAAGCAATTTTGTTTTAATAATTTGTCCTAATAATGTCCTTGATATTGCTATTATATATATATAGATAGAAAAAACAGTAATTTTGTTTATTAAAGACAATATTTAAATTGCTGATTTAACAACTACTACAATTTTTTTGATTGCTACAATTCGCCTTCATTGTTCTCCCACTGCCCTAAGGTTGAGTGGCAGATAATACTTTTAGCATTAAGTCCGGCTTTGGTATCCTTTATGTTTTAAGGTGCAATAAAGTGCGAATAAATAAATAAATTTAACTAACTAATCATTACAACTTTTCAATGCGTGTTCGGTTACTTTCAAACTAAGATCAAAGATGGACACAAAACACACACCCTTGTGCTCAAATGCAAATCATTTACATTTTTGATTATCTTTTCCTTTACGCTTCTAGATACAATGAAATGATGAATAAGTCTCGACCGTCAAGGGGACTCTGTCCCAAACATATTTCAGCAGAGAATAAAGCCATCCCAAAATTAATACCTGAAGGGACACCAATTTTTACATAAACGTCAAGGATAGGACGGAAGGGAATGAGAACGGTATCAAAGCATCAAAGACCACATGAAAAGACTTGTGAAATATTCGAAATTAAATTGCGTTGTACAATCTAAATACAGGGCAGTTATGAACTCTCGTTATAAACGAATCGGTGGCATATTAAAAATGTTTGAAACTGGTGCAAAAATGTTTTGGACATATTCTTCTGAAATTGTAAATGCTATATTAGAACTATGTCTATGATGATCGTGATGATCCATGTGGCGCAACGGTTACCATGCTGGATCGCCGTACTAAGGTCCAGGGTTTGATTCCCAGCGAGACAGAAAAATTATTAGTTTTAATTTCTGTTCTCGGTCTGGGTGTGTGTTTTCTTGGCTTTGTGTATCTATTGTCCATGGCACCCACAACACAGGAAATCCTAGTGTATGAGTATGAAGCGTTATTTTTTCATACTGTAACAGAGGCATAATTATACAATCGAGACAACCACACAACAAAGCTGCAATTTTGCATGGATATACATATTTACTAGCTGCTCGGACAGACTTCGTTCTGTCAAAAGTTTTTATTTTTATTTTGAGATGTAAGCTATCCTATCTTTTAAGTTGAATCAAACTGCACACGGTGTGCAAATTTGATTACAATCGGTTCAGTAGTTTAGGAGTCCATCGCGGACAAACAACGTGACACGTAATTTATATATATTAAGATTAAAACTCCAGTTTCGTATAATAACATATTGAAAAACATTTTTTTTTCAGGGTGCCTATTAATTAATATAAAATTAATTTAATCTTAATATATATAAATTACGTGTCACGTTGTTTGTCCGCGATGGACTCCTAAACTACTTAACCGATTTTAATCAAATTTGCACACCGTGTGCAGTTTGATCCAACTTGAAAGATAGGACATCTCAAAATAAAAAAACTTTTGACAGAACGAAGTCTGTCTGGGCAGCTAGTTTAAATGTATAATATTCAATTTTATATATACCTATAAATTAGTAGAATTTCACAGCACAAGTTCTTTCAACATGTGCAATTGAAGAATCGTCTCGCAGAACAAATATTACGCAATCTACTAACGATGGATTATAATGCAAAGCATGGTGTTCCCTCAGGGCCGCTTAATCAACAAGTCATCTGCATACTAATGATGACGACTATTATTCCATGCGTTTGTTATTAAATGGCAGGAGAAAATGGAAATTTCTAGGGGACAAAAGGAAAATGATTAGTGTTCCTGTTTGTTATATCCTACTGACAAAGTGCTTAAAACGATTTTTTATTTTTAAAAGTTTTCAAACGGAAAGACAAGTCTTATAGGAAGTAGTTGCTATCACCCATATGCCCTGAAGTCTATAGCCATTTTCGCAAGATATATTAGATTCCCCTGTTTGTTGTTCATTTGGGTCAAATCTTGCAAGCCTAATTAGACCTATTTCCACTTATCCTAAGTTGTTTCCACTAAGTATCCATATGGACACTATAAAACTGTGTAGGTATTTAGTTTTTTAAAGTAAATACCTGTTTTCTGCGTTACTTTCCACTATGTATACACTTTATATTTATAAATAAAATATGTAACAATATGCTTTGCCAACTTCTGTACAGTAAACTACAATACAGACTTGACTTCATTGTACAACAGTTCCTATGCACAGAACTTCTGCAGCGCTGGCTTTATGTGAATGACGCAATATTGCAAACATAAATATATAGAAATATGGCAGAAAAGACAAATACAAATACTACTGCAAAATATGCCATAATAACATACTGTGTCTATGTTGTATAGATTTTTAAGAGTTGATTAGACAAATATTCACAGTTATCCGTTCATACTCTGTACAGATAGGAGTGTTGTCCTATCTGTTTTTAAGCTTATTAAAATTTGACATACTTTCACATTTATCCGAGAAACGATAAACTGAACCAAATTATCTACGTAGGACGAAGTAGGAACGAGTCATCAGTCTTTATTTCCTCCTGTTCTTATATCCTACGGCTCTGCGACAATAAAACGAGTCTGGACCTGATATAGCATCAAACAACGTGTCAAGTCTTTGTCTCAGAACGTATGTATTTGCTCGAAGCACACAACGCTTCCTTTATTGACTGCACTGGCGTTCCCAGAGGTTATGTCAGTCTTTTAATAAGCGCTGATGTGGTATATTGAGGTCATGTTGATGTTTTTTATGACCTGATATATTTGTTTAGGTATTTACCTACCTCCATGATAATATAAAAAAGTTACATCATCTTGAAATAAAACTAGTCATTGTGCTTCTGTGGTTTATATATTTTATCTAGACACGCGGAGCGTGTCAAGTCAATTTCTTAGCTAACAGAATTGACGAGCAGCACCGTGTGTAATATTACACGAACCATTTGGAGCCACTTTTGACCACCTCATAACTCAAAAACTATTCAACATAAACCTGTCAAATTTGGCTCATTTATTAAGACTTGCGAAATACATACGCCTTTCAAATTTCATAAACACATCTCAAACGGTTATTTAGATATTAATGTCCAAAAATCGAGAAATTTAACACTGACTGACCTATAGATCAAAACTATATCCAACTTCCAGGTGACCTAGAAAGTTAAAATTTGGCATGCAGATAGGTAGTCGGGTGAATACAAAGGAATAAATCTGAAAGTAGTAAATTTTTATCAATTTATGATAATTTTTCAAAAAATTGATTCTATTAGGAACACTTACTTAAATTGCTGAAATTTAAGAGTAGCGATCAAAATTGATGACATCTGGTCATTATGTGGATTCCAAGGTGAATATATAACGAAACATATCAGTTTTAGTACTTTCTGAAGCTTTCAACGGGAGGAAGATGTTCAGTGTCCCAAGTGCCTGTGAGAAGTGCACAGCACATATACATTTACGTGAAGATCAGTGGTTCGTCAGGAGACGTTATTTCCAGTGTATTACGTATTTTTATTTTTAATGTGTGGAAAATTATTTTTCTCTAATCTACAAGATTACACCACAAAATTTTGTATTATTTCCGTTATTATACCAGTTTAAAGTAATTCGAAGTATTGTTTCAAAATTTATTGTTGCACGATGTCATCGAACATAAACAACTTATCTGTACTAATAGTATAAAGAGGAAAGATTTGATTGTTTGTTTGCATTGAATAGGCTCCGAAACTACTAAACCGATTTGAAAAATTCCTTCACTGTTGGAAAGCTACACTATCCCCGGGTGACATAGGCTATATTATATTTTCAATAAATTAGGGATCCTTAATAAAACTCCAATAACGTAATCCAAGGTTTAAAAAAATAAGAAAACCAAAGCAAAGCGAGGGCGGTCACTCGTAACTAATAAGAGTATAGTCGACTTTCGTATTTATTACGATAGTATAATTGGGATTTAGTATTAATTATTATTTCAATATTTAGCGGACATCAATAGTGGAAGATCATTACTTATAAATAATGAAATAATAGGTACCGTATTTCGGACCACGGCGCACTAACTAAAGATTTAGTTGAAGAGCACTATAACAGTTCATGTATTAAAATTAATCAGTAACGTTATGAATAAGTACTTACTAATAATTTCTATACAAAAAGTAATGATATCCCATCAAAAACATAAATGTAAAGTGAGAGTCAATTTCAAAAAAAAAAAAAAGAATTGAGATCTAAATGGGTGCCAATTTCTGTGTAGAAAAGCCTAAAATTTTAGTCACAAGAACATGTAATTCAAGTTTTACATTTGACTTGGCTAGTTTTCTTTAGTTAGCAACCAACAAACCAAATTAGAGAAGAGTGTCATAAGCCATCAACCTAACAGATTTGACGAAGCTAATTACATAGATATAATATAGCCTAGGTAGGTACGTGAAAACTAACCAAGTCAAATGTGGAGCTTGAATTACATGTTCTTGTGACTAAAATTTTAGGCTTTTCTACACAGAAATTGGCACCCATTTAGATCTCAATTCTTTTTTTTTTTTGAAATTGACTCTCACTTTACATTTATGTTTTTGATGGGATCGTTTATTTATCGTTTCTCGCTTTATGATATCATTTTGTTTTAATTTTACATTTCTTAACTTTCCATAACCATTTCATCCATACTCTAACAAGTTTTCGTCAAAAATAATGTGTAGGTAAGTAAAAGCCAATTTTTTTTAACGCATTTTCCTCGAAATGACCTGCCAGGAGCATACGTCATTTGTGCGGGGCGCTTCAATTTAACACATCGCGTCGGTTACTTTGTTGACCACTTTCGTTTCTCCTCAGTTTTCGGTGTAATTTTAACCTTTTATACCACTATCCAATATTTTATCTTTACTGAACAGAAGTGTAAAGGCATGTACTCCTTTATTTCTTTTTTGAATATCTTAATATATGTAACTTCTATGCAAAGACTGGACGAGTTAAGACTATAATATGAGTGACGTTACTGGTTGTATAACTCCGTATATTTAATCAGAAAATTCGTTTTGTAACACTATTGTACGATTATAACTTTAATACAATGTTGACTCCTTTTTACAACAAAGTCATATCTCAACGGGTGCAAAGTAAAAGAATTCAATGAAAGGGTGCAAAATAAAAGAATGCAAAACTTTTCTAGAGAGCGCTTCATATAATAAATTGCTTGCCAAAGTCATTAAAAATTTCATAACTGTATTGATTTATTTATTTATTTATGATTAAAATCGGTTAAGTAGTTTAGGAGTCCATCGCGGACAAACAACTTGACACGTAATTTATATATATTAAGATGAAAAAATGCTTATAGTAAATGTTAATCAAAACTTGTGACATGTAACATAAATTAACTTAAATACCTTAACATTAACATAAACTAGTCCACTGAGTCTTGTATTGACAAACACTATAATAATAATATGTTGTTATTTCAATATCATAACAAATTGAAACAATTTCCGTCCGCACGAATTTACCCAGATTCAATTTATTTTGGGCTGATTGTACCGAGTATCTTACATGCCACTCGTTACCAATCTTACATGCACTTGTTAAACTAAATGGACATTATATTCGAGGAGATTTATATTATGACATCGCATTCCCGTTTCCCAAACAGGTAATACTGAAAGACCGACAGGATGTCGTCGGGCGGGCCGCTTCGCTTCCAGGGGCAAGTTGCTGACGGACCGCTTCTTAGGAGTTACCATGAGTTTTTTAAGTTAAGGATTGTTTTGTTTTAAAATGCAATGAGTAAAACACCTTTTTGTATTTTATTTCGTTTTTATTAGCTCTTTGGAAAACTAATGCTGCCGTGACCAAAATGTCACGATGCAAGTAGTCTTTGATGAATTATACCTTAGTTGGGGTACACAAGCAAATAATTTCAATAATTAGGATGTATTCATCCTAATCTTTTGTATTTTTGTTATATTTAATATATCACTAACAGGCGCATAAATAACGACTTATATCATCACATAAGATTTAGTATTAGGATGAGGAAAAAATAGGTATAAATTGCTGCATAATATTAAACCCCGACGAAAAAAGAGGGGTGTTATAAATTTGACGTGACTGTGTGTCTGCGTATCTGTATGTCTGTTTGTCGCATCGTCGCACCCAAACGGAGGAACCGAATTTGATCTAGTTTTTTTTTTTTTTGTATCAAAGGTGACTTATTTAGGAGAGTTCGTAGCTATGTTTTCTGTAAATAAATCATGTGTTAATTTTATTATGATAACGTAAACACATAGTTTAAACTTAATCCAAAATCGTACTAGTTTTAATTTAGATGGGTAATTTAATAAAAATATTCCGAAAGTAGTTTGTGAGAAACCTAAAAGCCTGGATACCGCACAAGCAGCTCATAAATCTCATAGTACACTATGAAAGTGAGTACCTTTTGTTTTCTTCAATTCTTTCTCGTTTCGCTCGGGGATTCAAGTTGCTTACTATTACGGTTTTGTGGTAACTGTTGGTAGATGAGCAAACGACATGCCGGTAAATGGTTAATGTAATGGTATAGCCACCGCTTTTATAAGATAATCAAATGTTTATAAATTCCACCATGTGTTTATTGTATTCGACAAAATACATTAAGTACTCTGTCTACTGATATAGTCAATTAATAAATCCGGCCGTAGTTAGTGGACTACTAGTGATACGTATATTTGATAAGAATGGGATAAATAAATCTTATTATCCGCCAAGATTCAATGAATCAAGACATTTTAGTATTTACAAAACAAAACAAAAGTTTTTTTTTGTGTATGCGTGTTCGTGCATGCGTGTATATTGTGTGTATGTGTGTGTGTGTGTGTTTGTGTGTGCCATAATACATACAAAAATACTTAATTGTTTTTAAATGTCATTTCAAATCACTTTCAAGTACTCTTGCAAGTTCCTTTTGTTGAAACAAAACAATAACTTTATACGTGAAGTTTTACTCTGCAGGTTAGTTATATAGTTTGGGCACAGGTTAAACACAAACAACTTGGTGTATAAGTGCTTGTTCACACTGAACTCGCGGGCGAGGTCGCGGGCGCGGGCGCGAAATATCAAACATATATCGCACCTTTGGTGGAACAAGGGCTCAACTGCACTTTTGTAATTTTATAGCAGAGCCATTTTAAAGTTTTTTTTTTGCATTCCGAGTCGTATTATTCGTCTTTGTATTGCTTCAAAGTGTTTGTTCTTTGCATGAGATACGACCCATTTATTTGTGAATATGGCCATGTACTTTGCAGGTGTCAAATATTTTTTTGTTTAATTTTTGTCATTTTACGATTTTTTGTAAGATGTACCCTTGTTCCACCAAAGGTGCGATATTATGACCCACTATGAAATTGTTCACACCAAAACGCGCGCGCCGTGTATGTAGCGTTTACCGCGACCGCAACCGCGAGTTCAGTGTGAACAAGCACTAAGATTTGTATCAGAAGTTAGGTACCTACTTTTAGATTAATTTGAGTATACCTAGCTTAAACAGGTAGGTATGTAAACTTGTACTAAATTAACCAAGCCATTTTTTATTTCAGTGCAGACTATTACTGGTAAGATAGAAACCAAACCAATTGGGTTTGTGATGACAATCACACATTTTTGCCTGTTCGTTTGTCTGTTCTTACAATGATAGCGATTATAAGTAGTCCGTCCTATACAATTAAGTTGTGCAAAAATAGTTACGTCATCAAGTGATAATACTAAAACTTAACTATTCCTAACATTTAAGAGCGATTTATCTGAAAGTTGGCAACGCGAAAAAAACATTAAGCCATTTACGCTCACATACTCACTTTCAAAATTAGTTTTACTTTTTTGTTACAAATTCTTTGTCTGCGTTTCTTATTTATATCAGAGAAAAATACGTTCGCCAGTCAGGAATTTCTAAAAAGGTTCAACATTTAGGTACAACGGCCTTACACTTCGGACACGAAGGTATTATTAATTCAGTAGAAAATATTATGTATTGTACTAGGCACATATCCAATCCCTGCTTTTTCCTGCGGTAAAACCTTATCGCGTTAAACGAATCAACCAACCACGGAATATAATTTAAAGGTAGATCATTCACCGGAAATGTTTTTACGTGACACGTAAATGTTCCAGCTCCGAATACAGTCCTGAAACGACTTTAATTTTACTGCAGTTATGCATATAACAACATTATGCATATAATGTATCCTAATAAAAATAAAATTTTGTACCTATTTTCTTTTTTCGTGAACGAAATCAATTCAAAATGTTTGCTTTAGAACTTCTTGTTTTACTTCATGCTTTAGTCAGTTTCAATAAAATAAAATGAATGAAAAAGAAAGAAGGACAGAACATTTATTAACATTAATATGCTTACAAACTTATAAGCTGGGCATTTGTTCATTTGTCGTCTATTTTAATTAACTTTTTCCAGTTAGTATATAGAAAGTATAACATCAAGAACAAATATAATATTTATCTACTGACCTGATCTGGGAACCAAACATAGACCTCACTTACGAAGTGAGGTCATGAATACATTATTAGGACTTACAGACACAGCACAACATTAATTTTGTATCAAAAAGTTGTCATTATCCACTATTCACGTGTGTTTCTGTTGACTAGTTAGTTAATTTTGTGCATAGTGGATATTTATAAGTTCTAAAATTTAAATATTAATAATTAATGCAATGTAATAAAATAATTATAAAGTTCTGTTTACAATGTATGTTTAATAAAATTATGTAGTTCTAGTGTATTTAAGAAAGCCGTTTGTTCCTATGACAAAATAAATAATTTGAGTTTGGTTCGGAAAATAAAATCATGAAAGCCGTTAGCCAACTTTTAATTAACAACATTTCAGCTAGGGTTTGAAGTTTTCTTTAAAACTAAAATTATCTATATAACCCAGATAACAAGTTTAATCCTACTTCTACTCCAAAGTCGAAGTAAGGCTACAGAGATATAATATCTAAGTTTAAGCACAGACAACATATTAGTACATAAAGTTAAAGGCTTTTCAACGAGAGTTTTCAACGACGAAGATTGAAGTGTGACCTATTTTTTTTGCCTGTTCGTAGAACTTCTTTAAAATTGCATTCAACTGTCAACAGTAGTGTTTTTTCATTTATTACTACTTAGTATCCTACACTAATTAACGATGTTCAGTCTGTAAGGAGACCTGATATCTATATATTATGTATAAAACACGCAAAAAAGTTTTTGTTTAATTTTGATTTTGCAAATTTTTTTCCAAAATTGAGTTGTTTACTTTATACCTTCGTCTTTTGGGTCACAAAAAAGTACATAAGTACCAAATTTCAACTCATTTAGTCCAGTAGTTTCGGAGTAAGTTGCCTGTGAACCGCCGGTCCCACAGACGCACGAGTGATCGTATAATGGTTCCGTTATTCGTTTTTTGTATGGAACCCTAAAAGAAAGAAAAAATCTACTGGTTGACAAAGCATCATTGACATCTGCAAAGTTAAGTTACCCTTTAACTTATTGTGTTGTGATGACCAGTTAATTTATGTTAGTACTATATCAGATTTTTTCATAAACAATAATTACACAGAGAAAAGTGTTATACCGTTTCCATCTGACAGCAGAAAATGTTGTAAAGTATGATTGTGTTAGAGAATTTCACTGCACAGTAGGATCGAACTAGCTGTCATACGTGACTCGAATCAGAACTGTAGTGTGGCGGGTTGGTAACAAATATGTAGGGTAAAGGGGGAGAGGGTGCAACTTCTGCTTGGTATCCTGCTGAACATTGTACGATGCGATGGTTTAATATCCTCTATTGTGGAAGTTGCTGGACTTTGTAACTTAGTGACAACTAAATCTACCTTCTAGAACCAGTTTCTTTTTGGATCAAATAGGGGTGTAAGACTATGTTAATGTGTTTGTAAAAAAATTCAACGGAATTCTCTACATTTCTTAAAATTTTCATTATATTATATTTGTAAGTAACCCTTGAATGTGTACCATTTTTACAATTTATCATTTTATTATACAACATTAAAATTGGTAGAATTATTATGTTATACTGTAATATCCTTTTTCCAGTTCAAAACACGTTCGATAAATTGGCTGAATTACTTTAAAATTACAGTCTATTAGTATAATTTGCATAAAATTAGGAACCTTTGCGCAGTAGGGTGCTGTTATGAAGTGGTGAGGTTATCATAATGGCACTTGTAAAACATTCCAAATCTGATTGATATTATGTATTTACCTACATAACACCTAATTGGATTAGCATAGCATAAACACATTGATTGATTGAGTCATACGTTAAAATTTAACAGCTTACTGAGTACCATACAAATCCTAAATCCACAAGTTCCTAATACAATTACATACGCAAGTTTATTGTTCCCAAATCAATTAAGCACTTTACGCGAACTCGCTTTGGGTACAACTTTATCCGATCTCCAAGTAATTATTATATTCACAAAACCACTTAAAATCTTCCAGTGTTTACAGCAAAGTTAAAAGATAAAATATTCCCCTTTTAAAATAAAGTTGACAACAAGCCCGACGCTTTTATTGTTCTTATTATCTTGTGAATTTTGTTTATTGTTGCCCTTTTACAATGTTGAAAAAGTTTAGGGAAATTGCGAGGTGGCTCGTAAAGTAAGAGCGACGTAAACAGTATTTTAAGGAGCCTTGTACATTTAATTTTGTTGAAGTTTTTACGGGTGCTCTAAATACTTGAAGACGAGTAGTCTTGTAAGGATTAAGATATTTTTGGTTCACCGACCTTCTTATTTAAACGTTTCTAGCTTCGAGCAACATTCTTCGTTTTTAACAGTTTCGTTCTAACAGACTAAACATCTTATAGCTAGATGATCTTTGAAAGATTGTAACTACATAATTATAATCTAAACACAAAACTTCTGTAGGTTCTTTTTTATAAGCGTGGTATAGAAACAATAAGGCAAAACTACTACTATATATGAGTACCGTCGAAATAAAGCTAGTTAATAGGTATAATTTAACGGTAACCTTTGAAAGACGACCTTACAGACGTGAATTACGAAATAAAACCACTGTACCTATTGAACTGAATATTTGAAGATGCTCATTAGATTTCCAAAACATACTTACAACCCAGACTTTATTTTTTAATCTACCATCATAAATTGACAAGTGAAGTACCATCTTAAAAAGAGTAACAAAAAATGATATTTCACTATCTTACGGGTACAAATAACAATAAAAATATAATTGGTTTTACGACATACATTCAATATTCAACTTATTTATTCAGTATCTGTTATTACTTTAATGCAGTGTATGTATTTAGAAGTTCTTTAGCAAAATTGTTGGGTTTAAACTTTAAAGGCATTATTTAATGCAAATAACAAAGAGAAAGTAACAAAAAAAGAGAAGTCCACACGAAATTGGTATCCAGGAAATAAAGGGAAATTATATGCTAACGATATTATCCAGAATTGGAAATAAGGGAGCGCCGAAGTGGCCTTCAGAAGTCGTTATACAGTATGGTTGCCAAAATAGTCTGTTATTTACACTGTGACAGTTCATTTAATTTCTAGAATTTTTTCCAACCTTGAGAACTTAGTACCAATTGATTAACTTTAAATCGGACTGCAGGAAACATTATGAATACCACAGATTAGGATATTATGAAAAAAAAAACAATCAAAGGAAGACCTTAGAAATAATTTTATAAAGCAACAACCCATAATTGTCCCACTGCTGGGCTCGGGGTCTCCTCTCAGAATGTGAGGGTTAGGCCATAGTCTACCACGCTGGCCAAGTGCGGATTGGTAGACTTCACACACCTTCGAGAACTTTTTATGGAAAACTCTCCGATGTGCAGGTTTCCTCACGATGTTTTCCTTCACCGAAGCAAGTGATAATTAACATGTAATACGCACATAATATTTGAAAATTAGAGGTGCGTGCCAGGATTTGAACTCTGGCCCCTTCGTTCGGGAGACCAACGTTCTACCGCTAGGCTATCACTGCTAATAAATAATTGTAATAAATAATTGTATAAATTAAAATAAATATTTTTTATTTACAAGTTAAAGCTAGGCTACAATTAATATTTGAGAGCTATTTTGTTTGGTTACCTTGATAATTTCTTTTAATGTTTGTAATTTTGTGATTCCTTAAAAAATATTATTAGTACTTGTTCTATAGCATCTCGGCATAGCTTTCAACTGATGTTCTTAAAAGTTTCTAACAAGTTTAGATAATTCTTACGCGCAGACTTACCTCAAAGCACTCTGCTTAGGCTTTTGTCGCTTCTTACTTAACCCTGGTCTACTAACAAGGTATTGGTGTCAGTCTTCCAGGCCGCCACAACAAGGCTAATTCAATAATTATAAGTCTTTTTATAAATCCTTATATAAAATACCGATGTCGGTTGCGGCATTATTGAAACAATCGTATTATTTCCGGCCAGGGCGGAGTCGCCTCATTACCATTTTAGTGAGGAACGAAAACACCTATTTCTTTTAAAGAGGTAGGTAAAAGTCTACGATTTTATTCCATTTGAATTTTTACACCGTAAAAAGGAGAATTTGATATCGTTTTAACATTACGTAGAATTTTGTGCAGTATTTTATACCTTCATCGTTTGCAACGTAGGATTTGCGCAACTCTGTTGTTTTGTGCTTGTTATCTTTTCACTTTTTAGTTTTAGCTAATGGATTTTGTTACTAGAATTCATTGCACTAAATAAAAAGAGCCTCGTATATAATCTATCATTTTCCTTCCTTGATATTTTTGTAACTGGTTTTTTTTACATTTTCATTTTACCTTTATGATTTTTTCATACATTATAAATGAATCCTTGACAACAATCCTATCTGATAGCAAGTAGCGATTAAGTCTTAGGTGGTCAGACACACTAACCTTTACGTCTTTATAAAGACGTGTTATATAGTTTTTTTTTAACTTGGAAAATAGCATATTCATCGTATTTTTTTCTTAGACTGTATTTATGCTTCAACTTATCATCGAAACATGTTTCCGTAGTAATCTCTAAGGTATTATACTATTAATATGGCCTATAAATACTTCCAAATGAATATGACTATAATTCACAAAAATCTTTCATCAAATCAGACTGCCAGTTCTGGAGATTAGCGTGGTCAAGCAAACAAACAAACCCAGCTTCAGTATAGACCTCTTTTATAATACTGACATTTCATTCGAAATTTGTCCCAGTAAACCTCTTTTCTTTCATAGCATAAAATTATTGATTGTGGATTATCTGTTTATTTGGCAGAGAGACCACGTCAACGTCATTTGAATGCCTTATTTTATTCTGTTTTTTGTCAGAGTTTACGCTTAGCTTCTTACAATTTGGATTATTTTTTGTGCGAATTGTAATACTGAAAGTTGTTCAGTTTTAGAAGCTTTTTGGATGAGTATTAACGGAAGTACAGAAAAACTTAAAGATCATGAGAAACAAGCTATTCTTCAATCTGAAACGAAATCTCTTGACGTCACCGTTGAGATGGATAAGTTTAAAGATTCCAAGGCAAAAATACCCAACGACTTTAATAATAAAGTACCAGCTGATGTTGTAGCTAGAAAAGCTACAGAAGATGCTGATTTAACTCATATTATTACCGATACTAAAAAATTAGAAAATGATGAAAATGAAAAGGTTAGAGATATCAATAAAAATAATGAAAAGTATCTTGACACGTTCATAACATTGCGAGTATTTGACACGTATTATGGTCAACAACAACCACCGGAACTGCCACATCAACAAGTACCAACTTATCAACAACGCGGTCCACAATATCAAAATGACAATGGAGGTAAGTACACAAGTCTGTAGAATCTTTTTTATTGGATAATACTTAGCTTCAAGCTTAATGGCCTCCTAAAAGGCATGGATCTCTCCTCATAACTGAGGATATTCACTGCGCTGATCCAGTCTAGATTATTCCCTGCGGCTAGTGTCGATCCTGAGTGATCGATAAAGTAAACCAACCTGACGGGTGATTGCTAGCGGCAATAAATTCTTGAGCACTTTCGTGCTTTGAGGGCACGTAAAGCAGTCGGTTCCGGTTGTTATCGTTAGACGGTTACAGTCGTTGAGCCAAAACGGAGACCTTCGGTTGGTGTAACACTTGCAACAATTGGGATAGTGACTATCCCCTCCACCAAACCACACTGGAGCAGCGTATTACGTATGCTTTAAGTCTCCCCTAGAGGAGAGAGTCGTGTTAATAGGTTCAAGCCAGGTTTCTGATTTTGATCAAGAATTTGCTTCCTCAGGGTATGGAGGAGGGTTTGCATACGATCCAGGATCACGCAGCAGATTCATCATGATGGTGTTTTCAATTCTGTTTATCATGATCTCTATAACGAGTGTTATTATTTTAATATGCATTAAAACGTAAGTATTACACTTGTGGATTTTCCGTCCTACATTCTATGTAGGTATATTATGTAGTTCTGCGCACCGTTGAGTTATATTTGTGCCCGTGTGTTTTTGTGTATGTATGTAATATGTATGGGTATCTGTACCTGTGTGTGATGTATGGAGTAAACATATTATAATACGTCAGTATGAGTGTATTTGTTTATGTTGGTCGTGTGTCTGTGAGAGATATTATAAAAAAAGATAATAAACTTCATAATAACATCGAGCTTGAACGTATAGATTTTATTATTAAGTTATTAATATTAAGTTACTAGTATTACTTATCTTTCTGTTCTGAAAAAGCTACCTATCTTAAAACTTAAAACAACGAATATATCCCAGATGACGAGAGGTAATAACCTCTCGTCATAATAAATAGGTAATAACCCACCCCACCTAACATTTGTAACCAAAGCAGAATTAAGTTGGTCTTTAATCACTTTAAATCTCCAACAATGTTCACACGAGACACTTGTAGTGCAACGAGGAGTTAGCAAGAACAAGCCAAGTTTTACCGTAACTCAGCCAATTCTCGCACTTACATTCAGTAAGATTTATTACCTGTTGCAATTTGGGATGAATGTTATTTTATTTAATGAAATGTCGTTTAATAGATTCCGAGCTACCTTTTTTCTGGGCTACGGTTGTGCCTAGGTGTTTACTGGTATCCATGGGCAATGATAAACACTTACGATTCACTTACGATTTCCAATTTCACTTCGGAAACGTAAAAATTCCTGACATATTGATATAATATAGACACCCAGCTGTAACACGACAAGTTATTTGGCGGATGATTCAAGCCAGAGGATGATAGCCAGCCAGGCAGACTTCACAGAAAGATAAAACCAGTAATAATATTAATGACTTTATAATAATATCCTTCTACTTATATATGATTGTGAAAGTCTGTGAAGATATTTGTTGCGCCTTCACGCAAAAACTACTAAACGGATTTTCATGAAATTTTGCGCATTACCTGCGTTACGATCTAAGGTACTTATTATCCCGCAAGTCGCTGGCGAAGCCGCGGGCAGAGCGATTCATAGTATAACCCTTTTTTAAATCACCAAAGCAGGGTATTTGACTAATTTTTAAAAATCATTTTTATTTATTCTTTATTACAAAATATACCCACTCCATTGATATTTTCGAAAAAATTAACAGTATTGTTAATAAAAATCAATGTTAAAGTTTAAACTTCCAAAACCGCGCCAAAAACGCTGTTTCTGTCATGGCGGCGGTCTATGATACGTGTGGCGTCACACGCAAGTGTCTATTAAGATTCTATAAAGGAAAGATCTGATTTTTTACTAGCGTGTGACGTCATCAAAGTTGTCACCAATCACAGGGCGTTTCGGTCACTGGTAAAATTTCCTAAAATTACAGTATTTTAATTTCGTGTTATTTGCAAAAATATACGTGATTTACTTGAAAATAAAGTGAAATATGTTTTTTCGTGCTACTATCTGATAGAATAAAAACAATTTGTAGTATATTTTCAATGTTGTCAAATACCCTATTTCTTATGAAATCAGAGTCAACATTTGGTGCAAGATTCGAACCCAAACTCTGATGATCGACGTTCAAGCCATCAAGCGGTGACCTATAGGTTTTATTAACTTAAAATATACGTAGGTGCAATGAAAAATAATATGAAGCCCGTACGAACACGAACAAAATAATCAACTTCAAAATTAGAGATAACTTAAAATCTACACGTCAGATCTCGCTTTAAATGGGTGTACATGACAAGCACCCGCTTTCGAATATAAAAAGAATCATTGAAATCGGTAGACCCAGTAAAAAATTATGTGATACACAAATAAAAAAATACAGTCATATTGAGAACTTCTTCCTTTGTTTAAAGTCGAATTAAAAAAAACCTTTAAACTTGATTTTTTTACAGGCCCAGTATAAGACAGATGTTCCGTAAGCACTTCTTAATGTTTTTAATAATTGGAATGTAAGTTAATATAATTATATTAATTACGTGTTTAATTGGATTTCGTATACTTTTTTAACATGATATTTAAGAATGCACATATTTATGAATTAATTATTGCGTATTTTGGCGATTTTGATATAGGTTTTGCGAAGACTGTTTCTTTAAAGTCATTTGGTATTTAGATTATAAGAAACATAAAGTATGTTGTTATATATTTTCCAGATGTTTACTTTTAGCAGCACACTACACAATGTATTGTCTACCCAGTGCGAGAGTAATGCCCTGTAGTATATTCGTATTGGCTTTGGCGGTGAGTTAAATCAAGTCAAATTTTCTAGACAACTCCTATTTGGTGCATTTCTATCAGAGATGCGTAGTAAGTACGTTACGTTGCAGCTAGTAGGCTTGGTAATGGTGGCCACTCACGGTCAGTCCATCGCGTCAAATGGCGTGATATATCACGGCTGTATACAGCCAAAATTTGATCGTGAATGTAAAAAACTGATGGCGTGATATAAAAATCTGTATGTGCAATGGCGCCATTTTGACATATGTCATTTGGAGCCACGCCAAATGGCGCGACCGTGTGTGGCCGCCCTTAATTAAGCGATTCTATTGGTTCTTTAAAACACGCTACGCATCTCTGGTGGAAACGCAGCCTTACAGTTTCTTTTATTCGTAATTTGTAATGTAAAAATATGTAAAAATAAGGCTGACACAAAATCATTTTTTACAGATAGCAGGTTACTCCATACTAGCTGGAAATTGTTCAGCAAAATATAGAACAGAATTAGTTTTCTACGCGGCGCTAGCTACTGCAGCTGTTACTTTCGTCTGCCTTGCACTCGCCTGTACCAAAGTAATGCAGTATTTTTATTTGTTTGTGTGTAATCAATAAAGTAATACTGGTTATCACTACTAGTTTTAAGTCTTTGAGGGTACAGTATGAGGATAGCCCTGTTTTCGTATTGAAGATGTGCTCAGACACTCACGATTCATTCAATTCGAAGGCTTTTAGTAATTCAGCTAATATTACCTATTAGGCATTATTTTATGGAAATCCATTCCTATTCATATTAGTTAGTATTAGTACTTTAAGGCCCCCATTGACGATGCGATCGATCGGTGCGATCCGTCGTTGACGACCGATCGTAACGACGGATCGGTAGTGTATGTTATGATCGTGAACGATTTGCTTGATCGCAGACGATATCGGCGATCGCAACAAAAATCCATGCAATCTTGAATATCGCACCGATGAATCGACAGTGTGTGGACCTTTGCGATCACCGATGCGATTTTTGTCTCATTCTGATGCCGGCCGCCGCACGCATCGCATGCCTTCAATGCCTTGGCTAGTGCGTTACGTTGGTACTACGTACCTATCAACATTCGATGTACGAAACAAATAAAAAAAATTGCCGTATTGGGGCGGCTTTAGAATACTAACCCCAAACCCACGCTAGATGGGTGTCGTAAGAGGCAACTAAATCCGGCCCACTGGTGGTAGGACCCTTGGAGGGATTATATTGGTAGTTTTGATTTTAATTGTTAATTAATACCATTATTACTATTGTAATTTCTTCATGGGGTTCGCTTTTACTTTTCGCTTTTACCTTTGGTGTTGCTGATGTTCATGGGCGACGATAGCCACTTACCATCAGGTAGATCATCAGCTCGATTGCCGGCTATTTCCATAAAAAAAAAACTTCGTGGACTTATCGAGGACCGATGCCGCAATGACAATTCAATATTAAAAGAAAGAAAGAAAGAAAGAAAAAACCTAGTTACATGCTTTATATTAGCTTTAAACGGTTAGACTTCTTCAAACTTCGTAGACCTATCGAGGACCGATGATAATTTAATATTTAAAGAAAAAAGAAAGAAAGAAAGAAAAAAAATGTTCGGATATGTTCGACTTACACGTATTAAGTAGTTAAGTACTTAACTAAATTTTAAGTAAATTAATCCGTTTAGGACAATTTAGTAGTTTAGTAATCAAGTAGAGTTTTATTTTTTTTTCTTTTGTAGCCGAATCAAAGTCATTGCCACATAGCTAAGGAAAAGAAGTTCATTTTCCATTTTGTAGGGCACGTATTGAATTATTTGAGCACGTCTTTATCCTTCCGTGTCAAACAAGTAAATGTGTGATAGCGATCGATCGTTGCGATCGATCGTTGCGACCGATCGTTCGTGTATGAGTGGCACTTTTGAACCGATCGATGCTTGCTTGATTCAACCACCAAACGACTCGTCATGTTCCTTGAAAGCCAGTTCTTTCTGTCTTTTTCATCTCACTTTCTTGGCCGGAAACGCATCAGTTGCAGTGATCCTTTGGTATCGCTGATCGCGATACGCGGTAGCCACTTATCATCGCCAGCTCGTTTGTCGTCTATTTCCATGAACTAATCTTAAATTAAAATTTAAAAACCCCCGGCAGTTTTATTAACACTAAACATAACTAAAAAAATTAAAGTCATCTTTCACATAATAAATAGACAAAAATCGGTTCACCCATTTGAGAGCTACGATGCCACAGGTAAATATACAGATACACAGATACATAGATGTACAGATTGTGTATCTGTCACACACACTGTACACGTCAAACTTATAACACCCCTCTTTTTTACTCGGGGGTAAAAAATTAAAGAACCATGCACTCTCCTTACATGTTGATCTCGGATTGTAGAAAACTCTGCTTTTATTGTTTCAGTTTGACTTCACAAGCTGGCTTCTCTACGTGGTTGCAATAGGAACTGTATTCTCTGTGATTACATCGATAATATTTGTTTCGTATCTATTCACTAAACAGTACCCAAAGCCGTTGCATATCGCAGTATTAATCATAGGAACACTCATACAAGTTGTGGTTAGTAAAATTGTTTGAGTAACTTTTACTTTTTGAGTAGTATCTTTATTTTACACGACGATATCTGTACCAATAAATAGGTGCCGTATCATGTCGGCCACAAGATGGACTGACATTATTAAAACAGCCACAAAGTGTACCCTTACAGAGCGTGCACGCAGTGCCATGAATAGGGAGAGATGGAGAAGTGTCACAAGGGCTGCTACTAAACTGACAGGCAAACCCCGAAGTGTACGACTAAGAAAAAGAATGTTATTACTGGTATCAATAACATAATTATTATTAATTTATATTTCCAGATGCTGATAATAGAATTGCAAATGGTATTAGGAGGCCGCAGTGTAGAACTGAATGAAGATGACTACGCGTTAGGGGCGTTCATGTTGTACACTTCTATCTTGTCTCTGTTTATGAACTTGCTTCAGCTTATGGGTTATGGGGGTTGAGTCACACTTCTATGTGTCACATTGCTCGAGTGAATTAAATAAAAAGTGTGAATCAACGCTACTTTACTTTCCTAGCTACGTGTCCGATCGTCATTTTTGCACTTACCCTCACTGTTTTGGAAAAGCGCTATATTATTAAGAAGGAAAGGCGAAAGAATATTTTCATGGATATTTTTTCACTAAACCGGTATTGACTCCCTGTTTCTATACGAATGTTGTTCATAAAAATCAATGTAGTGTTGGTTCATATTTTTATTATATGGTAGATAATAATTGTAATAACGTTAGCATCATATTAGTCTAACTATTTTTCGATTGTGTTACAGTGGTACATTTCGGTGTGATTCGATGAGAATAATCCTAGCCTTATTAGTTTGTCTGTTTGATGAAGAATTTTTAAATATACATATCATATTTAATTTTCCTTTTCGTGTTTTTCTCTCTGTGTCGACAACTGGTTGTGAATTTTTAGTGAGTGGTCAACCATTTCGTAATTGCTCCCAAACAATTAGTGCTTGTTCACACTAAACTCGCGGGCGCGGGCGCGGGCGCGGTAAACGCTAACATACACCGCGCGCACGTTTTGGTATGAACACTTTCATAGTAGGTCATATGTTTGATATTTCGCGACCGCGCCCGCGCCCGCGAGTTCAGTGTGAACAAGCACTTATAACCAGGTTTGGACCTAGTTAAGCCGTCAGCGGTTTAATTCGTAAGATTACACAAAATACTGGGCTTACTGAATGTAAAGTTACAGATAACATATGCACCGAGTACAGACAGAACCGTAGTCACCCCATGGTGACAGATTATTTAAACGTAAATTGAATTTATCGATTTTTAATCACAAAAATGCTATATAATTAAAATAAATTAACTGTCACTTTAAGGTCAATGTTACAGAGTAATACTACGTTTCAATATCCTGTGTCGCATAGTGTTTATGTAGTCTGTGCTGTGTTGTGTCAATGTCGATTAAAACGTCGTGTTAAAGTACTCTGTGACACGTAGTGATTAAGTACTCTGTGCTCTGTGATGTCAATATTCTTTCATCTGAGATGCAGCATAGTTATTCTACACTCCTAATAAATTTTAAAAAACTTGAATAAATAACGGATAAGTGATTGTAAAGAGATGAAGGAAAAATCACTACCAGTAAAAGAAGGAAAAGAAACCATTGAAGAACAAGAAAGTTCCGAGGAAGATCTTAAAAACCTTACTTCAGAAGTAATAGATGAGAATAGCAGTAAAGAAGAAAAGGAACAAAAAAGTGGTCATAGTTTGGAAGAAGAACAAAAGGTCAAAGATGATTACGTTCTTGAAGATCTGGAAATTCAAGCTAGCAAAAAATATGTTTCACCGGGTTGCTCTAAACGTTCTCATCATAGAGGTCGTTTTACTTCTACGTGGGTTCAGTACTCAGGTAATCTTAATCTTTGTCGTAGATATTGCCTACTTTGAAATTGAACGTGCTCCCATTAATGTACATAATTCTTATTATTACCTGTAATTGTAAATATTTATTTTAGGATTAGTAGGATAATTACAAATCCTATTAATAACATAATTTATGTCAAAGTCTCAGGTGAAAGTTTGTATGGATGTTTATTACTCTTTCACGCAAAAATTTATGAAAATTAATACACAGGTCTGGAATAAGACAAAGGGTACATTATCGAGGAAAACGGGGGCAAAGTTCTGATAAAATTCGTTCAGTAATTTTTGCGTGAAAAGGTAACAAACTTTAAAATTCAAAATATTAATAGGACATATGGAAACATTACAGCACTGTACAGTATATACGTATATGTAATACAGAACCTTTAAATTTGAAATTTTTAAGTTTGAAATTCAGATGGCCTTGGATACGCTTACGGGGGAGCCGATACATTAAATTATGATCCAACTACAAAAAATCGTTTCATCAGAAGAGTTTTCGTTCTAGTGCTTATAATGCTGATGATTACATCTGTTTATAATTTTTGTGCAGCAAAAATGTAAGAAATATTAATATTTTTCACCATTGTCATTCGAATCACTTTTATTAGGTTCAACGTGGATGTTTGATTAATCAAATCAATTTTAATACATAATTAAACATTTCTTTATTTTTAGGGACTTAAAAAGTTTTTACCAAGAAGACAGCTCTTTATTGGTAGTAGTGCCGACCGCGTTAGTAACTTTTTTTGTATGATATTGACTAACATAATTCTATACAATTTTATAATATTAAAAATATTTATTTTAATTTCAGCATAGTAATGGTTGCACTCAACTGTTTCATGGCTATATTTGAATGTACCAGATCGACGCCAGTCACTCAAATTTGCTTGTTTTTGACCGTAAGTAAAGTCTCATAATAATATAAATTGTATGTAACTAAGAAAGTTACCAAATAGTGAATGAGCCTAGAAGCCGGTCAGCAAGCCGAAGTTGCGGTGGTGAGCGTTAAAAGCACCTGCTCCTCAGCTCGCGGGTCGCCTCGCCCCTCTGCACCTACGCGGGCTTACATTACACTTTAAGGAATATTGCACCTACATTTAACGATTCTTCTTAGAAACAGTAACCTTCAGAACAGAACTACACAGTCCTATATAAAGCCAGTCATAATTTTATTTTACTTTGTTCCTCATTTATAAATAAATGGTTTTCTATATTTCAGTTTATTGGCACATGTATTGTAAGCGGCTGTATTTCAGGGCGATTCGATACGCTTTTAATAACATACGTCTACGTCACTACTTCGTTCGTATCAATCGGGTTGATAATAATAGCAAATACTTCTGTAAGTCGTCCAAGTAGTACCATTGTTTATGCATTTAGAAATGGCTATATGCCTGTTCAGTAGATATGGTAGGTACCAGTTCTTTGTTCTAGTTAAATGATCTGAGCGTGGAAGTTATGGATATTTAATTGGATGGATATGGATTTCCTTATTTTTCTTATCTTTCTTGGCCAGCAACATTCATCAGCGATGCTTTTAGAGTCGCTCACGTCCATGGACAATGCTCTGGCAAGCCTATTACCTTCAGTTGAATCATTAGCTCGTTTGTTAGCTATTTCCATAAAAAAACTATAGCAATTTGTAAAATACTGTATTAATCAAATAAACTAACGTTTTTTCCGTTTTTATGCAGGTATGTAACTATGAAAATTTAAGGTCGATGCACAAGTAACGTGGACGGGACAGAGACAGGACGTGAAGTTTTGGAAACATCGCTTCATAGAAAATGTAGACGAAAGCGCATATGCCAAGGAGGCATGCACGGGACGGGAACGGGGCACGCACGTATACTTATCCACACCTTATATATTATATATGTCTACGTCCCGTCCTCATCCCGTCCTCGTCCCGTCCACGTTACGTATGCGTTACGTACGTACCTTTAATTAATTATTTAATGGCCTTTAAATCACTGCTTTTTTTTCAGTATAACTTTACACATTGGACGCTGCACATCATAGGAGTGTGTATTGCTCTACCCTTTGTATTAGTGTTCTTTTTCATTGCAAATACCAGAATCATAGAACATGTGAGGCCACAATATCCATTGCACACGTTGATTCTATTCATATTCGGAACCCTGTTGTATGTTCTTGTAAGTAGTTAAAATATTTCGTTGGTTCTTTACATTTTCCTAAATTTAGAGACGATTATTTCAAACTGCCATGCATTGTTCTATAAAATAGGAAATAATGACATATTTTTAACTATTATGGTATAAACGAGTTTCTGAATTCAGTAAGTTGTAGTAAACTAATTAGAGCGTGCAATTTTTATTCATGTCTTCGACTCAGACGACTCTTGTATAAAATAAAATCAGTTAATTAATTTCAGGTCATGACGATAATGCTCCGAATAATTTTAGGAAGCCAAGCTGTGGAGATTCTCGAAAACGATTACACTTTGGGAGCGTTTTATCTCTACACTTCTATATTTGATATATACATAAAAATTATTCAAATTATCGTTTATCGAATTTCTGGAGATAACGAGGATGAATGAATGTAGTAAGAAGATACATTTTACAGACAAAGTACTATAAGCGAATACTCTCGCACATATAACTTATGTCATCGAGGTAAATGTACATACAGTTGACGAGAAATTAATTACAGATAACAGGTTACTCCATACTAGCTGGAAATATAGAACAGGGCGCTAGCTACTGCAGCTGTTACTTTTGTCTGCCTTGCACTTGCCTGTACCAAAGTATTTTTGGTTTTTTTTTTGTGTGTACTCAATAAAGTAGTAATGGTACCTAATCATAATATTAAAACTAGTTTTTGGTCTTTGAGGGTACAGTATAAGGATAGCCCTGTTATCGTTTTAAATATGTGTTCAGACACTTACGATTCATTCAGTTCGAAGGGTTTTACTAATTCAGCTATAATTACCTATTAGCTACTACTCTGTAAAAATCCATTTTTATTAGTATCAGTTAGTATTAGTATTTTTTAACAATCTGCGATCACCAATTACGATGGTATATTACTGCATGCGTTGCATTTCCCTGCTTGAGTCAGCCGCGCAACGACTCGTCATGTTCCTTGAAAGCCAGTTCTTTCTTTCTTTTTCTTCTCACTTTCTTGGCCGGAAACGCATCAGTTGCAGTGATCCTTTGGTATCGCTGATATCCATGGGCGGTAGCCACTTATCATCAGATGGATCGCCAGCTCGTTTGTCATCTATTTCCATAAAATAATCTTAAATTTAAATTTAAAAAACCCCCGACAGTTTTATTTACACCCAACGTAACCACAGAAGATAAAATAGTATATATACTCAACTATGAACACTCTCGATTAGTCACCTTTCAGACAGAAAATAGATAAAAATTGGTTAATCCATTTGAGAGCTACGATGCCACAGGTACAAATATACAAATACACGGATACACAGATACACAGACACTTCAAACTTATAACACCTCTCTTTTTAGTCGGGGGTAAAAAATTAAAGAACCATGCACTCTCCTAACATGTTGATATCGGATTGTAGATAACTAACTGCTTTTATTGTTTCAGTTTGACTTCACAAGCTGGATTCTACGCAAGCAAGTGCTACGTGGTTGCAATAGGAACTGTATTCTCTGTGATTACATCGATATTATTTATTTCGTATCTATTTACTAAACAGTACCCAAAGCCGTTTCATATCACAATATTAATCATAGGAACACTCATACAAGTTGTGGTTAGTAAAATTGTTTGAGTAACTTTTACTTTTTGAGTAGTATCTTTATTTTACACGACGATATCTGTACCAATAAATAGGTGCCGTATCATGTCGGCCACAAGATGGACTGACATTATTAAAACAGCCACAAAGTGTACCCTTACAGAGCGTGCACGCAGTGCCATGAATAGGGAGAGATGGAGAAGTGTCACAAGGGCTGCTACTAAACTGACAGGCAAACCCCGAAGTGTACGACTAAGAAAAAGAATGTTATTACTGGTATCAATAACATAATTATTATTAATTTATATTTCCAGATGCTGATAATACAATTACAAATGGTATTAGGAGGCCGCAGTGTAGAACTGAATGAAGATGACTACGCGTTAGGGGCGTTCATGTTGTACACTTCTATCTTGTCTCTGTTTATGAACTTGCTTCAGCTTATGGGTTATGGGGGTTGAGTCACACTTCTATGTGTCACATTGCTCGAGTGAATTAAATAAAAAGTGTGAATCAACGCTACTTTACTTTCCTAGCTACGTGTCCGATCGTCATTTTTGCACTTACCCTCACTGTTTTGGAAAAGCGCTATATTATTAAGAAGGAAAGGCGAAAGAATATTTTCATGGATATTTTTTCACTAAACCGGTATTGACTCCCTGTTTCTATACGAATGTTGTTCATAAAAATCAATGTAGTGTTGGTTCATATTTTTATTATATGGTAGATAATAATTGTAATAACGTTAGCATCATATTAGTCTAACTATTTTTCGATTGTGTTACAGTGGTACATTTCGGTGTGATTCGATGAGAATAATCCTAGCCTTATTAGTTTGTCTGTTTGATGAAGAATTTTTAAATATACATATCATATTTAATTTTCCTTTTCGTGTTTTTCTCTCTGTGTCGACAACTGGTTGTGAATTTTTAGTGAGTGGTCAACCATTTCGTAATTGCTCCCAAACGATTTATAACCAGGTTTGGACCTAGTTAAGCCGTCAGCGGTTTAATTCGTAAGATTACACAAAATACTGGGCTTACTGAATGTAAAGTTACAGATAACATATGCACCGAGTACAGACAGAACCGTAGTCACCCCATGGTGACAGATTATTTTAACGTAAATTGAATTTATCGATTTTTAATCACAAAAATGCTATAAAATGAAATTAAAATAACTGTCACTTTAAGGTCAATGTTACAGTGTAATACTACGTTTCAATATCCTGTGTCGCATAGTGTTTAAGTAGTCTGTGCTGTGTTGTGTCAATGTCAATTAAAACGTCGTGTTAAAGTAATCTGTGATGTCAATATTCTTTCATCTGAGATGCAGCATAGTTATTCTACACTCCTAATAAATTTTAAAAAACTTGAATAAATAACGGATAAGTGATTGTAAAGAGATGAAGGAAAAATCACTACCAGTAAAAGAAGGAAAAGAAACCATTGAAGAACAAGAAAGTTCCGAGGAAGATCTTAAAAACCTTACTTCAGAAGTAATAGATGAGAATAGCAATAAAGAAGAAAAGGAACAAAAAAGTGGTCATAGTTTGGAAGAAGAACAAAAGGTCAAAGATGATTACGTTCTTGAAGATCTGGAAATTCAAGCTAGCAAAAAATATGTTTCACCGGGTTGCTCTAAACGTTCTCATCATAGAGGTCGTTTTACTTCTACGTGGGTTCAGTACTCAGGTAATCTTAATCTTTGTGGTAGATATCGCCTACTTTGAAATTGAACGTGCTCCCACTAATGTACATAATTATTATTATTACCCGTTATTTTAAATATTTATTTTTAGGATTAGTAGGATAATTACTAATCCTGTTAATATTATAATTTATGTGAAAGTCTCAGGTGAAAGTTTGTATGGATGTTTATTACTCTTTCACGCAAACATTCATGAAAATTAATACACAGGTCTGGAATAAGACAAAGGGTACATTATCGAGGAAAACGGAGGCAAAGCTCTGATAAAATTCGTTCAGTAATTTTTGCGTGAAAAGGTAACAAACTTTAAAATTCAAAATATTAGTAGGACATAAGGGAACATTGTTATGTTCCCTTACTGTACAAGTACTGTGTAAGTGTATGTACGTATATAACAGAACCTTTAAAATTTGAACTCTTTAAGTTTGAAATTCAGATGGCCTTGGATACGCTTACGGGGGAGCCGATACATTAAATTATGATCCAACTACAAAAAATCGTTTCATCAGAAGAGTCTTCGTTCTAGTGCTTATAATGCTGATGATTACATCCGTTTATAATTTTTGTGCCTCAAAAATGTAAGCAATATTAATATTTTTCACCGTTGTCATTCAAATCACTTTTATTAGGTTCGATGTGGATGTCTGATTAATCAAATCAATTTAAGTTTAATACATAATTAAACATTAATTTTTTTAGGGACTTAAAAAGGTTTTACCAAGAAGACAGCTCTTTTTTTGTAGTCGTGCCGACCGCGTTAGTATTATTTTTTTGTATGATATTGAATATCGTAATACAGTTTTAGTATTATAATATTAAACAATATTTATTTTAATTTCAGCATAGTAATGGTTGCACTCAACTGTTTCATGGCTATATTTCAATGTACCAGATCGACGCCAGTCACTCATATTTGCTTGCTTTTGAACGTAAGTAACGTCTCATAACAATATAAATTTTATGTTACCAAGAAGGTTACAAAATAGTGAATGATCCTAATATGGACATATTGCACCTACACCTAACGATTTTCTTAGAAACACTAACCTTCAGAACAGAACTAACTACACAGTTAGGACTGTTAAAGCCAGTCATAATTTTATTCAAATTCAAAATCATTTATTCATATAGGTATCACTGATACACTTATGCACGTCATTATTTTTAATCAACCAGCTTTTCGGAAAGACCCTTTGTCATGGAGGATATGAAAAGCCGTAAAGAAATTCCTCAGCACATCTTTTAAAAATAAAAATACATTGGTATATTTATTACAAAAAAATATCTCTAACTTGAACGGAACTGGTCGCAGAGCTGGTAGTTTTCATGCATCTTTGTCATTTAAGTACTCATCTACAGTATAGTAGCCTTTGTCTAAAAGTTGAGAATTTACATGTTTCTTAAACATTTCATTGACAAGTCACGTATTAACTTCGGGATTTTATTATAGAATTGTACACTATCCCCATAAAAAATTGCTGCAATTTAGAAATATGCTAAGATTACGTTACTAATTGGTGCATTCTTCTTGTTTGGCGTTTATGAATATCACAATTTTGTTTATACACGCTTATATTATTCCGTATAAAAACTACATTACTATTGTTGTTGTTGTTGTTACATTACTATATCAATATACTGTGAAGCTACTGTAAGTAAGTATACCTATTTCTTTGAACTTTTCACGTAAATTTTCCCGAGATTTTATTTTATTCCTCATTAATAAATTAATGATTTTCTATATTTCAGTTTGTTGGCACATGTATTGTAAGCGGCTGTATTTCAGGGCGAATTAATACGCTGTTAATAACATACGTCTACGTCACTACTGCGTTCGTATCAATCGGGTTGATAATAATAGCAAATACATCTGTAAGTAGTAGAATTAGTACCGTTGTTTATGCATTTAGAAATGACTATAAGTCTGGTCAGTAGATATCTGTTCTTTCATCCAGTTAAATTTTCTGAGCGTGGAAGTCATGGATATTTACATAATTGGATGGATATGGATTTCCTTCTTTTTATTCTCTTTCTTGGCAACGATCATCAGCGATGCCTTTGGAGTCGCTCATGACCATGGACAATGCTCTGGCAAGCCTTTTACCTTTAGGTGATCATCAGCTCGTTTGTCAGCTATTTCCATAAAAAACTTAAGCAATTTGTAAAATATTTTTATTAATCAAATAAACTAACATTTTTTCCGTTTTTATACAGATATGTAACTATGACAAATTAAGGTCGATGTACAAGTAACGGGAGGGGACGTGCAGTTTTGGAAACATCGTTTCATAGAAAATGTAAACGAAAGTGCATACGCCACAGAGGCACGCACGGGACGGGAACGGGGCACGCACGTATCCACACCTTATATATATATGTTCACGTCCCATCCTCGTCCCGGCCTCGTCCCGTCCTCGTCCCGTCCTCGTCCCGTCCAAGTTACGTATGCATCGACCTTTAATTAATTATTTATTGGCCTTTAAATCACTGCTTTTTTCAGTATAACTTTACACATTGGACGCTGCACATCATAGGAATGTGTATTGCTCTACCCTTTGTATTAGTGTTCTTTTTCATTGCAAAAACCAGAATCATAGAACATGTGAGGCCCCCATATCCATTGCACACGTTGATTCTATTCATATTCGGAACACTGTTGTATGTTCTTGTAAGTAGTTAAAATATTTCATGGCTCTTTACATTTTCCTAAAGAGACGATTATTCCTAATTGCTATGCATTGTTCTATAAAACAGGAAATAATGACATATTTTTTTAGAAATACAGCAATCTAATTAATTATTATGGAATTAGCCAGTTTCTGAATTCAGTAAATTGTAGTAAACTAATTAGAGCGTGCAATTTTTATTCGTGTCTTCTACTCAGACGACTCTTATATAAAATAAAATCAGTTAATTAATTTCAGGTCATGACGATAATGCTGCGGATAATTTTAGGAAGCCAAGCTGTGGAGATTCTCGAAAACGATTACACTTTGGGAGCGTTTTATCTCCACACTTCTATATATGATATATACATAAAAATTATTCAAATTATCGTTTATCGAATTTCTGGAGATGACGAGGATGAATGAGTATTAAGTAGTAAGAAGATGAAAAATTTACAGTCAGAATACTATAAACGAATACTCTCGTACACATAAGTTATGAAGGTAAATATTATACAGTAGACGAGAAATAAATTGAAGCTAGAAAATGAAGAACAAAAGAAAAATAACGTATAAGGCTTAGGCTGACGGCACATTGGCTACTTTTACCTGATCAACCGCTGTAATGCTATCCGAGTAGCATCTAAACCAGCTCTTACTTAGACGTTTTCGTACCTACAAATGTGTAAACCACATAATAATATTGCCGAACGAAATGTATCGAAAGATATCAACGTATCGTATTGGATAAATGTAAATGAAAGAAGTGTGTTTGTAGCAAATTAAGAGACACAAATTAGCAACAATAAAGCAATCACTCAATATCTTAAGCAACAAGCTCAAACGATGGTTGCCAATGTGTGGTAAGCCTTATGTGACCATACCAATCTTGGTATGTATCTACATAATCAAGTAATTAAAACTGTTTTGTATGGTTTTATTACATTAAAGTGTTTCGCTTGCATTTTTCTTTGAACATATTACAGTATACACGTTATGCTTAACGTTCGCGTTTCAGTTTATTTTACTCATTATTTTTAACGGCTACATTTTATTACCTATCTTTCTATTACTGCAGTTAGCAATCGGTTTCATTTTTGTATTTACTTTGTTATCCTTACTTTAAAAATATATAGACACTCTGATATAGTTTATTATAGGTGTATTGTATATTGTATAGTAGATGTGATATCGACTGTAATTATATTATGTATAGGTACACTGAGTGCATGGCAGACAAGTTATTTAAAAAAAGAAAATACCCAGAATTTTAGATATACGACAGCCTTTTTTTTATAAGCGTTAGAGACTCGTAGACACACTAGGATTTCCTGTGTCAGAAGTGCCATGGAACACACACAAAGACAAGGACACACATACAGACCAAGAACAGAAATTCAAACTCATCAGAAGACCTTACAGCCCAGTGTTGGTAATAACCACGTCTAGGAAGTGAGACTCCGAACTTTACTAGGTTATAATTACATTTTGAACTGCTTGACTTACCTACTTCTAGTATAGATAGAGTGTATGGAATGGGTATTTGGAACAAACGAGACGATCGAACAAGGCTTAACCGAATCCAAACGAGTATCAATAAACGAACTATAAAAAGAGTAATATTTTCACAAAATGCCGCATTCGCCAAAGTACCAGGGACTGAGATTCAATTTCCTTGCACATATTTTATAGGAAACTTGTGATTTCGCACAACTTTTACATTTTACGCAGATTTATTAACTTGAAACTTTTTTGTTGGTGTTGTAAATTTAACGTAATTGTCGGACAAAGTGTCGGATATAAAATAAAAATACCTACTAGTTACTCTGATCTCAGAAAAGGCTAATTCAATGTAAATTTTTTTTTTTCATTTCAATCCGCGCACAAATGTTAAATATAATGCCATTATAGGATTGACACAGCTGATTTTGGGGTGAGATAATTTTAAATGTTGTACTGGCTCTGTGGTTTATATAATTAACCTTTAATGATCACAATAAAATATCACGGTATAAAATATGATGAGCTTAATAGTGAATGCATTTTCTACCAGCTAACCATTGGCCACAGTAGAAATGCGCGAAAGGGGTTTGGGAAGGTGAATTGATACACATATACATACATATTAATACCTACACATAAAAATACACAAAATACGTATACCATAAATATGTATATCATTTCACATATACTTACATAGACATACATATGTATTATATAACGTCTGAAATAATGTCCTTAAGGTGGCCACTCACGGTCAGTCCATCGCGTCAAATGCCGTGATATACAGCCAAAATTTGATCGTGAATGTGAAAAACTGATGGCGTAATATAAAAAATCTGTATGTCCAATCGCGCCATTTTGACTTATTAAGTCATTTGGAGCCACGCCAAATGGCGCGACCGTGACTGGCCACACTTAGTTACGTTGATGACAATCCTGTAGATGAGACCTGAGGGCCTTTTTAAAGCTAAGTTTACCAGCGGGTATTTTGATTCTGTCTGAAAGCGCGTTCCAAAGACGGGTCGCTTGGACAGTGAAAGAATTGGAGATGAAACCAGATCGGTGCAGTGGGATAGAGAGATGATAGGATTATGTCGCGCGAAGCTGCCGATCATGGAAAGAACAAAGAAATTGAAATTAAGAATATAAATATACTGGAGAATAGGGATCAAATAAAATAGAAAAAAGTAAACAAAGTAACCTGACGTGCCGTCGCTGGCGGATGCGAAACTAAAGTTAAGCTTGGAGAGATAGGAGAAAACATGGTCATATTTACGTAAACAAAATATAAAGCAAATGGCATTATTGAGGAGACGATCCAGTTTGTCCAGTTGAGACTCACTCAAGTCCAGAGAGCACACATAACTAACCACAATCTACGATAGGGAAAATAAGTGCTAGAAATATCTTACCATTAATTTTGATCGGAAGAAAGTTTTTAAGCCGGTTAAGTGATGTTAACGAAGAGGATTCTAAGTGGCTCTAGAATAAATTAAAATTAAAGTAATATTTTAGCCAGTTTTTGGTTCTGACGTTTTTAGATTACCGTGGAAATCATAAATCTTGATATGACCAAGTAAGTATTTATCTGTCGTAAAAAGTTTTACTAATGTACCTAAATCATGTCTGTATTCTATTTATACTAATTATTATAAAGCTGAAGAGTTTGTTTGGTTGAACGCACTAATCTCAGGAACTACTGGTTTGAATCGAAAAATTCTTTTTGTGTTAGAATCGCTATCATATATTTAAGTAGTTAGTTTTTCCCACAAATTATTGCGGGTGAAACCGTGTGGCACAGCTAGATTATACATACATAGAGGCTTGTATTTGGTATATTAGATATCTCGTTCGAGAATATAACCGAATAATTTGAATCTAAAGCAGATTTTTGTTATCGTGTACCTTATCTATGTTATAATGATCCTAATTGTTGCAATAATGGTGTTCACTAAGCCAGTTTTTCTTTTTATTATGAAATTTCATACATCCTAATAGAACCATTTTATTGAGAGCTCGCGAGTATAAGATTGATCGGTCCTATTTCGAGTTACTGTTCGCTAATCATCGATCATTTTCGGCACTGGAGTATGATATGAATCCTTCCAAACTTTCAAGGGTGTTATACCACATTTTGTTGTGCATTAAATTTTACTTATTTCTTTATCTTAAGTATGTAATGAATTAAGCTTTTATAAACACCATTTTTTGACGACCCTGTAGCCTAGTTGGCAGTGAACCTACCTGCAAAGCCGCTCACGTTTCGGCATGTTAAAAATCGGACTTATTAAGGCCGATTCACATTTGAAGGGATAACTGCTATAACTAATTATTTCTTCTGTGCTATAACTAAATTCATGTTCAAGGGGCCTTAAACTCAAACTCAATTTTTTTTGTATGTGCAACCGTTTCGGAAAGAAAGCAGCAAAAAGCTTTAAAATATGCATCTAATATTATATTTTCGTCAAAACAATTCCTTTAACTAATATCCAAGCAGTCTTGTCTTAAAAATATTCGTCTTATAAGAATGCTTTCGACAAGAGTTTGAAACATTGAAGACTAAACTACAAATCCCGCACTTCTGAACACAAAAGCAACTTGGCCCGAACGCTACTAAAAAGAATACCTGTGCGAAGCGTAAAGGGGCAGTAAGCTCGATGGAGATCTAATATACGCCTTTAACCCAATAAGCGCTTGCAAAGGAGATGCCTAACAGCCTTCGCAATATCTTATGCACTCAGAGAATCTACTAAGGTGCGCTATTTCTTGAAGCACTCTGAGTCAATGGCTCGGTCATAATCAGTGAACTTAATGAACGACCAAGTATTTCCAACATTAAAATTCTTGTGTAGAAATCTGTCTAAAAACTAAGCTAATAAGCATCTACCGAGATTCTTAGACTATTGGGATGACATTCCTAGTTCCTTTAATTAAGGACAATTTAAAAAAACAAACAGATTTAAAATATAGTTTTCGGATAAAAAGAGCCCTTCTTATATATGTATTATTACCTATAGATTCAGCCATGGCATGGCCGCACATGAGACGGAGAATTTACGTTTCTTTGAGGTTATTTTAAAAGAAATGTAACAAAATTTAACAAGAAGCCCAGAATACTGCTTCCCACCATCGTACTTAAATAATATCAAACTGAAACTATAAATTCAAATAGCCAACTCACTCTTCATTGTTTGTCACAACTCACCACTGTTTGCAATTGTGACAAACAATGTATCTATAGGTGTACCAGCACAGACATATATACCTAGAGTAGATGAGGCATGTACCTCGAATTGTATGAAAACCAAGCGTGTCACTTTTTTTGACACAATGTTATGTCACAAGAATATTTTAGTGATTGATATACCTCATCCTAGCAATACCAATACGAAACCGATTTCTTACCGATTCTGGATATCGATAACCGATTATAATCAGTCTGGTTGGTTGTTATTGTACGTATAGGTTATAGTGCTGAATAAAACCAAATAAATAATTTTCTTTTGTTAATATTTTGTTATTAAATATCATTGGGGTGAGTTTGATTTAACTTGATTATTTATTATAAACACAAATTATAAAATTTATTAAATTTTTATTAAAATTATAAACACGTTTCAAAAATATAAATAAACAGATCAATATCATATTAAATTCCTTACTTCAAAATTTTATGCAAAATAAAAAGATAATTAAAACAAAATATAATCATTTATTTATTGAAATCAAAACCTTTGTAATTTAATAATCAAAATAACAAAAATGTACCACCATTAGCTTAGACCGATTTGAAAAATTCTTTCGATTGATGAAAAACAACTGGTCAAGAGCTTGTAAGGCCATGCGCAATATAGGGTTCTACTTGTAAGTTGATCGATTATTACTCGTTAACCTGCAAATATTTCGTAACCGTGTGAATTTTTTCACATGTCAAACTCCACCTTTTTAGCTGGCAGGGGAGACGGAAACTTGAACCAAAATTATCACTTTTATTAGTTTTTTTTTAAGAAAATTAGCATTTTATAATTTTAGCTCGTTTTCCTTATTAGAATTATTAATGAAAATGAAATTATTTCACCTATTAGTGAAATTGTTGTATTCATATGAGAATAATGTTCTTTAATCCGAACCCATAATATTTTTTTAAATATCTTTGCAACGATATCTTACACTATCTGTATTGGGTAGCCAAGGAAAAAAATCCATCCCCACTTGAACTGCGGTAAATAAATATTTTTTATATTTTATTCTACGACTTTGTAGTTTTAATAAAATAATGTACATCCATGCCAAATTACACCTTTCTAGCTCTTAGGTTCTCAGCACTAAGTTGCGAATGGACGGACGTACGGGCAAACAGATATGACGAAACTATAAAAAAAATACAGTTAGTTACCTTTGGAATAAAATTTGTGTTACAAAATATATGTCTATGAGAATATTTATTTATTCGACGATTCTCAAAATCTATTAGAATCGAGACAAGACAGGGTAAATGAAAAACACTATATACTATATTTGACCGAAAAACGACAATATTGACAGTACCACGAAGTAAAGGTGGCCACTGACGGTCAGTCCATCGCGTCAAATGGCGTGATATACAGCCAAAATTTGATCGTGAATGTGAAAAACTGATGGCGTGATATAAAACTCTGGATTTCCAATCGCGCCATGTCGTCACGCCGCAACATCGCGCCGACTGATCGTGAATGCGCAAACCCACATCCATTTTTTGTTCATTTCGCGCCAGGGTTGGATTTAGGTACATTGAAAAATATAGTACAAAACAATGAAAAGTATAGTATTTATAAAAAAAATTATAGTACACTGAGTGTTGCAAGCACAAAATCGGTACATCAACTGCTTTTGCACCCCGCCCCCCCTTTGTTGAAATGGAAAAAATACTTTTACTTTCAAGTCAAGTAGTTGGAAGAACTTCGTAAATAAACGTATTATTACACACAAATTCGCAAGCGATTGTTATCGCTTTGATTGAATTTCGTATGGAATGAAAGGAATCATAAGGAACGAGATTAGTTACTGGTAGTGGAAAGGAACAAAAGACACCTTGGACCACATCTACACTTACCATCAGGTGGGATTGTGGTCAAGCATTAACTTATTCGTGTAAAAAAAAAGAAGCCTACTGCTGAGGACATTGAGACAGGAAACGCAAGATCAGAATTCGGTCGGATACACGCACTGTCGAAATATTCATAATATGTCTTAAAACTAAACATTCGGGACCAAATAAAATTATAGTATTTTAGCGTACTATACTTAGATGTGGATAGTACATAGTACAAAGGGTGAAATTATAGTGTAAATACTATAATTATTATAGTAGAAAATCCAACCCTGTTTCGCGCCGAGACGTCGAACGAAGGAGACACTTCCAAATGTCATTGTATAATTTTTTGTAACAAAATGGCTTCCGAACGCAACGTCATGTCAACGTCTTTCGATGAGGTCAAACGCGCAAATGAAAGAGAATTGGAATGATCGTGAGTGTGCATCATGTTTGGCATCCAACCATTTTGACATATGTCGTTTGGCGTGGCTCCAAAAATGACGCGATGGAATGACCGTGAGTGACCACCATAAAGCGTTACTTAGCAACCATTGATAGTAACGATTGTTGTATTTTCATTGCATGTTCCAACAAAGACACCCTAAATTTTTTAAACCAAAATGAGCAATGTATTGTGTAGTATGTAGTACATATATTCAGTAAGTGCTCGTCATTGTAAAACGTGGTAAAACCACAATAAACATTAAATTAATTTATTTTAAATAGATAGGAACACAATTTTATAACGAAATTACTTAGCGATGAAAGAAAATGTTTTCTTTATCTTTCCTAACGATATTTGTAGATTTTCTACAGTTTATAACATTAAAATCAGGCATTTTCGTTATTTCAGTTGACATCTGTTGCCAATAGCAATGAAAGTCCGACTAAATGACACGGCGCCTCATTAGGATTTCAAATCCTAATTGTTACACGTGAATTGTATGAACTTGCCGTGTCTACTCTGGGCATAGATTACCCCCACACTCTGGGTATACATGTTTGTGTGTACCAGCATCTCATGGCATTTTTGACAAGCAGAAAAATGGGTTTTTGATATGGCAATGAAATTTTTTAAAACTAACTATTGTCAAGCGGCTTGTCATGTCAAAGAAAGAGTTGTATGGAATTTTTTTCTTTTTCTAAAATGATGATTATTTTCGATTTACTGTCGAAAAGACCTTTACGATCACAAGCCACAAATATTATTTTCAATGTTTATTGAAAAACATGTGAGGAAAAAGTTGTATTTAAGCGACAATCTGCATTATTAATATCATCCATCTTGTAGGATTAACTCGTTTTGATACTTAGATTTCGTGCTTATATTTTCTTAATAAATAATCTACATATGATTTCTTTGTATGTAAGTAAGATTAGCAAATGATATTAACCCGCCAACGGTGACGCCTATGTCTGTGAGACCGGGTGGTTAAAAAAACTATTATAACTTTTACACCCGCCATCGATATGGATCGTGCTTTCGAGTAGCTGCTTTATTGGACGCCTTCTGCAGCCAGTCTACCCCATGACGGCGAATCGGGCACAGGTTTCCGAGTATTGGTGCTAACCCGGTCTGTGAGACCGGCGTCACCAAACATGTAAGTGAAAAGGACATGAATGATTTTTTATTATTCGCATTTTGTACTAACTTTTACTGTACATTTCACGTTTGTGTATTAAATTTTGCACTGTTATAGTAGTTAATATATAATCAGCAAGTTTTTACGTGGTTTTATTCGTAGTGTCACAAATATTATACATCATAATAATATTAAAGCATAAATTGGTTTATCCTTTCATAAACTCTGTTTCAGCGTGAGTTTTGAACGTGAACAGTGGTCTCCAGGATCTTTGATGACATAATAACACATGACGACGACGAATTGCTATCGTCACCAGATGAACATGACGGTGTACCAGAAGATACCACACCAAATCAAACAAAAAACTCAAGGGAAAAGTGAAATAAATTAGTACGTTCTTTTTTATTTTATTTTTGTTCTAAGGTTAATGTTGTAGTTTAATTTTTTTACAGTCTATACTGTCATAAGACTGATTTAACCTGATTTAGTTATAAAACTATACGATTGTTATTATTTTTTAATTAAAAAAAAGTTATATCACCAAACTTGTCAATAAAGCAGTGTTCTGAGTGTATATGTATAAATCCTAGTAAACAAGCTGTGATTTATGAGATACTTTTGTTTTATTGACCTAAAAGTAACTAATTTTAACACTAAGCTATCTAAAAGGTCAGTTAATAGTTAATTCTTGAAAAAAAATTAATTTGAAAATCCCGGTGCGTGGGACCGGCGTCACCAAAGATGTAATGGTGGTCACTCACGGTCATTCCATCGCGTCATTTTTGGAGCCACGCCAAGCGACATATGTCAAAATGGCGCGATTGGACATACAAATTTTTTAAATTACGCCATCAGTTTTTCACATTCACGATCAAATTTTGGCTGTATATCACGCCATTTGACGCGATGGACTGACCGTGAGTGGCCACCATATGTCAAATTGACGTCACCGGTGGCGGGTTAAATTAATTGAAATAAATAATACAAACATTGTTACAAATTAAAGGTAGCAAAAATTTTGTGAATATGAAATGAAAAGTTACATGATACAAGTTCACGTAACTGAAACGGTGGAGGAGAATTTATTATTATTTATAATTTGTTCTCTTCATAAAATGAATAAAAAATACTAGTATACGTATAGATGGCTTTTAAATTATAATTGCATAAATTATTGTTAGTCACTGTAATAATTAATTATAATATAAAAAATATGTGCTTGTCTCAAAAATAGCATTATTTTCATCAGAAGTTAATAAACCATACCTACCTACAAAGATGTTGTATGTATAGGGAGGTAGATATGCTGAGAGGGCGTTGAAATTAAGTCAGTCGAATCTAGTCAAGTGTAGCGATTTCATTGTAGACAGTTGATAGATGCTTCAGAGTGAGGCTGTCTGTAGTTGTCACAAAAATGCCGAGTTGTGTTTTGAGATTTTGCAAAAATCATTTCTCCAAATTCAATAAGAATGATGGAGTTACATACCATAGGTAAGTACATAAAACGTTATGTTTAATTTTGTTACTAATATATAATATTTCTTTTAAAATTGATTAAAATATTAAATGTATTAAGGCACATGCCATTCGTCATAGACTAATAAGGCAGAAGTGAAATCTAGGCATAAAAGTCAATTTAAGACATTTCGCAAATTGAACCAAATGAAATCTTTTTATAATGAATATGTATATCCCCAATTTTTAACCGACTTCAAAAAAAGGAGGAGGTTCTAAATTCGACTGTATTTTTTTTATTTTTTTTATGTTTGTTACCTCAGAACTTTGGACTGGGCGAACCGATTTTGATGATTGTTTTTTTAATCGAAAGCTGGTGGCTGTCATGTGGTCCCATATTAATTTTATTGAGATCTGACAATGGCATCCACGACAAAACCACATAAGTCGTAAATTTGTGCGTAATTTTGCGCGACAAATTGACGAATAACTCAATAATAATATCACGCCAACCGATTTCGATGATTCTTTTTTTAATCGAAAGCAGGTGCTTGTCATGTGGTCCCACATAAATTTGAATGAGATCTGACAAGTAGTTTTTGAGACTTTGAAGTCGGTTATTTTTTGTTAGTAAAATTTAGATTATTTGAACTCTTAACTAATTTTATTATGATATCAAGTTTTAGATTGTTCGTAAAATAAAAAAGTTAAATATAACTGTAACTATATATAACTATTTTCATGCCGCTTCCTTATTACACGAGGGTTGGGGGAAAGGAACCAAAATAAAAATAAATACATATATTATGCCTGTTAACTTTTAGGTCAAACTTTTCAGCGCGTACAGTAGCCCTTTTTATTATTTTCTTCTTATCAAAATCAGACACAATTTCGTTTAAGTTATTGTATTTTTTACTTACTTTAAGTTTTTTGTTGTGTAATATAATTTCAAAATGTTAAATGACAATAATAATATTATGCCTAATAATGTACTAACTATTTGTTTCATTCAGTGTCCCTTCTGCCTGACTACTCTATGTTATGCTTTGACAATTATGACATGTCATCGCGGATCGAAAACTGAACCTCGTAATGTATGGACATAACATATCTATGGTAAAAATCTCTGCCTACCTATTATATTGCCTATTATGAAACTAACACTGTCAAAAATATCAAGGATCCACAAGTTTTATTCTAGTTTTCCCAACACTGGGGAGTGTGTTGTCTCCAATTTTAATTTCCACATTTTGCCATCAGATTCTGGTATACCTATATTAGGTATTATGTATCAGCCACGGTGACGGGGACAAAAAAATAATATTTTTGTCTCTGTCTTTCACATAGATTTTGTAACTGGCGATCTCGCTCTGTCAAATGTATGAGAGAATCTACTGGTTCTAAATCTATGTTCCTTCTATTATAAATTGCATCATTAAAACAAACTTTTGATAAAGAACAAGGCCCAAAAATTATTTTTATTTTTTGTAGCGTCTTAAAACGTCAGTTATACCGAAGCAATTCAATATTTTTTTACGTATTTTAATATTAATACCTGTACCCGTATTACCCAGGGTAACATAATTTTATTAATAAGTGATGAAATGACTATAATAATAACTATGATGTCGTTAATGTCCATTTTCATTCGGTAAAAATGTTACCATTTCATACTTTTGTACTCTAATAGTAGAAAATATATTTTGATAGTCGTACTTATTTTCTGATTTTAATTATTTCAACTTGTGTAAAGTGAGTAATTTGGGCAATCTTTAATAAATAAATAACATTCTGCTTGAACTTTTTTATTTTTATATTTAAAAATATTACCTTTCTCCATGTTCATGAAATTCTTATAATTATGTAATTTAATCTTTCAGTAGTAGAAAAATGGCAACTTTTGAATCGTTTTTAAAATTGACGTTGACGTTTAGTGATCACATCGTGACATTCGTGACATCACATACTTTTCTGGTATCGTTGTTTTGTTGTGTACCAGCTACTCTATGTATAATACTTCTATGGTTATAAAACATTCAATATCAAAATACTTTGGTTCTGGGGTGTGCCTGCTGAAAATTCTTATATATCTAAGCTCAGAAATTAATGCTGCATTTTTTAGAATGTTTTTTTTATTTTAAGACGCTCAAGTTGAAAATGAAATAAAACTATGTATGGTAGTTTGGCATTGTTCTTTGTGTCAGAAGAATCTTAAAGTATATTATTATCTCAGATGGAATAAAAGGCAGATAACGTCGTTCGAATATGACGTAAGCCTACCACGAATAATACAAAATAAAAAACTAATACAATCTCGTGTCACTACTAAAGAAAGCGTCAAATTGCATGAACATTGCAATTGTCAAAATTTATTAAATAATTTTATCAGTTATAATGCTGTCTTGCATTTTTAAACTATGTAAAAGTAGTTCGCAAAATCAAAGAAAAGAAGATGGAATATCTTTTCACAGGTATCTGTTCATTATTTTATTATTTATTTATAATAATATTTTTGCGGTTTGCTCGGAACACAAAACCTCGACAATTATTCATTTGTATACCAGCTTTATGTGAAAATCGGTTACCCTAAATTTGGGGAAATATGCATAAGCTATTTGAACACTGGTCGATTTATAAATGTATATCGAAATAAATATATTTAAAAAGTAAATATTTGTATTTATTTAAACCTAAAAATCAAGAAATACAGCCAATGCATAAACACCTATCGCTGGGATATTATAACCGGGTTAATTGAAAATGTTACGTTTGCCCACGATAAAATGCATGATTGAAAGAAAATATTATATTATATTTTAGTTTCTGTTTTTAGTTTAGCCTACTCACTAAAATGATTTCAATTATAATTTTGCAGATTGCCGACAGCTGCTATTACAAGAGAAAAAAAATGCACTTTGCTTCGTCTTTTATTATGCGTACCACAAAGGACTGGAATTAATTGTCCGCGTGGGTGTTCCCGTCAGATTATAATTGTGGGTGTCTTCAAGTTAAGAGTGAATAGGCTTCTACTAAGTTAGTGTGATTTACCATCCACGATTTCATTACCGCTTACCATCTCAGGTGGTTTTGTGGTCAAACACTAACTTATTCTGCATAAAAAAAGTCCATAGGTTAATTAAGACAATTAAATATATTTAAGTATTATTTTATATTACACGTCGGACACTTAGAACGTATTACCCCTTGTTGACCACAGCCGTAACAAGACAATGGTGCGTTATCAATATTCTTATCGATCGATTTCGATTTATTCCTACATCCATCTATCGAATGACCAAACCTTTTACAAAAAGCGCAGCGTGGTCTAACACGTTTCGAATTCGCATCACTACTATTATTCGAACTAGAGTTGGATGTGGCAAGAACATTTACATATATTTTGATAAGTAGTGATGAAATTAAAATCAATTATGAATATAATACAACTTAAATTTTTGTCTGTTTTTCTATGCATTTGTTCCACCTTATCTCAGGAACGGCTTAATAAAAGATTCGGTTTTCACTGACGTATTGTAATGAGCTTCGGTTATCAAATAAAAAAATCACGACAATTTAAAAAATACCATCCCTACATTTATCGACTGTGGGCTTACCGAAGCGAAGCAAGGGCGTTCACTAGTAATAAATAATTTGCCAATTTAATTGTGCATAATGTGTTAAGTTGGAAATATGTCAAACAACATTTACAAAATTGCGGGAGATTGTGACTTTTCATTTGGCATCCTCACACACACAAAGAATTACGTGTCCATACGGTGCCACTGCTAGTTGACATTAAGGCTGTCACGCACACATAGCGAAAAAGTGACTTTACGTCATTCGTTACATTTCTTTGCGAATGTTCCATCTGCCTTTTATTCCATCTGAGATTATTATTATTACAGATAAAACAAAATTAATTTTACAAATCGGTTGCGAGTTCTAAAACAAACATGAAAATAAAATACAGCCAAATTCAGACCCTCCTTTGAAGTTGGTTAACTAAATAAAAACGTGTGTTATGTACGCACGCAACAAGTTATACTTATCTCTAAGGTTATACTTAGTACCTAGTTGTGCGCCTAGTACCTACATAGATAGTATCACGCACTTTCAGAATGTCGTTTTTTGGCTGTCGCATTGTAAAAAAATTACTTTCATATTTTTTCCAAATGCCCCATAAGAAGTATAACTTCAATAACATCTAATATACTTAATTATCCGATTTTAAAGTATTTCAGTAGGTTTTAATACATAAAAAGGCGTATTTCTCGCATACGCAAAACATACCAGCGTACTTCTAGTGTCTTAACCGTTATTACCGTCTATGTATGCAGAAGTAACCTCGAACCAAGACGGTAATTGTAGGCTACGAGCTCCGAGGCTATGAATTTACGATGAAAAGCCTCCTGTACCAGAAAATTCCTTTCGCTGAAAACTGCGTGGGAAATCTGTTAATTAAAAACCCACGTACAAAAGTCAAGGAAGAAAGAAACTGTTATTTTGTGTACATAACTCAAACAGTTAATAACTTAGATTTGTGTTTAATATTTTATCATCCGATATAGTAGCGTAGGAGCTATTATTTACCGATCCGCAAATAGCAAATGTATAAAAGAAATGAATAAAATTGTTTATTTTTATATAGAATGTGGGTGTGTGTGCGTGTTCATAAAGGTCTGAAAGTGTGAAGGTGTAAGGATAGATACGTGGATACCTCATGAAACACAAAGATAGATCCTGCGCTGGGATGATGATACTGAGATATTTTAAGCGAGTGAAAAAATCTAGCTTGAATAAATTGGTTTATGATGGTATCAATTGGGGATCGAAATATTACAAGTAAAATATAATAAAGGAAAAGAGCAAAGCAACAACCCATAATTGTCCCACTGCTGGGCTCGGGGTCTCCTCTCAGAATGTGACGGTTAAGCCATAGTCTACCACGCTGGCCAACTGCGGATTGGTAGACTTCACACACCTTCGAAAACTTTTATGGAGAACTCTCCGGTGTGCAGGTTTACTCGCGATGTTTTCCTTCACCGAAGCAAGTGATAATTAACATGTAATAAGCACATAATATTTGAAAATTAGCCAAGATTTGAACTCGGGCCCCTTCGTTCGGGAGACCAACGTTCTACCGCTAGGCCATCACTGCATAAAATATAACAAGCGAACTCATACTTGCTAAATTGGTCATCGCCATTGGTGTGCGTCTGAATACTAATACGTAGAAATATCGAAGCTTGCATTGAATAATAACATACGTTCAATGTAAATTGAGCTGTATACAAATAAAAATAAAGCCGAAATTAAATGAGCATGTCGCATTGCATCGTTAAAATTCCATAGTGCCTAACGTGGCAAAGGTTTTGATGGCTATGAATCTTCCAATATTTAGTGATATCTATAAATTATGTATAACCTAGAAACCAGACAAGGGTTTCAAATTATTAAGGGAGCTATAAATATGTTGAAGAAGGGGTATTCTATGGTGCTGGTTATTCAATAATATTCCTTTTACTTTGCTCCATGATATATTTCCAGCATTTACATCAGTAACCATATCTACTACACGTCATCAATATAGAAACCGAAAGAATGTCCCACACGTATTGTTTCAAATAGGTATATTGACATATTCCTTATTCGAAATATTTAGTTTTTCTTAGTGAATCTTCTTGTATGACAGCATCTGCATCGGCCGATCGTTGTAGAACCAAAGAGGTCACCGACAAATGCATAACAAAGGTTACGCTTACGATACATACTAGTTATGTACTTCAACGAGCCATCTATAAATAACTAAGTAGACGTTCCCTATCAATAAACTATATAAAACAATAGCTTAGCTAGCGGTTCGAAGATATTCTGTTGACCATGTTATCCACAACACAGGGAATCCTAATATAGGGCTATGATACGGCTGTTTAGTGTTATTTATTTATTACTAAGCGCGTAAAAGCGGTTTCATAAACCCAACGGTAACCTATAACTGGGATAGATCTACACTATTTTTTAAGTCTGAAGAATTATGGTATTTCTGTTTGCCAAGTCTCATCTTAATCCGTGCATCAATTAGCGCGTGGTATTAACCCAAACATTCAAATGTTCACAAACTTTCTTATTTATAATATTAGTGGGATATTTAGAACCCTTATCTGTAAAGGCATGTAAGCAAAATCCAAATGTAATTCTATCAGACAGTCAGATTTCCAATTACACTCAATTTCAAGGAAACTGAAGCTCCCAGTTTGGCTAGCAAACGTCAATTTATCGACATAATAAACGAAAACGGTAGCTATTTGCGAATTCTGGAGACTAAAACAAACATTTACTCGTGCGTGCTACAGTCAGGCTGATACTAAGTGGCCATCGTAATACATTTGAAACTAGTTTGCTGTTACGTATCGAATAACACAAACATAGCAAATACGTTAGTGATAGGTTTGGAAATAGGCCTGCTCGAAGGACCAAGTTTTAGATTTTACACTCAATGATGATACAATACAAAAATATATATTTTTATTTTTGTACCCGTAATAATACAATGAAATGTGTACAATTAGAAAATAAACGTACAATTGTACAATTTTAGTGACCGATTTCAAAAAAGGAGGTGGTTATTTCGTTTCTATTAACTGGTATGATGGTATAAGTAAGTGTTCACACAGAATTTATTATTTGATTTTAAGTAATAAAATGAGCTTAAGAATCAAAATTTTGCAGTTCTTATTTGCATGAATGCAAATGCAAATGACAAGGAGAAGACAATGACAATGTCTTAGCAAGAAACAAGCACAAAATAATTATTGAAATTATTAAGGTTTTGACACTACTTTCAAATCATCCATATTTAACCTATTTTGATTGCAGTTTCAGAGATCCAGAAGTTGTGCGTTCCCCGCTTTTATTTTGGCACGTTTGGATTTTATTTACAATCAGGTATCTTATACCATGAAACCTTATGAAAATATTCAATCATGAATTTCTTTCTATCATTTGTTCGCACTTCGTTGTATTCACAGAAGGTCGGATTCTCATTTTGTCGGATTCAGTACAATCAATTACATATTCTATTGATAGAATTACTAGTATCTTGCGCTGACTAATAGACTATAAATTGAAACCAATAAATTGATTGGATTCATAAAAGGATTCCTCGTCTGCGGAAAAATCATCGAAAACATTTCATCGAATTACAATTCGCCGAACACAATACATCGAAAAAACATTTCGTCGAATAACAAAACGTAAAACAACCAAGTCATCGATTGACATTTCTTTGAATAGCATTAAGTAGAACAACCATTTAATCGCATGACAATTAATCGAATTACATTTCGTCAAATGTCATTTCATTGAATGTAATTTCATCGAATATAATTTCATCGAATGTCATTTCATCGAATGGCAAATAGTTGAATGGCGATTCATCAAGTGGACTGCCATTCGATGACAATTTAATGACAATTCCAATTGACAATTGAAATTTTTCTTGTTTAAAGATTTTATTATAAACAGAAACAATTTTATGCTTTATATTTTTTTTTTTTTGTATTTCTTATTTTTTGATCAATAACAATTTAACATTTTTCTGTACATAAAAATTTTTGGTTTACTTTCTTCCTTGAATCATATTTTTTTCAAAACCTTTACGTTAGTGACAGAAACGAATCGCTGCAAAACCGACTCCACGTAGTCTTGTCTGCCCTATCCCTAGAACGTTATGTAAACCCGCGTAGACGCGGAGGGCGAGGCGGACCGCGAGATAAGGAGCAGGTGGTTCTTCAGCTGCGCCGGCCAGCCTCAGCTGCTGCGGCGAGCATTAAAAGCATCTGTGACGATAAGCCCGCGTGGGACTGCCGGAGCCCCGCAGCGCCGGAGCCGTGACAGAAACTGTGAATGCTGTATGTTGAATGCTGCTTACATCTTAGTGCTGCCTTTCAAGGATGTGTGACGTTTGAAATAATAATATTTATTAATAATCTTATGAAAATTATATCATTCGATTCGGCCAATTGTGATTCGATATATTGTCATTCGATATATTGTCATTCGATTATTGTCATTCGATATATTGTCATTCGATATATTATAATTCGATATATTGTCATTCGATATATTGTCATTCGATATATTGTCATTCTATATATTTTCATTCGATATATTGTCATTTGATATATTTTCATTCGATATATTGTCATTCGATATACCTATTGTCATTTGATGAACTATCATTCGATGAAATGACATTCGATTGTTTTCGATGAAATGTCGATTCGATTAATTGTAATTCAATGAAATGTGTTCGATGAAATGTAATTCGATGAAATGTTTTCGATGATTTCTCCGCAAATCATTCTATTGGTAGAATTACTGGTATCTTGCGCTGACTAAAGACTTTAAATTGAAACCACTAAATTGATTGGATTGATAAAAGGATTCCTACCAGTCTCAGTGAGACACAAACGAAGTTACACCCGTCAAAGACCAAGTAAGTGTACAAAGAGAGGTTACACCGGAATCTGCAATCACGAATGTCGCATCTTCAATGCTGAGAGAATTCGTTTTGGAGTTATTTAAATGGGAGAAATCGTGGAATATCTACGTATTATTAAACAGTGTTATGATTTTAAATTCTTCGTGGATTACATCGATGTACTAATTTCCGATAATCGTACAGACATCCAGATAGTAATTAAAAGTTCTGAGGCAGCGAACGTAAAATACAATCAAATTAAAAACCTCTTCCTTTTTTTTGAAGACAGTTGTGGACTCTATAATAGATAGTAAATCTTACCTCCATCTAATTCTTTGAAATATATGTACATATTACAGATTATAAATCGCTACATAGTTTATTATTATTAGAGAAGTATGTCACTAATATTATAATTGTAAATTTTTGTTGTTCTTTCAAGCAATAAATACTGAATGGCTAAATTTAGCTCACATATAGACAATGGAATATTGATCTGGAATTGTATACCTAAAGGGTACTAAAGCCGCGGGAAGAGTTCTAGTACATAATATAACGACATTATGTCATTCATAACCCAGCTTGTACAACAATTATTGGAAAATCGAATGCCTTCCAGTCCCCATACCTAATTTAATACCTTCCTCGCCACATTCAGATGCGGGCAGATACGTAGGTAGGCCGCAGTAGTAAAAAATGCAAAAGATCAGACGGGTCACGTATCAAAGCTTGTACCTATGTCGCACGTTCGTTGAACGTGTTTGGATAATGGCTTGTTTTGGTCTGAATCGTGAATGCGGAGCCTTTGAAATAAAATACGATATGGAGATTTGGGATTAGATAATACGAGTCTGCCCGCGGCTTTGCTCGCGTTTTCCTGTATAAGAAGTACCCTATATCTTAATGCAGATTATGGTCAACCTGTATTGTGTGTGTGCTAATTGTCATAAAAATTCGCTCAGTAGTTTTTGCGTTAAACAGTAACACAACAAATTTTCACATTTATAATATTAGTAGGATGATTTATACATTATACAACATTCGATAAAAATTCTTTAGACCCGTGCAATTAAACGAGTATTGCGACGATTGCGGTTGCAGCTCGCTACAACGTAATAAATCTTTTACCAAGTCTAAGGCAACGGCAGAAGGGAATGGTTTAATTAAATTGTGTTCATTTTCATACATGAAGTGAGGCCAGTTTGCAGCTTCATAACTCCAGAATTTGTAAACACACGGGGAGATTTAAAAAACGCAGCGTTTGTAGGTTCATTCATATTTGATTTATTTTTGGTTTACATTGTAAAATCTTTATAATTTTAATATAACCTAACATGTGTCGTATTTCATGTTTGACACTACAATATTGTATGAAGTGTATGTTTTGTAAGAACCAGTACATAATTAAGAAGTTTCCTCGAAATAATTATACGTAATATTCCTCGAATAATATGTAGGTATCCAACTAGAGCTATGACACCTATTAGTTATCAAATTATAACATTTATTATATTATGATCTACAAACAAAATATTGCTTACTACCATCCCATTCAATATTGGTGTAAACGGCTGAATTCAAGTCTCCCTCACAATTTGAAAAATTGTTAAAAACTGGTGCGCATGTGTTTTCATCCTGAAGGTGATAATATCAGACGGTTCACTTGAGTGATTATTCACTCGCATTTTTCTTTCATTTCAAATCTCATTTCAATCTTTTCATTTCAATTCTTTTCTATGTTACAAATCGGTTGGTGAATACAACCTACAAAGGAATTTTAATGGTTTATTTACATCGAGTCCAAAACAAATGTGGCTGGAGTATATACTACGGTTTTGCTAGCACTAACCTCAAATAAAATTCTAGGTCCATAACAATTTTGATATTAAATCAAATTTTTTGAAGTCAATTGAATTGTTTTTTCATGTCCACATACCTATGAAAATTGCCACCACCTCTTCTAGCGTTTGAAAAGCAACGTTCAAACCGCTTGGTAAAATTAACGAAGCGTCGCGGTCAGTATATCGCATCGTGAGTTTTTGCAGTAACATTGCAAGTTTCAATATAAATCTAGCATGATGCTATGAGACGCTTACTACTGTTGTATTGTATAGCTGCGAGTTTCAAGTGAGCTATTTTGTAGCTACGTTGTAACATTGCAGTTACTTTTTGTGTAACATTTTGCTGGACAGTTGTTAACACTAGTTGTTAACAATAGCCGGCAAACGAGCTGATGATCCACCTGATGGTCCGGATGGTCCGGTCCACCGGATGGCTATTGTCGCACATGGACATCAGCAACATCAAAGACATCAATGATGCGTTGCCGGCCAAGAAAGAGAAGCAAAAGAAGGAAGAAAGAACTGGCTCTCAAGCCCCCAGCCGGAACACGACGAGTCATTTGGTGGCTGACTCATGCTCAAGGGTGGTAGCGATCCAGGTTAACCCCATGGAGAAATAATAATAGTAATAATGTTATTAATTAACAATTAAAACCAATGTTACCAATATAATCTCTCGAATGACCGTACCACCAGCCGGCCCGATTTAATCGCCTCTTACGACGACACCCATCCGGTTTGCACCGCTTTAATCTACTTATTACAGATTAAAAGTGTTGCCCTATCTGATTTTTAAAAGTTTATTAAAATTGTACTTGTCTTTACATTACTCCGACCTACTATAATTAAATTCTTAGGTATTACAAATTCAATTATCTACACCCCGTACTTAAACACATACAACGTACTTAATGCTTTACGAAAAAATATTTTCATTCTAACTATTAGCATACTTTTTAAATTATCTTCTCAACAATTCTTTACGTTTCGTTATGAATATTAAACCAATTGTATTTCTTCAAAAGTATTCGTATTTTTTCTTTTACTTATTACTTAAACAAAATGTTAGCAGGGGTTATAAACTTCCTCTGGCGATGATAAAGTTTCCTTTGCCTTAAAAACATGAACCGCCTTATTTCCTTTGTCATTAAAACTCGTCTTTAAACACAAAGGAAATAAAATTTGATGGGCTTTGGAGATAATTAATTTACTGAGAAAATTAATCTCACGCATCGTGTGATAATGCTAATAAAACTCGCTAAGTTAAAGGAACAATTTCAAAATGTTATTATTATTTTTAAAACGCACCGTATGTCATGTACCTATAGGCTAATATTCGATGACATTTTAGTTATGTAAATACATAGTTATGTAGATATTAATACGCTAAGAAAAATGTATTCCTTTTTAAGGATATAGTTAAAAGGTTTTACGAATGAAATTCCCGGATAGGTGAATCTATAGTAATATAATTTACTACTGTATTTTAGTAATTTTTGGCAACATTTTGTGTTTTTTTAATTCAATTGGTTCACAAATAAAAAAATAATAATATTTGTCAATTTAAAGAACACCGAACATTTTTTTCCAGTGTATTTACTAAGGTATATTTATATTTTCCCGGTGCGAAGCGTAGGTGTGTTACGATAAAAAATACTATAGTAGTTAAAAAACAAAACAAACACGTTCCAGTAGTAGTGGCTCTTTTAACGAACCCAATAAAAGTTGAGCTATCCTCATTCCATATTCCACATGTGGCTGTATTCTGTCTAACTTTTGATTGCAATTATTTCAACGATAAGAACATGCTTCATACTGTTGACATTCAGATGTTGTTTGTGCGCAAAGTTTTGAAAGAACAACAAATCTAGGGTGTGTCTCATCTGTACAGGAGTCCAAGCCTCCCCTACACACACACACACACACAAACAAGATATGACATTGTGTTTGCACAAACCCTGAGAACAACATTTATCAGTCTTTCATTTATAATTTATCAGCTTTGCCCGCGTCTTCCGGGTTAATAAATACCTCTCTTTCCTTCTCCTCCTTCTCTTTCCTGATCATGGTCTATCTGTGTGCTAATTTTCATGAAAATCGGTTCAGTACTTTTGAGGGTTCCGTACCAAAGGGTAAAAACGGGACCCTATTACCAAGACTCCACTGTCCGTCTGTCTGTCACCAGGCTGTATCACATGAACCGTGATAGCTAGACTTATAATATAGTGTCTAATCTTAATATATATAAATTACGTGTCACGTTGTTTGTCCGCGATGGACTCCTAAACTACTTAACCGATTTTAATGAAATTTGCACACCGTGTGCAGTTTGATCCAACTTGAAAGATAGGATACCTTACGTCATCTCAAAAAAAACCTTTTGACAGAACGAAGTCTGTCCGGGCAGCTAGTGTTGTATAGATAATGATACGGAAACCTTCGTGCGCAAGTCTGACTCGCACTTGGCTGGTTGTTACTGAAATAGTAACAAAGATCCTCACAAACTTACACATTTATAATATTAGTAGGATAAGCTTCAATCCAAGCAGTGTTGAGGAATAGTTAGCAAGTAATACTTATAGTGCCACTAAGTAACATTACGATTAGCCGCAAGCCAAGTAATGGCAGGAACATTAGCACAACGCCTTGCGGTGCCACTATTATGTACTGGCAGTTTACAGACATTAATTCCCGCAGGATTGCTCGCTCATAGCAGCTTGTCGCCGTAATTGATCGACGAAGTTTGGGAACTTGTGGGAAGTTAAATATTTTCACTATAGGATTTTGTGTTGAATTTCTTTGAGGAAATCACAGGAACATAATTTTATTTTTGGCTTAATAGCCAGTTCTTTCTTTTCTTCTCTCTTTATTGGCCAACAACGTATGAGATCACTCATAAGGCATCAGCCTTTGGTGTTGCTGATATCCGTGAGCGACGATAGCCACTTACCATCAGGTGGATCTTAAGCTTGTTTACCGGGTATTTCCAAAAAAGAGCCACAAAACATAGCCCCAAGTACAATTCCCTATGTCGTGCATGCCATGGACAACACAAAAAATAAGAACACGTACGCCCAGATCGAGAAAAGTAATTTAAATTTATCATTCGAATTTCTGCCTCGTTGGAAATCGAACCCAGGACCTTTTGCGTCCGGCATGGTTACCATTGCGCCATAAGGGTGGTCTGTGTGATTTTCAACATAGTACAAATGCGTATTTCTGTCATTCAGTTGTATTTATGTTATGTTTGTTGTCTCAGAATTCCGTCATTTATCAACCGATTTGAAATAATATTTATTTGATTTTTTACTTCGCGTGTGGTTCTATATTTATCAGAATTTAGATCTGAGATCCATGAGAAATTGAGGGAACTTCTTAAATATAAAAGGTAATAATAATATGGTTAAGTTAGTGATAAGCATAATATCTGCGTGCGAAGCTGCGGGCAAATGCTAGAGAATAAATAAATAAAATACCTTATTTATTTTCCGCGATTTCTTCTACAACAATAAACTTACGGAGAAAAGAAAGTCGGCGTGAGATTATCCCTACAATAAAAAAGGAGGCACACCACACAACATCTGTTTATTTATTTAAGCAATACAAATGACTACAATAAGCGAAACGGCAATTTATGAGGGAAACCTTGAACGTTTTTATTTATTATTTACTTAGGGCTAAACCAAGTAGCAGCAATACCCTTCGTTATTGCGAATTCGCAAAATTTGCAAATACAAATTGTGTCAGTAAATATATTTAAAAAACCTTAATTCCCAAAATGATGATCCATAGAATCGAAACAATTAGACTGGTAGATTAAAAAACTTACGTGCATAAGTGTATGTGATACCTTTAAGAATAAAAGATTACGTCTTATTTCATTTCATTTATTTCATTTCATTACCTTTACAAGTGATACAGTGTCTTACTAACATTATGAATCTGATAGTCTGTATGGTTGTTTGTTACTCTTTAACGCAAAAACTGCTGAACGGATTTTCGTGAAATTTAGTACCTACACAGGTAGACCATGATCTGGAGTAAGACATGAGGTACTTATAATCCCGGAAAACGCGGGAAAAGCCGGGAAAAGTAGAGCTAGTAATAACTTAATGTCTTTAGTAAATAGCAGTTAATCAACCGATGAGTCCTAGAATCGAATAGATCTCGTGCAGTATAGCCCCATTAAAAGAAACTATGTGCACAGCAAACAAACTAATTTTAATTCCTAACAGGTTTCTGAAGGTACAAATATTATATCACGCACGATATCCTTTGGGACCGAGCGAAGAACTAACGCCACTCAAATCGGGAAAAGAAATGAACTGCAAAATAACTAGATTTTGTCGGTTCTACGTTGACGGTGTTAAAAATAGTCTGTATAAAGGTTATCACAAATCCTGCCGGTTGCCTTAATTGGGCTGGCCGTAATAATGGATCGCTACGCGTATGGCATACGTCATACAGCTTAGCCACGGAAGTATGCCAATCGGTATGTTTGATGAATATTACGACGCTCCCGGTATTTCAATATTAGTTTTTACAGTTTGTTCTGACACAACGTCCACTAAACCAGATAGCAACTGGCTAGATGTCTTTTGTTATCGTTATTTTCATACTACATGAACCCTTTATTAAATTAATCGTTCCGAGAGGCCGTTCCGTGACAGATATTGTCATTTTACTACGAAAGATACAAGCAACCGTCAAGCTAGCTACAAGCAAGTGGCAGTTGACGATAGCGAGCTTAAGGGTGTTACCAGACCAATCGATCGATCGTCGATCGACGGCATCGATCGATGGTGGAATCGATTAGTCGACGTCGATCGATAGTTTCTACCAGACCAATCGATCGATAGTCGATCGACGGCATCGATCGATTGTAGAATGGATTAGTCGACGTCGATCGATAGATGCTAACAGACCAATCGATCGATGGCATCGATCGATGGTAGAATGGATTAGTCGACGTCGATCGAGCTGTATGATTATCTCTATACGCGCCGCGGCGCCGCACTATGGAAAATATGGGTCTTTTGCTGATCAAAAATCTATAACTTTCTTATTTCTATAGATACAAACTTGAAATTTTGCATAGATGTAGTAGATAGTATTTAAATTATATACGTTATTTTATTATTGAAAACTAAGGTTTGCTCGCGGCTTTACATGAGTTTAAATTAACATTTCGCTCAAAAATCCCTATCAATATTTTAGTTTTGGTAATTGTCGGTTTTATTATAGCTTAGTAAATAAAAAGGAATGAATAAAAAGATATAAGATACAGTTCAGTTTTATATATATTTTTTATATGTATATTTTAAACAATAAAGGTTGAAGCTTATAAAAATAAATTAATTATATCGCTTAAAAATAAGAGATGCATTGTATATTTATCTATATAACTACGGTAAACAAACATTAAAATCAGAACAGTATAAATTTTGTAGGTAGGTATATTTAAACAATCTCAGGGTCCGAGATGAGTTCTCTTAATACTTGTTATGTTGGGGTCCGAGGTATACAGTAATGTTGCAACACGTCTTCGTTTGTTGCAGACCTCGAACATTTTCTGACATAGTGGAGTCTAAAATTTTTGTAGACTTTATGCCGAGAAAATGCCGATAAATTACGTGTCACGTTGTTTGTCCGCAATGGACTCCTAAACTACTTAACCGATTTTAATCAAATTTGCACACCGTGTGCAGTTTGATCCAACTTGAAAGATAAGATAGCTTACATCTCAAAATAAAAATAAAAAACTTTTGACAGAACGAAGTCTGTCCGGGCAGCTAGTTTATAATATATTTCCTTTCTAAATACGTATCACAGTATATGACTTTCTTTGGAACTAGTGCTCAAAATTTAACTCTGAAAGTTGATAATTTTGGAGTCGAATTTTAAAGAATTTTCGTAATAATAAGAAGCGTCTCCGTAATAATAGTACGAGCAACATCGTACTGGCCAAGAATAACGCGTCCTCTTCTGAATACATTTCGAGAGAAACTGATGGAATATAGCCGGGGTCAAACGATTAACGACGATCGACGGTCGATCGACTGATCTGTCGAACGGTATCGGTCGATCAATTAAAGCTACCTGACCTATCGATCAACGTCGACCGATGGAATCGATCGATTGGTTAGTCGAACGGTATGCGTCGATCAATTAAAGCTACCAGACCAGTCGATCAACTTCGATCGACGTCGATCGATGCCGTCGATCGACGATCGATCGATTGGTCTGGTAACACCCTAAGAAGTCCATGGACAGCGCACCTAAATCAAACAAGTTGATCTAAAGCTTAATACATTATTTTTAGAGTTAACGTTCTAAAGCAAAAATATAGTGACTGTGCTAATATCCGTTAAGAAGTTTACTTGTCTGGAGCCAAACCTGAGTGTAGTAACAGCTCATCAGTATTACAAAAATGCATTTGTCATCAGAATGAAGCTATTTGTTTTCAAATTATCGGGATAAGATAAAGTAGGTCCATTTAAACTTGCAAGATTTTACCCACACAAACAGGGTTATATGAAAGCTTTTTAAAATCACTTCTCATGCGGGCAACTGTCTTACAATATTACTTTTCCCTTAAATCGTCTTAAGATTCATCGTAATATATATCCGCCATGATATAATATTTCGCTGAATAAGATCTGTCTTAATAGATCAGAAGCAGAAAGGGAAATTGGATCCGGGAATTATTGATATCTTCTTCAATTTACTGCTGGTAAAATTGATAGTAATTAATGGGGAGTATTAACACTGTGCTATAGAATATTTAGGAAATATTCATTACAAAGAAGATTATATTTGTCAAACTAATTTTGTAATGTAATTCTTTATAAAAAAAACTGCACAGCGTTTTGATACACTCAAATCAGGGCTGACTAAAGCCTAAGTACCCCTAATAGATCTCGCCCCAAAATCTCACAAATAAACTCATGCACGATTCTGCGGTGACATAATTATGGAATTGAACTTTCTTTGGATTAGATTTTAGTTTATCTTCAACTGTTATCAGCTTCTTTCTTTTTCCATTTTCTTTTTTTTTTGCTTTCTGGTGTAATCTATTTTTCTTTTCGTTCTTTCTTTTTCTTCTCTCTTTCTTGGCCGGCAACGCATCATTGATGTCTTTGGTGTTGCTGATGTCCATGGACGACGATATCCACTTACCATCAGCTGGATCATCAGCTCGTTCGCCGGCTATTTCCATAAAATAATAATAATTATTATCACTACCTTCGATAAAGGAAATCATTGTAATACCTGCCTGTACAGCACACTTAATAGTTCTTCATAATGTCCTCAGAGATGTGTGAGGTCTACCAATCCGCAATTGGCCAGCCTGGTGTAATATGGCCTGTAACCCTCATATTATGAGAGAAGTCACGATCTCAGCAGTTAAAAATCATGAGGCTTTGCTCCAAAGAAGTGGAGTTACTTTCTTTCTTTTTCCTATATCTTAGCAACATGAAAAACGTGGTTTTCATTACATCCAAACACTACAAAATCATTCTGAATTCAAAACGCGAATACTACGATCTGAAACAAAAGATTCATTCGAAACAAAAATAAAGCATTCTAAGTTTTAGTGCGTGCGATTAAAACACACCATTGTGGTTTAAATATATTGCTGCCTTTTTAAAATTCATATGTTTGCTACAAAAGCCCAAATGTAGGCCGAACACGAAAAGTTTATTCGAATGATGAAAGCGAACATTCAAAAAACCATTTTATGATCTTTTATCAACATTTCATTTTAACAAAATAAATACCAGCAGAAAATGCTGGACCTTATTTATGTTTCTTAATTAAAAATGAGTTTTTGTGTAAAACATTTTAGTTTAATGCAACACCAGTAACGAAAACTTATTTTGCATTTTGTATGTATAAAATTATCATTTTGGTCTTTTAAAAACTTTGCGTCTTTTTTAAATTAAGTCTCATCTGGATATAGTAACGTAAGGTTTTTTTTTGTCGTTATATTTTATTCAGAAACTTAAAATTATGTTTTTCCGTTAAACCTGTTGTTCCGTTTCAGATTCGTAGGTTCAGCAATACACCAAAACAATTCCAAGACCTCTTCATCCTTTCACACAAACCTATTCATCCTTAACAGCACTATTTACAGCCGTTTTCAATAATCTATCCGTACATTTTAATCTCTGGTACCAGCAAGGCTATTCTGTTTTGTAACTCGACAGCGGAATCCGCGATGAGTGTCAATTTTGGCAAGGAATTTTGACACTCATCGCGGATTCCGCTGTCAAGTTACAAAACAGGCCTTGCTGGTACAAAATAAATGACTATGTACGGTTGTGACTTTTGACAGTTATAATACCAATATAGTTTTTTTCCAAAACATAAGCTAGATAACCTCCTCGTATTTTTGAAGTCGCTTTAAAACTTGCCTTCTCACTGACAACATGACACTAACTATTGGTTATGAGTTTTTTTTAATTAAATATTGCCATAAGTAGTATTAAGTGCTGTCTGTAACTGTGAGTAGGAAAAAAATAAGCTTTAAAAAATAAGCTCCCAGGACCACTCACGGTAGGGATTTGTTGAAGCGATGGGGTAGAGTGACTTTTGAAAAGCGTTTGTGACATACCTACTTAAAATAAAAACTTATTACTATTTACTTATTTTTTATAACTTTTGATGGCCTTTTACCACAGAAGACGTTTATATGCCTGTGCCTCTACCTTCGGACGGTCGTTAGCGGTTTTTCCCACATTACAACATTACTCAACGAATTTAAGTGTTTTTCTGTACCACTAATTACTTACTCGTCCTAACTGCCTCTCCGATTAGGATGTAAGGGATCTGTCATACTATCCTTATGGATATAGCAAGTAAACGTTAGTCTTCAGTGGGATCAAAACTTAAGCCATAGCTGTAGGAGGATTATTAAAAATAACTAAAAATTATAATTTTAATTTCCACCGGAACTACTTCTGAAATATACCAGAAATTAAAACATAAAAATTTACTTCACTAATAATACCTCCTCTGCTTTGCAGTTTGGCAGACATGTAAAGCATGAAATTGTACTTGTTTGTTTTAATAAATAAAATAAAAAATAACAACCGGTGTTCTATTAAGGTATGTACATGAAATTCCTCTCAAAATGGGTGGAATACAAGCAATAGTCCACCATGCTATCTAAATCTAGCTGGACAATCAGTACACTTTTAATTATTCAAAAAGCTCAGGTTAGGTATAGGCCGAAAACCAAGAGAGAAGAAAAAAGAATTGAACTCTCTCAAACTGTAAATACTATTCCCTCTGAAGAACTATTCCTAAACATTTTGAATGAAAACGGTATTCGTATTTTACAAAACCTTTCGATATTTCAACCCAGTTACATCAGCTACAGCTAAGGTGAGACTACGGTTGTGACCGTGGTCACGATCCGTGTAACTGGGTCGAATTATCGATAATATAAATGACGAATCATGAGTACCCGCTGCATTTAAAATGTTCAGTATCCGCAATAATATAAGTTTCAAATTCTAAGCAGTCGCTTAGTCGTTTGTCACTTTCTCGTTTACAGTAAGACAAAATCTTCCACGACCGCAATGGGTGGCTCTCAGTGATTATATCTCGCTTTGAACGTTGTTTTTAAAATTTACGATGCCAATTAGGGTACGAATTATTACATTTCGTTTTAGGAAACAAACAAAAAGGTGAGATAGGTGATATGAATATTTGATGGTATCATTCTTTTTACACAATGTAGATTTGAATTGGCTTCAACTTGAGCGTTTGATCCCTTTTAAGCCCTACGCCCACTGAAGCCAAATTTTTCATGATTGGCTGATTAAACAAGTAAATAGGTATTACGTGTGCACCCTGCCTATCCACCAAGACATGGTTGTCTGGTTGAGATCATTATAACCGATAAGACCGCCTGTTGTCTACGCTTGTTTAATTTTATTTCTACATCAATGTTATAAAATGTAATTTTTGCAATGTACAATAAAGGGTATTGTATCGTATGTCGTGGTAACATCATGCCATAATGTCATTGTACGCTGCTACAAACCGTGGCGAAATGATGTTTGTGCGTTGCTTTTTCATTGCTTTACGTCTTTCGTCACTCAACCCGTCTATTGCCGTCATGCCTTGCCTGAGCCTGTATGAACTCTCTCTTTTTCTCTCTCTTTATAGACCTACTTGCAAAATGTTCAAACATCTCATTTTATACTTTGTTTTTGTTTTCAAAGACATTATCTTGATAATGAGATGGTGTAATTTATTCAGAGTGCTTTCAACTTAATGCAATAAATAATTTTAATCCTTTGTGAAGGAGAAGACTAGGGGCGAGAATTCCGAGCAATACAATAGCAGAATCGTCAACTTGAGGTAATTGTTGTTATACGGTCGGGTTTTACTTTACTACTGAGCCTGGGTGTCTCCTTTTGAGGAGGCCTAATGCACACTCCACCACGCTGCTCCAGTGCGGATTAGTGGAGGGGTTAGTGGCCAACCCAAGTGTCCGAAGTTTTCATGCCACCCGAGTTACTCTGACGTGGTTCAAAGACTGTCTTACAATGACAAAAATATACACAGCCAATTAAAAATAATATCAAAACTCTTGATTACTTGAACTTTAATTGAATTTCGAAAGATCAACCACGAAATCAAATAAGTTCAACAAATTGTTTAACTAACTCAAATTGTTTGAACTCAATCATTTCATAGTTGTTCTCGGTAAATATGTAGGCAAACCCTTTACAGGGAACCTGCGCTATAGTTAGCTAGAAGCGAATGAATACCGCTCTTGCAAACTTGTTCACTAATAACTAGTCATTTATTACAGTTTCGCTATTAAAATAAATGTATTATTTTAAAATTGTACTGTGAACTGTTTTTTGTCGATTCGTGTCAATAATGAAGCATCCGAAACTACTAAATACTTTCTATGTAGTATCTGTGTAACAAATACCTAAACAATAACATTATTACATGATTTATCTAAGTACTAGCGCTATACCCGTGTCTTTATCCATGTTTTCCGGGATAATACGTAACTGTCCTATATTTTACCAGTATTCCAAATCATGGTCTACCTTTATGCTAAATTTCATGAAAATCTGTTCAGTAGCTTTTGTTTCAAAGAGTATTAAACATTCATAAATCCTCACAAAATTTCACATTTAATAATAAATATAAAATTATAACTAGGATTTAATGGTACTTCATTATCATCCTTGCGATGGACATATTTTAATTGTTTCAAACTTTATTAAGTCTGAAATAAATATTTTATACCGCATATCGTTACCCGCGTGCGGTATTAGATAACGATAATTTAGAAACCGCAAACCTTTAATAATTTAATAAACCGCTTACTAAATAAACGCGGATTTTCATTTAAATCTGCTAACATTTGCGTCGGCTAATGAAGGATAAAGTAAATAAAAAGAATAATATTATTTATTTCAAGGTATGGCATTTTAACGTATTTACTGATGTACCTACCTACAGGATTTCCTGTGTTTCACAAGACACTATGATCCGAGAACGAAAACCGGAAATCGAACCCCCTTTTTTCTTTAATCAGTGTCACTACGATTTGGTTGACAGAATAGTCTATTGGTCTTTTTTTAACCGACTTTATTTTATTTTATTTTTGCTATCATTTACAACCTTTTTAGGTAAAAAACATTAAAAATAATATTTATTCAACACTTAAAAAAATATCGTTAAATTCCCTTCATTTTACTAGCTTTAAAAAGAGAATCTCTGATAACTCGATCGTTAAGCTCGAAGTGCTTAAACTAAGCTTTTATCGTTTACTATGACTATTATAAAGTTATACCGAATACACAGTTTTATGAATATAGCCACACATCGAATGCCTTAACCCTGTAACAAGAGAACTATAATAACCCTTCAAAGTTTGTTATGGGCTACTACAGATGTCAAACTGTGATTAGCAGAAACTTGTCCCGATAAACCGTATTGCGATTTAATTAAATGTTAATAAGATTAGTTCTGGTACGCGCAGGTGCTTAAGGCCTATGTGGTAATTATCTAGGTAAGTACCTATTACAATGAACATTGTTATATACTTACTGACAATGAGCATATAAAATCAGTATAATACGCCAATCAATACAAATGTTTAAAACTGTTATAAACGGATGGGTTACTTTTCTCTGCAGGTGACTCTATAATTTACATAATTCAAAAAAAGAATTATAATGTCATCCAAAACAATCCAAAGGTTCGATAATATTAGAGTAAAATAAATTATAGTGAAGGTTATTTTCTTATAATGTACTTTCAATATAATATATGTAATAATAATCATGTGACCTCGTAGGTTAGGTTAGTCAACAGGTTTAAGCAAGTATTTTGCACATCTGGACGGCAGACTTCGAAGAGGTACCTACCTGAAGACGTACATGACACGTGACATTGATTTACGCTCTTACACTCTATTTCGCCGACTTCTAAAGAAACCATGCAATTTACTTTAAATATAACTTTTTAACTATATACAAGTTGAATAACAAAACTGTGTCGGAAATTAAAAAAGTACGGAATATGGACAAGGAAGCGTGCCAAGTGAAGTTTGGTCATAAAAACACTTCCAGTGAGACCTCAAAGTATTGTAAATGTTTTTCGTCGGCCGAGTCTGTGTTACGAAGTCTTGCGAAACTATCTTCCAAATTGCTTCTTGCGGCTCAAAATAAATTGTCTCCTTTCTAATTCTCGATGGTTGAGAACATGGTTAAAGTATCTATATTTCTTGCTGATAATGTTGCTTTCTAGCTTTATATTGGTGAAAGAATTTTTGAAATCGATTCAGTAGTTTTAAAGTTTATCCATCACAAACAAACAAACAAAAATCTAAACTTTCCTTTTTTCATATTATAGTTTAGACTAGTAATCGACCTCGCTTTGCTCCGGTTTTTAAAATAGATCCCTGCTTTTTTAAATAAAATATAGCCCATATTACTCAGAAACAATAGAACATCCTATAAGATATGCATCGACAGAAATAAAATTGAAAGAAAAAAGATTTGTGTTAGAACTTGTACTTCAATTAGGTTCCGTATAAAAACTAAGAACATTCATAGTTTCGCGTTTTGCTATATCCGTTGTCTATTACGTAATGTGGGGATGATTAGTTTTTGTATCATTGTTGGCTGTGATTGTAGGTTATCATTTGAAAGGTCATAGGCATTTTTTATGGAATTAGACTTCAAAAAAGCTGAAGATCACCTGATGGTGAGTGGTTATCGTCGTGGTATCAGCGAGACCAAAAAATGCGTTGCCAGCCAAGAAAGAGAGAAGAAAAAGAAAGAAAGAACAGGCTCTTAAGCCATATTCCGTTTGCCTAATTATTCATAATTTATTCTTCAAAAATAAGGAGGATGATCTCAGTTCGACTGCACTGACTTTTTAGTGGGTGATTTTGATGAAATTTTTTATATTCGAAAGCTGGTGCTTGTCATGTGGTTCCATTTAAATTTTACCGAGATGTAACGAGTAGTTTTTGAGTTATCTCTAAGGCCCAATGCGTATTTAATTGACTACAACTACGTTGACGAAGTTCTCATTTTATTACCTTGTTCGATGACTGTTTTTTTGAAGTCGGTTTTTTTATTTGTTAAAAGTTATTTAAAGTGCTACTTTTTAACCGACTTCAAAAAAGGAGGAGGTTCTCAATTCGACTGTTTTTTTTATGTTTGTTACCTCAGAACTTTGGACTGCGCAAACCGATTTTGATGATTCTTTTTTTAATCGAAAGCTGATGGCTGTCATGTGGTCTCACATAAATTTTATTGAGATTTGACAATGGCATCCATGAGAAAACTACATAAGTCGTAAATTTGTGTTAAGATGTGCGAGACAAATTGACGAATAACTCAATATCACGTCAACCGATTTCGATGATTTTTTTTTTAATAGAAAGCTGGTGCTTGTCATGTGGTTCCACATAAATTTGAACGAGATCTGACAAGTAGTTTTTGAGAATTGGAGTCGGTTATTTTTTGTTAGTAAAATTTAGATTATTGTTAGTATAACCCCTGCTAGTTAAAAAGTGAAATAATTAACTAGTTAATTTAAAATCTCGGCAGTGATAAAATGGCCAGGGAAAGTTATGGTACATCTATTAAGTAACTCTAACAATTTTCATTTTCATAAAGCTGCTTTTGGCTCTAAAGCGTGAACTAGTTAGACTGAAATGCACGAAAATTGTTACTAGTTATTTCGCTTTGGAAGTGAAATGATTACAAAGGGAAGTAAGTACCTAACTACATAATATTTTAATATTGTTAGTGTTGTTCATAGAAATCACATTTAAAATGACACCTTTTAACACTACCAATTTCTTTGATTTTGAACGAATTACACCCAAAAATTTAGTTTTGACCTCCATATCAATAACAACGCTTAAACTTTGTACATTAATTTATTTATACTAATATTATAAAGAGGAAAGCTTTGTATTTTTGTATTTTTGTATGTTTGCAACGAATAAACTCAAAAACTACTGAACCGATTTTCAAAATTCTTTCACCATTAGAATGCTAAATCATTCATGAGTAACATAGGCTACATTTATTACTAGAAAAAATTAGGGATCCTTGCTAAAACATCAGTAACGTGAACCAAAGTGGGAAAAAATTTGCTTAAAAATTTCTTTCATCGCATACGCTGCGGAAACTATTGATGATAGAACAAAAAAATGTTCTACAATATTATAGAACATATCAATATCTACAAAAAACCTCGCGATAGTATATGTCCAACTATTGTCGTTATGTCACTGTAACCACTTTTTACATTTTAAAAGTTAATAAAAAAGATGACCAAAATCAGATAATGAAAACCATACCTTCGTATTAATCCTTATCCAAATAAATAATTTCATATTCAAAACTGTTTCAATACCTATAGATAACTTTTTGAATTACTCAAATCGGACATTCCATTCAGAAGATATTACGTAGTAAAAGAACTACGTGACAACGTGATTGTACGAGTAGCAACAATCATCACCGGCCGGGCGGCCGGGCCCCGCGGCCGGACAGCTCGCGCATGTTCTGCAGATCCCGATTATGTAACCCCTCGTTTACATTCAGCCCCTACCGCTGCTCCTCGCGCTGTCGGCAATAATCCCCTTGATACTGCCGTGGCAGGATCGAGAGAAGTGTAGTGTTTACATACTGCCCTACCACTCACATCGCTTTCGACTTTCGGCAATGGCAGACGTCGAAATATTACTGCGACGGAGCTGAATGCAGTGTTGCCAATGAAAATTTTTGGAAGGCCGTGTACATTATGGGCGCCATTGACGATGCGATCGATCGGTGCGATCCGTCGTTGCCGACCGATCGCACCGACGGATCGGTAGTGTATGTTACCGCTATGAGTGGCACTTTTGAACCGATCGATCGGTGCGATCGATCGATCGCATCGTCAATGGAGCCCATTAGATAAAAAAGCCGTGTTTATATGGGAAAGGATCAAGTGTGGGCCGTAGCAATCCAATTACGCCAATATATACCATCGGTTCAGCGCTCGAACTAAAAAAAAGGTCATCGGCAGTGAATTTGATGCCCACAAAACGAGTAATACTTTTCATTAGCCTATATTAACATCAATATAAACCTGGTGGCGCTGTTTTAAGGGTTTAACATTCGTTAAATGTTTGCAAAACAATAAATAAATTTGACTTTGTGAAAATTTGCGAAAAGCCGTAGAATTTGCTACGGCAATAGGGTTCCAGCCGTAGCCCGTAGATTTTGTGATTTTTTGGCCTGAAAGCCGTAGAACACGGTAATTGCCGTAGCATTGGCAACACTGGCTGAAAAACCGCTCTTTTGGGGAGCGCCGGGCAGCGCGAGTAGCAGTGGTAGGAGCATGAGAAGTATCGTGTTCACATACTCGTCCTGCCCACTTCCCTACCTACTTTCCTGCTCAAATGAGCTGAATGTAAACGAGGTATAAGACGGGGAGGGGAGGGAAGGGAAGGGGAGGGGAGTGGAGTGGGAGCGGGAGTGGGAGTGGGAGCGGGAGTGGGAGCGGGAGCGGGAGCGGGAGCGGGAGAGGGAGCGGGAGAGGGAGAGGAAGAGAGAGAGGGAGAGGGAGAGGGAGATGGAGAGGGAGATGGAGAGGGAGATGGAGAGGTAGAGGGAGAGGTAGCGGGAGAGGGAGAGGGAGCGGGAGCGGGAGAGGGAGGACACGGAAACTATAACGGCTAAGAAGTTAAGAACGGCTGTACCGATTTTAATGATCTCTGATTTGTTACATTCTTAGGCGATACGAAGTTCGCCGGGTCAGCTAGTATATGAAATAAAGATATTATTATTATTATGTTTGTTACCTCAGAACTTTCGACTGGAAGAACCGATTTTGATGATTCTTTTTTTAATCAAAAGTTGGTGCTTGTCATGTGGTCCCACTTAAATTTGAGCTGGATCTGACGGGAAGTTTTTGAGTTACATATTTTGAAGTCGGTTATTTTTTTCTTGGTAAAATTCATTTTTGGTAATAAAATTGTTATACATACCTACTCGTTTAAGCAGACTTTGTTATCGATAAGTACATTATTACCGTGGCGTAGGTAATGGTTACCATGTCGGAATGCCATTCGAAGGGTCCTGGGTTCGATTCCCAGCGAGAGGGAAAAGTGAATGATGAATTTGGATTTTTATTATCGGTCTGGATGTGTGTGTTCTTATCTTTGTATATTATCCATGGTACCCCCGACACAGGGAATCCTAGTGCGGGGCGGCTATGAGTGTGTAACGATTATTATTATAATATTTCTTTTAAATATTTATTTATAGATTTTGCCTCGTTACAGTTTTACTATTGGAATAAATTGCGGGACATGAATAAATTATTTACCATAACATTTGGACAAAATCTCGTCCTCAAAGCTCAGTTTCAAAGAATTTACATTAAAGTTTTATAATATTCAGATATTCCACTTCATTACAGTCCAAACAAGAATTATTTCTAAAACCCACTTCAAACAATACAAAAGTAAGTTGTAATGTAAATAAAGACATTTGCATCTTCGCTTTGTTTCACAGTTAATGTCTGTATACCGTAGAGTTAGTGTAACTTCCAGTGAAAATTAACGGACGTAAAGGAATTTTGATCTTAAGCAAAAGTCTTACAGTTCTGAATAGTTTCCACCTGTGTACGGAAATTGTTTCTGTTGTTAGGTTGTAATGTTAACTGGGATATTAACATGGAAGAAGTAAACACAGCTGGGTCAGAGCATCTAATAAGAGCCTAATTAGTCGTATTTAAAATCTTGTTGTAGGACAGAAAATGAAGTATGTTTTTTAGTTTGAGATGTAAAGATTCCATCTTCCATCTTTTAATCCAAGACAACATAAAAATTTATTGTGATCCATTTTTTAGAATAATGAGCGAAGATTATGTCTAATAGTGATGTGTGAACTTATAACAAAAAAATAACCGACTTCAAAGAAAGTCTTCAAACAAGTAATAAAATGAGAACTTGGTCAAGCATTAACTCATTGCAAGTAAACAAAAATCATCAACGTAGTCGGAATCAAGTCCATTCCATCCATCCATCAGCCTTTGTTGGTCCACTGCTGGACATAGGCCTCCCCTAACTTCCGCCACTCTGACCGGTCCTGAGCCTTCTGAATCCAGCGGATACCCGCTGTCTTCTTCAGGTCGTCGGTCCACCTGGTCGGGGGGCGTCCTGTGCTCCTTTTACCGAGGCGTGGTCTCCATTCGAGGACCTTTCTTCCCCAACGGTTATCAGTCCTTCGAACTATGCGGCCAGCCCATTGCCACTTCAGCCTGCTAATTCTCTGAGCTATGTCGGTCACCCTCGTTCGTCTACGGATTTCATCATTTCTGATTCGATCAATCAATCACATACATACAATCAAGTACATACGCATTATTAGAGATAACTAAAAAACCACTCGTCAGATCACGCTCAAATTTAAATGGGACAACATGACAAGCACCAGCTTTCTAATATAAAAAAATCATCAAAATCCGTACGGCCAGTAAAAAGCATCAGGTGACTCACATAAAAAAATACAGTCGAATTGAGAACCTCCCCCTTTTTTGAAGTTCGTATTGTTGTTTTTTAAGCTCTGTACCTGGTACCATCTCTTCGCTACTATACGTTTATTCTTTTCTTTGTGAGTTCATAGCAGTCCTGACACAGGGAATCATAATAATATGTGAGTGTATATGGTTATTGTAACATACTCGTACCTCAGGATAAAAGTGCATAAAATACAGTCCTTCCATAAATTTTAATCACCTGTTAGCAGATAATAGTTATCCGTCACTTAAAATTCATAGCTATAAAACATCTTTATTTCACGCCTCGAGAACAGTGCGGTCGACAACCGAAACGTCGAAACGATGGTGTAATATTTCATACTGGAATTTGATTTTCGTCTTTTGGCCTCATATCCGCGAACGATTTGAATACGAAATGAAATACGTGACTTTAGTGAAAGGGAATTTGAATACGCGACCGTTTATTACTTTATTGTTTCTCATACATTGTTCCTCGCGAATTCCGCGTATTTATGAAGCTTTGCGATTTGGTCTTTTGTTAGGTAAGTGATGGCTATAGGTTTCTTTATTCATGTAAATCAAAGGCATTATAGTCATACAAAATGCTTCTCATAGCACGATAAATAACATCACACTGCCCATAGCTTGTAGATGACGATGTATATAAAATTGTACTTACTACTGTAAGTTACAGAAAGCCCTTCCTACGCGTATGCTATGGCTCTGTCTCAAGTCCAAGCAGTCTTTTCTTTAATTAGTAGTTTTGCCTCACGCGAACGTCTTATGACATGAGTCTTTAATGTACAATATTTTAATACAATATTTGTTAATTCTAATCTCTTTTCGTTGTAAGCTTTGAGCCTTTGACACACCTACCTATGTAATAACTGGTGTAGTTATTAGTGAGTATCAAATGTCGTATTACAGTATGAGAATTTTGAGAGCGCAATGTTACAGGATTTCAATCCAAAAAGGATAATTCAAGTGGCAAAGTTAATGAGATACACTAATACCGATAAACAAAACATCTTTAGTACTCACATAAAGATATTTTACCCAGTACATAATACTTAGTGCAGAATGAACATATATGTAACTAATATGACTTAGGACGTAAGTTGTGATTGTGGGATCAATTTTATGAGTGTAGTTGGGTCCCTCGTTTTTACTCACCCTCAGATAGTTGGTCGACGGGCTCTTGTGTGGCCACTAGAATGGAGTACCTACTTTATTTATTGTTAGATCTCTGACTTGTCGTGTTCCGGCTGGGGGCTTGAGAGCCAGTTCTTTCTTTATTTTTCTTTCTCTCTTGTAATGCCTTTGGTATTACTGATGTCCATGGGCGACGACAGCCACTTACCATCAGGTGGATCGTCAGCTCGTTTGTCGGCTATAAAAATCTAGGCTAGGGAAGGTCAACATTTTACTTTTTTCCTCTCTCCTTTCTCAATTTAACTGGTCGGTATTAGTTACTGAACAACTGAACAACGCAATATAGTAGTCGCAGTATGGTTTCACTCGTTGACATAATGTCTTTGGTCTATGTGTGAGTGAGTACTATAGTGGCTGATATCATTTGAGAGTGGTATCCTGTATTGCCAGATTTACTTTAAAAAACATCTGGCATTGGGCAACACTATCTAACCAATACTATCGATCCTGGTTGTTAATAATACATAGCAGTTTAGGCCTGAACTACATGAAAACTTAGGGTACTTGGGTTGTGGGTTATGCACTGAATTCACTTATTCCGTTTTCGTAACCATTTTTTGTAGCCAGCTAGGAAAAAATTGTCCATTAAATTTACATATGAAATCCATACTCCACGAATCTGGCCATTCCAGTATAAGTTCACCAGCGAAAAATCAATTGAAATCTTGGAAATAGATGAATAATTAAATAAATTATAAACGTTTACCCCCGCAGTAAGTTTTTACCTGTGTCGCGGGTGGCATAGATGACACATATAACACATCACAGCAACACCCATGACCCGGGTACACATATTTATCTGTCACATAAATATCTGCCACAGCCGGGAATTGAAACCAGGACCCCTAGTTTTGCAACCATCGGCTAGAGGGTCGTCAAATCGATCAGGGTCGATTAATGGATTGAATCCAAATTTTTTAACCGACGAAAAAAAAAGGAGGAGGTTCTCAATTCGACACGTATATTTTTAACGTTACATATTTAATTATCACAAATTATTTTGATGGAATTAAATACTCTCGGTTTTCGTGGCCCATCACTGATATCCGATACTAAGGACAAGATTTTATGGCAGCCATGTTGGTCGCGTAAGCAGGAATTAGTTCTGATTTCTGATAACACGGTTTGTTGGCATGCTGGATATAAAATTCTGGATTTAACGCACTGTGAAGAGATAAGTCTCTATAGCGTAATTGATAGTAAGCTGAGCGGCGAGCTTAGAGGTCCAGGGTTCGATCCCGTGTTCATTGTGCTGATAAAAAAATGAAATGTAGGGCAAGTGATGTCTCATTTTTTATACAACCAGCCGCAAAATGACCCCTGCAATTTTTGCCGGCTGGTTATATGCTATTATCGTATATACTACTCTTTTTCTTATTTACACTATTCTTAATTTATATTTATAACATTTTTTACACTATTCTTAATTCAAATTTATTTTAGTAGGACAGGAAAGTATTGTATTCCAAATCATGATTTGCCTGTTTGCAAAATTTCTTGAACATCCGATCCGTAGTTTTAGCGTGAAAGAGTAACAAACATGTTCACAAACTCTCACATATATATTAATAGTAGGATTTGTTAAACAAGCAAAACCACTCGACTAACGAAAGATATACCGTGCGGTTCCATCTCGTATATTACTATTACATGTCGCTGACCCCCTTGCCTCGATAAAGTGGTCGGGGCACTCGGTGCATGTAGAGTCTTTAATCGCCTTCACAGATCAACAATGGCAATGCATCTCAATAAATGCAGCCTTTATCCCGATAGCGAACGGTTGGCCCTGAAAATTTGGTTTTTTGGGTGTGTGCACTGTGATATCGTATTATTTTGTTTCATTAACGCAATTTTATTGTTAGAGTAAATTGTTGAAGTTTGATTGTTTGTTTCTTTGTAATAGATGAACTCAAAAACCGATTTCAAAAATTCTTCCACTAATAGGATGCTCTTTTATTTTTGAGAAACGTGGGTTATAATTTATTTAAAAAAATAAGGATCTATACGAAAACTAAAGCAAAGCGAGAGCTGTTAAAACTGAATGAATGTATGAATATGAAATAGACGTAGGTATATGTTAGGTGTGTAGTTTTTTGTGCATGTGTGTGTGCTTGTGTGTGAACCTACGTTTGTAAATAAGAATGAAAAATGAATAGTATCCTAAAGTTTTTTGTGGTGAACTTATTACAAGCGTTTATCAGACCGAAGATTCTTAACGCGGCTTGATTATATCTCTCTTGTAGGCTTCACAGGTAGAAAATAGAAGTGGAAATAATAATCCTTTCCCAAACCCTACCACCAAACAACTTCTTGGTCCGTTAGCATGAGATTAGAGTCAATATTGTGGCCTGTTCCAAAACGGTCAGAAAAACAATTTAGATTTATTATATTTTTCTAAATGTACGTAATATAATTTCGTAGTAAACGTTTAAGTCTCTTATAACCCTTAATTTAGGTTACAAGTTAGTTTATTATAAAATGTGTAATCAGTTTTAAATGAAACGAAAATTTTATATTTAATATAATCAAAATATTGTTTCATTAAAAATGTAAAGATTTGTATGATTTAACAAAGTCTAAATAAATAATATAAATATAAATAAATGTGTTATTTAATATTGATACATCTATTAAAGGCTAAGCTTCCAGCAAATAAATAGTAGTCATTATTATAACGGTGTTTAATCGTAGGTAAATTAAAATTAATCGCGCGTCAGTATTTTCTATGCTCGCACCCTAAACACAACGGTGTATTACGGCTTAGCTTTATTTATCGTCCTGTGTTTTGCTCTTTGATCTATAAACGGATTTATTTGGAACTCTCGTTTTTCTAAACATAACAGTTGTGATACTAACTGGGGCATGTAGGCGTCGAACAAACTTATTGCAATAAAAAACCGGGCTCCGTTTTGTCAGTGTGACGAAAATGTTTGTATTTCGTTGTGCTTTTTATTTTTAGTTCCACTTGAATGGTCAGTTGCTCAGGTCATAAATCAGACAGTAAAGTGTGAAGTTGGCGCATTAATTGATTAACCTATAACTCAATAGAAATTGAAGCAAAAAATGAAGTGATTAGGGTTTCATGGAAATGATAAGGAACTCACCTTACTCGTAAATAAATACTTTTGATTTGAATCCCTATAATAGTTGAAAAGTCGTAGAATTACGACTTGCTAAATAGACTACCTATCTGCAATATTATTTGCCTACCTCAGTGATTTTGTAAAGTTTGTCAAATAAAAACAATGTTATAAATGTATGACCTTCTGTCGACGTGTAGGTAAGCACGTGCGGAGAAGTTTACCTTTTTTATTCGACTGATTATTAAAATGATGGTAAAAAGAAACATAAATGTGAAAAATTCATAAAAAATGTTTTAGAAATGAAAAATTTGAAGTTGTGTTTTTCAAAAATAAATTATGTCTCATGAATAAAATACATTTAATGAAGGCTTTTCAAAATGTTTTCGGTGCTTTATTTTCTTTTAGTCTATATTTTACTTTGGTTACACTAAATATATTATGTAGTTTATTTTCAACTTCATGAAAGTTTTCCATTGTCGCTTGGTTGGAGTTTTCTTACATCTTTATTCAGATAAAAAAATATTTTGCTTCAAATTAATCATACCAACCTACGCATTCCATCATTCTGGAACGCTTATCTTCGTTGAATAATGTTGCTCATTTGAATTGAATATTAATTCAAAAACACACAAAAGGCTGTTTATCTTCCATGTGAAATTTCCTTCCCTACGCTGTAAGCCTTTATCTCTTGCCTTATGAAAACATGCGCTTATATTGTAGCAGTACATTAATTAAAATAAATGTAAGTACTTTACGGTATATATTAATTGAATTTGAAGGTAAGAATACATCATAATACATTTTCCTTGAAAAGAATTGCTTCCTGCTACTCTGTACTACGTAAAATCTTAATATATATAAATTACGTGTCACGTTGTTTGTCCGCGATGGACTCCTAAACTACTTAACCGATTTTAATCGTATTTGCACACCGTGTGCAGTTTGATCCAACTTAAAAGATAGAATAGCTTACATCTCAAAATAATAAAAAGACTTTTGTTCTGTCAAAAGTCTTTTTATTATTTTGAGATCTGTACGGGCTATCGAAGTCTGTACGGGCAGCTAGTATAATCTAAATTTTACTAACAAAAAATAACCGACTTCAAAGTCTCAAAAACTACTTGTCAGATCTCGTTCAAATTTATGTGGGACCACATGACAAGCACCTGCTTTCGATTAAAAAAAGAATCATCGAAATCGGTTGGCGTGATATTGAGTTATTCGTCAATTTGTCGCGCACATCTTAACACAAATTTACGACTTATGTGGTTTTCTCATAGATGCCATTGTCAAATCTCAATAAAATTAATATGGGACCACATGACAGCCACCAACTCTCGATTAAAAAAAGAATCATCAAGATCGGTTCACCCAGTCCAAAGTTCTGAGGTAACAAACATAAAAAAACAGTCGAATTGAGAACCTCCTCCTTTTTTTGAAGTCGGTTAAAAATAGTAAAATTACGTGATTGTATTACGTACTGTATTACGTAAAATAAAATAGTAAAATGTGTATATTTATTTATTTATTTATTCTTACTGTATTACGTAAAATGTCTGTGATGTTCATTGTAAAAAGAAATGTTTTTCTATAGAAAGAAGTAGATAATTGATTAGGGAAAAGCTAAACCTTAATATTACATATTGAGTACAATAGTTTTTTTGTGTATCTTTTTAATCGCCTTTTTATAAGTTTTTATTTAACGTACAATGTTGTTTAGTTAACTTAGTATGTTTGCAACAACTTTGCTTTGTGGTTTTATGTAGGCGTCAGTTCTTAACATTTTTATCGTCTGGCAATAAATAAACACCCGTAGAATTTATCTGGCCGTTTCATTTTCTAATTGTTTACAATATTCGCTACAACATATTATTAAACAAGAACCAGTCATCACATTGTAAGTACACATTTCAGTTCTTATTATTTCTTTAATCCTTTTAATATATGAGTCGTTAATTTGCGGAAATATGTACAATGTACATTGTTATTAATTTAATATTAGTCTATTCCCAATCCGCACTGGAACGGCGTGGTACAATATGAACATAAATACAATAGACACATGCACCTTGTTAGGCATAGCAACTTGAGACAAGGGAGAGGCTGCATTAATCTTGCTTATTTAATATAGACTAATTATTTTCCATGAATTAAATTATATTAATAGATAAAACGTGTTACGGTATTTTAATTCAATTATTAATAACGTCAAATTTCATTAATTTAATCTAGCATACATTATATTATTTTCTCAATTGTCGTCATTTAATTTTGAATAAATTTAATTTTTTATTTTAAATATGTGTTTGTCTTCCATAAATTCTTTTATTGTGTAATAAGCCTTATTTATAAGAATAGTTTTTAGTTTATTTTTAAATACATTATCAGATTCTTCTATTTTAAGCGCTTTTGGTATTTTGTTGTATATTTGCACACATTGATATTGCGGACTTTGTCTAAACATGTGTAGTCGGGATACCGGGATGATTAAATTATTATTTCGCCGTTTGCTCTCTACATGTTCGAATATAGTATTTATATTTTGTCTCACAAACATAGCTGATTCTAGTATGTATATTGACGGGAGGGTAAGAATATTCTCTTTGACGAAGTGAGGTTTACACGAATCTCTGGGCTTTATTTTATATATAATCCGTAGCATTTTTTTCTGTTTGGTAAGCAAATCATGAACATTTGTGCTGTGTCCCCACATAAGCACTGCATACCGTAGCCAGGCATAGGCATAGGCATAGTATGCGGACAGAGCACATTGAGTATTTGTATTGGCTTTTAACACAGTTAATGCATATATAAATTTAGATAGTTTAAGTTTTATTTCTTCTATATGTTTTTTCCAATTCAAATGGGTATCCAAGGTTACACCGAGTAATTTGAAAGTGTTAGTCTCTTCTATGTGTAATGTGTTTAGAATTTGCGTCAGATCCATTGGGTGTTGATCTACGTCTCCTCATGGGGAGAGGCCATTGCTCAGTAGTGAATATAAATGGTTAAATGATGTGGTCAAGGTAGCACGCAGGAGAGGCTTTATAACGGTAAAATAATGTATTTATAGAAATAGTTACATAACAGTACATTATAGCAAGTGAAAAAAGACAAGGCAATGGATCTCTATCTAGACACTACTCTTTATTATAACGAACCACAGTGTAGTTACAAGACTTTTATTGCAAATTACAGATTCGGTACAACGCAACCAATACAGAGTTGAATAAGCTATTAGTCTATTTTGCAACAATCCAAGTTCACCATCATGCTATGATAGTTTATAATTTAAGATATGCGTTGCAGCTTCCTCACACAAAGGAAGCATGCATGTATAATAAATCAAAGTACATACCAAAATACATACCAATACGAATGAAGCATTATCAAAGGACTTTAGGAGTATCAGTCGCAAAGCCTTCGCTTTGCAGCAAAGCTACTAATTACATTACTTTGATAATCATTTTTGTACTTTGTTAATCGTTAAAACGTTGAGTGCTTTGAGAAACACTTTTTAAACCTGTTAGTTACACCCTAGCACGTATGCTTGGCTACCTTTGTACATGCATTTTATTGTGTAATCCTAAATAAACCAAATTCCGTGTTGTTTACAAGAAAGAATATTTTTATGTTATGCAATTGAATACCCGCTTAATAGCAGGTATAATTTAAATATCGCCTGTTTCGGAATAATTATTTATTCCGAATTCGAATATTTCCGAAGAAAGTAAATTGAACGCTTCACTAATAAAAGTGTGCATTCATAGCCTCACAATTATGAATTCAGGACGCATAGTGTAAACAGTGAAACAGATGATGAGTGAGCCTTTTTGAATTATTCCTGATTAAAAATATAATTTATATAAAATATATGTGGATTCTAATTTATACATTGCAACTTTACCATCACATTTTTGTGATCTGTAGATTTATGAGTGAAATTATCGTTGTAAAATATACCTAATGATAGATTTTCTTGTAAAAAATAGTAATGGATATTTCCATAAAAAAATCAGTTAAATGAATTTTGCAAAATGCCTGGTAAAAATTAGCAACAATGAGTGCTGGTACCTGACGAGAAGCCTGATATGTGTTTAGTATCTGCCTTTTCCTATCTACTTAGCGTGTTGAATATTAGGGAGAAGGGAATTCCATAGATATACAGCTACAAAAATTATTAATAGACGTAGCAATACAAATATAATAATTTACTGAACCATCACAATATTCCACCTGCCAGTAAATGTGTGACAAGATTTATGAGAGAAAATATTATACATACAATATAGGAGTTATTATCTGTATATCACGCTACAAAACACATCCATCGAATATCGTTTGAAGCTAATCAAACACTCTTTATATACGTTTTTCACAAAGTAAAAGTTAAACATAATATCTTGTTCGTTGTAAAGGAATCGAAATAAAATATATTGATAGCCGCATAAATTTTCCAGAATGTATGTTGAATCACATCGCGAGTACAGCGTGTTCTTATTTATTTTTATCGTCACAAAAGGCAATAAAGTATTATCGCTTACAAAGGCTTGTTTGAAGTTATATAAAACTGGATATAAATATAACTGATTTTAATTATTATGACAAGATTTCGTTTGGAAATTATTACTATCCTACTAATTTATAAATGTGAAAGTTTATGAGAATGTATGTATGTATGTTTGTTAGGTACTCATTAACGCAAAAACACCTAAACAGATGTTTTTTTCAATTTAGCACACCATGATCTGTATTTACATTATGGATACTTATTATCCCGAAAAACGCGGAAACAGTTATATTTTATAAATAAGTTCTTCTATTGATATAATGCTTGGCATTACACAAGAACACATTCTTATTAAAAAATATTTTAAAGAAAGTATGTTTTTACCGTTTCAAGCTATTTGGGTTCTATGCTTTTAACTTTCGTAGGCTCAAGTTTTACGGCGTCAACTTTCGTAGACTCAAGTTCTACGCCGTAGACTTTCGTAGAGCTTTGAGTGCTTGCCGTCCTATAACGTGCTTTAATACTTATTATAGGTACTATTATTTCTTCTGCGCTTTACTAAAAAGCCGTTAACTATAAAATGGTTGAATTTGACTTTTCTGTCCTGTGAAACCTTTTTTAGATTATTTAGATTAGGCGACGGTGACCGCAGCCTGTTTGCTTTTTTTGTGAAAACTTCAGGCTTTAAAAAAATAAATTTTGGCCGTATTGGGGCGGCTTAGAATACTAACCTCAACCATCTACTTAAATGTTTTTTTTTTCATAAAATGAGTAATAATTACTTGTGTCTAAATATCACCTAATTACTATAAAAGGAAACAATAACACGCCAGTTAACTGATAGGACGAGCTTACCACTTTTTATGCAACTAGTCAATCTTCACCACGATGTTTTTTAATAATTTTTGCGTAAATTCCCCCTTGATTAAAAAAAATGATAAACTTAAAAAAGAGTCCTCAATCCACACGCAAATTCAATAAATGAGCTGACGATCCACCTGACGGTAAGGGGTCACTATCGTCCGTAGACATAAGCAACAAAAGGGCATCAACGATGCGTTGTCGACCAAGAAATTAGAGATAGATACCAGATAGAACCACAATTATTTGTTTGTTAAAGTTTGACAAATGTGTGTTACAAATTATACACGAAGTTTACATTTACGTTTTAATAAATATCTCGTCATGTTCACAATAAATACGCATCGTTTTTAAAATAAAGTTAAAAATAATATTTGATGTTTACACAAAAACGCAGCGCTGTTACCAGTTACAAATATTTACCTTAAAATGATAAATACAAAACGTTTAGTTTTTGCCAAAAAAAAAGCAAACAAGGCAGAGTAAATAAAAGACAATGGTACGACTAACTCAAATATCAATGATTCAATCGATTTTATATCGTACGTTTCACCTAGTTGAAACATAATAATGATCCCCTAAGTTTATCTACGGCCTTCATAAGCTTAACCTAAATTCATGTAGGTTGTTCATAATCTAATACGTACATATATAGTATACAAGAGTACGTCCGCTGGCAATCTCATAGCACTTAACCGACGTGACCGATTGGATTATCACGAGCGATAAACTATGTTATTCCTTAGTAAACCAAGAAGTGTATAAATATGTTTTACATAAATATGTTTTTATATTACTCATCGTTATTATAAAACACCGTAATACATAAGTAATTTTCACACAAAATCACAGTCACCCACAAATAATAATCAAATTTTCCGTGAAATAATAAACGCTAACACACTCATACCCCCGCAGTAGGTTATTACCTACCTGTGTCGCGAGTGGCATGGTTGACACAATATAATACATCACACTCACACCCATGACCCGAGTACAATATTTATCTGTCATATAAATATCTGCCCCGGCCGAGAATCGAACCCGGAACCCCTCGCTTAGCAGGCACGGTAGCTACCAACTAGACTACAGGGTCGTCAAAAAATATTTACGAATTCCTAGAATAAAATGTATTCTATAAACTTTATAAATATTATGACTTTAGGTTATTAGTCAAGTTTTGTCAGAATCAGACATAAAGTTTTATCTATCTATAGTTAGTTATCGTGTACAAATATGCAGGACTGTGTGCTAAACATGAAAATCAGGTTCTGTATATTTTACGTCAAAGAGTAACAAATATGCGTACATTTTTTTTACATTTATAATATTAGTATGATTTTCCGTCAAATTGACGAATATTTCCTGTTTTCTCGCCTTTGGTATTACTAAAGCTAGTTCTCGTCCTTAATCTCCCCTCGTGTCAAGTAATAACTTGAGGCTTTTGCCTTTCAGGCAATAGCCTGAAATTGCATTGGAATGCCTGTGGCAGGGCTAATTTTAATAGAGTGGTCATGTAGTTAAACGTTAGTCGCTTCAAGCTACAATCACTACCAGATTGCTTTCTGTATATTGAATTTTGCTAAGGTTAACTTCTTCATTGCTTCTTAAGCTTGATAATAATGTGAATTTTACCAAGAAAAAAATAACCGACTTCCAAATAACTCAAAAACTACTCGTCAGATCTAGTTCAAGTTTAAAACAATCATCAAAATCGGTTCACCCAATAGAAAGTTCTGAGGTAACAAACATAAAAAAATACAGTCGAATTGAATACCTACTCCCTTTTTTGAGTCGGTTAAAAAATTCTAAAAATGATTGAAAAATGGTAAAAGTTTATATTTTACCAATTACTGAGCATCTACCAAATGTTCTTTGTTGATGCTAATGCATACTTGAATTTTAACATGCATGTTTTAACTATTATTTGAACACATTATTGAGACAGAACCGTCTTTTACTCATATGAAAAACCAGAATAATACAAAATAAATAGAAGTAATTATCTAACACTTCGCATGTTCGTATGATCAAGATTACGATAAAATAATGTCTGTTAAAACTTAAGTCTAAATAAAATTGTTAACAAATTATTATTATTTTATTTTGCTTCGCAACGGTGCAGTTATGAAGCAATCCGTCATTGTCAAGCATAAAGTTCCACTGTAATATATTTGAACAGATATAAAGTAGCTAGATAATGGATGAATGCTTAGTAAATCTAGGTTATTAGACTATCCATCTAGCAACAAGTTAAACTCGTATCCATACACGAGGCAGTGAAACGAGGCAGTAGCGCAAGGACAAGGCAAGTTAGTTTGTAACTAGTTGATAATTTAATCGAGTTGTTACCGTTGAGTCACACTCCAAAGTGTAACAATGTGATACAATGGGAAGTAAATGAAAAATTGTGTGACACAACGCTACAGAATTGACCCTCTGTATCACACATCAGGCTAGCTAAACTCTTGTGCAGTCAGCTGCCAAACGTCTCGTCGTCATGTTGCGTCATGGGGACCATTTCTTTCTTTCTTTCACTATCTTTAATTTCTTGGTCGACAACGCATCGTTGAAGCCCTCTTTTTGCTTATGTCTACGGATGATAGTGACCACCTACCGTCAGGTAGATCGTCAGCTCATTTATTGAATTTGCGTGTGGATTGGGGGCTCTTTTTTAAAAGTTTATCATATTTTTTTAAGATCAAGGGGAATTTAGGCAAAAATTATTAAAAAACATCGTGGTGAAGATTGACTAGTTGCATAAAAAAATGGTAAGCTCGTTCTATCAGTTAACTGACGCGTTCCTTTTATATAATAGGTGATATTTAGATACAGTACTCATTTTATGAAAAAAAAAACATTGAAGTTGGCTTCAACCCATTAATGGTCCACTACTGGGCACGGGTCTCTCCTCTTGAGGAGGCCTAGAGCATACTCCACCACGCTGCTCCAGTGCGGATTGGTGGAGGGGTTAGTGGCCAACCCGAGTGTCGGAAGTTTTCAAACCACCCGAGGGCCTCCGACATAGCTTAACGACTGTTATCTTATGATAACAACCGGGACCGACGGCTTTACGTGCCCTCCGAAGCACGGAAACGCTCAAGAAATGTTTGCCACTAGCGGTCACCCATCCAACTACCGACCGCGCCCGCTGTTGCTTAACTTTGTCGATCACATAGGATCGACACAAGCCGCCGGGCTATGAGCGCTTCTTGAACATTTAAGTTATTTGCAATATTTTCCTTCAAAACTGTCCTGATGATTGATAAAAATTACATGAATACCCTGCAGTACGTTTTAGTTCATCGTGTTTATATAAAAAACCTGCAGAGAAACGTTATACCAGCTATGTAGACATATTAAATTAGGTAGAATTAGGTAACAATTAGGTAGCTTCAGCTAAGTTAAGGCACAAAACCGACAAAATAGCAGATACTCTTACTTCTCTAATAAATCACAGTTAACAGTTTTAATTTGAACCTATTTGATTAATTCACACTTATAGCTTCTACGACTCCCTGTGTCATGGATGCCATGGACAACACACAAAGACTGGGTGTCTTTGTGTGTGATCGTAGAAGCTATAAGTAAGTATATACACATACATACCCGGACCGAGAACAGAAATTCAAACTCATCATTCAAATTTTCGCCTCGCTGGGAATTGAACCCAGGATTCTTGACACGGCAGTCCAGAGTAATCATAACGTGCACACGGGTTGTCAAAAATCATACAAATAGAATGCAATAAAACTATAGAAATCAACGACATTCATCAGTGCTATTTGTACTAATCTAAACTAAATCTAAGTTGTTTATTTGTGAAGCAAAATTCATAGCTCCATGTTTAGACGGACTAAGGCGAAGTTGGGTAGTTCTAAGAACTTGAGTAATTTGACTAGTTTTAACAAAGGTTAGGAACTTCACTACCTGCAGGTCCTTGAATTTGCATTTATATTAGATGTCGTTACGGCACAGAGTATACAGTACAGAGGATATAAAATTGTTTTGAATTTTCTCCTTGAAATAATGAATGCGACCTCGTATTTTTAGGTTCAATGTATTTTTATGTGAAGAGGGTTAAATCTAATGTTGTCGCCATGTGCTAATCGTACAGATCGTTTAATTTGAAAATGAATGCATCCCCACTAAATAATCACACAGTTCTGCGATAGCAAAAACTAGTATAAATAAACAAAAACTTCCGTGTGTACTCGTATGTACGCACGTAAGAAATTACGTCATTGGTGTAACAGATTAAAAATAGCTAAAGCTTAATTATATAAATTGGTCCAGCACTTTGGAAGATATAAGGTAATATAGAATAACACAAGATATGCGCAAAAGAACATAATCCTTCCTGGCAGTCGGGTAAAAATACGACCGAATTGAAAACCTTATCCTGTTTTTGAATTCGGTTAAAATTTAAAGATCTGTCTGGATTCGATTAGTTAAAAGATACTATAAACATAATAATTATAGGTAAACAGATAACTATTCTAACATTAGGTAATTTTATACGCTAATGGAACATCTACAAGTTCGTCTAATCGTTAGCGAGCCCTAATACCTATTGGTTACACTATTATTTGGCGACTATGTGATCGAAACACCTTTACTAAAGCATTATAATTTCATGTTTATGTATGACTAGCGCTTTACCCATGGCTTCGACCGCGTTAACAAGATTCCGGGATATCAAGTAAGTAACAAGGTAAATAGTACATAGTGGCTGTATATCTAATTCCATTCAATTTCATTCTTCGTTCCATAAATATTTGTGTGCAAAATTATATGAAAATCTGTTCAGTACTTTTAGCGTGCAAAAGTTACTTAATATTATGTTCAAAATTCCTCACAAACTTTCACATTTATTAGAACTTTAGACAAAGTTATTCCTATCATTGGTGCATACTCAATAAACTAATATACTGTGCATACTATTTGAAACTACCCAAAATTTATCTGCAGCTAAAATTATTAAGGTAGGTATTTATTTATTAAGGTAACTATTAAGTATTTACATTATTAACCGGAGGCATTCTGAACGCTATGATACAATACAATACGACCATAGACTGGAATGTTCAGAATTTATTCACAAAGTGGTGTCTTTAGATTGTAAAAGGAAGACGTTTACTTCCCAGTACAGTGCAATGTGATCAAGAACTCTTTCTGGAAATTGAGAATTTACGTTCAAGATCTAAAATGGATTATAATAACCACTGACCATCATGCCACCAATTCTGTTTACTAACTATTCCAAAAAATACAAAAATGAAAGCCATTTGCATAAGAATATTTTTGTTAAATGATCCAGATGATATGAGGAAATAGGGTAAAACAAGGAAATGTTATAAGGAAAATGTTTAGCGTAAAAAATGTAATTTAGTTCGAGGTAACGCCGTATCCTTACGTCTCGTGAAAGCATAGTTTGTAGGTCAAGGATTGTTTAGACGAATAAGCCAATTTGCAAAGACGCCTGGAAATAATAGTCTACCATTCCGCTTCGATTAGAAACGTATTCAGTTACTATTTACATTATAAGCTTGACAATGTTCAGAGGAGTTTATTTCGCCGTGATTTTTCATCAGTGATATAGCACAATAATTTAAAAAAATACATCTCTGTGCGAGTAATTTTCTCAATAGCAATGAAGTTTTCTTTACCCATGACTGTACTAAAATGGAATAAAACATTCAGTATTTTAAGTACATCACCTCACTCAATCCACTTACAGCACTTGACATAAAACCACTCAGAATAATCAAGTTATCGATGCAAAATTCCCTCCCTAACAATCACCAACAAAAATATGATCGTATCCCGCGAAAACTTTTCCAGAAAATCTTTTCCGGAAAATAAATCTGCGCTGTCTTTGCTTTCTTCCAAATTTCATCCCTAGCTCGCCTCTGAATAGATCCGTTAATGTTTATCACGTATCTTTTGTCTTCAGTACAAAAGGCCCTATTATTACGTGAACTCGGTTTTTATTACGTCGGACAAATTACAGCGGTCGTCAGCCCAACATTTCGTTAAATTGCCCTCCGGTATACGTAAAAATGTTTTTAAAACCTCATTCCAAACGTAAAGGTAAATGTTATTGTGTAATATCGCACTTGTGATTCTGGGCACTTTTTTTGCTATATCTAAGTAAATACCTGTAGGATTATGGAGGCAAAATTATAATATTTTTGGAAAAACTGTCACCCTTCGACTGGAAGTGCGTCTTCCATAGACATAGCGACTTCAAATCATGGAAGAGTTCAATCATTTTTTGCCACTAGCGGTCACCCATCCAATAACCGAGCTCGCCTGCTGTTTACCTCAGTCTAATGATAGACTGAGACTGATTTATCAGTCCTACTAATATTATAAATGCAAAAATTAGTGAAGATGTTTGGGTGTTTGTAACTCTTTCACGAAAAAACTACGGAACGGATTTTCATGAAATATGGCACACAGGTAGACTAGGTAGCCTAGTTGGTAGCGAGGGGACCCGGGTTTGATTCCCGGCCGGGGCAGATATTTATGTGACAAATAAATATTTGTACTCGGGTCAAGGGTGTGATTGTGATGTGTTATATGTGTCGTCCATGCCACGCGCGACGCAGGTAAAAACCTACTGCGGGGGTATGAATGTATTAAAACGTTTAGCGTTTAAAAATGATCTGGAGTAAGATGTAGTGTAGGTACTTATTATTCTGGAAAACGTGGGCAGAGCCGCGGGCAGAGCTCTAATCTATACTAATATTATAAAGAGGAAATATTTGATTGTTGGTTTGCATTAAATAGGCTCCGAAACTACAGAACCGATTTGAAAAATTCTTTCACTGTTGGGAAGCTACACTATCCTCGGGTGACATAGGCTTTATTATATTTTCATTTAATTAGGAATCCTTAATAAAACTCCAATAATATAACCCAAGGTGTAAAAAAATAAGAAAACCGAAGCAAAGCGAGGGCAGTTACTCGTATTATAATAGAAGTGCTTAGGACCAAGGACCGACACCACTGAAGGGCGGGCTATGAGTACATACTTACTGAAAGAGATAAAACAATTTGTTCTTATTGAATCATATTATTTGCTCATTACTTGGGGCTATTGTTCGTTTTTACGACAGGAAAATCTTGGTAAAAATAAGTATTTGTTTGTGTTGTAAAAAATGATCTTTGCTAATTTGTCGTCGTCGTAAGTCGTAACGTAGATAATAATATACTAATAGTAACAAACAACGCTATCTAAGGATAATAATAATCTTATTCCTACTGATTTGACGATCGCAAACTAAATGGCTTTATACCGCTTACGCGCAAGTACGCTTTATACCCACCTTATGTTTCACGCGAACAATCGTGAAGAAAGCTGCCGGTCTCAAAACAGGGCCATTAAATGTCCGCGCGTTGCCGTACGTATACAAAAATCATCTCTAGTGGCCATAAAAAGCCTTTCAGGGATGAAGTATATTATTTAGGAATGTTTGCCAGTTCAATAGTTACGTTTTATGTACGAGTCACATACGATAAATGGGTAAGCGAGAAACGGTAGAACTGATAAAATTCTAGTTAATTTATCTATAAATTATAGGCTTTATTAATAAAGGTTTAATAAACCTATTTTAGCTATTGCATTGTTATAATACGTTTTACCTTTATTGTTTTGCATAATAGTGAAAAAATGTGACTTATGAGGACTTTTAATGAAGTTACTTATTTAATAGTAAAAGAGTCAGCTGCAATTTGTATGGCGTAGGCTTTGTAAAGCTGGCGAGGGCGAGTTAATTTGTTATACCATTACCTAGTATTATCGTAAGTGGTGAGACCAGCCCCTAACCTGAGGTTTATTCAACGTTTTTCCATTGTAAATAACAGAACAGACACAAATATTCCACCTTTTATTTTCCACACAATGGATTCCACACTCATTTTATTGTAAGTAGATGATTTGAAGATAGCGCACCGTGCCTTTGAAAATACAATTAAATAAGATTGTTTATTTCATTATTCTATAAATATAATGTTTGGTAGCAATCTAACAATACGATTTACTAGAAAGATTTTGATGCAAGTTTTACTATCTACCACTTAAACATTTTCTAAGGTTCCATAGAAAACCCTATTATGGTTCTACGAAGACCTTTTCGATTCAGGGATCCGTTTGCAAATTATTCGGGTTTAAAGCGCTAATTTTGGTTAGAGTCAATTGCTCCTTCCCCTGCCATCTAAATGGTAGATATTGGACATGTTGTAACTAGTTGACGACGCCTAAGGATATCGCCTCAGTTATCAATCAAAAAATAAATTAAACTTCTTATTTCTCCTTCTCCGAATCTTCGACGAAACATAACTGAAGGCATTTAGCAAAATAACTCCTAACAATCCATAATGACAATACATTTCCTCAATTCTCAAATCATCAGTATTCTGTAGGCGTCCAGATAAAAATGGAATGGCTGGTAATCCCGCGCTTCACCGAAGCGTGGAGTGGACAACGCGAAGTATTTTAGTACAATATGTACATTGATATCTATTTCCACACAAATAAACTGAAATTCTTCCGTCTAGAAGTCGGTGAAGGAGTAAGTTCGTGCGTCGTGAAGTGTCGCAGCCAACCATGCCATAATAAGGACCTAGACGGGCTCTATGCCAAACTTGTTGAGGTAATAAATAACGTTACACACTCATAGCCCCACACTAGGATTCCCTGTGTCGTGGGTGCCTTGGACGACACACAAAGACAATAACACACACCCAGACCGAAAACAGAAATTCTAATTCATAAGGACCCTTGGCACAGCAGTGGTCCGGCATGGTAACCATTGCGCCAGACAGGTCGTCGAGGGGAGGTGAAACGTGTAAAAGCACGTGTATTGGCAAGGATAATGACAATGAAGGACAAAGACGCATTGAATCGATCAGTTCCGCAACCGATTTTGAACCGATTCGAATAATAAAATTGGAGTTTAGCTCCTTATGTATCGATTTGCATATTTAAGTCCGCGTATGAAATTTTATGGGGAGTAAAATCAAACTTCTCCGTTACGTTATGCGTTATGTTTGTAATTCGTAACACAGAATCTAGATGGCGTTGGATGGCTATTGAGTAACAACGTCATCTAATGATATTAATAATCTTGGCACATCCTATTCTGATCATCATCCATCATCATCGTTAATTATCACAATCATCATCATCATCATTCATTATCATCATCATCAACAACATCCCTTGTTACTGATTTGACGATTGTACACTAAATGGCGTTAAACTCCAGTCGTGCGTCGGAGCTGACACACACATTTTTTTTCTGTGTAACCAATGAAATTTTATTTTAGGTACCTAATTATTATATATTTTAAAAAGTTGTGCTAAAGGAGTTTCTTTCGCCATTTCTTCTCCTACAAGACAAATCGCCTTTCCGAAATGGTGGTTAGTAGGTAGAATCTATAAAATGACGTGCATAACACACATATTTTCACTTGTGCACCATTCATGGTTACCCGTTATTGAAAGTTGTCTAAAGTAGGTAATATGCAGTGGGTGCACCGGTAAACACGAATTATCCGTGCACCCACCGGTGGCTGAAGCCAGTGGGTGCACGGATAATTGCCCATCTAACTTTGCTCACAGCTTTGCCAACGTCAACACTCGCTCCTAATTCCAACTTGTAGTTGGGACAACCCAAACGATGTTCAGGAATATTACGTACTAGTTTGGATACCTAATTTTAGAATCATGTTAGAATTTATGACTTACCTATTCCTGAAGTTTGTACAGAAGTAGGTACAACCCAGTAGAAACTGGGTATAGGAATTTAGAGTACCTACCTATTATTCCAAAACAAGCTTGTTTCTTTGAACGAGCAGACGAGCTTCCTAAAGCAGAATCTAACTAAGGTAGATTTTCTTTTGACAAAAGACGTTTGTTCGAAATTTAACAATTTAAAATACACAAAATATATTGCTGGATATGAAAAGTTAGCTGCAATATGTTTGTGTGACTTTTAAGACTGTAACTTTTGGTTACTTTCTTAATAATAATTTGTGTATGTTTCTTCAAATACTTACCTACAAGTCCTATAACTTCAAACAATGATGAAATGTCATCAAACCGTTGAGTAGGGTCAGTCAGCGTTATATTTTTAGAGTAGGTATATTATTAGTATAATAGAGTATATAATAGAGTATATTATTAGTACTTATAATATACTCTAAGGTTACCTATTACCTATTATATCTTGAAGCCAGCAACTGAATATGTATCAGGTGTTAAAAACCAATATATTTTGTTCACGCCGATTCATGTAAACTAGGTGCATAACTTGGATGTTTAACGAAAACATCTCATTAAGCTTGAACAATAATTACTGTAATAAAAACAATAATAAATAATCAAACATTGTTTAGGTACCTACCTACAAGGAATTTATTATGTACGAAATTATAAATTTAAATTCTTTGATTCCAATAAAAATTGTGTGCGTCAGCTCAGACGCACGACTAGAGTATAACGCCATGATGATGATGTTGATGATAATGATGATGATGTTTCACATCATCAGAATAGGATGTACCAAAATTATTAATATCATTAGATGGCGTTGTTACTTATCTGTCACCCAACGCCATCTAGATTCTGTGTTACGAATTACAAACAACGCATATTACGCATAACGTAACGGAAAAAGTTTTATTTTACTTCCCATAAGTATAACATACCGCGGGCTTAAATATGAAATCGATAGATAAGGAGTTAAACATTAAAGTACATACTTACTATTATTATTTCTTCTGTGGTTAAACTCCAAAAAAACTTTTCATGTTAATTCAAACCTTACGTATTTTTTTCAATTTTTTGCTTGAAACTGACAGAAAACGTATAATACGTAACCTACTTGATTTATTATATAGGCATAATTATTATTATTATTTAAATTAAGGTATTTTTAAACTTTGATCACTAGGGTGCCAGATATTCTAGTGTTTAGAGACCAAGGGTACCCCGCTCGTATATTATGCACCAATGAACTAGGTACAAACTGGTCGAAAACCAAACTGGTTATCATGTGGGCTAATGAAATTACATAAATGTTTGTTAAGCATGCTGTCAAACACCTTCGACATGACCGTAGCCAGCGAGATAGGTCGATAGTTGGTTTTGTCTGATAAATTACCAGTTTTATTTTTTACAACAGGTACAACTATCGTCCTCATCATATCTTCGGGCATAAAACTGTGACTTATACAAAAATTAAACAGCATGGTTAGGACTCTCGGCAAGTGTGATCCTGCATATTGTAGATGTTCAATACTGAGACCGTCATGACCCGGGGACTTACCTCTAGTCATATGCTTAATTGTATGCGCTATTTCTTTCGAGTTAAACTGAATCCTCAGTTCCATGCCGGTCTCAACATTGAGCAATGAAGTGGAAGGCCCGCGTGGCGACTTCACGTAAAAGTGCTCCTTAAACAGGTTTGAAATTGCGTCAGGCTCAGACACACCACCGACACTCAAGGGAAGGGACGGCCGTCTATTCAATCTATTGGTGGCCTTCCAAAATCCCCGGAAATTGTTATTTGTATGATGTGAAGCTAGCATGTCCATTTTAATTTGGTCTTCGTGGTTTTGACACCATTTTAAACGTGACTTAAAAACTCTTCTAGCTTCACACATTTCCATATAAATACGGCCCACGGTTGGCTCACCACAGTCCTTCCACTCTAAGAATTTCTGCCGTGCCTCGCCGTGAGCGTCAGCAACGTGTTTATTCCACCCGATCACTGGCTTCTTTCTTGCACATTTACCAATCACCCGACCCACCGCGGAGGATTCTCGCAAAGCTTGTACTACCCTACTGTACATATTTGTTATCACCTCTCTGTGCCTCGAGTCCCTACATGTATGACTACAGCAATCACGAAATATAATGCAGAAGGCGAAGATCTGAAGAAAACATTTATTTCGTATCTACCACCGGCTACTGAGATACTGCAAGCTGCATATTCATCGATGCGAGATAATTTGACTTATCTGATTGACGTTCTAATTCAGAAACAAGAAACAGTTGAAAATTATCATCAGCGCCGCATCGTCTCACACGCCGACTACTACCTTCATGCATCCGTCGATCATCTTCGAGCCGTCTCTTCAACGCCGCAGTCGCTTCTTACTGTTCCGACGCGCCGATATGCGCCACTTTTATATGCCCGTCTAACAACGCAGCGACGAGAAATTACTCACAAGTCTATACGATCGTACGCCGGCAAAAATATAATGTTTACCTCTCTCGCATTAATCGATGTACATAATGTTTAACGATTATTATTGTTTAAATTAAACCGCTAGTGGCATAAATTCTTGAGCGTTTCCGTGCTTCGGAGAGCGCGTAAAGCCGTCGCTCCCTGTTATTACCATAAGATAACAGTCGTTAAGCCCTGTCGGAGGCCCTCGGGCGGTTTGAAAACTTCCGACACTTGGGTTGGCCACTAACCCCTCCAACAATCCGTACTGGAGCAGCGTGGTGGAGTATGCTCTAGGCCTCCTCAAGAGGAGAGACCCGTGCCCAGTAGTGGGCCATTAATGGGTTAAAGCCATTGTTTAAATTTTATTGGTCAAAATTTATGTTTCGCAATTGGCTAAGTAAATAAAACTAATTACTATTGGTAAATACATAATGTAGCCGAGGATACAAAAATAGGCAGGGTTGTCAATCAAAGCATTCCGTCGCTTGCACATAGAAAAGCACATCAGAAACAGTAGTTTCATTTCTCAACCGCGACCAATCGGAGTCTGTTAATAGTGGACAATAACCACCAGTATTATAGGTCTCATGTTGAAGCAATCCTTCAATTCCTTCCGCCGTAAAGCTAATAAATACATAAATAAAACTGACCACCACTAATTCGGAAAAGGCAGTTTTAACAAAAAGGGGCAAAGGGAAAAGTGGCTGCCAAACTTTGCTACTAGGTTGCGCTAAATTTTAGTGTGGTGTTTCTTAAATTCAATCCTTGCCCAACAAGCACTTAATCCTAATATTCATGTCATTCAAGTACGTTTATAATTTTTATATGTATCTATTATCAATAACGTTTATGTGAGTTTCGGTTGATAATCCAAAAAAATAAGTACTTTTTATTATAACAAATAGAGTGTATTTTACATCTTTAAGCATTAAATCTACCGCTACCCTGTACAAGAAGACAAGGAAGCCATAATAACAATATAACACAATTCTTATAGTTACATAATAATTAGTTAACTAATGAGTAATGGTATGATTATTATGTACAATATTAACTTAAATAATGTAGGTACAACTACTTATTTAAAAGTAATCTTTTCCATTCCCAATATTCTACACATGTCACAATCTCCGTAAAAATAACAGCTCACACTATGGACATTTACTGGGAAACTTATCAAAGATTAGGTACAAATAGATTGATTGGAACAGTAGACATAATAATCATTATCTAATAAACTCTGTTTTTTAATTTTTCAGTATTTTTTTTAAACAGAGTTTATCTTACATTTCAGACTATTTACAAATTGCTTCTACTGTACACTTAAGAAAATAGGTATTAGGTACATTCATTCAACAATCTTAATATCTTAATCTTAATATATATAAATTACGTGTCACGTTGTTTGTCCGCAATGGACAACTAAACTACTTAACCGATTTTAATCAAATTTGCATACCATGTGCAGTTGGATCCAACTTGAAAGATAGGATAGCTTACATCTCAAAAAAAAACTTTTGACAGAACGAAGTCTGTCCGGGCAGCTAGTATATCTATAAATTACGTGTCACGTTGTTTGTCCGCGATGGACTCCTAAACTACTTAACCGAATTTAATAAAATTTGCACACCGTATGCAATTTGATCCAACTTGAAAGATAGGATAGCTTACATCTCAAAATAAAATAAAAAACTTTTGACAGAACGAAGTCTGTCCGGGCAGCTAGTATCTATGTACATCTTAATGTTTTAACGTTAATAAATTATAATGTTAGACACACACTAAGATTCCCTGTTACGCAAGGCATAGAAAATTACACAAATGAGACGGCCGGGCGCCCTCGTCACTATAACAAAATTTAAGAATCTGTCTCATAAATAAAAATAAAGGGTCGTATTCTAATTAGACACATAATTTATACCTACCTATTTTAAATTGAAAGGCAAGAACTAATTAAAATCATTGTACCTATACTTGAGTCAAACTCGCATCAGAATCCTTGTCAACCCTTGTCTGATTTGTATTTCGCACACCAAATAACTATTAAAGAACTAAATAATCATTATAACGTTTGTGACATCTTCATTATTTTACTATTGACCTATAACAACAACACACTAAGAGAAAACGACGTAAAAACCAACATCTTAAAACAATTTTTATCATTGAATAACTCACGCTTGTCCAGAAGGGACGAATTCGCCGCGATTCTCTCGTGCGTATCACGCGCGACCGTTGCGTCCAGAAGGAGCCTGCCAACGCACGAAAATTTAGGCGTTCCATTTCCCTTGATACGTGCACCTCACTCTGTTGTTCGACTTGTTCGCGCGTTAACCTGGACGCAACAAGGCGTCTCTAGTATCTCGACTCGCGCGCAATACGCGCGAAAAACGCGCGAGTCGAGAGTCTGGCGTAGTGCACGCGATTTACGCGCGTATTTTGAATTCGCGCGATGCTTGTGGACGCGATGTACTGGCGCCTAGTATCTCGCTAACGCGCGAATGAATTCGCGCGAAACGATTCGCGGCGAATTCGTCCCTTCTGGACAAGGTCTAAATTTCGTGAAGCGACTTCAAACCTTTGCACAAAATTATTGTTTCAAGGTCTACTTGCCTATGACTATAAATAGAAATGACTACGAAAACATCACAGCTATAATGGCGCTTACATGCTTTGCAACTTGGTCGTATTATATTTCAAAATACAGTGAAATCAACTTATCTGTGACTTTAAGGAGGGCGCTGTCGGACGATTGGACCAATCATAGTGCGCAATTCGAGACGTATTAGTAAGTTATGAATGAAACGGCATTAGTTCCAATTTTCGCCACGTCACAAATAAGTTCTTCAGAGATAGCACTGTACAGATTATACAGATATTTCATTCCACTCAATATGCATGACCATAAATTATTTATAGGTTTAATTTCATTAAAAAAAACTGAATAACATTTTATATTTATGTTTATGTATTTTAAAACAGTCTATATCGATTTTATACGTAACTATTCAGTGTTATTTTAAACTTTTGCCAAATAAATATTATGTTTAAAAATAAATTAAATTATAAAGAGTGGAACGGAACGCGACTTGTGAACTCCAGATTTAGTTCAAACGCACTTTATACGACCAAAAGTTTCATGCACCTGTTTGTTTGTTTGTTTGTGGTTGCTAGGCAACACAATGTGTATGTAAATTCTGATCCGAATGTGAATATAGTGTAGGAACTAGGAACTGATAACCTATAATACTGCTAAAGGCATTTTGGTATTGCCATTTGAAAATTTGAAAATAGGTAATTATAAGACCCTAAATTGAGTGTTGAGAACAAACTTCAAAGCATCGTCCACACATGCGGAGTTGCCAGTCTTTCGGTATTGTACGCATCTTATTTCCACCATCGAACATCCCGAGATCCCGACGCATTCATCCCTTCGTTGTCAATATCCCTCCGGTATGGACGAACTCAAATAAGAGCCCCTTACGAGTATTTGAAGTAATTTCTTCTTCACTCCTGTTTTACGGAAAATGTTCTCTCCATTCTGGTATTTTACCTACATCGCAACTATTCTCAGATCGGTTTTTTAAGGAGTTTCAACTGACAGCACAGAAGAAATAATAGTACTTATAACTGACAGTAGAAAGTTGGAAGCAGTGTTGCCAACTTAGTGGAATTTCCACTAGATCTGGTGGTTTCGACACCCCTTTTAGTGGGGATATATTGGTTTTAGTGGCTAGTGGATTTTCTAGTTGAAAAGATTTTTTCATTTAGTGGTAGGGCATGACAGTTAACCACTACGACGATTTTACAAAATTATTTTTGATTTGAAACTCATTTGGCAACGATGAGAGATAAAGGACTTCCAAGCAATGACGAAGAGATAATCTGTAACAGGTGTATTCAGTGCATTGTAAGTTTGATTTATGAGCTAAAAAACAAATTGCCCGAAAATTTAAAACTTATGAAAAGGATATAAAAAAATTAAAATGTGTATAGTTCACACGTGGTAGAAGTAAAACTTTCAAAAATGTTTGTTTTTAAGCTAATGAGACGAATGTAAAATTTTGGGAAGATGATAATTGTAGGTTTTATTCTCCCCTCTCCCCTAAACCTTCCCCCTACCTTTCCCTCCCCCTCCCAAAGACAAAACTGAGAAACCGAATGAAGCATAAAGTTAGAGGTCCTAAGTCTAACATCAATTCTCTCGGTTCGTGCTTGCTTATCTCGCGAAAGCAAATGCTGCAATAATTACACATTACCAAATAATGTAGTACAAAAAATTGGAACTAAAGAAATGTATTCTTCGAAATCTACGATAGGTGAATCCGATTCTTCTGAAGACGATCATTTTTAACATATTCAATGATACACTTTTTCTATGATACACTTATTGCACGTACTTTTTATTTTTCTTAGTATTCGTAGTCAACTATTGTTTGTTTCGTTCACAATTCTTGCTCAAACCAGTCCATGCTTGCATTTTGCTATCTCTTTCTAATCCTGTCTTGGCAGCGCGCGGCTATCCTCTTCCTGAGTACGCTTTCAATATTCGTTCGGTCAACACGTAGCTACTTACTACGGGAACGGAAAGTGACAGCGGTGAGTTAAAATATTTGAGTTATTACACTCAAGTGACCCAATTAAAATTCCACTCGTCGCCTCACGGCCCAGCGACGATTTAAGAGTTCTCCTAACTTTACCGTTACGATTTTTTCCGTATCTTATCTAACGTCGCATAAACCTATCGACGTAGCATGAGTCACTCAATGCCGCATCAGTTACTCGACGTCGTATCAGCTACTCGGTGTCGCATCAGTTACTTGCGTCATATCATTAACTCGACATCGCATCAACAATGTCGTATCAGATTCTTGGGGTAGTATGAGTTACTCGACACGTCGCGTCGTGTCATTAACTCGACGTCGCCGCGTCGTATCACTTGACGTCGCATTTTAATAACCAAAGCTGTAAATCACATTACAGACATGGGAGAGCTTACTACTATGGGAAAATTGCCAGGTCAAGGCCAGAACGACGCCAGAGTATTTCGAGCCGTAGTATCAACAATTGACGAGTATTTCCCTTCATCGTGGCGTACATAGCGAATTACTCGTTCCAAGACATTTTTGGGGAAGAAATAACGCGAAAAACTGTCGCTAAATTGCGATTTGACCTTACTTTTCGATGTGTTAGCTAGGACATTCGACCCTTCAACTACGTCTCTGTCTGAGAGACGCTTCAGATCCATAAAAAACACAATTCTGGAGTGGCCCTTGGGACGAGCCTTACATTATACTCCACACGCGATCATGGAGAAGATTTACGATCCAGACTACTCTAACTTCATAAATGCCGTGCGTGAATTAAAACCAAGATTACTGAACAGACATCGAGCATCATCACAACTTAGCGAATCAACCGAACAACGCGAAGCATCCTCAGGAACCACATGCATCTCTAGTAAGCAGTCCCCGCTCAGGAAATCGGAAAAGGCTGAGCGCAGGTTCCCCTATGGGAGTCTCTCCGCCAAAACGAGCAGTTTCCACTAACAGTGACACTCTAATAGCAGAGGTCCTAACTAAGCAGACTGAGATTGTCAGCAAATTGCTCAACATGACAACAGAGCAAAAAATGAGAACATCAAAAAATTACTCAATCGGGACGATTCGAATACAAATACTGCCGATGTTGCGAACGAGTCTTTTGACTCAATCCCGGATAGCTCAAATACAGATGACGAAATTGACGTTACTTCGTGCTCTTCAACTAAACGAAGCGTGGCTTCAATCTCAGAAGAACAGGCTCTTAAAGACCAAATTGTAGAAGCTCAACGTAAATTAGCCGCTTTTAAAAAGGAAGCTCTCTCATACGGAAACTGAAGTTACTTTCGACTTTTTGCCATTTACGGTTGAAAAAGAACCGAACGTGTTAAAAGCTGATGCTGAATTACTGCAATAGTTACCATTCTCGAAAAGGTTGACATGATATTGGGAGCAGTGACTATTGGTTTGCTCCAACAAAGATATTTCCAAGACTTGCTGGATAAAATGCTACAAGAGGAAGCCAAAAAAAGGAGAAGGGGACAAAAAGTGACTTTTTCAAAGCGCGGTGCCTAAAGTAGCACAAAAACAGTTGGAAACAAACACCCGCACCCATTCTCAAAATAAAAGGTTACAGAATCCCATTTCAAACAAAACCCCCATTAAAAATATTTTCTAAGAAAATGACTCAAACACTTCAAACAAAATCTTCACCAGAGATGGCCCAAGAAATGGAGGACATGTTGTAATCATCCACCGTGAAGCTCTCAAATCAAACATCAGGTTTCCTATCCACTTTTTTCTTAAGAAAAAAGGGAGACGGAACAAACAGACCCATTAACATCATAGTTTACCTGGATGACTTCCTACTCATACACAAGGACTACCAGACCCTGACAAAACATTCATGATGCTATCAAAGTACCTAAAAACCTAGGATAGAAAAAATGTTGAAAAGTCATCAAGAGTACCGACAAAAGAATTGGAATACTAGGGATCACTTGTAATACGGAGGAAAACGTAAAAAGTGTCGAACCTCAGAAAACCGTACAGCTGGAAAATCATTTAAGCGATCTCATACAGAAAAGGCAATGGAGTTGGTACGATGCAAAAGTAATTTTAGGAAAATTAAACTTCACATCATACGTTGTACCACTGGGACGCCTACATTGCAGAGTTTTGCAAAGACTAACGTTTCCCGAAGAACAGGCGTTAAAAAACATTCGTGTTACCAGAGGAAGCCCTAGGGGAACTGAGCTTGGTGACTACAGAACGCAAATCAAAAGTCTCCGATCCACTTTGTCCAGCCAACAGTACAGCCAATAGCTACGGACGCAGCCGATCGAGGATGGGGAGCAATGGTAAACAGTCGTCGCCTTCGGGGCGATGGTCTCTTTGCCAACAAAAGTGGTACAGCAATCAGAATGAGCTTTGCCGGTCTACGAAGTCGTGAATCAATCAGGTCTCGAGATTTGAGGAAGATCGATAAATAATGATACAAACTGACAATCGTATTTACAAGTGTGGCTTACTTAATGAAACAAGGAGGTACTCAATACCTAACGTTACTGCGAACAGCAAAGAAAATTTTAGAACTTTGCCAAATGCTGCAGTGTCATACGTTGGTGGTGCTCGTTGCATACCAGGGCAATACAATGGGATAGCAGACAAACTATTCAGGGCCAAGGCTCTACCGGAGTGACATCTGAACAAGAAAGCCTTACATAAAAATTTTCAAGAAATAGGTCACCTGGACATATATCTGTTTGCTTCACCAACGTCAGTGATTGTACCGGCCTATGAAGGGGAGCCTCAAAAGACCCAGAGGGTCAGTACACCAACACATTCAGCAGTACGTAGCGATTAGGGCTTCCATCGAATATTCGAATAATTCGAATAATAAATCGGCTCGAATAATTTGCCAGTACATTGAAATATCTACATAATCCCATAAAATTTTACTCAGAGCCACCACCAAACGTCTTTCTATCTCCAGGAAACGATACAATTGTTAGAATAATAATTATTATCAATGAAAAATACTTTTGTAAAAGACAGGAAATTGATGATGACGAGGATGACATAGCTTTAATTGATCTCAAAAGGCAGCAGCAAATAAAGGATATGCAACCTGAAATGAGTTTAAACGAACAGCTACAAAAAAAGATCACTGACACCATTTCAGCGACTCCTTCAACGTGTACCTATGTCTAGTTTATCAAATAGAAAAGAATTGGGAACTTCAATTCGAATGCAAATGGCGCTGTTTGCTAGAGGAGGTTCTAGACAAGTATCGTTGGTTCAAGTATACAACTTTCTGCTGAGTATAGTACCACATACAAGTGTAGTGAGAAAGGGTGTTTTCTTCCACCAAATATATCTGCAGTCATTTAAGAAATTCGCTGAAGGACGACTCTATCAACGCATTTAGCTTCCTTAGATCACACTCAGAAAGAAAAACACCGATGAGCAAGCCAAGGTTTTTTTAGATATTAGAAATAAGTTTTTTTAGTAATGTGCAATGTTTTATTTGCTGATATAAGCTAAATATTGATAGAAGAACTAAGATTATTAATTTTTTTTATTAATTTTTATTTTATTAGATGTTATTTATTACTTGGGCGTCGATTGATATAACTTTGTTGTGGTGTGTAGATTTGTAGTTGATGGATATTATGTGTGTTTATTGATAATTTTAGATATTTTATTTGATTTAAAGTCTGAATTTTCTTTAATTCTCTCATCGAAGCTCATCATGAAAAATTTAAAAATGAAACTGTTAAATTACCTCAGAAGTTACACTATCCGGGAAGATGACATTAACGTAGTATCTAGAGTCTAGACACATAATGCACTTGTTACTAGCATTTGACAGAAGAGTGTACGACTTGACGGCCTTGACGCTCTTTAGGTATTAAAGAAGATTCGTTCAAGGACGAGGGCGATGAAATCATTTGTGGCCCGATTTTGGGTCTAAGGCTGATACATCTTCTAACAGACAGTCAAGTTGGTCACTTAAAACTATTGAAGGTCAGGAAAACCGCCTGGACGTGGTATTCTGGATTTAGAATACCTAATCAATATATATCATCAAAAAGCCGCAACTCTAAGAATATCTCTAATGTTTTCATAACTACTAGGGGTACAGTAAAAGGTGCCTCTCGATCGATAGTAGGCAGGCTATCTGAGGCATCAGATCTCTTTAAAGAAGTAGGAAAAAATGCTTCCGCAGTCAGCTTCAGAGTCGCAGTGGCTTCGGACATTTGGACCAGTAATCGAATGGATATTGATGCTATGTACATACAGTAAAGTATGGTTATATACTTACACATATAAAAGTTCTTCATTACTAAACTTTTTACCGTTGTCAAATACATACACAGAAGCGGAAAATATCTCTCTCATAATTTGCGGAAGTTTGTATTATCCGAAGCGAATCTCCTTATAACATCTTTAATTCGGATAACCGAATCTCTACAAATAATTAACTGATAGACGGGATGTTTATACAATCAAATATCTAATAAATGCACAGATGCAAATAATAACGAATAAGATAAGCGTTGTTCATTCTTTAGACAAATTACGTTGATTTTAATAAACAATTGACTTATCATGTTATTTGTCATTTTAAAATTGTCGACAATGTTTATCGATATTTTTAAAATTCCAACTTTGATGCAGTGCAATTACCCGTGCACCCACCGGTGGGTGAAGCCAATGGGTGCACGGGTAACGGCCCAATATTATTATCAATTAATTTAGTGATTTAGCTTGTTTCATTGTCCTGCACTACCTATAAAAATAAAATCATGTTTTCGTAACTCTTATTTTCTCTTAAGAGATAGGTACCTATCTATTTTTTATTTTAAAATTCACAAAGATGTAAATCAAGAGATTTAACAACACCGCTATGGAATCAGTAGTACGCTTACTTACAATTTTGCAGTTACCTAACAAAGGAATCAGAGAAAAAAGAAATACAGGGAAAAATATTTATGCTCCTCGCTTTTTCTGTACGTAAAGTATACCGCACCTAAGACTCTGTAGGTACTTGACTCTGTTCTGAACTTTAGAAGTGGCTTTGTACTCGTAATAACTAGCGTTTCTATTTGTTTCCTCCTGTCTTACATTTCTCGGTTTCTGTCCTAATACTGGGGCTTCAAGTTTAATTAGGGATTTCAAATACTCCACTGTGATTAAATATTCTTGTTAGGGCCAAAATTGTGTTTTGTATACTTGCTTTCAATAATATTGTTAACCAATTGCATTAATTTATTATTGCATCAATTTGTCCAAAAAATAATTCTCAGTAGGTAGTTTTAAGAATAGATTAAAAATAAACATTTAGCTATTTTTAACATTGCTACTGATATTCTTAAATGTCCAATCAACCAAATTACATATCAAGTTCCGGTTTGTTTGTTAATTTGCGCCCAACCTGGTATGCCAATATTTCCAGATCACAATAATAAGATACAGATTTTCCGAATGGTAAGCGCATCAACTTTGTGAAAGCCTACTTTTATATTTACTGTGTTACTGATATTTTTAAATGTTTGAATATTCCAATTACTTATTTAGTTCAAATTTGGCGCACAACATGGGACAATAATGTTCATGGTGTGCACGCGGTAGTGGTAAGCGCATTAATTAGTAAAAGCCTATTATTTTTGCGGTAGTTGTGAAAATAGATTAAAATGAACTATTTTTACCGACTTCAAAACAGGAGGTATTCAAATCGACTGTATTTTTTTATGTTTGTTACCTCAGAACTTTTGACTGGGGGACCCGATTTTAATGATTCTTTTTTTAATCGAAAGCTGTTGCTTGTCATATGGTCCCGCATAAAGAGCGAGATCTGACGAGTAGTTTTTGAGTTATTTTGAAGTCGATTATTTTTTGTTAGTAAAATTTCGGTTATAACTGTTGTTTACTGACGACCCGTCCTGCTGGGTTCGATTCCCAGCGAGGCGGTTTGAATGATGAGTGTGAATTTCTGTTCTCAGTCTGGGTGTAAATGTCCTTGTCTTGTGTGTTGTCCATGGTATCCACGACACAGGGAATCCCAGTGTGGGTCTGAGTGTGAAGTGTTATTTTTGAAGTGAAAACACTTTAGCATCGTGGTGATTTGAAAGTTGATGAAACGAAAACGGGACAGTAAAAAGAGACAAGACACATAAATTCGAAAATGAGATAGGAAGCATTGTACAGGAGGAGGGGGAGTGTGAGGGGAGAGGAAGGGGAGAGAGAAGGGGAGGGGAGGGGGAGGGGAGGGTCTACCACGTGTGAATTGCACACAATTTAATTTTATTTATCTATTCATTCAAATTAGCGATTAAGTTCTTATATTAAGAAATTGGCGGCCAACGAGGGACTAGTTTTGCAAGATTAATATAATTTATATACCGGATGGTAGCAATAACTTAGTTAAATCCTAATCTTTTTTAGATAACTCCACCATCATAAACGAACGGGGTCACCAACGCCACTTTACTTCATGGTATACCATCAACTCAGAATAGGAAAGTCAATGACCTCAAATTAAAAATTGCCTCTTTAACATAACGGTTTGGAGAATAATGCAAATAAGTATAAACTAAGTTTTATTTTTGCATCTTATCAAAATAAAATTAATTATTTTGGATTCGAGGTAACTTTGATTGTAGGTATCTTTAAAATTACCTTTTGCAGAAAAATATAAATATATAAATAACTATTAATTAGTCTTTTATTTTATTAATTAAACCTTTAATTAATCTTGAACTCAAGGACATTGACTTTCCTATTCAGATTTTGACGGCATTTAAGATAATTGAGTTTTCAATTTGATGGTATGATACATTATGAATAACGTCATCGTCATCGGGCCTTGGGGAAACGAGGATAGGGGAACTAACTCACAGCCATCAGCACATCAGCCTTTGGAGGTCCAATGCCGTCCGGCATAGGCCTCCCCTACATGCGTAACTCTGACCGGTCCTGAGCCTTCTGAAAGATATAACGCAGTTTCCCGAACGCAGCCATCCGAGTTGGATTCTACGAGTGTCTTCTTTCTCGAAGTTGGACTAACCCAGTGGTAATCAACGTTTTTTTCATACGGGCCACAAACACGTGTTAGTTATGCTGTAGCGGGCCGCAAAACAAAGGAATAAAAAAATTGATATTGATTTCTTAGGTTTTCGCGATTATTATAAAATAGAGTAACCCCAGATGGGCCAACTACAAAAGCCTGGCGGGTCGCATTCGGTTGAGTACAGCTGGATTAACCCATTTGGATCATTGGATGAGTGTGAAGCGTTATTATTATTATTATTATTATTATTTTGTCCCAGGTAAATGTATGTATTTGTCTACAACTTCGAAAGCCGAGCCATCAACAACAACTGGTACGGGTGTGACATGGACATTGGACATGATTTTCGTCTTGTCCATGTTCATCTTAAGACCCACCCGTTGTGAGGCGCTGTTCAAGTCCCCGAGCATTGTACCAAGTTTCTCCAGGGTTCCCGCCAGGATGACTATATCATCGGCATATCGCAGGTGTGTGATGTAATCGCCATTGATGTTAATGCCACGTCGTTTCCACTCCATCAGCTTGAACACGTCTTCCAACTCAGCGGTGAACAGTTTTGGGGATATAACGTCCCCTTGCCTGACACCTCTCTGCAGTTGGATGGGGTTCGTGGCTGTGTCGTGTACTCCGACGGACATGGTGGCTGATGTATTTGTATACTTTACACTTACTCGATATACCGGTAGTCGATCCGGCACTGCTGAAGAGAATTTAGTATTGCCCAGGTCTCGATAGAATCAAAGGCTTTCTCATAGTCCACATAGACAACACAATATAACGGCAGATTATACTCCTCGGTCTTCTGTATAATCTGCCGCAGGGTATGTATATGGTCTATGGTACACCACCTATCACTAAGTCACCCGAAAGTTTCTTAGTTTCTGAAAGTCAGTCCAATATGAGTAGAGATTATTCATTGCATCTAAGGATGGAGAAGTTTGACATTTTACAGGAATAGTAAGTTACAACGCGAACAGAAAATTTTGGGTTCTATGACACTTTTGAGACAACTTGTAGAATGCCAAAATGAATGTGTAGGTGTAAGAATTTCCAGCTCATTTATTTCTCATTATTCAGAATTACTAACTCTATCCGAGAGTAGGCGTAAACGTTAATCTATACTAATATTATAAAGAGGAAAGATTTGATTGTTTGCATTGAATAGGCTCCGAAACTACTGAACCGATTTTGAAGAATTGAAAAATTCTGTCACTGTTGGGAAGTTACACTATCCCCGGGTGACATAGGCTATATTATATTTTGAAAAAAATTAGGGATTCTTAATAAAACTGCAATAATGTAAACCAAGGTGTAAAAAAATAAGAAAACCGAAGCATAGCGAGGGCGGTTACTCGGTCTTGATTATTTCTAGTATATAAATTTTTAGATACCAGGTACCTATGGCTATATTATATTCTGGTAGTTTTGGTAAGTGGTAGGTGTACCTAACCTTCAGTTGCGCGATAGAATATTGTATTTTATTTGGCTTACATTCATCATTCATTCTTCAACTATTAAGTACCTAGGAATAAATCCCTATGTAATTTCTTCATACTAGCTTAGGGCGGTTTCGGTGAGTGTTATCCGCTGAGTTTATCGGTGAGATTACAGAATCACCTTGCTTATACCTTTAATATATAACTTATTTTATATATTCCATTTCAACTAATGATATTTATATACCCTGTTACCCTGTAGGTACTGTCTGTCTGTCTGTCTGTAGGTACTAATAAAATAATTTTAACTTATTTTAGATATATTCAAGTAACCATGCCGGTTGGTTAATTCACTATAGATTTTGATTATACCTATAAGCGAATTAATTAATTCGGTTAAAAAAAACTAATCGTATTTTTTTTATTATTTAATAATTTTTTTAGCAGCTTGAGTGCCCAATGCCCATCATGCCTTTGTGCGTGGCGTGATCATATAAAAATAATATTTTAATTAAGTAACTATCCGTAGTTCGTTTACGGGTTTAGTTTAATTTATACGTATTCAGGTTTTTAATAATTATTGAAATTTTTTATGTTCTACCTATAGTAATGAGGCAAGGTAAGGTAATACACGGCAAGGAGAGGTGAGGACAGGTCAGGAGATGAGGGGTGGGGAGAGGAGACGAAAGGAGAGGAGATGAGGAGAGGAGAGGAGACGAGAGGAGAGGAGACGAGAGGAGAGGAAACGGAGAAGTAGAGGAAATCTTACAAAATACACTAGCTGGTGAGCTTTAAATTTTTCATAAAACCCAACATATAGCTTACCTATTATTTTGTACGTAATGGACACTCAAGATGAAAATCCTAATACTCCCAAAAATAAATAATTGTTCTAAATGACTTAATTTTATCAAAATGTTGAAGCGAATAATTACCTACAATATTATATGATGTCCACAAAAATCTATAGACTAATGAATATTTTTACATGTCTTTATTTTATAGCTATAGTGACGAACCTATTTAACTAAACTATGACTAGAATATTTTGGATCATTATGCCCCAGTCTTTTATTTCCAATGTCTTATTTAATTTTAAATAAATGCAAATAATAAATGCTTTATTTCTTATTTCACATTATTATCATTCATACATTCTCACATTCAATAAACCTTCAAAAAATAGGGAGATTATTAATTTACAAATAAATAAATACATACGTTCTATTCCATATTCAAATACATATATTTTAAAGCAATCTATTTAAATAAAATGTTAACGTATATTCTATATTTTTATTGCTATGATGTAAACTAGTAAATATAACCTTATTTTAAAGCACTTTCAATAGAAACAAAAGTCAATCTTTAACAAATTATGTTAAAACCAACGTTCATTGAGGGTACATATACTTTCATCATAAAAACTGACTAAAACACGTATCAACCCCATAAATGATATATTTCTTATATATGAAGTGCTGACTATGAAACAAGCTTTTCACAAGACATTGCAAGTGCGATATCTAAAAATCTAAATATACTTTTGTATCTTATAGTAATTCATACTTATGTAAACAAGTTTTGGATCACACACATCACCAAAATCGTTGCGGTCGGGGAGGGGCCATCCATCTATTTGGGGGTCTATTTCGGGGCCAAAACTGTGGGGACACATTGGGCCTCAGTGCCGCGGGTCTAGGAGACCAATTTCTCGGGAATCTGTTCCCCATCACGGGTCTCGGGCGAGGCCATTCATTGTTTGGAAACTCGTTATAGTTTGGAGAATGTTGTTCAAGTGGATGATTCATATTCTCCAAGCTTCGACTTCTTAGTTCTTCATTAAAAGCGCTGTCCTTTGAATTGTCTTCACGAATCTCATCTTGCTTGTTCATCACATTTGGCATGAATTTCATTGCTGGGGGCAGCTTATCAAATTGCAAGATGGGGGGCATTTTATCAAATTGCAGACTGGGGGGCATTTTGTCAAATGGCAGCACGGGGGGCATTTTCTCGAACTGTAGGCCGGGGGGCATTTTATCGAATGGATTCGTCATGGGTAAGATGGGTGCACTGTGAGGGCCATCGTTTTCTCTTGCTATTTCTACGGGTCTTGCACTGTTGATTTGTATGAGGTTAGTGTGGTTTGTTTCATGGTTTTTACTACGGTCTCCACCGACCAACACTTTATTGTTGTTGAAACTGTTCCGTCTACTTCCAGCCTGGTTTGGGTACATTCGTTCTGAAACAAAAATTTAAATTAAAATTAAAAAACAAAAATTACAGACTTCAGCTTAAGCTTCGACACGACAATTAAAAAAAGAAGTAGTAATAATTAAGTAGGTAAAGACAAGTATGACTTTATACTTTTGTTATCGCGCATACTATCGATAGCTATTTGAAGTGCAACAGTTAAAAAATATTTTTGTGTAAGCCAATGTAGCTCATGGATGCTAGCAACACCAAAGGCATCAACGATGCGTTTTCCACCAAGACAACTTTTTAGAAGAAATAAATAACATTTAACTAATTAACGCCCCAACTCAGAGTCACTAACGGTTACTTAAATCGCCCCTTTGTACAGAATTTGTATGGTGATTGTTTATTAAGGAGCGATTAAAGTAACCGTTAGTGACTCTGAGTTGGGGCGTTAGTTACTAGCGAATACACTAGTTATATACTACTAATGAGAATACTATTTGTGTGTATGAGTGTGTAGCATTATTTATTATTATATTATAACTATTTATCTTACGTTGTTCTTCATCCTCCGATAAGTCCATATCAACGCTCTCAACTATATCTGGGGGAGGCACCATTGTGGGTACTCTATAATCCTGTTAAAAATAATAATAAAGCAGAGTAAAAATAAACAGTTATTTGGAAAAATTACCATTTATAATTAATTTTTAAGTAAATACTTTGGGTAGATTCGACCAAAATTGTTAAAAGATTAAAATTTTTCGAATAAAGCCATCTGATAGTCATATCGTTTGAACATTGCCATAACATTAATGTTATAACAGCTGATTTTTTCATTCAGTCGTCAACTACTTAAGGAATTAGACTGTATATTATGTGCTGTTACACTTTAAATTTCGTGTCTGCGTCTTATTTTAAGGTACAAATTACGCTAAAAAGACGTTGTAAGATTGTTTACAAAATAAGACTGGTCTGAGAAACGCACTATTACACTCACTTTGTCCAGTTTAATAGGATCTCCCGATCTTGCGGCCGGCGGCGGCTGGTGTGTGAGAGGTATTAAGTTTCTGTGGTCCACGTCTGTTAAAAAAAAAGAAAACTGTGTAAATCTTTTATTAATAAAAATGAATTTTTGTATATGATGGTACAAGAAATCGCGAAAGCGGCTGAACCAATATGGCAAATTTTTGTTCTGTAATGTTTGTGATGGTTCGAGGATGATTGGTACGGGATTGAAAATTGAAGTTCTGGATTTGGTGACGTAGAACATCAAGGGATCAGCATAACAGATACTGAAATGCCCTCATAGCAAAAATTATTTAATGTAATGAGCATTTACCAAAGGTAAGTGAAAATTGAAGATCTGAGGTATCTGATGATGAACACTAAGCAATAAGTCAAAATATTAGAATTATTGGAATTTCGTTTTAGCAAAACTGATACGTACTATACTGATAAGCATGATTAATTTACTTTTATTAAATCTATAGTCTCACAATTTCAAGTCAAAAACTATTTTTCGCTGTATGCATACAATCTTCCAACCCCTATTTTACACTCTTAATACATACCTTGATGCTGAGTAGGATGCCTGACAGGCGCGACCGGTATAGGAGGGGGGGGCGGTAGGTTCGGCAATAGCCTATGATCCACGTCTTCGATATCTGAAAATGATTAATGTACAGTCGGCAAATAAAGAGATATGCAGGGCATGATATCACGGGTGAGTTGTTAGTACATTTTTAACCGCAGCTAACTTTAAAATGCCAGTTAAAGTTAACCGTCAAAAGATAAGAAACTAAACAACCCACCCTTATTTCATCCATAATGTTTGAAATAACAGAATGTTTGTGTTATTTTCAATGTTAAACGTAGGGTACGTTAAGTATGATTTAACTTTGCTAGTAGCGTAAACAATCTGTAATATTAAACATTACAGAACGTTTTTGTATCATGCCCTCATACATAACTATTTCGCTGACTATACTTTAATTGCCACTACATCGTAGCTCGTACATCGTTGCTCGCCGAAGTTACTCGCCAGTTACAAAGCATTTTGTGACAGTTTTCAAAACTTTATCTTTGTAACCCTGGAAAAGTTAGTAGGTAAAATTATTATTTTTTTAGAAACTGACTATTTCACAGTTGCTGGGTAACTAACCTGAGGGTTATTATTAGACAGAATATTAAAAACGGATCTAAGAGCATGAGTGACTTCACTTAACTTCGGTCAACTTTGTTCAACTTCGCGAATAGTATAATTACCCACAGATATGCATGCGGTAAAAATAAAAAGTATTTATCTTTGAATTAAAACAATCAAATCATATTCCAATGTTTTCAATAATTATACCATTTTGACCGTTAGTAGTAGGTATCAGATGTAACTTAGGGTGGATTCGACCTTGTATCTGTTATCCTGCGAATAAAATTATCAATACAACGCACATTATAAATCATTATTTGAGCTTTCTTTGCGTATTTTTTTTTGCTATATTCATTTATAACTTTTTCATCAAATATTGAAGGGAAGAAGTTATTCTGGTATAACGAATTAGGTCGAAACCACATTTTAAAAATCAAAATAAAAATCAAAAAATTATGGAGTCCCAACTAGTGCGTAGTATCAGATCATGCTTATAAAAAATGCATTGTCAACTAAAACAATATGAAAAATGTCAACTCCTTAGGATATGAGATGGTCTAATTAAGCTTGCAAGATTTGACCCATACAAACAGAGTAAGCAGAGTTAGGATTTAACGGTAGATTTAACGGTTTTTTAAGCTTACTAAAAACCGTTGAATCTACACATACGACAAATTAAAAGATATTCTATTCTATATATACGCTACTCAAAAAGATATTTATGTCGAATAAATTAAATGAATTGCGTTAGTGAGTAAATTACATAACAGAAACGCAAGTAAATAAATATATTGTTGACAGTTATCTCATTAATCTCTCTTCGTTAATTCGATATCCCATCAATTGCGAAAAGCTAACTTCGGTCCTATCCAACCGAATATCTACATTAAAAACACATTAGTTAACCAAAACCAAAGAAAAGTAGCGATGAATAGATGACATGTGATATACTATGATATGTTTACATATTGTACTCAATTTATTTAGACGAGTCCTATTTGGTGAAGAATCTTTGTTTTTTTTATCGTAATTTATTACTTAAAAATAAGTCTGACACAAGATGAAAAGATTTAAAAGACAAAATTAAATAATCATTTAATGCCAAAACTAATTTCAGTTTACTGTTAAGTATTTTTTTAATCTAATTTGAATTAATGTTCCAATAAAAAGTATCGCCAAGATTGTGTACCAAATAACACTCAACTAAAAAAATGGAGTTTAGTGATATCATACCTCTGGGAGAATTACACTCCTCATCAGTGATTGCTTAGGGATATAACACAAAATGAGTTACAATGAACTTTCTGGATATTACATAATTATAATGTTATTATAACCAATCTTATAATTTCTTTAAGACTCTAATTTTGGTCATAGCATAATAATTACAAAACATAATTTGTATTTTAATAGAATATTATTCATGTATCTAATATGAATTAGAGCATTTCAACTTTAATTTGAATAAAATATCATACGTTGGCAATAAAGTGTCATATTTTGACAATAAAATGACATATTTTAACAACAAAATATAATATCTTTACAATAAAATCAAAATGTATTGCGCGTTGGATAAATGTGAATACATGTCAAATTTTAATAACCATTAAAAATCAGATTGAACAATGCTCTTACCTGATACAGGGAGTTGTGGCAAAATATGACAGATACGACAAATACAGTTACTGCAAATGTCATATATAACATAATATCATATTGTGACCATTACTCTATTACATATAAGAGTGTTGCCCTATTTTATTTTTAATACTTAATAACTTAAGACATTTCGTGACATTTATCAGAAAGTTTAAATAATACTCACTGCCTAGGATAGGTAAGATGGGCGGCGGCGGCGGTGGAGGTAATATACCTCTGTGATCTACGTCTGCCGCAGGCAAATCCTAGAAATATATAGAGAAAATAGAAATATATTATACACATGAGTAAGTACAGAAATATTATATGATATAAATTATTTTATAATTATAATTTAATATAAATTATTTTATAATTATAATTTAATATAAATTATTTTATAATTATAATTTATTTAGTATATTTTTATTCGCGTACGCGAGCAGTTGGTTTGATATTTTCGCGCGAACTTCAGTGGCGCGTCGTATGTCAGTGGCCTGAAGGGACAATTCGCGCGCACGTAGGACAGAGTCGCCGCACTGAAATCGCATCGGATCGCTTCGCGTTGACTCGCCCACGTAGAACACGGTGTAAGATGTTTGAATCTGACCGCACTGCGAAAAATTCGCGGTGCGCGAGCGGGTCACCCCTCAGTCGCGTGCCACTAGTGCCACTACTGAAAGAAAGATTTCGCGCTCTTCGTCTCCCACAACGGCATCGATAGAGCCAGAAATTGATAAATAATGTATAGCAGGACCAACTAGCCGTAGTAAATTAACGAATATTTTTATAGACATTCCAAAATACCCGAAAAACTTTTTGTTATATTCTCGCAGGGCTTGGTATTTTACATAAAAAAATCCTTTCATAGGCCCCAGTACCGTAAAAGGGTGAATCCAGTATTGGTGACATCTTTTGACATGTCTTTTAAGCCGTAGTAAAAGGCAAATCAAGATTTTTGTTCGGTGGTCCATTTAGGGACGTGCGAATCGGCTGAGAACTGGGTAGAAACAAGCAAAAATCACAAGGAATTTTATTCGCAATGCGTGTTGGTTATGATTCATTACGTGATTTAAAATCTTCAAAAAAAAATTCGCGGCAGTAAAATTCGCAATGTGTGCTTACCCTTATGATTCAGTACGCGATTTTTTTCGCAAGTGCGTCCAGCTTCATACAATTTCCATATCTCACAGAATTTTGCGATAAAAATCGCGCGGTGAAAACTCGTAATGCGTGCTAAGCCTTACCCTTATGATTCAATACGCGATTTAAAAATCATCAGAAAAATAATCGCGGCAGTAAAATTCGCAATGCGTGCTTACCCTTATGATTCAATACGCGATTTAAAAATCGTCAGAAAAAATAATCGTGACAGTAAAATTCGCAATGCGTGCTTACCCACTGTTTACTTTTGCTTTCGACATATAATAGGGATGTTGACTAATTTTAGGATTCAATTTGATTTTATAGATAGAACCTTAAGATTCACGAAAAAAACATTATAAAAATAATAATCTTTAATTTAAAAACAAAAATTGATAAATAAAAATCACTTTCAAATTTCCCACCAAAAACGTCACGTACGTCACTAGCCGATATTCAGCACTATCTGTCGACTGAAGTTAGTTGCACTTGCATATAAAATATGAACAATGAAATCATAAGCTCAAAATGACGTTTGTGGTCATGTGACAATGAGTACTATTTTTAACATTTTAAAATAATGATATTTAATTTATTGTGATTGATTTCGACAAAAGAATAATATTTTAGGTGTTTAAATGTTTTCCTTGATACTTTAAACATAAATTTATTTTAATTTACTGATAGTGTCAAATAGGGATTATTTAGTAAATATAATATTTTAACTGGACCTCAAAATTACTAAAATTGTTAATTATACAATGTATCTAATGATTGTTTCAGATCGACGATTGTGTTCAACAAATACTGCCAAATCGCATATTGTTGTTGTCAATTGAATGTTCGCCATGTATATTTTTAATTTTCAACATTTAGACTATCATGACTTGATTTTTAACCAAATTTTCGAATAAAAAGACCGATAAGTGACTTTAAGCAATACATGGGTGAGCTGTGCTAACAAAAATAGCAAATCTAGTATTACTAACGTTATGCAGTTACTTAGATTGTCGTTTTATTTGGAATGTTTGTTACTTAACAGATAATATTATTAATTTAACAAAGACAATATACCAGACAAAATATAATAATCAATAGTCAATAGTCATTTATTCATATGAAAAATACATATCTGAACCACCTCTATATCTGTACTGTACGACCTCTTAGATAATTTAAAGAGAGAAAAAACGAGAAAAAGAGATAAAAGGGGAGAAAAGGAGATACTGATAAAAGGAGAAAAGGAGAGAAAATGAGAGAAAGAGAGAATCTCACCTGCGCATAAGGTTCAGTCCTGAGCGCCCGGGGCGGCACGAGCGAGGGGGGCGCGGGAGGCGGCGACTCCGGCGTGTCGACGAACATGTTACGGGGCGGACTTTTTCTCTGGAATAGGGATGTTAACAAATTTTAGGATTCAATCTTATTTTATAAATATAACCTTAATATTCACGACAAAAAAAGAATGTTCAATAAAAATAATAATGTTCAATTAAAGAACAAAAATTAATAGATAAAAATCATTATCAAATTACAAAACGTCACGTGACGTCACTAACCGATATTCAAGTCACAGTATCTCGCTGCACTCGACGTGAAAGTGCAAGCATATTGCGCCTAAGAGCGAATAAGCGCGCAATAATAATTCTTCGCCTTGTCAACAACTGCAAGAAGTTGCTTTTAAAACGTCATAAGCTCAAAATGGTGTTTGGAGGTCAAGTGACAGTGAGTGATATTTTAGGTGTTTAAAAAAATTTTACCATTAATACTTTTAACATTTTATATTAATTATTTACAGTTAGCGTCAACATCCCTATTAATGTGAGATGGCGTGTAGTTTATTGGGTGTGTATTACATTGTTACTATCGTATAATACTTTCTTTCATCTACCTTTAAATATAAATACATAAATATTATGTTAAGTTAGTTTGTGTAAGCTTCAAAAACTCAAAAAGTTCTCCGATTGATCTCAAATTTTGACACAGGTACTAAACGCTTCAAGGATTTTATCAATTTTTCGCGTAACTATATAACAGTAAATTATCAGCGACCGCGGTACTTAAGTATAAAACATGTTACAGAACAACGTCTGTCTGGTCAGCTAGTTATAATACATAATTATATTATTATGTTTGTAGGATGTATATGTATGTAGTATACGGATATAATAATACGGAAACACAGTATACATTTATATTTACCTTTATATAGATTAGTTTATAAATTAATCAAAACTCACCGGTGGTAAACTCCAGTTGCTATTCCATTGCTCGTTAGGCATAATTTCTGGAAGATACGGTTGCTCAGGTTCATCTGTGGAAGAAAACATTATTCAAAACGGGTATTAAACAAATTATAACGGTGTAATCTGCCGATCTTTGCTACTAGGTGGCGCTAGTCTTTGTGACATTTTGAGACATTATTATAATCGTTAGGAATGCAAATAATATATTTAAACTTTTGTAGTGTGTTTGAATTTAAAAATACAGGGACTCAATTATTTTTATGTGGACTGAAGGAGCAATGTGCTTTAAAAACAAATAAGTAATCGTTCTAAAAATCATAACACTGTGATATGAACACTTCAAAATTGAAGATTTACAAACGGAATGTTATTATGTATGTTTCTAAACAATATTAACGCCATCTATTCTCTTTTTACCACCTTTCCAATTCGATAGTGTAATGCCATTTTTTAAATTTATATTTTACTGGGTTCTAAATATGTAATAACTCTGGGCACCCATTAGGCAATAATACTATTACGTACTTTAACTACTACACATAAAAAACATGCAACTGTTTTTATAATTTGGACTCTTGAAAGTCTAATATAATTTTTAATATGAATACACACAGGCATGCATATAGAAAGGTTGAAACTAAAATATAATTCAATGATATAATTTTTATTTATATTTTGTATGCAAGAAAACATGCATGGAATATAACGCTAATTTAATCTACTCTACAAATGCAACTATTATAAGATAAAAGACGACTACAGAGAAAATAGAGTTTTGATAACTAGAAAAGTAAATAGGTATATAATCCCATTCATTTTATACCTTTCAAATTGTTTTTTTTTTTTACTTTATATCCTTTTGAGTGCGCTATATTGAATTTAGTGTAACACTAATCAAGAACTTCAATGACAATAAAAACATTCAGTGCACTTTGTATTTTAATGTTAAAAATATATAAGCGTGTTATAACATAAAATCATAGACATCGAATACAATAGACGAGTTTTTTAGCTAGAGCACTTTTAAAAAGGAGTTTTTTTGTGATAATAAATAAATACACGATAAAATGTAATCCTTCGTTTTAGACATGGACCTCTATCCTCCATGATTTTAGATATTCGAGATAATAACCAATAAAACAATCTCATTCAACTAAAAGTACAAAAATCCGTCTCTTTCACTCAAACGTAATGCGAGTAATGTAAGATGACCCTTTTTTTAACCGACTTCAAAAAAGGAGGTTCTCAATTCGACTGTATTTTTTTATGTTTGTTACCCCAGAACTTTAGACTGGGTGAACCAATTTTGATGATTCTTTTTTTAATCGAAAGCAGGTGCTTGTTACGTGGTCCCACATAAACTTGACCGAGATCTGATAAGGTGGCGCTGCGGTGCGTTAATCACTAGGCATAACTCAGTAAACTTCATTCCGTCTACAACTGCTATGTTCATATCGCTATTTAGTTATCGCCAAATCAGTAACAACGCCCTTTAGTTTGCGATCGTCAAATCAGTAACAAGATTATGAGTAACGCATAACACCTAACGTAACGGAGAAAGTTTGATTTTACTCTCCATAAATTTTCATACCCCGGGCCTATATGAAAATTGATTCTTAAGGAGTTAAACTCCAAAAAAAATAATTAAAAACCAATCCCTTCGTCTACAGTACTCAATGTTTTTATAATATGAAATTAACAAACGATACCATTAACAATATTGTCCATTGTACCGTAGAAAGAGGTTGGAGGAGGAGGGTTGCTCGTGCTCTCCGGAGTCAGGAGATCCAATCCCGGAAGGGTGTCTTGAGACTTCTGCGATAGGGTCACACTAGTCACTGAAACCAGACGTATACGTGTAAATTCTATTTGAAAGTCGAATAAAAGTGTTCGGCACTTTTATTCATTACGAGTAATCGCCCTCGCTTTGCTTCGGTTTTCTTATTTTTTTACACCTTGGGTTATATTATTGGAGTTTTATTAAGGATCCCTAATTTTTTTGAAAATATAATATAGCCTAATTTTCAAATCGGTTCAGTAGTTTCAGAGCCTATTCAATGCAAACAAACAATCAAATCTTTCTTCTTTATAATCTTAATATATATAAATTACGTGTCACGTTGTTTGTCCGCGGTGGACTCCTAAACTACATAACCAATTTTAATCAAAAATGCACACCGTATGCAGTTTGATCCAACTTGAAAGATAGGATAACTTACATCTCAAAATAAATAAAAAACTTTTGGCAGAACCAAGTCTGTCCGGGCAGCTAGTATTAGTATAGATTATTTGCATTAGCACTAAATATTAATGATAATATTTTAAATACTTTTTAATATACGTACAAGTTTTTAAATTTTTTGTTCGTGCTAAACATGCGTGTACTATATAATAATGGGGAGCCTATGACTTTAACAGAACACTTTTTTGTTAGAATAAACAAAGAAAATAGATAAGCTCTTTCCACATCCACCCAGGGTTGAGTGGTGGACAATGCCATTAGACATTAAGTTTTGCCCTTTGTTACTCTTTTTAAGAGGTGACATAAAATTAAATAAATAAATAAGCAAGCTTCTACATAATTATATTTTTATTGATTTATCTAAGCATGCTGAAATCGGAAAGCCTAATTTTTGGGCGAGAGTAGAGTAGCTTCGCGCATGCAAAAGCTAATAAGCAAATTGGTATTGTAGACAGTAATTTACGTTCGATTTGTTCAAATTAAAAAAGTTTTTCGGTGATAAATATCGGTTATCGTGATCTGGCAGGAACTAGGGGGCCCCTATCGATCACGGGGCCCTGGGTTGCCCAGAGTGCCCAAGGAGAAAGAGGAGTCTGGAGAAGAATATTGAAAAATACACCTCTTTTGCAAGCATCTTTTGCCGTTTCTTCTTTTTAAAAGGCAGGAACCTGCACTCCGAAATGGCGGTAGAATCAAAATATTTAATATTCAAAAGTGTATCTTTACATATAACATTGAAGTATCTGGCTGTGATATCAACACAACTGTGTTTTCTCAAGTGCACAATACTAAAACAGAAATCATAAATGTTGCCCGTTTTGTTTTATCTTCATATATCTTTCCGTTTGACCGAGCTGATCTCTGGAACTGCTGATTCGGTTTTTTGTACTTTCATAGTAAGGGCAAAATAATGGCTACCTTTTAACCAGGAATTCCCTCGGAATCGGGATTTACGACGTCGCAGGCACAATTTGTTATTAACAATAGTTTGAGTTCGATATTACCTGAATTATTATCTGAGGCAGGATTATTCTCGTTTGGCGCGAACGTCTTCAGAAAGTCGTTAATGTTGAAGTCTTGCTTTTCATTCGGTCTGCTATTTATTACTTCTATTTTATTTGCTGAAACAAGAATATTATGCACGTTTAAAATAAATATAAAAAAAACCCTTACACCAATCCCATTACAGTAGACAAGGTGTCTTAAGAGGCGACAGAAGACGGCCTTAATTAAATAATAATAAAAAAGTTAATATTAGGAAAGGTTATCTCCCACCAGGTGAAACAAGATACTTAGACGGAACATTGTACATGCAAGTGATATAGAAAACTTCGATAGTATGATTCAGGTGACGTCACCTTGTGAAGTGTAGTACGATGTCGCTAAAAACAAAGAACATACTTTTATACATACCTACGATATAAATATTACATTCAGTTACTATAATATTATGTTTCTACATCATTTTTATATACCTTCAAATTTTTAGTTCTCCCAAAAGTCAGCTGGCATGATGCTTCTAGGATTAAGCCCAAACTCAGTATGATCTTACCGTTACTAACATCCAGATCGTTAGACTCGTTAAACATAGCGAGTGGGTTGTCCGACGTGAGGAAAGACGAGAGACCCAAGTTGTATAGCGAGCCATCCGCACCCAGCGTCGTGCTGAACGATTGATCGATGTTGTATGCTACTGGGGAAGATAATTACAATTATTACAGTATGTATAATGCACTTCATTTGAAAATTCGTTACAGAAATAAGTCAACTTAAAAGTGAAATAATAAATAAATAATACATACTTAAAAAAAACTAAAAATCACGCTTTTATAGGAAATCCAACTAAAAAAATTGAAAATTTTGTAATTGTAATAAAAGCGTGGGGTGCATGGTGTCAATGGGTAGAAGGGATATCTTTAAAAGCACCCCACGCTTTTTTTACAATTACACGATTCAAATTTATTTTCCATTTTTTTAGTTGGATTTATGAAAAACTAATAATAGTTTAAAAAACTAAAAAAACATGCTTTTATAGAAATTCAAACTTATTTTCTATTTTTTAGTTGCGATTTTCTATAAAAGCATGTTTTTTAATTTTTTAAACTATTATTAGTTTTTCATTTTTAGTTCGATTTTTTGAAATGAAATTTAGATTTTTTTTTTCTTTCTTTCTTTCTTTTTTTCTTTTTAATATTGAATACTCATCGATCCTTGATAAGTCTACGAAGTTTGAAAGAAATCTGCCCGTTTAAAGCTAATATAAAGCGTGTAATTAGGTGTTTTCTTTCTTTCTTTCTTTTCTTTAAATATTGAATTGTCATCGGTCCTCAATAAGTCCACGAAGTCTGAAAGAAATCTGACCGTTTTAGTGGGTCAAAATCAAGTCCAAAGAGAAGTTACAAAGAAACAAACATACAGGTGAAGCTAATAAAAAGCGTGTAAAAAAATGCCCTTGAAAGAAGAGTTGATGACCTTGAAAAGCCTGAACTGATCTTCAGAAAGTATAGCTAAGAACCATCTCAATCACATCAGCTTTAAAAAACAGCCGCGCCATATTCGGTCCATTCGTTTAGGAGCTATGATGCCACAGACAAATAGACACCTCAAACTTATAACAGCCTTCTTTTTGCGTGGGGGTTAATAAGGCAACTTAAAATTAAAATAATAAAATAATGACCAACCTCAAAGATAAAGCTTGAATAACGATCAATGAGCAGATAAATAGTTTATATTGGAATTGAGGAACTTTTCAAATAGTATATTTATGTATACAAATATTATAGGTATACATTTAGTAATAATTTTCGTGGCCGTTACAAAAAAACTATTTCTTTGAAGTCGTTATTGGCACAGAAGACATAATCCTACTAATATTATAAATGTGAAAGTTTGAATGTTTGTGACTCCATCATCCAAAAACAGCTGAATGAATATGGATAAAATTTGGCACACGGACAGCTTTTAACCTAACTTACCGGATAGGCTACTTTTTATCCCGGAAAATATACCTGTTCCTGAGGGATAAGAGGTACAACTTATAGTCAGTTTTCATCACAGTGACAATTCAGATGTACGAAATAAAACATGGCCGAACTTAAAACAACTTATAAAGTGACAAGTTATAATATGGTTCATTGTTTCTGAATATTTACTTACCTGAAGAAAGAGCGACTCAGGAAATTTGAAATCAGCGAAATTTTGTATTATTTTCTTTATTAATGATATACTTCTTTTAAGAAACCGATTCTGAAGTCCACAGTCTACAGTTGTAGTTAAATCAATAATCAACTGAATTGCCCCCCACTTAAGTTTTATTTTTAATAAATGTGTTGAAGATGGTATTTTTCCCAATCTTATGAAACATGGGAAAATAATACCGGTTTTTAAATCTGGAGATAAAAACGACCCAACAAATTTTAGACCAATATCCATCTTACCAGCCCTCAGTAAAATTTTCGAAAAAATTATCTACAACCAACTACTATCGCATTTTTCTACAAACAAATTATTTCATATTAATCAGTTTGGTTTTTCAAAAGGGAAAAACACCACTGATGCAGGCATCGCACTTCTTAAACACATTTTTAATGCTTGGGAGGATAAGCATGATGCTATCGGTATATTCTGTGATCTCTCAAAGGCATTCGATTGTGTTGATCATAATATATTAATAAACAAACTTAGGCATTATGGTGTCTCAACACAATCAGTTAGTCTTATAAAATCTTATTTATCTGAACGTAGTCAAAAAGTAGTTATTAATGGAATAGAGTCACCTGGAGTGCACATGACCATGGGTGTGCCCCAGGGATCAATATTAGGACCACTGCTATTTTTAATATATATCAATGATCTTCCTTATTTCACTAAGGACATGTGTGAAACGGTATTGTTTGCTGACGATACTTCTCTAGTTTTTAAAGTAGATAGGAGGAAAAAATGTTATGACGACGTAAATAATACTGTTTCGCAAGTATTACACTGGTTTACATGTAATAACTTGATGTTAAACGCGAAAAAAACTAAATGTGTCAGATTTGCCTTACCTAATGTGAAACAGATCCCAGCTCAAATTGTCCTAAATAAGGAAGTATTAGAACTAGTAAATTCTACAACATTTCTCGGCATTACCATAGACTCTCGACTACAATGGGGTCCTCATATTGAAGCCTTGTCAGGGAGGCTCAGTTCCGCTGCTTATGCAGTTAAGAAAGTAAGGCTCTTAACTGATGTAGAAACAGCAAGATTAGTTTATTACAGCTACTTTCACAGTATAATGTCCTACGGTTTGTTGTTGTGGGGCTCAGCTGCAGATATTGAGTCAATCTTTGTATTACAGAAAAGAGCAGTTCGCGCTATTTACAACCTCAGGCCTAGGGACTCTCTTAGAGAACTCTTTAAAGAAATCAATATACTAACTGTTAGTTCACAATACATTTTGGAAAATATTATGTATGTTAAAAAATACTCCGATACTTTTCTTAAAAAGAGTGATGTTCACAATATTAACACAAGAAATAAGGCTAGACTGATTGTGCCTCGTTTTAGACTCAACAAAACTGGTGGCTTGTTCATGGGTAGATGTGTAAAAATCTACAATAAAATCCCGTTAGAATTAACAGAAATGCCATACTGTAAATTAAAAACTCATGTAAAAGGTATTCTCATGAAGAAAGCATATTACAAAGTTGATGAGTATTTAAATGACAAGACTGCTTGGACATGAGTTTTTTTTTTTTTTTAATTAAATAATGTAATAAGTAGTAGTAAGTACTGTCTGTAACTGTGAGTAGGAAAAAAAATAATCCCGGGAGTTTCTTGCCGCTTCTTCTACCGGGACCACTCACGGTAGGGATTTGTTGAAGCGATGGCGTTGAGTGACTTTCGAAAAGTGTTTGTAACAAACCTACTTCGAATAAACTAATTTCATTTCATTTCATTTCACACAGACAAAGTCGCGCGTAGATGCTAGTAGTACAAAATGTTCAGAAGAATTGCTCTGACGCAATAAAGTGTAATGTAGGTCTCACAGCGCTATCAGAAACGCGTAATGAGGTGCCTTTCTTTCTAACGCTATCCCTTATCCTCTCTGGCAATGACAGGATTGTCTTTTTTGAAAGAATCAAATTAATCTGAAAGTTTAATTACCAGTTATATGGCTATTGCCCATGCTACTCTTATGAACAAATGCCATTTCAAATAAATCTAGGCTAAGTAATTCATTCAGTAGTATGTATTTTTTAGTATTTAGTAGTAGGTATTTACTTTATTTTTATTTACTTAAATAGTAGAATGTAGATCAAAAAACAATTGTATTTGACAATGTCTCTATAGGTACTTTAACCTAAGAAGATGGTCATACGGCATTATGTTGGTATGTAGTTACCTTGTCTATGAAACAAATATTATCTCTTAGGTTTTTAAGCAAGCATGCATATCAAAATAAATCTGGAAAGACATACGACAAAGACGTGAGATTTGGATCCTTGTTATTATTTGGGTAGGGGAATGCGATGCAATATGCTTTTGCCTTCATTTAATATCGTGTGACAAACATGTAAACTAACGTGTGACATGTGTGATAGACTACGAACGTGTGACAGCCCTTATGAATTTTCTTAATAACCCAACACGTCGAATGCGGCATACTTCATACCGAAAGTGCGGATTGCGCCAGGCCTGGTATTTGTAAACTTGATTATATTTATGCAGATTAAAGCCCCTATTGGTTTTATTTCTTAAAATACTTTCTTATTGCTTGCCGAGGCCATAAAAGAAATGTATTGTCCAAAGAACAATGCCCAACTGCCATACATAGTTTTATTTCATTTTCAACTTAAGCGTCTTAAAATAAAAAAAAATCTAAAAAATACAGCATTAATTTCTGAGCTTAGATATATAAGAATTTTCAGCAGGCACACCTCAGAACCAAAGTATTTTGATATTGAATGTTTTATAACCATAGAAGTATTATACATAGAGTACCTGGTACACAACAAAACAACGATGCCGGAAGAGTATGTGATGTCAAGATTTGATCACTAAACGTCAACGTCAATTTTAAAAACGATTCAGAAGTTTCCATTTTACTACTACTGAAAGATTAAATTACTTAAAAGAATTTTCATGAGCATGACGAAAATAAATATTTTTAAATATAAAAATAAAAAAATTCAAGCAGAATGTTACTTTTTTATTAAAGATTGCCCAAATTACTCACTTTATACAATATGAAATAATTAAAATCAGAAAATATGTACGACTGTCAAAATATATATTCTACCATTAAAGGAAAAAAGTATGAAATGGTAACATTTTTACCGAATGAAAATGGACAATATCGACATCATTGTTATTATTATAGTCAATTCATCACTTATTATTAAAATTATTTTAACCTGGGTAATACGGGTACAAATATTAATTTTAAAATACGTAAAAAAATATTGAATTGCTTCGGTGTAACTGACGTTTTAAGACGCTACAAAAAATAAAAATAATTTTTGGGCATTGTTCTTTCATCATCAATATTATTATCAGCTGAATAAAATTATTGCGTTAATTACTTGTTTCACTTGATATAAAATTTTAAGAATATAAATGTGAAAGTTTGTGAGGATGTAATGTACGTTGTTAATCTTTCACACAAAAACTACTGAATGGACTTTCATGAATTTAGCACATGGTAGACTTATTATCCTGGAAAACACGGGCAAAGCCAGGGGCTAAGCCTTAGTTTGTATAAAAATAGTGCAATATCCTAACAACATCGGCTACTCACGGTCATCATCATTATTATCTACGGAGGCAGGAAGGTCCAAGTCTTCATCAGGCCCCGGGGAAGGAACATCCTCATCTCGCTCGGGGGGCGAAGGCACCGCGTTCGGTAGCGTCGGTATCAGCTCGTCTAGCTTCCGCTTTAGGGCTCTGACTCGGGCGCCGAAGCTTTTGTATGCCTAAAATTAACATAACCAGTCAAACATATACTTTAGTTTTTAGACACATATTGGTTCCTTATGTCAGATTTGTACTGGTAATATATAGCAATTTTAGGTAATTTTTAGTCTCTAATACATTTTAAGTCAGTCATGGCATGGGGCATTTGATACAACTAATGTCACTTCACTCTGATCAAGAAATTATGTTCTCTCTAGGGGTTGGAGAGCTAGTACTTTCTTTCTTTCTTTCTTTTGTATCTCTTCTTTCTTGGCTAGCAACATATTGGAGGATGAAGAACAACCATTCTCTTTTGACTATGAACTATGAAACCCTAAATACTTACATGAGCTACAACTTTGACCTCTCCCCGTTGAGTAGAATAATACTGGTTGGCAGATGTCAGTAATGCAAGTAATGCTTCCCTTGCAACTATTTCTCTCTGTAACGCTTGAGTATATCTCTCTACACAAGCTATGCCTTCATTGAGTTCTTTCTCCACATCATCTTTCAAGCTCCTATCTATAAGTGAAATGTGATTGGTGTTAAACATTAATATATTTTTATACATGGTGATAGCAAGGTGTTTGAGTTTGCAAACTTATTTTGAAATATTTTCTTTATAGAAAAATTAAAATGATATTATTAAATACATAATACTACATACTCATATACCCACACTAGGTTTTTCTAAGTCGTGGGTGCCTTAAACAAGATACAAACACAGCAACACACCTAGACCGAAAACAGGAATTCAAACTAATTTTTCTAATTTCTACCCAACTGGAAATCAAATCCAGGACCCTCCAAACAGCTTCCGGTATGGTAATAATATGTGCCATACTAGTCATAATAAAATTCCCAATAAAACATATGATAAAGATATGTAATAATGATAATAATGAAAAATAAACAATACAACATATAAACTATTAAGGGTGTCAGAAGGCAAATCAATGGATTTGCCACTCCATTAACTACAATAATATGCGCACAAATCTGCTTATAGCTAAAAAAAGCAGATCACAGATGAACAAACTAATAAAAAAACGTACCTTTGAGATTGGAACACAACGCATCTGCATCTGATAGCTGCAAATGGCTATCATGTATGCACTTCAATCTCATGTCTGTGTCCGCTTCTAGAACAGTACATTGCTTTATCTTGTTCACTAACTGCTGAGGCTGAAATTAATATAACATTACACCTATATCTATATCTTTATAGATAGGCTATTATTCTACTATACTATCCATACAAGGTGAAAAGTTGAGAATTCAAAAAGCATATTTTGTGGATTTTCATTCCATTTCTATGTCCTATTTACACAGTTACATGAAATATTATATTATCCAGTTACATAAAATGTATATACATACATACATACATATTAAAATTATGATAGCTTGTTGAAAAATCTATCATAATATAAGCTGACTGCCACTCCCAGGGTTGGTTTCAGATAAAGAAACTTCTCAACAGTGAACAGTGCAAGTAGTATAGTATTGGGCATTCTGCCCCACTTGTTCGCTCAGGCGTCTGCCTTCGCGTCGTGGGGCAGAATGCCCAATAAGATTTCTGGTAATGTGGGACAGAAAGCTTCATTAAAATTTCATAATTAGAAATGCAAAATAACTGTTTGTTGTTGTAAAGAACGCGGTTTCAGCTGAGAAAGGAAACAAAACAATATGTAAAAATTATTTATTCATAGTTATAATATTAATGTTAATTACAGGTTACAATCATTTGATATAAATGTAGGATGGTCCTCACACAGTTCATCCACCGAGTGCACCAAAGATTGAAGCTTACGCCATTGCGGTGTATCGTCTTGAGTCTGGAATTTTATCCGTACTAGCGCTTTCTTCCAGAGCTCTTGTGCATCAGTATTGCGCGCATCGTTGGTTTGGTAGACTTTCAAATCGATAAGGTAGTCCCCCGTTGTGTTGATCGCCCGACGTTCGTTGCCGTTTGCAACTCTGTTGACGAAGTACGTGGACAGCACGCGCGATGGAGGATCTTTGGATTTGCCGCCATCACGAGTAAGATTGAAGATGTCCACAGTCTTCCCTTTCTTTCTGTAACAAACATAAATAACCCGTATAAGTATAAAATTACTTACTGATGGTGTCGGTTTTCAAAATCATTACGAAAAATAACACAATAAATACAAAAATTGTATTAATTTACATACTGCATGGTCATGTAAATAAAATGTTGTTACTTGTAAATGAGAGTAACAATTTAATTATATTAAGAATCAGTATAGTCTATCTCAAAAGTCAAGTTTACCGAAGAATAAATAAATTTTTACTCTGCAATCATAAGATTAGTGAAATATATTAAAATAAATCATGAACAAGAATAAATATAAACTTGATCGACATTTGCAGCAATAACCAGTGCCTATTACTGGTTATTTCAAAATAAATAAAAAAATATCTCCCATAATTTATATATCATAAACTATTTCAGTAACAGAAAGTGAATGTGTGTAATAAAAAATCAACTACTGACCGCAACGCCACATAAATATATCGAACGTAAGTACAAAATTTGAAATATTATAATTTAAATATAACGAGTAGATGTAAATTTAGTATGATTACCTTATAATGGCAGGCGATTTCTTCGTAGATTTACGCTTGCTTGTAGGAGTAGAATGTTTCCGCAGGAGCTCGGCACTGTGTTCAACATCTGTAGAGTTGCTGCGTTGATCGCACTCAGAGTCCGACCTGTAAATTGTTAAATTTTAATTAGATATTATTACTTGAAATACCTATGCTGAAAAAGGATTAAATGTTAAGTTAATGTTTATCTACTTGGAATGAACTAGTAATAATAAAACTATTAACTCGCACTTATAATTAATCTATTGACGATTATAACAATTATGAGTAAATTAAGTTAGTGAAAAATGTCAAAGTATTTGGCTACATGTTGTATCTGAAATATAAATTGGTTGAAGTAAAATATGAAAATTAATAAAAATTATAAAGACTTACATTTTAAATGGCAGCCACTTGAAGTATAATTACCAATACAACCACTGTTTGGATGGACTGAACTGCAGAGTGGAGGCACTCGGCGCTGGTTGCACTGTAGTCGTTGTAGGAGTACTTTGTTCCTATCCGAGGCTCGAATTTGATGTACCGAGCTCCGAAAACGTTAGCTTATAAGTCAGAAAAGACATGTAAATTTGGTAAAATGAAATGTAAGTGTGTTTAATAAAAATAATACACAAATTAGACATTTCTTATTTGTACGTATTACATTTGTACAAAAATGATAACTAAGAATGTTCTAGAATCATTATTTGCTAACGCAACACAAAGACTTAGGGCTACCAAAATAATTGTCATACATGTTACATACTATGTATAGACTGATGATCCCATTTTTATATAAAAATATGTGGAAGTGACATCCATAACCAAATTAGCTGCGTAGTAATAAAAATTCGTATTGCTGAATAACACTTTTAAATAGGTGTGCAATAATCACAAGTATTGTGTTGAGAAATATGATATTTTTGTTAGGGTTGACAAACGATATAAATTTAAAACATTCCAACTTAAATTGTAAAAATAAAAATATATGATTAAAAGGACTTGTTATTTACGTTTCATTGGGTCTTTTGTATTCTAGTTTAGGTAATTACATATCGAGAAAATATTGAATAATCCGGTAAATTAACAGACCATTAGCACTCTTAAATAAATATTCTATACCTATTTTTAACGTAGATAACTTTGTATGTAATAATTAAGTAATAAATACAACATTTTGTTCCAGTAAATAGGTAATAATAATACATAATTATTTGCATTTGGATGTCAACCCTGATCGAAATGAAAAATCTTGCAAAATACCGTTAAGTAATGCAACCGGATGGAACACGACACTTTTGTTTTGACAAAACACAATAGGTATTGGTACTATTTGCACGCAAAATGTGTATTTTAATTTAAATTTAATTCGATTACTGAGTACAAGTTATAGGTATATATTAATGGTAAAATCGATAGCAAAATTATTATAAGGTAATTATTATGTTAAATATTATAGTCTATTATATTTCATTCAAGTTTTGTTGTCATTATCAGTATTATTATAATAATTTTGTGTTTTTTTTTATTTCAGACCATCACTTATTATGAACTGTGAGGCAGCAGAGGTGCTGGTTTGAAGCAAATATTTTATTTGTTGACTAAATTTGCAGGTATAGAAATACCTACTTAATGAGGGAATGCTAATACTTTGGACATAATTAACAGAGACGACATTATTTTATTGTGAATATTGGGTATGTATTTAGTTGTTATTTCATATTACTATGATAGTTTTCATTATTTTTATCTGATTGAAAGAAAGAAATTATCCATTCTATGATGAATGACAAAGTGGCTTCTAATAATATTATTATCTGCTCGCCCTGCTCGTGGGCTAAGTATTAATTGTTGGTTCGATCTCCACAATAAAATAATATTAATGTTCTTAGATCTATTCTATTACAAAATCAATTGTAGATGTGTCTTAGTGATTATTTTTGTATCTGTTGTTAAAGATTTATTCCCGTAACAAAATAATTAAAAGTGTATTAAAATTATTATTTAATATGTGTTATTAAATTATGATCGTATCTTATTCCAGAGCACGTCACTTTGATGAGAGATTGAGAGATGCAATTGAAGATGTGAAGTTTTGAAGACCTACGGCAGTAATTGGTAATAAAGTCTGATATACTTAGCAGCTAACTCAATATTTCTGAATTATATAATAATTTTATTGTTATTGTGATTCTAAAAATGCCATTCTGTTCGGTTTGCAACATTGATGTGAATTCACGCTGTTGGATTAGCCATTTGCGAAGTAACAGACATAAAAATAATAGTACTATTCGTATCAATGACAACGTTGAAATTATACATTCCTGCTTCAAAGGACGTATTACAAGTTATCGGATTACTACAACTAAACCCGAAGCAAATATTTACCCAGAATGTTTCTTAAAAAATATTCATGATCAAGTTAAATCTTTAATAGATAGCTCGCTTCAAAAACATTATGCTGTTAAAATAAATTTTGAATATTTCGGAGTCTTTTTAATGCTGAAGAATGATCTACAAGAGTTGAAATCTTTTGCGACAAAAAATTTTATCATTCATTTAAATTACAGTTTCAAGTCCACCTATGAAAAAGTTATAATAATATTATTAAAAAAAATTGAAGAGTTTCAAGAAAGAGATAGTGGATGGACGTTTTTAAATAATTCACATTTAGAAATTAATATTAACAAATATCAACCTCTTAGTGGATCACGATTTATAGATTTACCGAAATATATAAAGAGTAAGAAAGCGTGTTTGAATATTCAAAACGATGACAGGTATTGTTTTTTGTGGTGTGTAGTTGCTGCTTTGTATCCAAGTACTCGGCATCCTGAGAGAGTCACGTCATATCCTCATTTTCGTGATGTCTTGAACTTAAATGATATTTCATTTCCAATCACTTTTTCAGATATAAACATTTTTGAAAGAAACAATCCTTTTTTGAATATTTATATTTACGGGTTAAGAGGTAGTAAGACTATAACGGGTCCTCTGTATAAACCCGATAAAATCTATCATAAATCCAAAATAATTCACCTACTATTTTTAGAAAATGGTAATTCATCTCATTATTGCCTCATTAAAGATCTACCTCGTCTCGTTAAAAGTCAAATAACTAAGCATCACGGCAAGCTATACTTTTGCGAAACCTGTTTAGTGTTTTTTCCTAGTGAAGATCAATTTGATAGTCATTTGTGTGGAGGGGTTGCTACTATTCTGCCTGAAAAAGGTTCATATTTACAATTTAAAAATTATAATAGAAAACAAGACGTTCCATTCACTATCTATGCCGATTTCGAAACATTACTTGAACCAATTTCCAACCATGAATCTGATACCACAAATACCTTTCGCTTACAACGACACATTCCTTCAGCTTTTGCGTATAATATTGTTTCATCGTGCAATGACAATTTCAATGAATTTAAAACGTATCGTGGAATTGATTGTGTTTCCAAATTTATAGATTTTCTTACTGAAGACATTAAGAGAATTTACAATATATTGACTCAAAATGTCTCGATTATATTTTCAGAAAAAGACGTTATTGATTTTAAAAAAGCTAGGAAATGTCACATATGTGAAAATCTGTTATGGAATAATAAAGTCAGAGATCATTGTCATATTACTGGTCGATACCGTGGTGCAGCCCATCGACATTGTAATTTACAATATAAGATACCAATGTTCATACCCATATTTTTTCATAATTTGTCAGGATACGACTGTCACTTATTTATTAAAAAATTAGGCGAAACGCCTGGCAAATTAAATATCATACCTAAAAGCAAAGAAAAATATATTTCATTTTCAAAATTTATGCATATCAACGATAACGATTATGTACAGATTAGATTTTTAGATTCATTTCATTTCTTAGGCACTAGTTTAGATAAACTGTCGAAAACTATGCAAACTGAGGATTTTATTAATTTGCGCTATCATTTCCCTGATAATCATCAGTTTCAACTACTTACACGAAAAGGCATTTATCCCTACGATTATGTAAGCAATTGGAAATGTTATGAAGAAAAAACATTACCAGCGAAACATTTATTTTTCAATTCGATAAGCAATGAACATATTTCACAGGAGGACTATGACCACGCTAAATTGGTATGGCACAAATTTAACATAAAGACATTGGGTGAATATACTGATTTGTATTTAAAGACTGACGTACTTTTACTTACCGACATATTTGAAAATTTTCGAAAAACTTGTAAGTTGCATTATAAGCTCGATCCTGCGTTTTATATTACTGCACCTAGTTTATCATTTGATGCAATGCTTTTAAAAACAGGAGTTAAATTAGAACTCTTAACAGACTTGTCTATGGTACGAATGATTCAGAGCGGTATTAGGGGAGGTTTATGTATGTGTTCTCATCGCTATGCAAAAGCTAATAATAAATATATGCCTTCGTGTGATGCTACAAAACCTTCCTGTTTCATAACTTATTTGGACTGTAACAATCTTTACGGCTATAGTATGGGTCAATATTTACCTCACTCAGGTTTTCGATTTTTAAATCAAAACGAAATAGATCAGATAGATATAGTAAATATCAGCGACAACGCAGAATGGGGTTTTATACTAGAAGTAGATATTTTGTATCCTGAAACCTTACATATATTACACAACGATTTACCTTTTTGTGCTGAAAAATGCATACCGCCAGGGGGCAAAACAGAAAAACTTATTTCAAATCTTTACAATAAGTATAACTATGTGATTCATTATGTTCATTTAAAGAAATGTATTGAACATGGGTTAAAATTACGTAAAATACACAGAGCCATTACGTTTCGACAAAGTGCTTATTTGAAGGAATATATCGAATTAAATACGCAACTACGACAAAACGCAAAAAGTGTATTTGAACAGGATTTTTTCAAATTATTAAACAACAGCGTTTTTGGGAAAACATTAGAAAATACCGAAAAAAGAGTGAGTGTTCATTTAATTAACTCTTGGAATAGCACAAATAATAAAACAAAAAAAACTACCTGTGCTGAAAAACTCGTAAGCAATCCTTATTTTCATAGTGCATCAGTTTTATCGGAAAACTTAGTTGCAATACAAATGAACCCCGATCATTTCATTTTGGATAAACCAATTTATATAGGTTTTACTGTTTTAGAGCTATCCAAATCACATATGTATCATTTTCATTATAATATAGTTAAACCTTTTTATGGCGACAGAGTAAAATTATGCTACACCGATACGGATTCTTTTGTTTATTCAATATACACAGAAGATTTCTACAAAGACTTAAAATGTAATTTTTTAGAGTACTTTGATACTAGTAACTATACCGTACAAAATGAATTCATGATACCTCAGATTAATAAAAAAGTGCCAGGATTGTTTAAGGATGAAATGGGAGGCAAACTTATTACTGAATTTGTTGGCTTGCGGTCCAAGTTATATTCATTAAAAACTATGAATAATGTAATTAAAAAAGCAAAAGGAATTAAATCCTGCGTGGTACGTGATTTAACTATAGATGATTACCAGAATGTATTATTTAATAGAGATGTTATCCATCGAAAAAATATCTTATTTAAATCAATTAAGCATGAAATATTTACACAAAGTGTGAATAAAATAGCACTATCAAGTAATGATGATAAACGTGTTATATCAAATTGCAATGTTGCAACCCGAGCGTGGGGGCATTCTTCAATTTTAAAAGGATCTTTCAATCCTAAATATTGATATTCGTAATTGGTTTTAATGGGCATGTAAATATAATTTATTTTATATTACTATAATAATATGTAGAGATTATGTAAATGTTCTTAGTAAAATATGTACTTAGGTAAATATAAAAAATAATAAAGTTAATAAACATTTCTGTAATTGATTTTGTAATAACTATAAGTAACCTATGATTTGTATTCAGTTAGTGTCCATGTTTCATTACAACTTAAAAATGTACATAAATAAGATTGTAAATTATAGAATTTATTAGTAAGTTTTTATGTAATATTATATACTTATAAATAAACAACCTTTGTTAAATATAAACTTTGTTTTATTGATCTATTTAAACTAATAATATTATAGTTTTTTTTTTACCGAAGGTGGCTTCTACCTATGTCTTTAGAAGGATTTCCTTGATATTTTTTTTGTATTTTATTCTTAATACCTAAATATTTAGCTTTTACAATTCATGACAATAACTTATACTTGCGTAATAATAATAATGCTCCGGAATGGTAGGTATTATTGATACACGCAACATGTTATAACATGTTACAGTTCATCGCACTTTATGAGAAGGTATAATATATTTATGCAGACTTGCAGTTTACAATTCATACTAAATTATTTTAATATATTGAACTATAAAACTATATCTGAAAGAGTGATTTTCAAACAACTAATCCATATCCTTGATTGAATGCTAAGTTAACAATTTTGGATTGATTTGAATATATAAAGTTGATAGTTAGTTTATTTTTTATTATTTACGGAATATTAATAGAATTGAGAAGTTGTTTTTACAGTATTATACCTAGTACTTGTGTTATTATAATAATTATGTGCACGGTAAGTAAAGTACCTATTTGAATCTGATATAATATTAGTGATTTTTGTGTGTGCACATCAGATTTGAAAATGGATAATTATTTTTGTTTCAGGTATCTGATTCAGAGATTGTGTTTAGCCAGTATGCTCAGGATCCTTACGAAGGATTTTCCGAGCTGAATCGCTGGGAACCCGAACAATACAAACTAACGAAAGAGAAAAAGTCCAAGCAACGTCGCCGAGAAACTTTGAAAAAACATAACGCTACACAATCTTTTGTAATGAGCCGATTACAACGACGAGGCATTAGGTTAATAAAAATTTCTGTTACTGATCTCTGCAGCAACAATTCTCAAACAAGCTGCAGCGATAGTGAAAGTGAGAACGTTGTGATAAGTGCGCAGTACATTGTTAAGGATGCCATGGATAGTGTTATGGACGATACAGAATCGCTAGTTAAGAAAATATCGAAATCTTTAATAGACAATGATTTTTAATAAAGATACTATTGTTATTGTAAGTTATTATTTTATTATGTTTAAAAAATAAAAATGCATTTTTACTGAAGAAATTATTTTTATTTATAAAACCAAAACAAAACATTTTAGTGCCACCCTAAATGCTTTTTTATACATAACACATTTTTTAAAGCACAATGATTTGTGTGTACATTACAATTTAAATTGTTATCACAGAATTTTTTATGTAATTCAAACATGTTAGGACACTGGTCTTCACCAAGATCTGACACTTCACAATTTTCGCAAATGTTTTTTATCCACGTAACCTTCTCCAAACCTTTCACTAAGATATTTTTGTTTTCTAGATAGGGAACGATTATACGATGAAATTCTCTATAGTCAATATGTCCTTCGTTCCAATGAATACCTCTATTGTTTTCCAGCCACTTTACTTGTCTTTTTTCATCAGTTGTTAAATATTTGAATAAATATGGGGGTTTTATTAAGAATAATTGCGTATAATCACGTGTTGCGAACGCTAATTCTTTTACTATAAAATTATTGTACTGATCTTTAAATCCTTGAATATCCACTATGATGGTATCCTGCTTCATGATAATTTTTTTACAGTATTACTCAGTGGCTTATATTCAATTATACAGTCGTTTAATATAAGACAGTACGCGCCGGTTTGATCTGGTATATCAGAATCACTTTCAATTTCCACTCTAACGTCCACAACCGGACCTGTCTTCAAATTGTCTACTTGTCTAGAGCAGTCGACAACAAATAACGGCGCTAAATCTTTAAATTGTTTCTCACTCAACAAGGGCTCTGGACGACGACCATAATATGACTGTTGAAATCTAACATATTGTTCGTATAATAAGGCAATGTTGTTGTTTGCGAAGTTAACGTTTAGGTTCTCATAAGGGAAGTATGTTGAATTGAGATAGACTCTAACGCTGCGAAGAAGACAGTGATCGAACTGAGACATGTCAGAACTTGCATTATTTTTTCTATTTGTTTGTAGACCAATAATAATATATCTTGGTTTTTCTATTTGTGACGAAGTTTTAATTGCCCAAGTATGTTTTGTAGTTTTAGGTAAAGCTGGATATTCATACAGATCCCAATTTCTAAATATCATTTGAAGCGGTTTATCTCTTTCTAACAGTTTCAAAAAATTAAGCTTTTCTTTGTCAGATATTTTAATGTGTGGTACACGCCAAATAATTTTATTTATTTGAACGTCTTCTACAAATTCACCGGTATTGAGTTTCACAGCATTCAAGTTTGTGTTACTTCTTAGTAATATTAGTTCGTGTCTACTATTTATCACAACTTTTTTAAAATCTTCTGCAAAGCCCATTATGTTACAGAGTGGTATAGAAGCAGAAAATTTACCTCCATTTTTTATACCATCAATATTCCACCCCCAAGAATAAGCTATCTTAGATTCACTTTCGTTCATTGATATTAAAGATTTCATGGTGGTCGTAACGCCTGCATTCTTTATTTTATCAATCTCCACTCCGTTTAGCTCATACCTTATATCTTGAAATAAGTACAATAAAGCGTTATTTGTAAATTGAACACTGGTGACAGGATCCTTAGAATCTCGTTTTTTAACGATAACATTCCCTTCCAAATACAAGGTGCTTGCTGATGGTAGTACATATAAATCCTGTTGATTGATTGGTATGCGGATTTCATCATTTCTATTAAAACTAGTAATGTAGGGTTTGTAAGAATGATATTCAATTCCTTCCACACTATTGTCGTAAGACGGAGTCGATAAAACGTCTAAAATATTCATTTTAATAAGCCGATCGCTTTTAAGAATGCCTTATTGCTTTTCGTTAATTTTATTTTCTTTTTATTACGACTTCTTGTATGATTGATTTCTTGAGTCAAACTGATACGTGTAGTTGGTTGTTGCGTATATTTATTATAGTCAATCATTTCTTCTTCTAAGATGTAAATACAGCTGTACCTCTTCACCACGTAAATTTATTAAATGATTATTTATATCTAAAAGTCTAATATTAATGCAGCTTATGTTGCTCTGGTTAATGGGGAAGTAAATTGCGTTTTTAGGTATTTCTATAATCCTATATCCAGGTGGTACGTTTAGTGCAAATTCATGAATAATATGACTTGATTCGCCGTTTATGTATGAGCCGCTTACGATATCACATTCAACCCTGATCACGGTTGTTGGTAAAATGTTTACTGGAAACTGTGACACATGCCATTTATTTGCTTTCAATATTTGTTTTTTAAACCCTAACAAGTTTCTAAAGGTATTTTCCTCAGAAAAATTAATATCTTTTGTACAGTACAAAGTTGCTTTCAATGTGTTGTTATTACACTGTAGATTGATTGATGCATCCTTTATTTCAGATTTTAAATAATCATTGATATCTTGTAATTCATAAGTCCCTTCAGGGATTTCAATAACTTCATTAGATCCATAGAATAACTTATTATTAGTTTTATCAATATTCGGAATGGAATTAAATGTTGAGATATGCAATAAAGCACATTCATACTGTCCATCTAATTGCAGAGTGTTTGGATAGTACGTGGATAAACTTGACGAATTTCCTGTTATCGACAAAGTGAGTGACATATTGCAAATGGTGAAAATAAAAGAATGATACATATTTTATACATTTTTATTCCAAAATTGCCATAGATATTTTAAGCATAAATGACCACAATTAACTGTATTAAATGACTGATATCTTGTGTAGTTATAACAAACATTACAATTCTTAAAATACCGAATTATTTCTTTAGGCGGTTTCAGATCGCCAAAACTATCAAAATATTCACAATAGTCATATATTTTAACATAAGCCACCCAATGCGTCCCCTTGTTCTTAGACTCATCCAAATTAACAATACCACATTCGATCTCCTTTGGTGTTCTTGGTAATTGATCTCGCATAAAAACTCCTCTGAAGTGGGGGATGTCACATGCGTACTTTATTATATCTATATTACTTAGAGGACGATTAGGTAGCTTACAATTCAGTTTTTTGAGGGCTTTATAAATAATCCGTGACCATTTCTGTGCGGTTTAATGTATAGACCCTTGCCTAATACTACACCTTCCATAGCTTTGTTATGTCGTTGTGTTTCTTGCAAATTTTTCTGAGCGGATTTGTAATCATTAATGGTTTTCGCAATGCCAGCTGCACCGCCAGCTAAGGTCCCTAATGCCGATAAACCAGCAAATATTGGAATCAAAGGTAGAATACCTCCAGTTTTTGGTATGGGTATTACACGTGGTATTCGAATTTTCTTTTTATTTGGAAATACTTTTTTAGCTGCTAAATAAGCAGCGTCGATTAAAGATTTACTATCATTGTGTTGAAATTTCTTGATTTTTGATCTTATTTTAGATACAAAATTTTTAAACGTTTTGACGCCAGCACCGGTTTTAAGTTTGGCTTTCATAACTTTACTCACTAACCATGAACTTAGTTTTTCGCCTTTGCAAGCATCTTTTGACTTAATGCGTTGTTTTGCCATATTTAGAAGTTGTAAATCTGCTTTATGACGATTAGGTAGGTCTGTATGTTTTGCATATGCTATGTCGTGTTGCATACAAGCGTCGTCTAGCTTATTCACCCCTCTATCACCCCGTAGTAAACGTTTCTGAAGTTTTGTGCCAGGTCCACAGTAATTATAACCAGGCAAATGAAGTTCAAACGGTAAATTATTAATGATACTATTAACTAGCCCACCTCCTTGCATCGCCAAAGTTGCAATGAAACAAATACGACTAAACTTCTTATTTAATAACAATTTTAGCCTTGAATTGCAGTTTTCTCAATCCAACTATTTTCATCATTGCTTAAACCTAACCATTTCACAAACAGCTTATTTCCTTTCTTTTTTATAACTTTTTCAATCAAATAAGCATCAGGATATTTAGTCTTTTGCAACTCGTGTTCGTAAAATGTTCCCAATATAGTTTGCTTACGTTGATCTTCTAAGTGATACGTAACTGGAACTGTGTTATTAATATTTTTTATCGTAAATAGTTCAGTTGACCAATTTGGAGTATACCCTTTCTCAAAATGCTGTTTGTATTTACTTATTCGAACATAGTCACCGACTTTAAACTTTGGTCCTGTCCTTGATGATATATATTTGTGGGTTTTTTTAATATTTTGTTTAATTAGAGGTTCCTTAGATTTATCTACATCGATTGGTTTACAATTGATAGTACGATGTTTCGTATTATTGTATTTTTTTAAGACAACTTCTAGTAATCCTAACCACCGATAACTTCCATTTAAACTAAAATATTTATATAATTTATTTTTGATAGTTTTAATTAATCGTTCGACAATCGAAGCCTTTTTGGTAGAAAAAGTTGAATAATGGTTTATATTGTTTGTCTTCATGAGATTCCGAAATACGTTATTATAAAATTCTGTCCCTAGATCAGTTTGCAAATTAATCGGTTTTCGATGACTATTGTATAATATAGATTCGAATGCATTGGTAACACAAATTTTATTTTTTGATTTGATTGGCACCGCCCAAGCGTATTTAGAAAAGCAGTCAATCACAATTAAAATGTAGTTGAAACCTTTATTAAACTTTGTTAAATTTTGCATGTCTATCAGATCGGCTTGCCATAAGTCATCTATTCCCTTTAGAATAACAGGTCTTCGAAGAAAATTTCTTCGTGCTTGTTTGTGTATTTCGTTAACTATTTGTTGTTTCATCATTACGAAGATTTCTTAAGTAATTTATCAATTTCTGATTTGGTATAAAACTTATCTTCCAAATGAGCCAAAACGTCTGATATCTTTGTTTTTATAGTAGCTTGAACAAAATTTTGAATATATGTCATGGTTTGTAAACGCAATGTCTCATTCAGTTTATGTAATTCTTTTATCAAATTATCCTGAAAATTATCAACATAATCCTTATTCACAGCATCGTCTGCTTCTATGGGTAATTTAATTCCTCTAAGTCTTGACGATTTTAAATCAAACTCTCCGTTTTCTGTTTTTGTTAAAGCGTTATCATAAACGTCAAATAGTTCTGACAAACGCATTCTTTTATGAATATAGTGCCCGAATTTATCCACATTCATGTTGAAAGTGTACTTTATTCGAAGGTTAGTAGTGTAATGAAAAAACATCCATCATCAGCAAACATTTATTTACTTATTTATAATTTTACTTTCACGCAATTCTTCAATAATTGATATAATTTCATTGTCTAATCCAGTATTGCCAGCATCTCGAGACGCAATTAATAATTTCAACCTCTCCACCAATTCATTTGGATCATCCCAATACACATAATCTATGTTTGTTTTCCATGTTTTCATTAAAGGTAGACCTTTTCCTTTGTGTTGTGTTTGAAGTTTAAATAGGGGTTTTACAATTTGTAAATATTTTTGTCCTTTATTACTCTTTATTGGTTTACTTGGATCACAGTCCCGTCGATGTGCATTGGTGTCAAGTAACATTGATTTATAATTTTGCATATCATTGTCTGTGACTAAACTTAAATCAACGTCTTTTTTTAGCAGCAACTGTTTTATACCTGGTGTACTATGATATTTGCGTCCAGCTACTGTGATATAATCATCACCAATTGCTACGCTAGCTGAACCTAACATTAATTTTCCGTTTTCTATTCTGACGCCAAATGGAATATCTTCTAATGCTTCTGATGATACTGACCAGGATGATGTATCGCGGTCTGATTTGCTTTCTTCTATTGATTGATATGAATAATCACTTTCGGTGTCAGATTGAGATTCGTCTGGATCGATGACTTTTCCAGTGTTAATTTTAGGGGTAACATTTTCTTCAATAATGCTTTTTATGGATGGTGTTTTACTTTTTTCGTCGTCTATAGTAGGAAGGAGAGAATGATTATTTGCGTTTGCAATTAAGTTGAGAGGTTTAGTCACAGGCTTGAAAACTGTCTCCAATGCTTGCTTATTATCGATGTCAATATTCCTCATAATTTTTACTTTTTTCTTTACAGCTGCTGCAGCCTTCACAATTTTTCTTTTCATTGATTGTTCCATAATGACAGCAAGATAGTGATCGATTGAGCGTCGTATAAAGAATAACGATTTCATAAAAGTAATTTATTTAAATATTTTTTGTTTCAATCAAACACCACAAAAGTGTCAAATTTATTTCTGTAACATCCTTTATTTTTAGAACAATCTTTATTAATTACAACATAATTAAAGGGTTCTTTCCAAATTTCTGAACACATTTCGCGGAATTCAGTCCATGTCATATCTGTGTTAACATGCTCCTCATAAACGTGTTTTAAATTTATTTCGTCTTGCTTAAAAAGGATAATCAAGTTCGCATTGTCTCTAACTAACTGTTTAGGAATTTTACTATACGTTTGGTTCAGATAAAAAGCATCAATATTTTTGTGTCTTCCCATCGCAAAGTAATCACGCATATTATTTTGATTTTCACAAGCAACATCATCAAAAATAATAATTGAATTTGGTTTTGCGTCCTGAACCCTTAATACTTCCTCATTTCCCTGATATTTATGAAGCGAAATAACAGGTATAAGATTTAAAACATTTTCTAAAAATATGTACTTCGGTTGTTGTAAAGTTTTCGAATAAATATAAACATTTTGAAATCTCAATCCATTTTCATGTAAAAGGAGACCAATTAACAAATTTGTTTTTCCACAATTGGAGGGCCCGCATATGATGCATCGTATTGAATTAGGCAATAATTCGCCATGACGAGAATCAGCCTTACAAACTTCCTCACAGATTGTGTTAAAACTCAGCGATTGTGGTTGTTTTACAAATTTCATGATTTGAGTGGACGGTAGTTTGATTGATAATGAGTAATTATACTCATCACATTAACATTTATTAGCGTATGTAGTAAGTAGACTGAATATCTCATCCATCGACAACGCGGTATAACGCTTTACTACCAGAAACAGTGTCAGGCATTCTGTTCCACGTGGAGGAGGCGTATAGAAGAGTGAAACAGTGGAAAAAATGTACCTATAAGCCCTAATTACCAGAAATCTTATTGGGCATTCTGCCCCACGACGCGAAGGCAGACGCCTGAGCGAACAAGTGGGGCAGAATGCCCAATACTATACTACTAGTGCAGGCCTAATTGTTTTTGCTTCAGTGCTCTTACCCCATAAAAGCTTGTTTTTAGTTTTTTAAAATATTAATTTATTCATGTTCTTAACTATCTGTATATGCAGAATTAGCGAATGATGTCATAATTAACAGTCATATTCGGCTTGGTCAAAACTATACTGGTCATCAAAAAAATCAGCCCACCTGCAGTTTAATTAACAAACATATGAAACAGTTGATCATTAAAGAACAAAAAATGGGTGGGTTGATTTTTTTGATGACCAGTTTACTTTTAACTTAGATATCATTGATCACTACTAACTTGAAAATCCAGCGGATCATCATCAGCCTTCTTCACTGCTCCAGCGCTTAGCAAACCTGTGAGGTCTGACAGAAACTCATCATCATAGACCGACCTCTGCTCCCATATTTTAAAGATTCGTAGAATCTTTGACCTCACTTTCTCATCCCTGAAAATAAAAGTACTTTCAACATATTTTCATACTTCAATATCGGGTCTTACCGAACATGGTTAATGGTATGTGGTTATACAAAATACAGGGAGGATATTGTAATTTGTTTTTTATTATCTTGGATACTTTTCAGTCTGTCAAGCTGCTAATAAGCATTCAAATCTTCATTATATGGTATTTAGAAGATTTTATACCTACTTTGCACAAAGATCAGGTGAGTAAAGAATGTTAAAAAATAGAATTGAAAACAGTCCAAATTGAATTGATGATGAGTGTTTTATTATTGTTGTCAAAGTCAAACACAGCAATTTTATTTTATGAATAACAAACTTTGCACCATAATCTTTTTCTGTTAAGTAGTTGTAATATGATGCAAGTCTGGTTACGTTTAGATTTATTAAGAATAGTAAAGTTTAGCTTAGTTCACAGCAAAGTAATGGCCCCAGTGATGAGTAAGGAAGCCTAGCCTACCAACATTGATAGCAATCCAAGACATAAGGAGTTATGTAGTCTCCTGTCTTTAATTAACACTCGGTAACGATAAATAAAGACGAAAGGCCCACAGCTCAAAAATCAGCCGCATTCGACTCAAAAAATAGCAAATGTCGAACCTAACCTATAATTTAACCGTGAATGTAAACATCAAACTAACCTGACAAGAGGTGTCGCCTTTTGCAAGTTAAGGCCCCAACTTTCCACAAACTCGTAATTTTTTCTTTTGCTATACTGGATAACATCATTGGCCAAATAAAACAGCACTAATCTTTGTTCCACCTTCACTCGTTTCAAAACATTTAACCAACTTGAAACGATTTTCTTATGATAGGACCGCTGCTTCAAACACCAGGACGACAAAGACTGAATACTCTCTTGAGTATCCTTTAGCTGCATCAACTTTTTCTCAAACGCAAGAGTATTAAATTCTTCAGTTTCACCCATAGTTATTAAATTAACTTCACTCAACAACACATCACTTATCATTAATTAAAACCAAATAAAGCGTGTTACAAAAACTCAAAATGCCACTTTCACGAAATCAAAACGACAGGGAACGCCAGGTCGATAAATTAAACATAATATTATTATCTATTTGTAACTAAACAGTATTTCTATGCTAGACAAAAATAATCTAAATAAACGCGGTATATTATGAACCGCCGCACATAATTCGATCTCTTGACTTATCAACATGGATATTCGTGTATGTTAATGTTACATTAAATCTTACTCAAAGAATCCACTATCAACTGATTTACAAAATCTTTGGGTATGTTTACACAACTTTTATTTAAAAATTTCTGCGCTATAATGCATTTCCTTCCAAAGTTTCAACAACCGCCATTTTCTTTTTATAGTTATGCTCACACTCACAAAACAGAGTAAAACAGAGTTCGTAAACATGTTAATATTACAGAGTAGTAAAGAATATTATGTAGTCTATGGTACGCATAGAGTATCTTTGTACCCGGGGATGGTGGGTGAATTCACGAAAGTCGTAACAAGCGATGTCCCGCTTGATAAAAATATAATTTACTACTTTTGTAAAATTTTGTTTTGCTAACTGCTTTTATGCATATTTTTACATAAGGGCCTACATATAAGGTTACATAATTTCAAGTAATTTATATAAAAAAATTGAATAACACGCCCGAAACATCATGATGAGTGTTTACATTTACATTAAACATCATTAACATTTGAAGGAAAATTGCTGATATTGATATTCCAAAATATTTTTTGAAAAACCTGCCTTATACATTGCGTGTTTAATTTTATATTTTAAAACAATATATAATTAGGTACATTATAACATATAATATTATAGAATCAGCAGTGCATAACTAGTAAAAAACATCAATTAAAATTTTGTCACGAAAATTCGTCAACTCCATGTCAGTACCGTCAAACGTTATATTTCTCAAATGTTTTTTGGGCTACGCTATAAAGTACCCCTCGTTTCTCCTCGTCTGGTCCATTGTAAAAAGTGAAACAGGCCAACTTATTACTGTTTCATGGAGAAACAACTTTTATTCATAAAAAACAACGACGTTCAGTACTTTGTCCCGATTTGCATCAACGCCATTTACTGGATTTACAAGGTAAACATAAATTATACATTAATTTTCATACTCCACACGTAGGTATGTGTAATAGGAACATGATTTTCATTGGCACAAAGAGTTTATAAATTAATGATTATCAAAATGAATTTTAAGCAAAAAAGAAAAAAATATCATTACCATAGGCATCATTCTCATTTGTTTTTTTGTAAATGGGAATGATTTTGTGTGAATGGTAATGACGATTGGAGATTTTGAAATCAATTTTGATTGAGTAATGAGACCTAGCAATTTCTTTTTCAACGATAGATTTTTGATATGTGTGTTGTAAATTAAATTTGAGATGCAAGTTGTTGGTAAAGAACCTACAAAACTTTTTAATTTTGCAATATCTTTTTAGTAAAATAAATTATAAACGAAAATTTAATGCAGATAAAGGCAAAAACCGTTAAGAGAAATAAAAAATTGCTAGACGGAGGAGCTACACCGAAATCAGAGGAGAATGTGCATTGTACATTGTAAGAGGAGAACAAAGAAAGAGATAAGAAGAAAAGTATTAGTGCAAAGAAAAGTTTCTGAAGAAAATTCTCTGAAGAGACAAATAAATTAAAGTCTCCTCGCAACAAAGAGAAAAAAAACGCGAAGCTACCAAAAGACAAAATAGACAGAAAAGAATAGATAAAGTTTATAATTACTAAACCAGTGGTTCCTAAAGCATGAGATAAGAAAAAAATTAATGAAATGAAATAATCTTTTATTCATGTCGATATCACTGATACACTTATGAACGTCATTTTTTTAATCTAATCTAATCTTAAAAATCTAATCTAACAGCATAAATCCGTAAAGAAACTCCACAGCACATCTTTTAAAATAATCAAAAATTACACAAGATGTTCCAACTGACATGCAACTGCATGCATTACTAATTTACAGACATCTTTGTCAATAATATATTCATTTATACTATAGTATACTTTGCCTACTAGCTGGGATTTCAGAGATCTCTTAAACATTTGAATAAGCAAATCACGTACTTATGTAATTTAATGTAAAAACGTGCACTGAGCCCCTTAAAAGAACGTTGTAGGCGAAAAGAATCCGTAACCAAAAGTATGTCTGTTTCAAGTTAGATGATTTTGCGTATCACTATTCTGCTTGAAACAACCGCCGTTGTTTTTTTATGAATAAAATATAATTGTAAATTAATAAATTGAGATGTTACTGTTAATATGTCTATTTTTTAAATCTCTCCCGCAAGTAGTGGCGTAATTTTAATTTATAAATGGTTCTAATTGCCCTTTTCTGCAAAACAAATATTGCATCAATGTCAGCTACTGCACCCCACATCAATAATATCAATATACCATAGGACATGAGGCTTTGAAAGTGTGCAAAATAAACAAGTTTAGCAATTTCTACATCAATGGCATAAACTGACTTACATAACTTACTCGTGAGAGCCGATATTATGATTGCCCCATTGTAGTTCAGAATCTAAGGTGACACTCAAGAAAACCGTGGATTTTTCCATAGTCATCATTTCATTATTTATAAGGTGAATCAAATATAAACCGGACTTTTTTTACTGGTCGCAGTGTGAAGTGACGCTCTTGGTACTGCTGTACGTGTTAAAGGGGACTGTCTCTTATTATTCCATTTGGTAGCAAACATTCTATATACTTCGTTTTTTAGCATTTATCAGTAACTTATTTGTAGTAAACCGGTGTCATAAACGAAACTGAGAACTTTTACATCGTCATTTATTTTATTTCTATTCGTCTTAAATATAAGAGAAGTGACACCAGCAACCAGGATAATGTCTGCATATTTCTTAATTTAATACGGTAGATCATTTAAGTATACTAGAAAAAGGAAGGGGCCCAGAAACTGACCCTGTGGTACACCCATCACAGATTAAATCTCGATCATTTGTTATCATTTATACTAACACATTGGATTCTACTCGTTAAGTACAACACAATCAAGTTAAGTGAATTGTTATTGATGCTGTAGTGACTAAGCATAAGTAGTAATGTTTAGTGTTCAACACAATCAAACGTCTTAGACAGGTCACAGAATACCCTTATGGGATTTTGTGAATTCTCCCAGGTCTCAAAGATAAGTTTGAGAAGCCTAGCACCTGCATTTGTTGTATTACGGCTTTCGGTAAAACCGTATTGCTCAGGCTGGAGTAAATTACAAGCGCTAAAGTGCTTCAGCGTTTAATTTAACTTAATTATTTTCGAAGACCGTAGGTAAAATAGAAATAGGTCTGTAATTATTAAGGTCTGTTTTGTCCCCAGATTTAAAACTCGGTATGATCTTTCTGTACTTCATTAGAATTTACTAATCTAGCTAAATAATGGACTATCACATCTTTTAAAATTTCAAATTCATATGCCCGTTCTAACAGAGGTTATTTTATTTCCATTAACTAATAATTCATATTTAGAATTGCGTAATTTATTACTACCAATCTCGTTACCAATAATACTCTAGTTATTGGTTTTAAAGCAACTTAAAGACATAGCTATAATACACACGGCTTTAATTTTTTTTTTTGAATAACATTAAATTTTTGTCATTCCCATTAACAAAAAATCATTACCGATAAATAAAAGTCATTACCAGGCATTGAGGTAGTATACATAGAGAAGCTATCTCAAACAAAATGTGTGTTCCACCGCCGGCTTGCCCTCCGTTCTCTTTTCAAACTAGAAGCCTCGTTTGCACACTTGCCATAGAGTAACTTTGTATATGACACTTGTCGAACCAAGACAAGCAGTCACCGACTCCAAATCTTTACAAGCTCTTACTTCAACTTTATTTATCGTGCAAAAGCGTTTAAACGATTTCAAACGTAATTACCATTGATTCGTGTCAAAAAATCCAACACTTTAAATTGGTTACAAGCGTCGCGTCGGCAAGCTTATTTAGTCCATTAACACGCTAGTGGCTTGCCAAGTTCAAACGCTCCAGATGATTTTTTCATTCATAATGGCGGGAACATTGCTCAATAATTTAAAGTTGATTTAAGTTAACATTTTGTTTTCTTACTGATGATAAAGTGATAATATTATCTTTTTTGTTTTTTGTCGTGCAATTGTGACACATTCTTATTATGCACGACGGCATTTTTTCAGTTTTTTCGTAAACAATTTTGACATGCGGCCGCAATGAGCGCAGCCGAGTGACAGCTGAGTGACAGAATAAAATGCAGCCGGCCGGCTGCAATGCACACCCCCGAACCCGATGTTCGCGGTGTCCCTTCTATACGCTCGTAATAGTAATTCTATGTTACCAGGCTGCTAAATATCATTACCAAATTTCTTCTAAATTTTTTTACGAGCCAATAACTTTTGATTTGCTTAGCGAATTTTGAGGACTTTTGTAGGCTTAGAAAGGATATTTTATGTGCTAATTTTTTTCCTGGTTTTGCACGCATTTCCACATACTTTTAAAAAAACCAACAAAATAATACAAAAACGCGAATTCACCCAGTAGTATTATGTCTATGATGCTACATCCAGCGTTGCGGCCTTGAGCAGACGTACAAACAGCAAGATGGACCGTGTTTAAAGCGCCTTATCAAGAGCTTGGAAGAATGTCAGTTTATTAGTTTTTATTTCCTCGTTTATTTCTTTAATTTAATAATATTATGTAATTAGGTATTACATTATGTAGGTATTACTGTTCGTGTTGGTATTACATACCTAAACCTTTATATTTTATTGGAACCAAAGATATTATATGTATAAACAGAGGATTGAAACTATATTTCATTTACGGACCTGCCCATCCCTGTTGGAACTAAATCCTGGACATAGGTAGGTACTCATATCGTTTTAGGATAGGGGGTCCCGCTGAGGGTAGGCACACGGAATTATTAAGTACCTACATACGAGGACGTACACCCTCGCACTATTAAATTTTTCATACCGCAGGCTTAAATATGAAAATCGATTCTAAGGACTTAAACTCCAAAAAGTTCTGAATATTATCATATTTTTTAATAATTAAGGGATCTTTTGCGGTAACCCTTTGTAAAAGTTTTTCTCTTTTCATATTATCTTCTAGTCAACATCTATCAGTTACCTACAGTTTTTAATCATCATCCTCAATACATTAGGTACAGTTAGTATTTTTACATAGATATAAATGAAAATGAGTGAATATGATATTAGGGAAACCTTCCCTACTATTTTTATATTAAACTATACTATATTTATTATTTCCTATTTGCACGTTATTTATTTTTATGGTCAGCTTTTACCTACGGTCCTGAAATTAAATTTAGATTTTTTAAGTTGATGTGTTTGGTTTTTGAGGTTAGTTCAGCAGAAATCAATTACAAGGATATTGACAAACCTAATAATAATCTCAAAAAACCCAGCAAACATAATATTGTATTTAAGTTATCCCTGACGAGTTAAATATTGGATTGGGTGACGCAGGCAGATGACAGAAGTACCTACGAAGATTTATCCTTGTTTTGTGGTTTAAAATAGTTTTATTGTGATAAGGATTACATCTAGGTAAGGTACTAACTTAAACCACATTTGTTCTTGAGAGCACTGTCGAGTTAAACGGTTAGGTTAAAATTTAATTCAATAGAAAACTCGGTGGTTAATTTGATATTCAATATTAATAAAATGACTCTATTAAAAAGAGTTGTTTCCGTTGTAGTTATTACAATATTTTTCTCCGAATATAGTTACCAGAACCAAAATGAAGTAATATATAAAAACGAGGATTTAAACAGGGTAGGGCTAGCAGGTAAATATTGGTATTATTTGTGACCGTATTTTTTATTTTAGGTCTTGTGTTTTCGTATTTTAACTAGAGTGATTTTGTTTGACCCTATACTATTTTATTATGTGTTTGATTAATCGACATAAGTATAGCTAATGGTTCTGGTATACAATAATTAAATGTTTTACCGCATAATATAATCCCATCAAAAACATAAATGTGAAATGAGAGCCAAGTTCATTATTATGATATAATATACATATGCCTTGGTTGTTGACTTCAACGACAAAGAAATTTGGGGCACAAGTAGGTATTTCGCAAGTGTCAATAATATGAGCCAATGTGGAATAGTTTTTGAGTTATGAGGGGGCCAAAAGTGGCTCCAAATGGTTAGTGTAATATTACACACGGTGCTTTTCGCCAGTTCTGTAAGCTTGAACTTGGCTTGACACGCTACCGCGTGTCTGGATAATTATAACATTTAACCTTCCGTGCAACTTCCTTAAATGATATAACTATGTATCTGTAACCATTAGGTACATGATTCAACTAGTCAAAAACCTGTGTTGTTACCCTATTTAAAACTCGCTTGTTTCAGACAATGGATGTGAAACACCAAATGGTGATAGGGGCGAATGTATTTCTATGAATGATTGCCCGTCTCTGAAGGCTCTAATCCCTGTACGGAGCCAACGCAAGTTCCTTCAACAGTCACAATGTGGATGGGATAATGATCGTCCTATGGTGAGTATAATAGCATTTGGCTTCAACCCGTTGATTGCCCTCCTACTGAGTACCTACTGGTCTTTCCTCTTGAGGATATCTAGAGTATATAGTATATACCATCACGCTGCTGCAGTGCGGATTGGTGGAGGTGTTACTGGCTAACCCAGTGTAATTTAGTTTAGCAGGAAACACAAAATGTAGAAAATAATAATTATGTTGAAATAATAATGAGTAAAAACAACCGTCGCCGTAGGGTTGTTGAACCTATTTTGTAGATCGTAACATAGCTGTGTAACGAAAAGATAAACGGAATAGCGAGCCGTTGAAAAACTGTCGTCCCCATACATCGACATGGGTCCCAATCAAACTACCAAGTTCTGCAAATAGGTTTAAAATAATTTTCTTTGTGATACCTTACTTACAAATTCACAGTTATCAGATTTTTTCTTTAGCCTTTGTGAGTATGTTCTGTAGGTTAACTAAAATAGGTACGTGGGTACTTGGGTAGGTATTATTGTTTCCGAAGCAAAGCGAGGGCAATTGCTAGTAATTCATTAAAACACTGTGCGCTTGGCACCGTTTCTATTTTTTTCATTAATTAATGAAGAAATGCAAAATATTTTAGGTCTGCTGTAAGACGGAACGGGAATGTTTTCCTAATGATCTACACTGGTAAGTATACCATTTTACATACCACTAATGACTAATGAGTAGGTATTATTCGCATAAGCCACCTAATTAGTTTTATAGTTCCATAACCATCTTTAGTTCTAAGACTGGAGAAAAAAGCATAGGAAGGTGGACAGACGCCCTGAATAAGAAACGGGTATCCGCTGGATTCAGAAGATATAGGTTGGACATAGTTCCAGCAGTGGACAACAGTAGGATTTAATAAAACAACCGACCGATCGAAGGTTCTATGACTTAAGGCCCGTAATATCAATAGCAGTTTAATCTAGGATTCTGAGTTTAAACTGTCGTTGTTGGTTCAACAAAGACAGTTTAAACTCAGAATCATAGTTTAAACTGCTGTTGATATTACGGGCCAAAGTAATTATATGAGAAACGTTTTTAGAAAAAAAAGCGGCCAAGTGCGAGTCGGACTCGCCCATGAAGGGTTCCGTAGCAGCAAGTAACATAGTATAAAACTTCTTGAAGTTCGTTGTAACTTTGATCGAGGTAAATTGCGGTTTACAATTTATGACGTATTAAAAAAACTACTTACTAGATCTCGTTCAAACCAATTTTCGGTGGAAGTTTGCATGGTAATGTACTTACATCATATATTTTTTTTAGTTTTATCATTCTCTTATTTTAGAAGTTACAGGGGGGGGGGGACACACATTTTACCACTTTGGAAGTGTCTCTCGCGCAAACTATTCAGTTTAGAAAAAAATGATATTAGAAACCTCAATATCATTTTTGAAGACCTATTCATAGATACCCCACACGTATGGGTTTGATGAAAAATTTTTTTTGAGTTTCAGTTCTAAGTATGGGGAACCCCCAAAATTTATTGTTTTTTTTTTCTATTTTTGTGTGAAAATCTTAATGCGGTTCACAGAATAAATCTACTTACCAAGTTTCAACAGTATAGTTCCTATAGTTTCGGAAAAAAGTGGCTGTGTCATACGGACGGACAGACAGACAGACAGACATGACGAATCTATAAGGGTTCCGTTTTTTGCCATTTGGCTACGGAACCCTAAAAAATGAATACCTAGGTGTTCTTCAGTTTTAAGTGTTATACCTACTACATTATTAGGACTAGCCGAAATCTTTGTGCTAGAAAAAGTGCGAGAGTTTTAAATTATTTTTGTTATGACTGACGACCCTGTAGCCTAGTTGGTAGCGACCCTGGCTGCGAAGAGAGGGATCCCGGGTTCGATTCCCGGCCAGGGCAGATATTTATGTGACAGATAAATATTTACACTCGGGTCATCAAACCTATTGCGGGGTATGAGTAATGAGTGTGTGTGTAAGCGTTTGTAAGCGTGTATGAAATATTATAATAATATATTATATTGATAGATTAACTTAACGGTTACTTAAATCGCTCCTTAGTAAAGAATAACAATACAAATTCTGTATTAAGGAGCGATTTAAGTCATCGTTAAGGGACTCTGAGTGCGGCAGATACATTAACGTGTATAACTTTAATAATAATTAAAAGGTGCGAACCGAATATGCCGGACGAATGCTGTATTCCAATGCTGAATTACAACATCAATATAGACGCATCGACGATTGCTACCCAGACAGAAAGGGCTGGTCAATGTGAGGTGTCTTCTTTACCCCCAGAACCATCTTCTGGATGTTGTGGTCGGGATTCCAGCGAATTCCAGCTTGTAATACGTAAGTTAGCAAACCCATAAATAATTAAGAGTTATTTTTTTGTAAACTGATAGAGTGGAATACCTATTTCCACTTTACCACGCGTTTATGTTATCCTACTAATATTATAAATTTGAAAGTGAGGATGGATGGATGTTTGTCACTCTTTCACGCAAAAACTACTGAACGGATTTTCATAAAATTTAGCACACAGATAGACCGTGATCTGGAATAGGTTATAAGGTACTTATTATCCCGGAAAACGCGGGCAAAGCCGTGGTCAGTGCTTGTTTAAAATTTAAAAGTCGAGATTCTAATTAAGATTTAAAAGTTTTTCGAATTCTTACGTTACTAATAAATATTTTATTTTATTTGAAAGGTAAGACAGCTAAATGAAAGGTTAAAAGAACAATTTGTAAGATAAAAATAAATTAACCTATGAATAGCCCTAGATTTATTCATTCCATGTTTATAAATTTCGAAATAAAACAACTCAAATGAATGTAATGAATACAGTAGAGAAACAATATTAGTAAGTAGTAAACTTGACTGAAGTGGATTAATTATGGAACGAGAGTAGATGGGATTGTCCATGAAATTATCTACTAGAGGATTAGGATTGTAAACGTTTATAGTCTCCATTAAATATTAACGAACATCTTTGTTTCATGGCTTGTATACCTAATAATTTTGCCGACTGTACCACGATATTTTTAATATTAAAAAGAAAACCGCTAATTCTGCTTTCTAGCTCCATTGGTTTAGGCCAAAAGCTCTCTTTATTGTTTTAGCCAGCGACGTCAAATCTCTCGATCAGTATCCATGGACGGCAATAATCGAATACTCCGGTCAGGATACCATCCAGCTGAAGTGTGGTGGTAGCTTGATCAGTGGAAGATACGTCTTGTCTGCTGCACACTGCCTCTTCTTTGAAGACTGGACTCCGTTAGTACATAATCTGAGTTTTACCAAAAATAACCGACTTCAAAATAATAATATAGTCTTTGAGTTTTTCAGAGTTTTTGATATACTTAATATCAAAATCGCCTTAATACCTATATCTAAGGAGTTCCCTTAATATCTAAGGAGTTCCCTCATTCTCTTCTAGAACCCAACACTAGAATTAAATTCTTATAATATTATGGGATTAATATTGAATCAAATTCAAATTGAATAAATGACCGACTGAGGTAACAAACTTAAAAAATATAGAATTGTAATGAAAACCTCCACCTTGTTTGAAGTCGGTTAATTAAATACTAATAAATGTTTACTACCAATCAATTTAGCCAGTATTAAACAAGAAAGTGAGCTAGCTGAAGTCACTTCCGAGGTACTGGCTAATTTAATAGAAGTGGAAATTATGCTTCCTCTTTCTTCGCCGTTTACGCTTCGTTAATGTATCTGGTATTTCAGATAGATGTACCTAATTCTTCTGCTAGTTTATCGCAATTTTTTATAAGATTGAATTTTGTGAACATTTCAGCCTAAACATCCGGCTTGGGGACTATAACATCGATCATTCGGGATTAGACTGCCTCAGAACAGAAAATGGCAGTGACGATTGTTCAGGAGTCGTGATGATACCAATTGAGAAGAGCATTCCGCATCCTGAGTACATCCAAGATTCTCGCACGCAGAAAAACGATATTGCTCTTATAAGAATGACAGAAAATGCTCCTTATACAGGTGAGTAGGTCTTAGAATAATAATAAACGAGTAGGTAATATTTACTTACCTATTCATTCTAGCACTCCTCATTTGCACAGTTGAGAATGATAGTCGAGTAGTTTGATTGTAAAAAAGGAAAAAAGATGTGAATTGGCTTTTATAAGTTCACTTACCCCTCTCCACTTACCATCAGGAGGGATTGTGGTCAATCATTAAGTTATTTTACGTAAAAAATGTTTTATTTCCTAAATCCTCGACGGCTTTGCTTTATTCTTGTGAGGATTATTGCAAAAAAAATCCAACTAAAATATAAAAAATAGTATTCTACCCACAGATATACATATATAGGTTAGGTATACATATCTGTGATTCTACCGAAATCAAGTCTCAAATTCTGTGAAGTTATGCGACAGAGAATCCTGTGGGCTATGAAAGTTTAGGGTTATTGTAAACACATCGACATGTTTTAGCTCTTGTTACCTATACCTCAATATGCTGTTCTGTTAAAGACTTCATCAAGCCAATCTGCTTACCATCGACTGACATCACGAAGGCAGCCGACATCAGTTTGAGGCTTCACGTCGCTGGCTGGGGACTGATGCGAGGATCCCAGACCCATAGCCAGCTCAAACAACAAGCACATATTCAATTTGTGACTGCTGAGGTAAAGAAGGTTCTACTAATCTTACTAATATTATGAATCTGAAAATTTGTAAGTATGGATGATTATAATTTTTTCACGCAAAAACTACTGAACGGATTTTCATGAAATTTTGCACACAGATAGACCATGATCTGAAATAGAATATAGGGTACTTATTATCCCGGAGATGCCGAAATCGAAATTTTATAGCAATAGCGAAAATTTATAGGACCTACATTTTTTGAGGACGGTGGAAGTAAATCCATCAAATGTATTGTTTATTACTTCGTCAACCACAAAAAGTATTAGTCCCTAATTTATTATTGAAGAACTTTAAGTTAATTTTTCGATAACGTCAGAACTCCGACCATTTATCATCCGATTTGGAAGTGTTACTTTTATTTGAAGAGGTACGTTTCCAGATTGGTCCCATTGTTTTTTCAAACTTTTCTGATTATGAGATCCGTTAGGAATTGAGAGAACTCTTGAAATAAGTAATTACTATTATAGTCATTTGTCAGCTTTTTTTTTACTGCGACATCAACATCGTAATATTAAGCTTTACCGTTATAAACATAGTTAACGTTATTATTATGATTATATTTTCGATTATTATATTTGATTATATTTGATTATGATAATGATAATAATAATAATAATAAAATAATCATAATAATATTATGATTATTTTATTATTATTATTATTATCATTATCACCGTTTGTGTTTCGCGAATATTAGGTATTATTAATTCTAAAATTTATTGGTTTTCAGAATTGCCTCATGGCCTATAGACAGCTGAATATAGTACTGGATGTAGGTCAAATTTGTGCAGGTGGAGATATGGCCAGAAAATCCTGTAAAGGTATGAAAAAATCATAAAAAATACAGGGTGTTTCAAAACTACCCGTAAAGCCGAAAGGAGGTTAAATGGCGCCTTATAACGAGTCCATTTACAATATTTAAAAACCGTAGTAACGCTGTATAACATACCCCAAAAAAATAAAAAAAATATTATTATTTTCACTGATGTGCAAACCCTATTTCAGTAAAATCAAAGAGTAAACTACGCAGAATGTACCTACATTTCTACCTAATTTGCGGAACGACAAAAATTTTAAAAGACCTAACCTAACGAAACAACCTAAATGAACACTTACTTTTTCATAATAAACGTCAAATTTACAAAAACGGCTCAAAGTGTGCTCCGCCTTGCTCAATACACAAACTCGCTCGTCGTGATATGGCTTGTGTGGCATTTCGCACCATCGTCGATGTTATTGATGCGAAAACCGATCTATCACGCTGTTCCATATCGGCAACCGTTGGGCAATCGGGCATCGGACACTCTGTCCTTCACATAACCCCACAAAAAGAAGTCCAAGGGTGTGAGATCCGGAGAACGAGCAAGCCATAGCACCGGTCCCCCGCGGCCGATCCATCCTCACAGAAAGCAACCGTTAAGATGTTCTCATTCGTTGCGAGCAAAATGTGCCGGAGCTCCACCGGAGGACATTTTTTGAAGCAGTACTTGAGTATATTGACATCCTTGTATTGAGGTAGCAAACATTTTGGAATGAAAAATAGAAAAACTATTAAAGTAGATAATTATTAGGTAAAATAGGTACGTAGACCTTTCTGTTAAATAATCTGGGTCCCCGACATGACAACTTACTAGGGTTGACACAATTTTTGGCTTTGATAATTAATTATATTTTTTACGGGGTATTTTGAAACACGGTGTATAATTATAGAAATACATTTTAAGGCTTTCTAACTAGGCATAAAATGATTAACTATCAATAATAATAATAATTGTGTTAGGCGCGCTGTTTACTATTATTATACATCAGTAAAAGTTACATTCAAATGGGTTCTACCATTTCTAAGAATAGAAACATACGGAGGTTCAAACGCACAGACAAAAATTTTAAATTTTAAATTGGAACCGGGGGGGGGGGGGGGTATTTTTCTTAATAGTTTTTCTCAAATATTTCACGTACATACATCGATAATACTGATATCGAGTCACATATTCATATCTAAACCTATTTAGCGGTGGAATTTTTGTCAAGTACCAAAGTTTGTATAATTTATTTTTTTGCTGACATCAGCTCTGTTTTGGTGAAAATAAAAGTGACGGGGGATTTTGATTTAAACATTTTCAGTTATTAATCTACTTGTATTGCGTTTCAGGAGATTCCGGTGGTGCCCTGATGGTACAGAACAACGAAATAACAGAGATAGTTGGAGTGGCCAGTTTCCCTTGCGGTCGTATCAACAGACCTGCGATATACACCAAGGTTCATCACTATCTACCGTGGATAAGGAGCATTGTAAATTAGGCTAAAGCCTTTAAATAAAATAATAAACGAATCTATAAATTGTTTCTATTTAAGATTTACTAGTTTCATTTGATAGTCAATATCGAAAAATGGTTTTAAATATCTAAAATTCATTATGCACATTCGGTCCATTCATGAAGTAGATTTTCGACTTATCCCACATTTTTAGGGTTCCGTAGCCAAATGGCAAAAAACGGAACCCTTATAGATTCGTCATGTCTGTCTGTCTGTCTGTCTGTCTGTCTGTCCGTATGTCACAGCCACTTTTCTCCGAAACTATAAGAACTACACTGTTGAAACTTGGTAAATTGATGTATTCTGTGAACCGCATTAAGATTTTCACACAAAAATAGAAAAAAAACAATAAATTTTGGGGGTTCCCCATACTTAGAACTGAAACTCAAAAATTTTTTTTTCATCAAACCCATACATGTGGGGTATCTATGAATAGGTCTTCAAAAATGATATTGAGGTTTCTAATATCATTTTTTTCTAAACTGAATAGTTTGCGCGAGAGACACTTCCAAAGTGGAAAAATGTGTGTCCCCCCCCCGTAACTTCTAAAATAAGAGAATGATAAAACTAAAAAAAATATATTATGTATATTACCATGCAAACTTCCAACGAAAATTGGTTTGAACGAGATCTAGTAAGTAGTTTTTTTTAATACGTCATAAATCGTAAACCGCAATTTACCTCGATCAAAGTTACTTTTATATTACTTTTATATTAACTTTTATATTATGTTACTTGCTGCTACGGAACCCTTCATGGGCGAGTCCGACTCGCACTTGGCCGCTTTTAGTCTAGTAGTACACGGCAGGTTTCCGCTAGTATACTCACCTACGGTATATTTTGATTCATGAAAAAAATCGAGTTCGGCAGTGTAGTAGTTTCTAAATCGACTTTATGGAAACAGGGTATTGTAATAAAAATGAAACGTTTTTTTGTGAAACGTTTTACGTGAAGTCTGTGTGGGTAGCTAACAGTCTCTTGCTTGACTTAACCGCCAAACGACTCGTGTAGGTCATTGTAGGTAGGTTATGTTGAACCCGTTCTTTCTTTCTTCCTCTCATTTCTCTTTTAGCTAACAACGCATCGTTGAGACTAATGGTATGAGCAACGGTGACCACTTATCATTAGATGCATCATAAGTTCGTTTGTCGAATTGTTACATAAAGAAAAAAACTGCCACAACTGCTTTAAGTTTATTACAACAACAATGAACAAGGCAAACTATAAGGTGATTTCAAAAAAATATCAAAGAGGTGAAAAAAGCTTCAATTTAATAAGAAGAAAACGATATTATGTATTTGATGACATATAATAATTATTATTATGTATTACACAAGTCCGTTTACGAGAACATAAAAGTACGAGAACCTACTATTGCTTTCATTGCTTTACAAACAATATTACTCGACCTTTTAACTTTCTAGATACAGCGAATTATAAATCAACGTTGGGCTTTATGAGAAAAAACCTTATACATTGTTTTCATTTAAATCTTCATCATTTAAAGGTCAGCAACTATTTTGCTTTTAATCCATGAGAGATAATAGAAAACTTTTGCGTAAATGCCTGGTGCGTCTTTACTGCCGCATCGCGTTGGTCCGAAGTTCACAATGCCCACCAACTCATACCAGTCGTCGACTTTCCTCATGAGAGGTCCTCCTGAATCTCCTGTACAAGTGTCCTTGCCTTCCTCTCCGCCTGCGCAAATATTGCGCTCCCAAATAAGCTGGTTTTGGGTATCAAATTGTAACTGGCACTTCTAGAATCAAAACGGATTATTTTTAGAACACTACAGAGTAAAACCATTAATAATTTTCAAAAACCGACTTTAACATCACTAGAATAGGTAAAGCAAACAAAAAAAGTAAATTAATTAAATTCTCATTTGATGATCATTATAGTTTCGATGACGTAATGTCTAATGATAAGGTTAATAAATAAAATTTAATGGGATTTTTGCTGGTAAACATTGCTCTATTGAGAGACAGAAAATTACTTGCCCTATAAAAGTTTCACCTATTGATCCATCAGATGCAAATGAACTGTTGCAAGGAAAATTATCTTTTGATCGACTTCCAGTTGAATACCTAATAATTAAAACCCCCGACGAAAAAAGAGGGGTATCCATACTAATATTATAAATGCGAAAGTGTGTTTGTTTGTTTGTTTGTTTGTTTGTTTGTCCGTGATTCACGTCGTAACGGAGCGATGTTATGGTAAGATTTTTTGTGTGGAGATAAGTAGGAGGCTGGAGAGTAACGTAGGCTACTTTTTACCGCAGTAAAACAACTCATTCCCATGGAAAGATCCATTATGATGCGTATTTGTCCATACTTCTATACTTCCATATCCATCCATACTATCCATACTTCCAAACTTCCATACTTAATATTATAAATGCGATAGTGTGTTTTTCTGTCCGTCTTTCACTTCGTAACGGAGCGCTGTTATGGTATGACTAGCTATTACCCGCGGCTTCGCCCGCGTGTTCAAAGGGAAGTAACAATGAGTTTTTTAACATGCATGATTTATTCCTAGATATAATAACATCCATACTATAATATTATAAATGCGAAAGTGTGTTTGTTTGTTTGTTTGTTTGTTTGTCCGTGATTCACGTCGTAACAGAGCGATGTTATGGTAAGATTTTTTGTGTGGAGATAGGTAGGAGGCTGGAGAGTAACGTAGGCTACTTTTTACCGCAGTAAAATAACTCATTCCCATGGAAAGATCCATTATGATGCGTATTTGTCCATACTTCTATACTTCCATATCCATCCATACTATCCATACTTCCAAACTTCCATACTTAATATTATAAATGCGATAGTGTGTTTTTCTGTCCGTCTTTCACTTCGTAACGGAGCGCTGTTATGGTATGACTAGCTATTACCCGCGGCTTCGCCCGCGTGTTCAAAGGGAAGTAACAATGAGTTTTTTAACATGCATGATTTATTCCTAGATATAATAACATCCATACTAATATTATAAATGCGAAAGTGTGTTTGTTTGTTTGTTTGTTTGTTTGTCCGTGATTCACGTCGTAACAGAGCGATGTTATGGTAAGATTTTTTGTGTGGAGATAGGTAGGAGGCTGGAGAGTAACGTAGGCTACTTTTTACCGCAGTAAAACAACTCATTCCCATGGAAAGATCCATTATGATGCGTATTTGTCCATACTTCTATACTTCCATATCCATCCATACTATCCATACTTCCAAACTTCCATACTTAATACTAGCTATTACCCGCGGCTTCGCCCGCGTGTTCAAAGGGAAGTAACAATGAGTTGTTTAACATGCATGACTCTTTCCTAGATATAATAACATAATAATTAATAACAATAATTCATAAATAAGTAACAGATCCAAAATTTAAAAGATACTAAGAGGAACCAACTGTAAAACCTATGACCCTCCTCGACCTTCCAACTGTAAATATAGAAATTCATGCATATATGATATTACTAGCTATTACCCGCGGCTTCGCCCGCGTGTTCAAAGGGAAGTAACAATGAGTTTTTTAACATGCATGATTTATTCCTAGATATAATAACATACTAATAATAATTCATAAATAAGTGACAGATCCAAAATTTAAAAAATACTAAGAGGAACCAACTGTAAAACCTATGACCCTCCTCGACCTTCCAACTGTAAATATAAAGTATATCAAAAGTAAGTATATGACCATCCAAGACTACATCGCCACTTACCATCAGGTGGGATTAGAGATAATAATAATATCATATATGCATGAATTTCTATATTTACAGTTGGAAGGTCGAGGAGGGTCATAGGTTTTACAGTTGGTTCCTCTTAGTATCTTTTAAATTTTGGATCTGTTAATTATTTATGAATTATTGTTATTGTTATTAATTATTATGTTATTATATCTAGGAAAGAGTCATGCATGTTAAACAACTCATTGTTACTTCCCTTTGAACACGCGGGCGAAGCCGCGGGTAATAGCTAGTTTATTATAAGTTTAACGTGTCATTGCCTGTGTGTATGTGTATCTGTAGGTATGTCTGTCTGTAGCATCGTAGCTCTCAAACTGATGAACTGATTTTGATCTAGTTTTTTTTGTCTGAAAGGTGACTTAATCGAGAGTGTTGTTAGCTATTTTTAGTGTAAAATACATGTAGGATGAACTGATTTTGATCTAGTTTTTTTTTGTCTGAAAGGTGACTTAATCGAGACTGTTGTTAGCTATTTTTAGTGTAAAATGCATGTATACAACTGTTGGGGTTTTTTTAAATTTTAATTTAAGATTATTCGGTGTTAAAACGACTGTACCCACCTCGTTCGGTACGTAGGGCAATTGGACCTTTAGTTTAATGTTGCTGGAAACCTTCGTTTCAGTTGCTCCCCATCCAGCGGCAAACAGCAATGTAGTGTCTGATGAGGTCGTTGTGAAGTCAACAGTTGGCAAGCAAATAGGTTTGATAAATTCTGTTGATATTATCACCATATTAGATACCGTGCCGATCGAAATAAATAAACGCTTACACACTCATACTCCCGCAGTAGGTTATTTTAGCTACGAGTATGTCACGGGTGGCATGGACATATTGCACATCCTAAGGGTCGTAAATAAGGATAAGATTCATGTATTATCATTTATTTACTGCTAGATAAATCTTTTTCAGTAATATAGGGATATAATGTGATTATCGTTGCCCAAGAACATATTTAACACAGTAGGTAGGTACATCCTAAAAGTGAATCGCTGAAACCTATTATTACTGCAACCTTAAATACGTCCACGTATTTCACAGTTCACAGATAAGCAGTTTGCTATTCAAACCGGCATAGAACTAGAAAAAGAATAGTTAATATTGTCGGGTTGAGTTGAATGCCGATAAGAATTAATAATAATATTTAAGTTGATGATGTGGCATAGTCTATTGGTTACTAAGGTACTTCGCAAACAGAAGTTTTCTTGAGCTCTCATGAATATGGACTCGTCCTCATAAGTCAATCAGGATTATTAATTTAAACAATTGTTTTTAGATGAAAAATAATAAAGCATATTACCATTTACCTGTGAACTGTACTTTGCTGGCGAGTTTCATAAGTGCAACATGGAAACTTTCATCTGATTCGGTAATGATATCCTCTATAGGGATCGTCACTGTACCATTAGTGCAGTCGTTACCTCCACCAGCTACAATTGTACAGTCCTCGCCTAGATTGTTCGTGTCATATTCGCCCAGTCTAACATTGACACTGAAAAAAAACCATGTATGTTTGCACGTAAGAAGTTATATTTCTTTGGCGTAACAGAACAGAAAATAGCTAAAGATTTCATCCCGTACCCCACAAGTCTTTGTTTGTAAAAGGAATCAGTAATAAGCTAACTTCATCATGTTGCTTTTTGGCTGTCGTTGAGTGCGTGCATCGAAACAAGGAAACTTGAAATACAGTTATCAGTTAACTTCATCGTGTTGGTTTTATTATTGGACACATCACTAATATTATGTTTTGTTTGTTTTTATAACAATTTATTTTAGAATAATTGAGTTTACTGACATGTTATTAAATTAACTTAGAATAAACAAAAAATATCTTATAATCGTATAATTCCCTTTCATTATTATTTTAATTCGAGGTGTGCAATATATATATATATAATATATATATATATATATATAATATATATATATATATATTTTATATTTCCATTTTTAATTTAAAAAGTCAAACCATGTTTAATTCATATTTAGGAAAAAAGGTGGAGAGTTTTCAATTAAATTTTGTATGAAACTACATTGTTCTCTGATTAATTCGTGGAATCCTCTGCCACATTGAATATAGTTCTAATGTGTGTAGCTTGCTAGAAATCGTATCGAACTTTGGTTGAGATACTGTCATCACATGTGTGAGAATCCTGACTACCGAACAGTTTCTACTAGGTACTACAGATAAATATTAAACATAGGTTATATGTGTTAAGAACTGGCTAACAACTATAGCTGCACAGATAAAAGATCCTTAATTCAATCCACAGCGTAATGTAGAGGTTAAAGTGGATGGTATAGAAACCAGCTACCATTAATATAAGAGACCAGTTGACATTTCTTTTCCGTTACTCCGAGAAGGTTGACTCGAATTTATGGATCTTAAAATGATAACCATGTTTTCTTGGATGTAAAATAACTTACGGTTCCCCACTATTTGTTACAGAACCTTCGACGCAATGGCTCGCCGTCACGACATTTTGCACACTGATAAGCACTCCACTGCACCGTAGTTCTATCGTGTTCATCGGAGTCTTGTACTCTATCAAAGCCAGCCAGGGATGCTCATCGATAGCTGTTTCTTTTCCACCTGTAATATTCAGCAAAATGTTGAAGCTTTATCACCATATAATTTCCAATTAAATAATTCATAATTCATTTATGCATTAAGAATATGTTTACATTTGTACATGGTGTTGGGTAATAAATACATTTTTTATAGTATGTTGACCAAACTATGCCTAAACTGGGCGTAAGCCTGTAATGTAGGCAACTGAACTCTCCCAAGAGGTATCCGTTTTCTATAATACATTTAATTTGGGACATGGTAAGTAACTACATAAACATAGTTTTTGATGTTCACAAATTTAAGTTAACAAAAAACAGTTTAACAATTTTAAGTTAGCAAAATGAGCATGCAATAAAAATAACAGCAAAAGCGAATATCTGCAACATAGTGTGAGTGTGTGATGTTGAATAATATATTTCCCTTAAATCATTTCTCATCGCAATCAATTGACAACCAAGTGATCAGTTGTGATTGCAGTTGGTTCCAATATACAGGGCGAGCTGTAAGTGCTTTAACATAATTGTTACCAACGATCTTGCTATCACTGATGTCCTTTCCACAGCAGCCACTGCTGGGATTAAACGGTAGAGGTATTGACTGGCATTTGTTGGATTCGTCTTCTGATTGCAGGTTGCAGCAAACACTGTGCTCCATTAGACCAGGGCAACTGAATTATAAGTTTGATCTGATTTATTATTCAAATTAATACTAGAAAATCAATTATATCCATCTATAATTAGACCTATAAGTTTTGCATTATTACCGAGATCTCTTGATAAAATTTATCTCATCTTCTGTGGGATCCATCCGCAGCATCTCCATCATATAAGGGCATGATTTCAACCCAATACATGTACCTTGCTCGTTGAAAGGTGTGGTGCAGCTATCTAATGGGCAACACACCTGAAACGTGTGATAGGGATACAGGGGCAGAGGTGTTACATTTTTAGTGATTATAACAAAACAATAATTTGAAATCAACTCATTAACGGCCTTACTGAGCAAGGGTCTGTCCTCTAGATGAGGCCTAGAACACCACACATATACCACTACCCTGCTACACCACGTTGCGGATGCAGTGCGGATTGGTAAAAGTGTTACTGGACAACCAAAGCGTCGGAAAGTTTTCATTCCTCCCGAAGATCCTGAGATCTTCTGTATGTATGTATATGTCTGAATACAGCGTAATACTTCAACAACTGGAGCTGACGGCTTTACGTGCCCTTAGAAACATAGAAATACTCAAAAAAAATTTAAATTTAAAAATAAAATTATGATTGATGTAGGAGCCAATGATGATTAGGGAAATTAAAATATGTTTTTCATAGGTAAAAAAGAAATGAAAACCAGGAAAGTCGCTAATGTTTTCAAGCCAGATGATCCGGTGGAATTACTGCAATATGTTGTGAATCCCAATACTGTCGTTGCGCTTTAGTTACTTCTTACCTGAACTACAGAAGAAATACGAGTAATAGTACCAAGTGATTAAGTACTCTGTGAATAGTACTTATAAATAAGTACACGAACCACAGAAGAAATAATAGTACTAAACATTATTGCATGCAATCAATTATAACGTTTAAAACGTAGTATAAGTTCACTGGTTGCATGACAGTTGACGTAACTGAATACGTAGTTATTGACTTTACATTTATATTGAGATTTATTATCAAAATTCATAGTGACGAATTTGTTGCTCCAAATCCAAGCTATATTTAATATAAAAGGAAATGAAACAGGAAAGTTATTTTAGGGTGAATAAACAGGGTAATCAAATTGGCTCAATCAATTTAATTACTCAGTTCTAAATGACAAACACGTGAATCATACAGTTTGTTTGTCAAAGCGAAGAACCTTTACATTTCATTTTTACACAAGGTTCGCTGTTTCTGATTGGAAAATATCACTTGGCAATCTGCATAATGCATATCCTAAGAATTTTTGACAATATTTCTCAAAAACGTTTTTGACTTGTGCGGGTTAAAGTTGTCGCTTAATAGCTCCTATAATACAACAGTAACGTTATCAGACTTTCCATAAAATTCATTTACTCAAATAATAGAGGTTCTATTCGAGTCTTAGCTAACCTCTGGCATTGATGCATCCTGCAAGTCACTCCTGAACACACACTTCTACTGCGTTTCTTTCTTGTGATTTGAAGGGCACGTGACGCCGTTTGTTATCGTAAGATACCGGTCCTTAAGCCATATTGAAGGCCTTCGGGAAAGAACTTCCGACACTTAGGTTGGCAACTTACCACTCCACCAATCCGCACTGAAGCAGCGTAGTGGATTATGTTCTAGGTATCTTTAAGGAGAGACATGTGCTCAGTAGTGGGCCGTTAATGGGTTAAAGCCAGTCAGCTCATCTGCTTCATCAAAAGTTTATAATGAAAACTTATATACCTTATCCGGATCATCAGGGGTTCCGCATACGGATTTTCTTAGTAATTCTAGTTCTTCGGACGTGGGGTTCCTTGTGATCTTAATCAATTTACTGCATTCCATAGTATGCACGCAAATTCCAGAGCTCCCACTTGATGTTTTACATAAGGTTTCTTGAATTAAAATTAAATATTACAGAAGTGAAAAAAATATTCAGCATAAAGCCGTATCGGGGCGGATTAGAATATTACCCCAATCCCACTCCTCCAATCGGTATTTTCGTATTTTGTACTAATGTACTATTATACTGATGCAATATTTTTTATTGTACTAGTTATTTGTATCACGCTGGGTATTTTTACCATGACTGGAGGCCATACACGGTCAAGTGTACTTGATCAAGTCTGTAGTTTGACTTCACGCGCCATCCAGTGTGCATGAGATAGATGTAGGTATATTGTACCAGATAGCTATACCGTGGCCATATACGATCAAGTATACTGGATGCCCCGTCAAGTCCGCTTGACGCTTCATCAAGTACACTTGATCGTGTATGGCCTCCCATTGAAGAATTACATTTTTGACACACCTGTCCGAAAAGATCTAGTGTATTCTTCGTAAACGGGGACCTAAAAGGCTTTTAATCCCTAGAAGTGATTTGAATTTTTAATGTCGATATCTTAATATATATAAATTACGTGTCACGTTGTTTGTCCGCGATGGACTCCTAAACTGCTTAACTGATTTTAATCAAATTTGCACACCGTGTGCAGTTTGATCCAACTTGAAAGATGGATAGCTTACATCTCAATTTATAATCAAAAAAACTTTTGACAGAACGAAGTCTGTCCGGGCAGCTAGTTGTTATATAAAAGTTCCAATCACCAAAGACTTTATACGTATTTTTTTAGACGAGTCTTATTTTATAAACTAACTTAGTACTACTTTTTATTGAAATATTAAATTTAAGTTATTTAAAAAAAATGCCGAACAGAAATTCGTTTTGGCATTAAATGTTTAGTGGTCTTTAAATTATTATCATTTTATCTGCCTCATTTTTAAATTACAAGTAAAGTGTACACTAGTAAAACTGTTTACTAAACAGGACTTCACTTAAAAAACGGATCATAATCGTGAACATTGTATGAACAAGTTACAAAAAATAAAGTGTGCACGACCCAAATAAAAAAATTATGAAAAACTAAAACATGCGCGAAATGCGTAATTGTTTACTGAATTTCACCACCACCATTTTGCGACATTAATCGCAAAAATGGTGTCTTTCCTGTAATAATATCCTGTAATAATTAAGTAATCGGTCTTCCTCCGCGCGAAACTAATTGTTTATTGAAATCGAATTTTGCCTAATGTCGCAAAAATGGTGCCTTTCCTGTATTATTATCCTGTAATAATAAGTAATCGGTCTTCCTCAAACAGTAACAATTCAAAAAAAATTATGATGATGATGTTTCACATAATAGGATGAGAATAAGATATACCAAGATTATTATTAGAATAGGGTCAATCAAGAATAGGATGTACCAAGATTATTATTATCATTACATGGCGTTGTTACTTGTTACTGATCAAACATCCAACGCCATTGTATTCTGTGTTGCGAATTACAAACTGACGTAACGGAAAAAAAATTATTTTACTCCCCAAAAAATCTCATACTACGGGCTTAAATATGAAAAACATCCAAAAAAATATAGTCCAATTGAGAATCTCCTCCTTTTTTTAGGGTTTTTTAAAGAAGTGGAACACACCAGGTACCCACTAGTTTCAGATAAAAGTGTTGTCATCTGTCATGAATTTCAATTTCAATTTTACATGTATCCGGACAGTTCGGGAATTTTACATAATAAAAAAATAAAACTTACGCCCAGCCACAAAACACAGGCAGAAGGTTATTATTGCGGATATCACCACAGAGTACTTTGTTATGTACATCACTAAGGGAGGTGCCATGGTAACTCCGCTCGATTTGAGTGCGAATCACAGAATGATTGGCAACAAACTACCTACTTAAAATATCGTATTTATTTTAACTGAATTATAACCGGGAAATTCCATGTCTTTGCATCGTTAATTTCGTGGTTTCAATTGTGGACGACATGTGTGGCGCAATGGTTACCATACCAGATGGCCGCTCCAAGGGTCCTGGGTTCGATTCCCAGCGAGGCGGAAAGAATGATGAGTTTGAATTTCTGTTCTCGGTCTGGGTGTGAATGTCCTTGTCTGGTGGGTTGTCCATGGCACCCACGACACAGGGAATCCTAGTGTGAGGCTATGAGTGTGTAAAGCATTAGCGTTAATGGGGAATATTTCTAGAAAGACTCTTAAAGTCCATAGACAATAATCATTTATTATTATTCCAGTCATGCTATATCTAATTTGGCTTCTTAAAGTAAACATAACTAATTTTTAATAGTTAGTAATAGTATGTTACGACTCGCAATATAATAGGTAGATACTCATACACATATGTCGGATCGGGCGTAATATTAGCACCAATTTCAGACATAATGTGGATAGCTAGTATAGCTAGGGCAGTAGTACTCAACAACACATTTCACAATATATTATTTGTATGATATATCTTCCAATTTATTTATTACGAATATAAGGTAGATAGCACGCAAGTTATATATGCAAAATATAAAGTATTTAAAGCATTAAAAAAAGGTTTTGTTTACTAAAAAAATTCATATGTACTCATTTATTACAGAAATATTAGTGATCTGATTACATAATCGTAATTAATTATCACGGACATTTTTAACAAGTCACTCAGTATTGCGTGGTTGCTATTCAGCCATTCTTCGGATCTCCTGTGTTATCCACGGCATAAAATTGTACACTTTGGTGTAAACGCCTGGGACGTCTTTTAAGCCGCAGGGTGTATATCCATAACTAACGATTCCCACCAATTCATGTTTGCCACCTACGTCTGTCATCAGAGGTCCTCCAGAATCCCCCTTACATGAATCCTTGCCAAGCTCTCCTCCCGCGCACATCATATTATCATCAATCAAGTTACCCCATGCTCGCTGGCATTTCTGTAATTGAAGTAAATATTTTGGATGAAAAGGCAGTCTCAACTCATAACTTTGTAGTTATAAGGTGAGACTGCCTCAGTGTATGCTCAGGGCTTGTGCCCTGAGCATACACTAAGCTGCTCCAATGAGGATTGACGAGAAGTTTTTATGCCATACAAAAGTATTTGACATAGCTAATGACTATTATCTAATGATAACAACCTGTGTCGATTGTTTAACATGTTGAAGTATCTTTTACTTTTGTTGCTACGGACAAATCTGCGGTTGCTTAGTCAATCACTTCTATTTTACTTATCTCTTTGAAGTCCACTGCTGTACATAGGCCTCTCGTTTGGATCCAACGGTATCTCGCTATCTCGCTCTACATTATAATACAACCTTTATTCTCTTCAGTTCACTACTTACGATCAATAAAAAAATAAGCTATGAGCATTTTGTGTAAATTATTCAATTAGTAATATTAAATCTCTTAAGCGAGTTCCCTCGCTTCCATTTTGGCTGGCAATGTATTGGTAATGCTTTGAAAATGTTCATGGGCAATGATGACCAGCTTTTTAACATAAAATTAGTCAATGCTTAGCAATTATCCCATTTGATAGTTCAAGTGGAAAATTTAAAAATCCACGGCGTATTTGTTCTCATCAAACAAGAGCTGATGATCTTGAAATACCTCAGCAGATGTTCATAAATTGTAGCTAAAACCTACTCGATCACGTCAGCTAAAAAGTTAGAATTTAAAAACCGCATATAACCTACCCATTCGTTTAGGAGGTACAGTGTCACGAACAGACACACAAACACGTCAAACTTATATATAACACCCCTCTTATTGCATCGGGGGTTTATAAAACTCACCTGTTGTGGAACATATGGCACTTTGACTTTCATTTTGACGTCGCTCGATACATTCCTTTCGGTCACCCCCCATCCAGCTACATACAGATTTGCTTCTCGCCGATACATTGAAAAGTCATTAATCGGCAAGCATATAGGCCGTATAAAATCTGTGGGTTTATTGCTACGTAAGTAGGTAAATATACCTTCAAAATGCAAACTTTTCACAAGAAATTAAAGGATATCATTGGATTGTATTTTAATTTTATACTAGTTCTGTTAAAATCCAATCAATTGTCGAGCGAACCAATACACATTGTGAATATTGTGAGCTGTGGAGCTTCACACTACTTACTGAAGTAGGTAACGGATGCAGTAATGTTAGCGTAGAAAAAAAACTTGAGAGGTGTCAAGGGACACCCGGATGGAACGAAGTTCCTTGCAGTCAGTACTAGGATAGCAAAAACATGCAGCAAGTGTGCTCGCTTGCATGTTTTTGCTATCCTAGTACTCTGGCTTGCTTTCTATGTAAAAAAAACTACGACGGCAAAAAGTGTCGTTACCAAATTTTCCGCCTAGCCCCCTTTCGCAACGCGCGATAAGGAACTTCGTTCCAATAATTCATCTATGGTTCATTCTGTGATTTTTAGTAAATTTGAAGGAAACTTCTTTATTCCGCGCTAAAGAAAGAATAAGCAAATATTTACCTGAGTACGGTACAATTCTTTGAAGTTTGATGAGAGCTATGTCATTTTTCTTATCGAAATCGGTGTTAGGATGCGGACTGATTTTCTCAATTTCTACGATCAGTGGTTCATCAGTACAGTCTTCTCCTGCACCGGCGACCAGCACACAATCTCGTCCAGGGTTGGAAATGTTGAATTCTCCCAGTCTGATACTGATACTAAAACAATACCCAATAGCAAAGATATTTTACTACAGATAGATATTGACATGTTATCTTCATACATCACGAGGTTAAATTGATTCGCTACGCTGTCATTATTGTCTAACATTACAATGATTTTAATAATTAGTAAATTAAAATTTACTCTTAAAAATTTTACAACTTTTATTAAAATACGTATAGTATATTGTTCCTACAATTTCACTTCTGATTGATTAGTCTATAACGCATTTTATATGCCATATCGGAATGAAATAAGGACAAGTGGCTGAATTACTGATTTAATTTCTGCGCACTCTTCATAATTATCTAACGTAAACGCGCCTATTACCGCCTCCCAAAATTTGTATCCTATTACCGCCAGTTTTTTTAATCACTATTTTAAGGTATTTTATAGATTCCATGAAAGTTGCAGCCTAAAAATATTTTAGGTATATATATTTAGAAACAAAAAAAATAAAGTTTGTGTGCGTAAATAATCAGCAAACAGAGTAAATAGCCAATAATTGAGACGCGGCCGCAACGGACTTCCGTGTCATAGTGTTGTGCTCCCAGCTACATAAGAACACCTCGTTATTACTTAAGAGAAATTAACATAAATAAAATGTGTATACGTGCATGCAAATATGTAACTATAATAAATAATACATTGGTTTTCTAGATTAACATCTAATACTACCGTTCTGGCCATGTCTTGTCGTTTAAATCGAATTTTACATTGGGGCGGTATTAGAAACATAATTTTTATAAGTTGCTTCTATTAACGACCCATGGCGGTGTTAGATGTTTTACAATAGTTAGTATTTTAGGTTTTATTTCTTTGAATACATAATTTTAGATGTTTTTTTTTAACTTGTTTGATTCTAAAGAGTATATTACATAATTGGATCAATTAACGCCATACATTTTGTCTTATGGATTTTTGCCTGTTGTTGTTTCTTTTTTGGTCGGTAATAGAATCTTCATACTTAATTCTATTACCGACTCATACGGTCTTATTTATAAAAGTCTCTTATTGTAGGTATGTAGCGTACTTTAGTTAAAATGCTGATAAGCCTACTATCAGTTCCTGTGTTCATAAATGTTCTATAGGCCACACATATGTAAGTTTTTAACCGACTTCAAAAAGGAGGAGGTTATCAATTCGTCGTATATGTTTTTTTCTTTATATGTTCGACCAATTTGGATGGTTTAAACGGTATTAAATAGGGGATTGCTTCAGGGTGGTCTCTTTAACATCGTGGTGAGGATCTTATGAAGGGTTCTGGACATATAGAGTGGAACACCTCAGAGGTTCGTTGACATCTCAGGGTATAATGATGTGAACTGGAGACGAAATATACGTATGTAACTCCTCAACGGATTGGAATAATTGAACCGTTTTAAAAGGTATATTTTGTTGTTGGTAAATATTTACACAGCAAAATCAGTACATCATTGACCATTCTATGGTCTGATGATGTTCCTTGGAGACAAAATGTGTAACTCTTGAATAGGAGAATCGGAACCGTTTTTAAGAATTTTTTTGCCAATAAGTTTATTTTTGCAAAACTAGTACCTACATCATAGAATATCTTAGGGTCTGATGATGTGATTTGTAGGGAAAATGTGTAACTCCAACGGCTTGGAATAACTAAACCTTGTTTTAAGATATTAACCTCCATCTTATAAAATTTCAGTAGATAGTGTTTTTAATAATATGTACCTTAAATACATTATTAAGAAGAAAGCTCAGTTTTTAATAATTATTATTATTGATCCCAAATGTTTTATACCAACTTAATAAATATTTATTTTGTTTTTTTTTAATTTAATAGTATGGAGAATGTGTTCCTTTTTCAGTAGTCGGTAATAGAAACATGAAAAACGGTAATAGAAACAACATCATCCCATCGGGCGGTAATAGAAGCAGCCGCAATTTCAGATAAAATTATTATTTATTAAATATTGTGGGATTTAATACTACATTTAAGTACTGAATGTCATAGAATATTTAATTATGATAAAGAATAAATTAAAACGTCTGTCCTAGCATAACGGCGTATATCTAATTTTCTGAAGTTCATCCAAAGTCAGCTTAAACTGGCGGTAATAGGAGCGTTTACGTTACCTCTTCTTGTTCATATATTATGATCATTGCCCAAAAGACATCATGCGAAAATTTTATTGCACACTGCTGAGTCGGTAGAACCCAAGACTCTTCAATGGGCGATTTGGCATAGTAACCATTTCGCCACGCGGGTTGCCAATAATCAGGGCTGCTCGGCTGGTGAAATTTTGGACCACTATGCATATGCCGTAATAATCTTGTTAATACGGAGCCACGGACTATTGAAGAAGAGAACTAAAGCCATTGCCTTATAGAGACGAGTATAATGTTAATTTAAATAAATAAAAAAACCCGACAGTTTTATTAACTCCCGACGAAAAATAAAGGGTGTTATAAGTTTGACGTTTCTGTGTATCTGTGTGTCTGTGTATTTGTGTATCTGTATGTCTGTTGCATCGTAGCTCCCAAACGAATGAACCGATTTTGATCTAGTTTTTTTAATGAAAGGTGTCTTAATCGAGTGTTCTTAGCTATGTTTAGGTGTCTTCAAAAGCGGTTCATCCGTTTGGGAGTTACTATGCCACTGACAGACATGACAGATACACAGACACACACATACACAGACATATCAAACTTATAAAACCCCCTCGTTTTTCGTCGGGGGTTAAAAAAAATAAGGACTCACGGTCGTATCCGGACGCAATGTGCAGCAGTCAAGACAAATCTCCCGCTGATGAGGGATCCACCACAATCTGTTTTTATCTGCAAGTTGATCCAGTACTGCAATAATACCAGCCACGGGTAATCGTCTATTTCTGCTATTACACCACCTGTAAATTAACATTTTTGTGGGCACACCGTAATTGCACGCTCTACTTTGAGATTTTGATACATAACGTATGATGACGTTTATTGTAGTTTGACAATAATAAGTAATTTAACATCCTATTATTCCCAGTAATATTATAAATTTTAAAGTTTGTATGGATGTTTGTGACATTTTGCAAAAACTACTAGATGGATTTTCACCAAAAGCACTTACGTAGACCATTGTCTGGAATAGGATATAGGGTACTTATTTTTAAAAGATAATGAAAAGGGAAACGTGGGCAAAGCCGTGCGCAGAGCACTAGTAAAACATTACTCCTTTACAAACTCACTTTAGGCAGTGAAGTAAATCAGAGATATGCTCCGTCTGATCCAATATATGTACGTAAAATAACGTGATTATACCTCAGAGCTTGTTGTGTAGCATTAAGTAAAATGCACATAATGTCATCAGCCTGTGGCAGCCAATTAGCTTAATTAGCCGTTCAATCAGCAGCCTAGCCTCCTTACTAAACAGCGCTGTTCAACTAGCGACCTGAATGATATTAAGCCGTAGTGTTACAACATTTAATAAACTGGCTGGCTAATGCATAAGCCATTCGTAAGATAGGGTAACCATGTGACAAAAATAAAATCGAACTCAAATCGAAAGATAGGATAGGTTATGGTTGTCTGATTTTTTATTTACGAGAATAATAGGAACCCCGCAAAGTGGGGTTCCATCGACATCTATGGCAAAGCCCCCGGCCATGAAAAAACAACTGATCTCAAATTAAAAGAAGAATAGGTTAGGATATGGTTGTCTGATTTTAATTTGTATTGTACATGGGGGACAACAAAAACTCTAAGACGGGCACGTAAACGGTTGTATGTGAATACTTGAGTGAAAACTATATTATCAAATTCCGATATTTCACACCCAAATTTTTTGTAGGTTTTTTTTGTTGTTTGACAGTTTTGATAGTTTTGGCGCTAGGTGGCAGAAAGTGGAACTTCTAAGCAAGTAATTAAAAATTATCGATCCGAGTCATTTGCCTAGCTGTTTGATCAAATGGCTGAATATCATTCAGGTCGCTAGTTGAAGGGCGCTTTTTAGTAAAGAGGCTAGAATGTTGACTAAACGGCTAATTATTATGCTAGTTGGATGCGACAAGTACCTACGCGTGATTATTTTGAACTATCGTTTTGTTAAATTATAAATAAGTGTAGTATGAGAACGAGTTTAGTTAAGGCGTAGATTCGGGTGTCATTGTGAAGAACAAGAGAAGCACTACCTTTGTTCTGCTTCACTTGTTTCTCTTACATTACAGGCTTCTCGTGATGTCTAACAGAGTGCTGGAAGCAATTTTAACTAATTGTGGATCATTATATTAAGGTTTATTATGCAAGTATTAGACTTACCAATAATTCTTTGCTGTATGTTGCTGTGGATTCCACAGCATGCGCTGTTTGGATCCGGTGGTAAAGTTCCCAGCTGACAAGTCTCCACTTTTGTAGAGCCCTGGTCTTTGACTCCTGTATTGCTTGAGCCAGATGGTTTTAGCGCCTTGGAGGTCTCTGACACGCAGCATATGCTATTCTCTGATTCTCGGCAGCTTAAAGTCAAGTTTCTACGTTATAGTTGAAAAGAAAATCTTTAGTGAACACATTACAACATTACACCTTTTTTGTCTTTTCTTTCTTGGCTGGCACCGTATCGTTGACGCTAAATATGCTACTGATGTCAGTGGGTGATGTGATGATGACTAATTATCATCAGGTAGCTCGTCCGATTGTTTGGTTTGCCCACTGTTTACAAAAAACTTCACTATTGGAGTACCTACTTTATTATTGTTAGTACCGTAATTTTATTTTATTGATAGAACTAAATAAGACATCAGTTAGTATTCGTTAACATCCTTGAGTTCAAGCCAAACTCGAGTGTTTCTGTTGCATCTCTGGAACACGGAACCAGGTTATATCGTCAGATTCGTGGTTGTTAAGACCACGGTTATTAATTTGAAACCTACAGTTGCATAATGTTTGCCTCACCAGCATTCTCTAGCTAACTTCTAGGATCAACTGTAGGAAGTTATTTTACGTATATTGGATCAGACGGAGCATATCTTTGATTTACTTCACTGCCTATAATGAGTTTGTAAATGAAATGAAATGAAATGAAATTAGTTTTATTCGAAGTAGGTTAGTTACAAACACTTTTCGAAAGTCACTCAACGCCATCGCTTCAACAAATCCCTACCGTGAGTGGTCCCGGTAGAAGAAGCGGCAAGAAACTCCCGTGATTATTTTTTTTCCTACTCACAGTTACAGACAGCACTTAATACTACTTATTACATTATTTAATTTAAAAAAAACTCATGTCCAAGCAGTCTTGTCATTTAAATACTCAGGAAAGTAAAGGAGTAATGTATTACTAGTGCTCTGCCCACGTTTCCCTTTTCATTCCCTTTTGAAAATAAGTACCCTATATCGTATTTCAGACAATGTTCTGCTTATGTGCTTTTGGTGAAAATCCGTCTAGTAGTTTTTGCAAAATGTAATTTAAACACCCATACAAACTTTCACATTTATTATATTACTAGGTTTAGTAGGATGTTAAATAACTACTGCATTAAGCTTTGATAGTATGATGATATAAAAGGACAGTATTATTCGAACACGCATTGGTTATATTTAAATTTTCAACTATATTAAAACTTATAGAAGTCAGTAATGCCTCCATAGGCACTATATAGCCCCATGGCTATAAATATAAGTGAGGACTTCATCACAGCATATGTTAGCCCGTTTGTATGTTTTTTGCCCACTGAGTCAAAACGAGTGATTTCATCGTGGCTAACTAGCTGCAGGAAAGAAGGATTTTTCCTGCTTCTAGTTAGCTTGATTCATTATGATTATTTAAACGTATGTTAAAAACATTATATTATACTAACATATGATTGTACAGATGTTTTATAGTGGTTATTGTAGGTTTTGTCGTCAGCATATTCATCAAGTTAGGACATGAATCAAGCTCCACACAAGTGCCCCGGACATCATCGGGGGTTAAACATTCATTTGATGCGCAACACACCTGAAAATATTTTACAATAAGTGAAACTGTATTTATCATTAGGATATGACATCAACCCATTACTGGCCCACTACTAAGCACGGCTCTCTCCTCTTGAGGCCTAGAGGATAATCCACCACGCTGCCCCAGTGTGGATTGGTGGACAATGTAAGTAAGCATTTATAACTATAACAAAAATTAGTATCAAATGCGTGCCACGCGCAATGTTATGGTTCCGATCCGAAGTAGGTAGTAAGTTTGTCGACTGTGCTAACATAGCCGTGGTAGTTTTCCTTGTTTTATTATATTATAACCTATTTTTGAGATTTTTTTTTCACTTGTCAAACTCCAACTGTTTTTTATATATCCTTCGCAAAAATTTTGAGAGAAAACAAATTTTACGTGCAGAGCGTAAGATTAGAAAAAAAACTCCAACGGTTTAGCCGGCAGGGGGGCGACACTTGACTCTGACCAAAATTAGCACTTTAAGGCTTTAAGCTAAATATTTCGCAAACCGACCCCTTATTCCAATAATAGAAGACCCATGCAATATACAAATAAATGCAAATATTTGGTTTTAAAATGAAGTTTCGTCAATTTTTCAGTATCTTCTGCTTCTTAATCTTATTTCCAGTCATAGAAGTCATTAGGTTTATTCTAACCTATTATATAGGTAAAACACAAAAAATGTTTGTACGGGTGTCTTTTATACACTTTGACACCATCCAACCGATATACCGCAAAATAGTTTCATTTGAAAATTGTTTCGTTTGCCGGCTATTTCCATAAAAAGGGACTGGCTTTTCCCTAACATCGTTCGTGTTAAATTTTTGGAGAAAAAAACTTGAGAGGTGTCTAGGGACACCCGGATGGAACGAAGTTCCTTGCAGTAAGTACTAGGACCAAAACAGGTGCCAAAACAAATTTAATTAAGTAGCAATAGCTACTAGGTGAACAAAGCCGATGAGAAATTTAATACCCCAGGTTTGTTTTGGCACACTCGCTTGCATGTTTTTGAGTTCGCTCGCTTGTTGTTTTTCCTAGTAGCAATTGCTACTAGGTGAACAAAGCCGATGAGAAATTTAATACCCCAGATTTGTTTTGGCACACTCACTTGCATGTTTTTGCTATCATAGTACTCTGGCTTGCTTTCTATGTAAAAAAAACTACGACGGCAAAAAGTGTCGTTACCACTTTTCGTTACGGCTAAAAGTGTCGTTACCAAATTTTCCGCCTAGCCCCCTTTCGCAACGTGCGATAAGAAACTTCGTTCCAAAAATGTTTGTTTTTGAAAAAACAATTTTCCAATACAATAACTTCAAATGTCTATTTTAATCCCTTAGAAGATGAATTTTAATTTATTGCATAGCTTTTTTAAATACTTTCTTATAGCTTACTTAGGTCATAAAAGGATTGCACTGCCAAGAAATAGCTTTGACATCCATAGTTTCGCCCACAAACCTGTATACCCAGAGTATATATGTCTGTGGTTTCGCCTCAGTGTTGATTAATGGCTACTTCTTTATAATATTAGTAGTGACGTAACGTACTTGAACATTTTGGGTACTTTTATCCAGACCGCAAAAGGAAACATCCTGGATCACCGGTTTATTGGGAGTAGCACTCGATGCAAGATTCGATATAAGACTACAATCGAAGATGGACACACACTGGCCCTTCTTTCCGCTTGCCATTGAACATGGTGTTTCTAGAATGAAAATTAGTCATGGCATAATTATTATTTTCTTTTTATTCTCTCTTTCTGGCCGGTAACGCATCAGTGATGCTTTTGGTGTTGCTGATGTCCATGGGCGACGATAGCCACTAACCATCGTCAGCTCGTTTGCGGGCTATTTCCATAAAAAAGTTGGTTTCCACTCATTAACGGGCCACTACTGCAAGGGCATGGCACGGGTTTCTCCTCTTGAGGTGGCCTAGAGCACACTCCACCACGCTGCATACTCCTCCACACTTTGGATTGATGGAGGGGTTAGTGGCCAACCCAAGTTTTGGAAGTTGTCATGCAGCCAGAAGGCCGACATGACTGTTATCTTACATTAACGACCTTCGAAGCAGAGAAATGCTCAAAATAATTTTGTCACCAGCAGCCATCCAACTACTGACCCTGCCCGCTGTTGCTTACTCGGCCGATCATTTAAGATTGACAGAAGCCTTGAGTTTAATTAAATCTTACTTAAGGTCACAAATATTATAAGCTCTTACGTCCAGCCACGAAGCACAAGTAAGTCACGAAGGTCCATATCCCAATCCATCCATCCAAATGTAGATGCGCCATTTTGTAATCCAACTACACAACCGACCAACTCTGATGCGACTATCCTAAATTCGTAATTTTGTAATATCGATGGATCTTATATACTCGTATAGATTAGATTTTACAGGGTGTCCCGTAAGTAGTGGCTCAACGTTGAAAGTGGGCCTACCGTATGTCAAAAAAAGGTCGTAGTAAAAGTGTCACCGTTTTCGAGATTTTGAACTTTTTTTAAATTTCGAAAATTCGGCACCTTTACTACCCTACATTAAAAAAGAGTCTTGAGTCCACAAATGAGCTTATTTTGATTTTTTTTCTCCGAGATGTCAGATAGTTTCTTTATAATTATCAGTATGTAATTTCGTGGAAATTATTAGGAAAAGCTGAGAAAATAGCATCTACTTTGGATATTTATGTTTTTGATTTTCTTCGACACAACTTTGATGCGAGGTGGTTGAAAAAAAAAAATGTGCTGGGTAAGTATGGCCCGGACTTTTAAAAACTTTAAGCGCAGATGATGCGTTGCAGCTGAGAGCTTTAAAAAAATTAAAATAATTCTGCTCATTTATGGACACAGCAGGAAAAAGTAGGGTAAAAGTTCCGAATTTTTGAAGTTTTTAGAAAAGGTCAAAATCTTAAAAACGGTAACACTTTTACTTAGGTAATTTTTTGAAATTATGATAGGCCCACTTTCAAGCTATGTGCCCTTTACGGTTGAGCCACTACTTACGGGACACCCTGTATATTAGGCAACAGGGTAAATACGATATATTAATTAGAGTGTTATTAATAAAATTGACACAGTATGTCATACAATTAATATATACCTACTTAAATATTATACATCATTTGTGAATGTGTGGATATAAAATATCATATCCCTTAATTATCTTAATGGCATAATTAATTGAATTCCAACCAAACAGCTATAATTAAATCAATGTACTATTACAGTTATGAAATCATGATAGGTGCAAGGTAAATTTATTTTTGTTATGTAGACTATATATATATATACTAGCTGCCCGGACAGACTTCGTTCTGTCAAAAGTTTTTTTATAATTAAAACCTTCCGTGTGCCTTATGGGAGATGTAAGCTATCCTATCTTTCAAGTTGGATCAAACTGCACACGGTGTGCAAATTTGATATAATCGGTTCAGTACTCAGTAGTTTAGGAGTCCATCGCGGACAAACAACGTGACACGTAATTTATATATATTAAGATATATAATAGCTAAATAGGTATGTTTAAGAAATAAGCGCATTAAAAAAACAAAAAATAACATTCTTCAGCTTTATTATAAATTACATTAAAGAAGTCTGAACAGGTATTAAGTACAATAATGGTATAAAACATCGAAAACTGTTGGAGTATTAGGATTATGTTTAAATACAGCATTACAATGAGTCATTAGTTCTCTAAATTTTTCATTAGCCAGCCATTATACTTCTGCGGCTGAAAGGGTTTGATTTTTTTATTACAAAAGTCCAGTTACAGCTTTAACATTAAAATAATCGTAACAATCATTTTATTTGATAGGAAGTCAGTCCACTTGGGTTACTTCAATACTATTACCAGAGGGTAGAGGCAATGAAGACAGTACCACCGTGAAAAATGGTACTTTGAAGATCCCAATAGAAACAGTTAAAAATAATACAATAGACCCCGATTATTCAAATCCATGTTGGGGAAGAATAAATGATAACAAGACGCATGATATGGCACTAATTACGCGATGTAGTTCCATACAAAGGCAAGTATTATGATAGTAAAATTATAATTATTGTTTCTGCTTTAGTGTTTACTGTATTATTAAAAAAAAATTCAAGATATTACACATTAAAGACTGATTATACTAACAGAAATGTAAAATGATAGCTGCGTTCCTGGAACGTGTCTCCAGACGGACAGATGGACGAACGGACATGACGAAACTATAATGTTTCTGATTTTACTTCAGAACCCTAAAATGAGTTATCAATGTACACGTAATCATATAATAACAAATGAAGTTATAAAGCTATGATAATAAATTCGGCCTGGAAACATTTTTAATCTTAGTGTTTATATTGTAGTGGATGGAGATGTTGTTTCGATGCGTTTATGTAGCTATTCTCCTCATTGGCGTGGTCTCCACTCAAAATAGATATAACAAAAGATGTGAGTGATTTTAATATTAAGTTCTTCTTACTTGGATTTATTATGAATGTCACTACCGGCTTTAATTTCCACCCTGTATATCAAAAACAGAATGCATCCTAGGACTGAACCGTGGCGTGACTGATTTTTTATTGGTTTATTCCTGTTTTGTAGTCGTAGTATTCGATTTATGTGTAGTGGAAACGGTTCGTCAAATAGGAGGACAACCAATCATGTGCTATTCCTCGTACTTCTATTCCATAAAGCTTTTTTTTAATAGGATATTGTAATTGACGCTGTCATAAGCTTGATAAGTGATTACCATTCTTCAAGCAATCAAATCTTGTTTTTTAACCGACTTCAAAAAAAGGAGGAGGTTCTCAATTCGACTGTATTTTTTTATGTTCGTTACCTCAGAACTTGTTACTGGGCAAACCGATTTTGATGATTCTTTTTTTAATCGAAAGCTGGTGGCTGTCATGTAGTCCCATATAAATTTTATTGAGATTTGACAATAGCATCCATGATAAAACCATATAAGTCTTAAATTCGTATTAAGTATGTGCGCGACAAATGGGCGAATAACTCAACATCACGCCAACTGATTTCGATGATTTCGAAATCGAAAGCAGGTGCTTGTCATGTAATCCAACATAAATTTGAACGAGATCTGACAAGAAGTTTTTGAGTAACTTTGAAGTCGGTTATTTTTTGTTAGTAAAATTTTGATTATTCTCAAGCAACCCTGTAAAATTTAAATAGGCCCTGAATGTTAATCTTTCTATAGTTTAGTTGTTCAGTATTATTTTTAACAACATTCTGAATAACTGGGCTTATTTTTTTCTTTTTAGTTTTTTACGAAGTCGGGTTTGTTTTTTTAATTAGTTTTATCGTGATTATTTCTATCAGTTGTATTAAGAGCTCGTTTATGACCCGAAGAACTTCCTTGGCACATGCTAATTTGACTTTATTATGAATACAAACTGCTCTCTTGGAATCGATTTCTAAATGTTACAAAAAATCACCGGTTGTTTCACAATTTTTAATGGTCAAAACGTGTGCGGCTCGAGTGACTTTGTGATTTATCTCTAAGATTTTACCAATTTTTACGTTATTAGTTTTACTTAAAAAAAATGAGTGTGTATTGGTGTAATATCATATTTTTATTATTTTCAGGTGGTATCCAAGCTTTAGAAAACGAATATCCTTGGTTAGTAATTATCGAACACGAATATACGTATGAACCAAAAACAAGAATACACTGTACCGGTGCCCTCATCAGCAACACACATGTTGTCTGTAGCGCAGTGTGTTTTGACCAGGGTGTATTCTCTGGAATAGCGTAAGTTTATTTTAATTGAATTTGAATAATTGGAATATAAAGCAACAACAACAAATATAATTATGGATTTTAATGTCCAAAATGAAGATTATTTATTTATTATTTATTCCCTTGGTCCGTGGGGTCCTAGCGCTTTAAGGCTTTTTAAGGAAATAACAAAAAGGTTAGTCGATATCACTGGAGACCGAAGAGCTGGCAGCTACCTCGGACAAAGAATTAGTCTTGCCATTCAAAGGGGGAACGCTGCCAGTATCTTCGGAACCTTGCCTAAAGGGACTCCTTTTAATAATAATATATTTTAATTATTGTATTATATTTTTAAGGTTTTTAGTTTTAGGTAATTAAGTATAGTATTAGTTATTTTGTAAGTTATTTACTAAATTTGTTTATTTTATTTATTCATTTCGTTATGTACCATACAAAACATTATTATTACTATAGCACATAAATATACGAGTAGAATAGCAAACTAAGTAAGGCCATGGCGTCCATAATAGTAAGTACCTACTCAATAAGCCTTGTTTCCAAAAATGAAAATGAAAAAAATAAATTAAATATTATTCAACAATGAAAGTGAATGGTTTTATGTCTCCAATTCCGTTAACCCTATGTCTGAATTATAAGTTTTTTCTCTTTTTCTTTTTTCCTTTTCTTGACAACACTTTACAACTCAAATGGCAACAATTTCAGTATAGACATCGATAATTTACATTATACTTATTTATAATCATGTTATTTGATAGGAAGTCGGTCCGCCTTGGTGACTTCAATATTATCACCAGAGGAGTGAGTACCAATGGAGAGAGTACTGCAGTGAAAACTGATACTTTGAGGGTCCCAATAGAAACTGTTACAATAGACCCCGATTATTCGAGTCTAATTTGGGGAAGAATACCTAACAAAATGCATGACCTTGCAATAATTACATTGCGCTCTGTAGTTCCATACAACGGTAAGTATTATAAAATTAATTAATGATGTTTCTACGTCGTTGATCCCACCCATCTATAATAAGGGAGTGTCCAAGAAAATACTAATTAATGGGATTTTACTAAGTTGGTGCGCTTCCCATCTTCGACTTCATTACTACTTCCTCTCAGGTGGAATTACAGCCTAGCACTAACTAATTCATTACCGTCACGTTGAAAAGATTATGTATCCACTATTTTGGGCCCATACTGGTTTTGTACTGAGTTAAGTTTTAATAAGCTATTTATACTTAATTAATATTTTCATTGTTATTAAACATATTATTAATTCTTTTATTAATTAAAAAAATCATTTTTCTTGTGTGTTCAAGAAAAATGATTTTCATAGATTGTCATAGTCCACAAAAAGCAGTAGGTACAGTATTCATTTGTTATAATATTTGTATATTCATGCCAAAAAAAACGACATGTGAATATTTCAGATTACATCAGACCAATCTGTATTCCCACTGTTGATGTCACCCGGCCAGATACAGACTCCAAACTATACTTTGCCGGAATTTCTGACAAGGATCGAGATAAATATGAAAAACAACAAGGAGCCATGACTTATATGGACACAGGAGTGAGTCACGCATAGAGGGATGGGATAGCTTCAAGCTTGAAAGGAACAATTTCTCTGTATGCCAAAGCATCGACAATCCACCTGATTCATTTGACTGTCTGATTGACTCATACACATCAGTAACACTAAAGGCATCATCGGTGCGTCGCCTTGCCGTTGCCTTTGTACGAGTTAATCAACATCAAGTGTGATCAGGAGTGGGATTTTTTAATGGAAATACCCGGCAAAGGAGCCCACGATCCACCTGATGGTAAGTGGCTTTTGTCGCCATTGGACATCAGCAACACCAAAAGCATCACTGATGAGCCGCTGGCCAAGAAAGAGAGAATAAAAAGAAAGAAAGAACTGGCTCTTAGGCTTCCAGCCGGAACACGGCGAGTCGTTTGGCAGCTGATTCATGCTCAAAGGTGGTAGCTATCCAGGCGAACCCCATGGAGAAATAATAATAGTAATAATGGTATTAATCAAAAATTAAAATCAATGTTACCATGATTACGTAACGCCCGTACAGAATTTGTATGGTGATTCTAAACTATGTACTAACTTAGTAAACAACGTTTAAGGAGCGATTAAAGTAACCGTTATTGACTCTGAGTTGGGGCGTAAGTGTAATAATTTGCATCGAACATTAATCACTTACCTATTATACTTTCAGGAATGCAAAAACTCGATCGAACGTTACGGTTTTTCGGTAGTTGATGATAACTTCTGCGCGACTTTGACTGAAGACACAGACCCATGTCTCTTTAATTCATTCGTAAATGGTGGTCTCCTAATGAACAAGATACAGGGCCGCTTTGAATTGGTTGGATTGGAAATGTTTGAAGCAAGTTGCATTATAGAATCCGTGGGGCGGATTAGAGGATTTACTCATTTGTTTCTGTATCGTAACTGGATACGAAGCAAAACGATCGAGTGGACATGTAAGTGAAAAAAAAAATGGTTGTCTGTAAAGTCGGATTACAGACGGTAGTTTAACGTGACACCGCCCCACCCCGCTCCGCTCCGCCATGGCTCCGCCCCACCCCGCTCCGCTCCGCCCCGCTCCACTCCGCCCCGCCTTGCTCCGCTCCGCCCCGCCCCACTCCACTCAACTACGATCGCCTACGGCTCGCCTACGGCATCGGCTACGATACACCGATCGTAGCCGATCGTGCTTCTATATCGCTTGCTCCGCGCTCTCGCTCGCGCGGAACGGGACAATGTGTCATGGTTTTTCGTGCGTGCGCCCGGCATTCATCGTTTTAATAGACGTTATCACGTCAAAAAATTCAGAAAATCTCCAAAATACCAAAGAAATTATGAAAAGTAAGGCCCTAGTAAGATGGGTTACTTTTGGTGATGAACAGAAATGTGTAGATTTGATTTCGTTGAATTCAATAGGATTGAAATCATTCCATTTAACTGCTTGAAGTATAAGCATGTTCTTTAATAGCCTGAAAGTTTAAGAAATGTTTATTTAGGTTTTTGAAACCCATGTTTTTAGGTGGCAAACTAGCTTCAGAAGATCGGTTCGCTTGGTTAGCTGCCATAGAATTTAAATATAGGGATAATCCAATAGAAAGAATATGTTCGGGGGCCCTCGTCAGTAGAAGGCACGTTGTATGTACCGCAGAATGTTTTCATACAACTTCAATTCCAGGAATGGTGTAAGTTTATAATTACGAGTATGTATTCAAATTCAAATTCAAAATCATTTATTCATGTGGGTATCATTGATACACTTATGCATGTCATTTTTTTTAATGAAGCAGATTTTCGCAAAGGTGCCTTCTGTTGAGCAGGCACCAAAAAAATATATACTTTCCTCTTTATACACAATCGCACACACTGATTGCCTGTAATTGTAAGGCATGAAAATATAACACTATTTAGACACTATTGCTTATTATACTTTTTTAACACAATTTGCGAACTTACTAATATTAAACAAACATCACTGAGACCCACAAATCAGAGTTGTTCAGGATAATAATCTGTTCGGGATTTCTCGCTGCGCAGGCAGCTCTACTAATGCCTGGGCTAGCATATTGTCTAAAAAAGTGGCTGTGACATACGGACGGACGGACAGACAGACAGACAGACAGACAGACAGACATGACGATTCTATAAGGGTTCCGTTTTTTGCCATTTGGCTACAGAACCCTAATAAACATTAACTGTCTAATTATTAGCTAAAACTGAGAATCTAATAACCTAAACATGGTTTTTCAGGAGAACAGTTCGTCTTGGACTCCATAATAGTATCGACGGAAGAAATTGTACTAGCCAAAACCGTGATAAAAATTGTACAGATGACATTTCGGTCAGAATTCCTATAAAAACGGTGATAACTCATCCTGAATATACCAGAACATTCCAAGTTTCTGGAATACATGACATTGCACTGGTGATACTTAGTGAAATGGTAACATACACAGGTAAGGCTGTAGTTAAAATAACAGAAGATTCGAAACAAGTAGTACCTAAAAAATTTCTTTCCAGTTAATGAATTATATTTTTTGTAAATAAAGGAAAATTATAATTATCAGTTTGTTATGTTACCTACTAATGAAATAATTGGATGAATTTATTAAGCTGCGTTTTAAGTTAGCACTTTATTATTTTTGTAAGAATAGCAATTACTCAGATGAAGGAATGGCTGGCTGGCTTCAACCCATTAATGGCCCACTACTGGGCACGGGTCTCTCCTCTTGAGGAGGCCTAGAGCATACTCCACCATGCTGCTCCAGTGCGGATTGGTGGAGGGGTTAGTGGCCAACCCAAGTGTCGGAAGTTTTTCAAACCGCCCGAGGGCCTCCGACATGGCTTAACGACTGTTATCTTATGATAACAACCGGGACCGACGGCTTTACGTGCCCTCCGAAGCACGGAAACGCTCAAGATTTTTTTTTTGCCACTAGCGGTCACCCATTCAACTACCGACCGCGCCCGCTGTTGCTTAACTTTGTCGATCACATAGGATCGACACAAGCCGCCGGGCTATGAGCGCTTCCAGATGAAGGAATAAAATCTTTCATTCTTTCATCTGAGAGTAATTATTACCCATTCTAAATGAGAGCTATGTGGAAAAATCGTTGTCATTTTTAACTTAAAGCTGTTTAAAAGCATTTCGTGGGCATTAGTAATTCATGCGTACCTAAGTATGGTAGCGATGCGTGAATTAGAGCTTATGAAGATCTTGTAAAGCAGCAGGCCTTGGTACTCAGGTGATCCTTTGATTTTGTCTTCTATATTCATCAGTTGTTCTATATTCATCATTGTTTCAGATATCATCAGACCAATATGCCTTCCTAGTTTTGACGTTACGCAGTTATCTGCAAATGATCGTGAACTTTACGTCAATGAATTTTATTACAAGGGTCCATTGTCTGAAATAAAACGTCGCTCAGCTATGACTTACGTCGATAAGGAGGTAAGATTTATTATTACCATTGCATAATAATAATAATAAAATCAATGCGAAACTTTTGGCACTTGATATCAAAGGCATCAATTGATGCGTCGCCAGCCAAGAAAGAGAGTAGAAAGAGAAAGAAAAAACTGGTACTCAAACCCTCAAATGGAACTCGACGAATAGTTTGGAGGCTGATTCAAGCAAGATTCAAGGAGAAATTTACGGAGAAATAAAAATAGTAATAATAGTATTAATGAAATAAATTATAATTAATCAACTAAGTGACTTGCCTTAACCTTCAGGGGTGTCGAGAAGTTTTAAACAATTACGATATGGTATTGCCAGATGATTTAATGTGCGCGAAACAAACTGAGAATATAGAGCCTAATTGGTGCCTTTATCCTGGAGATCTGTTAATAAACAAGATAGGAGATAGCTACGAACTCGTCGGATTAGTACAACTTAGTTACTGCGGGGATACTAAAGTATTCGCTAATATATACCGCTCAATGGATTGGCTCCGAAGCGTAATACCTGAATGGACACGTGAGTACAATAACATTTTAAATGGTAAACATTGATGGGATGAAGTTGAAAATTAATTTTAGAAAAGTTTCTTAACGACATTTGAACAATTCATGTTTTTCTTGAATACATGAATTAATAATATTCTTAATGAAAATAACAATTGAAAGTCAACATAATAATAGATTCCATTAGGTATATTCATAAGACATACGGTTTCCATGTTCTTATCTTGAAAGATTCTGCACTGACATTTTATTATAGTACTCCAAGTGGACTCTCAAAAGGATATAATATTAGACACATAATTAGACACAATAAAGAAGCACATGCTAACAATACATATACGAAAACTTATAACAAATAAAACTTTCAGATGGCTGCGGAAGACGCAAAGTTGAACACGTAGAGTTAATGTTGAGCGGAGAATCTAGTAAGCCTGGTGATTGGCCATGGCATGTTGCGATATATAGGTTCAAAAAAAACAGCTATAATTATATTTGCGGAGGGACATTAATATCAAAAAAATTGGTGTTAACTGGTAAGGATCATATCTATAATTAGTTCGTTAGTTCGTCAGTCGAGTAGTTAAAGTACGCGAACCGCGTGGCCATAACCGCTACCCGCAACTATAAGTGCTTGTTCACACTGAACTAGAGGGCGCGGGCGCGGGCGCGGTCGCGAAATATCAAACATTTGACCTACTATGAAAGTGTTCACATCAAAACGCGCGCGCGGTGTATGTAGCGTTAACTATGGGCTCTCAACAACTCTTAGTTAACGAGTTGTTGGCTTTTGTTCAACATGCCATCGACACCGTGGATGAAGTAAGCATCTTTCAGAGCTGTAAATCTAACTTCAATAAAGAATAGATTAACAGTGGCAAAAATTACAATACATTTCTCTTTTCAGCTGCACACTGTGTTATAGAAAATAGAGTAACAGTCAATCCAGAACTCTTGATAATAATTTTGGGAAAACACAATCTGAATGTCAGAGACTTACAATCCCAAGAGAGATATGTAAGTATTGTCTTTATTAATTTGATTCTCGTAGCATTACAAATCTCGTTTTCTCTTATGCTTTCTTGATAACTAATACCTGATGACTAATACCTACACTGAGCTAATACACAGGTGGAGTCAGTAATTGTCCACGAGGCGTTCGCACCGATCAACCACTTAAACAACGATATAGCGTTATTGAAGTTGGGCATCGATGCTAACTACAATGATTATGTCCAACCAGCTTGCATATGGTCAAACGACTTGTTTTACAGTCATCCCAGTAATGGAAATCTTGGAACGGTAATTGACATAAATCTTTTGTTCTTCCGTTTCTTTACAAAAAAATAACAAGCTTGTATTTTAATAAATTCTAAGAGGGTATATCTAATTTTTTCGAGCGAAAAACCTCACATAATTATGGTTGAACTGCAGTTTATTTTTATTTTATTTTATTTATATTTATTACAAAATCCACAGCTCTTTAAAGAAATAATATACATGTATTTTACGAATTATCTAACAGCCAATAATGGATTTACATTTTTTAGCCTGGTTCAATAATTTATTATTTAAAATAAACAACAGTATCGTGGCAACATCTCAGCACGTCACTGATTAAGCATAATTATCGTTTTGGAAATGTGCTTAGGCTTCAACCCATTAGTGGCATGCTACACTACAGAGCACGGGCCTCTCACGTTTTAAATGTGGGCAACTGCTCAAATTCAACGTTTTTATTACACAGGCAGTCGGCTGGGGCTTTGACGAATCGAATAGGATATCATCGCGGCTCAGGCATGCAACTCTGCCATTGGTTCCAGATTTAACATGCATCCAGAAAAACCCGATATTCTATACCCAAGTCCTTGATAATAAAAAGAAATTTTGTGCCGGATGGGCTAATGGTAAGTTTAAATTTCGTGACTCTATGTTCAAAATTTATATTTTAAAAGGTTTAGAAAGGTTTAGGTTTTAAAAGGTTTGACGACCCGTGTGGCGCAATGGTTACCATGCCGGATCGCCGCACCGAGGGTCCTGGGTTCGATTCCCAGCGAGGCGGAGGTTTGGATGATGAGTTTGAATTTCTGTTCTCGGTCTGGGTGTGAATGTCCTTGTCTATATTGTGTATTGTCCATGGCACCCACGACACAGGGAATCCTAGTGTGGGGCTATGAGTGTGAAGCGTTATTTATTTATTTATTTATTTAGTTACTTTACATTGAGTATTTGGGTAATTATTACTCCTGCATATGTCATTATAACATAATTATGCCGCATTGTTGCCGCATTGTTGCCGCATTGTTGCCGCAGAGTTTATAAAAATTTGACACGTCTTCGCATTTGTACGACAAACTTAATAAAATAAACGTAAATATTATAAAATTTAGTAAAATTCTTTCGTAGGCACGTCACCTTGCAATGGAGACAGTGGAGGCGGTTTCTTCACCTTCATCCCTGATTCGGTTGGAGACTCTACTACTCGAGGGTCTTGGTACATCCGAGGGATTGTATCCCTGACGCCATCCATACGAAACTTAGCTCGATGTGACCCTACTCAGTACGTGGTCTTCACTGATATCAACAACTACACTGATTGGATCCAGACACATTTTCTCAACTAATTTGTACGGAGTCATACGAAAATAGGAATTTACAGTGCGTTGGATGTGAGTGCTGCCTTATCTGATTTTTATTAAAATTTGACATAATATTATTGTCTTCATGTTTATCCGACAAAGCGACGACTATTGAAACCAAGAGACGACACTGTAAGTGGTGTAAGGATTGTAATCTAAATAATTTTGTCTGTTTTACTAAAGAAGGAGTCTGCCCAATATAGCGTACTATACCATGACCGTGCTATGAACTACATAATTATACCCACAACGAATCGATGGCGTTTTAAGACCGTATCAATACATTTTTGTAGACAATTTGTCGGAGTGGGAACGGTGACAGATCGGTCTAATGGGAAAAGTGGCATACTTTTTTTGTTTGACACTTTCCTACCACGGTCATGGTGGGGTACAGGGGGCAGAAAGCGAAAGAAATAATATATACGTTGGATATTGTAATATACGAGATGTGTTAACAATGTTTTATTTTTATTAACCGGTAACCAACACTGTTCCGACCGGATCACAATTGCTTAAGACAATATTTTATATGGCAGAAATATGTGAGGCTTCGGGCATACCGTATCTGTAAATGTCCATTTTTTCGTTCAAGAAAAGAAAGAAAGCAGAAAAAAATGTGTGTCAGCTCCGACGCACGACTGGAGTGTTTCACATCATCTGAATAGGATATACCAAGATTATTATTATCATTAGATGGCATTGTTACTGATCAGCCATCTAACGCCAGCAAGATTTATATGTACCTAATACAAATTACAAACATATCGCATAACGCATAAAGTAACGGAAAAAGTTTGATATTACTCCCTTATAAATCTCATAGCAAGCAAAGCAAGCAACAACCCATAAGTGTAATAAAAGTGTAAGCAATAACCCATAAGTAATGTGTGCAATATTTTTTCTTATGTTAAGTGGCTGTCATCACCCATGGACCATCTGCGGTCATTCGATGAACTGTCTTTGGATAAATTGTCATTCGATGAATTATTTTCGATGAAATGTTGATTCGACTAATTGTTATTCAATTAATTGTGTTTTCGATGAAATGTTGATTCGATTAATTGTAATTCGATGAATTGTAATACGATGAAATGTGTTCGAAGAAATGTAATTCGATGGATTGTTTTGACAAATTTTCTGCAAATCCCCATGGACATCAGCAACACCAAAGATGGTCAAGGAAGAAATCATAATCATCATCATAAATAGATAATCGATCATAGATAGATCATAAATAGTCATTTGGCGGCTGAATCGAGCAAGAGGGTGAAAGCTAACCAGGCAGGCTTCACCAACACCAGTAATATATAAAAACGGATCCCTCAAATAATAATACAGGTGTGGGTGTTGATATCCCTTAGAAATATAAATACAATTTTAACTTTAAATAATCGTTTATTAGATCGTTTTCAATACTATTGTTATAATGGATATCTATATGGAGACATGAATTCTCACTAAAATAATATGAGTAAAATTACAGTTTCTCAACAGCACATACCTAATATGCGAATGAACATAATATTTTGTAGCTACAAGACTGGGAATTAATGCTCTGATTCTTCGTCCATATGCCGTTGAATCCATTCGGTGTAATTGGCGACATCGGTATACACTGCGTACTGAGTAGGATCACATCTTGCTTTGTTTCTGGCAGCGACGGTCAATGACACTATCCCTTTGACGTACCAGCTGCTTATCGCATAGGGGGAGTCGGCCTTAGCTGTAAGAGGGATGTCGACAAAAAACCCTCCTCCACTGTCGCCGTTGCAAGTTGAAGTACCTGAAAATTTTTATACGTTAAGGCATAAATTAGGTAGACTTCAAATATCCTCAATTGCTTAACCGCTTATAACCCGGCGGCTAGTGTTTATCTGAAATGATTAACAGAGTAAAGCAACAGTGAGCGCAGTTGGTAGTTGGATGGATGACCACTAGTGTCAATAATTTCTTTAGCGTTTTCGTGCTTTGAAGGGCACGTAAAGTAGTTAGTCCCGATTGTTATCGTAAGAAAACAGTCGTCAAGCAATGCTAGAGGCCCTTGCGTGGCATGAAAACTTCCGACATCAGTCCGCACTGGAGCAGCGTGGTGTAGTTTACTCTAGGTCTCTCAGTCATGAAGTAATATGTAAAATCATCGCTATCCCTGTATTTAAAATAAATAATACTACTTACCGTTGGCCCATCCTGCGCAAAATTTTTTGTTGTTACCAAGAACATTGGAATAGAAAACTGGATTTTTCTTTATACATATCTCATCGGGAATTCTCGGCATATTAGCCCGTTTCAACTGGGATGAAAGCATCTCTGATTGGTCTAGGCCCCAGCCTATTACCTTAGGAAATAAAAGGTAATTTAAAAAGATTTTATTTAGTTTTAACGTGTATTTAGGTAGATATTCAAGTTAGATTCTGTTATTTATTTGCTTCATTACCGTCCCAACATATCTGTCATTATTCAGACGATCATTAGCTTCTTTGGACCAGATGCAAGCAGGCTGAACATAGTCATTGTATGTAGCTTTAGATTTCAATTTCAATAATGCTATGTCATTATTCAAGAAATTCCTAGGTGAAAATTCTTCGTGGACTATCACTGACTGCACCTGGGAAATGGATGACTATACTTTAGTAACGAAAATAATGGAATTAACAAATAACGATCGACAACCAATAGAAGATGTAAGGGGATCTTTTCTGTCTTGAGTCTGAGCCAACCTGCTCAACTTTATGGTGAAAGGTCTACCATAGCCTTATTATATACCTTAGCAATGGACGAGGTTATGGTGTAAGCTTCTTCTTGTTGGAGGCCACTAGTCCCTGCACAGCCTAGTTTAATTCTATTGTTCTCATGCTACCTGACCTGACAAGCTTTCACCCTCCTTCTAAAATGAACCATAATTTCAAAGCGATAATACACTCAAAACCCATTTTGGTATTTCAAATTCCGCTACCATTTCGTAAAGGACATCATTAAATAAAAGGTGTAATGCCAATAAACAATCAAAAGCACTACCTACCTCTTTTTCTTGGGATTCTAAATTTGGGCCATCCAGGTAATGTTTCCCTAAAATGACGCGTAAGACACTCGGAGCTACGGGTACTCCACTTACTGTAGCGCAATGAGCAGCTAAAATAATAATATTCTATTAATATTTTGTTTTATGAATGCTTTATATAATACTAGCTACCTGGACAGATTTCGTTCTGTCAAAAGTTTTTTATTTTGAGATGAAAGCTATGCTATCTTTCAAGTTGGATCAAACTGCACACGGTGTGCAAATTTGATTAAAATCGGTTCAGTAGCTTAGGAGACCATCGCGGACAAACAACGTGACACGTAATTTATATAAATTAAGATTTACCGATATCACTACTACTCATTTTTAGGGTAGAAAGCTGTAATTTGGCATCGATATTTATTAAGAATCTTGGAATAAAATATTGAAAAACATTTTTTTCATGGTAGGTACCTAAACTAAAATTAACTAAATTAAAATTATAAAAACGTTAAAGACCCTTACCAGTTAATACCATCTTTTTAGTTATTAGAGTCCCTCCACATATATAACTCATACCAATCTTTGACAATTTATAAATCGCAACATGCCATGGCCAGTCTCCTGGTTTAGTGGATTCTCCGTAAACTATCAACTCAATGTGTTGTACTTTGCGTCTTCCACATGCTAAAACCAAGCGAAATCATTAATAATAATCTTTGACTCTTGACTTTTTCTTTTCGATAAGATAATTCAAAACAATAAAGTGCTTATTTGTGAGTTTCAAAAAATATTCATTGTAATGGTAATCATTACCATTAAAGATATGTGGAAAATGAGTTATTTACATTCAATATTATCTTTATGAAACTTACGTGTCCACTCAGGTATTTCGCTTTGGAGCCAATCGAGATACAAGAACATGTGGGAGAAACGCTTAGCGAGACCACAGCTCGATCCAATATCGAGAAGTCCGACCAATTCATAAGTGTCCGCTCTCTTGTTAACTAGCAGTCCTCCAGTTAACAGGCACGGGTCGATAGCCTCTACATCTTTCACGCAGATCAAGTCGTCGGGTACCACCCTGTCTAAACGCAACGCTTCGCATTTCTGAAAATGTATAAAGTGTTTGTATATTAACTTTACTCGAAAGGGTCATCATGGTCATCATCGGCGCTTTAATGGACGTTAGCTTTACAACAGATATCTTGACGGAGTTTTCTTGTGAGAACCCATTTTTTATCTAAAATATCTGAAAGGATTCCAATTCTACTATCTTCATATACAACATATTAGGACATTTCAAAACATTGATACATTTCAATTAATCTCACTCTATAATCCAACAACTTCGTGGTCGTGTTGAGTATCTTGTTTGCATTTTCATTATCAAGACCAGTGACGTATAAGTCCAGGTCTGTTGCAGCTGACTGCGTAAAATCAACACCAGGAAGGCAGATAGGTCGAATAGCATCTGTAAAAGATGGGTTTTTGTACTAAATACGTGATCAACTCTATTTTAGTAGTTCTATTCGTACAATAGTTGTTGTTGATTTAAATTTCATAAGAAGGTATGTCGCATTCTTCTCGATCAACAACGCAAGAAATTCATCATCAACACCTTTAAAAATATGACAAAGTACTTATAGATGGACATTATGATTATTTTCAGCGAATGAAGTGAATTAAGACAATGACGACTCGTGTGACGCAATGGTTACCACGCCGGATCGCCGCACCGAGGGTCCTGGGTTCGATTCCCAGCGAGGCGGAAATTTGAATGATGAGTTTGAATTTCTGTTCTTTGTCTGGGTGTGAATGTCCTTATCTAGTGTATTGTCCATGGCACCCACGACACAGGGAATCCTAGTGTGGGGCTGTGAGTGTGAAGCGTTAAAAAATAATTTAACTTACGGTATTACATTACGTCATTTATAAACGTTCATATGCGTCTTTTGGAAAGATGCTTTGATCTTTACGATAGTTTTTATTGTAATGGAAAACAAATCTTACCCGTGTAGGTTACTGGATTGACTAATCTGACTAACGCAATGTCATAGGACCCTGTTTCAAATTTGTTGACCCTAACTTTGGAATACTTGGGGTGAGCTATAAACCTTTCTATTTGAGCTCTGATGGCACCGTCAATTGAACAATTGATGCCCCCTTCGTTACAAATTCCTTCTGTGCTGGTGCTGTAGAGACCAAGAAGAGCTGATTTCCTGTTAAAAGTTATAAGAAAAGTGGTTATTTATGCTATTAATTTATTAAGTTAATAAGAAAGTATATAGTTATTATTGTTATACAACTGTAATGTAACTGTTATTAAATACAGGTTGGTAAGTTTGGGACACTTTTTAATAGTGATCGTTGATACAGAAAAATCTTTAGCCCAGACGTGCACTGCGGCACGGCAAAACGTCGCTGAGGCAAATTCTCACACTCAAGAATAAAACCAAGCATTTTTTCGCCGCAAAATGCGCGCAATGCAAATAAAAACGATGTAGTGTTTCGGTTTTTGCGCGCCTTATCTTAGTGCTTGCGTGTTTTGCAAAACACGTGAGGCTAACGGTTTCGATCATTACATTTAATTTGACGCAAACGCGATACGTTTATTTATTAAACACTAAATAAAAATCATTTCTTTTGCCTCCAATCTTTCCTCCCCACTTACCCTATGCAATGTTATCGTATTAACCTTATTTATTATCATCAACCATATTTATCTTTTGCACCACTGACCTCTTATTATCTTATTCCTTGAAAAAAATATTGTCTGGCGATAACGCAGCATTACTTGCTTTGAACATGGATTATATTTACTGTGCATAATTATCCTCATATGAACTGTTACTTGACTGATGAAATTATAATTAATTACTTTAGTTGCATTTATGGTGTGAAAACAAAACAACTGAGATAAGATGAGCTACCAGCCTTCTTCTAGGATCGAACCTGGAATTTTTTTACTTATCTCAATTACTGTGTCGGGGAATCAGGAAATGCTCTTTTTTAACTAGTGATGCGTTATTAATAAAATATGCTTATCGTTATCAACATTTGCTTTTTAGATAAGAGGATGGACACCAGCTAGTTTATGCACAGTCTTACACTGTAGAAAAAAAAACAAAGGAAACAGAAGAAAGACAAAAGGAAAAGATAAAAAAGCAGAGAGTAAATAAGTGGAAATAGTAGTGTACTGGGTTATTTCTAAGACTACGAGGTTTAAAACATCATGTCTAATGATTTCAATGATATTATGTTACTTGTATCCCTTATATTTACAAACTTACGCCACTTTTTCTATAGTGTCGGCACATTTCACTTTACTGACAGCATGCCTTACACTGATGAGGGCACCCGTGCAATCTATTCTCGTTCTCTGCTCATTGCTAAATTCATATTCGATGGCAACTAACCAGGGATACTGGTGTTCTGAGGATTGTATACCACCTGCAAAATAAATTATTTTTTATAGGTGTTAATTTTATAGGATACATTTTTTATATCGGAAATTGTCTACATTATCCAATTTCATAAAATATTTTATTGCTTAGGTAATTTAAATGTTTAGGTACAAATAATCGCAGCTTTGCCTTCATTCCATAACTTATTATTTTTGATACAATTATCTAGATATTGACCGTTTTATAAAATGTATAATTTTACGAATTAAATTAACTTTTTTGTGTGATTCTTTTCATCAATCTACATAAAATATTCGGTAAGAAAATCGCTTTATAAGTATTTAGTTTTCTTACCAGACACGTATAGATAAATGAGTCAAGTTTTTATGTAAATTAAAAGCAAAGGGGATTAGCATTACTTTATCAACACTAATACATCATTGAGATTTTCTACCTATTAATTTAACTCGTAATGATAGATATTCTGATTTAATGATATAAATAAAAAAGAAACACGTACACCTTTCGTTATGTCTATTATGAGCGAATACGTCGAAGGTTATCACAATTAAAATCACAACTAATACACTTCGGAGTGACATCGCTTTACCTCGCAGTCTTGACACTGAGGCCATAGTCTCCTCAGTCTTACTGACTTGAACTTAATACCGGGCAAGTTTTGCTTTATGGTTGGTATTATTTTTTCGTTTCATTAGTTGCTAAACCACAGCACCCGTCCTTGTTTCGCCAAATTCGCCAATGTTATCCACATTAATATTATAAAGATATTCATATTCGATTTTCTACTTTTTGCATATAAATTTGCATAGTAGCACACGCCGGAAATCCAATAGTACCTACTACATAATATTACATATTCTACAATTTATATTAATTGTTTATCAATGATGCCATGACTTCTTGTTCCAAAACATGTTTTAATAATGATAATTAATTGTCAGAGGCACTGCTAAATACTAAACTGTATAATCGTTATATATTCACTAAGTTTAAATCACTTTATAATATTATACGAGTAACCGCCCTCGCTTTGCTTCGATTTTCCTATTTTTTTACACCTTGAGTAACATTATTGGAGTTTTATCAAGGATCCCTAATTTTTTTTAAATATAGCCTATGTTCACCGGGGATAGTGTAGCTTTCTAACAGTGAAAGAATTTTTCAAATCGGTTCAGTAGTTTGGGAGCCTATTCAATGCAAACAAAAAATCAAATCTTTCCTCTTTATACACCTTTGTACCTTTCTTTCTTTTATACCTCTTTGTACAGACAAGTTTACCACAAGCTGATGGCAAAATGGAGAAATTAAAATTGGAGACAGAGCTACAATTTGTTATTCATTTGATGAAGAGAAATAATAATATTTAATAATAAATTGCTCCTCCAGTATTTCAATCACGCGATTTAATCATTTTAACTGTTCATTATTTAAAAAAAATGCCAGCTATTCACGTAGAAAAATATATGCATAAGAATAAACTTATAAACCATCAAAACAAGTTACTTGACGAATAATATTAACATTGCAGATTGTCGTATTATTGGGATCACAAAATTATATCGAAAATAATCATTTAATTTTGGATGCAAATAACATATAACTCGTATTTCAACTTGGACACGTGTCCGATTAGCATTGCTACTTGATGTTTTTCCTCCTTGTCATACCTATTTTGTACACGGTGTCACAGTTTGGTTCGTAACGTAAATTAAGTTGGCACTACTTTTTACTAGAACATACATTTCTATTAGTTTAAAATAATAATAATTGTAAACAAAAAATAATTTTAGCGTAAAATCTGTGTATCTGCTTTATTTTTTTCATTACGCAAATAACAATAAAAGACGCTGTAAGATTGTTTTCTAAATAAGATTCGTATTTAAATGCACTATAGTATATTTAAGTGTTAAGCTACAGGCTGCGAACACAAAACATTCGGTCGCCGGCTACATGATACAAATATGTTGACCCGATGTATTTGTTTAGTTTTTATGCTTATATGCGATTCCTTCAATGTGATTCTCGCCCAAAATAGAAATGACCAAAGATGTAAGTATCTTTTAATTAAAAGTTTTAGGGATTATTAGTGTTAAGACCGACAAAGACTGACAAAATTAAATGATATTATGTAGTCAAAACGGATTTTTTTGATTCATTGGTCGAATTACTATTTTATTTATTTTATGTAATAAGTAGGTACTTACAAAATAATAAGTGGTTCAAATTATAAATTATTATAATATTACTTAAATTCGAGCATAAATCATATTATAATTTTGTTTCGTTGTATTTATTATTTATTATTTATCATTTATAATTATTATTAACTTAAAGCCTAAATCATTTTGCACGGCTTTTGGTAGAGTTTATCAATAATAATTCTGGAGTTTTTATACCTCCGTTTTATTTCATTTTGCTCACATATTTTTTTTACGTGAACTGTCGTTACGTAAAAAAACTGTAGGTACAATATTTAACTTTTAACATTTTCTTTATGCTATGTTTAACCATGTTTTATCCAGGTGGTATATCATCAGTAGAAAACCAGTACCCCTGGTTAGTGGGCATTGAATTTAAAGCTAAAACTGATTTGTTGAAAAGAATACACTGTAGCGGAGCGCTCATCAGCCGAAGACACGTTCTCACTAGTGCAAACTGCTTCAATGGTTTATACCACGGAGAGCCGTAAGCATTTATTTTGTCGATCAAGTTACTCAGAGGGTTTGGATATTATTACTGGTACTTATTATTACGCCCGGTATTTCTTTAGTATCTTGTGGCAGTGGAAGGGAGATAGAGTTGGGGGGAGGGGTGGGGGTGTCGTAAAAGGGCTAAGTGAGGAAACACAGAGATTTTTATTTTTATTTTGAGGTTTCTGTGAAAACTGCTCAATATTTGTCTTAAACTAATGTTCGACGGTGGAAGAAGAAGTATAATTTCGATCGTATGGGGAGATACACTACCCCCACCAGTTTAAAAAAAAAATTACAACTATCATTATAATTACAAAGTTATATTGTATGCACTTTTAGCGAGAATTTAGGGATTTCTTCCGAACGTCTCCGGCGCCACGGGAAGTGCAGCCCCTCCGCCCTTGCGTAACAAACTGCAGGCACCATGTGAGCCGAAGCGGCTGGTCGTCGCAGTTACAGTTTACATTCACTCTAGGGGTGTCTTTCTCTCCCTTCTTTCGTGTTAATAATTCTTCAATTGTCTATCCAGTAGGAACTCAGTTCACTTTCGATCCAATATTACCATCATCGCCGGTTCTTGTGTTGGAAGAATCACTGATAACCGCTGCCAAGATGATGGTTCTACGAGAGTTCCAATAGAGGTGGTCGTTTTACATCCTGATTATGACGCGACTAAGCTCAGTTCTTTTGAAGCTGCCAGTGAATATGACATCGCACTTCTGAAATTACGTGAAATGGTTCAATACACGAGTAAGTTAATGCATAGCAATACCATTATTAGGAATATACCTAGTCACTAGGAAGTGGCAAACAATGTATTTTTAATTACATGTTATTTGAAAAATATTCATAATGAATAACTTAAATACGGATAGAATTCATCTTTGACTTTCCTACTAACAGAGTAATACACGCTGAAATATGCTTTGGCGTTATTAATATTTCTAGTCTAATCAAAGATCAATCACATTAAAAATTCAGTAAGATCAGTTAATTTTTAGTTGCACATTCCACGTTGCATGTAGATTTTACTAATTTTAGTATAATATTTATTCCGCTTTAGAAATAGTTTTGACTTGATTATTTTCTACGCTAATGACGTTTCAGATTTCATCCGCCCGATTTGTCTTCCCAGTTCTGACGTTGCTGGTCTAGCTGAAACAGACCGAGAATTGTACATCGCTGGACTGCTTGCCAAATTTCCTCCTGAGAAACATGGCGGAGCCCTGAATTACACCAAGAGAACAGTGAGACCATTAATGTTTCTAACTTAGGACTAGATGTGACTTGACTGACCATAAATGTTTTTTAGTATACAAGCTATATGATTAAAAGTGATTGCCGTTGCTATGGACATCAATCACACTATAGACATCACCAAACTGGTCAAGAGAAAAGAGAGAAGAAAGAAAAAAGACATCGTGAACTAAGTTATATGAACAAAAATATATGGTCAATACAATGAAGAGCTGCATATAGATAAAGATAAAAAAATAAGAGCGATATACGTGTACAACTATATAGCTGTCACTAAGATTATCGAACGCCTCGTGCAGTAATGATAGCACTGTGGGATTTTAGTTATTTATTTATTGCAATTCCCAAAATCCACTTTCTCATCATCATCTGCTCGTTTGTCAGCTATTCATATAAAAACTCCATTGTTTGAGGTAACTAGTCAAATAAATTGATTGAAAATTAAAAAATCACAGAGTAGGTACTTAAAGAATATTTTAAAAGTAAAAAAAAAAAAATTTCAGGACTGTGGAAATAATTTTTTTATAGAAGACGAGCTTTGTGCGGTAGAGAATCAGTTTTTTAAAACATGCCTGATTGAAGGAAGTTTAGTGATAAATAAGAGAGGGGATCACTATGAATTGGTTGGATTAGTCGTTAGGTGGTCACATTGCCTCAATCGAAGAGTATTCATCAATTTGTTTTTGCATCTGGATTGGATACGAAGCAATGTCACTGGATGGAATTGTAAGTAAATATATTATCTAAAATTCAGATTTTTCAAATTGCATACACATTAGAGATACATTTTATATTAACAATTTATGAGATCGTACAAGTTGTAACTCCACGTTACGCTGAAATCTACATATTTTTGGGAGCAACACTGCATAGGTCTATCCAGCACCATGTCTCAACCCGCACTGATTTACCAGCTATCACCAGTATTCCTCACGCAATTTGCGGGTATGGATTACTTTAAAAAAATCAAAAAAATATTAGGACAGTAATTTTGATTTGTAGTTTAGGAGAAAAACGGAGCAAATATTAACTATGTGTTGAAGCCCAAGGGTGTTTAGGACTCAAAATGAATATACGGACTGCATAGGAAGAATGTAATTTAATGACAAGTATAATGTCTCGCGACGCGACTGGGGTGCGCGCGCGCTGGCCGCCGAAGGTGGAGTGCCGCGATAGCCCGCGCGACTCGGTTCGCGCAAACACTATGTATATTTATTTTATGATATTATAAATTGTATATATAATTTTTAAAGATAAGTGGACATGCTTTGTGTGTAGATTTATTTATTTTTATTTTCTTCTTTCAAAAAGGTTACGGAGAATTACGGTTGTAATTAAGCGCATTTACATAATATCCACGCCTTAACCACAAATATTAGTAATCAAAGCTTGTGACGAGTTGATGACAGTATCATTCTAGCTTAAATTATAGTAACATCTGTGTTAATGATAATCAAAATCTCATCAGTATACTATATACTATTTAATCTTTCCTAGTAGACTATACGTCACGATACATTTTAATAGTACTTTTAAAATAATAGAAAATAAAAGTAAATGTAAATTTTAAAATAATCCAATTCTTTGATCTTTAGCAGGTGGCTGTGGAAAACGTAAAATTGAACATACTGAACTCATATTAAACGGAGAAGAGACTAAGGCAGGCGATTGGCCGTGGCATGTTGCAATTTATAGATTGAAAAAATCTAGCATTCAATACATATGCGGAGGAACCCTTATTTCCAAAACTATAGTATTAACGGGTAATAGTATATTTTCTTCCCATTTCTTTTCTAAATTCTTAAACAACATAAGTATTGCTGAAATTGTCGTTACGCGTATAATAACCCTCCTACTTACCTGGGCCCTAAAAATTTTTTAAAAGAATTTAAGAATTACTTATTAAAAGTCTTAACTAAAATTTTGTCAAATGTTAATATTTCAGCGGCTCATTGTGTTACAATAAAAGATGAACCCGTCAATCCTGAAATCTTAAGCGTCGTTTTAGGAAAATACAATCTTATTGGCAAAGATATTATAGAGTCCCAGGAAATAGAGGTAAAATATATTGTTTTTAAGATTAATATTTCCAAGCAACGTTTATTGATAACAAAATGACTTGAAATTTTTAAAATAGTTGTTTTTACTTAATAGTTACATCTGGTTTTAGCTGCTCTCTAATTATGCACAGCCCAATAAAACTGTAAATTAATTAAATTAATTTGTATACAGGTGCATTCAGTGATAGCTCATGAAGATTACGCACAAAATTTGTACTTTAAGAATGACATTGCGTTATTGAAATTAAAAACTGAAGCTACTTACAATGATTATGTTCAGCCCGCTTGTATTTGGTCCAAAGAAGCTAATAATCGTCTACCTATTGACAGAGATTTTGGGACGGTAAGTTACATTGCCTTAACACGTTTAGGCCCTAAAAGAAATTAAACACAAAAGGAATCTCACGATCACTAACGCCCCAACTCAGAGTCATTAACGGTTACTTAAATCGCTCCCTAGTAAAGAATCACCATACAAATTCTGTACTAAGGAGCGATTTAAATAACCGTTTGTGACTCTGAGTTGGGGCATTAGTAAACTAAATTAGTATTTCTCTGGCAAAACCCTCAGCAATACAATCATGCTACCCTCCACCATACAGATAATGCAGGCCAAATACGCTTATTGAGTTTTTATAGAAAAGAAAAAAGGAACCATGGATTCCGGCTCGATTATGACATAAACACTTGTTACTTTTACACTTCAATATTTCTATATGAGTAAAATTCACGATAGCTAAATGCTAATAATTTCTCTTTATAGTTTTTCTGTGTTCTGACGAACGTGTCGTGGCGTTTCTTGGGCTTGTTTCGCGAAGAGCACGATTTACAGATGCTACAACGCGTTTTATGCTGTTTTTTGCTCATTGAGCGGTCTTGGTCTTTGAGCGTAAAATTTGCTGTACTATGGATCAATGGGATGTTAACTAATTTTGGATGTCAATGGGTAACGACAGCCTAAGTGGCTATCGTTACATCAGATGGATTTCCAAAAAAATGTATATTGTTAGTTATAATTCTGAGATACCACAATGTTTTCTTACTCTTACTTTCACTGCAAGATATCTTGCTTCTTTTAAAGATACAATGATTGATTACTAAGTTATTACGAGTATTATTTCAAACACATATTTTACCTTTGCATTTTCTTTAATTTAATTTATTTGATAGTATGAATTATTTTCGTAAAATGTAAGTATTTGTTTTTTTATTATCTATTTCTTTCTTATTTTCTAGGTGGTTGGCTGGGGTATAAATGAACAGGAAATAATGTCACCTAAGTTGAAACAGACTAAAATTCCAAAAGTTTCTGATATAACTTGTATTAGAAAAAACCCTTTATTCTATACCAAAGCACTTGAAAATAATAAAAAATTCTGTGCTGGATGGGCTAATGGCAAGTACAAACCAATCAATCAACAAATCAATTGAAATAAATTATACTAATTAATGTTAACTCAAGCTCACTACAAAACATCAGTGAAAATAGCACCTAAATCTGTTAAGCCTTTCTTGAGATTAGCCGGAACAAACACAAAAAGTACAGACAAACAGATAAAAATTCTTAAAATCATGTGACCTATTATTGCTAAAATAAATAAATACTACCTACCTACTACTAATACTTCTCAAATATCTTCCATGGTTAACTCCCAATTCAATGATTAACTCCCGAAGCAAACAGAGGGGAGTTATCTTTTAAATATCAGAGTGACGTGTCTTTGTATCTGTATATGTATATTTGTATCTGTGCATCTGTATGTCTGTATGTGGCATCGTTACTCCCAAACGAATGAACCGAATTAATCTAGTTTTTTTTGTTTGAAAGTGTTTTTAGCAGTTTTATAAATTTTAATTTAACATTTGTTTGATAACGATTGATGATTTACAGGTACATCTCCTTGCAACGGGGATAGTGGCGGTGGCTTTTTAGTATTCGTTCCTGATACAGCTGGAGACGACGCTCCTGATGCTTTCGGATCCTGGCACGTTCAGGGGATCGTATCTCTAACCGTCCTCATTAGGAATCTACAACGATGTGACCCCTATCAGTACGTGATCTTTACTGATGTAGACAAATACACAGACTGGATTCAGAGATATTTAGTTAATTAAAGGGCATTTAAATATGTACGAGAAATTACGTTGGTTTTTATTTTTCTTCTAATTTTGTATGTGTTTGATTGCATTTTCTAGTGCGTATTACTTTTTACACAATTAATTCTTGAACTGTAACTGTTAAGAAGCAAATAATTTTGACGGTGTTCTAGCAAATTTTAAAAACATAAGTAAAACAATGAATGGGATAAAAAGAAAACAAAAGTACAATATTCGAAAACCCTCAATCAAAATTTCAGAAGATCCTTCAATTCCCTATGGATTCAATCATCGGAACTGAATTTTGATAAATACGGGACCAATCCGGAAGTATTCCTTTTCAAATAAAAAAATGTTCATATATTTTTTTTATGGAAATAACCAGCAAACAAGCTGGTGATCCACCTGATAGTAAGTAGCTTTTGTCACCCATAAACATCAGCAACTCCAAAGGTATCACTGATGCGTTGCCGATCAAGAATTGAAAGTAAAAGAAATAAAGACGATAATTATTGACGGAGGTCTGAGACCACAAATATTAAAAAAAAAAACTTAACCTAATTAAGAACCTCCTCCTATTATTTAAGTAAAAAATTACGAGGCTTCAACGGAAACCAACAAAACTCTAAGATATAAGACAGATTTTAACATTCCTTCTTATTATTACCAAAAAGTTGTTGGATTTATTGCAGTTTATTAAAGGTAACTAGATTGCTATCAACTAAGATCATAACCTTAGTATTAACCTTCCATTTAGTATCACAATGTTCAAGCTGTGAAGATGTCGTTTCGATGTTTTTGTATCGTTATTATCCTCGTTGGTGAAGTCTTCGATGTAATCGCCAAAAATAGAACTAACGATAGCTGTAAGTCTTATTAAAAGGTTATTTGCTTTAAAATTGCTTTATTTAGCGAATCTGAGTAGGTTAATATTATCACTAAAAGTAGGTTTTTGTGCAAATAGTGTGCATTATTTTTTCGGATTATTAATGAGGCTTGTTGAATTCAAAACAGGACAACAGCAATGGAAGCTAGTCAAATATTAAGGCAAAGACGAAGTTGTATTATGAACTACTTTCAAGATGTTTGAAGGCCCCACGGAATAGGGAATAAAAAATATAATTTTTATATTTTAGCTTTAATCTCATCTCACTGACGACATTGTGCCATTGTAACCCCGACGCAAACAGATATGTTATAAGTTAAAAGTTTCTGTCTGTGGAATCGTAGCTCCCAAATTAACGGATAAACCAATTTGATCTAGTTCTTTTGTTTGAAAGTTGGCTTAATCAAAAGTGTTTTCGCTATGTTTAGTGTAAATAAAACTGTCGGTTTTTTTATCAGTAAGTTTTTATTTGATTATTTAAGATGCAAGCCTAGCCGAAAGCAATTGCACCTGTGTTCTTCCAGGTGGTGTATCAACACCAGAAAACGAGCATCCTTGGTTAGTTGGCATCTTATCCCGAAGCAGCGAAGATGGATACGACTATTTCCAGCTACAATGTGCCGGTGCCCTTATCAACAGGAGGCACGTTGTCAGCACCGCACAATGTGACTGTGGATCTGCGTAAGTAGATGGATGGATGGATGGATTGATAGATAGATAGAACTAACATTAAAACCTTATTTGTTATAGGAATGCAGTTCGATTTGGACCGAACCCCACGTCTTTTACAATACGTACTGGCGAGAATAAAGATAATATAGTACTGATTCAGGCTGTTATAAAACATCCCGAATATACTGACGCCAAAAAATCTGCAAATAAAAATTTTCATGACATTGCGCTCATCATATTACGGGACGTAATAACATACACAAGTAAGATAATTTGTATTTAATCGGTTAATAATATCGATAAAGTTATGTAGAATAGTCTACCGTTGGATTGTATTAACAAGATCATCGCAATGATTCCTGTAAATTGTTAGATCCGAGGAAACCTGTGGCTGATTCGAAGTAAGATATATTTCCAGTTATTTATTTACGTTTCATTATCACCAGACCGTCAACAAGTGTCCATCGCCACCGATCTTGTCTCGAATAAAACAATTCACATTGACGGCTAGGTGCGGACGGCAGTGAACATGTTTCTATTGCTGGCACTTAAGCCCGTCACATTCTCGGCGATCACGATCACGATCACGCCGAACTACTCGGAAAATATGCGGCCGGGATGACGGTGCTGGACAGGCGGCCATAGTAAATGTATGTTACGCTACTTCGGTGCCGTCATCTCGTTCTCGTTGAGGGATCGGTGACGGCGGCGATGGACAAACGGAAGCCCCCCAGGTAACACCATCTCACCTGGTGGGAGATCTCCCTTTGCCAAAATCTCCACGATACTGTGTAGGGGAGGTACCTTGAAAATATACAGTTAATTGATTTCAACGACTTGACATTGACCAATAATTGACCATATCTGTTTCAGATGCTATTCGGCCAATTTGTCTCCCTAGTGCTGACGTCATGCAGTTAGCTGCAACAGACTTGGAACTGCATCTAGCAGCAATTTATAATAGTATGTCAGATGAATTTAACAGAGACCAACTTGGCGCAGCCATGACTTTGGATGGAGAAGTGAGTTCATTTTAACATTATTTACAGACAGCGATAAAGTATGCTTCTTGTTAATAATGATATAAATACATAACGTCGTATGGTGTGGCACATTGTAAATGCAAACAAATTTTTCAGAAGAGACGAATTTACCAGAATTATTGTTACCGATGTTTATTGTAACAAACCGAGGTTTATTGTAATAAACATCTGTAACAAGAGCGTCGTGTATAGAAATAACTTCAAGATCTCGAAATTACCAGAATATCATAGGCATTTCAGGAATACCAACAGCGTGGGCTATCTGAAATAATGGCGAAGAACCAGATTAGCGTGGATTTTGTGAATGACTCGCCATTTAGATCCGTGTGTATGGCAACAGGAAGCCTTCTGCTGAACAAGAACAAGGACAGATACGAGCTTATTGGACTGTTAGACGCGCAAGGAATAGGCTGCCATATTTTCACAATATTCACCCATGTATACCTTTATAACAACTGGATCAAAAGCGTAACACCAGATTGGACTCGTAAGTATGGATGTGCAGAGAAAATAAAATATTGATGACGTTAAACTAAAACATAATTATAAACACCAACTTAATACGTGTCAGGCACAGGTTTCAGGTCACACGCAATGCAAAATCCGTAGTTACTACGTGTCCTACGTACGGAACGCTAAAAAGGAGCTCAATTTTTCTGAAAGAATGTGATGTTTTCAATGAAACGTACTGTAAACGTAGTAGGTACCTAAACCTAGGTTTTAGGCGTGCTACGTACTACACATATCTTTGATTGAGCCACATATTGGGTAATTTATTTACTTGTCAATATCTACAACAAAAAGCTCAGCTTTATCGAACAAACTAATTCGAATGGAAGCAGAAATGTACCGAGCCTCGGTACGATGCCAAAGACAATTAAAGATCCATTTTACTGAGTAAGGGGTTAAAAGTAATATCAAATGATATGTTTGATAACCTTTCATTTAATTTTAGCGTGTGGAAGACGCAGAGTGGAAGCCGTTGAGCTTATAGTGAATGGAGAAGATACTAAGGCAGGTGATTGGCCGTGGCATGCTGCGATATTTAGAACACTTCAATCCAAAATTAACTATATATGCGGAGGAACACTTATTAGTAAGACTGTGGTATTAACAGGTAAGAAAGTGTTTTTTAATCAATGAGACGTACTTTTTAACCGACTTCAAAAAAAGGAGGAGTTTCTCAATTCGACTGTATATTTTTTTATGTTCGTTACCTCAGAACTTTGGACTGGGCGAACCGATTTCGATGCTTCTTTTTTAATCGAAAGCAGGTACTTGTCGTATGAACCCACATAAATTTGAACGAGATCTGACTAGTAGTTTTTGAGTAACTTTGAAGTTTGTTATTTTTTGTTAGTAAAATTTAGATTATTATGTACGAAACTAATGATCCACTTGATGGTAAGCGGCCACCGTTGCGCATAGATACCATCAAATTCATCATCGATGTACTGCGAACCAAGAAAGAGAGAGAGAGAAAAATCTAAATATAATCAATATATAAGAACCAACTGGGATCACGTGTCGGATATTAACTCAATCTTTTCTTCTTCTTAGTCGGTCCCTCTTGTCAGAGTGGTCGTGGTTGCACTGACGAGGTACATCAAGAGATGTTCGGTGGGTCGCTAACTTTCTTGAGGGCTGCTTGCCTCATTGCCATGCCTGGCAATGTTTCCATTTCTTCCGATCAGTGGCGTTGCGAGTACATTGCGCCATGGTAGACTCCGTAGCTTTTCTGCCTTCCAATTGGCCTTATGTCATCTGGCCTTGTACCAACAGCCTCTTTCTCTATCGAGTTCTCATTTCTTGAGATCTGACCAAAGAACTTCAAAATTCGTAGCTGCAAAGTTGATGAAAGTTGGTCTTTGATGTGAAACTCTGAGGATGTAAACATTTGGCCGGAATGTCATTCACGGGATCTTTAGGAGGCGTCCCCCACATTCAAATGGTTTGGTATTAATTACGTGATCTGCTATGATAGATTTTTCGGGGTCATTCTTCATTTATCCGTTGAGAAAAAGTCTAGTTTTGGATATCCAACGTATTCTCGGATCTAAAATCATCATAAGAAGATGTAATATTTACATGACTCGTTGCAGTTAAAATATGATAAAGTTTAATATTATAGAAATACTTGTTGCAGCTGCCCATTGTGCTACAATAAACGGAGAGCCTGTGCCTCCAAATATATTAACTGTAATATTGGGGAAATACTATCTGAGTGGAACAAGTATAGAGACCCAAGAGATGGAAGTAAGTAATGTACCAAATATCCTTATAATGTCGGCCTTCCAAGCGCGTTAGGGGGGTGGATTGGTGCAAGACCAGTGAAGAGACAATGGACACGTGTATGTAGAGTAATCATGTCTTCAAGTAACTTCCTACGGATGCGAGCAGCTCCCAACTTGGAATGAAAGAGTATGTTGTTGGAATATATAAACACAGATTTGAAACCCTTTTGCTTGAGTTTGTCGCCAAATGAACGATGATTCATTGTAACTACGTGCTACGGCTGGATTTATTGTAATAATTATAATTATACATTATAGATATTTAGAAATTGAGATTTCAGCAGTAATAGATAATAATTTGTAACATGATTTTCTTTGATATTTTCAGAAGTTCTTTAAGAACAACATCTTAAGAACATCATCTTAACGAAATATTGTGGTTTTACAACCTACGATTACAACTTCTACGTTTTTGCTTGCTAATTAAAAAAAATATCTGACACAGGTTATAAAAGTGATATCCCACGAGCATTTCAAGCCAAGAAATCACTTGGAGAATGATATAGCGTTATTGAAACTGAAAACAGAAGCTGTTTACAGTGACTATGTTCAGCCTGCTTGCATCTGGTATAAAGAAGATTATGAGCGTCTTCCAGATAACGGCGATTTTGGAACGGTAGCTTACTTATGTGTAATTTATTTATCATATACAATTTATACGACCTGCAAGGCTATTCTGTTTTGTAACTCGACAGCGGAATCCGCGATGAGTGTCAAAATTCCTATCTTTAGTCGTTTGAAGTCCAAGTTCGAGACTAACTTACTTCGCAAGTGCGTACTAGATGATTAGGGAATGACATATCAAGATCAAGATGATGCAAGTTCGCTTTCGAGTGTCACTTGATTGAGCTTCGATTTCGAGTTTGTATTTTAGAGAATAGCCCTCCAGTTCTCGATTCTACATACTATATTATTATATTTATTTTATTTTGATAAAATTTGTAATTTTTGAATCGAGGAATTATGCTTCCAAAACTTCATCTTTTATTTAAGTACCTAACTATTTTTTTAGGTAGTCGGCTGGGGCATTAATCAATTGGATGTGCTATCATCCGCGCTTAAACAAGCAAAATTGCCAAAGATTTCTGATTCGATATGTAAACAGAAAAACGTGTTGTTTTATAACAATGTGCTAAGCAATAATAAAAAATTCTGCGCAGGATGGGCTAATGGTAAGCAGAGAATTTATTAATGAAATAAGATATTCTGTAAAAATTCTATACGACACATTACTTACTAAGAAATCAACGTTCTGAATTAAACGTTCTAAATTAAATCTTAGTTATTCCAAATGAAACATAATTTAATGGTTACAATTACAGTAAAGGAGATGTTCAAAAAATGTATGGGGGCTGGTACTAAATTTGTACAAAAACAAAACTTCGATGAGGAGAAAGTGAAAATTATTCCGATTGGGACAAGGTTGTGAAAATAAAAAAAATATCCTCCCTTGTTTTTTTATTTGTGTTTGAATTCCAGTAGATAGATAAAAAGCTTTTCGCAAATTCCACGTGTTTTTTGTTATTTATTATTTTGCAAACATTTAACGAATGTTAAAACCCTTCAAACAGCGCCACTAGGCTAATGTTGACGTAAATGTAGGCTAATGAAAAGTATTCCTCGTTTAGTGGGCATCAAATTCACTGCCGATGACCTTCTTTTTTAGTTTCAGCGCTGAACTGATGGTATATATTGGCGTAATTGGAAAGCTACGGCCCACACTTGATCTTTTCCCATATAAACACGGCTTTTTTATCTAATGTACACGGCCTTCCAAAAAGAACAATGCCCAACTGCCATACATAGTTTTATTTCATTTTCAACTTATGCGTCTTAAAATAAAAAAAAATCTAAAAAATACAGCAATTATTTCTGAGCTTAGATATATAAGAATTTTCAGCAGGCACACCCCAGAACCAAAGTATTTTGATATTGAATGTTTTATAACCATAGAAGTATTATACATAGAGTACCTGGTACACAACAAAACAACGATGCCGGAAGAGTATGTGATGACAGTGATGTCAAGATTTGATCACTAAACGTCAACGTCAATTTTAAAAACGATTCAGAAGTTGCCATTTTACTACTACTGAAAGATTAAATTACTTAAAAGAATTTCATGAGAATGACGAAAATAAATATTTTTAAATATAAAAATAAAAAAGTCCAAGCAGAATGTTACTTTTTTATTAAAGATTGTCCAAATTACTCACCTTATACAATATGAAATAATTAAAATCAGAAAATATGTACGACTATCAAAATATATTTTCTACCATTATAGGAAAAAAGTATGAAATGGTAACATTTTTACTGCATGAAAATGGACAATATCGACATCATTCTTATTATTATAGTCAATTCATCACTTATTATTAAAATTATTTTACCCTGGGTAATACGGGTACAGATATTAATTTTAAAAAACGTAAAAAAATATTGAATTGCTTCGGTGTAACTGACGTTTTAAGACGCTACAAAAAATAAAAATAATTTTTCGGCATTGTTCTTTCATTGGCAACACTGAGTGACATTGAGTGATGAATGAATGAAACGATGACATTTTGTTTTGCATTTGATTGATTGACAGTTGACACTGACAGTTACTAATATCAAACCACAGAATACTTAATCACTATGGATCAAACTAGGATGATCTATGTCGTTTCGTTTCTTCATGATTTTGGTTTACAATTAATGTTAATTATTTTATACATGTGTTGAAAACATAATAATATAATAGATTGACCTCAGATATTATGTTCTAATTCGTGAAAAGGACGTATGTACCTGTTAGAAAAAAAAAACATTGCTTTCCATAGACCTCCTAATTATCGTGAACATACTTCTTCGATTTTCCAAAATATGGAGGATCAATAAAATATAATTTTATAATTTCAAGTAGATTAGAAAATATGCTTTCAAATGAAATATAAATTACGGCTGTACAAATTTCTTCGGAATAAAGTACCACTTTTGAACATCTCCTTTGTCAATGCAGTAATGTAGATCATTTTTGTTTAACTATCACAATCGTTTTGAGACACTTCTTTTTAGATAAATATAATTATAATTATAATACGAGTATAATTGTAACAGAGGTATAAGGTTTGTAACTGTAACAGAGGTAGTGTAAATTGTAACAGAGGTAACTGGTTGCGGCACTATTATTCGAATCTTTATTATAAAATGGAAAGGAAATTACCCAGAATTGAGCCCTGTAATAGACCCATCACATTATGTCCTCTTAGCTATCTGGGTTCAGTTTTGGTAAATGGCCAAATATTTTTTTACAGGAACGTCACCTTGTAATGGTGACAGCGGCGGTGGGTTTTTGGTATTCATTCCTGACAAAGCCAAAGACAGTTCCGCTGATGCCGTGGGCTCCTGGTATATCAGAGGAGTTGTGTCACTGACCGTTTCACTCAAAAACCACGCAAGATGTGATCCATATCAGTACGTGGTCTTCACTGACGTTGAGAAGTATAATGACTGGATAAAGAAAAACATGAGCAACTAATTACGGCATTGTAAATTGTTATTAAACAAGTAATTGCTATTTGTAGAATGTTTGATGCTTTTACCTTTTTCAGATTTCTTTTCGTCCAACTGTCAAACGAGTCTGAATTCCTTGAACCATTCGATCACATTGGTGCTATAAATAAAATCATCAAGCCAAAAGCATTCCTAGTTTCATTAAAATATTTTTATTATAACTACCGTTACTCATAATCAGATATCAGAATGTTTTCTTCCAGACCATTATAGAATAAGTTACTGACCAATTGTTTTACCTAAATCTGTCTTGTAAACTATACTTGTCTTGTAAACTATTATTTAAAAACTATTTACCTATCTGTATTTACAATATGTGTAGTCCGGTCAAGTTAAACATGCGAGGTTACATAAATTCCGGGATGGCTGAAAATTTATACGAATGTTCGGATTCGGAGCTATAAATACAATGTGAAAAGTCAAAAGCCCCCATCCATCCACCATTCGCAAAAAAAGAATATTCAAGTTAAAAGATCACTAATATGGGTTTTTCGAAGAATACAGCTTTAACTTTTTTAATTCGTTATATCTCAGAGACGGTGACTCTTAAGAAAAAAAATTTTAAGACCATTTTAATAGATTATTGCATGATCTTTAATTTAAATTTGATCTATTTTCATGATCAAACTTACCGTTTAGCTTAAAATCGCAAAATAACCATAGATGAGAACTTTGACCTTTGGCCGTAGCATGGCAACGAGACCCTTAGGGTCATTCGGGGTAACAGCACGCGTCGGGTAATAGAACGCAGTGCTAAGATCTCCGCGGGGTGTGATGGAATCGGGGGCGCGTATTTGGCAAAGTCAGTGGCAAGCGAGCGGCCATATTGAAGCCACAAGTCTAGTTGATGCGCGACGTTAGTGTGCAGAAAAAAATAAAAAATACGAAAATTAATACTTTATCCCGTAGTTTTTTGTTCTACGGAAAAGTTTGTTACGTCGGTGTATACTGGAAAAACGCAGTAACTAGTTTTTATTGTTATAACACCATTAATGCACTATTGTTATCGAGTAAAATGTTTAGGTTATATCTAGACCAAGTGTGTAAAAAATAACGCTAGTCAAAAAGTAGACCCGTGGGGTAAGAAAGCGGGGTCAAAAGAACGCATGCGAACACTTACTCCATGCTTTATTATGTCAACATTAATATTCATTATATTTTGTTCTTCTCAGATTTTTGCTGAAAAAAGTGTCTTTCACATTTTTAACTCCCGACGCGTGTCCGTGTGTATGTATGTCTGTGTGTCTGTCTGTTGCACCGTAGAGCTTAAACGGGTGAACCGATTTGGATGCGGTTTTTTTATTTGTAAGCAGGTTTTCTAGCATGGGTTCAGATAGGTGGCGTAGATATGTTTTATAAAATCTAGAATTAAGAATCTAGCTATAATGTAAATAAATACTTTAAAAAACTAATCTCTTTGTGGCTGTATTATTGTTATGATTAATTTAGATATTTGTGTGTGTTTACTTTGATTTAACAAAGTGAAAAACACTTTTTTAGTTCTTTGATTATTTTATTTCGCTCGTTTCCACCAATTTATTTAAGTGAGTTTATTTATTCTATATGCGAACTTTTGCCCCCCAGGGTGCGTAGTTGCGTACCGTTACCCGCATGTCGGGTCAAGAGTTCGCATTCTGACCGAGCCTAATTATTCCCTAAATCTACGAAAACTATATACTTAGCTAGTATATATACTTATGTATTTAGTAAAGCGTTTAATACTCTATCTAATAAGCACTACCATCTTCCTGATATTCAATTATTTTTCTTTAGGCGTACTCCAGAAAGGCAAAGTGCGTGCTCTTGACCCGAATGACTATAGTGCTAGAAAGCTGTAATTTGGCATTGTATGTTCATTAAAACTTTAAAAGTGTAGACGTAAAAAAAATAAGGTAGGTGTAGGTACCTCCGCTACAAGTAACGTGGGGATGAATTTTTAACTTTTCGAATTGCTATTTCATAGTGATTCTTAGAAAAAAAATGAACGAACAATTTGTATATTAATTGCATGAGCTACAATTTCCGCTCTCATACTTTTTTGATAAAACTTACCATTCTGCTGAAAAACGCAAGAAACCCATGTTTGCGGACTTTCACACTGTCACTTTCTTTTTTGAGATTTTCACATATTTTCATTTATAATGGTGTCCCGAACATTCGTACAAATTTTCAGTCTTCATGGTATTTATGCAACCTTACCCCTATTTTTTGGGTTAATCTGGCCTGGCTAATAAGTACATAACTTAAAAACACAGCTGTAATTTACAAAAAATAAAGAAAAATATATCACCACATGAAACAAATTTGTACTGCTAAGGCTAACCAATCTAGACATGTGGCAGCGAGTCCTGCCAAGTTCAAAGTAAAAGAACTGGTGACGCAGCGACGTGTGTAATATACACGAAGCATTTCGAGCTTCGAGCTACTCCTGACCTCACCACAACTCGAGACATATTTAACCTACATACATGAAGCTTGGCACATTTATTAAAACCGCTTAGTTTTTTAGAATTCAAAGTTTCATAAATGTAGCTCAAACATTTATTGATATATTAACGTTTTAAAATCCGCATTTTGGTGACTGACTCACTGACATAGGATCAAAAACCTAACCTGCTTCCAGATGACCTAGAAACTTGATATTTGGCATCAAAGTAGACTATTAGTCGTATACAAAGGAAAAAATCTAAAAGCTGAACATTATTGATAATTAGTGAAAGTAGTGAATTAGCGGTTCCACTGTTTACAGAGTAATTTTACAAATAACAATAGGTATATTAATTATTAATTAAAATACTCATAATTTTCTAGACAAAAAGTAATGTTATCTCATCAAAAACATAAATATGAAATGAGAGTCCTTAAATTTTAGTCACAACAACATGTAATTCAAGCTTTACATTTGACTAGGATTTTTTACACAGAACTTACATTAGTACCCATTTAGATCTCAGTTCTTTTTTTGAACTTGGCTTGCGTTTCACATTTATGTTTTTGATGAGATACATAAGTTACAGAAGTAAATAAAAACCGGATAGGTATCATTGTTGCGGCCTTTATTATTAGTAACTAGTAATCGAGTTTTAGCCTGCAATGGGGTCGGTCCGTTCCGTGTGTATAGTTTTTATCTCAGTTTGCGTGATCTTTGATGTAATCGCCCAAAATAGAAATAATGAAAGATGTGAGTTACTTGTTCGTTTATTAATCTTTATCGAGATGTATGGAATAACACGTACTTTGCCATCAAAACACTTGAGTGTTCGGCGTATTCAAAAGAAATGAATAAGTTAATGTGCTTACCAACCTATTCATTTTCTCTATAATATCATTAAATGAAATTGTTATATTATCATTACATTAAACATAAATGTATCATAATGTTGCTTTCACTGTGAAAATCTGCAACTGAAAAGTATAAAGATATCGTGTTCTACATGTCATACAGTTAAATATGGGAACATTCACAATCAAATTATTATCAAATTCTTCGCCCTTTGAAAATTAGCCCACTACTTATTCTAATGAAGTGCGTTTGAAAATATATTATTAAATAGTATAATTTTGAAAATAAAAATATAAATAAAAAAATATTTTAGGTGTTTTGGTCACAACCAATGTCCAAATTGTAAGAGAGCAAGTTACAATACTTGTAATAATGTTTTATGTCTTTTTCTTGTCCGTATCTATTCCAGGTGGCATACATACTTCAAAAAGCCAGTACCCATGGTTAGCTGCCATTGAATTCAGGATTCCCAATATGCTGAGAATATTATGCTCCGGTATTCTAGTAAACAATAAGCATGTTATCAGCAATAAATTGAGTTTAAATTTCTTTGGAGGGCCGTAAGTATCCACTAAAATAACAATAATATTATATATTGCATACTTGCTACAGAATAAAAAAGAAGGGGTGGTAATTAAACTGACTTCTATTTAATAGCATTATTGTCGACTAAAAATCTACACTGTCCTCTAAATTACTAAGTCAGCCACCATCAATGCGCGTCTAAAAAATACTCTTTTAGCCACAATAAATCTTCAAAGTAAGCTACTGTAAATACAACTTAGCATGGTAGTTATTTTTTAGCATCTACATTTGTAACATTTATTCAAATAGTAAACTTCTAAAATATTGATATATGACACCATTAAAGTAACTTTATCTACATCTAGTTTTATAATTCAGCATCTTTTAATTTTTTTGCAACATGAATAATTTGTAACTCACCCTATATTTTTCATCATCAAAATACCTAAATTTATCATCAAATATATTGAATTGTCATCAAAACCTACCTCAAATTAAGGTGTGTAATAGTTATTATAATAACTTTTATTATAATATAACTTGAAATAATGTTCACATGATATAATTTTCATATGCTATATAAACAAATAACATAATTTCATGTGATCTAAAGTTTATTTCATATTTTAATGTTATGATTCATTAATTTGCTCGAATAACATTTACTTTAACGTTTAATTAATATAATTTTATATAGTATAATGCTGTTTTTTATTTATCGTTCATTTGACTTAATTTTCATTTAATCTAATTTTCAAATACATAATCTAATCTTCAAACGTTACACACCCTTAAAAGGTCTATAGCATGCGGTAAATAGCAAGAGGCATTCCGCATGCAGTAAGCAATCAGCAGACATGGTTTCTGTCACGGCTCCGGCGCTGCGGGGCTCTGGCGGTCCCACGCGATCATATCGTCGCAGATGCTATTAACGCTCACCACCGCAGCTTCGGCTTGCTGGCCGGCTTCGCCGGCCAGCCTCAGCTGCTGCGGCGAGCGTTAAAAGCACCTGCTCCTCAGCTCACGGGCCGCCTCGCCCCTCCGCGCCTACGCGGGTTTACATTACACTCTAGGGGTAGGGCAGACAAGACTACGTGGAGTCGGGTTTGCAGCGATTTGTTTCTGTCACTTATGTCACAACGAGCGCACCAACAATAGAATGACAATAAAAAAATACACATGACAACTCACAATAAACAAATACACGTGACAATCGAATGGCGCTCTCTGATTGGTTCAAATGGACAATGGCGTCCGTCTGACTGGCTTCAAACAGATCATGTAGCCGCTATTTTCATGATAAAAGAATACGTTGTATTATTTCACATGCTAAATTATAAAATATGATGTTTTATAGTTCAAGCTTGAACTATATATTTTGAGGAACATATGTTCAAGCTGTAAAACGTAAAATGTTGGTTAATTGTAAAATCCGTGGCCGAGTTAGTAAATTAGATGGTGATGTGTAAATCAGTGGGACAAGTAAAAATATTTGTTGTTCTTTATTTGACGCTTTTTTTAGAATATTCAGGTGACATTTAAAAAAAGGCGAATTAGTTCATTAGAAGCCTTCTCATTTTCCCATGGCTTAGTTATAAAATCAGAGGTTGGTTTCCGTGGCCTAAAAAAAAATCTGCGGCTTGACTTATTATTCCCCAAAAAGAAGTCGAGCATTTATTATTGATTTCAAATACCAACTTAGACTAATGACGACAAAACAGATAACCTTTAACCACAAAATCTAAGTATAACTTACAGAAAACTTATCAGTTCCATAATTTACTACGAATCTACTGAGTGCTACGCAAAAAATTCGATATCTGATATTTGTAAGTTATGATTTAGTACATCGTTATTATATGTATTACTTTGTACATCATTATGATTTAGTGCTCACGAAAAAAGTAAAATCAATATTAATGGAAACGAGCTTTTAAAAAATCTTTTTTGTGTTTGTGTTTTTGGTCACTCAGGAGTTCCATCGTCAAAAGCATAGTGTAAGGTCTTAGCATAGTGTGAGGTCAACATTAACATATACCTACATAAATGCATTGTCATTGGAACTAAATCAATTTATGTAATTTTAAATCCGTAAGATACGAGGAAGTACAAACAAGCTGAATTAGAACTAGTTCTAATTCAGCTTGCAAGATTTGACCCATACATAATTATTATACATGCTAACAAAGTAAAGAGTAAGGGATTTACGTTATTATCTAACTAGCTGTGCCCCGCGTTATTTTGTGGAAAAAACTATCTACTAAAATATATTGTGTTAAAATGTTATTATGTTGCCTTCCTTGATAAATATGGACTATCAAACACAAAAATAATTTTTCAATTCGAACCAGTAGTTCCTGAGATAGCGCGTTCAATCAAAGAAACTCTTCAGCTTTATGATATTAGTATAAGAGCTTGTAATTCTCACAACGCAGGTGAACTTCTATTTAAAATTTTATTGACTTTGAACTTAGTTTTGATGATAGCATCGTTGGAGAATTCAGGAAATTCTTTGATTCAGGATTATACCTACCAATTAGCAGACTTGAAGGATAGCTTAAAGTTAACGAAATCTTTATAGCCAAATTTCTTAATCTCCCCGATAATTTATCCAATTCAATTTCACTGTCTGTCAGAAAGTCCGTTCATCTTGGAGGCGGTGGAAATTGTACCAACAACCAATGCACAGGTGATGGTGGTATCTCAGTTGAAATAGAAACGGTCATACCACATCCCGATCATGACAATAGTATAAATAGTCCCCATAATATAGCGTTGATCGTACTACGTTCAACTGTGCCATATACGGGTAAGTTGTTTACATTTGTTTTAATATCTATTTTCCGTAAACCACTACGCTAGTACATTTAATAAAAAGGCGGCCAAGTGCGAGTCGGACTCGCCCATGAAGGGTTCCGTAGCAGCAAGTAACATAATATAAAAGTTTTTGTAGTTACTTTGATCGATGTTTTTTGCGGTTTACGATTTATGACGTATTAAAAAAAACTACTTACTAGATCTCGTTCAAACCAATTTTCATTGGAAGTTTGCATGGTAATATACATCATATATTTTTTTTAGTTTTATCATTCTCTTATTTTAGAAGTTACGGGGGGGGGGGACACACATTTTTCCACTTTGGAAGTGTCTCTCGCGCAAACTATTCAGTTTAGAAAAAAATGATATTAGAAACCTCACCATCATTTTTGAAGACCTATTCATAGATACCCCACATGTATGGGTTTGATGAAAAAAAAAATTTTGAGTTTCAGTTCTAAGTATGGGGAACCCCCAAAATTTATTGTTTTTTTTTCTATTTTTGTGTGAAAATCTTAATGCGGTTCACAGAATACATCTACTTACCAAGTTTCAACAGTGTAGTTCTTATAGTTTCGGAGAAAAGTGGCTGTGACATACGGACGGACGGACAGACAGACAGACAAACAGACAGACAGACAGACATGACGAATCTATAAGGGTTCCGTTTTTTGCCATTTGGCTACGGAACCCTAATAACAGCAAAAATAGCCATAAGTGTGTAAGACGAAGCCTGAAGAAGAGAGAGTATTTGCTAGATGCTGTAGAAACTATGTAGAACTGTAGGGACAGCATTGCAATCTAACTAGTAATTTTTTAGTTAATATAATAACATGTTTCAGATGCCATCAGACCAATTTGCCTCCCAAGTGCTGATATCACGCGATTAGCTGATCAGCATCTTTATCTTACCGGAATTACGTTTAGTTTACTGAAACAGAAGGTTGACTTGCCCATGACTTATGTGGATAGTGAAGTAAGATATTTATTTTATGGGCAGTTCTTAAAATGTATCTTTTCTTTAAATTACGAAAGCTTTGAATTGATAAGGTAATCCCCTGACATTGGACGAATATTCCACTCAATGACCGAAAATCCTATCATATCTTCCGAAGCCAAATTGCAGCTACAAAATTTTCATTGTTTTTATAGCCTGAAGGGCAGACGAAAAGGCATACGGGCCACCTGATGGTAAGTGGTTATTGTCGCCTATAGATATGAGCAATACCAGAGGTATCGCTAATGCAAAGCCGGCCCTGAAGGAGAACTCTTTTTACACCATTTTTGAAGAACCCCATGTCATACTACTCCGGGAACACCTCTGAAGGAATTTCGTTCCACAGTTTGCACGTACGTGGCAAAAAAGTTCGTGAGAATCAGACCGTAGAGGTTCTCCACGAGTCCAATCGTTGCGGATGGAACTTCAATCTTCGGCGAGTGGTGCAATGATGAAAAGGAGACGTAGGCATCAAGCCGAACAATTCCTCGGAGCACGCACCGTTATAAAGTCGGTAGAACACGCAGAAAGAAACGATGTCTCTTCTGAAACTCAGGTGTTCTAATCTGTGAGTGACTCGTGGGTCGTTAACAACTCGGACCGCACGCTTCTGTATTTCGTCAAATGGGTTAAGCTGGTATTGTGGCGCCCCTGCCCAGAGGTGGGAGCAGTTCTCCATGTGGGGCCTGACTTTAGCTTTATAAAGCATAAGCAGGTGCCTCACAGTGAAGTACTGCTTAGCCTGGTTCAAGACACCAAGCTTCTTGGAGGCCAGCTTAGCCTTGGCCTCTAAATGACGCCGATACTGCACATCACACGAGATATCAACTCCCAGAATCCCAACACTTTTACTCACGGCAAACGCGGTACCCTGGAATTGAACTGAATTACTTTTGTAAATATTCTTTAACAACGAAAGTGAGTCAGAATTGAACTCATTTTTCATAACCATGAACTATCAAGTGTCAAAATGCTGTATTGTGGCAGCAAGTTCAAATCTTGCATAATTTTTGGGACAACCTTTACTATTACTTTTTTATGCTATTTGGCCAACAAACGATGTACTTGATCTAGATAGGCAGGATATAACCATTGAAAATAAGCTTGTTGGTACGTGTTGTCCAGCGAATTTTAACATTAGCCTCGACCGATGTTCAGTGTGCAAGCAGAGAAGGTTGACAAGATCTCAAGTATAGGTGCAGCCTCCTACAATCCAAAAAATTTTAACTGAAAACTTCAGATTTTATTTTCAATCAAAAATATTTAATAAGTTTGATAATGATTATTTAAACAACCATAAACAAAGTTATCAGCGTTTGTTCTGATCTGACCGTATCAAAATTTATATTTTCAGCAATGTACGAGTTTCAGTTCTTTGAAAGCACAGTATATATTTTGTGCAATGAATTCAGAGGATACAAAACTATGTCCGATGCCCGGAGGTGGTCTTATGAACAAAAGAGGGGAAATCTACGAACTGGTAGGACTTATCGATGAGAGCCACTGCAGTAATAAAAAAGTATTTATCAATTTATTCCTGTATCTCGATTGGATCCGAAGTAAGACAGGATTACCAGAATTGACATTTGTATATAGAAATGGAGATGATAAAGCGACAGGTAAGAATTTTAAAATCTTATCCAACAAGGGGGAAAGCTAACCAAAATTTAAAGAAAATTTTAATGAAACCTAAAGTTAAGATATTTTATACATTCAATACAATAAGAATCAAATTTTGTGTGTTTTGTATTTCTTTACATTAGACCAATATATAATAACATTAAGCCTAAGTTTCTTTACTGGTGCCTTACCATGAACTCTAATAAAATGTGTCATGTTCAGGACAGGTCAGCTTGTAGCTAAAACCTGACAGGAGTGTATTTTGTACCATGAACGTTTACCGATGACCTGCAATGCCTCTACTTCTGTCCTGCATCTTATGGGCCCCATTGACGATGCGATCGATCGGTGCGATCCGTCGTTGCCGACCGATCGCAACGACGGATCGGTAGTGTATGTTGTGATCGTGAACGATTTGCTTGATCGCAGACGATATCGGCAATCGCAACAAAAATCTATGCAATCTTGAATATCGCACTGATGAATCGACAGTGTGTGGACCTTTGCGATCACCGATGCGATTTTTGTCTCATTCTGATGCCGGCCGCCACACCGCACGCATCGCATGCCTTCAATGCCTTGGCTAGTGCGTTACGTACTTGTTACGTAGGTACTACGTACCTATCAACATTCGATGGACGAAACAAATATTTTTTTTGCCGTATTGGGACGGCTTTAGAATACTAAACCCAAACCCACGCTGGATGGGTGTCGTAAGAGGCGACTAAATCCGGCCCGCTGGTGGTAGGCCCTCGGAGGGATTATATTGGTAATATTGATTTTAATTGTTAATTAATACCATTATTACTATTGTTATTACTTCATGGGGTTCGCTTTTACTTTTACTTTTCGCTTTTACCTCTGGTGTTGCTAATGTTCATGGGTGACGATAGCCACTTACCATCAGGTAGATCGTCAGCTCGATTGTCGGCTATTTCCATAAAAAAAACTTCGTGGACTTATCGAGGACCGATGCCGCGATGACAATTCAATATTAAAAAAAAAGAAAGAAAGAAAGAAAAACCTAGTTAAACGCTTTATATTAGCTTTAAACAGTTAGACTAAGACTAAGTTTGGAAGACCAAACTTCGTAGACCTATCGAGGACCGATGATAATTCAATATTTAAAGAAAAAAGAAAGAAAGAAAGAAAAAATGTTCGGTTATGTTCGGCTTACACGTATTAAGTAGTTAACTAAATTTTAAGTAAATTAATACGTGTACGTGTACGTGTACGGATAATTTAGTAGTTTTGTAATCAAGTAGAGTTTTATTTTTTTCTTTTGTAGCCGAATCAAAGTTACTGCCACATAGCTAAGGAAAAGAAGTTCATTTTCCATTTTGTAGGGCACGTATTGAATTATTTGAGCACGTCTTTATCCTTCCGTGTCAAACAAGTAAATGTTTGATAGCGATCGATCGTTGCGATCGATCGTTGCGACCGATCGTTCGTGTATGAGTGGCGCTTTTGAACCGATCGATCGTTGCGATCGATCGCACCGATCGATCGCACCGATCGATCGCATGTCAATGGCGCCCATTAGTCTATGACCTAATGCCACTCATACACGAACGATCGGTCGCAACGATCGATCGCAACGATCGATCGCTATCAAACATTTACTTGTTTGACACGGAAGGATAAAGACGTGCTCAAATAATTCAATACGTGCCCTACAAAATGGAAAATGAACTTCTTTTCCTTAGCTATGTGGCAGTAACTTTGATTCGGCTACAAAAGAAAAAAATAAAACTCTACTTGGGTGAATATCAGAAACGTGCAATTTTTTTCAATTTTGGTGGCGAAATTTTCTCTTCAGTTTTCGTGAAAAATGAGGAACTAGTATAAAAATAGAAAGTCTAAGCTAGAAGAACCTTCAAGAGGTCTGAGAATATCTCGATAACTTTTTGAGATATTTAAGTTCAAAGTCTAGTGTGACCACCAGAATTGAAAATCGCCCACCAAAATCGAAAGTACCCACCAAAATTGAAAATCAGTGACACCAAAATTGGATTTTTCTGTCACAAAAGCTCTAAAATCAATGAAATAAAGCTCAAAGTGGCTAATCTCATGAGTTCTCGGGAATTATCAATAACTTTCATCGTTTTCTAAAACTCTGTATTGTTAAAAAAATATAGATATTATTATTTAACATCTATCAATCCATCAGTCCTTGGAGATCCACTGCTGGACACAAGCCTCCCTAACTTGCGCCACTCTGACTAGTCCTGTGCCTTCTGAATCCAGCGGGTGCCTGCTGTCTTCTTCAGGTCGTCAGTCCACCTGATTGTGGGCTTCCAATGCTGCTTTTTCCAAGACGTGGGCGGCATTTGAGGACCTCTTCCCCAATGGTCATCGGTCCTTCGAATTATGTGGCCAGCCCATTGTCACTTCAGCCGGCATACTTGCTGAGGTATGTCGGTTGTTCTTGTTCGTCTACATCATTTCTGATTCGATCACGTACAGAAATACCGAGCATAGCTCTCTTCATCCGCTCTCTCTCTCTCTCTCCGTCCTCTGTGTGACTTTGAGCTTATGAATAAGGCCAATAATAATAAATTACGACGTCTCGGAGCCGTATGTCATCACTGGCAACACACCCTGCTCGAACAACTTCGACTTCAGGCACTGAGATAGTGCTTTGGACGACAAGATATGATGCAGTTTCCCGAACGCAGCCCATTCGAATTGAATTCTACGAGTGACTTATTTCTCGAAGTTGGACGTACGTAGATATATGATATGGACATTGGACATGATTTTCGTCTTGGCCATGTTCGTCTTAAGATCTACCGATTGTGGCACTGTTCAAGTCGCCTATCGTTTACCAAGTTCCTCCAGGGATCTTACCAGAATGACTATATCATCCATATATCGCAAGTGTGTGATGTCACTATTGACCACGATGATACCACGTTGTTTCCATTCCATCAGCTTGAAGACGTCTTCCAATGCAGCAGTGAACAGTTTTGGAAATATGACGTCCCCTTGCCTGACACCTCTCTGCAATTGAATAGGGTTCGTAGCTGTGTCGTATACTCTGACTGAATTAATGGTACCTGATGATTACAAACACTTCAACACGTCGATATGATAATTAAGTACCGATACCGATAGAATCAAAGGCTTTCTCATAATATACATAAGCAACAAATAACAGCAAATTATACTCCTTGGTCCTGTTGTTGTATAATCTGCCTCAGTGTGTGTATATTATGGTCTATGGATCTGTCGCCTTTCGGAATCCTGCTTGTTCTGCAGGCTGAAACTCGTCAAACCTGCCATGCGATTTGTGAGCACCCCCGCAAACGGCTTACAAACGTGGTTCAGTAATGCAATGGTCTTTAGTTCTTCAAAAGGGCTTTTTCGCCCTTCTTGAAGAATAGAGTCACCACTCACCACATTTCTGCTGCATGCTTCCGGGGTAGTTCCAATATTGATGACGGAAACGAACAGCTATTGGAGCGTCATTAGTACATGTTTCCCTCCATCTCTTAGTAGCTGTTGTGAATCCGTCATTTCCCGGAGCCTTGTTCTTTTTAAGCTGTTTGAGAGCCTCTCTTATCCTATACAGGCGGCGTCCGGGATATCCTGTGTGTAGTGTCGGGTCAGTTTAGCTCGCTTGTTATTGTCCTCGCAGGCAGCTGGAGCTTGAGAGGAGTCATACGACCGTCTCTCAGAACTTCATATTTCGACGAAACCATGGTGCTGGACTTGGTCTTCAACCTCGTAAGCTGACTTTGCCCAATAGACAAATCCCTGGCGAACACTTTGAAGCCCTAGTTTCGCTCAAGTGGCTCGTTTTAAATTTTGGTCACGCATAAACGCCACCAAAGCCACCAAAATTGAGCCACCAAAATGAAACCATGCATAAAAAAAATCTTTAAAAATAGGGGTTTTATGTTGCAATTAAATTTATATAACTGTTTTATGTGTAACCCAAATCACTACCTATATCGTGTAGCTTACTATAAAAGCACTTTAAAATAAACAGCAAATCGATCCACCAAAAATTGAACATTTCTTGTCCCCCTGTGCCACCCAAGCGGGTACTTTTGTTTTGGCGGGATATCACAGCTCTAATCACATACCCGTTACACGCAAACGCAACTACACAACTGTGCGATGCGAAATATTAAAACTTGAATGATCGCATAGTCAAGAAAGTTCATGTTTTGCTAAGTTGAACAAGTGCACCCAAGATTTTGGTTTTTTCTTGGACAAACTTTGATCGAGTATCCTGTGATGTTAAATAGGATTTTATGATATGGTTTAATTATTTTTAGATAATGTGTCTTATGCGTATACTAACTAAATTATATATTTTTTATTTTAACTTAAATTGTTGCTGTGGTGAATGAAATTATGTCAAAAAATGGAGCTGGGACATACCACCAAACTTGAATTTAAGGGCATTTTTTTTACCCTGATTATTTATATACACATATATTTAAAAAAGCAATGTGGCCCCAATTAAAAGAAGTTACGTAGTTTACTATATAAAAAAATTAGAAACATTCTATCATTTTACACCTCGATTCTCAACGTGGACACGTAAAATTTGCCGATTTGATATTCACCCACTTGATTACAAAACTACTAAATTATCCGTTTACACGTATTAATTTACTTAAAATTTAGTTAACTACTTAATAAGTGTAAGCCGAACATAACCGAACATTTTTTTCTTTCTTTCTTTCTTTTTTCTTTAAATATTGAATTATCATCGGTCCTCGATAGGTCTACGAAGTTTGGTCTTCCAAACTTAGTCTTAGTCTAACTGTTTAAAGCTAATATAAAGCGTTTAACTAGGTTTTTCTTTCTTTCTTTCTTTTTTTTAATATTGAATTGTCATCGCGGCATCGGTCCTCTATAAGTCCACGAAGTTTTTTTTATGGAAATAGCCGACAATCGAGCTGACGATCTACCTGATGGTAAGTGGCTATCGTCGCCCATGAACATTAGCAACACCAGAGGTAAAAGCGAAAAGTAAAAGTAAAAGCGAACCCCATGAAGTAATAACAATAGTAATAATGGTATTAATTAACAATTAAAATCAATATTACCAATAACCTCCGAGGGCCTACCACCAGCGGGCCGGATTTAGTCGCCTCTTACGACACCCATCCAGCGTGGGTTTGGGTTTAGTATTCTAAAGCCGCCCCAATACGGCAAAAAAAATATTTGTTTCGTCCATCGAATGTTGATAGGTACGTAGTACCTACGTAACAAGTACGTAACGCACTAGCCAAGGCATTGAAGGCATGCGATGCGTGCGGTGTGGCGGCCGGCATCAGAATGAGACAAAAATCGCATCGGTGATCGCAAAGGTCCACACACTGTCTATTCATCGGTGCGATATTCAAGATTGCATAGATTTTTGTTGCGATCGCCGATATCGTCTGCGATCAAGCAAATCGTTCACGATCACAACATACACTACCGATCCGTCGTTGCGATCGGTCGGCAACGACGGATCGCACCGATCGATCGCATCGTCAATGGGGCCCATAAGGTCTATGACATGCAAGGTACTTGATTTGTACTAATTATGTTCTGAAATAGAGCGTTTTATCGGTTTACCGGTTTTCAAATGAATGCGTAATATTGATGTTTTTAAAAGTTTAAAATAACAATCTTAATTGAAGTTTTTGAGATTTGTAATAAATACTTAAGTGTTGTGATTTATTAACCTTTCGTTCTCTAAAATTACCAAAAAAAATATCGCTAAGTGATGCTTACATTTTTGAACGTAATCTTACACCACTTGACACAGTGACATGTCTAAATGTCTATTAAAAAGTGTGATTTATAATGCCGGTCACTCACATTCGCGCGAATACGCGAACCCACAAGTGTGGGACGACATTCGCGAATGATTATGCGAAGTTTTCGAGGCATTCGGGGTTTTCCAAGCTGTGTCGGTTTTTTGTCCCACATCAAAGCGCGCGAACCTCGAACCTTCGTGTAGTCTCCCACACATTCGTGCGACCAGTTGCGCACACGACTAAAAAGGTGATGTATCTCATTGAGGTATGTACAAGAGAAGACATCTCAAACAAAATGTGTGTCCCCGAGGTTCTATTTTCAAAATTGAGCCCCTGTTTTCCTTTCAAAATCGAACGAATCCATTGGAAATTGAAGCCGCGCGTCGCCAATTCATTGGAACATAATTGTGTTCGCGGTGTCTCTTCTATACGGTAGTAATAATACCTACTTCAATGATGTATCTCTTAATTTTTCGTGGTTCGTGGCGTCTAATCGTACTACCATTTATTTTCTGTATTGAAAATGGATTTTAATGACAACAACATAATAGCAACAGCAAGATTGAACATTCGTGAACAAAGTGTGTGGAGGAAGCGGAAATGGGCTTGTATACTCATATGCGAACCCATTTGCCTGACCACCCTTCACATATGTGCAAACATTCGTAAAAATGTCAAACATTTGCGCGCATGTGAGTGACCGGGGTTAGGAGCGATAATTTAAAAAGCATAAGTACAATGAATGTTTTTAAAATTTTCCAAACAAATGAAATGTATTTATTTTGTGATGATGGTGTATTTGAAATTCGCCATGGCTGCATCCCGTCGTGTTTCATCATCATCAACGAAATAGCCGAAACAGGACAATAAATGTTACTTTCGGTGAGCTGTAATATTTTGACGTTAACATATTATGCCACTTTCTGATGTCAATACGTCAACAATCGCGTCATGGTACACGAATTGCAGGGCAGAAGATCATTTTTGAAGTCACGTGACCGCTGTCCTGTTACGGTGACGTGGTCGCTGGCTGTCCTGTGTTTTAGCCAGATCATGGTAGGATATAGCAGGACAGGCCAATTATCGGCTAATATTGACCTGTTTTAAGAGTTCATGGTAAGCCCCCTGTACATACAACATGATGATATTTGTGTAAATAATGATTATTTATTTCAGATAAACCATCAGTTGCAATAACAGGTAAGTAAAACTTATTATAAAATCATTAAAATCATAGCACTAAATTTTAAATCCATGAAACCAATAGAAGTTTGAGTATACGAGTAAACTTAAAGTAAAAATCCCTTCAATATGGTTTAGAAAAAGGATCATCTTAAATCAGCTACACAGATTGTCTTAAATCGTATAGAATCTTTCAATCGAGTCACCTTTCAAACAAAATAATTCTGTGTTCTCAAATAAATAATGATAAATATACTTAATTGGTTTCAGATAAACCATCAATTGCAGTAACAGGTAAGTATCCATTACCGTATTATTATAATATCATTAAAGTCATAGCACTACATTTTGAATCCATGAAAGCAATAGAAGTTTGTGTATACATGTAAACTTAAAGTAAAAATCCCTTCAATATAGTTAAGAAAAACCGGGCAAGCGCGTGTCAGGCTACGCGCAATATAATGTTCCGAAGTAGTACGTTTATCGACTATTACTCATTAACAACCTATGCTAACATAGCCGTGATAGTTTCCCTTGTAAATTCATCATATATCACCTATTTTTTGGGAATTTTTTCACTTATCCAATTCCAACCGTTTAGCTGGCAGGAGGGGGACTTGACTCTAACCAAAATTAGCACATAAAAGCCAAGTATTTCACAAACGGACCTCTAATTTAAAAATGGTCTCCGAAGACCCATATTACATTTAAAGGCCTTTTCAACGACACCCCACAATAAAATGTACGCGACGAATAAAAAATTTATCCTCACGTTACCTGTAGGAGAGGTACCCCAAAAAATGTTTTTCAATATTTTATTCTACGATTTTGGAGTTTTAATAAATATGTATATCAGTGCTAAATTACAGCTTTCTAGCACTACGTGTCTCGGCACTTTGCTTCGGACAGACGGACCTACGGACGGACGGACAGACGGACAGACGGACAGACGGACAGACGGACAGACGGACAGACGGACAGACGGACAGACGGACAGACGGACAGACGGACGGACAGACGGATAGACGGACGGACAGACATGATGAAACTATAAGGGTTCCGATTTTACTTCGGAACCCTAAAAAGGATCATCTTAAATCGGCTAATTTAGCCGGGTATTTCCCAGTGGTCAGATTGATGGTCAGACTAGTCTGGCCTGTCTTAAATCGTATAGAATCTTTAAATCGAGCCACCTTTCAAACAAAACAATTCTGTGGTCTCAAATAAATAATGATAAATAATATAATTTATTGGTTTCAGATAAACCATCAGTTGCAATATCAGGTAAGTAACCATTACCGTATTATTATAATATTATTACAATATCATTAAAGTAATATCACTGCATTTGAATCCATGAAACCAATAGAAGTTTGATTGAAATGTATGATCCTAAACGTATGCAATAAAAATAGCGTTACAACCCAATAAACATTATTGAATTCTAATTCCAGAAAAAGGCTGTGGAAGACGGAAAGTAGATCTTGTTGAGCTGATAGTGAACGGAGAATCCACTAAAGCAGGCGACTGGCCGTGGCATGTCGCCATTTATAGAATCGACAAAGCTAACTTCAGATACATATGCGGCGGAACACTCATTTCTAAAACAACGATTTTAACTGGTATGATTCTGTACTTTCCCTTGGCACTGGATTTAAGAAACTTTTATACTCTCTCTAAAGTTAATCATCTGGCAAAATTTAGATGTTGGTTTCTATAAAAAATTAAACACCTTTATAGAAGGAAAAAGTTGTTTAATGCAACTGCACTCTAGCAGAATCAAAGTGTCGTAGGCATTACCCAGCTCTTCTTCTGCTACGAGCTAAATAGTAGTAAAATTATGTTCTTATTTTAGCTGCTCATTGTGCTACAATATCTGGAGTACCTGTCAATCCAGAAATCTTAAGCGTCATTTTAGGGAAATATAATCTGTTTGGCGGTGATTTAAATTCTCAAGAAAGGCAGGTTAGTGTAGTTTTTTATGTAACTAGTCTAAATGTGAGCTGACGATCCATGTGATTGTAAATGGCCACCGTCACCCATGGTAACATTAAAGGCATTGCTGACCAAGAAAGAAAGAATTGGTTCCCAAGCTTCTGACCAAAATACGACGAATCGAAACGCGGTTAACTCAAGCAAGCGGATGAAGCCTCTTACGATACCCTAATTTGTCAGCTTGGGATGGAGTTGAATGTTCTTAACCACCCCTATATGGCTTATTTAATTATTGAGACTTTCGTAGTGTCTTCTACGGTGGTTGATGGTTCTTCTAACGTGGTGTACGATTTCAAATACGTTCTATAACTACATTGTAATAAGATGTAAGATTTTATTTATACGTTCTTTAACTAATTAAAGTACCTACCTATCCTCATTCCGATAGGTAATAATACATACATTTTATTCAAGGCTCCGATCTTCTGCACCTCACATTTACCTTTAATGAGGCTGGGTACAGAAAATAATATACAGTTATGTTGTGTAATAACATATAATAATATAGGTGCACGCAGTTATACCGCATGAAGATTTTGCACCATTGAATCACTTGGAGAATGATATAGCCCTCTTGAAATTGAGGAGCCAAGCTACTTACAATGATTATGTTCAGCCTGCTTGCATATGGTCCGACGAAGCTTATGACCGTCTACCAAGCAACAGAGATTATGGGACGGTAAGCCATACATTCGTCTTATTTTGTGTATCAGAATGAAATTATAAAGCACACAGACCTACGTGGACGTCGGTTGACATGTAAAGTCCTTTGCCCATGGATATCAGTAACATCAAATGCATTATTAACGCGTTGCCGGCAAAAACTGAAGTGGAAGCTCCTCATTATTTTTGGTCTTTAAAAAAACATGGTGGATTTTAGAAGAACAGTGGTAGTTAGCTAGGCGTGTAAAGAATCCTACCATCACGTATGAGTTCCGTTGGGTGGTACTAGATCTTCAGAGATTCAACCTCCAACAACGCGGCGTTATGTCCACGTTTTTTGGTAAACGCAAACATTATAAGTAATAATACCTAGTTATTGTTCTTTAATATAGTATTATCTTAATTTTTTAGGTAGTCGGCTGGGGAATTGATCAAACAGATGTACTATCAACACAGCTCAGGCAAGCGTACATGCCAAAAGTGTCTGACACGAAATGTATTAGAAGAAATCCGATATTCTATGCCAATGTACTTAATAATGATAAAAAATTCTGCGCAGGATGGGCCAATGGTAAGTTTAGTGCACACAAAGTTAGAAACAATACTTATTTATTGCCAGTTATTAAAGCACGCAACATAATGTTAATTAATGTTATTTAAATCACTTTAAGTAATTGTTTTCTTTCACTAACATAATAATATGAAACATGAATAATCATATCTGTCACTTTAGCAAAGTTTCAAGTAAATATTATTTTAAATATCTTCTAGAACATTATATTTTTTTAAGTAAATAATCCCAGCCGCTCCTGTAAATCCTAAATGTTCAACCGAGCAGTCGGTCGTCGGATGGTCCCGCTAGTGAACAAATATTCATGAGCGCTTCCATGCTTCGGTGGGCACGTAAAGTCGTCGCGCCGGTTGTTATCGTATATAACGTTTGTTAAAAGCTATGTTGGAGCCCTTAAAGCGGCATTAAAACTTCCGACACTTGGGTTGATGACTAAACCCTCCTCTAATCCACATTTGACCACTGGTGGAGTACGCTCTAGACCCTCTCAACAGGAAATCTCAAGAGTTGAAGGGAATAGCACAAAATCCGCGTTGCTTGCATGATTTCAAGATCATAATTACATTTCTGGTTTCATCATCACCCTGTACCCTAGTTGGTATCGACCCTACCTGCGAAACGAGGGGTCCCAGGATCGATTCCCGGACAGGGCAGATATTCATGTGACAGATAGATACTTATTTGTACTCGGGTCATGGGTATTGTGATGTATTATATTATTATGTGTCGACTGTCGTCCTTGCCACCCGCGACACAGGTAAATAACCTAGTGCGGGGGTGTAAGCGTTAATTTTTTTATTTATTTATCATGATTAATGATTATAGGCATTTTAATAAAATTCTATTTTTAAAGGCACGTCGGCCTGCAACGGTGATAGTGGCGGCGGGTTCTTAGTATTCGTTCCTGACACAGCTGAAGACAACTCAAACGATGCTATGGGGTCCTGGTACATCAGAGGGATTGTATCCCTTAGCGCTGCCCTCAGAAACAAGGCTCGATGTGATCCAACTCAGTACGTGGTTTTTACTGATGTCGACAAATATAATGGTTGGATCAAAGAACATTTAGAAAGTTAGCAGTGTTTTTTTAATGAAAATGCGATAAGTCAGAAGTAACCTTTCGACTTTTGCTCAAGCGATCGCTGAAACAAAATTTAGGTGGATGGAAGTTATTCCATAACAATAAAAAGAATAATAACAGATAACAGCTTATTTATTACATTTACGCCCCAACTCAGAAAGGTTCGTTTATTTAGTCGTAAGGAGTCCATAGACCATAACTAATTGACATGAAATAGGTATACCTACCTATTATGTATCGGTTCATCTCACAATCAGAGTCATTATTATTATTGTCAACTTTAAGTTTCCTAGTGCGGATCAAAGTCAAATAACCTTATCGATAATCATATCGCTTGAGTGTTAGTGTAGCCACACGTAAAATACGTTGATATTAAATCAAAGATAATAATATTTATTTTAATGCTTTTAGAACTATAATAAAATTTATTCTAATATAATAACAAGAAATTCGTTTACTGTTTTTTCCTACATAAAAACATTGCAAAGTAGCTTTTTTCTTTAAAATAAAATAAAGAGGTTATGCCGTTACGCAGTAGACCAAGTACTGCTAACTGTCGATATCAATGATGAGTGGTTGATTTGACTGGACATTCAAAAAGTTCAAAGTTAATCAACACTAAATAATTATATAAGTAAAGGTTTGCCATGAATGGAAGAAAAAGAAAGTAAAGGTATTGTATACCTACTTTAATTGTCCGTAAACTGACTTTCGAGAGTGAATTCATGTGATTCTGTACATAGGAGCGATTTAAATAACTGTTAAGTGACTCTGAGTTGGGGCGTAAACTTATCTTTTAAGTAACTCGTTTATAATTAATAACATTTTACCAAGATACGCCAAGATATGGAATAGTGAATTTTACGTAATTAACACCATCTGTTGAATGATGTTAAAAGTATAAACCAAGCCAAGTCTAAAATATTGTTTCAGTTCGTTATACAAAAACTACGCAGCGTTGTACTCTCACTTTACTTGCTCGTCGAGTATAAATTGAACTTATAGATGGCGTTCATTAAGTAAAATTGTAATATTACAATTTTATTTAATGAACGCCATCTATAAGTTCAATTATGTACTACTGGAATAAAGGCTTGTTGTGAATCAGTTTTATTTTTATTTTTAACATGTTTGACACAAAAAGAAAGAGTAATCTATTCTATTCTATTAAGCTGAAAACAAACTATCAGCCGCGGCTGACGGACGCGCCTGAAGGATGTGACGATAATGAATGTACACTGAGCTGTGCAAACTATCGGAGGTAAGTCGCGGACGTGACCTTGAGACACCTTGAGGCGTTCTGACGTCCGAGAGCTATCTGGCGCGCACTGGATGTTTTTGTCAGCCGAAAACGTCCGCGGACGGTATTTCATAGAATGCACGGGGTGCGAGACGCGTCCATGCGTCAGAAGGCATTAGTACTCTGTGTCAGAAGGAAGAACTTACGTATGTATTAAAAATGGACGAACGAATTATTGAGTAATGTTCGCAACAGGGAATTACTGTATAATTATAAATTAAAGGATAACAAACATTCTTCAAAAAACAAGAAGTTTGAGAGGAAATAGCTAAAATATCCTTTCTTTATTTATGTCATGGACCCAAAGTAAACGCTTCTTTTTATTTTCTTTCTGAGTAGACAACATATACTGGGTAGACAATTATTCGAGAAAATCGTCCTCACTTTCACTACTCGACATGTTTCTTCGTCTACAGTTCTTTGTGGAATAGGCGTGATAGTACTCTGTGGAATAGGCGTTAGAACGCGTCCGGAAGCCACGTCTCAAAGACTGTGCACACTATCAGCCGCGGCTGTCAGCCGCGTCCCGTCAGCCGCGGCTGATAGTATGTTTGCAGCTTTAGAGTATTCTATACTTACTGTATTTTTTTTTCAAAATTTTCAATCCTCAATAGCATCTCAGTAGTTTCGGTGATAAGGGAAGATGTTTAATTTTCATCTTTAATTTTCGTTCATTCTTGAATAATTTTAAAAGCATCCATTGTAGAACTATAACAAAAATATATTTGAGATCCTTGCAACCTGAGCTTGCAACAAGCACAATTCATTTGACTTCAATTTTTCGTCAAAAACTTAGACATTTGAAATGTAAATTTGGACCGGAGGATTACTGATTTGACTATAGTACAACCTTGTTGCTACCTTGGCGCCACCAATTTAAGGCAGTTAATTATATTATCTGTGGCTATCGTCACCCATGAACATCAGCGACAACAAAGACATCACTGATGCGTTTCCGGCCAAGAAAAAGAGACGAGGGCTATCCAGGCTGTCCCCACGGAGAAATATTACCTAATAATAATAATAGGAATAATGAGCTATTGTACTACTGACTTTCAAAATATTTAACTCAATATTACCTAATAATATAATTCCTTCGAGCGGCTCTAGCAGGCCACCACCAATAAACTGGATTTAGTCGCCTCTTACGACATCTATCCGGCGTGGGATTTGGGTTAGTAAATACATTAAGCCGCCCCAATACGGCTAAAAAGACTAAAATTAAAGACCGTGGTACGTAATACCGTAATACGCAACGAATTAGAAAAAATTGAAAGAGCAAAGCTAAAAAGTTTTAACATTTTTTACATCCAGTTCTCAACGAGAAGCAAGTTAAAAACATGTTTAAATTTAATATTTAAATTTCACATACCTACATTTTGTGATGTCATTATTTCCGAGTGTTTGAAGGTTCAAGTTGCATGAGTAGGTGTCATAAATACCTTACTAAATAAGTCTACTATAAGTCTAGATAAAGGGTTAGCGACTAATAGTAACGTATTTATTAGCGTCGACTTATAAAAACTGCCAATAACAAACAAAAAACGACAAAAGTATAATATACTTAATACAAAGTAAAATATAAAGTATTTATAATATATACGACGTGTATAATTTTGTTGTATGCTATCTTGATCACATGTCTTAATAAAAATTATGTACAATAATATTTTGTTAATAGAAATAGCCGGCAAACGAGCTGACTATCAACCTGATGGTAAGTGGCTATCATTGGCCATGGACATCAGCAACACCAAAGACATTACTGATCTGGTGCCTTCCAAGAAAGAGAGAGAAAAAAAATAGTATCTACCTTTTATACTAGGAGTTCCCTCAATCCCTCATGTATCCCATCGTTAGATCTGAGTTCCGTGTTTCCGTGTTTCAAAAGGAATTTTCAAATTGATTGATAAATGACGGAATTCTGAGATAACAAACCTTAAAAAATACAATTGAAACAAAAACGTTTTAAAGTCGGCAAAAATGTGTACCTAATTAACTAATAAACACTTGTAATCAAGTACCTTAATAATAATAAAGACGTGTTACAAAATATCAAAAAGTACATTTTCCATAAAATCGCGCCAAAAGACACTTTCACCTCAATCGCGAGTATTACAAATTACAAATTCATAAAGAAAAAATGCAAGACGTAGGTATACGTTACCGTATACGGTACAAAATGCATTGTAGTATAAAACCGTTGACGCGTTTAATTTTCGCGTAAAATACGAGCGTAAATACGAGAGACTTAACGACAATGCATCAAAACTAGCTGGCGCGAAGTGAACTGGAAAAGGCTGACTTGATACAAAAGATGTGACATACGGGAGATAACTGCGTCCGTGCCCGTTGTGATAATTCTGGACAACACCTTCTAAAGAGTCTCCAAAACTGTGCAAGGCTACACCAGTAGGTACCTCCGCTAAGCAATGCCTAAAGGGAACTTTTATAAGTCCCCTCTGTCTTTTCAAGGTGTACACTCATGCTATGATTAAAAATCCCTTTTTCGTGGGATTCGCATTGGCACATTCATTAGATGGGTGGGATGGGTGGGTCGGTTAATTGCCTTGCCATGGGTATCTCGAACCCAGCGAGCCGAAATAAAAACAGGCAAAGATGTCCAGAAAGTGAACGAAACAAGTAGCGTTTTCCAAAGCAATCTGAGCTCGTATTTTCCGTCGATGTACTGTTAATATTAAATGGAGTGAATTTAGTACAACAAGCAAAGCATTGTGATTCACTGGCTTCATTGCTTCGCTGCGAGTGTCGCAAGCAAACTGCTGTGCGTATTTGGAAAAACAATCTTCTCTTTAATTTTATTTAACCAAGTTTTAACTAAGAATCTATAATCTAATTGGTATTGACCTTGTGTGGTAACGAGTGGTCCCGCGTTCGACTCCTGCAAGGCTATTCTGTTTTGTAACTCGACTGCGGAATCAACGATGAGTGTCATTTTTGGCAAGGAATTTTGACACTCATCGCGGAATCCGCTGTCGAGTTACAAAACAGAATAGCCTTGCGAATCGGCACTCATGTGACTCATGGTCATGTCATGGTGACAGATAAAACGTTTATTCTCGCGTGGATGTTAGTGATGTCTTATTTGTGTTGTCTATGTCACTCGCCACATGGGGAGGTATGAGTGTAAGCGTTTTGATGGCCAGTACTAATAGTGAAGAATATGTTATATGTTGCATAGGGGGTTCAGGGTTCACACCTGGATTACGCTATCGAAGTTTTCTACATCGTTCGCATACAAATTCCAAACATGAATAATCGCATGACATTTAATCTGCTGAGAAGTCTCCCGAATTTTCCATTAGTAAAGGATTATAAAAATAAATAATTGGCCTTTCACAATACTAGATACATAATTTGCTCTAGAAAGAGTGCAACACGTCTAGACGTGTAATAAAATCAGACAATCACAGCTGTCCAACCCTCAAATCAAATTATCTGCAGTTTAATTCCAGCATTGTCTTTTATTATCAAAAGCGAGAATGAAATCTTTTATGTATGCTTAAAAATTATCGCTGTAAAAAGAAGTAGGTGCTGCAGACGTAATGAATGAAATGCAATTTACTCCAATGAGAATAATTCTGTGACTGATATATCCTATTACATTCTGTAATACAGTATCATCATGTAAAGCGTAGGGTTTGTATAGATATAGTGCCTATTCCACACCATCAGTCAACAGTTCATCACGTACGTCGCCCATAAATCCTGTATCCCGAATACCATAAAATATGAAGATTGTATTGACTCGCCTGGCGTATGGCCCGTTTGTAAGGATGTTTGTTACTCTTTCACAAGAAAACTACTGAATGGATCTAATATATAGGTAGACAGAGCCGGCGTTAGGGGAGGGGGGGGGGGGTGATGGGGCGACGGCCTAGGGCGCCAAATTTGGAGGGGCGCCACATTTGGAGTGAGGAAATGTTCCCATTGGTTCAGCAAAAAAAAATTTCGAGCAAGAAAGGCTCGATTTTTATTTTCTTCGGGATTTGATTTCAATGGGAATTTCATGGGAAGATAGAAGAGGTTATAGGGCAAAATATAGCCTACTTTTTATCCTGGAATTCCCACGGCATCGGGATTCAAGCAGGAATAATAAGTATAAATCGCGGGTACAGCTAGTCTGAAATAATGGCGATTTTATGTTCAGCGATAATTTTAGAGGTACTTTTTCGTGGACCATTTTTCTTTGTAGGTTTTTGTTGATAAATATTTTATGGTTCCCTTTATTCCAAACGGAATCCTGGAAACCGCTACATGTCATGGTAATCCAAGATAATTGGCTGCTCGGTCCGTTGACACTGTACATTTGGGTCAGTGGAAAATTCTAAAAAATATTCTATGTTCAATCTTTTTTTAAACGAGGTTTTATTAAATTTAAAAATGTTACTGGACTGTGGACGTAACATCGAAATGTATGATTTCTAAAATACTACTACAAAAAAATATTTTGGAGTAAAATATCTTACACAGGAATAGCATAGTGGTTTCTCAATCACGGAGGCCAGAAATCGAATCCTGCACACACCTCTAATTTTCAAAAAGTTATGTGCAATTGGTATGATAGAAAATATTAATACAGATACCCCGTTACATTTTCCACCTAAATTCATCTAAAAATAAAAATTTGAAACGCCCTACAGTTTTATTTTCACCAAATTTTATGTCTCGGTCACGTCAGCTTTCAATTAATAAAAACTGCATCAAAATCGATCAATTCGTTTAGGACCTTTGATGCCACATGCAGGCGTAGAGACACGTCAACTAAATAATACCGCTGAATACACATAGGCAGGTGCTTAAATATTATTTTGACAAACATTCGCGACTGACTATATGTATACCGAACTGGTTGCAGAGATGGTCATTTCTATTCTATTTCCATTTTCCATGCGTCCTAACCACATACGAGTATTTAATCATCTTTCGACCCAGAAATCCTTGCCAATGATCTGTGCTTTAACAAGTTTCTTCTGAATAATAACATTTTACTGCTAACATCTAAATCTAGTTCGTTCTTTCTCATTCTTCATCAGTACAACAGATCCTTATAACGCGAATAATAATTTCCTTGACCCCTTGTTTCGTTTTAACTCATTTTTATGCGGCAAAAAATCATTTTCCCTATAATGAAATAAAATGAAAGTTGACGGTTTAATATTTTAAGGCACAGTGTTAATTATTTTATGGTCCCGGTAGACTTAAAAAACCTTCTTTCTCGACTTATCTTATCGGACGAGAATTTTTAATACAACTAAAATGGTAGCTTTTAAATATTTTTTTTTAAATATTATAATTGATTATTTTAATGTCTAGTGTACAAATATTACATCACGATACGGTGCATAATGTGGTCTAAAGGGTCTAGGGGTCTACGGGTGTAAAGTATGAGTCCAAGTGCAGCGAGGCTGCTAAACGCCGTGCAATAATAAGTCTATTATTGCACGGCGTCAAGTAGTCACTTACGCCACGAGTACCGCATATTATTTTATAGCACAATGTGACCTAAGCGCACACTTAAAAGTCACGTTTTTTGTAATCGAAGTATTTTTTATACCTTGCTAATATTTGTGCCTAAAATTGTCTGTTATTGCACGGCGTAATGTTAGCATACGTAGCAAGGGGGCTGAAGGTGCAAGGTGCGTACATTCATAGGAACTCGAAGTCACGAATTATACGCACGGAAAAGCGTGACCTAAGTGCACGATTAGGTCAAAAAGTGTTATAAATAATATTTTATATTCATATTAATATAATATAATTAAGTACGTCATCGCGTTATTTCCTCTGCCGGAGACTGGAAAGATCCTGGGAATATCATTAATCAAACTTATTTCCATGATTTGTATTCCAAGCGGTATTGCCAATACTTATAAAATTACTTTCTTTATTTCAGAAAAGAAAACATATTCGAGCCATTCAAATTTCCAATTCCCCAAACAGCTATAAATCAGCCATCTGGATTTTATAATCTGGGAATATTTCTATAGCCGCGGGAATTTAGCGGATTGGCGAAAAATTGCAAAGTTATCGAGCCTGAAGCTGATAATTGACATCTTGCAGTATTTTTTATTTTGACTTTTTACTTTTTAAGCGACCGGTTTTTCGTTCTTTTTGGTGTCATTTTTGGTGAACATCGTAACATCGAAATATCTGTTCTAAGATATTGATTCTATGTTTGATTTCTGTTTACGAAACTATTCGCTTTAAACAATTCCTATCCATCCATCCATCTACCAGCCTTTACAAGTCCACTGCTGGGTATTGGTCTCTTCTGTCTTGCGCTACTCTGTCTAGGCCTAAGTACGTCCATCTAGTCAAAGGCCGTCCTCTGTTCCTTTTTTTGAGACATGGTCTTCCTTTCTTGTGTTTTCAGTGATTTCAGTATAAAATTTAATATCCATTTCCCATTTCATATCTTCGCAACATCAGTCTCATTAAAAATACTATTAAATGACCAAACTTTGTTATGGAGAACCATTAATGTCACGACCAACATAACTTTCAAAACGCAAATTTTAAATCTTATTTTTAGGGTGATAAGATCCAAATCGTGTTAACTCACACGCCATCATGAGCTGATGAGTAGAAGTCTGAACGCTTACACTTAAATTGCCTATTATCCGCTAATCGTATGGTGATCCATCAAAGTCAGGTTTACCACGACGCGCTCAAGGTAAGGTCATTGTTTGGTTTCAAACAATACATTGTAACATTGTAAACTAAACCTTAGCACCTTCTGTTAAGGCCGAGGATAACACATTAAAGTTTCAAGATGATGTCTGGAAAACAGATGTGTATGCATTTGTTTATGAACTCGCATTCAAAAGCGACGTTTTCATTTTGAAAAGGAATTTAAGAAATGAATGTGAAAAATGTGAAAAGTCTTTGGTTTTGAATTTTTATTCAGTAAACTCGAAAGTGATGATGTAATATATGGCTAGATAGATGCCTAACGCATTATATTATGTTAATTGTTAATACATTTCCTATTGGTTTAACAATAGGGATGTTGACACAATCAGTAAATTAAAATAAATTTATGTTTAAAGTATCAAGGAAAACATTTAAACACCTAAAATATTATTCTTTTGTCGAAATCAATCAATATAAATTAAATATAATTATTTTAAAATGTTAAAAATAGTACTCACTGTCACGTGAACTCAAACGCCGTTTGGAGCTTATGACGTCATTGTTCTTATTTTATATGAAAGTGCAACTAACTTCAGTCGACAGATAGTATTGAATATCGGCTAGTGACGTCACGTGACGTTTTTGGCGGGGAATTTGAAAATGATTTTTATTTATCAATTTTTGTTTTTAAATTGAAGATTATTATTTTTATAATATTTTTTTCGTGAATCTTAAGGTTCTATCTATAAAAGGAAATTGAATCCTAAAATTAGTCAACATCCCTATTATAAACAAAAAGAGCCATCCTTATAAATTCATCAAAAGTGTATTAATGCTTGAGATCAATTCTTTGAGAGTCATAAGAATCGTTCCTTTTGAGTAAATTCTTTAGAGGAACTAGGAATAAAATTACCCGGAAACTACAGAGCTTTGATCTTTGAGAAAAGACAATAATCGTTTTAACCGATCCAGCGATTCATCCTTCTTTACAAAATTGAGGAAAATATGAAGATTAATGCAAAGAATGTTCTATCATCCGGCTTGAATTGAAGTTTTTGACTTGACCAATCTCAATAATTTCTCGCTTTGGTCAATAAATTAGTTAAAATGTTCTGTTGAGAAAATTCTTCGTAAGACTCGTATACAGTACAATGATTTCGAAAATTGGAGGTGCTTTCAGAATTCAAACCCAGACAACAATGAAATGGTAAGCATTATTAAAAAGCTGTCCTTGCTATTGTTATAGTCTGTCGCTTGTATCTCATTAACTTCATACCAGAATATCATATCATTCACCTCACAACTAAATACTACATTCAAATCACCTAAAGCTTTCGTTCAATCTCAAAAGCAGTCTTCTCGAATTGTAAGTGAAAGAAAAGAAGATAAAACACGATTTAAAGTAATAAATCGTCAGAACACGTTCCAAAGCGATTTTGAATCAATCAACTGTGAACTGCAGAACCTCAAAAACAATGTTCTTGGAGACGTGGAATAAAACCATCGGCATTTCAATCGAATACGGGTAGGATTTGGAACGATGTGTTAAAATAACTTATCAGAAATGACTGAAGGAATGTTGTTCAGTAAGGATGCTTTGTTAAAAGAAGAAGATGATATATATGTAGCACCTACCATAAATGCGAAAGTTTGTGAGAATTGTTTGTTACTCTTTCACGCAAAAACTACTGAACAGATTTTCATGGAATTTAGCACTCAGGTAGACCAAGACCTAGTTCAGGATATAGGGTACTTATTACCCTGGAAAAAGCGGGCAAAGCCACGAGCAAAGTGCTAGTTCTTTTTATATGAATAGCCGAAAAACAACCCAATTGATAGACGATTCGTCGTGTTCCAGCTGGCAACTTGGGAGCCAGTTCTTACTTTCTCCTATTTTTTGTTGGTCGACAACGCATCGAGGATTCCTTTGATATCACTGATGTCCATGGGCAACGATGGCCACATACCATCAGGTGGATTGTCAGCTCGTTCGTCGGATAGTTACATAAAAAAAGGAAAGTTAAGAAAAAAACTTAACATGGCATGATAAATGGTATTACATTAATGAAAAAATGAAGAGATAATAAATATAATTAACGGTAAGTAAAATTATCATTAAGATTACACGAAAATAAAAAGTCTAAACGATATTTGAGATAAATTGTTTAAACCATAACTCTTTCTATATTGCTTCATAAAAGTGACTAAAAGTCACCCATTTTTCCGCTGAGATGGTTATTGAAAAACAATTTTCTGTAGAGAAGTGTAGCGATAAATCACATCTCTAAGGAATTAAGCTTTCAACTTAGAAGGAAAATAGAGGTGTTACTCAATGGTTTGTTTTACTGGGTTTTTTAAATGGTGACAACCAGGTTATAATCAGACGGGATAAAGGTAAGGTAAGGGTCAAAGTTTATCGACATTCATAGATATAATTTGTAAAATTGTAAAAATAACATAAAATAAATATAGCCTATAGGTCTTCTTACATGTATTCCAAGAACTTTATAATTTAGACATCTGGAAGGCAAACTTCGAGCTTGGGAGTGTTAGTAGGGACCCCTATACGCTGGGGGCCCCGTATATTTGATACGGCTGATACGGCGGTACACCCCTGCGCTACGCCCCTGAAGCGTAGCCTCCAGATATAGATATAAGCTTCTTTGGGGTACAGAGAGCAGAACACGTTGTCTTGGACTAATGATAGAACTACTTACCTGAATATAACATTTAGATAGGATAGAATATTGAGCTTATAAATTGTTGAGGCAGATACTAGAGGTACATTTCTGTTTGTATGAACCTTCGGCTCACGAAATCATACCATTTTATTGTTGAAATTAAAATACGAAAACACAATTTTTTCTACGATTCTTACTAATAAAACTTGAAAGAGCTAAGGCAGCGGTGTTCAATCTGTACATTTTACTGACTAAAATTAAGTATTAGATTTTATATCATATCCCGTAGAAAACATCTAGTTCCACGCTGATTAAAAATTAATTCTGTTTCCTACATGTTGTGGAAATAAGTATAAAGATATGTCTTTCATCGTATTTTTTCAATGTTTATCATTTTCATTATTCAGCACCTGTCCGAAACGATGATAGAATCAAGATATGACAAGCACGAGCGATAAAATGACCACACGAAAAATAGATATTTTATTTGAATTTAAAATATCCTGCTTCTACTAAAATATTATGAATGTAAGAACTTGTTACTCTTTCACGCAAAAACTGCTGAATGAATTTTTATGAACTTTAGCATGCAGGTAGATCATAATGTAGTTTAAAATATAGGGTACTTATTATTCCTGAAAACGGGAGAAAAATCGCGGGCAGTGCGCTTTTATTGCATAGTTAGTATACTCGTATTTTGAGAAACTTCAGATTATCAGTCGCGTTCATAGTTCGTGTCACGCTACGCGCCAGTTCGTTCAAATCTAGGAGGGTAGTAAATTGGATGTGGTATTTTTTACACTACAACTTAATACAAAACTAATCTTTTAAAGAATGTTTATAAGCATTAAGCAAAGTAAACATTTGGTGAAAGAGTAAGAGTTATTTATAATTTTCTCAAAGGCTTCACACAGGCCTGCAAATCTGCACATGGCAAGCGTGGTTAAAACCTAGTTTACACTAAAATAAAAGCAAGCTTGCATTAATACGATACTCTAGCCTAGCTTAATGTATATAATAATAACAGAAGCATTATAGTAGACGCAGTATCTCGCTGCACTTGTAGACAGCAGCGAAGCATATTGCGCGCTCACTCTCACTTAAGCGCATATGCCTCGCCCTGCTCGCACTTTTACGTCAACCAGTGCAGCGAGATACTGCGACTACTTTAAAGTATTATGAATATAACTTTTACCGCATCCATTTCTGTCTGGTAAAACTATCATCTTTAAAACCTTTAATTTTCTTTTTTCTTAGTTTTGAGATAAATTCTGAAGAAGAAGAAAAATGAAAGTTTATTATCTTTAACGTTATCTGGATGTTCTAAGATGCGTGCAAAAAATACTACCAATTATTTGTTGTTCTGAAACTATTTAGAATTTGAAAAATATAATAAATTACGAAGTTCTGAGGTAAAATTATTTCAAAAAAATACAACAGAATTGAAAAGCTTCTCCTTTTTTTGACGTCAGTTAAACAGACTTGATATTGACCATTAAAATTCGGTCAAGTTCCTAAAAAACCTGAAACCTGAAAAAACACGACACTGTTGAAAATTTAAACAACGAATCAGTGGAAAACAAATTAAAGAATTTCCTGAGTATTTCAAAATCCCGCCGCAATCGGCTCACTATTGAGCACAGGTCTCTCCCCGTTAGGAGGCCCAGAGTATATTCCATCACGCTGCTCCAGTGCGAATTGGTGGGGGAGTTAGTGGCCAACCCAAGTGTCGGAAGTTATCATGCCGCCCGAGGGCCTCCGACATGGTTATCTTACGGTAATAACCGGAATCGATGGCTTTACAGGCCCTCCGAAGCACGGAAACGCGATCACATAATTATAATCGGCACAAGCCCCCGGGTTATGAGCGCTTTGGAATCCTATTAGAAGCCTATAAATTTTAAATTACAGGACAACCCTGAATATGGTTACTGTACTCAGCAGGCTTTCGATATCTTCTGCAAAATATCAAATTCACTACTAATTATAGGTACCTATGTATTAGTCAACAACTGACGGATATTAAATTAGTGATTGAAAAATTTATGTCATAATAAAACTCAACCAACAAAATTTCATAATCCCCAAATTTAACGGTAAAATATAAACAGTGGAATAAAGAATGCGACAAAATTTTGGAGTTTTATTCCTCTGGTCATATTTCAAAGATTCATTCAACGGTTGGTATTAAAATTAAAAATTCAAATGAGCGCCAGTTTGCACTTTTTGCCACGTAAATATTTCAAGATGGCGGATCATTTTAACGGTCGCAAAGTACGTAAAGGGCTGTGTTGAAATGTGAATTGTAATTTGTGACGTGTGTAGGTACCTACTAGTGTTAACCATTTTTTGCAACTCCTCGTTTACCCCTGACCAATAAAGAACAATGCCCAACTGCCATACATAGTTTTATTTCATTTTCAACTTAAGCGTCTTAAAATAAAAAAAAATCTAAAAAATACAGCATTAATTTCTGAGCTTAGATATATAAGAATTTTCAGCAGGCACACCCCAGAACCAAAGTATTTTGATATTGAATGTTTTATAACCATAGAAATATTATACATAGAGTACCTGGTACACAACAAAACAACGATGCCGGGGCGGAAGAATAAGTGATGTCAAGATGACAAGATTTGATCACTAAACGTCAACGTCAATTTTAAAAACGATTCAGAAGTTGCCATTTTACTACTACTGAAAGATTAAATTACTTAAAAGAATTTCATGAGAATGACGAATATAAATATTTTTAAATATAAAAATAAAAAAGTTCAAGCAGAATGTTACTTTTTATTAAAGATTGCCCGAATTACTCACTTTATACAATATGAAATAATTATAATCAGAAAATATGTACGACGATCAAAATATTTTCTACCATTAAAGGAAAAAAGTATGAAATGGTAACATTTCTACCGCATGAAAATGGACAATATCGACATCATTGTTATTATAATAGTCAATTCATCACTTATTATTAAAATTATTTTACCCTGGGTAATACGGGTATAGATATTAATTTTAAAATACGTAAAAAAATATTGAATTGCTTCGGTGTAACTGACGTTTTAAGACGCTACAAAAACTAAAAATAATTTTTCGGCATTGTTCTTTAACAATATAAATCCTATTTTTGGTAGGTTTCAATATGTATTACTCCTTCTTTTCCAGACTACAGATTAGTAACAGAGTTATGTGAACTAGATTTATAAGGGTCTGGCTTTAGTCGAGTTTAGTTCTTTATGTTTTATGTGAAGCATTATTTCTTTATTATTAGAAAGGGAGAATAGTCACGTAGTGACTATGTCACCCCCGTATGGCCTAATTTGATTTTTAGAACAGTAAACTATACTTTATAAAAAATAAAGTTATAACAGCAGTTTAGCAGCATCCGATGACGGTGACGCCAAGATGCCGTTACAACTTCCTATGTCGAGCCTGGCTGGAATCCGTAATTTTAGCCTTAGTGCCTCGTTACGGTTACATTCCGTCAACATGTGCTGAACATCTTCAACAATCCGGGCAGTTGGGTGAATCACTTATCTACACCAATCATAAATTTAAAGTTCAAGGGAATGTATCCACATCGAAGCCTCCCCCAATTTCTCGAGGTATGGAGATATCACTCCTACATCGCAAATGTCTTCTCGGCTGAGCCTCTCCAGCCCTCCGCGCGAAGCTGTAGAGGCCGCTAGGGCCAACAGCAACTATCCATTCGAAAAAAAAGAAGTCTCATACATAGAACAAAAACCGTGTCACATTTTTCAAGCAGTTTTCATACTCTGTGACAGCGTTTGGTTGGGTCAAGTACGGTTCAAGATGGCGGATATAAAATATTTTGCACTAAATAATTTTTAAAAATGTAAGTAAAAATGTAGTTATTTACCAATTATAATTGAAATTAACTCAAATAATGTTCAAACGTAATTATTGAAGACGTTTTAACTAGGTATGCACAATAAACAATAATATGCGTTATTATGTGTTTTTGAACGGTCGGGGTTTTTCAAAAATGACATCTACTTGTCTGGCTTGCTCGCAGCCGATTAAACTGCGTTGGCACCATTTGGTGTCAACGTAGGTGTCCAAACTTTTAGTACTGAACAGCCTGTCTAGTATAGTATACAACATAATATAGGTCTGTAGCCTCATGACTCTTCAATGTTTTAGATAGCGTCTCTTCTACTACACTTGTACAGATCGAACCAAGGGAAATAGGGAGTTACGCATTTTATTGATATGTAATACTTCAATATTTGGTGTTTCATACCTACTGGAACCATGAATACTTATAAACTCTGGATCTATTGAAATAGCTTCAGGCAATATCAATAGTAGGGCGACTTTTATTGCCAAATTTCTTGAAAGTTTCTGTATTCTTAAAGATAAGATTTTTTATGCAAATAGCCGATAAAGGAGAAGTTGAGCTACTATAAAGGACGTAGTTTCTGAAAAACGTTCCAATCCACACTCATGTTGAAATTGAATTAATACTTAAGTATTAATACTTAATAATACTTCCTTACTTAGTACACTTACTTATTATTAATACTTAACTTGTATTAATAATATATATAAGTATATATTGTATATATATATAAGTATGTATATTTAGCCGTATTGGGGCGGCTTAGAATACTAACCCCAATCCCACGCCGGATGGCTGTCGTAAAAGGCGACTAAATCCGGCCCGCTGGTGGTAGGGCCCCTCGAGGGATTATATTGGTAATATTGATTTTAATTGTTAATTAATACCATTATTACTATTATTATTTCTCCATTGGGTTCGCCTGGATAGCTACCACCCTCGAGCATGAGTCAGCCGCCAAACGACTCGTCGTGTTCCGGCTGGGGGCTTGAGAGCCAGTTCTTTCTTTCTTTCTTTTTCTTCTCTCTTTCTTGGCCGGCAGCGCATCAGTGATGCCTTTGGTGTTGCTGATGTTCATGGGCGACGATAGCCACTTACCATCAGGTGGATCGTCAGCTCACTTGCCGGCTATATCCATTAAAAAAAAGTATTAATTCAATTTCAACATAAGTGTGGATTGGGACGTTTTTCAGAAACTACGTCCTATAATTATGTTATGTAATCAAGGACATCAGTAACATTTAACGGTATTATTGACGCATTGCCGTTAAAAGAGAAGGGGTGGGGAGTTAATAAACCTTAATTGAAATTGGCTTGATTTAGCCATCAACTCCGTCGTCGAAATAAATTTTGTTAGGTAAGAAAATATGTACATAAATAAACTCGGTGTTTGTGGTCAGATGTTTATAAAATCAACCGTGAATTTTAGTTTTATTTCCATTATAGTTTTTCGTGGCACGTATTGACCTCTGAAATAAATACATATTTTTCTTGGAACAGCTGCGGTACAGTACTTCAACTTATTTGCTTACCTTATAAGGAAACGTGACAAAACTTTTATTCCCTATTTCAAACTCTTTTTGTTTTCTATTTCAATGTTTTTATTTTGTATTGTTTTTATGTTGTGTTGTATTGATGACAGACAATCCGTATCAAATTAATGTTTTTTTCATTTACTCATTTCTGGTGATAAATTGATTAGTTATCTACGAAAAGTAGTAAAACATAGATGCCATTAACATGATTTAACATATTAATTATTTTCATTTCGTGAAACGACTGAAATCAAGCAATGTTAACCCAAGCGAATTATAATATATCAGTTAAGGCATTGAAATCGTTTAAGCCGTTTCTAAAATTTGCCGGAACAAACGCACAGACAAACAGTCTAATCGACTAACGGATAAGAAGTTGAAACGTTGGTTCTTCTTACGTCAAAACAAATAGGTACCTACTTACAGTACCTACTATTAATATCGAACATTTTCTTCTATTTTCTTGTTCAAAGTTGAAGACGAAGTGAAAATTGTTAGCTTTGAGGGTGTTTTAATGGAGGTGCGTCGCTTTGTTAAAACTTATAGTTGTTGGGACGAATATCAACTTAGTTCTATAGAAGTTTTAAGTACAGGTTCGGTAAAGTCTTAGACTTTTCATGACGATATTTATTCACTACTACCAACTTTGCTCGATAGAAGTTTTCAGCACAGGTTCGGTAAAGTCTTGGACTTTTCATGACAATATTTATTCACTACTACCAACTTTGTTCTATAGAAGTTTTAACCACAGGTTCGTTATCGGGACTTTTCATAACGATATTTATTCACTACAACTTACTTAAAGTAAATTTTTTCAGACAATACTTTTTTGGTTAACAAACTCATCACTACTTATTAAGGAAATAATTATTTACATTACTTTTAAAAAATATTACAATATAACAATAAACAGGAATTAGATTTAGCATTGAATGATAACTTATTTTTAAATTATTTTCTTTTTGTATCTGGCTCATTTTTTAAATTTAAAATGACTATAAAAACTGGCAGTGTAATTTTGTTTACTAAATAGGACTTATCTAAAAAACTATACTTAGAAGTAATTATGTTTTCGAATAAGTACACGACTTTGTACTGTAAAATATAGCAACTGACTAGTTGCTATATTTTGCTTCACGTGGACAGAAGGGCAAGCTTAACAGCCTCAGCAAACAACACAATATTTTTTGGGACCTCACCCTTGAGAAGTAGGAGTTGCGAGCATTCTAAAGGGTTGTCCTTTGGGATTCGGAACTCCGCTTAGGACACCGCTTGGGATCATACGCGAAGGGTCAAATAAGCATAATGTAAAACTGTCAAAATCTGAAATACCAAACTTTCAATGGTCAAATACAGTGACATCAACAAGGGAAGCATGAATAATATGAGTATCTATATGTTACTCATGCTTTACCTAGGTGGAGAATCTAAATGGAGCAACGGCAATTCAGTTTTTCAGGGATTCATATTATTTATTAAGTGTCATTCCATGCAATTATTTCAAACTCACCGCTAAGTATTATAAAAATCTGCTGCAGTTTCCTTTATAAAATTATGTCGTGTAGATACATACATTATGCACATTAGTTAAACATTCAAATCTTCTCCCACTCATAAATCATTTCTAACTTATACCAGAGGCCGGAAAATTAATTTGTATGTTAATATTGCAGATCTTGTAGACTTTAGAAATGGCCTTACTTTATATTTCGATGACCTTGAAGTTGACTAGAAGCGGAGTTTTAAAATTAACTCATTCGATATTTATTTTTAACGCCGATATTTCCAACCAGTCGAGTTCAGTCGTGACCACTATCCACTAACTTAATACTAAATTAATATTGTGAGTACCCGTGTACCTGTAAAAAGTAGATTATTGATTTGATCCCAGTGGGTACAGAATATAACCAACACATATTATATACTAACAGATATTTTATACTAATAGCTCCTAAAAATATGTTGGGTTGACTTTAGAACTTCTTAATGAACTGAAGTGAGGGGGGTCTCTTAAAAGTTTAAAACCAATTAAAATATAAAAAAGTCTAAACTATGTTACTCAAAGATTTTCATAAACGAGAAAAAACGCACAGACACACAGAAACAGGCTAAAAGACTAGCTGACCAGGCAGAGTTCTAATACATAATTCCTTTAAATACTCCAACAGACTAACTTATGAAGATAATATAAATGGTCCCAAAATAACACTGATATAGAATATAATATATAGACTATATAATAAATTCCAATTTAATAATAATAGTTTTGTAAAAAAATGGTCTAGGCGTGTTTAGTTACTGCTCGTTACACATCGTATCATCGAGATTAATTCTAAGAAATCTTTTACATGTCTATTTATTGTTAATTCTATGGTCGACACTAAGGTTAGATGACTATGGATGCATCATGACGAGGCTTGCATACCAAATGACATAATAAATAGATGGCAAAATCCTCCGCGTATCATGGGGTGGCTTTATCATAACTATTTTTCAAGTTTAATCATATTTTGTTTGCGTGAAAAATGTTAATTTATTCTGACATGACGTTAAGCTAACTAACGCTAGATAGGATTTTTAATTGAAAATCTTAATTATACAAGAAAATATAAAAAAATACGTTAAAACGTATGATTCGAAATATTTACAGATAAAAGTGTAATAACAGAAAAATCGTATAGACATAAAACAAGATTTATTACTCTTTGCTACTTTGTTTATAAAATGTGCACTAAAATAGAAAAAAAAACACAATCTAAATGATAATTATGTTACTTACACCAAAAGTTATTTAAGTAATGCATATTAATGAAATATGTTATCTTATCTGTATGCAAGTGGCGAAAAAAGTTTAATTTAATTTAAAATTTCGGACATAATCCTCTAGTTGTCTAGAATAAAATGTGTTGTTTTACTTACTTAGCAATTCAGACCACGTTTTTCATTGAAAGAAACAATCTGTTGAATAGCTAATTTCATTGGAACATCACAAGAACTTTCATATTTGGTCAGATTGTGTAAAAAGGTCGAAACTTTCCATTTCCTCTGATGCTATTTTCGATATCAGTTATAGCTAGCAATAAGGAGGTCATACTAAGGATATGGGTGTTCAGATGTGACCGGGTAATCGCTATAGGAAGAGTGTTTATAAGGTAACGCATGAACAATGCGCACGATTGGTTTTATACAAATTTTATTTGCGAATAATATATATGGCCTCCTAACCTAAACTACTTAACCGATTTTAATCAAAGTTACACGCCGTGTGCTGTTTGATCCAACTTGAAAGATAAGATAGTTTACATCTCAAAAAAATAATAAAACCTTTGATAGAATGAAGTCTGTCCGGGCAGCTAGTATATGTATATAATGAAATTGTTACTGCAACCTAAATAAATGCTTTAAGTTTGAGTTTTAAGTTTGTTGCACATAAACAGAATGCATTCAAATTTACCCAGTTGCTACTAAAATAAGGAGCAGAGAGTAGAGCAAAGTTTTATAAACAGCCCATCAAATGCGGTTAGACTGTGATGGGAACCGGCCCTTTTCATCACGCTTTTATTAGCTTGACCTGTATGTGTGTATGTATGTAACTAAATCTTTCAACGTTATTTTCAACAATTTCAAGACGTCCTATCACCTTGAGAAGCACAAAGGACAAGGGCCGATGACAATATAATGATTTCATAATGTCAGCGTGTTTTTTAGTTTTTTCAAGTTATAATTTTATTTACGAGTATTCTTACTGATACAACAGCAAGAAGATCCTCCTTATCTTTAACTTCTCGCTTCCTCATCGTTAATAACAGTCCTCAGTCATGTATACTCAAGAAGCACTACGTTTCCATTCAACAATATATTAGTATTCGTTACTCGTTTCAATATGCGAGAGGATAAATAGCTTCAATACTGGACCTGTTTCTCCGTTAGCGAGTATCGAAAGATATTTTTATCGCTCGCCAATTTTTGGTTTATTTATTTATACGGGTTAACTGAACACAATGGTGTATGAAATTATTAGCAAACTTCAAAAAATGTGAGGTTCCCAATCTTTTAATTTAGTGTCTGTAGAAAGTCAGTACTGATTCATCAATAGATTTGGAAAATTCTTTTTTTTTCCCTTTTTAATTTTATTCAGATTTCATCAGATTTTTTTACGCCTGAAAAAATTAATTCTTGACTGCAATCACATCTGATGATGATTAGCCATACCAAGACCAGGATCACTTCAACTTTGCCTACCACCATCAACTTGTCGAGATCGTCTGGTTGACAGCGGGCAATGTGACATATAGTTGAGAGTCTAATTTTGATTCGAAGCTGATCGAGTATATACTTATTCGTCTTCTTCTATCTTCTATAATGGAGGAGGTATTCAATTCGACTGATTTTTTTTTTTGTTACCTCAGAACTTTCGACTGGGTGAACCGATTTTGATGATTCCTTTTAATCGAAATCTGGTGCTTGTCATGTAGAGATCTGATGAGTAGTTTTTGAGTTATGGCTAATTTTGAAATCGGTTATTTTTTTATGGAAATAGCCGGCAAATGAGCTAACGATCCACCTGATAAGAATGGAGATGCCATCCCCATAATCTAATCCCATGGAGGAATATTTAATAATAGTAATAATGGTATTCAATAGCAATTAAATAGCAAAAATCGATATTAACAATATAATCCCTTCGAGGGGCCTTACCACCAGTGGGCCGGATTAAGTCGCCTCTACGACACCCATCCAGCGCGGGATTAGGGTTAGTATTTTCAGCCGCCCCAATATCGCAAAAAATTTCGCTGCATTCGTTGACGTAAAAATGCAAGCAATGAGTGCAGCGAGATACTGCGACTACTATAGCTGTTTGTTTTCGCTTCCTCGCTTACAGTATGACATGTCGAGCAGAGTGTGTCGATGAATACTAATTGATCGGTTTACTTATTACGACCAGAAGATATAATATATTGAACATTGCCACCCAACTTCTCTGTAGGTAAAATATGATATTAGCAGTCAAGCAGTTTTGCGCAAATAATCTAAAAATGTAACGATGTGTTATCTTAGAATTCAAGGGTTTGGCTAGTAATCCCTCCAACAATCCGCACTGGAGCAGCGTAGCGGGTCTAGGTCTCCTCAAGAGGAGAGAAGTGTCCTTAGAAGTGGACAAATAATGGATTAAAGCCAATGTAATAGGATTCCCAGGTTTAATCCTTTTTAATGACAAACCCCGAATTGGAATATAGGAGGGAGTATAGTCAGTTTGTAGGTTCTGTTAACATTTGGTGTAAAAAATTAGAGTAGATAAAATATGTCAATTTAAATAAGTGAGTGAGTATATCATCAAAGACTTCCCAAAGCGATGCGAGAGCGATCACTTGTTCTTGAAATCTATACATCTATACAAATAAATAAAATTGGAGTGTCTGTTTGTAATATTAAAATAACTGCTTTTTACTAAGTGCATTTGGATGTATACATGGTACATATACCAAAACAACATATTTTACAATTTTTGTCTGTTTATCTGTCTGTCTGTCTGTTTGTTCCGGCTAATCTCTGAAATGACTGGACCGATTTCGACGGGACTTTCACTGGTAGATAGATGATGTAACAAGGAGTAACTTAAGCTACTTTTATTTTAGAAAAAGAAAGTTTTTAGGCGATACGAAGTTCGCCGGGTCAGCTAGTATAAAATATTATTTTTCAACACACTTAAAAAAAGGAGGAGATTCTTAATTCGACTGTATTTTTTCATGGGTCACCTCATATATTTTTCCTCATCCTCATATATATTTTTACTAGTGATTTTTATGATTCTCTTTATATTCAAAAATAGTGCTCATCTTGTGGTCGCATTTATATTTGAGCGACAACTGACATGCAGTGTTTTAGTTATCCATAAGTTTGAATTTGAAGTCGGTTATTTTGTACGCCTTGTTCGTCGGTTTATTGACGTTTATACTCTCAAACACAGACAAGATTACTGCCAATAAATTTTAAATAAGTTTTTACTAGCTCTACTAGTGTATTATTAGAGAAGAGCCGTTTTCAAGTAAGAACCTACTTAGGGTAGTTTGCCCTTCTCCTTCTAGTGTTTCCATAATTTGATTCATAATGTGGGGTCGGTAACCGTGTCGGCGCTTAAAGGATTTTCTGAACATGTCTCGGGCAGTGAGTAATCCCCTTTATTTTTATTTTTGGTCTCATCAGAGTTTTCTTGAAGCCGTAAAGAAGAAAAATGTCTTAAGTCTATTAGGTACTTTGCTAGTAGTGTATAATTTTGGTGTTGTAAAAATAACAGCCGAACAATAAGCTTATTTTAACAAAGAAAAATATTTATTCTTTAAAGAACAATGCCCAACTGCCATACATAGTTTTATTTCATTTTCAAATTAAGCGTCTTAAAATAAAATAAAAAAATCTAAAAAATACAGCATTAATTTCTGAGCTTAGATATATAAGAATTTTCAGCAGGCACACCCCAGAACCAAAATATTTTGATATTGAATGTTTTATAACCATAGAAGTATTATACATAGAGTACCTGGTACACAACAAAACAACGATGCCGGAAGAGTATGTGATGTCAAGATTTGATCACTAAACGTCAACGTCAATTTTAAAAACGATTCAGAAGTTGCCATTTTACTACTACTGAAAGATTAAATTACTTAAAAGAATTTCATGAGCATGACGAAAATAAATATTTTTAAATATAAAAATAAAAAAGTCCAAGCAGAATGTTACTTTTTTATTAAAGATTGCCCAAATTACTCACTTTATACAATATGAAATAATTAAAATCAGAAAATATGTACGACTATCAAAATATATTTTCTACCATTAAAGGAAAAAAGTATGAAATGGTAACATTTTTACCGCAAGAAAATGGACAATATCGACATCATTCTTATTATTATAGTCAATTCATCACTTATTAATAAAATTATTTTACCCTGGGTAATACGGGTACAGATATTAATTTTAAAAAACGTAAAAAAATATTAAATTGCTTCGGTGTAACTGACGTTTTAAGACGCTACAAAAAATAAAAATATTTTTTCGGCATTGTTCTTTAATAGATAGCATAGGTCTCTCCTCTTGAGATTGGTGGAGAAGTTAGTAACCCGAGTGTGCGAAGTTTTATACCGCCCGAGGGCCTCCGAGTTAGATATGTTACGATAACAAATGCTACCGACGGCTTTACTTTTTTTATTTTTTATCAATAGCCACTATCGGTCACCCATTCAACTACCGACTGCGACCGCTGTTGCTTAACTTTATTCATAACGGATCGAAAAAAGGCTACGACTAATACCTATACCTAATATTATGCAGCATGTTTATAACACCCTCAGCGCTCCACTACTATTAATTTACTGACTTTGTAACCGAAAACGAGGTTTTTAAAACGACAAAAATCACTGAAGCCTGAAGTCAAAAAGTAATAAAACACAGTATTTTATTGAAACCTTTGTTTAAATTGTCTTTGTAAGCGTCACGTTTCCACAGGTGTATAATGACAGCCTGCGCTTGCCCCAAACCTAAAAATAAATGTAGGTACTAGAAGAGATCCAATTGTTTACTAGTAACATTAAATTTTATCAGATAACTAAAAATCGATGTATATATATGCTGTACACGTATGTTCCCTATTGAATTCAAAATGGCTGGACCAATTAAGATGAAACTGTCAAAATTAGTCCAGCAGGTGATCCTGTGTTTGGTGATGGTCAAATCTTTTTTTCGTTTCATTAGTGATACCCGTGTAAAACTAGTCATATATGTATGTACAGTGTTTCAATTCAATCGGTTCATAAAAAAACCGAGCAAGTGTGTGTCATTCCACACGCAATGTGGAGTTCCGAAGTAGTAAGTTTATCGACTATTACTCAATAAATACTTATGCTAACATAGCCGTGATAGTTTTCCTTGTAAATTCATCATATAACCTATTTTTAAAAGAATTTTTTCACCGGTCCATCTCCAACCGTTTAGCCAACTTGGGGGGGGGGGGGGGGGGGGACACACTAGACCCTTTTAAAGCCAAGTATTTCGCAAACGGACCCCTAATTCGAAAAATGATGTTAAAAGACCCATTATATTTTTAAAAGACCTTTTCAACGATACCCCACACTAAAAGGTGCGCGACCAATACAAATTCATCCTCACGTTACCCATAGATAGGGGAGGTACCCTAAAAAAATGTTTTTCAATATTTTATTCTACGATTCTGGAGTCTCAATAAATATGCATATTCTGCCAAATTACAGCTTTCTAGCAATAAGGGTCTCAGCGCTTTGCTTCAGACAGACGGACAGACGGACGGACGGACATGACAAAACTATAAAAGGGTTCCGATTTTACGTCGGATTAATAAAATGTCTATTGTAATAGGATATTACATTATTGGTCACATCCAGAGTTTCGTAGTGATTGCTTTTCAATTTACACAAAACATTTCGGATGACCGGACTGACATGTTGGATATAAAATTGCGCTTCACTTGTAAACAAAATGTTTGTCACAAAGGCAAACTTTATCAGCTTACAGTTCAAATATAAAACACAAATAATGTTTTTGCCTATGGCCGTTATTACACTTTGAAACCATCCAACCAATGCAAATGTGCGCCAAACCGGTTTCATTTGAGAGGCAATTATATTGTGAGAACGGTTTTAGATCACTAAAACAATGCATTACGCACATTATTTTTTTACGGTAGTCACACGCTGGGTATCCGCTACTGGTTATTAGGGTTGATAATTTTGTTGTTTTAAACTTAGTATTAGTGTTCTTAGCAATAATTGATTATCACCATGTATGCAGACACCACTACAGACACATTCAGTGCAACAAAGAAAAGTATAATACTAACTACCAGCACAATGCAACAAAGAAAAGTATAATACTAACTACCAGCACCAACACGTCATCATGGTAAGTTGACTGTGCGATGGTAAGTCGCAAAGTGTGAGATGGATGGATCCTCCAATTCCAACGTCCAAAAGTCTCGCATACCAACGAGTGTATACTTGAACTAGTACCTTCGTTCATATTACATTTTGACGAACCTGTAGCCTAGTTGGTAGCGACCCTGCCTGCATAGCGGGTTCGATTCCCGGCCGTAGCCGATATTAACATGTGAAGATCATCATGTGTACACGTAAACACTTATTAGGTTATCTTCTGTGCCACCAACCTACTGTACCTACCCGTACAAACTTCCATCCCCTATTTTTACTACTTGGGATGAATTTTTAAAAACCCGTTCTTAACTGACGTCTCCTGCCCGTCGTAGGTACTTATACGTCATAGCAAAATCATGAAAGCCGATTTGATCAAATTTTGATCTCTAAACTACGCCCGTTGATTGTAATCTAGGTATAGCAATAAAGAAAGGAAACATTAATTTAAAATATAAATCGTTTTTTAACCGACTTCAAAATAAAAGGGGCCAAGTGCGAGTCGGACTCGCCCATGAAGGGTTCCGTAGCAGCAAGTAACATAATATAAAAGTTCTTGAAGTTCGTTGTAACTTTGATCGAGGTAAATTGCGGTTTACGATTTATGACGTATTAAAAAAAACCTACTTACTAGATCTCGTTCAAACCAATTTTCGTTGGAAGTTTGCATGGTAATGTACATCATATATTTTTTTTAGTTTTATCATTGTCTTATTTTAGAAGTTACGGGGGGGGACACATTTTACCACTTTGGAAGTGTCTCTCGCGCAAACTATTCAGTTTTCGAAAAAAATGATAATAGAAACCTCAATATCATTTTTGAAGACTTATTCATAGATACACGTATGGGTTTGATGAAAAAAAAAAATTTTGAGTTTCTGTTCTAAGTATGGGGAACCCCCAAAATTTATTGTTTTTTTTCTATTTTTGTGTGAAAATCTTAATGCGGTTCACAGAATACATCTACTTACCAAGTTTCAACAGTATAGTTCCTATAGTTTCGGAAAAAAGTGGCTGTGACATACGGACGGACGGACAGACAGACAGACAGACAGACAGACAGACAGACATAACGAATCTGTAAGGGTACGGAGGCTACGGAACCCTAAAAAGGAGGAGGTTCTCAATTCACTGTATTTTTTATGTTTGTTACCTTAGAACTTTGGACTGGGTAAACCGATTTTGATGATTCTTTTTTTAATCGAAAGCAGGTGCTTGTTATGTGGTCCCACATAAATTTGAACGAGATCTGATTAGTACTTTTTGAGTAATATTGAAGTCGGTTATTTTTTGTTAGTAAAATTTAGATTATTATACTTTATAATCACTTACTAATTATAAATCAGTTATTTGTGAAAGTAGACATTTTAATTTGATTTTAAACCATACGTTAAACAGCAATAATATTATCGAACCACAAGCTAAAAAATATTTAACCATTGTATCGTGAAGCTGGATGGGGCCAAATGGAGCGTCAATTGCGGACAATTTGCTGCCTCATTTATTTTTTTTATTTACACGCTCACCGGAGCGGTTAGTCTCGTGTCCTATCAGCGCTGCACAGCCATGTGCCATACTTGCCAGTGTTACACTGGTTGTTAAATATTGCGGTATTGTGCGATAGTTTAGCGGTTAAACGTAATTCTTTTCTTTCCCAAGAAAAATTTTCATAAACAGCTATGGGTAAGCAAATTATTTAGGTAGGGTAGCTTGGAGGATTTATCTTCAAATCTTGCAAGCTAATATTATATTAATCTGGGTGACTTTTGTGCATGAGTACACGAATAAAATGAATTTTTCCAGATAAGACCTAACTACGAGCAAATCCAAACGTTACGATGGTTTGCCAGTGCTGGATAACAATAACATATTTTATTCTACGTGGAAATAGAGGTCTCGAAGCATCCGCTTACTTCGCTCGCTTCCCGAGTTCTTCGCTCGCTTCCCGTCGGTTTCCGAGGCAATAATTAAGGATGTCCTGTCAGTGGCGTCACCTGCGGAAATTAGAACGTGTTCCAGATCGCAGTCAGATTAAAATTTTATTTTTAGAGCTTCAAATGAAAATATTCACCACGTTCCATGCAAATGGGACGAAATATCGGTATACAAAATATATATCGTAAGTACCAGTATAGAAAAATGTGTTCAGTCCACGATGAGTTAAGTTTAAAATCATGTAAGTAGATTGATATTTCGTCTTTAATTTAATTAAAAACATAAAATACGCTACACACTCATAGCTCCTCACACTCATAGCATCCACACTAGGATTTCCTGTGTCGTGGGTGCCATGTGCAACACAAAGATAATCAAAATTTTACTAACAAAAAACTTCTAAATTACTCAAAAACTACTTGTCAAATCTCGTTCAAAATGTGGGACCACATGACAAGCACCGGATTTCGATTAAAAAAAGAATCTTCAAGAAAGTTCTGAGGTAACAAACATAAAAAATACAGTCGAATTGAGAACCTTCTCCTTTTTTTGAAGTCGGTTAACAAAAACACATACATACATACATAAATCGAGACCGAGAACAGAAAAGGTACCCTTGCACTATGCGATACTTTTTATCCTGTCATAATTTTGCGTGTTTAAACAAAAAAAGTTTTTATTTTAAAACGAACTATGAATAGTGCGTCGCTGACGGTTATGTAAGCAAATAAACCAACCATTAATATTAACGAAGGTAATTTGCCTTTCATCAGTGTTTGCTAAACAACAATAATCCATACACGATTACCATTTAGATAATTGTTCCGCTATCGTTGTCAACGGATTAATCAATGGACTAATTATGTTATTATGTTAATTATTTTGGCTAACACCGGACGCGACAGAATTATAGCCTTTTGACAAAATATCTACAGGCGTAGTTGATAAAGCATGATATCCGGTGTATTAAACACACATACATACCTAAATGTTTAATCACTGAATTGGCAAATACAAAATAACTAAATTTAAATTATGTTTAAGCACCACCACACCATTTACAATGAACCTAATACCCACCAACATTTTCCTTTCTTTTTTCTAACCCACAAATGGCAACAGACTCGCATGTAGGTACTGAAGTAAATAATATGCTGTACTACCTACCTAAAAATAACTATATATAAAAAAACAAGTTAATCGTTTAAAAACTAAGACGGTTTTTAGCAAAAATAAACGTAAGTTCTGCTTTCAACCATGAAGGACTTTAGTAATATTTTGACTTCTAAGCATAAAATGAGATCTATTAAGGTTGCAAGATTTTAGACAAACAGGGTAAGCCAAACAAAATCATTTTTTTATGGAAATAGCCGGCAAACGAGCTGACTATCCACCTGATGGTAAGTGGCTATCGTCGCCCATGGACATCAGCAACACCAAAGGCATCACCGATGCGTTGCCGGCCAAGAAAGAAAGAAGAAAAATACAGATGAACTGGCTCTCAAGCCCCCAGCTGGAACACGACGACGACCCCATGGAGAAACAATAATAGTAATAATGGTATTTATTACAACACCTTGACAGATAGTTGCGACATGATGAGCCAGTAATTTAAATGTTATACATTTTTAATCACAAACAGTAAAAGCTCTGCACCACAGACAGTTAACAAAGGCAGTTAATAAATTCGGAGGGATTGTAATGGACTGGTAATTAAAGTTCGATCGTGTTTTCAAACGGAAAAAGGGCAGTGATGCGTTTGGTACATGTGTAAATTAAGTGGTATAAGTTACAAACGGATACTAAATGTGCTTAATGTATTATTTTAATGGTCTAAAACTATGGTCGTATTACCTTTCAGTGAATTTGGTTTCAGCAAATCCTATGGAAGGTTTGAAAGTCTATCACGTAAATAGGTAAAACATTTTTTGTGTTTTACAGATATACATAGTTAGACTGATAAATTACAGTCGGGACAGACAGCACGATTTACTTGCAATCCCGCAGTGTCGGACAGTAGCACATTTAAAATCTCGAATACCACGGTCTCTGAACACACGCCTCCCCTAATTGTGACCTATTTGCAGATGAATGGAAGACGATGAAAAATGCATTAAGTATTGTGAACGAGTGATGTATGCATAATTTGATTGAGTTCTTCTTTATTTTCATTAATTAAACTGTAGTTTCTATTGAATTGTTATTGTATTCAATTGTTTTATTGTATGCATATGACTTCTTTGATTGAACATTAGATTTAGTTTTCTTTTCATTGTTTTTCTTTTCTATTTTTTATAAATTTTTGTAAGTATTTTTGTAGTTGATGGTTTTTGTTTTGTTAAGTTATACATTATTTTATTTTCTTTTTATTTGAAATTATTACCTGTATTAATAAATTTTAATAGGTATTGTAGCGAATAGATTCTTGAAAATAATTGACTATAACACACTGCACAATTCATAATTACGAAACAATCAAATTTTCGCTATTGTCTTTTATGACTTGTACCACGCACAGACACCCTTCTTCAATGTCCGTCAATGAACCGATCAGGTCATTTCGAATGATCATTGACATTCCATGAGGCTGTTCAAATGTGCCATGATCAAATCGTGTCTTCGTTTACATGACATCTCCGAGGGGCCCTATCATATTTTGGTAAACACAAACACACCCAAAGTATGTATACATACATACGTAGAAGAGATCTCACACGGCTCCTATAGATAATAATATAAATATTTGCCTCAGCTAGGAATCAAAGTCAGGACTACCCGCTCTCAGGCAAGCCAACAATAGAGCAAAACGTTTGCAGGATTTACGGTTAACGTGACATCGACACGTAATATCCGGTAGAAATACCGGATGTAATCTCGAGGCTGTTCTAAACTCCCAAGTGGATATAAGGCGTACAAGTTGGATTTAACAAATTGTAGGTAACGTTTTTCTTTAACAATTAGTTTCTAATACAGGAAAACTATCCACCGGGAGCCAAATATTGCGGTTTCGTTACACTGAACTCGTTCAGAATCTCTAAGTTCTTTTAATTATTTTCGTAGGACCATAAAAAATTCGACTTATTTAATGTTCTGGTGATTATCTTCCAACAATAACTACTATGGCAATATTTGTAATTTGGCAATGGCTTGTAATTTTGTAATTATAGTCTTTTATTAAAATAATGAAATTATAAATATAAAAAAATAAATTGTGTGCAATTCACACGTGGTAGAAGTGAAACCTTCAAAATTTTTGTTTTCAAGATAATGAGACGAATGTAAAATTTCGGGAAGATGATAAATGTAGGTTTCACTACTCCACTCCGCTCCGGCCCGCTCCGCGCGCCCCGCCCCGCTCCTCTCCGCTCCGCTCCGCTCCGCTCCGCTCCGCCCCGCTATTGCTAATGTCCATGTGTGGTGGAGATTACTTAATAAATGTCTCGTCTGCTCGTTCGACTGCTCACAATATGTTGCACACCTCTGTCAATCAAGAATCGATCGTAAAATCGACACGTAATATCGAACCAGCTCTTCATACGTAAAACGAATCGTTCATTACATTGGCCATGCTAATATGAAGTGTAGTTTCACACTGTATGTGGTATACAGGGTTATCTTAGTTAATGTTGTGTAAGGAAGTGAAATAAAACAGTTTTTTATTCGAAGTTTTTTATTTGTAGTAAAATGTTTCTGAAATCGCTTCTATTCAATCCTATCATCAATGCTCATAACTCATGGATTCCATTATCACATCTTAATTAAGAAAATATGGGACCAATCTAGAATTAATCTTCCTTTCAAATAAAAAATAACATTTTTCCCAGTCGGTTGATGCATGACGGAGACATAAAAAAAATTATGTAAAAAATACCTCTATTCGATTTAAATCCTCCTCCTTTTTGAAGTAAATATCGAACGAGGAATTATGCGTTACATAGTTTTCATTATTCGAAAATATTATACTCGCAAATTACTTGAAACGTTTGCATTGAAATAAAACAATATCATTATTACATATTCATGAATACCATTTATCACACGATTGCATCGTCCATTCAAAATCAAATTGATTTACAATTTACATCCGATAAATGCAAAACATATCTGCACTAAAATCGCTAAAGTGAGTATGTTTTCTCTGTAAGTACCTACTACCCTCTGCACTACCTTTGAGAAGATAATTATTAAACCCGTAGATAGTGACTTTATAGCGATAAAATAAGTGAATTAATTAATAGTGCGTAAAAACCTTATTTCTTAACTTTCTTCTTCTTTCTTTAACCTTAATTCTTCGAATAAGAATAAATATTTTTTAAAGAGTCTTGCCAATAAAAAATATTTATCAGGACACGAAAAACATTTCTAAACACACAGAGACAAATCATCTCAACCGTGGTTTAATATCAAATTAGAAATAACAAAGAAATAGAAATTACAAATTAGAAATACAGCTCTATTTCCAAACGCCATATTTATTAGGCAGCCACATCCGGTTCCGGCTACAGTGATCTAAGAGCATTTCCGGGCTATCGCATTAATAAAGCGATGTCATTTCTCATACGGAGAGCTCGAGTTTCCAAATAAAAATATTGTTACTGCAAAAGTAATTTACGATATATCGTCTTTACGATCGTAATATATAAACTGAATGCAGCTAGCATTGCATTGGCCAATTCGGGAAAATCTATACCAGTTCTAAAATAAAAGTATTAGCAATTCAAGAGTAAAAATAATTTAATTTCGAGGGTAAACCTACTATGAATTGGAGGGAAACGCTGTGTTTTTTTTGTATAAGACACATTTCAATTGTTTTGGAAGCACTGTGCAGCGAAAAAACATATTGTTTTATCACTGACTTACGACAATTTACCGCAGCGGCGTTTTGCCTGGGCTATAACTACTAACAATTCAAGGATGAAATCACGTTAAGGGTAGATACTCTTACCGATTGCAGGGTTAAACTATTACCAATTTGAGGGTATAATACTCATTAATTCGTCTTAATAAGAAGCTCCAGTAATTTGATTATTAGAGTACTGGTGCTACATCTTATTCATTAAAGATGCTCTTTCTCTAAATCTTTTAATCTTTTGGTCGAAATTTGATAGAAATTTTGTCAAATGGGTACTTCACTTTGCCATTATATTTTATTTTTTTCTTTACCGCCTACTTCATACTTAATTAATTCCAAATCCATGTCTATTACTAGCTCATTCTTCTGAAAAGCAGAAGTAGTTGTGACAGAGGTGTATTAATAAAGTAGTTGGTTATTCCGTTAGAGGTCACTCTATGTTCTGGCATAGTAGAAAAAAAATTAATAATGAAATAATTTTGTTTTACGCAGCAAAATATTTGTAAATAATGTTTGAAGTATTATTTTACTGTCGTAAGTCGTAAGACGCGACTGAATCCGGTCCACCAGTGGAAACGACACAGGCCCCTTGGAGAGATTATAATATTAGTAAATGCTACTAATATTAATAATATTACCAAAAAAAATAATTGTTGAAGAAAAAATAGAGTAAATAGGTATATTAAAACTGTTATTAAGGCATATTAAAACTGTTATAATTAATTTCAACTCATTTAGTCCAGTAGTTTCGGATTAAATTGACTGTGAAGGCAGACACACGAGTGATCCTAAGGGTTCCGTTTTTCGGTTTTTTCGTTTGGAACCCTAAAAACCAGGGAAAGCAAGAATGTTTTAGATACTACAATACACTCAGTTTGGGCTCCTATTAACCTGTTAATGTTATATATTTAAAAGTTTCATGCACTTCTATTAGCATCTTTACTCTCTGGTCTACAATAGTGCAATGCGCGAAGGTAAAGCCACCAACACATAAAAATACTACATTTATAACAAGTACGGGATTATGACTGCATCTGTGTTTTTTGTAAGATAATGGAGTGTTTCCGACACTTAGCCACGTAATTTCAGTTTTTGCTTCAATTTTTTAATCAGCTTAAAATTAATTTTTGTTTTCGGTGTACGGTTGAGATTTTTTATAATATGACACAGGTGATCAGCCTCAACACCCAGAGCGTCAGCTTTTGGTCGTAATCCATCTTATTTTGTCATCATCATTATGACTTTTAACTCTCCCATTATTGTTAATTTTGTATCTTTTTTTGGTTATTTACTAACAAGAATTCTTCGCATGGCTTTGCCCACGTTTTCCGGGATAGTAATACTCTATTTTCTATTCCATAGTATGGTCTACCTGTGTGCCAAATTTCATGAAAATCCGTTCAGTAGCTTTTACGTAAAGAGTAACAAACATCATCATATCGATAGCAATATAACAACTTCATAGGGAAAGAAGAAGTAGGTCTAGCTAGACCTACTGTAGTTAGTAGCATAGCTATGCGAGATTTAACCCACAGAACAGGATAAGCTAAATAAAACCACTTAAAAAACAAATCACCCACTGCAACGTATAATTTTCCATGTTTCTATTACATAAAAATCTTCCGTGCACAATTTAAAATTCTAATAAAAATAAGTTGAGCTCGTAGGTAAGCGCAAACGTTTACAAATAGTCTTTATATTTCAAATGCAATGGGTGCATGAGACGAGCGCTAGGATCTTACGGGTAAAGGTGTTCCTCTATTCTACCTTTTATTTCATGATTTAAAGTGAAGAAAGTGTTTGCAAACTTGAACTATGAACAATTTCGACCAATAATGGGCCTGAGTGACTTTGCAACTCGTAGCCACTCGGTGTCGGTGTTTTAAGCTTCGGAATCAAATAAAAATTGTCTTATAAAATTAAATAATCCAATCAATTTTTTTTTTCAGAGCAAGTAAAAAATCAAGGGTTTCCCCAAATAAAAGTGGATGGTTACGGTTACTTATAAATAAAGTAGTATAACTTACACTGCATAAGATCACTTACCAACTAGGTCTATATGAACACGCCCTAATAAAGCACTCTCTTACACGTGTCAAAATTATTCATACGGTTCCATTTTAAACTAAAAGCGATATAAAGTGTATCGCGGTACAAGTTTTGTTGTTCGCGTAATAAATTACTGGTATTCTTCGAACAAATGGGGTAGTGCAGTTGCATTTATCTATTGTTAGTTTGTCCGTAAATAAAAAAAGAATTGTGGATTTTTACGGGTCAATTACGGATGTGAAAAAGGGTGTAAAATAACGCGGGTGTTTTTACACGAGGCCTATTTCCTATGTGTGGAATGCAACATGCAAACTGTCAAGAATATTTATATCCATTATTATTCTAGCAGCAAAGAACGAATGAGAGATGATTGCATGTGACTGAGATGAGAATGTTGAGATGAATGTGTGGAGTGACGAAAATGGAATGGAGTGAGAAATGAGGAAGTATGGAAGTGACAGAATACAAATGACAGAAACTTGAAAGAAAACCGAATGTCGTGGTATGGGTATGTGATGAGGTGAGAGGAACCGCTGTATTTCGTGTACAATAAAGTGTATTATCTATAGATCATGGCTGTATCTATATACTAGACAACAATACAAAAGTAAAAGATGGTAGTAGAATTAAATTCCTTTAAAGTTTTTATCGTGGCGCGAGTGGCGATAAATCAGAAGATAATTTCTCCAGAGATGTCTAAGGAGTATTTTTAACTGAGAGCAGGCATGTTCACTTCCCTTAATTCCCCTTTCACAGGAGTGTTGGGGACGTGCTAAATTTATGCCTGTTTTTGTTCTCGTAATACCATTACTATGGGTTTTGGAAGGTTTTATTTATTTACTAGCTGTTACCCGAAACTTCGTTCACTTAAAATATACGTACGTAAAACTGACTTCCAACACCTATTTTTATCCTTTAGCGAATAAATACCAAAAACCCTGTTCTTAGCTGAAGTCTTATATGAATAATCTATCCCCGTGCCAAATTTAATCTTTCTAGGTTCAGCAGTTTTTGAGATTGTTTTAATCAGCGGTGTGCTATGACCACAATAAAATATCACGGTATAAATGGTGAGCAATGATAATGACAAAAAATTTGGCTATTTCATTTGAATTCCTAGGAACTGAAAGTTAGGTCCAATTGATTGCACGTAGTAGGGCCTCAAGCTACTCTGTTCGAAAGTGTGGAACGATAACAGCGTTTTTATTTTACACAACACTTCCTGCCATCTATTGAGAAGTTATGGCCTCAGTAACTGTTTGTAAAGAATTTCCCGTGTGAACTTTTGTGCACTTTTCTTAAAATATTTTACTGTGGAGCTGAATTTTTGACCGAATATAGGTACGTACTTGTAATGTTTATTTTTACGATTATATTACTATACTATATTTATTTACGATTTCAAAAATGGATGTGGTCCCCACTTCGGTTATGTTTTAAAACGTTTGCTACTTAAATTCCGTCATTGTAGAACCGAATTGGAAGACTGTTTTTTTTTTAATTGTCAAAGGTATGTACGATTCTACATTGGTCCCATAATTTTCAAAATTCAGTTCTGGTAATGAGATCCACAAAAAATCGAGAAATCTCGTCAAATATTATACGGCTATTTCGATAAATGTTTTTCGATTTCGATAAATGAATCGAGGGGGACTTTTTAAATTTTACATATCTAATGGTGTTTTTAACATGTGTACCAATACCAACTTTCAGCTCTATGCGAAAAGTGTAATTTAAACCTAAATTCCATTTTGACTGGACTATTGTAAGTACGAATAACTTTTTGTTTTAGAAGCTTTCGCATACATTTGGAAACGGTAGACCACAAATGTAGTTGGCGCGTTGATTCACCTTCCCGTTACAAAAAGCTAAAAAAAATGAACAATTTGATCAATCAGTTCAACCACTTTTCAGCATATTGTTATTCCAGGTATGAAATGCGCTGTAAAAAACAATTTATTCAATATAAACGGATAACGATACCACTCAACGAGTGGTAATATTTGTAATATCATAGAATACATAAATATTCTTTTATAATATTATTTGTTAAATGAATTGGTTCGACGCGAACGAGAGGCGAAAAGTGTGCTTGTAAACCTTTTTATTTTTTTATTCAAACGTATTGTATTCGAACTAAGCCACGCGAACCACGACTAGGTTTTGGAGTACAGTCCGAAGCACTAGTGATGTACCTTGATTAATAACGATAATTTTTACCGATGAAATTTCAGGAACGTAGATTGGATGCAATATTTCATGTGTTTGTTTATTTTCTTTTTAAAACACTTTTTAAGGAATGTAGAAGTAATTTTGTTCTACTAAATATGATATGTATTCATATTGCGTAGACAGATTGATCTTCGATACTTCAAAATTGAAAAAAGAGGTTTCTCATCATCGAGAATACATTATGTTATATCAGAATTATTAGCACACGATATCGATTGCTTAATTTCTGTCTTTTACTTTACTGTTTCAAAATTATATAATATTAAATACGTTTAACAACATGACGTATGTTACAACTCAAAACCTTTGATTTGCTGCAATTAAATTAAATGATTGTGTCAGAGTTTCACGTAAAATCACAGTTACGTAATATATTGCGATGTCATCCCGTAACAGACCAACATACATACGTAAATATTCCGGACACGGATAGTGAGAACGTGATTTTACCTCCGATGTCGATATCGTAAAAATGTATTCAAATAGGTTCATTCCCACTAGTTCTACTCGTTAGTTCTATCGTAGAACTAGTGGGAATTTTACACCACTCATTCCCAGTGACCACAAATTGAGCATAATCATTACTGAAGGTTTGAATCAAAGTGTTTGTCTGTCATTTCGGATTTTTTTTTTCAAGTTATTAATTTATTTGCTATTCTTGCGATACCAAAACCGAAACATAAGTTTTTAAAAAAATCTGTCTGTCTGTTTTTTTATCTCCGCTAGTCTCTGAAGCCACTGAACGGGTTTTAACAGGATTTTCATTGGAAAAACAGAAGTCTGTAACTTAAACTATAGACTATTATTATTCCGTAATAATAAATTTAAACTAAATTCGATATGAATAAATCAAATAGAACATCACTGCGCGCTACCGAGGCGTGTAATCAGGTGACTTTCTCCCGCGTTCGTTTAACCAATGCGCCACTGACTCCTTTGTAACGACGAGGCGCGCTCTCAGTTACAGAGTGAAACGATTGTTCCTTAATTACTGAGCTTTTAGTTCTATGATATTGTAACTTACAAATTGATGTACTTTACTTTTATTTTTTATTAGTTATGTTATGTACCTACAGCAGTTTATTTCTTAGTATCCGGGACAAACTTTGTTGTGGTTTTTACGGATATTTTCTAACAATGTTCTGTAATACTACTTTTGTTTTTGATAATAAATAATAAATAAAAAACTAGGTGTAATATCTCGTTCAATATTCCTTGGCTGGCAGATGTATTTTTCTTTTACAAATTCATAATGTCATTTTGGTTTGTTGTGAAAAATGCATCTTTCAGCTGGGCTTCCATCGAATAAATGAAGGTTTTTGACCACCTGTGTGGTGCGATGGTTACCATGCGGGATCGCCGCGCTAGGGTCCTGGGTTCGATTTCCAGCGAGGCGGAAATTTGAATGAGTTTTTAATTTCTCGGTTCTCGGTCTGGGAATCCTAGTGTGGGGCTATGAGTGTGAAGCGTCAAGAGAGTGAAACGTTATGAGTGTGTAGAGCTATTGAATGAATTTCTGGCCATATTGTACAATATATATTCTCTTGAAGCGCTCATGGCCCGGTTTGTGTCGATCCTAAGTGTTCGACAAAGTTAAGCAACAGCGGTCGGTAGTTGGATGAGTGACCGATACTGACAAACATTTCTAGAGCGTTTCTGTGCTTTGGATGGCACGTCCTCCAAAGCCATTGGTTCCCACGGTTATTTTAAATAAACGGTCGTTAAGCTATGTCGTTGGCTACTAACCTCTTCACCAATGCGCACTGGAGCAGAGTGGCGGAGTATGCTCCTAACTCCAAACCCTAGAGTTGTCTGGAAGAGATGCTGCTTAGCGATAAGGTCAACGTTTGTATTTTTATTTTTTGCGAGTTCATTTTTGTTTAATTTTTATTTAATGTTAAGCCATGTTAGATATAATTTAGATAAATAACTATAAATTTTAATATTTACAAAACCCCTGAGAGTTAGAGCTGATGCCCTTGAAACACCTGATCAGATCTACATAAATCGTTGAGGAGCTACAATGTCACACAGACACACAAACACGTTAAACTAACACCCTTCTTTTTGCGTCGGGGGTTAATAATAATCTAAATTTTACTAACAAAAAATTACCGACTTCAAAGTTACTCTAAACCTACTGGTCAGATCTCGTTCAAATTTATGTGGGACCACATGACAAGCACCTGCTTTTGATTAAAAGAAGAATCATCGAAATCAGTTGGCGTGTTATTGAGTTATTCGTCAATTTGTCACGCACATCTTAATACAAATTTACAACTTATGTGGTTTTCTCATGGATGCCATTGTCAGATCTCAATAAAATTTATGTGGGACCACGTGACAGCCACCAACTTTCGATTAAAAAAGAATCATCAAAATCAGTTCGCCCAGTCCAAAGTTCTGAGGTAACAAACATAAAAAAAAATACAGTCGAATTGAGAACCTCCTCCTTTTTTTGAAGTCGGTTAAAAAGTATGCCAAGATAGTTTACCAAATAAGTACCTATTGTCTAAAAATATGGATTATACACCTAAAGCAACGACAATCTAATACGCCATCACTGCGACTGTAACCTCAGTTTCACCTGTCCCATTTCTTTTCAAATGTCCCGATTCGCATCGCCACTTTCCACAGATAAGATCTGATTTTCAGCTCGAGAATAGACTTAAAACGATTTAAACTGTAAGTCATTTGAGCAGAGTATGAAAACCTTTGAGCAAAAACGTTTTAAGACTGAAGAGTGAAGACGTTTCTACTGATATCTTTCTCCTTAATTACCAAGCATTGTTTTTGAAGAGGAATTCTTACAGTTTAGATTGTTTCCTGCTTTTTTTGCTTAGTTATTTCGGACACGTGTAAGATTTGTTTTCCTTTTTGTGAATAGCCAACAAAATGATCAGGCAGGTATGATAGAAAGTAGTCACCGCCGTCCATTGCCATCAGAAATCTCAAAGGCATTCCCACGCGTTGGTTCTGTAGTCGAATTACTAATCCACTGGACCGAATTGACAGAAACGAATGTAATTTTGTGAAATAATTTTGCCAAAGTAATAGTAATCATGACTTCTTGTTCCTTAAAAAATACATGTTTGAAATCGTAACTTATCGAAGATTTCACAACAGAATCGGTTTGTCGAGACATTATTTAAGTATTTTTCATCATAAACTAATTACACTGTAAACGTCAAATTGGTTCAGTGGATTAGTGATTAGACTACAGAGGATGGTGGATTAAACCATGCGGGTAAACTCTCGGTAATAAACTAGAATAGGACCCAGCGACTTCTATTGAGAGGAACCGTTTGCTATAGACATTTCAGTACACACGCTTGCATAACACAAAATATACATAAATACAGACACTTACATACAAAAAACACAAACGGGCCAACACACACACAAACGGACACTTACAAACCACCATAGGAAATACACACACAGAGACACACACATTACCCCCGTATTCAAGAACAACACTGTGAGGTCTCACAGTGCTTGCGAGTGCATAGTGGCATTAAAACCATTTCGTAAACAATACTTGATTGAAGTCCTTCGCTGTGCGTTTGTCAAAATCGATAAAGTAGCTGCCGAGCTACTTTACATACACATACAGCTCTGTGCGGCCGCACAGCCAAGTGATACTTAAGGGTCGACTGTGAAACTGAAGACTTGCCATGACCAACGCACTGAGAAATGCCTTACTTCGCATAGTATTGCTTCTTTACTTAGACAAGTATTGTTCTTGAATACGGGGGATAGGCACTTAGGCGAACATACTCACTCACGCACACTAACTCAATGCTATTCTAGGAATGAGTAAATGTATTCTTTAAGTCTACATTATAATGATATAGTCATATTTAATTCCAAGAGAATGTTTTGAAATTTGTTCCACGTATGTAAATTGGATTCTTGGTGTACCAAAATACAGGCTTCGGCTTAGCTTGGACACCAGATCTCCCACAAAACAAATTACCAAAATATACTTATGTACTTTTAGGTCAATTGGTACCTCTTGTTTGTAATTTGTGTGTGGAGATGAATAAAAAGTTGTTGTATTGTATTGTATTGTAAAGCGCTGTACGAGGAATGTTTTATTAACATTAAAGAGAAAATAGTAGTTTTAACGCTGGATCAATTAGTGCTGGAAACTTGCGCTATATTACATTCTATCTTTGAAATATTATTCTTTCGCAAAGGGCTTCCGTACTAAAATTAAACAAGAAATGTTTATTGCACCCAATAAACTGGAATAAACCGGAATAAGATATACCTTTCTTGCTTTCGTTTCGCATTACAAAAGCATATTCGCTTCATAAAAGTAAATTGGACGCAGTTCCTGAATAGGTATTCCCTTAAACCTCAAGTATAAGAAAGGTATAAACTATAGTGATTTCATAAAGCAATACAGGGTTGAACTTTAGGCTTGATTTTCTGAAAATGTAATGTTTGTGGATTGGAACGTTTTTCAGGAACAAAGTAAGTCCTAGTCCAAGTTAACAATCTCATTTTGAATCGTAGAGCATATAAATGACTAATTATTTCACCTTTTGGTTTTAAAAGAAGTGGTTATGCCTGGTTATTACGTATACACTATTTCGCCGCCATGCCCGCGTGGCCTCTCAGATAAATTTGCATTATCACATTCACACGATTTTTTTAAGATACATTATATTTTATAAGATGCATTGGGGGCCCCCATAGACCGGGGGCCCCGAATAATTGATACGGCTAATACGGCGGTAGCTACGCCCCTGGATAATAGATAGAATTAACAAATGTGGTAGATTAAGAAGCCAGTAAATGTTTTGGGAAAAATACTAATTTTCGTAATGTGTACCTACATACCTAACGCATGACAGATGAAAATATAATAAAAAACCGGGCAAGTGCACATAACGACGCGTCATGACGAATGTAGGTTCACATTGCATACGGAAACGAATTATTTCGCGATTCGTTTTTTGACTTTTGATTGATTTTTTGACGAACGTGATTTTTAAAAGGCGGTACATCATTTAAGATTTATTCGTAATTTTTCACGATTTGTGATTCGTGTGAATACGAACATTTAAAAATCATTGCCGTAGTCACAAAAAATCATGAAAAATGACGTTACGTTTTATTCGTTAGCGTCCGTTTTGTGTTGCTCTCATTAAAATACATTAATTTATTACTAAGAATAGGTATCTAAATACAAATAAGACAAATATACGGTCAAGACAGTCACTTATAAAAATAAATAATTAAGTTAATCTGTATCACCTATCTATATGCAAAACTTCTTCGAAATCCGTTAACCATTTGCGTGATTGTGTATTTTATACGTCCAAACATTCTTGTTAAGAAGTGATATTTAAGAAATATTTTATTTGTTTCCACAAACGACACGGCTAGGGTTATCAGAAAACACTCAATGGAAGAATTGCAATACCATTATATTGTACCGAACAACAGAATCATCATAAACTGAGTGTTTGCGATAACTTTGCGCAACATAATATTTAATGAGGTTAGATGACTCAATAAAAATAATTATCAAGCTATTTTAACAGTAACTGATTTGATTCATGTATTGTGTAAAATGTGAACTGTATTTTGGCGGGTTAGAATACCACCTGGTGCTAATTGGAAACCGTTCATGGACATAAGCAAAATCAACACCAAAGGCATTACCAATGTCTTGCCCGAGGTAAGAAGAATGAGAAAGGAAGGAAGAACTGAGCATACCCAGGACCATAGCCGGAACACGACGAGTCGTTTGGCAGCTGACTCAAGCTATATTAAGAGCTATAGGGTTGTAGCTATGCAGGCGGACCTCAAGGAGAAATAATAATAGTAAATACCACTTTTGTAATTTTAATTGAGACCTTATAATTAATACTATGATTTTTATCTTTTTGCGGTTTATATTTAGATATTAACTTATACATTTATACTTGTATTATTCAATTAATTATTATTGTTGAATCCTAATTGTGTATGCAGTCTTCGCCTATAATTGTGATGACGCTTGACAAGCTAGCTTTTTGAAGTTATACTTCTTTAGGCGCGTTACAAAATAAATAGAAAAAATTATGAGAATGAAATTCTAAGATTTGTGACACAAAAGGTGACGAAAAACCTCACAAGTGATTTTTATGAAAAAAATAATTATTATTATGTTTGTTATGTTTTTATATTTGTTATATATTTTATATATGTTTTTTTAAATATTGTTTGAATATTGTTTTTTTTATTGATGTTCACTATGTTGGTTGGCGTTCATTTGAATAAATAAATTAAAAGTAATAATGGTATTTATGGACTAAACCGAGCGTCCTATGAATACACTCATGCATGCCTTGAATATATTACATTCCGAACGTCCGCAATATACCTATTTACTCCCCAAATAAAACTAGATACCAAAACTCATGGACGAGTGAAATAACGATATTTTACTTGGTAATATTATTTACAATACTGTAATTTCAATCGGTACCTACATCTCAAATTAGGGTTTTCTTTAAAAAGCAAGATCCACAAAGTGCACTTAGACTTAGAATTTGCTCAGACAACACTTAAAACTATAATAGTCATAAAGGTTAATTAAATTTGGAATCTTTTTTTCCGAATCTTTATTTATGAAAAATAAGTCATAAGTATAAAAAAACGGCTAATGTTAAGGTAATTTAAGACGATTATTTTTGTTCGGATAATTTTAAGTCTTACGCCCCAACTCAGAGTCACTAACAGTCACTTAAATCGCTCCTAAGTACAGAATTTGTATGATGATTCGATGTATATGGAGCGATTAAAGTAACCGTTAGTGACTCTGAGTTGGGACGTAAGCAACGGTTTATAGATCTCACAGGCCACGCTATGATTTTATTACTTCATTAGTTACAGCGTGACCTCAGCGCGTTGAAGAAACGGTTTTCGGTTGATCATTAAACAAGGCCATCAGCAAATTGCAGTTTGAGGCAAGAGATATTGACGGGCACATATCGGCTGAGCACCGAGCAGGGGATAATGGCTCTTCAGTACGTGCTTGTTTTAATATCAGTTGGCGAAAGGTCACAGATTATACGTGTCGTAGAAATTCCACGCTTAAAGATTAATGAACCCGCACTTTGTAGTAGTAAGCTTTGAAAATCAATATGTCGCCTGCTTAGTCATCTTGTATGTGTTTAAACTATGGAAATGATTAATTAGTATTACACAATTCTGAAATTTTAGTCGCAGGGGGCATGGTCAACTTAAATAAGACATCGACCAAATTAAGTTCATTCAAATTTTTAGCGTAGGCGCAATGCCGCAATATGGCACGCAGCTATCTCACTTGACGACAACGTCATATATAAATAGATGTCGTTGTCAGTCACCAACAGATATCGTTGAATGCTGTCGTTGCCAGTAGGTACTGTGTCAGCCAAAGAAAAATTACTCAATGCATAACTTCAGCCATGGGCAGCTAATGAGCGTACTACAAAGAGGCTGCAGTCTAGAAGTTTATTCTAGTTCTTCTTAACTCTGCGTCTCCAACAAACATACATACATACTACATACTCCCAATGTGGTTGCCCGAAGATTTATCTCTAGTACAAGATCCATTGAATGCATTTCTATTCGAGCTATTGATTTTATCTTAACGTGAAGTGAAATCAAATTTGAAATTTTGCTTAAAACTTCATTTACAGTGCACTATTTTTTGTAAAACAGGTCTGAAGCTTTACTGGTACTTCTGAAAAGAATGATATATAAGTAAATTAAAATCTACAAAATTCGAAAAACAAGGGAAAATAAATAAAAAATATTTTTAGATCTAAAGTACTTGGGATAAACAATACAAAAAATATATAAAGGAAAAGGAATAAACAGAAAAATATAAAAGTGAAAAGGAAAGATCGTGACGGAAAGAAACTTTAAAGAGACAAGAAATGCAGAGAGAAGTTGATACGAGTTGGGGGATGCTGAAGAAAGCGGAGAGAAACGTATCATTTTAAATACCTATTCAACGATACCCTACTAAGGCCCGTAATATCAATAGCAGTTTAATCTATGATTCTGAGTTTAAACTGTCGTTGTTGGTTCAACAAAGGTTGAGTACTCGCAAGGTTAAGACAAATCGATTGACGTAAGATTCATCAAAATCCGTCGACTCGTTTGGTCTCTACAATGCCACATAGTAACAAACATACATAGACTGAAAAACATAATAACCCTTCTTTCCGTCGCGTAGCCGGGTAAAAATCTACGATAATATCTTCTATTTACGACTGATTCGGCGCCATTTTGCCATGTCAATATCATTTTCCTTCTCAGATTAATTGTATTTAGCGAAACGAAACATGTTCGAGTCACTATTGCTCGAGCGTTCCAAAAATCAATTTCAATTTCGTTCAACCACGTCATTTAAGCGTGTATAATAAATAATTTCGTGGCATATTAAATATATTACTGGATAGTTTAAATATTCTAGTGTTAAAGCCCATGTGCCGCTCGCAGGCACTTTTGTCCAATATGGGTCGGAAAGGAATCTAATAAAAGCGTAGCGCATACCTCTCGCCTTCTTTGTCATTCACTGTACTCCAGTGCTGCAATAAGGCGTGCTCCACACTTGCTACTTTACCATTGTAGACTTGCGATTCAGTCATATAGTAATTTTTTGAATGAAATTAAAAAAATAAAATTAAAACCTTGAAAATGGTTTTAATGATAATCCGTGTTACGATGCCGGATCGCCGTTCCAAGCATTCTGGATTTGTTCCCAGTGGGCGGAAATTTGAATGATGAAATTAAATTTCTGTTCCGTGAGTGTGTTCTTGTCTTTGTGTGTTGTCCTTGGCACCTACGATACAGGGAATTCTAGTGTGGGGCTATGAGTGTGTAGCGTTATTTATGAATTTTATATTAACTATTGCACATTCAATGTGGTGGATAAAGACGAATATTAGTAAACATCTCATGGGTATCATTGGTAATTATAAGCCATCAAAAACATAACTTGTAAAAAAACCCAAGTCTCGCAACTCAGTTCTTCTACCGTAAAAAGTTGTGAGATCAATGTAATACCAAGTCGGTTAATTTATTCAGTTCCTACATAAGGTTCCTTCTGTCTTAAGTTATTACGTAATTAGCTAACCTAACAAGTAACAACATCTTATAGTGACCATATCAATATTGAAAATCTTTTATGTTTTAAATAAATAGATCGACTTGACCATCGCATGAAAACACAATGTATCTCACAAGTAATATCTACCTACATATTATATTTGTTTAGTGCGATTGCCAAGTCAATCTATTTATTTAAAACATAAAAGATTTTTAATATTGATATGGTCACTATAAGATGTTGTTACTTGTTAGGTTAGCTAATTACGTAATAACTTAAGACAGAAGGAACCTTATGTAGTAACTGAATAAATTAACCGACTTGGTATTACATTGATCTCACAACTTTTTACGGTAGAAGAACTGAGTTGCGAGACTTGGGTTTTTTTACAAGTTATGTTTTTGATGGCATCTCATTTCTTTTTGTAGATAGTCCTATTTTTTTTCCTTTTACAAGTTACCTTTGAACATAATTATATCTATGTACCTATCTACACCTATTATTCCATTATATTATATACATGTACACTGATTCATTCACTGCAAATGTAACTTTGTTATACAGGTACAGTGATTCATTAACTGTAAATGTAACTTTGTAATCCTATACCTTTATATAGAATTACAAAATTATTTATGCAGTTGATGTATCTAGAAAACTGGAGCGAAATTGCAAAATATTTTAGTTTTTCCTTGATCTATACACTAAAAACTAATTGTGTTCCAAATTTGAAGCTTCTATGTCTGCTAGAAGTGCCTTAGAGTTTTGATGATCGGTCAGTCAGTCAGTGAGTGACGAAATTAAGCAACTTTGACTAGTTATAATTCTAAAACTACTGAATCAAATTGAATGAAATTTGAAATAAAGCGTGTTTATACCATGATTGCTTGGTAGCTGAAAGTTCAGACTTCTAGCTTTATCCACAAGGAAGTTATAGGGGGTCGAAAATGGCCTGAATTGCTTCGAGAAAAGGATGGTACGGCCGTGCCGCTTTTTTGCTCGACTTGGCGGGGGCACTACCGTGCCCCCAGATTGTTATTTTTGAAAAATGCGGAGAATAGCTATTTACTTATTTAATAGAGGAAAACCAACTCTATGGTCTTAAATAAAATGGCAATAAAAATGAATAAAAAAAACAAAAAAACATGAATACGTAAAAAACTAAAAAAAAACAAGCCCAATAGTTTACAATGTTGTTAAAAGTAATACTGAACAACTACACCATAGAATGATTAACAGTCGGGACCCATCCTTCAACCAATCAAATCTTGTTTTTTTTTCCAGCAACCCTGTAAAATTTAAATATGGTGTAGTTGTTCAGTCAGTTCATTTAACAACATTCTGAATTACTTGGTTTGTTTTTTCTTTTTAGTTTTTTACGCAGTCGGGTTTATTTTTATTTTTATTTATTTTTTTATTTAACATTTTTTACTTAGGATTCATTGACTTTTTTATTAGGATTTTAAGAAGATAAAATTCGCAATGTTGTCAATTTTATTAGAGTTAGTAAATTAACGAGAATGGTTGTTTAACCAACTTTATGGTGGTCACTCACGGTCATTCCATCGCGTCATTTTTGGAGCCACGCCAAGCGACATATGTCAAAATGGCGCGATTGGACATACAATTTTTTTAAATCACGCCATCAGTTTTTCACATTCACGATCAAATTTTGGCTGTATATCACGCCATTTGACGCGATGGACTGACCGTGAGTGGCCACCATTAAATCGTTATATATCCTAAAATATCACTTAAAATAAAAAAATATGAAGGTAACAAAAAATCAGGTATGAATACCTATTCAACGATTCCCCACTTGATATAGTTCGCCGATTTTTATTTATTTAAAAGGCGCCTGGCTAACCAGGCGCCTTTTAAATAACCACAGGGCCACAGGGCTAACCCTGTGGTGAATCTTAATAATTGTCATCATGTCTTTAGTGACACTTCCAAGGCTAAGATGAATCACCTAAAGGATAAAAATATTGGTTGGATGTCACTTTCACATACCAAATTCTTCAGTTTTAGAGTTATAAATAATATTTTTATAATATCATTGTATAAATATGAAAATTTTTACATAAGTTTATAGTTATGAATAAAAGTTAATTTTAACATATTTTTTTTTGAAAATCACCCAAGTAGCAAACTAGTCATATAATACAACTTTACGGCCGGTCTCAATAATGTACTAACAGTTAGAAAAATGTAGAAAAGGCTATCATTAGTATGTCATCTGTCATATTTGTCAATTTTTGCGTCTCAATAACCTTCGGTGGATAGAAAATTTCTATCCATGACATTGATCTACCGTTCGGAGGGCCAAGTCATACCGTAGGTATGTTGGTCCATACAAAAATAAATACTTGCGTCTCAATAACGCTTTAACAGCTAACTGTCGGTAATAGAAGTGACCAACTATCGGAGTCTTTCACATCGCTCGATTTCGACGGATAATTGGTAGATATCTCATATTGTTAAGAAAATTTATCAAAACATCATGGATTTATTAATCAGTGAAGAGTGATAATGAATTTTGTGAAGCCTGTGTATTTGATTCCGCCTTTTTAATACGATACCAAGATCGCCGAAATTGTCCTCGTATAAAATATATGACTGAATTGTGTGAATCCAATTTTGTTTATAGGCTACCTAGATTCAGATTAAACATAATCCATAATCTAAATTTTACTAATAAAAAATAACCGACTTCAAAGTTACTCAAAAACGACTTGTCAGATCTCGTTCAATATTTGGGACCACATGACAAGCACCAGCTTTCGATTAAAAAAAGAATCATCAAAATCGGTTCGCCCAGTCCAAAGTTCCGAGGTAACAAACATAAAAAAATACAGTCGAATTGAGAACCTCCTCCTTTTTTTGAAGTCGGTTAAAAACGGCAGTGAGTGAGAATTCATAACAATTCCTATCTTTAAAGTTTTAGGTAAGGAGGTATTTTAATAAAACAAGAACACAAAGCTTTTTAAGTTAGATATATTTTGAATTTATAGCAAAAACATTTCGCCTCTTCAGAAATAATGGTGTATCCCTGCTACATCAACAGCTATTGGCCTAATGAAGAAAGATACTTCATCTTTTGTGAAGGGTCTGGACTTCATCTGAAAAGAAACTTCCTTTAGTACATTTGGCAACAAATTTTTTGTTTAAAAGCAAAAAGAAGCAACAACCCATAATTGCTGGGCTCGGGGTCTCTTCTCGCAATGTGAGGGGTATTAGGCCATAGTCTACCACGCTGGCCAAGTGCAGATTGGTAGACTTCAAACACCTTTATGAACTTTATGGAGAATTTTCCGGTGTGCAGGTTTCCTCGCGATGTTTATTGTTTTTCTTCACCGAAGCTAGTGATAATTAACTTCTAATACGCACATAATATTTGAAAATTAGATGTGCGTGCCAGGATTTGAACTCGGGCCACGGTCAAGTGGGAATAAACACTTCGTTCGGGAGACCAACGTTATAACCGCTAGGTTATCACTGCTACAATTATTACAACAATTTACAATTACTACATTTTTTTGTTTACTAAACATAATAATATATTTTATTTTATTAACAAATAAAGTCTATACTCACGGTAATTATTGAGCTATGTGTTTCATTTATTCATAAAACTAATTAATAATACCAAAATTATGAGAAAATACACTTTGTTTTTATTTTGGGTAACCAAGCGACATCAACGAATGTCAAATGACAATAACATGTCATCGTCGGAGTGCTAAACGTCAAATGCTGCGTTTTGTTACTAGTGGAGCATTGTTCCAGGTTACACATAACATTATTTTATTAACTTCATCCGCAAAATTCACAGTACATTTTGAACAAATTATTATTTTAATATTAAAATGAAATAAGTTTTTAATCAAAAACACTGAGTTCCTTTTTATAATAAAAAGTATAAAAAAAGTATAAAAGTATTAAAAAAAAAATTGTTATGCGAAAACGAAATTTTCAGAGGGACTTAAAAACCAGAGGCAGAAATGTCACTGGAATATTATCTACCCATGATCTTACTTTTATTGGCTTACTTTTGATTTGAGAGACGGCAGTTGCCGGGAGATCATTCTTTACTTTTTATCTCTGATATGTACCAGAGTTTCACTGACAGTATAATATTGAGACCGGCCGTAAAAGACTATAAGGGTTTTGTTTCAGTTTTGTAGCAACCAAATAATTGTAAAGTGGTATTCAATATGATGCTTTAGTTATATATAATTTAAATCATATAAATACGTCTGGTAAACGTCGTCTCAACGAATTTATATGACGTAATATAAACGTATCTGCCACTACGTTTACATGATAAAGTTTTGAGTCGAGTTAACGTTATAGTCAGATAATAGTCAGGAGTTCCTATTTTTGTGTAATTTTGGAAACTTTTATGTAACGCTTAAATAATTAACTGTCCTATAATGATTGTATAATAAACTATTATAAAAAAGTCTTATTAAAGCGTTTAGTTCAATCATTATGTAACTTTTAGGCAATAAGTTTATTCTTATATGACTTTTATAATTCATGTAATTATTTAAATGATAATAAGTAACTTTTATATGACTCAGAAGCCATTTTTAATTTAATTCATAGTTATGGATCCCGGAAAGTGGAAAAGAATTAACAAAAGTTTTGGTTTTAGAAGAAAAGTAAACAAAAATTATAAATCATTAAAAATATCAAAAATAACTACAATTAATCTGGAAAAGACATTGTCGTGCGGTCCCAATCAAAAAGAAAGTAGCAAAAATCAAGGTGGTTCCGTATATTTTTTAACACTTAGGCAGTACCCAGCATTAGTACCTACCACTTAGGCTATAGGCGATACGACTTAGGCAACCAGGCGCCTAAATCGTACCGAAGGACCTTTTTGGAAAAGTGTTGAATTTTCTGTTTCTTTAAAAGATTTCTTATGCTTATGTCAATTCTATTATAGCTTAGTAAATAAACATTATGTGGATGTATGCGATTTTATTTAATTTGAAATACCCTAAAATACAGCTGATTTTCCTTAGATAAAGTAGTAGCAGAGTAAATTAAATTTAATAGTGGCAACATTCTTTTTTCAAAAAGAAGATATTAAAATTTGTTTTTTTTTTGAAAAAAATTTCAAAAATAATTTTTATTATAAAATTAAAAACAATATTCAAATAAGTAAACAAAAAAAAACATTTCTAAAAATATCAAAAATAAATTCAAAAAATATGCCAAAAAAAAATTTAAATATTTAAAACGAATGGCAACGTATTTATATTTAATATTTATTTCAAAAATTTCCACGCGATATATTGGCCACGTCTACGTCACGCCTTGGTAACGCTTTTTCGTGACAGAAAATTCCTAATACCCCTACATTGAAGTCTATATAGAAGTTTCACTTCAAAAACAGAACTACTAATAAAGGTTTTTTTTTTCATATTTTTCTGTTCCATAGAACCCTAATTGCAACCGTAATGGTGGACGACAGGACGACATAAGTTGAATAAAATACATGTATATAACCAGTAGTCATATACACGTCGTAAAGCGGTCGCTCAGTGTGTTGATTGCAATATGGCGGAAATTATTAAAGTCAATTCATATATATAATTTTAATATACAATATTAAAACATCAATATTTTGAAGGCCCATTAAAATATGAACAAAGATGTCCATACATATTCTCGAAAAAATTTAATGGCCACTATGTCATCACCCTCCTCATCTTCAACCACAATCGGCTTTCTTTATATTAAATAAATGAAAATCATGATAACATTTCGCTTAACTTTTTATAAAGTATTTCAAGAAGAAAAAATATTGTTCGTTCGCATAAGAAAACTCACGTAGATGTTGTGTGTTTAACCATAACAGGACTCTTTTGTAATTTTATTTACATCTATATACGGTTAAAGTTATGTAGGAGTATTACTAGACACTATTATAAAACATATTAGTCACACTTGCAACATCTATGTGAGTTTTACGTAACGTAATTGACGCCGTTGCGACGACAAAACGACCCTGACACGATGTAAATGTCATATAAGGTGCGCCCAAACCCGCGTTATATAGACGTCTAATATACTGTAATATAACCATTTTGAATGACTGAAAGTTAATCTAAGACGTTCGTTGACCATTTATATAACTTTATTTTGCTACTTGGGCATTCCGTAAAGGGTCAATTTAGGGGATGGAACTTAATACGCAACTTCGTAATTTTTTAAGTTAAAACATGAAAATTTACATTAGAAAGTAATGCGCTTTATCTCTGCAAAATAGCTGGCAATGAAATATTATGCACCTATTACACAAGGAGCTGAAAGTTAAGACAAAGTGGGATATAAAAATTTCATTTTCAAACTCTAAAATTTATAGGGTAGGTACTTAACTGCGTAAAACAAAATGTGGGTAGTTTTAAAACAAAAATGTAAGGTATTTTTATTTATCGCTCGCGACGAAGCGGAGACTATGTGCCGCTTTTGCGTCTAGTGTCTCTTGATTTTATTTGTCCCAAATATTTGTAGATGTTTCAAGGATTATTTAGATAGAGTAGCCGCCGTCATTTCGTTTCGGAAATAATAGTCCATAATTTTACGAAAAGTAGCACGGTAAGACTGGGTATTATTACATGCGATTACTACGATGTTACTACAAGCTTGCTATAAAGTTGACTTTTAAATTAGTAGATTATTTTAGATTGTATTTTAAGCATAATAATATACAAAACCTTTAATCGGAGATGCGACATAATAATATTTTAAATATGTGAACCTTACAGTGACGCTAGCATCGTAAAGCAAGTTGGTTTGAGTTGCTCTCCAAAATCTCATAAGCTGTGTCTACACTTACTTACAGGGCACTTTCATGATTGTCTTGTATATTCTTCAATCATTGCAGAGCGCTTTAACGAGTCTGACAGTAGTGCATGCCAATGATTGCATAATAATAATAAATACAAACAATACGTATACGCATACGTTTGACATAAGATAAGCTGAAAAGTAAAGCAGCCTTGTAGGTATGTAGATTCGGGAACGCTTGTGATTGCCCTCGTTGTCCTCGTTGACCTGTGATATGTCTAACTTCGAGATTATCTCTACAAAATGAGAATTGGGCACCTGCAATCTTGTACCTAAGGGTACCTAAGGGTGAGATCTGTGATACATAGGCTTTGCTCAGTCTTAAAATTATCCGAACAAAAATAATGGTCCTAATTCAACCTTAACACTAGCTGTTTTATGTGACTACTAGCTTTTGCCCGCAGCTTCGCCCGCGGTAGTGATCGACTTTTTACAAATTCTACTTACTTACTTTTACTTAGTTAGACTTAGTTGGCTATGACTTATGTAATTTACATGTATCATAAATTGATAGCGTGAAATGCAAATGAATTTTACTAACGCCATCTATTAACAACATCCGGAACTAAATATCTAGCAACTCACAAAATATCGATTTTCCCATGGGGATGTTATATCGCGGTAAAAAGTAGCCTACGTTACTCACCACCCTCCTCACTATCTCCACACACAAAAACCATACCATATAACAGCTTCGTTGCGACGTGAAAGACGGACAAACAAACAAACAAACAAACACACTTTCACATTTATAATATTAGTATGGATTTAATTTTTTCGTATTATCAAAGTGTCTGCAATCTAGTATATTTGACTACTGAGCACAGTCAAAGTTTAAAACCTTAAGTTAAGTACGGTTTATAGAGATCTCACCCTAAGCTTTATACCTTATGCGTAGTTTAAAGTATCTGGAATATTATGCAGCGTACGCGACATATTTGACATATTTGTCAGTTGACGGACGTAGAAAATGCGAGATATAGTACTGCGAGCTGCGAACATATAAAACAACTGCGAGAGAAATGTACTACATATTTCAGTTATTTTCACAGCATTATGTCGTACGGCATTATACTATTGGGTGGCAGAGCTTCTGAAATTATTTCTATTTTCACACTGCAAAAAAGAACTGTTCGTGCTATTTATGACATGGGACCGAGAGAGTCCCTAAAAGATAAATTTAATGAATTTAAAATTATGACAGTTTTTAATCAATATAATTTGAAAATTTAATTTATGTTCAAAAAAATATTAGTAAATTCACCAAAAAATCAGATGTCCACAATCGAAATAGTAGAAATAAAAATAAACTAATATTATCCACATCTAGGTTAAGTAAAACTAGAAATTCATTTATTGGTCACTCTGTACAATATTATAACAATAGAAATAATGGAAAATCATCAATAATTTCAAAGTTTTTATAAAGCGCAAACTTATACAAAATTTCTACTATAGTATAAAGGATTGCTTAAATGATAAGAAAGCGTGGAAATTAGTTGTATTTTTATTCCATAATGGTGTGTTTGGCTTTAAGAGTGAACTACAACGTTTTACACTTTTTACAACGTACAAGTTAAACGAAACAAAAATACTCGTCGAATAGTGAAGTTTGTTTTTAAAGTCGTTCACAAAACGTTAAAATAGCGAAGGCTTATTCGCTTTATTTTGTGTCCGCTGTTGAATAATTTATCTGGACGCGGTACTTCAGTACTGGATAACAAATAGACCATGAGACATAAAATAATATTAGAATGTGAATTGAAAAAATAAAAAAATGTAATTGGAACTAGAAATAAAAAATACTTATGGTCATTGATAACACTAGACGACTTAAAGAGAAAATCGGTAAACTATTTTGTCATTAAACTAGTGAGTATTTTTTTGTTATAACGTAGTTTGAATAAATACAACTATATGCCTCAGAAAAGTAACTCGCAGATCAATTGTTCATTATTTTATGATATCTATATCGATGCGTAAAGACAGTTATTTCTTTGAACTGACAAATGTGTCACTTATGGCCCCTACATTATAACGATTTGTTTGACCTGACATGTCTAATCGAAAACTGACCGTGACTATGAAAATATTCGCACGAGTTCACCGCGCGTCCCTTTCAAACAAACCGGGGGAATGGCCTGCTTTCCAGAGTTTCCAGCAGAAATAAATGTGACAGCAGTCGTACCGCACGGCTTCCAGCAGTATTTATTAGTAGTTCGTTTTAACAAGCGACGCACATCCGGTAATATCGCAATGAATCTGCGGTCGGGGATTAGCGCCCTCTCTCGGCCGGGTGCTAGTTACACCGATGCGATTTGTGAGAGTAATTTTGCATGGGAAACATTATATTATTTTCTGCTCTAATTGTGTCAAACATCTCTCTCTTTCTCTCTCTTCGTGTGTGTATGTGTGTGTGTTTTGTTTTCGTCTGTGTGCAATGTAGAGCCAAATATTTTAAGTAATTTCTACTTCATTTTTCAAATTTAAAATTGAGTAATAACAATAATAGTAAACTACACACTCATATTCTGACACGAGTATTCCACGTGGAATGGATGCCATGGACATACAAGTTAGAAATTTAATCTCATCATTAAAATTTCGACCTCGCAAGGAATCAAACCCGTCCTGGGAATATTCATTCCCAGCATTCAATTATCCATTGAATGGCGGGTCGGTATGGAAACCATTGTGCGACTGGGATCCGTCAATAACTTTTACTTTAATAGACAACTAATACAAAATTGACATTTAAAGCTAAATATTATCAATGAAAACACCTGAATCCTCGGGTAGAAAAAAAGAAATTTACTTAAATATTATATTTAATTAAATATAATAAATTGACGTCCGATAAACTGGGGAATTGGTTTCTAAGCCGCATTACAAGTTGTTGATAATTTTACTTAGCGTTACACGTCGGTGTAATAGGCGCTCTACTTAAAGCTTAAACACCGTTTTAGCGCTGAGTTATTATGGCTTTAGCAAATGATGTAATGTGGCGAAAGAGCAGTTAAAATGTGAATTGTTCTGTTATGTTAAAATGTAACTGTTTCGGATAACCCTTGGTTACTCTACCCGAGTATTGGTGAAAGTGGCATTCATCTTGCTTTTGTTAGCTTGGTAGCTGGTGTCAAGAATTTTGATCAAATGGGTCATCTGATGGCAACAGTAAGTGAAGACGCCCATGGACGTTACATACTAATATGCTAAGAGAATCAGGAATGCATACCTTACTAGCTTAGCTAATGTATCTCTACCTCTTTGTCTTGTTCTTCTTCCTGTTGCAGCGATTCTATTTGAAACATTTTTTGTTTGTTATTTCTTTGTTATCTAATTGTATTAACAAGGCTCTACTACATACACAATTTTGATTTTGGGCAGATAATCCTTTGGTAGTTCTGTTGCATTTGCTCCAAAGCGCAGTACAAAGAATATTTTATTGAAAATATACATTCTCAAACAAACTACGCTTTTCCATTGGAAACTTTATTTAGAGAAACTTGGCGCAATCAGGAAGTTAACGCCAGCTGCAGAGTAATCACTGTTTGATTGATCATTAGACCTGGTCGTGGCTTACTTTCGAATACGCTTTTAAACTGATTTGGTTTTCGATCCGAGCTCTCTCTTAATTACGTGCAGCACTGCATTTGTATCCAATACGAAGAGCATTTGAATGGGCAAACCTGTTTCAAATTTATCTATCTATCTAACAGCCTTTAAAGTCCACTGCTGGACATATGTAGGTCTCCCCTGTTGGTGCCACTCCGAGCGGTCCTGGGCCCTCTGAATCCAGCAGCTTCCCGCTGCCTACTTTAGGTCACCAGTCCACCTGATCAGGGGGTGACCAACTCAGTGCTCCTTTTACCGAGACGTGGCCGCCATTTGAGGACTTTGCAACCCCATCGGTTATCTGTCCTTCGAACGATGTGGCCTGCCTATTGCCACTTCAGCTGGCTAAGTCTGCGAGCTAACAATATCTATCGACATTTTGTTCGCCTACGAACTTCATGGTCACGAATCTTATCTCATCGTGTTTCATAGCATGTCGTGTGACTTTGAGCCTTCGAATGAGGCTAAAAGTAAAAGAACACATCTCGCATCCATATGTTAACACTGGCAACACACATTACTCGAACATTTTCGAATTCAGGCACTGAGGAATTTTGGATGAAAAGATATGTCGTAATTTCCCGAACGCTGCCCAGCCGAGTTATATTCTTCGAGTGACCTCTTTCTCGAAGTTGGACTTAGCCATCTGGATCCTTTGTCCTAGGTAGATGTACTTGTCGGCAACTTTGAGAGCAGTGCCATCAACAACAACCGGTACGGGTGTGACATGGACATTAGACATGATTTTTGTATTGTCCATTTTTATAAGACCGCAAATTCAAATTTATGTTTGTTAAATTTATGTGTGCTGGGAATTAATTTACCTAATCACTTTTTTCAGTGAGTCAGTAAGAAAACTCGATGAACCACATCTCCACTTACCATCAGGTGGAATTGAGTTCAAGCATATATAAATAAGGTATAAGGTATTCTTATAATATATGTAGTAAAAAAAAACTGGTTTAAAGTACCTACCTATGTTCAGCGGTTGAACTTGTGTTCAGCGGTTCACTGTAACTCAGCTAATTTTATTGATATCCATGGCTTCTACTCTGTATTACTCCTACAAAATCTTAACTACCCAGAATTAAAAATTCTATGCCCATTTAGAAGATAGTTTTGTTAATTACACGATAGTTAAGCGAATTATATTTTAGATTTACGCTCGCTAAGGCACCTAGTTTCATTCTATAGAACTGTCATGGCTAAGAGATGGTTTTCCATTTTTTATGGAAATAGCCGCTATACGAGCTGATCATCCACCTGATGGTAAGTGGCTATCGTCGCCCCTGGACATCATCGATACCAAAGTCATCACCGATGCGTTGCCGGCCAAGAAAGAGAGAAGAAAAAAGAGAAAGAACTAGAAATTGCAAAAACTTCATAACTTAGTTGCTCAAAGATTTCAGGTACCAGTTTCGGTACCGGTTTCCATTTCACAAATAACCGAAAAGTCGAATGTGTAGCAAGCGGCGTTTATCCGTTTTATCCTTCGCGTTCCGGTTTCATTTTAATTAATCGCAGCCCACCGCGGCGGAGGGTATAATCGGAGCTGCTGTGAAGGGCCAGTAAGAGGAAGAACTGGCAATTAGATTGTAACGAGTTTGAATTTCATCAACACCGTCCATATTGCAAGACGTTTCTTCAGAAAAGAGAGAGAAGGCATTATTAAGAAAAGTATTTTACTATATTACGGGTACTCACGATATTTATTTTGTACACCGATATTTTGATCCAGTTTCATGGATGGCTGAACAAAAGTCCACGAGGAGTTTTAAATCATGTGATTCTGCTTTTTCACGGCCTGCGGCGACCAGCCTCAGCCACTTCGGCTCACATGGTGCCTGCAGTTTGTTACGCAAGGGCGGAGAGGCTGCACTTCCCGCAGCGCCAGAGACGATTGGAAGCCTGATTGTGTATCAAAAACCCCTAAATTTTCCCTAAAAGTGCATATGCAACTTTGTAATTATAATGATTTGTCATTTTACTTTACTTAATACATAATAAATAACTAAATGAATGAGTTGGCCTTTTGAAAAGCGTCATTATAAAAGGCAGACCAAACGTTCAATTGGCAACTGTTAGGTTGGGAAATAAAACACAATTATGTGATAAGTTGGCCAATGATTATTCAGCGAAATAAAATTCTGCGAAACGTTAGTTGGCAAGTGATAATCTGCCAAACAATATTCAGCGAAAAGGCAGAGATCCCGAAGTGTACTACCTATAGTTTGGAACGAAGACGCGAACATCTACGATACAAACTATACACGATCAGTACGCAAAATTCGTGTATGCATTGTAATAACAGATTTAAAAACAACATTACAATAATTTTATCTAAGCGAGCTGTTTCCTGTGGCTGCGTTCTGGCGTTGTATACATTAGAAAGACGCGATGTAAACTACTCTGAGATTGGGTTAGGCCAACTTTAAATGCAGTCAAAGTCCAACCAACTGTCTCGAACTTTGACTAACGAATTTATATCCAAGCGTAGACGTCAAACACGGAAATTAAATTCAAATGGGAATAGTATTACCCAAATACTCTCCTATGCTATACTGTTTAGTATACCAGAAAAGTGAATCTAAGGATAGTAAGAAAGAAAGATAAGCAAAACGATCGTAAACTAAACAAACTTAACTAAACAAAAAGAAAAATGGATCAAAGCCACTTATTGTCGTGTTTCACCGACGCGAATCTTCTCACTCAATCGTTGTACCTTTATATTGTACAACTGAAAAATTCTCTTCGAATCTAGTGTACGAGAGACGTGTCTGTTAAAATCTAATTCTGTGGGACCTTAAATAACACGGGACGGGCGGTTCCGGCGGTGGGTCGTGGTATAAATTCAGCGGATTCTCTTTATTTTCGAAGCGTACTTGTAGGGTGAGTTGTGGACTTTGACTGCGGTATGGCAACAGTGATAGAATAGCATGTTGAAAGTCAAACTCTTGCACGGAGTTCGATAGGAGCAGAATTGGCAAATGTGGTTTTGTGGTTAGCTTCGTTAATACCAATTATGTCAGACGTTTAAAATGGATCGGGTATTTGTAATACTTTATAATTCGTATTTTAGAATACTGATATTTCGACCAAGCTACATGGATCGGGCCTCGGTAAGAGTCAGTGAGAATCTCTCACCGTGAACACGATTATAAAACACGAACCGTGAGCACTCGTTATCGTTTAAAATGGTCAGTGTCCGCGAAGATATAAGTTTATAATCAAGTCAAAGGCACCTTGTAATTTTTACAAAAGGCAACCTTGATATGCTTGTGCTAAAATATTCCGCTGTCCTGTTCAAGACTACATCGACACTTACTCCTACCATCAGGCGAGACTGTCATGCATTAATTTGATAACTAAGGAATTGCAGCATAGGAAACTCGTGAATTCTCACAAAATCTACGTCTGATAGCATGTCTCGTCTCATCATAGTCATGTTTCATGAAACCTAGTTTCATAAAGCTAGTCCATGGACTAGCTTAATGAACACTGGTTCTACAGCTTTAACTAGGTGATTACCTAGGTCCTAGTGTCATATCCCATCAAATAAATACAGGCAACTTTACCCACAGGTACGTGTTAATATTATAGATTTAATAACACTAACTTTTAAAGGTTTCCCGAATTCCAGTAAATTTTTTTGCCTCTCACTTTATGATAAAAATATCCTTCATAAAGTTTGGTCGCTACGTGTGTATAAATCCCGATCGTAGTTCGCAGGCAATTTTCTGTTACCTTTTTCCACTATTATTTTTCGTTCGATAAACTGTAAATATGACTTACAAAGCGCTCCCAGTGGAGGCTTTGGTGGTATTATCACATTGAGCGCTCACTTCCGCTGGTTTAAGCTATTTTATTGATCCTCGGAGCTCTGTTCTGTAGGGTATAAAATTGATAGTTTTACAGAACAAAATAAAACTATCTCGGGTTTGTGCTAGTATTATAATTTCAAAGAAAGTTCTTTTACATTGCATCTTTTTATGATGGCTAAAATTACTGGCCATGGAAAGGCAATGTTCAGCCATCAAAGTCGACCTTATGCCGTTGGCAGTCATAATTTCGCGATATGTATATTTTTTGTATTATTTATTTCTTTCTTTTTCTTCTCTCTTTCTAGGCCGGCAACAACCTTTGGTGTCGTTGATGTCTATGGGTGACGATAGCCACTTACTACCAGATTAATTGTATAATATTATTATTAATTGTATACTCGTATGCCGGTTTAATCCATTAATAAAAAAGCGGCCAAGTGCGAGTCGGACTCGCCCATGAAGGGTTCCGTAGCAGCAAGTAACATAATATAAAAGTTCTTGAAGTTCGTTGTAACTTTGATCGAAGTAAATTGCGGTTTACGATATATGACGTATTAAAAAAAAACTACTTACTGTAATAGATCTCGTTCAAACCAATTTTCGGTGGAAGTTTGCATGGTAATGTACATCATATATTTTTTTTAGTTTTATCATTCTCTTACTTTAGAAGTTACAGGGGGGGACACATATTTTACCACTTTGGAAGTGTCTCTCGCGCAAACTATTCAGTTTAGAAAAAAATGATAATGGAAACCTCAATATCATTTTTGAAGACCTATTCATAGATACCCCACACGTATGGGTTTGATGAAAAAAAAATTTTTGAGTTTCAGTTTTAAGTATGGGGAACCCCCAAAATTTATTGTTTTTTTTTTTCTATTTTTGTGTGAAAATCTTAATGTGGTTCACAGAATACATCTACTTACCAAGTTTCAACAGTATAGTAACTATAGTTTCGGAAAAAAGTGGCTGTGACATACGGACGGACAGACAGACAGACAGACAGACAGACAGACATGACGAATCTATAAGGGTTCCGTTTTTTGCCATTTGGCTACGGAACCCTAAAAAGTAGTAACCACAAAGCCTTATTAGCTGGTTTTTAACCACATGAGCGTTTTCTGTTTTTAACCCCGGTCACTAACATACGCGCAAATGTTTGACATTTTTACGAATGTTTGCACATATGTGAAGGGCGGTCAGGCAAATGGGTTCGCATATGAGTATACAAGCCCATTTCCGCTTCCTCCTACACTTTGTTCACGAATGTTCAATCTTGCTGTTGTTATTATGTTGTTGTTATTCAAATCCATTTTCAATACAGAAAATAAATGGCAGTACGATTAGACGCCACGAACCACGAAAAATTAAGACTTAATCACCTTTTTAGTCGTGTTCACAACTGGTCGCACGAATGTGTGGGAGACTACACGAAGGTTCGAGGTTCGCGCGCTTTGATGTGCGACAAAAAACCGACACAGCTTGGAAAACCCCGAATGCCTCGAAAACTTCGCATAATCATTCGCGAAGGTCGTCCCACACATGCGGGTTCGCGTATTCGCGCGAATGTGAGTGACCGGCATAAGATTCATGCGTAAATGTTGTGAGTCGCGTGAAATGAGTCGGTTTACTAAAGCCCAGGTGCCTTACCATGAACTCTAATAAAATGTGCCATGTTCAGGACAGGTCAGCTTGTAGCTAAAACCTGACAGGAGTGTATTTTGTACCATGAACGTTTACCGATGACCTGCAATGCCTCTACTTCTGTCCTGCATCTTAGTCTATGACACTTGATTTGTACTAATTATGTTCTGAAATAGAGAGTTTTATCGGTTTACCGGTTTTCAAATGATTGCGTAATATTGATGTTTTTAAAAGTTTAAAATAACAATCTCAATTGAAGATTTTAAGATTTGTTATAAATACTTAAGTGTTGTGATTTATTAACCTTTCGTTCTCTAAAATTACCAAAAAAATTATCGCTAAGTGATGCTTACATTTTTGAACGTAATCTTACAGCACTTGACACTTGACACAGTGACATGTCTAAATGTCTATTATAATGTGTGATTTATAATGCCGGTCACTCACATTCGAGCGAATACGCGAACCCATAATTAGTGTGGGACGGCATTCGCGAATGATTATGCGAAGTTTTCGAGGCATTCGGGGATTTCCAAGCTGTGTCGGTTTTTTGTCACACATCAAAGCGCGCGAACCTCTTAACCTTCGTGTAGTCTCCCACACATTCGTGCGACCAGTTGCGCACACGACTAAAATAGGTGATGTATCTCTTAATTTTTCGTGGTTCGTGGCGTCTAATCGTACTACCATTTATTTTCTGTATTGAAAATGGATTTTAATGACAACAACATAATAACAACAGCAAGATTGAACATTCGTGAACAAAGTTTAGGAGGAAGCGGAAATGGGCTTGTATACTCATATGCGAACCCATTTGCCTGACCACCCTTCACATATGTGCAAACATTCGTAAAAATGTCAAACATTTGCGCGCATGTGAGTGACCGGGGTTAGGAGCGATAATTTAAAAGCATAAGTACAATGAATGTTTTTAAAATTTTCCAAACAAATGAAATGTATTTATTTCGTGATGATGGTGTATTTGAAATTTGCCATGGCTGCATCCCATCGTGTTTCATCATCATCAACGAAATAGCCGAAACAGGACAATAAATGTTACTTTCGGTGAGCTGTAATATTTTGACGTTAACATATGCCACTTTCTGATGTCTATACGTCAACAATCGCGTCATGGTACACGAATTGCAGGGCAGAAGATCATTTTTGAAGTCACGTGACCGCTGTCCTGTTACGGTGACGTGGTCGCTGGCTGCCCTGTGTTTTAGCCAGATCATGGTAGAATATAGCAGGACAGGCCAATTATCGGCTAATATTGACCTGTTTTAAGAGTTCATGGTAAGCCCCCAGGTGCCTTACCATGAACTCTAATAAAATGTGTCATGTTCAGGACAGGTCAGCTTGTAGCTAAAACCTGACAGGAGTGTATTTTGTACCATGAACGTTTACCGATGACCTGCAATGCCTCTACTTCTGTCCTGCATCTTAGTCTATGACATGCAACTGTACTTGATTTGTACTAATTATGTTCTGAAATAGAGCGTTTTATCGGTTTACCGGTTTTCAAATGAATGCGTAATATTGATATTTTTAAAAGTTTAAAATAACAATCTCAATTGAAGATTTTGAGATTTGTTATAAATACTTAAGTGTTGTGATTTATTAACCTTTTGTTCTCTAAAATTTCCAAAAAAAATATCGCTAAGTGATGCTTACATTTTTGAACGTAATCTTACACCACTTGACACTTGACACAGTGACATGTCTAAATGTCTATTAAAATTTGTGATTTATAATGCCGGTCACTCACATTCGCGCGAATACGCGAACCCACAAGTGTGGGATGACATTCGTGAATGATTATGCGAAGTTTTCGAGGCATTCGAGGTTTTCCAACCTCTGTCGGTTTTTTGTCGCACATCAAAACGCGCGAATTTCGAACCTTCGTGTAGTCTCCCACACGTTCGTGCGACCAGTTGCGCACACGACTAAAAAGGTGATGTATCTCTTAATTTTTCGTGGTTCTTGGCGTCTAATCGTACTACCATTTATTTTCTGTATTGAAAATGGATTTTAATGACAACAACATAATAACAATAGCCAGTTTGATACATTCGTGAACAAAGTGTAGGAGGAAGCTGAAATGGGCTTGTATACTCATATGCGAACCCATTTGCCTGACCACCCTTCACATACGTGCAAAACTGCAAACATTCGTAAAATTGTCAAACATTTGCGCGCATGTGAGTGACCGGGGTTAGGAGCGATAATTTAAAAAACATAAGTACAATGAATGTTTTTAAAATTTTCCAAACAAATGAAATGTATTTATTTTGTGATGATGGTGTATTTGAAATTCGCCATGGCTGCATCCCGTCGTGTTTCATCATCATCAACGAAATAGCCGAAACAGGACAATAAATGTTACTTTCGGTGACCTGTAATATTTTGACGTTAACATATGCCACTTTCTGATGTCAATACGTCAACAATCGCGTCATGGTACACGAATTGCAGGGCAGAAGATCATTTTTGAAGTCACGTGACCGCTGTCCTGTTACGGTGACGTGGTCGCTGGCTGCCCTGTGTTTTAGCCAGATCATGGTAGGATATAGCAGGACAGGCCAATTATCGGCTAATATTGACCTGTTTTAAGAGTTCATGGTAAGCCCCCAGATTCATTTCACTTTACCGAATGCAGCTGACTAATTTTTTGAGAATCACAGCTCAAAAAAATACGCTCGTTTGGCCTTACCCTACGGGGCAGGTATGTAAGAATAACTTACATAACCGAACACACTGTATAAAGCTTGTAAAAAGCGATGTTTAATTTCCCGTTACATACTTGACGTGTATTGAAGATAATTTATTATTCAAGATTTTCAGACCTCGCCCTGTTTTAATTCAAAGCCCGCATTCCCCTCTTCATTTTGTGAACGTTACTCGAGTTCGCCGTTTTTCTTTGATATTAAGTACCTACTTTTGATTTGTTTGAATTCTTATAGCTTTGATTATAATCACGTAAACGTAGACTATATTTATATACAACTATAAAAGCTGTTTTTCTTTTTATGTATATAGCTGACAAAAGCGGACCAACCGGCTTCCACCCATTAATGGCCCACTACTGGGCACAGGTCTCTCTTCTTGAGGAGGCCTAGAGCATACTCCACCACGCTGCTCCAGTGCGGGTTTGTGGAGGAGTTACTGGCCAACCGAAGAGTCGGAAGTTTCCATGCCGCCCGAGGTCCTTCTACATGGCATAACAACTGTTATCTTATGATTGCAACCGGGACCGATGGCTTTGCGTGCCCTCTGTAGCACGGAAATGCTCAAGAAATTTTTCCCACTAGCGGTCAATCGCCTGAATAACTGCGATAAATTACTTTTTGCGAATATGTCATACTAGCACTCTTCCCACGGCTTAGCCCGCGTTTTCGGGGATAATATTTAGTACCCTTTTTATTCCAGATCATATTTATAGCGTGATCAAAGAATCACAAACATCCATACAAACTTTCACATTAATATGTAAGTGGGAATCGATAGGATCTCACTGACGCAATTGAGAGAAACGTTTTCTAGTTGATAATATTAATACTCCTATAATATATGCAGACTCTTAAAAGTCTACGTCTAAGTCTACTTACACGTGCGAAAGCGATGCGACGATGCCAAATTACAGATTTTTAGCAAAGGGTCTCAGCGCTTTGCTTCGGACGGACGGACGGACGGACATGACGAAATTATAAGGGTTCCGATTTTTCTTGGGAACCCTAAAAAGAAAAAAAAAACTGGCTCTCAAACCCCCAGCAGAAACATGACGAGTCCTTTGGCGGCCGACACAAGCAATAGGGTAGTAGGTAGTTACCCACGGAGAAATTATAATAGCAATAATGGTATTAATGGACTATTAAAATCAATGAAATTCTATAAAAATCTATTAATTTCAAATCACCAGAGAGCCGGATTTAGTCGCCTCTTACGACACCCATCCGGTGTGGGATTGAGGTTAGTATTCTATACCCCAATACGACTGATAATGATTAAGGTCAATTATCTAAAACGAATGAATAAATTTATTTAATACTCACTTCAATGAATAATGTAAAGCGCGGTTGAACACAAACAAACAGTTTTTATAAGGAATCGTAAACATGTTTGTCTTTTGCTCGGTGGCAGATGGACTATGTTATGACATGGGATTAAGAATGTAATATCACTGAGTAACTACTTACAGTAGTACGTTGTCTTTGATATTGTGTCTTGGCACAATCCAAAATTGTGGTGTAAGAAGCTTTATTCATTCGAGTTCAAAACTCCTTATTTTTGTCCATTCTGCTTTACAAAGGGCGAACGATTTTGGTCCGTCAAGTTCACAAGGTTCAAAGGTCAATCAATGTCATAATTATAGTGACAATTTCAATCGCAACTTACAATTTACCTAAGATAAGTTGAGATTTTTGCAATGATATGAGATAATATTTTAAAAACTAAATACATGGTTTTATAGCGTCAGTCTAGGTAACTACCTACTAATACCTACAAACAATTGTTACTATACTGGTCCCTATTAAAGAGTTCCATCGTCTGGATTGTCTCCAGACATGTACCTATCTCCTTAACGTGTATTCCTTATTAAAGTATCAGGTCATGTTACTTTTATTCTTTAAAACTGTGGTCATGCTTATATAAAACACAGATTATAAAATGCATTGTCATCAGAATTAAAGCAATGTGAAAAATTGTAACTCCTGAGGATAGAGTAAATTAACTTGCAATATTTGACCCACACCAACAGATTGACATAAATAAAAAATTTAAATAAAAAAAAATCGGGCGAGTGCGTGTCAGGCCACGCGCAATGTACGGATCCAAAGTAGTAAGTTAATCGACCATTACTCATTAACTACTTAAGCTATTAGGGATATGCCCTGATAGTTTTCCTTGTAAATTCATTACATAACCTATTTTTGAGAATTTTTTCACTTGTCCAACTGCAACCATTTAGCCGGCAGGGGGAGGGGACACTTGACTCTAACTTTTTGCACTTTGAAGCCAAATATTTCAATATTTCAAATACAAACACAAAATTTAATTTCTCAGACTTCGGAACCAAGAGCGCTGCCCGAGCTGTAGTAGAGTATAGTTTTTGTTGACATATTTTTCTCCTTCAGGTTTTAATATGCAGTCCTTATGCCTGTCGTTATAAAAGTTTGTACGTTGATTTTCTCAAAATTGTTGATTTTCTTGTAACTTCGTATAAAACTTTGCAATAAAAATAATGAGTTACATTTTTCCGCGAAGACTTTCTGCCGGTACAAAGTTTTGCTATTCATCTTTGCCTGAATGAAATAAATATGAGTTTACCCAAAAAATATTTTTGTAATAATGTTTGTTAACGAAATATTTAGTTTTAGTTCAGGTGAGGTGTGAAATAGATATTCTCAATCTGCCTATAAGGAGCTGAATGAGAGATACTTTTGTGGTGTCTTTTATTCTTCTGATTTTTATAGATATAAGGAAATAGCCAGCAAACGAGCTGACGATCCACCTGATGGTAATTGGCTATCGTCGCCCATGGACAACAGCAACACCAAAGGCATCACCGATGCGTTGCCGGCCAAAAAGAGAGAAGAAAAAGAAAGAAAGAACTGGCTCTCAAGTCCCCAGCCGGAACACGACAAGTCGTTTGGTGGCTGACTCATGCTCAAGGGTGGTAGCAATCCAGGTGAACTCCATGGAGAAATAATACTAGTAATAATGGTATTAATAAACAATTAAAATCAGTATTTCCAGAATGATCTCTCGAGGGGCCCTACCACCAGTGGGCCGGAAAAGTCGCCTTTTACGACACCCATCCGGCGTGGGTTTGGGGTCAGTATTCTAAGCTGCCCCAATACGGCGTATCCTCATATTATGAATGCGAATGTTTAATTGTGAGAATGTGTGGTTGTTTGTTACTCTTTCACGCAAAAACTAACAAACGAGCAGATAAACCACATGATGGCAAGTGATGGTTATCGCCATCAATGCTAATGCGTTCATGATCAAAAAGTTTGCAGAGCTAGTCATTTCCATGCGTCTATGTCATTTAAGTATTATTATTATATTCCCGTCACGGTAAAGTTCCCGTGAAACCGTTAATTACCTCCCTCTTCCTTGAGTCATCCACAAAACAACTCGTCGTTTTTGAGAGCTTGGGAGCTAGTTCCTTCTTTCTCTATTTTTGCTGGTGATGCTTTTGGTGTTGCTGATGCTTATGGGTGACGGTCACTTATCATCAAGTGATGGTCAGCTCATTTCTGGACTAGTTAAAAAAAATGCTTCCATTGCTATAAAATAATCAGGTCAACTCTTAATTAGTTTTCCTTTCTTGCCATCTTTCCTTAACGCTTGGATTAGAACGTATTGTATTATATTTTCAGGTCGTCATACAAAAAAATTGGAAGTTGATTTTAAGCAAGTCACTCCCCTAAATTATAAGAAATGAAGGTCTTAATTGAATGACTTGTACTAGGAACAAGCTATGTGGGTCAAAATTTGTATTGGAACAAAATATCAGATAAAATATTGTAATATAATGCGGTGTTATTGGTAAATTATATTTCATTGAGTTAATTGATGGTTACATCAATAAAATTACAGAATAAACCTCAAATAATTATCTGTACCGAAATTAAAGTCGGTAATAATGATAACACAACATATTAATATGACACAATTAAATGATAAAGTGAGAAGGTAATTAAGTGACAAATTAATTTATTATTGTAAATAATGTTTCATCGCGTTATTATATTCAATTTATTTCACGTGTCTACTCACACGGTCACTTGATGTCCCAACAAAATGTCGACAAATTACAATTGCAACCACAAATTAGGGTAAATTGTTTGTGTCAACTCCGGCGCACGACTGGAGCTTAACCCCACCTAATTTACAATCGTCAAATCAGTAACAACGGATGATGATGATGATGATGATGAAGTTTCACATCATCAGTATACGATATAATAATAATAATGCTTCACACTCATAGTGCGGCGATCCGGCATGGTAACCATTGCGCCACACGGGTCGTCAAAGGATGTACCAAGATTATTATTATCATTAGATGACGTTGTTACTGATAAGCCATCTAGATCTACATTCTGTGTTACGAATAACTTAAGGCATAAGGTAACGGAGAAAGTTTGATTTTACTCCTCATAAAATTTCATCCATCCATCCATCCATCAGCCTTTGTGGGTCCACTGCTGGACATAGGCCTCCCCTAACTTCCGCCACTCTGACCGGTCCTGAGCCTTCTGAATCCAGCGGATACCCGCTGTCTTCTTCAGGTCGTCGGTCCACCTGGTCGGGGGGCGTCCTGTGCTCCTTTTACCGAGGCGTGGTCTCCATTCGAGGACCTGTCTTCCCCAACGGTTATCGGTCCTTCGAACTATGTGGCCAGCCCATTGCCACTTCAGCCTGCTAATTCTCTGAGCTATGTCGGTCACCCTCGTTCGTCTACGGATTTCATCATTTCTGATTCGATCGCGTAGAGAAATACCGAGCATAGCTCGTTCCATAGCCCGCTGGGCGACTCTAAGCTTATGCATAAGGCCAATAGTGAAGCACCACGTCTCGGATCCGTATGTCATCACTGGCAACACACACTGCTCGAACACCTTCGACTTCAGGCACTGAGGTAACTTTTTGGACGACAAGATATGACGTAGTTTCCCGAACGCAGCCCATCCGAGTTGGATTCTACGAGTGACTTCTTTCTCGAAGTTGGACTTACCCATTTGGATCACTTGTCCCAGGTAAATGTACTCGTCTACAACTTCGAGAGCAGCGCCGTCAACAACAACCGGTACGGGTGTGACATGGACATTCGACATGATTTTCGTCTTGTCCATGTTCATCTTAAGACCCACCCGTTGTGAGGCGCTGTTCAAGTCCCCGAGCATTGTACCAAGTTCCTCCAGGGATCCCGCCAGGATGACTATATCATCGGCATATCGCAGGTGTGTGATGTATTCGCCATTGATGTTGATGCCACGTCGTTTCCACTCCATCAGCTTGAACACGTCTTCCAAGGCAGCGGTGAACAGTTTTGGGGATATGACATCCCCTTGTCTGACACCTCTCTGCAGTTGGATGGGGTTCGTTGCTGTGTCTTGTACTCTGACGGACATGGTGGCAGATGAGTATAAACACTTCAACACCTCGATATACCGGTAGTCGATCCGGCACCGTTGGAGAGAATTTAGTACCGCCCAGGTCTCGATAGAATCAAAGGCTTTCTCATAGTCCACATAGGCAACACATAACGGCAGGTTATACTCCTCGGTCTTTTGTATAATCTGCCGCAGTGTGTGTATATGGTCTATGGTGCTGTAGCCTTTTCGGAATCCTGCTTGTTCGGGAGGCTGGAAGTCGTCAAGCCTGCGTGCAATGCGATTTGTGAGCACCCTCGAAAACAGCTTATAAACGTGGCTCAGAAGTGCAATGGGCCTGTAGTTCTTCAAAAGGGCTTTATCCCCCTTCTTGAAGAACAGCGTCACCACACTTCTGCTCCACGCTTCCGGGGTAGTTCCAGTATTAATGACGGAATCGAACAGTTTCTGGAGCGCCACTAGAAGGGGTTTACCTCCAGCTCTTAATAGCTCGGTTGTGATTCCGTCATCTCCCGGTGCCTTGTTGTTTTTAAGCTGTTTGAGAGCCTCTCTAATCTCATACAGGCTGACGTCCGGGATATCCTCTGTGTAGTGTCGGGTCAGTTTAGCTCGCTTGTCGCTCTCCTCGCGAGGAGGTGGAGCTTGAGAGGAGGTATACAACCGTCCGTAGTATCTCTCAGTTTCTCTCAGAACTTCCGGTTTCGACGAAACCACGGTGCCAGACTCGGTCTTCAACCTCGTAAGCTGACTTTGCCCAATAGACAGATCCCTGGCGAACACTTTGGAGCCCTGGTTTCGCTCAATTGTGTTTTTTACACGATTTGCGTTGTGTTTTCGCAAATCGCGTCGCCTGCACTTGGAGATCTGTTCATTGAGCCGTCGGTATTCCCTCATAGAGGTTGGAGACTGCACACATAGTTCTCGTCGATCCCTCATAAGACCGAGAGTTTGTTCTGAGAGAACCTGAGATCTACCACTAGGGTGGGTCTTGAAATACTTCGACCCTACCTCGTGGACAGTTGTTACCATCCTGGTGTTAAACTCGTCCACTGACGTGCACGATTCTAGGCACGCAAAACGATTTTGCAGCTCAAGTTGAAAGTTTTCAGATCCCTGGATTTGGACGGATGTTGGGCGAAGCGTAGACTTCATCAGGCGTGACCGTTCCAGCTTCAGGTCGATATTTAATGTGCCTCTTACAAGTCGGTGATCGCTTCCGGTTTTGAACCTGCTGATCACAGAGACATCATTAAATATGTGCCGTTTGTCTGCCAGAATGAAGTCTATCTCGCTTTTCGTGGAACCATCAGGACTTATCCAAGTCCACTTGCGTTGTGGCTTCTTTCTGAAGAAGGAGTTCATCATGAAGAGATCTTCCTTCTCCAAAAAGTTGGCCAGCAAGTGTCCTCGGTGGTTCCGTCGTCCAATTCCGTAGGGACCCACTTTCGTCTCGGCGCCGCTCTGCGTGCCCAGTCTCGCGTTGAAGTCCCCCATCACAACATTGAAGTGAGCTTTAGAGGTATGTATGGCTCTACTTATGTCCTCATACATAACCTCAACCTCATCGTCGGGGTGTGTCGAAGTCGGCGCATATACCTGTACAACCTTCAACGAATACCGTTTGGATATTCTGAGTGTAAGGTACGCTACCCTAGCCGACACGCTCCCAACTTGCACAATGTTGTTGACGAGGGACTTGTGAACGAGAAACCCGACACCACCTTGGGACAGGTGTTCGCCCTCCCGGTGATAGAACAAGTTTCCGGATTTGAGTATTATCGTGTCCTCCCCCTGTCTTCGGACTTCAGATAAACCCACAATACTCCAGTTTAACTTGTCTATCTCTTCTTCCAGCTCTTTTACCTTGTTGTCGGTCCTCAGTGTCCTGGTGTTATATGTTGCCAGGTGCAGAAGTCGTCGTTTGGATTGGTAGCCCGATCTCTGCCGGCGATTCTTAGCACCCCCTGCCCCGCCGTTACCATAGCCGCTACCATAACTAGGAATAGCGGGGCTGCCGGGGACTGGGGGCCGAGGCTCATCCGTGACTAACATGCGGGGGTTTTAGCCGATAGTCACCACGCTTGGCTAGTGCGTGTTGGTGACCGCAGGAGACCTGACTGGTATTCGTCATATACAGAAAGATGCTGCTGCCCATCTTCTGGATTTGTCCTATTAGTCGCCTTTTACGACATCCCAGGAAGAACGGGAGTGGTGCTATTCTACAAAGTGAACCCGGACACCACACGGGGGATAAAATTTCATACGCGGACTTAAATATGAAAATCGATTTTAAAGGAGTTAAACTCCAAAAACTGGTGTAACTGATGTCCTTAGACAACAATGAACACTTAAAAATAATCGTTTATTAATGTAACATTAGTTTTATGAGTCGTCATTGTGTGTTCATAAGCAAATACAGTCGTATACATAAATCAACCCATTTGCCATTGTTTATTTACATTAAATAAAGCCAGCGCTACCCTACTTACCTATACATACGTATATGTATATGTATACTTAAGATAGGTTTGTGATTTGCGACACAAAAGTTTTGAAAATTTCATAACTTAAAAAAGTTTGCAAGTTACGTGCAGAGTATAGGAATAATAAAATAAAATTTGCACAAAAGCCCAGTTGAGTTGTTGTTGCACGAGGCCACGAAGAGTTTGAACTTAAGACATAATTTTAAGGAAACATTTATTAAGTTAATTACTTCCTTGGAAAAGTTTATTTTTCCTTACTATTTTCACTTGTACCTACTTAATTAAACACAGAGAAGCGTAATAGCTACGTACTTTTACTAATTCCGTAGTATTTAGTACTTAGCGTAGTACTCGCGCGAGCTAGCTTGTTTAGATTTTATTTACCCGACTGCCAGGAAGGGTTATGTTTTTCGCGAGTATTGTATTTCATATCTTCCAAACTGCTAGACCGATTTATATAATTAAGATATCGTTAGATGCATCTTGACAGCCCAAGTGTTCTTAAATAAGAAAAAACAATATAGTGGCTGTGAGATGTCATTGTTTGAAGTATCAAAAAATTAATTAAAATTAATAAATTAAAAAATTTATCATAAGAATTTCAAAAAGGTCTCTCATTTTTTTTGCAGTTGATTTTTTATTTATTGAATTTAATACCATTATCAATCAAGACGTTTGTCTGATTGTTAGTTAACATGGGTTAAAGAATTCGTGTTGGCTTAGTCCTTTTACCCACATAGACGAACATCACACCCACGCTATTGTCACTTGGTTGAAGCTTGCTTGTCTGTGGACAATAACCCTAATTACCACATTTGAAATTATTGTATATGCCCTTTTCAGTTCAAAGCCTTTTAGAGCGCGATTATTACATAGACGAGTTTTAGTGTTGTAACTCATTTAAAAACCGCTTTATGATCTCCAAAAAGGCGCCATTTTGAATTTTATGTGATGTTTAAGACACTTTACGAATAATGAAAAGTGAACTTATAAGTAAATATAAAGTAAAAAAAAAACATAAACCTAAAGCCCAAAACTCCAAGGTTTCGTTACTGCTGTGTAAATCTGGGTAAAAACAGCCATAAAATGGTAACATCAGGGACTAATTAACGGATTGTTTTTACGACAACCAATCTGCTATTATTAACCGACTTCAAAAATTGAATACCTATTCAATTCGACTGTATTTTTTATGTTTGTTACCTCAGACCTATCGACAGGGTGAACTGATTTTGATGATTCTTTTTTTAATTAAAAGCTAGTATTTGTCATGTGGTCTCACTAAAATTTGAACGAGATATGACAAGTAGTTTTTGAGTTATCCCTAATTTTGTAGTCGGTTATTTTTTGTTAAGAATTATTTCCACTTGACACCGTTATGAATTACCTTCGTTCGCTCCGATGGTTCAATACAAATAAGTGAAAAACTTTATAGTGTTTGTTCTAAGCGCGAGGCATTGGTCTGAATTTTTAAATACAGCATTAGGCTAGATTCAGATAGAGAGTTTACTTCATACTTAATAATAAAACATTTCTTATTTCTCATCTCTTTCATCATTCTCTCATAATCATAATTTTCGTGCATTATAATAGAGGAGTATTTTGTCATGAATAAAGGAAAAAATTTCTAATGCATACTTAAAATTTAATTTTAACGCTCAATCAAAATAATTTATGCATTATAAAAGATAAATTACACGTCGTAGCTTTTGCCCGCGGCTTCGCCCGCGGTAACGTGGTTTCGAAACTTTTAATTAATTAATTTAGATTTATAGAAGCATTATTAGATATCAGATGATGCCCATGGCTTCGCGCAAGTGGATATCGATTTTTTTACAAATGCCGCGGGAACCCTGACTTTTTCCAAAAAAAGTAGCCTATGTGTTAATCCAGGGTATAGGCTATCTCCATTCCAAATTTTAGTCAAATCGGTTAACTAAGTAGTTGTGGCGTGATTGAGGAACAAACATCAAAATATCTTCACAAACTTTCACATTTATAATATTAATAGGATTTTTCAAGTCAATAACCGCCACGTTTGTCAGTACCCTAACCTCTTGCGAAACGAGTTGAAAATTTCCCACACGCGGTGGAATTTCAAATACCTAGGGCCATTTCAGCCGGTTGTTTGAAACAAAGTTCCAAATAACTGACTGCTAGTGAATTTTACTCTAAACTTAAAGCGAATAACAATACACATAAAAGTTGATGCAGTTAATATTATCCAAAAGGACAATTTTAGTTCCTGTGGTTACATTCTTTAACTTAATAATAATATAACTGTTATAGTGTTATAAAATTAGTATAATTTAAAGCATAAATCTCCAAAATCATTGGATAATATATTTTTATTTGCTTATTACCAATCGATACAGTGATTTATGATAAAGGTCAAAGTGTATGGAGTACCTACATTTAGTGGCTAATAAAACGAATACTTTTTCATATGCGGTTATACCTCAGTAGGTATAACCGCACTAAGAATAAGATTTTGTAAAGAACAAGAATTAAAAAAAGGAGACAATTGTTTTGACTGATTTTATTAAAATATCTATCGGATTTAATTAATATCTTTCTCATTAATAAAAGCCAATAGAACCTAACCCCTGAACTTAAAAATTAGGCCAACCATAAAAATAGTTACATGCTTTAAGTGTGAATGAGTGAATCTATAACGTCATTCATAGTGTAATAAAAAAATCAACAACCCATAATGTCCCACTGCTGGGCTCGGGGTCTCCTCTCACCATGTGAGGGATGCAGGCCGTAGTATATATGAAACCTGAAAATAGTTTGTTCAAAATCAGTAACAGAATCAGTAACTGAATCTGAACGTATTTTCATGAAGTTTAGCGCACAGGTAGATGATCTATTACAACAGATAGAACGACAACAGCAACTTAATATTCAAACCCCTATTATTAATCATCGTAGATTATGATGTTACGAAGTAAAATTTAGATACGAATCGTGTCTTAACGTTAAGAATTTATAACTTTCTCATGTGTAACATTTCGTCATTACGTAACTGCCTGAAGGTTTCATACCGACCGGAGATTGCCTGAAATGGCATATTAATGATCCAAAATTAAGCTTCAGAATTCCGGCTGAGTAATTTTGATGGTAATGAACTTTGAATGGTTACATTACATCATTGGTGGGTTCGTCTATAATTATGTATGTTGTACGGGTGAATTTTTTACAGAACACATACAATTTCAAGTCAACCTATATAATAGATATTCGTTTTAAAATCTTACGGCATAAGGATACAGTCATACGTACCTAAATTAAATTTTTACTTAAATATCTTAATAGATATCTTAATATACACCGTGTTTCAAAATACCCCGTAAAAAATATAATTAATTTTCAAAGCCAAAAATTGTGCCAACCCTAGTAAGCTGTCATGTCGGGGACCCAGATTATTTAACAGAAAGGTCTACGTACCTATTTTACCTAATAATTATCTACTTTAATAGTTTTTCTATTTTTAATTCATAAATGTTTGCTACCTCAATACAAGAATGTCATTATACTCAAGTACTGGCTTCAAAAAATGTCGTCCGATGGAGCTCCGGCACATTTTGCTCGCAACGTACGTGCTCGTTCTTCCTACCTCACACCCTTGGACTTCTTTTTGTGGGGTTATGTGAAGGACAGAGTGTATTTCTCCGATTGCCCAACGGTTGCCGAGATGGAACAGCGTGTTAGATCGGTTTTCGCATCAATAACATCGACGATGGTGCGAAATGCCACACAAGCCATATCACGACGAGCGAGTTTGTGTATTGAGCAAGGCGGAGCACACTTTGAGCCGTTTTTGTAAATTTGACGTTTATTATGAAAAATTAAGTGTTCATTTAGGTTGTTTCGTTAGGTTAGGTCTTTTAAAATTTTTGTCGTTCCGCGAATTAGGTAGAAATGTAGGTACATTCGGCGTAGTTTACTCTTTGATTTTACTGAAATAGGGTTTGCACATCAGTGAAAATAATAATATTTTTTTATTTTTTTGGGGTATGTTATACAGCGTTACTACGGTTTTTAAATATTGTAAATGGACTCGTTATAAGGCGCCATTTAACCTCCTTTCGGCTTTACGGGTAGTTTTGAAACACCCTGTATATAAACTAGCTGCCCAGACAGACTTCGTACTGTCAAAAGTTTTTTTTAAATTTTGAGATATAAGCTATCCTATCTTTCAAGTTGGATCAAACTGCACACGGTGTGCAAATTTGATTAAAATCGGTTAAGTAGTTTAGGAGTCCATCGCGGACAAACAACGTGACACGTAATTTATATATATTAAGATTACGTGTCACGTTGTTTGTCCGCGATGGACTCCTAAACTACTTAACCGATTTTTATCAAATTTTCACACCGTGTGCAGTTTCATCCAACTTGAAAGATAGGAAAGCTTACATCTCAATTTATAGTCGCAATATTATTTTATTGAATTTTTTTTTGACAGAACGAAGTCTGTCTGGGCAGCTAGTAGATATATAAATTACGTGTCACGTTGTTTGTCCGCGATGGACTCCTAAACTACTTAACCGATTTTAATCAAATTTGCACACCATGTGCAGTTTGATCCAACTTGAAAGATAGGATAGCTTACATCTCAAAAAAAAACCTTTGACAGAACGAAGTCTGTCCGGGCAGTTAGTCTTAATATATATAAATTACGTATCACGTTGTTTGTCCGCGATGGACTCATAAACTACTTAACCGATTTTAATCAAATTTGCACACCGTGTGCAGTTTGATCCAACTTGAAAGATAGGATAGCTTACATCTAAAAATAAAAATAAAATCTTTCGACAGAACGAAGTCTGTCCGGGCAGCTAGTTCTATATAAGTAATTATACTAACATAGTTTTAGTAAGAAATCACTAATTATATGGGCTAAAATTGTCTGAAATAAATATTTTTGATGTATTATTATTTATTTTATTATTCAGTTACTTAAGAATGTTAAAATTATGTGCAACAAATTTTTCTCCCATTATAAATGAATATAAAAAAGAATTAGTAACTATAAAATAAATGTACCTATGATGAAATAAAACATTAAACAAAAAATATGCAAAAAAGTATTTCCATTACAGAACCCTGACGGGATTTGAACCCGCAATCTCCGGCTCTAAGAGCCGGGCCTTTCCACCTTAGGCCACAGGGATTGGTATTGGTAGCTGCGAATATTTCGTATCAATGTTACCAAAGAACACTAAATCACAATAGTGACTTATTTATTACTTTAAATAAAACATTAAACTTTACTATATTCTCCACATTTAATCCGTAATAAGCACCTCTCATTATTTTAGTAAGACAAACATTGTTAATTTATATTAGTTTTCATGTTATAATATTGAATTATAATTTAAAAACCCTCGACAGTTTGATTTACACTAAAATCAAAAACTAAATCAAAATCGGTTCATCCGATGGGAGCTACGATGCCACAGGCAGACAAACAGATTTTTCTCGGGGGTTAAAATGAAAAATGAGGAAGTAGGTCTAATTTATAAGATCTGAATTTATAAGATCTTGAAAAATCATCACTCGTTTGTGGCAATAAATAAATAAATTAATTAAACTTGTAATTCCGCGACATTCAGCTGGTTCGCGCCATTGCATAAATCTCTTCAGTCCCGGCAAATGTTTTCAATAATCCTTGTAGCGCTAATTTGGAGAGGTGGGAGGGGATAAGGGGGAGATATGGGGTAGGGGAGGGTAGGAAAGGGGGGAGGGGGAGGAGCAGGGGAGAGGAAGAGAGAGCGGGATGGGGAGGGAGCGGGATGGGGAGGGAGCGGGAAGGAGAGGGAATTTAATGGTCTCTGATCTGTTAAACCTACCAAAACTATAAAAGTTAAAAGTAACAACAAACTACATGAATCTCTGATTATAAGCGAGACGAAGTTTGCCAATGCAGCTTGTTTTAATATATATAAATTACGTGTCACGTTGTTTGTCCGCGATGGACTCCTAAACTACTTAACCGATTTTAATCAAATTTGCACACCGGGTGCAGCATGGGCGTAGCCAGGGGTGGGGTTTCGGGGGTTCCAACCCCCCCGAAAAGTTAAGGACTGACATTTTTATGTGATAATAAACCCTTAAAAACATTTCTCTAGACGTCATTCCGAATGGAATGAGCTATCGCAACTTATTTTTAGGATACATACGTCGTGAGAAAAAATAAAGTCTCAATTTTCTTTAGGGTTAGTTTATGTACTTTTAGTCGTTGTATTTTTTTGAACAAACCCCCCCGAAACTAAAACCTGGCTACGCCCGTGGTGTGCAGTTTGATCCAACTTGAAAGATAGGATAGCTTACATCTCAAAAAAAAAACTTTTGACAAAACGAAGTCTGTCCGGGCAGTTAGTATACATATATAAATTACGTGTCACGTTGTTTGTCCGCAATGGACTCCAAAACTACTTAACTGATTTTAGTCAAATTTGCACACCGTGTGCAGTTTGATCCAACTTGAAAGATAGGATAGCTTACAATGTTCCTTAAGGCACACGAAAGGTTTTAATAAAAAAACTTTTGACAGAACGAAGTCCGTCCGGGCAGCTAGTATATGTATAAAAATACCTACCCTGTTCCCAGATTACTTGGTAACTTAGCTACTTTTAATAGATCATTAATGGATCTACAAGTTTTGCGTATCAATTTTTATTGTAAATCTTACCGTTTCTCTGATTCAATAATATGAGTTAAAGCGTACTTAGATTTTGATTTTTTGCAGATGTGGGATAGATATTGGAAGCTTTTCATATTTCCCAAATTTTGTACAAATTTCCAGCTCTATGTAATATATTGTAAATTTAAACTTATTTTTGAGCTTAATTAACCGTTCTAACCACAGGAGCATTTATTTAAAATCAACAATTCTAATGAAATAGCCCGTATTACAATGCAACCACAATGTATTCTACATGATTAAATACGAAGTGTCAATATTTAAATATACATAACTCTGTTTAAAACCTGAAGCGTTCGAAGCCCGTTGGCCTATGTTAATCCTAAAATTGTGTGGCAAAAATATGTTGAGCTCTTCCGGAGGACACGTAAAGCCGTTGGTCCTGGTTCTAAACGTAAGATAACAGTCGTTAAGCCATTTAGGAGGATCGAGAGTGACATGAAAACTTCCGAAACTTGGGTTGGCCCACAGACATGTATTGGTTGGCCACTAACCCCTCCACCAATCCACACTGGAGCAGCGTGGTGGAGTATGCTCTAGGGCTCTTCAAGAGGAGAGACCCTTTCCCAATAGTGGGCCATTAATGAGAGGGGACGGAGAGGGGATTTAATTATCTGATTTATTAAACTTGCCAAAAAGTTTAGTTAAAAGTTTTAGTTAAAAGATTGATTGTTAGGCTATACGAAGTTCGCTGGGTCAGCTACTGTTAAATATTTCTTAGGATAAAAACGTTGAAATTGAAACTAGATAAAACGTTGAAAAGTCCTCACAAAAATCTTGATATCAGTAAAAAAATCTTGATTGTATTGAAGCAGTACCAAATTCTGTAAACTATAGTGTATTTTGAAATATTGTAATTATTTAAAAATGAATTTTCTGAAAAAGGAACTTCAGAACATTTCGTTCTAAAATAATTCAGTGATTTTAAAGAATTTTTTTATCTGAAAAAATACCACAATAATAACAAAATAACTAATTAATCATGTAAAATTTTCAATTCCAATTTATCGACTTCTCACTAACTAGCTGTCTCGGCGAACTTCGTATCGCCTTACAATCAGTGAATTTACTTTGTTGTTATTTTTAACTTTTATAGTTTTGGTAGGTTTAACAAATCCGAGACCATTAAATTCTCTCTCTCTCTCTCACTCCCGTTCCCCCTCCCGCTCCCCCTCCCGCTGCCGCTCCCCCTCCCCCTTCCCCACCAGCTCCCCCTCGCCTCCCCTTCCATCAGATTAATTACCAATTAGGTCACAACACTAGCCGCATTCTTAAGCTACTTGACTTGACTGCAGCTACTCGCGTGGCTACTGTGGCCTTAATCAACCTTCGTTACCATGGCAACATCCAAACGAAGGATTATGACAATCCACCAAGCGACAATTAACGATAGCGTGAGTATGACGTGCATTCATGGACAAAAGGCCTAAAAGTATGAAATCCGTCCACGGAGTAACATCGTCGCGTTTGTCTATTGTCTGTGTTTCATTAAGCAGCTTGCATGAAATCTTCAAATCTAGCGCCGTGGAAAAAGTTTAGCATCTTCAAATGTTTAACGTCTGGCAAAGTTTTCTAAAAACTGCTCCGTCATATCTCGCTTCTTGAAAAAGTCCTAATTACATTTTCTATCCATTATTAAATTAGTAGTTTATTTTTGACGACCCGTGTGGCGCAATGGTTACCATGCCGGATCGCCGCACCAAGGGTCCTGGGTTCGATTCCCAGCGAGGCGGAGATTTGAATGATGAGTTTGAATTTCTGTTCTCGGTCTGGGTGTGAATGTCCTTGTCTATGTTGTGTGTTGTCCATGGCACCCACGACACAGGGAATCCTAGTGTGGGGCTATGAGTGTGAAGCGTTATTTATTTATTATTTTATATGTAAACAGTCTTACTGATCGAATTACTTGCAATAAATATATACCTACGCATTTTTATTTTAAAAGATATGATGAGGAGTTTCTGTGCGACTTTTCTTCTCATATTCTCATAAGTGTAACCATACATGTCCGTGAGTGTATCAGTGATACCTACATGAATAAATTATTTTGAATTTTGATTAATTAAAATTTAATATACTTACCTAAGTTATTTGTGACAAAAAATACTATAATATTATGCAACTTATACTAACACGAAAAATTATAATTGTTTTTTTATTTTTATTTTACATAAATATTATTAGACATACAATAAATACGTTTACAAATATTACTATCCTAATCCTAATCGAGTTTTGTACCATTTAAATATTAATAGTGTCTAATTGCGAGTATATTTGCACAAAAATAAATATTTATTGTCCATGGCTCTTTAGTCGTCCAATCCCTCATAGTACAGCAAGATGCTATGGTGATTAGAAAACATAGCACGTGCGCCCTCTAGAACACACTGTATTGAATTTTGGTCACGTAATATCTTTGTATTTTCTCGGTCTCCTGTCTTTTGGTTAGGGTTCCTCAGACTTTTCCCTCTCCACACAATAGATTCTGGCCTATAATTTACAATTTGCACATCTATGTCGATTTTCCGTCGGCTTGGACGTAATGACTGGATTTTGCAAAGTTTTATCGAATGTGGCATCTTTTATTTGAGTGCACTAGTTGATCTTTCGTTTCACTACTGCAAATGAAAGGGATTCGAGTTCGATTCCCGGCCGGAGTAGACGTTAATGTGTCAGACAAATGTGTGTTCTAAGGTCGTGGGTGTGTTTTCTGATTTTTGGGTTGTTTTTGTTATTTCATTTCCATGCAATACTTACGTTAAAAATACGATTGATATGACTTTAATTAATAATTATAATTGAATATTAATGAGGATTGTTATTACAAATCAAATTTTTTTCATGATGAGATGATTTGCATTAAAATTTGTTAATCCGTTCTGAAGTTTACCCAGAATCTTATAGAAATATGGATATTATTGTGTTGTAAAAACTGTGTAGTGTTTACACAACATTATAGTACAAGGTACGGTTTGCTTAAATCTCTCAAATAATATTATATTAAGATATTTATGTATAGGTTACCTACTCCTTTTTAAAGCGTATAATTAAGAATTTATTTTCCTTAATTTTTTGATTAAGGGTTTTCCTTAATGGACTTGCTGGATACGGAAATTGAGTCAAGCAAAAAAGAGGTGATATTAAATTAAAATTTTTCTTTGTCATTCTCGTTAGACTTTGAGACAAACTTGTAAAATTATATCGCCCTTGAGCAAAGTTTTAAAGGAAAGTTTGATAAAAAATTTAAACTACGTAATGACCACAAGTCACAACATTTTAAAAATTTGGAAAATAAATTCCATGTGTATGATTCCAAAATTGTGTTTATTTTATTTAACTACGTTAAAACATTTTAGTTTGCCATTGTTGTTGTGACAAAACCCTTCCTAAAAGTTAACAGTCAAAAACTCCGACAACGTCATACATTCTCGCGTGAGTTGAAAATGGCGGATATTGAACATGTCGGGAGTCGGGAGTAATTGCGCCTCAACCGGACTGATTGCTCAAACGGACGTGCGGATTTGTTAATTTTGATCACTTTGCTTCAAGTTCATCATCGTCATCATCGCGACTTATAATGTGTGGGATTGCCCTTATCTTGGGTCCTTCTTTACCTTACTATTAGTGGGTCTAAGGTCATATTCCATGCTTAAAATTAATAAAAATTTACTTATCTATACCTACTAATATTATAAAGAGGAAAGATTTGATTGTTTGCATTGGATAGGCTCCGAAACAACTGAACCAATTTGAAAAATTCTTTCACTGTTGGGAAGCTACACTATCCGCGGGTGTCATAGGCTATATTCCATTTATTCTTTCATCTGAGGCTATATTATATTTTCAAAAAATAGGGATCATTAATAAAATTCCAATAATGTAATCCAAGGCGAAAAAAATAAGCAAAGTATACAAAAAATAAAAAAATAATGTCATTTAATTAACAGCAGCATATCCGAATTTCTGAAAAGTTAAACAAAGGTTAAATCCTGAAAATGGTGACACTCGGAAGCAATTTTTTGACATCTGGAATGACAATCCTCAAACTATCTTTCCTTTCGGTTTATCCACAGAAGAAATAATAGTAAGTACATATAAATAAGTATATGTACATGTACAGTTGTTTTCACGTATAAGTACTTAGGGCTGACCATACATAATAATTTCAGTCTAGTTCTTTACACTAACAGTGTAGTTTACCTAACTTATAGTAGGTTAAGTTCTCGTTTGAGAGAAGGACTGCTCCATTGCATTTGTCAACGTCAAAGGAGAATTTTATTGTTTCCCTAACTGCATTAGGTATATACAATGATGTTGTATGTATAGGGAGGGGTATATAGGATTAAACCGATGAAACTTACTAACGAAATATGAAAGAGGAATAGATCGTAAAAATATTGTTACATGTTTATCCATAAATTAACCAATATTGATTAATGGAATAAAACTGAAACGAAGCCAAATCTGTTTTTTAAATATTTTTTGAAATTTTAGTATAGGCTTCGATATCGATAAAGAATTCAATTCATATTTTATTTGGTTTAATGTAATTTGTATGCAAATAGGTATGAGACAAAAATTGCGAAAGATTAGATTATACCGACTTGTATATTTTATTGATATTTATTTTGTTACTTGTATATAAAGTCACTCACTATCTTCCTAGATAACATACTTTTCAAACCGGGCAATGGATTTGTTCCCGCAGTAAAAGAAAATAGGTATGTAACACAAACTTACGAAAATGGGACGGTGACCAAATGCGCTTATAGATAAACTTAGAAGAATTGGTCTACAGCACAACTGCATTATTTCATTAAGATACATTATATAGCGCATCATTTATCACTCAATTATTGCAAGTAGGTCGCAATAAATCTAGACTGGAGCAATAATCCAATATTTCACTTAAAACTTGCATCATCACTCAATTTTATGATTCTAGGAAGTTTGATAGAATCATCAATCAAATCTTTTTGTTATTTAACTTGTCACAACTTGACAATCTTAACCAATATTCGGTGTTAGTTTTTCGATTTCAGGTACAAATTTAATTCATGCGACCATTGGAGGTTTGCTCTATTCATCTTTTTCGCCTTTTTGTAATCCAATCAATTTGCCTAAAAATGTTTTAAATTACTTATTTTATTTCTTTTTGTTGTTATGTTCTTTCTTCCTGCTATTTTCTTTCTTGACCGGCAACGCGTCGCCAATGCCTAAGATGTTACTATTGTCCATGGGCGACGATTTCTGCCCATTTGTAGGTTTTTTCCATATAAAAATGTTTCTGGAAATTGGTTTACATTAACAAAACTATTGTTTTAATTATTATACAAATTAAAGCCATATCCTATAAGATTTATTAGGTACTTGATGATAGTTTAATAGTGTTTACAATTACCTATATATGAAGCTCTTCATGAAATTATTTACAAGAGGCCCCTTTTTCCGACACTGCAACTGAATCATATTAAAACTATAATATTTTACGAGAATCTTTGTTTCGAGATATTCTTATCTTCAGACATGTATAATCTTATACATAATAATATAATATAAATAATCATTATGTCCGCCTTAAGTAGGTAGATAATTATATAGGCATTTGATATGATTTTCTTTTTGTATAATATTTTATCTTTGATCATGTAACGAACTCTTAACATTCAATAAGCGAGTGTGCGGGATTAACATAATTGGACATTCGTTATTAGGATTGGAGGGAAATCCAATATTTCGATAAGACCCTTATAAGACTCTGGGGGATTTATATATTAGAAACTAGTAAATGCCCTCGTTTTGCTTCTGTGAACCTTTCCACAGTCGAATAAATGTTTGGATGCTATTCTTTGTATTGACAAAGTTTAATACTAACGCAGATCTAGACACGCGGAGCGTGTCAAGTCAATTTCTTAGCTAACAGAATTGACGAGCAGCACCGTGTGTAATATTACACGAACCATTTGGAGCCACTTTTGACCACCTCATAACTCAAAAACTATGCAACATAAACCTGTCAAATTTGGCTTATTTATTAAGACTTGCGAAATACATACGTCTTCCAAATTTCATAAACACATCTCAAACGGTTATTTAGTTATTAACGTCCAAAAATCGAGAAATTTAACACTGACTGACCTATAGATCAAAACTATATCCAACTTCCAGGTGACCTAGAAAGTTAAAATTTGGCATGCAGATAGGTAGTCGGGTGAATACAAAGGAATAAATCTGAAAGTAGTAAATTTTTATCAATTTATGATAATTTTTCAAAAAATTGATTCTATTAGGAACACTTACTTAAAATGCCTAAAATTTAAGAGTAGCAATCAAAATTGATGACATCTGATCATTATGTGGATTCCAAGGTGAATATATAACGAAACATATCAGTTTTAGTACTTTCTGAAGCTTTCAACGGGAGGAAGATGTTCAGTGTCCCAAGTGCCTGTGAGAAGTGCACAGCACATATATACGTACATTTACGTGAAGATTAGTGGTTCGTCAGGAGACGTTATTTCCAGTGCATTACGTCGTTTTATTTTTAATGTGTGGAAAATTATTTTTCTCTAATCTACAAGATTACACCACAAAATTTTGTATTATTTCCGTAATTATACCAGTTTAAAGTAATTCGAAGTATTGTTTCAAAATTTATTGTTGCACGATGTCATCGAACATAAACAACTTATCTGTACTAATAGTATAAAGAGGAAAAGAGGAAGGAGAGATTTGATTGTTTGTTTGCATTGAATAGGCTCCGAAACTACTAAACCGATTTGAAAAATTCCTTCACTGTTGGAAAGCTACACTATCCCCGAGTGACATAGGCTATATTATATTTTCAATAAATTAGGGATCCTTAATAAAACTCCAATAACGTAACCCAAGGTGTAAAAAAATAAGAAAACCAAAGCAAAGCGAGGGCGGTCACTCGTAACTAATAAGAGTATAGTCGACTTTCGTATTTATTACGATATTGTAATTGAGATATAGTATTAATTATTATTTCAATATTTAGCGGACATCAATAGTGGAAGATCATTACTTATAAATAGTGAAATAATAGGTATCGTATTTCGGACCACGGCGCACTAACTACAGATTTAGTTGAAGAGCACTATAACAGTTCATGTATTAAAATTAATCAGTAACGTTATGAATAAGTACTTACTAATAATTTCTATACAAAAAGTAATGATATCCCATCAAAAACATAAATGTAAAATGAGAGTCAATTTCAAAAAAAAAAAGAATTGAGATCTAAATGGGTGCCAATTTCTGTGTAGAAAAGCCTAAAATTTTAGTCACAAGAACATGTAATTCAAGCTTTACATTTGACTTGGCTAGTTTTCTTTAGTTAGCAACCAACAAACCAAATTAGAGAAGAGTGTCATAAGCCATCAACCTAACAGATTTGACGAAGCTAATTACATAGATATAATATAGCCTAGGTACGTGAAAACTAACCAAGTCAAATGTGGAGCTTGAATTACATGTTCTTGTGACTAAAATTTTAGGCTTTTCTACACAGAAATTGGCACCCATTTAGATCTCAATTCTTTTTTTTTTTGAAATTGACTCTCATTTTACATTTATGTTTTTGATGGGATATACAATACATCAATGAAAACTGTATTGTAATCTGTTAAATCTTTACTGATATTAGCCGTAACATTAGCAAAGACAAATCAACAAACAGACTAATATTCTAAAAAGCATTAATATGGGATCTATTGCATTAATAAATACCCATCGTAAAAGTTTTCCTCAAAATACCCATACCTAAGTATATCGATCACTTATAGTTTTATTATACGTATTGATATAGTTGTGTGGGAGTATGAGCTGATAAGGTGGAGGGGGTTTAATTAGTACTAATAACCGCCATCGCTTTCCTTCGGTAAAACTATATGTATTACCACAATCGAAATAATGAAATGAGGACCTTTGTGGCGTAATCGTTACCATGCAGAACCGCCCAGGGGTTCTAGGTTCGATTCCTAGTGAGGCAAAAATTTTACCGTGGGATTTGAATATTATGTTCTCGGTCTGTGTGTGTGTTTATGTTGTGTGTGTGTGTTTTGTTGTCCATAGCACGTACAATATAGGGAAGTCGAATGTGGGCTGTGAGTGTTTTTTATAGAAATAGCCGACAATCAAGCTTTCCAAGAAAGAAAAGTATAGTAGCATTTTGTGAACCGATTGAAACAAAATAATCAATAATGTTACCAACTGTTTTCCAAAACAATCTAAAATTCACTATTCCTTTTCCATTTAATAAGCATATTTTTCATTTACATACTTTTCATCAGAATTTATCGTCTTTTTCTTCGAAAAGTGAACCAGTGTTTCTCTCTTCAATACTCCTTCACAATTCTCAACTTATCCTTTTTGAAGTTCGTTTGACTATAGCGACATAACATTGTGTAACCGTAAGATGATGGGGTTCCAAAAGTGTTCCCTTAACATGGAACGACCCTTCGTCGTTAAGATGGCACTCAAGAAATGTTTTTTGTTGTTCGACATAACATGTTTGATAGCTACAGTCCATTAATGGATACAGCCTCTGGTATTATGGAAGTATGAAGCATAAAATTGTAGTGAGATGTATTATATAACCAAATTCAATCGATTATAAGGGACCTGAAAAATACTTTAAAGAAATATTTTATACATCGAAACGTCATTGTCATCAATGTTTTTTTTCCTCTCTTTCTCAGCCGGCAACGCCGCAATGATAACTTTAGCCACGACGACGATTTTTACGATGGCCACGTATCATCAGGTGGATACTCGTTAGCTTAATAATAGCTCGTTGGTCGGCAATTTCCATAAAAAGCTATATTTATTTATTTTTTATTATAAAAATACTTTCACTTAAATTTTCTTAAGTCTTCTTTCTTGGCTTGATTAAAGTGTCGGAATTTATTTTCCTACGCCTATTTCCTTAAAAAACTATGATTTTTCAAAAATATGGTAAAGAGAAAACTTGGTACAAATTCAAAGCATTCTCCAAGATGATGAAAAGGGGTCGTTCCAACATCATTTCCGCTCCAAAACAGTTTGAAGCCCTCCTACAACTTCAAAGATGGCCCTTAAACGACTTTTCTTTTTCTTTCTTTACTATTATACTTATAGCGAATGGATTTGAAATTCTTTTTTGCAAGTTTTCTTTGGGTAATAAACGTCCTGGTAAACTTTTGTTAAACTTCGCTTATGAAATAATCTTCATAATAACTCACTACACATATTTATGAACTTTGCAATAATATCTGCATCCGAAATACTCATTTGTATGAAATTGAAGTGTGAGAAGTAGTACTTCTTTGGCACGATAAAAAACAATAAAAAAAAAATTTCTTTATAAAAACCTTAAAAAAACTTGTCAAGGGACACCCGGATGGAACGAAGTTCCTTGCAGTCAGTACTAGGATAGCAAAAACTTGCAGCAAGTGCCAAAACATTGTTTTGGCACACCCGCTTGCATGTTTTTGCTATCCTATTGCTCTGGCTTGCTTTCTATGTAAAAAAAAACTACGACGGCAAAAAGTGTCATTACCGGCAAAAAGTGTCGTTACCAAATTTTCTGCCTAGCCCCCTTTCGCAACGCGCGATAAGGAACTTCGTTCCAAAAAACATTTTCAAAACAAAAATTTCAAAAAAAAAGCAATATTTAAAAAAAAATAATATTAAAAAAAACAATATTAAAAAAACAATATTAAAAAAAAACAATATAAAAAAAAACTATAAAAAAAAATTCACTGAATCACTATCATCAAGAGTATCACTATCGATTATGGAATATTTCGTTCTTGTTTATGCTTAAGTGTTATTCATTAGTACAACTGAATAAATACTGGTGGCTTCATTAAGGTTTCGAAATCTATTTACCTAATTAAATAAATAGCTGGCGCCCGCGACTTTGTCGACGGAAATATTGCCCTTTCAAGAGGAATTTTTGATAAAGTGTTAGTATCCTCAACATTCATTTTTTTTATATTCGTTCAACATTCATTCATTCATTCTTTCATTAATATCCATTCCAATTCAAGCTTCGTGTCGTTGCTGACGTGTAATAAGTTCGTAAAATTTCGTATTTTATATTAAGCAATAGAATTGCATGTGAAAATTCCGTTATTGTTTTACTCCGTCCTTCAATCTACCAGCACAACATGCAGTCCTCTTTATCCTATAACACTGGGATCACTACATAAGGATAGCTAACGAGTTTGCCGTGCCACCATGCCCCACTGCCCGTGGTCATCATTGATACACCTAGAATAAGAGGGACTGTAGTAGAGCACAATATATTGTAGTCTAATGACAGGATATACAAACTTTCAAAGATGAACTTAAAAAATTCCGGAGTACGTTTATTAAATCAGTTAAGAAGAGCAACTAAATTCTAAATGTCAAGCAATTCGATTGATGGTTATTTTTATTATCATACAAACTTTTACACATTTTTTTTACCTTTGTGACTTTTCAAAAAATCATATTATGTTATTACTAACCTACATCTTAATTTTAAGTATAAGGAAATTCTGTACAAATGTGTAATTTTATGTTTCCAAATCCAATAATTTGAGCTGTGCGTTATATGTCAGTCAGTCAATATCTTTCCAGGAATTACGAGGGGTACGAAAAAGGGTATAAATGATAATTTCTCAAGATAACCCTCCGAATGAATTCTCGGGTCTTGTTGTATCTTCTCCAGATTCGTACGTGATAGAAATTTTTCCTTAAACCTTTTCCAGTTGAGTTTTGCCTTAGTTTGTGTATGAAATATTTTGTTGGGTTTTCTTGCTTCAATGGTTTTGACTTTGTCGGCTATTCTTAAATACATATACCTAGCCTATGATAGGAATTAAATTTCTAATTAAAATTAAATAAATAATCATTAAAAACTACTTTTAATTTTTTTATGGATAGAGCCGGCAAATGAGCTGACGATCCGATGGTAAGTGGCTATTGTCTCCCATGAACATCAGCAACATCAAAGACATTACTGATGCGTTGCCGGTCAAGAAAGGGTGAAGAAAAGAAAGAAATAATTGGCTGTCAAGCCCCCAGCCGGAACACGACGAGTCGTTCAGCCGCCGCTGACTCATGCTCAAGGGAGGCTATCCAGGCGAACCCCTTGAAAAAAATAATAATATTTATAATAGTATTTATTAACAAATAAAATCAATATAATCCCTACGAGGGGCCCTACCAACAGCAGGCCGGATTCAGTCACCTCTTACGACACCCATCCGACGTGGAATCATCATGTATGTAAATAACGCACAAACGTTAATCCACCAAATGAAACCTAATTGTTTTAGTCGCCAGGCGAATGTCCCTCTAATTAATTATCATAAACTTAATTACGACTACTGGGTGAAAAGTAAACAACAATTTGGCCAACGTTTGTAGAATAAGTCGACCAAAAACTGCTATTTGAAAATTTTGCGGCCAAAAAAGGGCACCTAAATCTCTGGCCTTGAGCCAAAAACAGTCTGTCGGCTGGCAAGAACGAAGCTTTGGAATTGGAAGCTCATCCACTCCTAAAATCGCTGAAAGCACATCACAAAAAGAACGAATTAAAAACGAATAAATCCTGAAGATTTCCTAAAAAACTGTCGCATTTTTTCCTCAAAGATTTTTTCTGATCGTTAATCATTTAGACAAATGTTTCGAGGCGTTGATACGTGAAAATCTCGAATTATTTGGGGCTACTGTTTGTAGCTGAGGTCGTGATTAGCATCTAATAAGGCCTTTGAACAAACTAAATGAAAGAAAATATTCCGCGTATAATTTAATACTTCTGGGCAATTGTTACAGTATTATTTTGTTTTTAACCGACTTCAAAAAAGGAGGAGGTTCTCAATTCGACTGTATTTTTTTTTTTTTTTTTTATGTTTGTTACCTCAGAACTTTGGACTGGGCGAACCGATTTTGATGATTCTTTTTTTAATCGAAAGCTGGTGGCTGTCATGTGGTCCCACATAAATTTTACTATTTGACAATGGCATCCATGAGAAAACTACATAAGTCGTAAATTTGTGTTAAGATGTGCGCGACAAATTGACGAATAACTCAATATCACGCCAACCGATTTCGATGATTCTTTTTTAATCGAAAGCAGGCGCTTGTCATGTGGTCTCACATAAATTTGAACGAGATCTGACAACTATGTAGTTTTTGAGACTTTGAAGTCGGTTATTTTTTGTTAGTAAAATTTAGATTATGTTATGATTATTACTATGGGACAGTAGTAAAACCGTCGTAGTACCTAATATTATAGTTATACTTTATTGTGTAGTCATTGTTGTACCTACATTATGAGATATCTTTATGTTGACCTTGATTCGCTGTCGCATTTCTTGAAGGTAACAATTCTCCAAAGGAATTAAGATCATTGTTTGTTAACCTCATAGTCAAAAAGCAAACTACAGTGTTTATTTTATTATCTTCGGTATTAATACAAAATAGATCAGTACCTACTGAGAATATTGAATTCTCTGATTGCTGTAACTTTAGACGAGAACAAATTAATCACGGCTTAAGCCAGCTTAATCAGGTTAGCTTTATAAAAAAAATGTTTTGCTGACAACCCTGCGGTGATGTAACTGGTTATACTAATACCCATGGGGAGTGATGAATAAACAAAACAGACATAGAAATAAACTACGATAATATTACTAATACAACAGAAACAGCTCTAGGGAATTCACTCTGTAGATGTACCACACTGTACCGTAAAAAGGTTGACGTGAAACCTGCATAACTTAGAATAATTTGACACAGACGTGATCTTGTAATAATGGCATCTGCTCACGTTTTACAAATTCCCACAAGAAATCACACCTGTTTCAATACGTATTTATATTGTACCTCTTTTGCAATGCTTAACTCCCAATGAACTAATATACTATCTTTCACTGTTAACACCTTTGAGTTACGTTAGGGATATATTCGTAACACGCTTTTGACCACGAATTAACGACGCCAGGTCTTTCTTATTTTCTTCTCACTTGGCCGGCAACGCACTCATTTAGTGTTGCTGATGTCCACGGATAATAACAGCCATTACCATCAGGTGGATTACTCGTATCAGCTCATTATTGTAGTTCGACAGTCGCGCATTGCAAATACAACGATTCGTCAAAAGTTCGGAATTCGTTTTGAACACGAAACCCTAAAAAATAGACGTATGTCGATGAACTCTGATGGTCGTAATTTCTCAGGAGTTTTTAAGAAATCAAGAAGACAATCTAAAGAAGAATAATAAAAAGGTAATAAAGAAGATGGCCTTTCGGCCATCTCCATGGACAAGAATTAGTCACATGTAATTAAAAAGGGAACCGATTTAAAACTTCCTCACTCAAATACAGATTATACAAACAGAAAAGGTCAACTAATTCCTCGCGGTAACGCGGTCAGGGTGGCGTTATAATTTGTATCTTCCAGGGTACTTTATTACGGTAGCTGGGTTTTCTCTAAATTGGACGAAATAGGAGGGCTGGTGCTATATATCATGTTGGTGGAGGATAGGATCTGGCTTAAGTTGCTAGCTTTCAATTTAAAACAAGTGATATTAATAATTCATAATTATATTATCATACTAATATTATAAAACTAAATGTGAATGTAAGTTTGTTTGTAACGCTTTTTCGCGAAAACTACTAAACTGATTTGGCTGAAATTTGGAAAGGAGATAGGCTATATCCTGTATTAAAACATAGGCTACTTTTTATCCCGGAAAAGTTCAGGGTTCCCGCGGGATTTGTAAAAATCGATCTCTACCGTGGGCGAAGCCGCGAGCAACAGCTAGTTTGCTATAAATGTGGTGGTATAGTGGTGCTATGTGTAGGAAATACCTACTATTTGCATACCTAGCTTATCGAAGCATGCAAAATATACATTTGATATAAGTGTTATATGATGAAATAAGAGCGGTTGTTATTATCTTACTTTTAACTGATAATTACAAATGTTAGAGGCTGTAAAAATGTATGGAAGTTTGTAACTCTTTCACGCAAAAACTACTGAACAGATTTTCATGAAATTTAGCACACAGATAGACTGTGATCTGGAATAGGACATAGGGTACTTATTATCCAGGAAATACAAGCAAAACCGAGGGCAGAACGGTAGTCGATAATACTAACACTATTACTATTATCGTGGTTGGTTGTAATTGCATCAAAATTTAATAGTGTTTTTATGTTATGATTTATCGGTAAGTGAATTAAATAAATTCTATGGGAAATAAAGTTCTTCTTAAATCGTAAATTTTGTCTATCCATTCTGTTTTGTTCTGGTAAACATAGTTTTGTTCCTTTCAACCAACTCAACTCAAGTATGTTCGAAACAAAAACTACTTACTTACGAGTATATAAATAACATTGGTTTTGCGCTAGAAACTTTAGAAAAAGTTCTAAAGTTTGTTTGCCAACGTCATGGCAAATTACATAAAATGAGCATAAATAGAATGCTAAAATAGAATGGTGACATTTTTAAACAATCGAGGAACTGAAATAGACTATATTAATATTAAAGTTAATCTATATTTACGAATGCAAAACGTAAAGTTTTCATTAATATTTTTTGTTAGTTATATGTAGGCTGATTCCTTATTGATTGTAGGTACATCTCATAAAAGATCATAAGACAAATAAACAATAATAACATCATATAAATAAACAGAAGATCCGTAAAGGAGAATGCAAAGCCATACAGCCAATTTACAGCTAAAAACGGATTCCAATCAAAAATTAAAAAAGAAATGGATACACGATGTAAAAATAAGCCTTTGTAAATCAAGTAGTGTTTTTATGAGCCATTCGTGAGTTCGGTAAATCTCTTGTTTCTGCGTGACATATTATGTCTGATAAAACAAAGGGTTTGGAGGTAGAGAACACTGGGCTTAATCCCAATAATACTTGTCATTGTTTTTAAAGTTAGTATTATTTCTGGACTTGAAAATTGCATGGTTATAGAATATACTGTGACTGTAATATATGTAACTGACCGATGTTTATTCCTAATAATCTCAGAAATGGCTTAACAGTTCAGGCTTAGAGAGCTAGGGCTAAATATTTTGTGTTTATGTTATTTCATTATATTCACATTTCTAAACAAAATATCAATTTAAAGAATCCCGATAATAAGATATGTTTTCTTCTAGTTTGGATACTTCTTAATTTTCTGAAGCGAATTGGGATGTAGTAAATAACATAATCTAAATTTTACTAACAAAAAATAACCGACTTCAAATTCTCAAAAACTACTTGTCAGATCTCGTTCAAATTTATGTGGGACCACATGACAAGCACCAACTTTCTATTAAAAAAAGAATCATCGAAATCGGTTGACGTGATATTGAGTTATTCGTCAACTTATCGCGCACATCTTAACACAAATTTACGACTTATGTAGTTTTCTCATGGATGCCATTGTCAGATCTCAATAAAATTTATGTGGGACCACATGACAGCCATCAACTTTCGATTAAAAAAAGAATCATTAAAATCAGTTCGCCCAGTCCAAAGTTCTGAGGTAACAAACATAAAAAAAAAATAAAAAAAATACAGTTGAATTGAGAACCTCCTCCTTTTTTTGAAGTCGGTTAAAAAAACAATACAAAATCTTGTCACAAATGATACACTTTATACGAAATCGCTAGATCTTATGACTTAAACGAAGCCAGACCTTGGGGACCCTGCAAGGCGATATGACGGCAGCGTTTAGATTTCTCGATCTCAGCTTGAGATTATTCGAGAAACGCTGTTTTTGTCGCACCGTATCTGATACTTAATGTTTGTACTGTACTAACCAACTATATTATATTTCTGTTTATTATATAATAGCTCAATGTTATACTATATCAGTGTTATAATAAGAAATAACCAACATTAAAAATTGTAACCTTAAATTTAGTCATCATGTCAAATATCAGTTTTTACAGCCAAGCGATAATGATTGTTCTGAATATGATTCCGATTGAATAAGAGATATCCCAACAATTTTTACTAAATATTCATAAGCGAAACACTTTAAAAATCATACGGGTTAAGAAAGCAACATATATCTAGGCTAGGGACTAGGGCTGATTATCAGATTATACAATTATTTTCATTATTTTTGCTGGAACAATGATTTGCCGTATACTAACTGAATTGTGTGTTAACACTATTTTAACTCATAACTATGATATAGGTAAATTTTATGAATAGGAAATAGGACACAATATATTAAATAAAACAGATTAAATTATAATTAAATAAACAAATTAAAGACATTCAATAAAACTTATAATGAAGATACAAGTAAAGTAATACTTATAATGATGTAAATTTCCTACATTTCATACAAGTGCATATTATTGTCATTTATTAATAATAACCCCTCACTTATTAAGTACCTACTATGAATGTATTTATTTATATTACTTACCTATTGGGTGCTCATATTTATTGCAAATTTCATGTAGGCATACTAATATTTATGTACTTTATTATTTAAACTATTTTAATATATTTTATATTATATATCTAAAATTAGTTAATATATGTATATGTAACAAAAGGGGTATTCTACAGTGTTGGTTATGAAATGATATTCCTTTTACTTTGCTCCATGATATTATATTTCAAGTTCTCCTAACGTTCACATCAATACTTCCAAGTACTTCAACACTAAGTGACCCTTCGTTCTATCTTATTGACAATACCTTCATCTAATTAAGACATGTCGTTTCTTATATGCCAACCTCTGCATCGGACAAGCGTTGTAGAATAAAGAGGTCCCTCCCTGGACCTTCACTGGAGATTCGTGGCCTCACCGACACGGCTATCCTGACGTGCGCTCGTCCTCGTGCGCGCTTTAATTTATCTTGGTACATCATCATCATGCTTCTTCTATCTACTGCTCCACAAGGCATGCCATATGGTCCTCCGCTTATGATCCCATCCAGCAATACCAGACGCCCTCATAAGAGCGTCGGTGTATCGGGCTGTTGGTGTTCGTGGTCTCCATTCTAACTCATGGCTCCACAACTCGTTGTTTTCGTATCACGCACGCGGCCATCGCTGACGACCCACACGACCTCGTGTGGATAATCAGAATCCTGTAAAAACAGTCTCAACAGTATTTTGCTCGGCTATTCTGACTACATTAACCTGATTCACATTCATTTTATTTTCGTCATTCATCATATCATTATTAATTTACAGTCAAGAATAATTCGCTCATTAAGTCTGATATTTTAAATGTGGACACTTAAAATATAGTGGAGATAACTATGGTTTGGCCATTTGGTTACCAATCTGGTTCATAAGACTCTACGGAACGTCGCAATTATGTTATTGTCGTCTGGTCCGGATTATACCCTGCAGACACCTGGTCCAGTCTCTCTAAGACTCTCCAGGTACAACGTCCCTTCAGTTCTATGCTGGCCCGGACTCATTCACATTTCTTTTCCTCTTTTTTTTTGACACCTTTTTTTTACAACTTTTTTTTTATCATAACTCTTTTTTTTTTACTCCATTTTTTTTTACAATTTCATATTGTTACTAGGTACTCTTTTTTTTACCTTTCATTTTCACTTATCTCTTTCTGTAAACTTTTTTTCTCTCTTTTTTTCTCTCTTTTTTCACATCTTTTTTTTTTCACATCTCTTTTTTTTACTCTTTTTTTTACAATAGCCATTGTTTTGATCATTAAATTGATATCATCATGTAATCCTTCTTTTACTATACCATCAGACCGACCATAGTTTCTCTACGTGACTTACATCTGACTTACACAAGTCTAACGAGTCTACTGACAAGAAGTCGCTATTCACCATAACGTACTCGCATCATAAGGAACCTGATAGCAAAAACTTCGAACTGTCAACAATTGCAACAGCTTACTCTTAGTGACCCAATAAAGTTTCATAACTTTAAACCATTTATTAAATTTAGAAAATAAAGGATGTCACTGTCATTGACTGAAAAACCCTCTTATAAAGACAACGTAATTTCGTTCTTTAAATACGAATGTCTGGCAAATCATGGAAATAATTTTAAGAATGATTCGTTTAAATCCAATACCAGCAACAACATTATCTACACGCTCATCAGCCCCATAATCATAGAAAACTTCACAAAATCACCTGTATGATCAAACTATGCGTGAAGATGGTTGTGCACTCATTCTGCCATCACCTAATCTAGCACCGCTCACGCAGCAGACAGCTCCTGGGACTCTTGGTTTCACGTGGCTGGCGTGGTAGATCATTATTTCATGTGTCATCGATTTCCCGCAACTGAAAAATAAGTAAGGTTAATTTCACTCGTATGATAATATCAAATATCACATTTGATGCTATACTAGGGCTACTTATCTGCGACCCGTAGTTACGTCCACTTCCATCAACATGTTCCTCGAAGAAATTTTAGTCGTCACCTCATTCTTAAAAATCGACATTCGCGTATCAGTACATCGTACTCTGAAAGGTCTACATATTGGATGGCTTGGTTTATTTCTCTCACATCACTACATTGCGCATTATCCACATCGATTATATTATAAACTTCGACAATTCTCATTGTATTGCGTTTTGGATTGTTTATTTTCTCAAAATTCTTGCAAAATTTTCTTCAAATGTCATCCGAGCTAGTGTCATTCCTCATTTATTTTCCGACTTTTCCGATATTTTGGGCGCATCAGTTCTTCCAACACTTCTGATGTAACAAAAAAGGGGTAATCTACAGTGTTGGTTATGAAATGATATTCCTTTTACTTTGCTCCATGATATTATATTTCAAGTTCTCCTAACGTTCACATCAATACTTCCAAGTACTTCAACACTAAGTGACCCTTCGTTCTATCTTATTGACAATACCTTCATCTAAATATGACATGTCGTTTCTTATATGCCAACCTCTGCATCGGACAAGCGTTGTAGAATAAAGAGGTCCCTCCCTGGACCTTCACTGGAGATTCGTGGTCTCACCGACATATATGTATTTTACTTAAACTATAATATAATAAGTATATTATAAACAACATTAATCTATAGTGCATTATCCCAGATTATTGTACACCACATAGGGAAGAGGGGACTTTCCAAACACAAGTTTTATATACTTAAATGGAAAGATCCCACGTATATTGTAATAAAATGTAAATTGTGGAATAATAAACGATTTTTGATTTTTTTTTATTTTTTTGATTTTGATACAAAAAAGTTCGATCAATATTTCAAAAACTCGAAACATAAGAAGAAAACAGTATAAAAGATTCGCAATGCAGCGTTTTGTCCCATATCTCTAACAATCGTTGGAAGATTCTATTCATTGAAGGCCTCTCTCTCTTTTCCATTACAATGGCTGCATTTTCACATAAACGCGATAAAGTTTCAATGCAAGGTAAGAGTATTGTGTAGAGGATAAATTATAAAGACGAATTGACTAAGTACAGTCAATCTCTACATCTATGAAACACAAAAAAATATTGTACGGATGTAGACTTTGAAACCATCCACCAGGTATGCCCCAAAATGGTTTCATTTGAAAGGCAATAATGCGAAGATGCTTTGAGACCACTAGAACAATGCATTATTATTAGTTTATTGACTTTTTCCATACTATTTTTTTGCGTAGTTAGTAGCTTCCGCCGGGTATCCACTAGTGTTGTTGGTTCAAGACAATCAAGACAATCAGACGGAGAAGAAGAAATCGTTTCATTGATCATCCAGGTAATAATCATTTTACCGCATTTTGTTGCTATTCATTCCGCGTTCTATTTTTTTATTCTTTATTAATGTACTTGTAACCCTACTAATATTATGAATGTTTAAGTTAGTATGGATGTTTGTTAGTTTTTTACTTCTGCGCAAAAACTACTGAACGGATTTTTCTGAAATATAGCAGGTAAAACACCAAAGGGTATCCCGGAAAACTTGGGCAAAGCCGTCTGTCTGCCTGCGGCTTTACTTTTGCTAGTCTTTTTATAACATTTGTATAAAATTTAGCTTACCGTACTTCCTGTGCTCTGAATAACTATATATTAGTATTAACGTTATACCACAGAAGAAATAACAGTACTTATAATGTTATACACAATATTGGAATCTCGCATCATTAAAATTAATTTGCCCGCGTGACGAAAAAATATTTCAATGAAATTACAAGAAAATACTTCGTGTATATTTTTCGGTGTTGAAAATCATCTAGACGCTGATAAAAGTTTTAATTGCTCCTCAAATTAATGCTCAACTACAGAGGAATATTTATGAAAACATACGGATACGTCACCGTAATTAAATATGGAAATAAAAGTACATCTTTAGCGTTGAAGATAACAAAAATACTTACCTACTAGATTCCGCCCGCGGTTCGCTTCTGTAAGAGTACGGTACAAACATGTTAAACGTTAAAAGGAGCTCACAGGAACAATTTTAACCAGGATATAATGTAACTTATTTTTTAAGTCAGGATCTAAGTCTATCTATGTGCCAAGTTTCATCTTGTCATGATATTTCATCTTTCATACAACGGTAAGCATACGATGCTAACCCAAACATCCAAACATCTTCAAAAACTTTCGCATTTATAATATTAGTAGGAAGTAGAAAGAAATGCCAGTATTATGGGAATTTGTGAATGCAATCTATTCCATAAATAAGTGGGAGTGTTTATCAAATGATTTACATTTTATTCAAAGGATTATAATGTTATAATATATCCTGATAAGGTCGGTCGGACTAATGGGTATCAAATTAATTCAAGAATTGCTGAATTATTACTTAGTGTCTGAGGATAACTGGAAAAGGCATAGTCGTACCAACAACGCACCCGTGAGTTTTGTATAGCGGGTTTAGTGGAAATGTAGCCAAGAGCATGACATTTTATTTATTATGCCGCTTAGTTTAGCCGCGTTTTTTATTAGAGCAATAATTTCAGACCTTCTTGCTCACGGTCTCAAGGAAGCTCTGATTTCTAATAGCATTGAAAAAGTAAACTACCGCGATTTAAATGTTGATAAGTGCTGCGCTTTTGATAATATTTATGAAGATAATAATCTACAATGGGACTAAACATATTCCTTTGTAATGGGCGAACTATATGTTGATCGAAACATGAACGCAGCTATAAAACTTTTCAAAGTTTTTAAGACAAAGTTTTCGGTGATATAAATTTTGATTTTCTGAACGAAATAGTGAGGATGCCAAATTAAACGCTGGATTTCCTAAGCACACGAATTTAACTTCATATTCCCAAGTTAGTTGTCACGAAGGAAACATACGCAAGGAAACGTAATGAGAGAAACTAGTTCAAAAGAATTTGCGAAAAGAAACGCAAGAACACTTTCTTTTGCTTACATTCAAAAGCCTATTCAAAAGCCTAAGATGGATTTTGTATGGTTCCAAAATCAGCCTTAACATCTGAATATAGGTCGCCGCAATTTAGACGAATCTGTGAGATAAAGGTAATGTGTTGAATGTGGATTCTCGCCTTTATTTCCGAACGTGTCCATAAATCAGTGAAGGATTTAGAACAAGATTACTGAACAAGCTAACACCTGCGTTAACTACGTTTCTTCTATGATTACCTTGTATCTTTGTTTTATCATTAATAACTTTTTTAACTTTTTCGTTTCATGTATATTTATTACGTTTGTATGTGATTACGTATAATATATCTTTGGGTGAATATCAAATCGGCAAATTTTACGTGTCCACGTTGAGAATCGAGGTGTATAATGGTAGAATGTTTCTAATTTTTTTATATAGTAAACTACGTAACTTCTTTTAATTGGGGCCACATTGTTTTTTTAAATATATGTGTATATAAAAAATCAGGGTAAAAAAAATGCCTTAAAATTCAAGTTTGGTGGTATGTCCCAGCTCCATTTTTTGATATAATTTCATTCACCACAGTGATAATTGAAGTTAAAATAAAAAATATATAATTTCGTTAGTATACACATAAGACACATTATCTAAAAATAACTAAACCATATTATAAAATGTTATTTAACATCACAGGATACTCGATCAAAGTTTGTCCAAGAAAAAACCAAAATCTTGGGTGCACTTGTTCAACTTACTAAAACATGAACTTTCTTGCATATGCGATCATTTAAGTTTTATTATTTCGCATGGCACAAGAGTGTGGTAACGTTTGAGTGTAACGGGTATGTGATTAGAGCTATGACTTCCCGCCAAAACAAAAGTACCCGCTTGGGTGGCACAGGGGGACAAGAATTGTTCAATTTTTGGTGGATCGATTTGCTGTTTATTTTAAAGTGCTTTTATAGTAAGCTACACAATATAGGTAGTGATTTGGATTACGCATAAAATAGTTATATAAATTAAATTGTAACTTAAGATCCCTATTTTTAAAGATTTTTTTTATGCATGGTCCAAGTTTGGTGGCTCAATTTTGGTGGATTTGGTGGCGTTTATGCGTGACCAAAATTTAAAACGAGCCACTTAAGCGAAACTATGGCTTCAAAGTGTTTGCCAGGGATCTGTCTATTGGGCAAAGTCAGCTTACGAGGTTGAAGACCGAGTCCAGCACCATGTTTTTGTCGAAATCTGAAGTTCTGAGAGATGGTCGCATGCCTCCTCTCAAGCTCCAGCTGTCTGCGAGGACAATAACAATCAAGCTAAACTGACCCGACACTACATACAGGATATCCCGGACGCCGCCTGTATAAGATAAGAGAGGCTCTCAAACAGCTTAAAAAGAACAAGGCTCCGGGAAATGACGGATTCACAATAGCTACTAAGAGCTGATGGGAAACCTCTACTAATGACGCTCCAACGCCACGCTCCGACGCTATTCGTTTCCGTCATCAATACTGGAACTACCCCGGAAGCGTGGAACCCGGAACTGTGGTGACTCTGTTCTTCAAGAAGGGCGAAAAAGCCCTTTTGAAGAACTATAAAGGCCTATTGCATTTCTGAACCACGTTTGTAAGCCGTTTTCGAGGGTGCTCACAAATCGCATGACAGATTTGACGACTTCCAGCCTCCCGAACAAGCAGGATTCTGAAAGGTTACAGAACCATAGACCATAACACACACATACTGAGGCAGATTATACAAAAGACCAAGGAGTATAATCTGCTGTTATGTGTTGCTTATGTAGACTATGAGAAACCCTTTATTCTATCGGTATCAGTATCGGTACTTAATTCTCATATCGAGGTATTGAAGTGTTTGTAATCATCAGGTACCATTTCCGTCAGAGTATACGACACAGCTACGAACCCTATTCAACTGCAGAGAGGTGTCAGGCAAGGGGACGTCATATCTCCTAAACTGTTCACTGCTGCGTTGGAAGACGTATTCAAGCTGATGGAATAGAAACAAATAAACAACGTGGTATCATCGTGGTCAATAGTGACATCACACCTTGCGATATGGCGATGATATAGTCTATCTGGCAAGATCCCTGGAGGAACTTGGTAAAATCATAGGGGACTTGAACAACGCCACAATGATGTCTTAAGATGAACATGGACAAGACGAAAATCATGTCCAATGTCCATATCATGTACCTACGTCCAACTTCGAGAAATAAGTCACTCGTAGAATTCAACTCGAATGGGCTGCGTTCGAAAACTGCGTCATATTTTGTCGTCCAAAACACTATCTCAGTGCCTGAAGTCGAAGGTGTTCAAGCAGTGTGTGTTGCCAGTGATGACATACGGCTCCGAGACGTCGTGCTTTATTACTATTGGCGTTATTCATAAACTCAAAGCGGACGAAGAGAGAAAAAGCGGATGGAGAGTGCTATGCTTGGTATTTCTGTACGTGATCGAATCAGAAATGACGTAGATGAACAAGAATAATCGACATAGCTCATCGAGTACGCCGGCTGATGTGGCAATGGGCTGGCCACATAATTCGAAGGACCGATGACCATTGGGAAGAGGTCCTCGAATGGCGCCCACGTCTTGGAAAAAGGAGCATTGGAAGCTCCCCAACCGGCAAGACAGCAGACACTAGAGAGTGAATCCAGAGGGATTCAGAAGGCACAGGACTGGTCAGAGTGGCGCAAGTTAGGGGAGGTCTGTGTCCACCAAGGGCTGATGGATTGATAGATGTTAAATAATAATATCTATTTAATTTTAACAATAGAGTTTTATAAAACGATGAAAGTTATTGATAATTCCCGAGAATTCGTGATATTAGCCACTTTGAGCTTTATTTTATTGATTTTAGAGCTTTTGTGACAGAAAAATCCAATTTTGGTGTCACTGATTTTCAATTTTGGTGGGTACTTTCGATTTTGGTGGGCGATTTTCAATTCTGGTGGCCACACTAGACTTTGAACTTAAATATCTCAAAAAGTTATCGAGATATTCTCAGACCTCTTGAAGATTCTTCTAGCTTAGACTTTCTATTATTATACCGGGTCCTCATTTTTCACGAAAACTGAAGAGACAATTTCGCCACCAAAGTTGAAAAAAAAATACACGTTTCTGATATTCACCCCTTTACAATATTTTGTATGATAAGTGTTTGAACTTAACTTTCATTACTCGCGACACAGTTAAAAACCTACTGCAGAGGTATGAGTGTGTAAGCGTCTATTTATTTATTACTTTGTCTTTATTTAAAGTTTTGCATACATAATTGAGAAGAACAAACAATTTTAAAATTCTTTCAGAAACAACCGAGGTAAAATTTATTTAACCATAGAAGGTTAAATTTTGATAGAAAACTTTTTACAATCCATCGTTTTTTTGTTTGTAAATAAAATGCAATATTGATGTTAAACTATTTGAAATTGAGCATAATGATAAAATTCTTTATAAGATGTATGTAAAAAAGAAGAAGATAATTTATTAGTGCATGGGGAAAGAAACAAACATTATAAGGAGCTCGCAGATGTTGCAAAGTAGATCAGTCTTACTTAAGACGATTAACTATGTTAAACTGTTGTGTGTTGTTCGAAGAATGCTTCCAAAACTCCAGGAAATATCTGCTAAAGCTTATATCCCAATTTGCATGGCAAAAAAGATTGCGAAAAAGAACTTAACGGATCACTGTCAATTCAACTGAAATTGATGGAAATGTAACAGGGGTATTATGTCTACCATTTTTTTTTTAACTTCGGTAATTAAACGTAACATTAAAAATGTATAAATACTGTAACAAGACTGCGGGCTAAATTGATAACCGATTTTAGAGTAAGTAAGGTAAAGGAACCTTTATGCGCGGGGTTCTAAAAATGGCACCTAATTCCGAGGTATTTCGAAAAACGGCGTTTTCAAGCAATTTACAAGTAAGTTGCGTTTGCCCGCGAGATACATTATTTAATTCATAATTTATCTGCTCATGTATATGAACAAAGGAGTGCTTTAGTATGTGTACGTTTTAAAATTATCTGCCAGATCGACGCAAATAGCTAACTCGAACGTGCGCTTCATACATCTTGGACCTTATGCACGTGAGTATCACGATTTACTAAAGTGTTTTTGAAGACAGTTTGTTGTTTGCTACTGTATTTTTTTTTTTGGTTGAAATATTGGAAGGGTTATATGTTTTATCGAATACACTCAACATTTGTGCATTTTGTTCACAAATAAGAGAAAATAAGGTATTAAAATGCTACGGAATTAAGTGCCAAATATTTGATGTGGTTCCTAATACCGATGTATACCAGGGAATTGCGATTTCATAGACGTTATCTTTTTAAAATTTTTAAGGCAGTTTTATGATGACGAACTTCATATTTTAGTTCTAACATATAAATTATAAAAATATAATTCCGAGGTACATTTTGACGGCGCATTTACTAATTATAACAGGTCAAAAATGGTCTCTTTAGTAGGTACTTCCCTAATTCGTTATATTATGGAAAATCTAAGTACAGAAAATTAAATGGAATTAAGTGCCTTTTTCACGTTTTTAAATAATTTAACATTTTCATAAACTTTTATCGTCAAACTGAGAGGATATTTAAAAATAAGATAAATAAAATTTCTGATAAAAATAGCCAACACTACAGAGAGGTTTAATAAATACTTAACTTTTACTGTTATTTCTAGTTATTGCAAAAATACAGCGGAATTAGGTGCTTTTGCCTTATGTCAAGGGCATAAAAATACACGAGAGATCTATAGGATAAATAATTTATTATGATCTATATCTCAATACTTTAGTTTGTTTCATTTCATTGTTGAAATTTATCAGGCGCAAAGAATAACGTAAACAAGTAAACAAGGTTACTAGTAGTACTGACAAAGTACCAACTAATCCAGTAAGAAATAGAAGAACTAATTCCAATTCATAATACTCAGGCCAGGATAAGTTGGCAGCAGGTGAACGTAGATGTCGAGTACCATTGTGACGTAGTATGTGCTCTATCCGCCACATGACTTGCTCTAACACTGGCATGGGTTGATCGTTCATGAGTGTTCTTAGTTGGATTACGTTTCTTTTATAACTGGAACAGAAATAATCAATCAATAAGTTTTATGTTATAAAACCTAAAACTTACAATTTACACGTTATTACCCCTAATCTCTTCGCTTTCTATATTGTCTACTGTTTATCCCATGAAACTGTTTGAAGGTTCAATTTTCTTTGATTTATCAAATAAATATATCAATTAATTGTAATAGCTTATCAAAGCTTTTAACATTTTAGCTGCGACTTAGAATAACTGACCCCAATCCCATGCCAGCAGAACAGGTTGTCATAACAGGCGACATAAGCCTACCTGCTTGATGTTAATTACTATTACATACGTCTTCCGTTCATTGTCTTTCCGTGAAGCTTGCCAGGCTATCTACCACCCTCTTGCTTGACACAGCCGCCAAAAGACTCGTTGTTCCGGCTGGCTTGTGAATTGCAATGCTTTATTTATTCTTTTTTTTTCGGCTTATATTTTATTTGTAATGCCTTCTGTGATGCTAGTTTCCATGAAAGAATGTAGCCATTTACCAGTGTCAGCTATTGGCAAAAACCTTAGAAACATCTAAATTTTACGATTTTAATCGATATTATAACGGTACCAAAACATTCAAACCACTATGTAAACTACAGTCAGTAATAGAAACAAACCTATCGTAGTTTGTAAAAATAGTATTGATAGCACTTTCCAAGTTTTCAATCGTCAATGATGAGTACTCCAATTTAAGACCAATTTTGAAATAAAGATATTTTTGGGCATTATTTCCTTGATCTGAAAATTGTGGTATACCAATCAAAGGCACACCAGCATTTATTGCTTCTGCTGTAGACCCAAGCCCTGCATGTGTAATAAAAAGTTTCAGGTTCTGATGCCCTGAAAATAATTCCAAACTGATAAAAATTGGAAAATTTATAACGGATATTTTTGTGTATCAGGCTTCAATTTGCGGAATAATATGCAAAGAAATAATAAAACGCAAAATATAACAATATGCAAAGAAGAAAATAAATAGAAGCAGTGTTTCACAGTTCTGCGATAAAAAGTTTTCGGTGTAAATTCGTATTAAATTAATTGAAGTAATTTCATAAAGCAACCGACCGATACATAAAAGTAGATAGATGATATTTAAAAATCCACCCCCAAAATAAATATTTAAAAATAATATTATTTAAAAATAAAAATAATAATAACATACTTAAAACGTCACATTGAGGAAACCACTTAGATATTTTAATTTTATCTGATTTTCCAGGAAGCTCATCTGAGTCCCACTTCCATAAAATGTCGTATGGTAAACGAGAAAATACTTTCAAAAATATGTTAAGTGTTTCTGGAGACATTTCTGAAGTTCTAATTAAAGAACCAAAACTAACATAAATAACACCATGTTTAGATGAATCTAAGTAGGATTGAAGATCCTGAAAATGGAAAAAAAAGTTTAGTATGTTAATCCAAGTTCATCCGTGACCACGATTCATGCAACTGGGTCGTAATATCGGAATACAAAATAAATATCCTGAGTACTTGTATTATACTAAAATTGAATATTAATCTATAAAACGAAGTAAAATCATCATCTAAGAAAGTTATCTTGCCTCAGGTAACATTTTTTCCGGCCTTTTGTGATTGCCCCAAAAATAAAATACACTTAGCGGAACTGGTTGATTGTGAATCCAAATTGGATGTACACTCAGAAGCAACATGTGAATGTTGTCTTTCAACTCTGCTAATGTAGGTATGTTAGCTCCGAAGAAAGTTTTCAGCATTTTATCGTCCTCAAGCTCTTGCTTTTCATGTAGGTCGTTATACTGTTTGTCATTGTACAGTTCATAAATCTTCTCCCAAAAAGTAAGATTGTACATCTTCTGCTGATAATGCGTTGGATATAGTAGCGGGTGTGTTTCTGAACCGATCATTTTCATATTACCCGGGAGTGCCCCAAATGGACTCATAAAAATGACGGGGGCTTTAAAAATATGGGAAAATATTAAAGATGCTGGTATAACATTTGGTACAATCAACAAATCAAACGTCACGGTCTTGTCTGTAATGAGTTTTCGTACTGATTCATCATGGATTTGTCCTACGAAAACTTCAGCGAGATCACGATATACCTCTTTCATCTTAATCAAATTACTTTGAGTAGGTTTTGCTAATTCTATTGACCGGTTGGCCCATAATGTCCAAGTCAAGTTTTTTATATTGATTTCTCTTAAATTATTTGAAAATTCACCTTGCGGATAAACTGATTCAATGGTTATGGCTGTCACTTCATGATTACGGTTAAGAAGTTCCTGAATTAACGTACGAAATACTAATTGATGACTTCCTGATACTACAGGTGACACTACGAGTATTTTTGCACATTTAATAAAATCGAATAATAACACAAAAATTATAACACATCTTGCAAACATTCTGTGCGTTCTACAACTTCGATTAAGACTAAAGTCACCAGAATGCCATATTGAATTCAATAAAAATAACTTTGCAGCTGTGTAAACTTAGTCATTTTGCTTTTCAGTTACACATTAATAAATAATTTTATTGTACTTTATGTTTCATAATAATTAAAATAATTATTGCACTGTTTTACCTATATAAAATATTTTTAAATAGTAAACATAAAATATTTCAGGAGTTCCCTGGCTTCATGGATCCCATTATCAAAACTGACTTTTGACAGTTATGGGACCTATCTATATGTGCATCGTCCCTTTAACCTAAGATAAAAAAACGTGTATGTGTACTTATGAACGCATGTAAGAAGTTATGCCATCAAAAACATAACGTGTACATTTGATTTTTTTTACATTGTGTTTTCATGCGTATTTCAATGCCACTGCTCCTTTTCGCTATGTTGTTTGCATGGCGTTGGCATGGAATGTGGGATAGTATTCTGTGTCTTTCCAATATGGCTAAAAAAGGCCTTTTTAAAAGCCGATTCGATCCGATCCTGCTATACCGATATCATCCTCAATTTTGGCGATGTCGAGGATGACGATAATTGTTTCTTCTCAGATGATTTGCAGATCCTCAATATTTCCGTTACGAAGAAAACAGCCTGTAACAAAAGGGACTCGTGCCGAAAAATGCCGAAAATAAACAAAAGGCAGGGGACTTACAATAAAATGTTAAGTTAACATCATTATTCAGTGCGTGCCCCTGATATTTGCCGCGGAAGTGGGAAAAAATGTTGGCAGCACCGGTCCCTATTGCCGCGGTAAATCAAAATAACGAGAGTTGGTAACAATAAACACATAATACGAAGTTGTTTGCCCTTAATGATTGCAAGACGAAGTAGAATGCTAAATCATCTCGTTGATTCTTATTGTTTTTCCTTAAATTTTTCTAGGATTACCAGAAATGTTAAGGATTGCAATTTTGTGAATTATTTGCTCCGTTCATTCTCTATGACACTGCTGACTAATATAAATTTAAAAATCAAAACCGAGCAAGTGCGTGTCAGACATTGTCAGACCACGCGCAATGTAGGGTTCCGATGAAGTAGGCAAGTTTATCGACTATTACTCATTATCTACTTGCGCTAATGATAGCACATTATCTATCGGCTATGAAGCCGTGATAGTTTTCAAATGTAAATTCATCATAAATTATAATCTCTTTTGAGAAGTTTTCCCTTGTCCAACTGCAACCGTTTAGCCAGCAGGGGAGGGGACACTTGACTCTAACCGAAATGAACACTTTAAAGCCAAATATTTCGCAAATGGACCTCTAAATCCAAAAATTGCCTTAGAAGATCCATATATTTGAAATATCTCTTCAACGATACCCCACTCTATAGGGTAAGCGACGAATAATTACCTAATACATTCTCACATTACCTGTACGGGAGGTACCCTGAAAAAAATGATTCTCAATATTTTATACCACGATTTTGGAGTTTTACTAAATATATTTTTATAAATTTAATATAATGGTATCAATGAATTATTAAAAACAATATCTATATCTTAATATATATAAATTACGTGTCACGTTGTTTGTTCGCGATGGACTCCTAAACTACTGAACCGATTTTAATCTTTGCACACCGTGTGCAGTTTGATCCAACTTGAAAGAATAGCTTACATCTCAAAATAAAATAAAAAACTTTTGACAGAACGAAGTCTGTTCGGGCAGCTAGTATGTAAATCAAATCAAAAATCAAAATCAAAAATCTTTTATTCATATAGGTATCACTGATACATTTATGCACGTCATTTTTTAATCTACCAGCTTTTCGGAAAGGTGCTTTGTTGTCAAGGAGGAGAAGAAAAGCCGAAAGAAACTCCTCAGCACATCTTTTAAAATCATAAAAGGTTACATAATATTATGTTCTAACCTACGCGGAACTGGATGCGGCATTAGTTTCCAGGCGTCTTTGTCATTAATATATTCATTTATACTATAGTATCCTTTGCCTACTAGCTGAGATTTCACATATCTCTTAAACATTTGGATAGGTAAATCACGTATTGACCTAGGTAATTTATTGAAAAAACGTACACCGAGCCCCATATAAGAGCGTTGTACCCTACTTAGGCGAAAAAATGACGTAACCAAATTATGTCTGTTTCTAGTTAAATGATTATGCGTATCACTATTCTGCTTGAACATACCTAAGTTATTTTTTACGAAAATAATATTGCTGTAAATAAATTGAGAGGCTACTGTTAATATGCCTATTTCTTTAAATTTCTCACGCAGGGATTCGCGTGATTTTAATTTATAAATGGCTCTAATTGCCCTTTTCTGCAAAATAAATATAGCATCAACGTTAACGTTAGCCGCTGAGCCCCACATCAATATACCATAGGACATGAGACTATGAAAGTATGCAAAATAAACAAGTTTAGCAGTTTCTACATCAGTAAACTGTCTTATCTTTCTAATGGCATAAACTGACCTACTTAGCTTACTCACGAGAGCTGTTATATGGGTGCCCCATTGTAGTTTAGAATCTAAGGTGACACCCAAAAAAAACGTGGATTTTTCCATAGTTAGAATTTCATTATTTAATTTGAGGCTTTTACTAACATTCCGTACATTAGGTAGTGTATATAAAAATGAATCCTAAATCTTGTTTTAATACGCCCATAACCCATTTGAGTGTTAATTGTATCTGTATTACGAAATTACATTAATATATATTAATTAAATGTGCTGAGGAGTTTCTTTCGGCTTTTCTTCTCCTCCATGACAAAGCACCTTTGTGAAAAGCTGGTTCATAAAAAAAATGACGTGCATTAGTGTATCAATGATGCCTACATGAATAAATGATTTTGAATTTGAATTTGAATTAAAGGGTCCATTTGGACCCACGAGTCCCGTTATGTTATGGAAACAGCGATGCCGGTTACTTTCTACCATTTAACCCTGGTGATGGTGAAAAGTTGCGGTTAGTGCAACAAAGAAGTCTTTACAAATTTTATTTAGGTAGTTACTTAGAACTGTGCAGATAATCTAGATTAGACTATCAACTTGTCCCGTTTTATTTTATCCAATTCATGGCCAATGTTCTCAATCACTCAGTGCGTTGTGTGTATAACTGTATACGTATGTTATTATAATATCCAGAAAAGACACACTACGCTTTTATTTTTGCTTATTCCCTCAAGCCTTGTTTACAGATCTCGTTGATTTAATAAAGAGCTTTACTAATGCTTAATGAAATAGGGGCCGGAAATATACAGCAATAAATATCAGCTCTTTGTGATAGTAAGACTCTAAGGTTTCCTCCCTATATTGAAACAAAAAAAGTTTATATACATTGCATGTTGCACTTTTACAAGATCGAATACCATTCGAATGAAGGATTGAAATTACCCGATACCGCAAGGAAAGATAAAATAAATTAGTTAAGTCTGGATCAAATTATCGATAGAAAAATTATACAATTTTTTTTTCACTAACTTGTGCTGTAAGGAAATATGGACGGAAATAGCTTTTTGGCATATTTCCGGTTATATATGTAATTTTACTAACCACTTTTTAGTATCCCAAGATTTACGTAGTATTTTGTAACATTCCATAATTTTTTTTTCGCTCATACTCAAAATGTGTGTTAAATTCCTATAATGACTGATTAACAAAATTTTCCATAATTGATTCTACAAATTCTTCAGTGATTGCTTCATTATGTTTATGTTGATGCGTGACAAAAAATAAAGCACCTTTACGTCTACACAACATTAGATGCCCTAATTATGAAAGTACCCAACTTTCAGTGTGGGTATCTGGTTATCGGGTTTCGGATCGGAACAACCCGATATCAGCATTAAACGTAAAAAATTACCATGTACCTAATCAACAAAGAGTTCAAACGATGGACATTTTTTCATAAAATAAATAGGACTAATTGCTAGGTAGATACTAACATGTCTGTGACTAGTTTATTTATATTTATATTTATTTAACCTTTATTGTACACAATAAAAATATTACGGTACAAATGGCGAGTTGTGACTATTCCAAAAATATATTGATCATTTTCACACCTGTTTTAAATCATAAGATATAATATATTCTGCCCTCACGAACGGGAAGTCACAGTGTTTACGCCTCGTCCAAATGCAAAGTCTACCATGTGGTTATTTCAACTCGATGCTGCAGTGAAGGTATTAAGATATTTTTTCATGTCGTTTATTTAATAACTATATTTTATCATTTGTATCAATTTACTTCGAAATGGATTTATAAACGTCACAAAATCCATTTCAATGCTCGAAAAAAATCATCTAAGTATCCAAGTTAGATGCCTGTAAAATATTATACCTACTAACAAAGCTTACTCGCTGTAGTCAAATATTCATTACCTCCAATTTTCTGCTGTAACAACGCTGAGAGGCGACCATTTCTTTCGTCAAAGTTACTCGACCGAGTTTTTTAATTTATTACACCAGCGGACCCTTACAAGGGAATTTAGTAATTAAAACCTTAGGGGTTAGAATTTTTTTTTTAAAAAAAGATAGGAATAATAACACTGAAAAGAGGCAATGTTACCTCTGTGAAATGATTGTTCGCTACTACTACATGTCTGAATCCAGCGAAAAATGCTAAAAAGCTTAAAATTTTGCATATTTACATCTTATTTCAGAGCAGGATACTCTTTGATTTTTAGAAATTTTATTATGTATGATGAATCATTTTATGTACAAACATCAAGCAAACATTGAAACCTGCTAACAGACACTTAAATAAACAAAAACTCTACGTGATAAAATTGTGTCACGATCACAATAGGTTCAGGTGTTTTTATTCATTTACGTAAGACATAATTTTCGAAGTGACGCAATGACGTGTTATTTTTATTTACGGGTTTTAAAATTCGAGGCCGCGACTCATAAATTATATTTAAGCATATACCTCTCAGGATATTATCATCATAATATCTCTCAGGATTCGTAATATAAAAACATTTATATCTTATATAGCTTAAAAAGCCTTATAAGCTTTTATTTGCTTTATTAAAGATTTTTCATGATAATTTCAAATACGTTAATGGAAAACTTTTGTACTACTTTTTAAGAAAAAATCACGCAAGTAAGAGTCTGAGATTAGTTACAGTTTTGTTTTGTTTATTTCTCACAAAAGACTCAAAGGGAAGCTTTTACCGTACTGGATAATCCGTAAGCGTGTTTTTAGATTTTAAAATTAGTTCTAATATTTTTATTTTCAGGATTCATATTTTCTTACTTTTATTAAAATGACGTGTCTGAATTTTTAGTTACAATCCCAGTCCCAAAACTCTGGTTAGTATATCTTATCAAGATAAAGCTAAACTTTGTATATTAATAAACTTTTTGAATATAAATTAGCTCGAAAAATAACAGGGTAATATTAGGTATAACTAAACATCGATTGATAACATAAGACTTTCGTTCAGTAAAAGTTATATTCAGCTATCGTTAATTACTTAAAGCTTGTACAAATAACGATCTTATTAAAGGCATAAGTAAAGTACCTACCTATAAGTTGCTTTAACTTTGCCGTTTGATTATGTCAAAATATAGATCAAAGGCCCAATTTATTTGAAAGTTTACTGCTGTTGTTGTAATATTTGTAGGCGCGTTTGAATGACAAGGAAAACTGTTATTCCCTCTGACAACGTAATGCTTGTTTAGGGTCAACGCACATTTATTCGGCGCCATTCGCGTTTCGCCGAATGATTTTGGTTACACTTATTCGGCTCGGCTTCTATCAGCCGCGTACGGCGTCGTAAGAATGCGAACGACTGCTTACGGCGTCGTAAGAATGCGAACGGCTGCGTACGGCGCTGAATACGCTGCGAAGTCCGTCCGAAGACGTTAGTAGGTATAATCTATACGGGAACTATGAAGGTCGCAACCTGTCGACAAGGCCAAGGAGTCAAAAATCTTCCATGTACCTACCTACAGCGCGGCGCTGTTCCGCCGCGTTCGACGTCGTACGCGGCGTACGCGGCCGAAAGATAAAACACATTTGTCGTCGTTTTCTACTTGTTTACCGCGAAAGCGGAATCGGCGCCGAAAAGCCGTAAGGATGCGTACGCGTCTCCATACAAAATCGTTGTTTACTATGGACAAAAGCCGAATGGAGCCGAATAAATGTGTTTTGACCCTTACACTGAACGCGCGGGCGCGGGCGCGGGCGAGGGCGCGGGCGCGGGCGCGGGCGCGGGCGCGGGAGCGGGCGCGGGCGCGGTTGCGAAATATCAAACATATGAACTACTACGAAAGTGTTCACACCATACGCGCGCGCGGTGTATGTAGCGTTTACCGCGACTGCGCCCGCGACCGCGCCCGCGACCGCGCCCGCGCCCGCGCCCGCGCCCGCGCCCGCGCCCGCGAGTTCAGTGTGAACAAGCACGTAGTGTTTAAGTACTCTGTGGTCTGAAACAAGACAGAACACAACTATTGAAATTTTTTGCCTAGTAACACAGAAGACTAGTACTTCTAGTAATTAACCCCCCCCCCCCCCATAATAATATCTTAATGTGACGCACTTGAGTATTTCAGACGATCGATTTTTTTTACTTATCTGACGAGTTCCCCTGAGCATACCCCCGTATATTAAGGGCTCATACTGACTGGAGGTACTTATTAATATGTAAGGTATAAGGGAGGATCCCTTATATTAATCTGCCGCGCTCGAGTAAATCCAAATATCTCCTCTTGGGCTCCCCTACTACAAGAAGGTAGCGTGGAAGACCGTTTAACTACTCTATAGGAAGAATTACTGCTGTAGGAAGAACAGCGCCCGGTAGGCATCATGGCAACCCGCTAAGTGTAGGTGCTTGTTCACACTGAACTCGCGGGCGCGGGCGCGGTCGCGAAATATCAAACATATGAGCTACTATGAAAGTGTTCACACCAAAACGCGCGCGCGGTGTATGTAGCGTTTACCGCGCCCGCGCCCGCGAGTACTGAACTCGCGGGCGCGGTCGCGGTAGTCGCGGTGAACAAGCACTAGGACTCCTACACAAAAAAGATATGACGTCGCGTTGTGCTACGGCGCGGCATCTTTTCACGTTGCGACGTCTCGTCGCTTCGTGGAAATCTACGACGTCGCAACTTAAAAATTCACGATCCGATGTCGCAACGTGCCACGGCGCACAGTACTACGTCGCGTCGTGGTTAAAATGACGTAGTTAATTTCTAAAACACATGTTTATGTCGTACGATTGTGAGTGTTGTAACAAGATAGGAAACTATATTACGTGTTGTAAAGTGAAGCTATAGTTTCATTTCGAATTTACAAGACAGTGGATATTCGAAATTTAATAATAATGATAATAGAGATACAGAGGGAGTTCCGTTATAGACCCAACGCTCACATCACTATATGAAGCCAGTTTATTGATTTTAATTGAAGATAAAACTCACTAGTTTAGTTCATATCACTATATGAAGCCAGTTTCAGTTAGTGAGTTTAATCTTCAATTAAAATCAATAACCATTTAACAATTTTGGTGATAAATTCAACCATTTCAGACGATTAATCGTTTTGAAATGGAAAAATGGCAGTGTTTTTGATTGAATATTTATTTAGCTTAGATAACGTTTTATTTAGCTTACCTTAGTTGTCTGGGTCAAATCTTGCAAGCCTAAATAGACCTACTTAATCAAACACTAAGGAGCTTTTTTTAAAGGAATTTTACATAGGTATATTAAATTGATATAGTTCTTATGACAATGTTTTTTGTGATAAGCATGACCTGATACTACACACAGGTTAGGCTCCAGGCGAGGGTACTCCTCAACGGTTAATAGCACAATCAAATTTTTTCTTAGAACCTACTCTTATATTGACACTGTCAAACCGTGTATTTAGTTTTAAAACAATTAACTTTTTATTACTATAAGCGCCTCTTTCACAATCGTCAAGTAAAGTCATAAGTACTTACTTGCTGAATAACGTTAATCGGCAAGTAAAAGTCACAATTAACTTTTATCAGTTTCACAATATAAAATGTAGTTCCGAGTAACTACTTGGCGGTTAGTTGAATGATTTGTCATAATGCGTTCCATCATTCGGTCAGTTTGTGTTTTCCAGATGTCAAACACGTGTCAAATCGGTTAAGTGCCAGTCCGTCCGTCATTACTACAAAGGTTTTGTATAAGTTGGTGTTATTAAAATTCGCAGGTAGTTTTTTAGTTTAGAGTTTTGACCGATATTAAATTAGTAAAACATGGATATAATCAAGAGAGAAAGAAGTGCTAACTTTACTCTGTAACAAAGATAATAAGAATAATAAGAACCACCGAAAGTACATCCTGAAGGATGGCACTACCGACATTTGTCGAGCTTGTCGCCATCCCGGCGAGTCACTCGGGCATGTGCTGTCGGGATGTTCGGCTCTTGCTAACACTGAGTATCTGCACAGACACAACCAAGCGGCCAAAATCCTTCACCAAGAGCTTGCTCTGAAGTACGGTCTCCTGGATGAGAGAGTGCCGTATTATAGGTACACACTAGGCTTGCAACGAATAGTATATTCGGCAGTATACCGAATACCGAATATTCGGCAAACCCCCTGACCGAATAGCCGAATATTAGGCAAAAGTATTCGGCCGGATTTTAGCGCCAAAACTTGTAAGTACAGACGAGATTGTTTCGCGCTCGTTTGTTCTAAGGTACCTACCTACTCACAACCCGCGCGCCCGCAGTTGCTCTGCGCCATAGATAACCTCTCTGCGCGGTATAAAATGCAGTTTCAACAGAAATGGATCTTTTTTTAAGTATTAGTAATAATATATCACGTCATGACAATCCGTATACTTGGTGGCAAGCAAGGAAATTTAAATTTCTGTGTTTGATCAAGATTGCAGCAAAATATTTGTCGGCGCCAGGAAGTAAGTAGTGTTTATTCAGAGCGCCTTTTCTCTGAAGCTGTGTGGTATACGAGAAAAAAAGAAGTAAACTACTTCCTAAAAATGCAGAAAAAATAGTCTTTCTGCGCCATAACCTTCCCCTTCTAAATATTAAGTATGAAAATAATTCAAATGCATAAAAAAATTCTTAACTTTTCTAATACGAGTATGTACCAATGACTACTTAAATGATTATAAAAGAAATTGAAACCTTCCCCTTCTAAATTTTGATTACGACAATAATTCAAAAACATTGAATCCTTAACTTTTCTAATACAGAAGATGATTATGTACCTGTGTTATGTACCAATGACTACTTAAATCATTATAGGAGAAATGAAAAGATGAATATATACGTAATGAATCGATTTTTTTTTCATTTTACCAATAATCTCCCTATAAAAAAATATATTTCATAAGTATTCGGTATTCGGCCGAATAATCAATAAATATTCGGTATTCGGCCGAATATAATAAAATCAGCCGAATAGGCCGAATACCGAATAGTAACCGAATATTCGTTGCAAGTCTAGTACACACCGATGCCAGTACTCGAGCGTGACGGAGTTCGGCTCTATTGGGACCGGTCCATCATCACGGACAGGACGATTCTGGCGAATAAGTCTGATATCGTGCTGATGGACCGGGCACAGTCCAGGGTGTTTTTAGTGGACACAGAGAAAAAACGAAAGTATCTAGATCTGGCTCACGAGGTTTCCAGCATGTGGCATGTGGAGTCCAATAAAACCATCCCAATCGTTATATCTGCGAATGGGCTGAACCCAGTGAGCCTCGCTCACCATATGAGGCGACTGGGGTTCCGCGGCAGTTCGCTCGCAGCCAAGATGCAGAAAGCGGTGCTGCTAGACTCGGCTAAGATAGTCCATCGGTTTCTCAGCCTGTCGCCCTGACCCCCGGCCGTTTGGTCTCCCCTGCCGGGGCGTAAACCTCCACCCACTACAAGTATTTATTTATGTAGAGTTTATGTAAGTTTATTTATTGGTATTTATGTTTATTATATAATTTTTTTTGGCCCTGTATGTATATATTTTGTACGCGGGTGTGAGAGTCGAAAATATAATAATAAATAAAAATAACTAGACAAATTCTTGGTGTTTTTCGTGCTTTTTCGAAATCGTCTATTTGATTATCTATAAATGAAATAAGTAAAGGTTTAAAAATTTTTTGTCAAATAAATATACTTATAAGGTTAGCTGTAAATGTTTTTTACTTCACTGCACGTACCGTTACTCGTCTTAGCGCCTCTTTCACAATCGTCAAGTAAAGTCATAAGTAGTTACTTGCTGAATAACGTTAATCGGCAAGTAAAAGTCACAATTAACTTTTATCAGTTTCACAATATAAAATGTAGTTCCGAGTAACAACTTGCCGGTTAGTTGAATGATTTGTCATAATGCGTTCCATCATTCGGTCAGTTTGTGTTTTCCAGATGTCAAACACGTGTCAAATCGGTTAAGTGCCAGTCCGTCCGTCATTACTACAAAGGTTTTGTATAAGTTGGTGTTATTAAAATTCGCAGGTAGTTTTTTAGTTTAGAGTTTTGACCGATATTAAATTAGTAAAACATGGATATAATCAAGAGAGAAAGAAGTGCTAACTTTACTCTCTAACAAAGATATATTTTAATATTAATTGTTTAAAATAATAATAATAATAAGAACTACCGAAAGTACATCCTGAAGGATGGCACTACCGACATTTGTCGAGCTTGTCGCCATCCCGGCGAGTCACTCGGGCATGTGCTGTCGGGATGTTCGGCTCTTGCTAACACTGAGTATCTGCACAGACACAACCAAGCGGCCAAAATCCTTCACCAAGAGCTTGCTCTGAAGTACGGTCTCCTGGATGAGAGAGTGCCGTATTATAGGTACACACCGATGCCAGTACTCGAGCGTGACGGAGTTCGGCTCTATTGGGACCGGTCCATCATCACGGACAGGACGACTCTGGCGAATAAGTCTGATATCGTGCTGACCAGGCACAGTCCAGGGTGTTTTTAGTGGACACAGAGAAAAAACGAAAGTGTCTAGATCTGGCTCACGAGGTTTCCAGCATGTGGCATGTGGAGTCCAATAAAACCATCCCAATCGTTATATCTGCGAATGGGCTGAACCCAGTGAGCCTCGCTCACCATATGAGGCGACTGGGGTTCCGCGGCAGTTCGCTCGCAGCCAAGATGCAGATAGCGGTGCTGCTAGACTCGGCTAAGATAGTCCGTCGGTTTCTCAGCCTGCCGCCCTGACCCCCGGCCGTTTGGTCTCCCCTGCCGGGGCGTAATCCTCCACCCACTACAAGTATTTATTTATGTAGAGTTTATGTAAGTTTATTTATTGGTATATATATTTATGTTTATTATATAATTTTTTTTGGCCCTGTATGTATATATTTTGTACGCGGGTGTGAGAGTCGAAAATATAATAATAAATAAAAATAACTAGACAAATTCTTGGTGTTTTTCGTGCAAATTTTTCGAAATCGTCTATTTGATTATCTATAAATGAAATAAGTAAAGGTTTAATAATTTTTTGTCAAATAAATATACTTATAAGGTTAGCTGTAAATGTTTTTTACTTCACTGCACGTACCGTTACTCGTCTTACTCGTCAGTTAAACAAACTAATTGGCAGATGATGTTACAAGTAAGTTACTGGCTACTTTACTTGTCAGGTAGCGCTATTCGGCGATTGTGAAATGCGTATGCATAGTTACTCGTCACTTTAATCGGCAATTAGCCTACTCGGGACTTTACTTGATGGTGGTGAAAGAGGCCCTAAGATTTATACTGGACTGTAAAAACGGCTGTCGGAACAAACTGAACTCTGAATACCGGTATCTAATACCGGTTCTACCGGGCTACAGCCGCTACAGGAAGAGCGGTCGTATTTTGACACGGTATCAGTGACGGGCGACGGCGTACCGGACGCAGCGCGAGTAGGGTTAAATGTTCCGGCCAGGCCACACATTTTAGTAGATGGCTTATTTAGTTTCATTATAATATGTGAAAGTAGTTTTGTATTGATCAATAATGTGTCACACGATGACCATGCCGGAACGCCGCGTTGCCAAAGGTCCTGGGTTCGATTCCCAGCGAGGCGGAAATTTGAATAATGAGTTTGAATTTTGAATTTCTGTTCTCGGTCTGGGTGTGCTGTCCATGGCACCTACGACACAGGGAATCCTAGTGTTGGGCTGAGTGTGTAGCGCTTTTTAGCATTTTTTAATGTATTTCAATCAACAATAGAAAAATGCTTCCTCGTTTCGCAGGCAGGGTCGCTACCAACTAGGCTACAGAGTCGTCAAGAAATATAACATTAATAATATTAATTGCAGAGCTGTCGCATTGCCGTACAGATATTATTATACGCACTATACGAAGTCACCTATTGTGTAAACAGCTAAAATTAATCATGCGATGTGAAGCTTTTTTGTTATCGTGTCCTTTGTAGACGGAAAATATACTCGGTTATCGAAAAACCAGCAATAAGAGGCCAGATTCAATTTCATTAAAATGAGTGCTCCGTTATATCAATGACTTGTCTGACCCTTTGCGAACTATTGAGCGATGAGGTATTTGAACAAGTGATTAAAACAGGCAGACAGATTGATATAACTGCATAGTCATAAGTTAATTGATTCAATCCGTTTTTTTAATTTCATGTTTACTTTATTCTTTGTGATTGACATCTTCTATCTATACTATAATAAAACTCAAAGGGCAAATTTTCTGTACATTGAATATTTTTTAAAAATTTTGATTAGGGGGCACTTCAATAACGTTTTAGAGCACAAAAATATTTTTTTTTAGAATTATTGTCTGTCTGTCTGTCTGTCTGTTTGTCTGTCCGGGCATCACATGAAAACCCTTGAACGGATTTCGATGAAAATTGGTAAAGTTGCTACTTATACTCCGGGTCATATTTTAGGATACTTTTTATCCCGGAAAAATAAAAGGTTTTCCCGGGAAACGGGATGAAAGTTTGTATGGAATATTTTTAAAAAATCAACCGATTTGCTTCAAATTTGCAACTAATGTTCCTTGCTTAAATTAATGGAATACATATTTTTCAGTTTTTCAAAATTTTGCAAAAAAAAAGAAAAAAAATACAAATTAATGTGAATATTGCTTATTTTTCAAAACCCGCTCCTGGAGGAATCCTTTGTGATTTTATCGTGGGTTTCAGTATATGAAATACTAAATATAAGTACTTCAATATAAATTCACCGTTTTTTAAATTTCCTTCTGCAAGAGGTACAAATAAGGTAAAACATAATTTCCGTATGCGAAGCTGCGGGCAACAGCTAGTACTATAATAAAACTCAAAGGGCAAATTTTCTGTACATTGAATATTTTTTTTAAATTTTGATCAGGGGGCACTTCAATAACGTGTTAGAGCACAAAAATGTTTTTTTTAGAAATATTGTCTGTCTGTCTGTCTGTCTGTCTGTTTGTCTGTCCGGGCATCACATGAAAACCCTTGAACGGATTTCGATGAAAATTGGTAAAGTTGTTAATAATACTCCAGGTCATATTTTAGGATACTTTTTATCCCGGAAAATTAAAAGGTTTCCCCGGGAAACGGGATGAAAGTTTGTATGGAATATTTTTAAAACATCAACCGATTTGCTTCAAATTTGCAACAAATGTTCTTTGCTTAAATTTATGGAACATGTATTTTTCAGTTTTTCAAAACTTTGCAAAAAAAAAGAAAAAAAATACAAATTAATGTGAATATTGCTTATTTTTCAAAACCCTCTCCTGGAGGAATTCTTTGTGATTTTATCGCGGGTTTCAGTATATAAATTACTAAATATAAGAAGTTCAATATAAATTCACCGTTTTTTAAATTTCCTTCTGCAAGATATACAAATAAGGTAAAACATAATTTCCGTATGCGAAGCTGCGGGCAACAGCTAGTAATACATAATTTAATGAAATCATAAAAAACAGGTGTCATGCTAACCTCTGTTAGTGCTCTCGCACTAACGAAAATAATAAATGTAAATATCGACAGTAAGGCATATTACTCCTCCAGTATAATTACTATTAGGATAAAATCGCGTATTTGTGTTTCATTTATAACAGAACTGTTATGTACTTACCTCTTATAATAGTCGAATAAAGCATATTGTATTCCTATATTTTTCTTGAATTTCTTGACCGACCATGCCTATAGTAATGCCTTTGGCGTCGCTGATATCCACGAACGATGATTACCAATTACCATCAGGTGAATTGTCAGCTCGTATGTCGGCTATTTCTAAAAATTTATGTTTTACACAACAGTATTTTATTGTCAACATTAAAGCTTAACTCTCATCTCCAACTGTAGTGCGTTGCCGAATCGTCAGTTAGTATTTCGCCGCCAATGAATAAAAAATGAGTCCTTAACTCGAAGATAACAACGACTGGGGAGACCGTCTCTGTTATTGTTTAGTTTCATTTCGTCCGACACCTTTGATGAAAATTGATTGAAAAAAGTAAATTTTTCCTTTATTCCGGGGCTCTTTTTATTTGACTCTTATTTCTTATAACCTTTACTGTTATTGCAGAAACAGTCTGAATTGTTTTCTCTAGTTTCATTACTTTCGTTTTGACCTTTGCCTTTGATGAAGCTATGTAATTATGTCGCATTTATTCGCGGATTTTATTCTAGAATGAGTCATTATGATTGGGTTTTTTGATGATATTGTGTGGGCATGTTAATAATTTTTGGGCAGAGATTTTAAATTTGCAGATTTAGAAAATCCCTCCATCTAGAGTCCAAGTGAACGTTTCCTGTTCATGTTTGACCCAATTTCATCCCGACGGTATTCAAGTATGTATTTTATCCGACTAACTTAGCAACGACCATACCACGGTAAATAGGTATACATTGGTATTAAATTATGATATACATTGGTATTGGGATAAGAGTGTGTAAGCTTTTATTATTATTATCAATAGGTATATATAAAATTTTTGTTTTCTCCCATTTCTGGGGTAGTATAAATCTGATGTCGCGGGCTTTTGGCCAAACGACAACAGATTATTTGGAACCTAAATAATGAAACTGTTATTAAACTAATGATAAAAATTTTCGAAAATTATTATTATTATAATAAATTATTATTATTATTATTATCTGTAATATTTTAAGGAGTATCCTTAATTCCATTGATTCCTTATGTACCTAATCATTATTTAATTCCTCATGGAGCCATCATCGCAAAATAATTTTGATAAATAATACCTAAGAGACCAATCTGAAAATATATCGATTCATATTAAAAGAATTTTCCAAATTATAAATTACGGAGTTGTGAACGTGGCAAATACAAAAATCCCCAACCCAATTCAGAACTTCTTTTTACCGGACTGCCAAGGAAGGGTTATGTTTTTCGCGCGTACCTTGTATGTAAGTTTGTATGTATGTATATTTGTATGTTTGTGTGTAATATTATTTATTACATCGTATCTTTCAAACCGCTAAACGGATTTATACAGTTAAGATATCGTTAGATTCGTCTTGATAACCCAATTGTTCTTAAATGTGTGAAATATACCTTTTTGAATGGTCCCAACTGTTAATCGTTCTATGGTGTAGTGGTGTGGTGGTGTGGTTCAGTATTACTTTTCACAACATTCTAAACTACTGGGCTTGTTTTTTTCTTTTCAGTTTATTTTACGCAGTCGGATTTTTTTTTAATATGTTTTTAACAGTCGGTTAAATTAAAAATATCTATTGTATTAGGTAGTTGATTCCCTTAAGCGTCGATTAGGAAGGCTTATACTGAATGGATTATCTTTTATATCCCAAATTACTACAACTTGACCATTATGCACATCCGACGCTAACGCAAATTTTAATCAAAATATGTCATAATGACATTCCGCCAACGATCCTTTCCAAGAGGACAATGAGGGCCAAACAGTATGGCTATAAATTACATGCGTTGCGTGTTATTACGATGTTATTTTGGGATGGCGAAGTCAAGCTAGGGAGTTTTGTATTAATAACTTAATTCGCAGGGTGACTTGGGAGAGCTTCCGAGTCTCAGATTTGATTCTCTGCTGATGAATGGGTTATTTGTGATATTTTCTGTGGGTACTCGTTTACTTGTGCCAACCGAGCTATGGAATTCTTATGTGAGTGTGTGAAGTCATAAAATGTTTCTTTAAATAATATTAATAACTCTTACGTAATTTTCTTCACCTAATGCATTGCTACCCGCACTCGAAACAATTGCTATTCATTTTAATCAGGCAGTACGATAAATAAGCATTTTCGTTTGAGGGATTATTTTTTTCTGATTTGCCTTTATCACACCACGCTTATTACTTACACATGTGATTATTTACTTTACTTGGGTAACTACTTACCATCAAGGCTCGTTTGCTCAGAACGGCTTTTTACATAAAAAAACAAAATCCACTCAAAATACAGTATTTAATTCGAGTTAATTACTAATATGTATTTAATTGGAGTTTATTTTTTTCTGAAGAATATCAATGGATTTTCGTAAAGTAAAGCCGATATTATAAGTTAAGTATATAATAAGCTGCCTAGTCCAGTATTATGTAGATAGCTTAGTGTAATATGAAGTGATGGCGAGTAATAAATATGAGGTTGCTTGGTAAACTGATCACGTTTCGACCCTGTAGGACTCTCCTGAATAATGTTTGTAATGGCGACCGGAAGGAGTTGTAAATAGACGGATTTTTACGGATATATTTCAAATGTGTGAAGGAAAGAGGTCTAGAGGAAGACTTGTAAACGCCTCAACAATGATTATGTACTAGGTATTTTTAGTAACATAAAATGTAAACTATTTCGTTATTTTTTTGCTTCTTCTTTAGAAAAGTTACTTTATCATGAAGAAGAAACAGCTAAAATAAGAAGAGGACAAAGGTAAAGAAAATAATTAAATACCTATAATTATAATTATTTTTTCAAAAAAAGAGAAGAGGACAGTGTTTTTAAACCAATAATGTAGATAGTAAAAAATAAATTATTACAAAATAATAGATAAATTAATAATAGGTAAGAAATAATAGATAAGATAATAAAAAAGAAGAAGAAAATAATAGATAAGATAATAATAGATAAATTAATAGATAAAAAAATGTTAAAAATAAAAAAAAAACGCTTACTCACTCTTACCGTGCACTATTTACAAAACAGGTAAGATGGAATCCAAATTTTTTTATCGTCATCGTCATCATTATTGATATCAATAATTTGTCAGTGTAATCATTAAAATTTTATCATTATAGTACCATCATCAAGACGACTGTAACCCGTTTTAGACAACGTTTAGACCCAAACGGATATCGATGCCTTAATTCCTCTTTACAAGCACAAAATCTCATAAAAAGTAGATCAACGTATAAAACACGTTATACTGTTTTAATTAATTTCTGTACACGTAATAGATCCTATCTGAAACAGTAAAATTTTATCGCTTTATCATTTGTGGTTCCCTCTAATTCCTTTTAACTAAATAACAAAATTAAATTCATGGTATCTGAAACATTACACTTTATGTATTTAGTAGTGAACTCAATGGAAGTTTTCGCAACCAGTTTTAGTATCGCATTAAACAAAATTTGGTCCGCACCAAAATTGGGTTAATGTTGCCAGTTCCCTAATGGAACTTGGATTTTTATATCAAACTAAACTTACCCTTACCGCCTGCGGGGTACCAGTGACCAAACTTGAAGACCTCTTGCTTAAGTATGAAAGGTAAGTGGGGTAAACTTAAGTGGTCGGTGTGGTTGAGGAGAATGACGTCTAAATTCCCACCGTTCAGATTCAATTACTGTTGATTTCCAATTTCAATAATAAATCCTTACCTTATTGGCAGTAATATTATGATGAGCTGTAACTGCTTTGAGTTTGAATATAAAATAAACGTAATAAACTCATTAAATTCATCTATAGATACTTCGGTGAGTTAATCTATACTAATATTATAAAGCTGAAGAGTTTGTTTGGTTGAACGCGCTAATCTCAGGAACTACTGATTCGAATTGAAAAATTATTTTTGTGTTTGATAGTCCATTTATCGAGGAAGGCTAAAGGCTATATAATATCATATATTTAAGTAGTTAGTTTTTCCATAAATTAACGTGTGTGAATGTAAGTTTGTTTGTTACGCTTTCACGCGAAAATACTTAACCGATTTGACTGCAATTTGGAATGGAGATAGCCTATACCCTGGTTTAAAACATAGGCTACTTTTTATCCCGGAAAAGTTTAGGGTTCTCACGGGATTTGTAAAAATCGATTACTACCGCGGGCGAAGCCGCGGGCAGCAGCTAGTAGTACATAAAAGATAACTAACGATATGAAAATTAAAGGATTTTCTATGAAGGATGTTTTACCTTCGTGTCCGATTTGCGCTTGTTAGGATTTTTAACTACAATGTCTATTGAATTTGATTGGAATACTTTATTGTAAAGAATATCTATATAGCACAATCTTAAATGTATATAGAACAGTCAGTGTATATAGATAACTTAGCCCGGCGACTTGACTGTGATAACCAACAGCGGACACGGATGGTCGTTGGATGGGTGACTGCTAGGAGCAAAAAATTCTTTCAAATCAAAAAATCATTTCCGTGCTTCGGAGGGCACGTAAGCCATCGATACCAGTTAGTCGGCATAAAAACTTCCGACACTTGGCCACTAATCTCTCTAACCCTCACTGGACCAGTGTCATGGTATGAGGGTATACTCTAGGCCTCTTTATTATTCTTCGCCTGGGTCCTGGTCCTGGTCCTGGGGTCCGCCTGGATAGGTACCACTTTCTTGCTCGAGTCAGCCGTCAAACGACTCGTCGTGTTCCGGCTGGGGGCTTGAGATACCTACAGTTCTTTCTTTCTTTTTCTGCTCTCTTTTATGGCCGGCATCAGTGATCCCTTTGGTGCTGCTGCTGTTAATGGGTGACGACAGCAACTTACCATGAGGTGGACGGTCAGCTGGTTTGCCGGCTATTTCCATAAAAAAGAGGAGATGCTCGTGCTCTATTAATGGGCTGTTGATGGATTGAAGCCAAGCCAAGCCATCTATTGATACGTCTACCCAAATAATTATAATTATAGTACGCGATAGGATACGTATAGGGGATATGAAATAGATGTCGCTTGCCAGATCGAACAAGGCGCAGGTGAATCTTATCTCCATACATTGTTTGTGACGTGGCACAAATGACGCGCCCACGGCTAGAATACTCAAGTACTTGCTAGTCATGTGAATGTCTTATCGATAAATTATGTTTTTAATTATTTTAGGCATAAGAAGTGTCCTTGTAAATTTTTTTCCACATCTGATTTCCTTTCTAACACAAACTATTTATGTGTGTACATATAAAAATAAATTGAATAGTTTATACACACCAAACAATTACATACAGAAATATAAAACTTAGAGACATTCGTATTTAATGTTTTTTTTATATTTCGATTAGGTAGATATAAAAACTTTCTTCAAATCACTAGGTTTCCATTAAGTTAGCGTACTTTTCCCTCTTGTCTTCCACTTACCATGAATTTATAGTCAATCATTCAAGCATTAATTAATTAAATCTTTATTGACCCCAAAGAGTGGTACAATTCGCGGCCCTAATGCTAAACAGCATTCTCTAATAAATTCTAGAAGAGCGAGAACTAGTCCTTCTTCTTCGCAAAAATTGTCTTCTTGGCTGAGGTTTTCCAAGCTCGCCCCTCTATCCGCGTGAAACTGTGAACGATGATAGAGCCATTGGCAACGGTCATTAGAAAAAAATCCATACTTGGGCTTAGTCTTATGTGTCTTATTAGTGACGATAACATTTTGGCTTAGCCAGTCAAAAAAGAAGTAAAGTACTCACTTTACAATAAAACTTACTATTTGGGGCTAAACTATTTCTTAAATTCAAATATAGTATTAAAAGTATCGATAAATGCGTTCATGAAATTTTTGGCACGCAAAAGCGAAGTTTAAAGCTTAATTTATAATTTTTAAATATTACATTTTTTTAACTATGATAAAGAAAATCTTTCACCGTGTTGTATTCAAATTATAGCATCTTTTTAAAGACGACTGAAGAAAAAATTTGCTTGGTAATAATATTATTAAAGTAACTAGGTAAATATTTAATTAATTGAAAGAATTAGCCAACGTCTCGAATATCGTCTAAAAATAATAAAAAGTAAAGATCAAAAACATAATATTCTTTTTTTAAATTCTAGAGAAGCTTTTCTTTTCTTAAAAAAGGTAGTCCTATTCAACTAGACTGCAAGTTTCAGTCGACGTTTAATTTTGTCCTTACCTTTGTTACTGTCTAATTTAAACTTTCAACGATACTTCAAAACTGTATAAAGTGATTTCTTTGGCTGTCGCTGAGTGAATAATAAGCGAGTCTTTTACCTTGACGCTATTTAATTTTATCTTAAGGTTTAATTACTCTGCTTTGTACGTATTTAAATGGTTACGACTAGTTTTATCTTAAGGTACTAGTTTTATCTTAAGGTTTAATTACTCTCTTTTGTACGTATTTAAGTGATTACGACTAGAGACGCCAAGAGGTAAAAATGGGAAAAAAATTGTCATTTTAGGTTTATTTTTTATGCCCGATAATACCCATTTACTCGGTGTAAAAAGGGATATGGAACTCCATATCCCTTAAACGAACGAACACGATATAGAAACGAACTTTGTTTTGTATAATAGAAAGCATTAAAACAGTTAAACAATGATTGTTGAAACAGGTTTTAATAAAATAATTACATTGGGTTATATTTTCACTTCACAATGAAACCAATTAAATAATTAGTATAACAATTACAAAGTAATCCAGTCCGACATCATGTCTCATGAAGATTCCTTATTTAATAATCAGTCTACTGGAATATTACTTATAATTGGAATTACTAATTATATCTAACTTCTGGATGCCGTAATTCTATGCCAAGTTTTATTAACTTAAAGATTTTGTTTCCCTAAACGTAGGGAGTTGCTAGTAAATGAACATAAATAAGAGAAATTAACGCCGAATCCTTTTAACCCCTGTCAAGGCCAGATATGAAGTCTGAACGGTATTGACCTTGTATCTACTAATGGAAGATGTTTCAATGGCATTTAGCCAGATCTACTGTATGTAAGTAATTACATTACTTACATAGGGTAAACGATAGGCGATCGTATATTTTATGTACTATTTTATAACTTCTACCGAATTACATAATTTCTTTCTACCTTCTAACAATCCCCGACGCAAAAAGAGTGGTGTTATAAGTTTGACGTGTCTGTTTGTCTGTTTGTCTGTCTATCTGTGTGTCTATTGTGTGTTGCGTGGCATTGCAACTCCTTAACGAATGGAGCGATTATGTTGAGTTTTTTTTTACTTGAAAGCTGACATATTCGAGATGGTTTAGTGTAAATGAAACTGCTTGTTTCTTATACCTAAAAAATTATAGTTATGTTTTTTTTTTTCTTATTTAGTATTATAACAATGATCCTAATGTATACTCAATATCAATATCGTTATGATAATTAATCATATTATCATATTAAAATAATTACCAAGTCGATGTTAAACATGCGGTTTCACATTAATTCACATGGCTCACATTGCCATTCATTCATCCAAGTATATTAAAAACAATATTTATAATATTCACTCGCTAACACTGAGACAAGTTTCAAGGATTGGATTACGATTAATGTAATATTTCCTATTCGGGTAATTTTCATACGTCCTTGGAATGCCAGCGTGTTTTCTATTACACGAAACACATTTGACTACTCAATAACTCCTTCATGTAGTATTTTATCTAAAATATTATTTCCGTTGGCAGCTTTATTGTGTAGCAAGCACTCATTTTGTTGAGTAAAGTTATAAATAACATTGCTTTGATATTTTGCTATAACCGACGTACGAATATTATACAATGGTAAACATTTTTAGTTGTATCGTGAGATTGAAGCGATTTATTATGGAACTATTTTTAATCTATTTTTCAATAGATAATAGAGAATAGATATAAGAAGAATAACAAAGATAAGCAGGATGATGCCCTCTTCTCTTACATTTTAAGATAAATTCATAGTACAATTTTATAAGGATATTTTTTTACTTTATGTTTGTTTAAAATAAATGGATTAGTTTTATTTTTGTTACTTCAGAACTCTGAAATTTATGAAAGTACGATACATGGAAAATTATTTTTTATTTGAAAGTATGTTCAGAGTGGTCCCATATTTATCTCTACCTATATTTTTACCTCTAAGAAACCCAATTTATATTTATGTGGTTTAAGAAACGTATTACGCCTGATTAAGGGTTCAACTTAAACACTGTTGCTTATCGACACTATCTATCGATACTTTTCCATCTCTACACCTGTCTTATACGTGGCATCGCTTACAGCTTTGTTTCCACAAAAACGGCTTATACTTGACAGCGATAATAGCACCATCTGTAACAAGGTGAAAACCGCGAAGAATATCGCTTTAGGGTCGCGCCACATTTTTAACCCCCGACGAAAACAGAGGGGTGTTATAAGTTTAACGTGTCTGTGTATCTGTGGATCTGTATGTCTGTCTGTGACATCGTAGCTCCCAAACGAATGAACCGATTTTGATGTAGTTTATTTATTTATTTGAAAAGTGGCTTAGTAGAGTGTTCTACAGTAGACAGAGGCAACTGCAAACGGCGACGGCTGCTGTCGGCCTGCTGTCGACGTGTCGACTCCAACCGTCGACGGTTGCATTTGCCTCGTCGACTGCAACGTGCTGCTCGTGTGTAGAAGTGTGTGTGTGTGTGTGTAGAGTGCTTAGAAGCACGGAAGCGGTCAAGAAATTATTTTCACTAGCGATCACCCATCCAAATACATACGGTATTTGCTTTATGCGAGTTCAATTTATTAGTTATTTTTATTTTGATGTAAAAAATATTGCTTCACACTCACTGTGGGGCTATCACAGTAGGATTCAATGTACGTAGGATTTTTTAAGGAAATAGCCAGCAAACGAACTGATGATATCACTAATAATGGTTTATATTAACAAATTAAAATCAATATTCTAGGAGGTTTGGGTGGAAATAAAATATTGTCTGTGATGATAAATATTAAATATATTTATTTTTATATCCACTTGGAAGCAAGTATACGTCCGTCGTACAAGATCCTGTGACGCGGTGTGTGTAGAGTTAAATAAACAGTTCAAACCTATGAGTTACAATGGAGAACAAAGACTCCTTGTTAGGGCTATTAATTTTTGTATTATATAAATCCAACAAATATTACCAAAATAATCCCTCCAAGGGTCCCTACCATCAGCGGGCCGAATTTAGTCACTTCTAGTTCTGTTCTGGGTTAGTATTCCCAATATGGCCTAGGATGCCACGGACAACACACAAATAAATAATTATACAAGACACACACCCAAACCCCGAACGGAAAGTCAAGGGTTTTTGTCTTTAATTTGTTAATAATTGTACACTGCAGTAGTGATCCATTTTGTGAGGTCTCTGTGCAAAGTTAATTTGATAAGTTCCTCGTTTAGTGGCAATCATTCATTGTTTACCACATGTTGTGTGGAGTTCTCTCAATCCAGAAATTAATTAGTAGGATTACAGAGTTCTGTCTTCATTTAATATTCATCCCTGTGCTTATACTCCCAGAGATCTTTTTTCCCAATCACCGCAACCTTACGTCCTAGCACAGGATTTTCTGTTTTATGTTCATTGTCTATTGAGTTTTGTTTAGAATGATTACTTTTGAAGTTATAAGTTGCAACCACATGTAATGTGGCTTGCAAATCTTGCGAAGTACGTAGGTACTGTCGGGAACGGAGAAAGTTAGTTTGCGATTCATTAACAAATTGTTTTGCGTCTCATATGGTGGTAGTTTAATTAGTTTAAGTAGGTACCTACCGTCGCGTAGGCTTTGGGTACTTTCATTGAGTCACGTGTAAATTATTTTGCAAGGAGAGATCTATAAGAGCCCTTATGGTCCGCACTAGACGTATTCTCCTCCTACTGGTATTAAGAAGATGCATGAAGAATATACACACACACACAAAATTTATTGGATAAATTTACTGTCAGTTTCTACAACTAGGTCACTATATCCACGACGTGGTCGCGCCGTGCGTCGCGCCCTGGGGGTTAATTCTCATTTCGTAGAGATACATGTCTAACAGAGATATCTCGAAAAAACATGGTCGACCTCGAATAACACAAGGCTATGTTTTTTCGACATATCTCTGTTAGACATGTATCTCTACGAAATGAGAATTGGGCTCCTGGCACGTTGCGACGTCGCGCCGTGAATTTTTACGTTGCAGCACAGAAGAGCGTAACTTTAGATTAGTAAAAAATACCAAAATTAACTATAAATACGTGGCAACTTCCATCCCGCACTAAAAATCTGATTTGTTTTTCCAAACACAGCTTAAGAAATATAACTTAAAAAAAAGGGAATCAAATACCCACTCTGACGCAAACTAAAGTCAGCTAACCAACCCAATAATTAACAAGCCCTAAAGTTCACTAATTTTTAAAAGCTTTTACGTTAGGACATGCCGTATCACGAGCGATTAGCGATAATTTCCGTGATGTCATAAATCTAGTTAAGCTATCCATCCAGTACCTACTGAATATGTAGAGATCTTCTACTTTAAAAATGAACGCGCTACTAAATGTTATTCTTACACCGTGTAAGTGGAATTATTAAATTCTTTTTATTTAATACAATTAACCACCCTCGCTTTGCTTCGGGTTCCTTATGTTTTTACACCTTGGGTTACATTATTAGAGTTTTATTAAGGATTCCTAATATTATTTTTAAATATAATATAGCCATTGTCACCCGGGGGATAGTGTAGCTTCCCAACAGTGAAAGAATTTTTCAAGTCAGTCCAGTAGTTTCGGAGCCTATTTAATGCAAACAAACAATCAAATCTTTCCTCTTTATTATAATTCCTCTAATAATATAAAATATTTGTATAGACTAGAGCTATGCCCGCGGCACTGCCCAAGTTTTCCGGGATAATATATTTTGTTTCAATCTCACTCGCAACACAGGGTATAGTATTTATTTAATTATTTAATCTTTATTGAACCAATAAAATGTGGTACAATTTGCGGACTTAATGCTTAATAGCATTCTCTAACAGTCAATCTTCAGGATGTGCAGGGAATGGTTGAAGGCGATACAATAACCATGAAAAACAATCATATAAATATTTAAAGTAATAACAAATAGATATGGCAGGGGAAATTAATGATGAACAAAGTCAATGATGCATATCACTAGAGAGAACACAACTGAAAAGTGAAACTAGATAAATATGTATAGTAAACTTACATTAAAAACGTAAGATAGAAAGCGAAGGAGTTTATAAGATAATTTTTAAGTAAGAGAGTCGTTTTAAAAAGTGAGCATTAACATTTTTTTAAAGAGAATTTTGAGTACAATTTTCTAATGTCTTTGGGAAGAAAGTTCCAAAACCGAATATCTTGGAATGTGAAAGAGTTACAGAGTTAATATCTATTTATTTACATTTTTTTTACATAGTACAAGATGTTTTTTGCCATGAATTACCTTTTGTTCGCTTTTCGCCAAGCCCCAACAGTACAACACTAGTCTTAACTCCCCTCGCTCCCACGGTTCATTTGCCAGGATTGTAAGCAAACAAATTCCGAACAAACAATATGAACAACTCACCTTACCTTTTCTGAAATATTTGCCGTATAGTCCATGAATAAATAGGTAACCAAGAACGTGGGTTCTTATTTGAGGGGTTAAGGTTTTTTAATAAGCCCACATTAAGATTCCCTATCATGGATGCCATAGACAACAAGCAAAGACCTATCAGTTTAAAGTCATAAATTGCCTCATTGGGAATTGAATCCACAACCATTTGGACAGCAGTCCAGCAAGGCTATTCTGTTTTGTAACTCGACAGCGGAATCCGCGATGAGTGTCAATTTTGGCAAGGAATTTGACACACATAGCGGATTCCGCTGTCGAGTTACAAAACAGAATAGCCTTGCAGCATAGTGACATTGACATTATTTATCAGACAATAAAAATATCGATACGAAACGATGCGTACAAAGCCCTTGTATTTTTTTGCAATCTTTGTTCGGAAAAACCGTCGAGCGCCGTCAATCAATGTGTCTTGACCCTTATAATTAATTAACTAGAGGCCCGTTCTACAGTCAAAATTCGACCGTAATTCAATGTGTCAAAGAGTGACTTCTCATTGTAATTTTTTACTGTTTTCTCTATTTTCTCTAATAAATATAATTTTAACAGATATTATTCACAAAATTTAGCTTTCTGCACTTTCTGCACAACACAAATTTTAACTAGGCATACCAAAACATCAGACTTCTATGTGCCTCCATTATTCTTAAAAATTGGGTACAAACATTGAAGTAACTATATACGCTAGTAATAATACTTCAATGGGTACAAAATTACAAAGAATTTTCCTTCGCATATTAATAATCAATTTTATTTCCGTAGGTATTGGGCGTTTTATTGGACGACACTACAATAATACAGCTTTATCATTAAACTGTGGGCAAAGTTCAGTTATATTTTTAACTGACTTAAAAAAAACCGGGCAAGTGCGTATCACGCGCAATGTAAGGTTCCGAAGTAGTAAGTTTATCGACAATTATTCAATAACTACTTATACTAACATAGCCGTGATAGTTTTCCTTTTAAATTCATCATATAAATGATCTATTTTTGAGAATATTTTCGCTTGCCCAATTCTAACCGTTTAGCCGACAGGGGAGGGGACACTTGACTTTATAATAGAATTAGCACTTTAACGCCAAATATTTGACAAACGGACCCCTAATTCCAAAAATGGACCTTTTCAGCGACACCCCACACTATAGGGTAGGTACGCGATGAATAAAAAATTCATCCCTATGATAGTTACGTTACCTGTAGGGGAGGTACCCTAAAAAAATGTTTTTCAATATTTTATTCTACGATTTTGAAGTTTTAATAAATCCGTGCCGAATTACAGCTTTCTAGAACTAAGGGCCTCGGTGCTTTGCTTCGGACTGACGGACTGACGGACTGACGGACTGACGGACTGACGGACTGACGGACTGACGGACGGACGGACGGACGGACGGACGGACGGACGGACGGACGGACGGACGGACGGACAGATGGATGGACGGACGGAAGGACATGATGAAACTATAAGGGTTCCAATTTTGCTTCGGAACCCTAAAAAGGAGGTTTTCAATCGGACTAATTTTTTTATGTGTTACCTCATAACTTTTTGCTGAGTGTACCGATTTTGGTTATTTCTTTTACATTTCAAAGCCACCAGCTTTGAATCCCGGGAAATGCGGGCGGAGCACTTGTACAAATAATTATACCTAATATGAAATAGCCTAATATGAAACTGATTTGCGACGTTAATTTCATAATTGAACTAATGCTATAATTGCCTTACAGCTTGTATAATATGCTACAGTTCATATCTTCCTTTAATTATAAAGCATGTCGTATTCCTAGTAACAAGACATAATAATAATATTATTTAGTAATTACCTACAGGCAGGAAACTGGGTATAGAATTGTATGTCGTATTTGTTGATGAACGATTGAACACATGGGTGCGTGCAAAGCCTAATATTAGCGTACTTAGTATTCTTACAGCCCATTTTTTATACGAGTAGGTTATTTTTTGTCGTTAATTGTTATTTAAAAAAATCGACCAAATGCTGGCCACTCAAAATAATTTTCAGCTAATATTTCAGTAAAAAGTACCTAGTGTCAAGATTTTTTTTGTGCCAACTACCCACGTGCTCTATCTGTTAAGAAAACAAGCTATCGTAGTCAAAGTTATTACAAATTGCAAATTATAGCAAAGCAAAGCAAAATCAAGCAAAGCAACAACCCATAATTAATTGTCCCACAGCTAGGCTCGGGGTCTCCTCTCACAATGTGAGAGGTACAAGCCATATTATAGTCTACCCGCTGACCATGTGCGGATTGGTAGACTTCACATACCTTTGAGAACTTTATGGAGAACTCTCCTGTGTGCAGGTTTTCTCGCGATGTTTTCCTTCACCGAAGTACTAATACACACATAATGTTTGAAAATTAGAGGAGTGTTTTTGAACTCGGGCTCCTGTCGGGAGACCATCGTTCTAACCGCTAGGCTATCACTGCAATTTAAAAAACTTTAGAGGCCTTCTATAACTTTACTTATTTTTATGAAGGGAGTAAGACTAAAAATAAGACCCAAATAGTTCCCTTCAGTAGTCAGAGCACGTTCCCCTCATGACTTTAAACTGACGTCATTATACAAATTGCGGGTAGCATGTAACATCTAAAACGTGTCTCTTTTATATCGCCGTTATTGCGTTATTTTACAAAGAAATGTGTGGTTTTGAAGTAGGTCAGTTTAGTTAGATTACTCTTTGGTCTTGCTTTAATTTTTTTAAAAGGTTGTATAGTTGTCGGAATGAAATGTCAAATTTTAATACACTTGAAAAAATCAGAGTAAGGTAACATTCTTATCTGTACCAGGGTAAAGTGGGGTAAGTATGTATGTTAAGTTGGGGTAAGTGTGATCATATTATTCGGCTTTAAAGCACTAATTTTGGTTAGAGTCGAGTGTCTCCCTCTCTCGATTTGCGGAAAAATCATCGAAAACATTACATCGAATTACAATTAATCGAATCGACATTTCATCGAAATCACAATTAATCGAATGATCATTTCATCGAAAACAGAATTAATCGAATTAACATTTCATCGAAAACAATTAATCGAATGTCATTTCATCGAATGACAGTTCATCGAATGACAATATATCGAATGACAATATAATTATCGAATCACAATTGGCCAAATCGAATGATATAATTTTCATACGATCATTAATTAATATTTTTTATTATTTCAAACGTCACACATCCTTAAAAGTCCTAAGACGTAAGCAGCATGCAACATGCAGCAAGCACAGTTTCTGTCACGGCTCCGGCGCTGCGGGGCTCCGGCGGTCCCACGCGAGCTTATCGTCGCAGATGCTTTTAATGCTCCTTAGCACGCGGGCCGCCTCGCCCCTCCGCACCTACGCGGGCTTACATTACACTCTAGGGGTAGGGCAAACAAGACTACGTGGAGTCGGTTTTTGAGTCGGGATTCGTTTCTTTCACTAACGTAAACGTTTTGAAGAAAAATGATTCAAGGAAGAAAGTAAAACCTAAAATTTTTATGTACAGAAAAATGTTAAATCGTTATTGATCAAAAAATAAGAAATAAAAAAAAGTTATAAAAAGCATGAAATTATTTCTGTTTATAATAAAATCTTTAAATCTTTTAGCCAAGAAAAATTGCAATTCGAGGAATTGTCATTCGATGACAGTTTATCGAATGGCAGTCTATTTGATGAATCGCCATTCGATGATTTGCCATTGGATGAAATGACATTCGATGAAATGATATTCGATAAAATGACATTCGATGAAATATACTTCGACGAAATATAATTCGATTAATTGTCATGCGATTTAGGCCAGATCCTCACTATAATGCCATTCACAGTTCGTTCTCGGTTTGATAAAATATTATGCAGTATAAAATATATGTGTGCATTCATACTATCCGTAACAGTCAAGTTTCGCTCCAATTGTATAATTTGTACGTGATACGACTTTACCAGACCGAGATCGGATAGGGAACGGACTGTGAACGGCATTATAGTGAGGATATGGCCTAAATGGTTGTTCTACGTAATGCTATTCGAAGAAATGTCAATCGATGACTTGGTTGTTCTACGTTTTAATATTCGACAAAATGTTTTTTCGATGTATTGTGTACGGCGAATTGTAATTCGATGAAATGTTTTCGATGATATTTCCGCAGACGCCCTCTCTCCCTCCCTTACAGAAGACTTAATGGTAGGTGTTGGACAGTTAAAAAACTTATAGCATTATCATACCTACATAATTATGATGATTTTAAAATTAATGCTAGGTTAGCTTAAGCAGTAAATCACGCAATAAGTGTAAATTGCGCAATGCGCGTGGATTATCACGCACTTGACCGGTTTATTAAATAATTAAGTATGCCCTAATTTTGTATCGAGAGTTTATCCCAACTTTCTAATAAAGTTATTTCAGCGTTCGGCCAGGGATTCGTAAAATAAACCCCAGTAGTTACAATTCAACCCAATTAATTCTAAGAAGTCGGGAACCGCAGAATTTTCAGATTAAATTACAAATAAAATACGCCGAAAAATATTAATTCGGAGACTTTCCGCTGGTTCTCAAATTTTACCCAATGACGCTTCCAAGAACAATATTTTGTATGGGCTTGAACTTAAATTAAGCTTAAAATACCTACGTAAGAAAAAATAATCTGACTCATATTTTGGTGATCGCACTAACTTTGTAAAAACTTATTCTGTTAATTTCTCTTCTGCAAGACTTCTAAGGTCCTGAATAGTCAGAAAATACGAAAGAGTATAAGTTCATACGGTTAATAATGGTGGCCACTCACGGTCAGTCCATCGCGTCAAATGGCGTGATATATAGCCAAAATTAGATCGTGAATGTGAAAAACCGATGGCGTGATATAAAAATCTGTATGTCCAATCGCGCCATTTTGACATATGTCATTTGGAGCCACGCCAAATGGCGCAACCATGAGTGGCCACGTTAAAGGAGTACCTACGTAACCATAATATTTTTATATTTTAATGCTATTTTGGTGCTAGTTCTGTCTAGGCCCAATGATACTTAAATTTAGATACGTAATACCCTTACAAATCAACCAAAAAATCTGTTCCGAAAAGAGCTACAACATACATTATGTAAAAGGGATGGCATTACTAAAATAATAATAGATAGTGAAAAAGACAGCTAGTGTTTGTCGTTCACGTCATCAAATGGTACATTTGCACATTTGGCAAAGACTAACAAATTCAGTACAGAATAGTCAGTAGGTTGAAAATAACGGAAGTTGTAATTTCGAAACTATTTTAAGCAATATTTTGGGACTTCTTTGTTTGCAGTTTTTTTCATTATAATTTATTAGCTTTTGCGCGGGCAGCTGCGGAGCTTCGCCCGCGGTAGAGATCGATTTTTTACAAATTCTACTTTTTTACTTAAAATACTTACAAATTAATTTTACTAACGCCATCTATTAACAACATCCGGAATAAAATATTTAGCAACTAACAAAATATTGATCTTCCCATGGGGATGTTTTATCGCGGTAAAAAGTAGCCTACGTTACTCTCCACCCTCCTCACTATCTCCACACACAAAAACCATACCATATAACAGCTTCGTTGCGACGTGAAAGACGGACAAACAAACAAACAAACACACTTTCACATTTATAATATTAGTATGGATGTATTATTGTCTAGGCCTACCACGCCCCAAAAGGCCCCTGCGTTATCGCCCTCTTTGAGAATCACTGCTCCCGAGTTCCGCAAGATTAGGCGAAATTTCAATAATTAAGGAGTTTTATTGAAAAGTCTTGGGTCAACTTTGGGGTTTCGGACGCGGCTAAGTCATTTTAGATGTCGTTGTAATGGTTGAATGGTTTTTGTTTTGTTTTAAATCTGCCGATTACCGGGCTTTGCAATTTGTACTTAATAAAGAAAAGATAGGCACTTTAGTGTGAAAGTACTTTTTAAAAGGTAGTTTTTTATGTTATTTTTTATGTTATTATCTAATGATCGACCAATGGAACATACCTAGTCTAATAAAATAGGTGAATAAGTAGGTAGGTATGACATGGGGTCCTTCAAGAAGCTGGTCTATCATTTCCTTTTATGCCGGAAACGCCTTGGTGACGCCCCTGGTGTTACTAATGTCCATGGGCGGTGAACACTTTACCATCAGGTGACCTGTCTGTTCGTTTACCTGCGCAAGGCATAAAAAAAGTAACTCTTTTTACGTTTTCGTTAGGTATACCTACATGTATATTCACCTATTCATATACTTATTCTGTATCTAGAAGTCCATCTTTCAGTGAGTGAGAGAGATTTTTTTTTAATCATCCTTTAGAGGGGTTCGAACATTTTTGTATGGAAACTGGCATACCCACAAGTTCACCATTTTGAAAAAAACTCGTTTCGGCGGCCAGTGATGAAACATATGCCAATAGACAGAGTAAGTGGTTACAGTCAAAAAGTATTCATTGATGAAGTGTCGTAAATCATAAACTTTCTGAGATATTTGAGTTTAAAAATAAAAATAATTATTATTAAACTCAAATATATCAGAAAGTATATAACTTACGACATTTCATCACTGAATACTTTTTGATTGTAATGTCTTAACTTCGTCGATTGATAAAAATATTTCATCACTGGCCGCCGAAACGATATTTTTTCAAAATGGCCGTAGGTACTTGTAGGTATGCCAACTAGGTTCATTGTCCTTTAAAGAAAATAATAAATACCTTAAACCTAATAGAAAATAATAGCTAACAATAACGCTAGTTCACACTCTAGTGAGTGTTCACACTGAACTCGCGGGCGCGGGCGCGGGCGCGGTCGCGGGCGCGGGCGCGGTGGCGGATTCGTGTTCACACTGACCGCCAGGCGTTTGCGCGATTGTGACATGTTGTCAGAGGTTGAAAACATGGACGACGATCTTTTTTTAACCGAAAATTCATACCAAAAGTTCCATTTAGGTACTCACCCTCCATATCAGGAAACAATTCAGCAATTTCCTTCCATAGTTTATTAAGAATGTTTCTGTTCATAAGATGCCTGTGTTTACTCTGCCAAATCTGAGTTCAAATCAAATCAGTTCTAGCCTGAATAGTACTAATAAATTCTTCTGTATTGAAGGACATGATCTTAGATGAAAGAACAACCCTTTAATCTGGGGACATAATGAATTCATGTGCTATCGTTTCTAGCGACAAGTTCAAAATGGTTGAACTTACCTGACATAATCGCGCGTTCCGCCGCTAGTTCAGTGTGAACACACTCATACATTCTCATGCGTTTGATATTGCCGCTAGCGGGCCGCGCGCGGTTGTCGCTAGCGTGCCCGCTACTTACACCGCACGTGCGTTTTGTATATGAACACTTCCATAGTAGTTCATATGTTTGAAATTTCGCGACCGCGCCCGCGACCGCGCCCGCGAGTCAGTATGAACAAGCACATAGCCCCACGCCCCCAGCCCCACACTAGGATTCCATGTGTCGTGGGTGCCACACACACACCCAGATCGGGAACAAAAAATTTATTTTATTTTAGGTAGGTTTTGTATGAGTGGGTATAAAAAATTAAAATGTGTGCAATTCACACGTGGTAGAAGTGAAACCTTCAAAAATTTGTTTTCAAGATAATGAGACGAATTAATTTACGGGAAGATGATAATTGTAGGTTTTACTACTCTACTCCACTCCACTCCTGTCTCCACTCCACTCCAGTCTCCACTCCACTCCAGTCTCCACTCAACTCCAGTCTCCACTCAACTCCAGTCTCCACTCAACTCCCTTCAACTCCACTCAACTCCCCTCAACTCCACTCAACTCCCCTCAACTCCCCTCAACTCCACTCAACTCCCCTCAACTCCACTCAACTCCCCTCAAAAAGCAAAGCAAAGCAAAGCAACAACCCATAATTGTCCCACTGCTGGGCTCGGGGTCTCCTCTCACAATGTGAGGGGTATTAGGCCATAGTCTACCACGCTGGCCAAGTGCGGATTGGTAGACTTCACACACCTTCGAGAACTTCATGGAGAACTCTCCGGTGTGCAGGTTTCCTCACGATGTTTTCCTTCACCGAAGCAAGTGATAATTAACTTGTAATACGCACATAATATTTGAAAAATTAGAGGTGCGTGCCAGGGTTTGAACTCGGGCCCCTTCGTTCGGGAGACCAACGTTCTACCGCTAGGCTATCACTGCTTGTCATGCACTGCATGTCAACTCCCCTCAACTCCCCTCAACTCCACTCAACTCAACTACCCTACCCCTGTACAATGATTCCTATCTCACTTTAGAATTTATGTGTCTGTCTCTTTTTACTGGACAGTTTCGTTTCATCGAATTTCAAATCACCCCCGTACTAAAGAAGTTTTCACTTCAATAATTATTTATTCTTGATGAAGCTACGGGCAACAATAACTTTTTATTAATAACAACTTTCAATACTTACCTGCTATAGATTAATAAATAATAATGAGACTTTGTCTTATTTGTCTCATTATGTCCTACCTTATTGCTTGTTCACACTGAACTCGCGGGTGCGGGTGCGGGCGCGGGCGCGGTCGCGGGCGCGGTCGCGGGCGCGGTCGCGGGCGCGGTCGCGGTCGCGAAATATCAATCATATGAGCTACTATGAAAGTGTTCACACCAAAACGCGCGCGCGGTGTAGGTATGTAGCGTTTACCGCGCCCGCGCCCGCGCCCGCGCCCGCGCCCGCGCCCCGAGTTCAGTGTGAACACTCACTATCTCTTCTATATTAAAAGTGTTGATGTATCCAATTTCATACAGTTTTAATAAAAAATGTAATATGTACCTACATGTCTCACATTTTGACCTATATATAAGGAAACTAATATCTCTATAAATATCTTTTTGTTTACTTTCAAAACATTGCAATTTGCAACTGCAGTACTGTTTAATTTAGACAACAAAAGTAACAAAACAACTTTACTGTGTTTTTACTGTATAATTTGCTCATTTACACTCACGGCTCGCGCGCCAGTCTAAGGGCGCGTTCCAGTAGTGTTGCCGATCGATAGTCGACTATCGATGATTAATCGATAGTCTATCGATAGCTAACCAATCGTAAGACTATCGATCAGCCTATCGATAGTATCGATACTATCGATAGTATCGATACTATCGATAGCAGAGAACAAGGCAATACTATCGAATGAATTCAATACTATCGATACTATCGATACTATCGATAGTATTGTAGTTCGTTAATAACAAACTATCGATAGTATCGATACTGTCGATTTTATTTGCAACGATACTATCGATAGTATCGATACTATCGATTGTTTTGGACTATCGATAGTATAACAACTTACACACAGACCGAATACTATTGCAAATTGTTAAACTATCGATAGTCCAAAACAATCGATAGTATCGATACTATCGATAGTTTGTTAGTAACGAACTACAATACTATCGATACTATCGATAGTTTGTTATTAACGAACTACAATACTATCGATAGTATTGCACTCATTCGATAGTATAGCCTTGTTCCGTGCTATCGATAGTATCGACACTATCGATTGTATCGATACTATCGATAGTCCTATCGATAGGGTACATGATTTTCGATGTAAACTATCGATAGTTTTAATATCGATATTTCGGCAACACTTTCCACTAGACGCTCACAACGACCAAAATATCATACTAATTTGATCGTTGTGATCGTTGTGAGCGTCAGGTGGAATGAAGCCTAAATGGGGCATGTCAGTTTGAAGTTTAGTGACAAGTTGAAGGTTGACAGTCAATGTCAATTATTTGACACTTAAGTAACGTCAAAATAACCTAAATTCCGAGTTTGACTCCGTATCGTATTGTTTTGTTTATTTTGGGTCGCTAACTCCTGAATTTCCATGAAATGGATAGTTATGAAGATATTTATAACACAATCTGTCGAGTGTGTTTGCTTCGTGGCGACCGTGAAAGTATGGTGTCTCTAACAGATAATACGAGTGACGACGGCTTGAGCTCGTATGGCAAAGCGGTGAAAACATTCGCGCAAATTACTATAGAAAAAGACGAATTGTTACCAAAAACTATGTGTGCTAAATGTTTATTGTTGTTGAAACAAGCCATTTCCTTTAAATTCACTTGCGAATCAAGTGAAAAACACTTGAGAAACATGGTGAACAGTGTGCAGTCAGACGGCTCTATTTTTAAAGAAAAAATTGTGGAAATGATTATGTACAGGCAAATATTTCCTAAAAAAATATCTCTGAAACCTTCCAAACGTAGTAAAAACCCTGCAGTACAAAGTAAGGAATATAAAACTGAAAATTTTGAGTCGGAATTTGACAGTGAGCATTTCGATAGTACCTCATTTAATTATGTATCTACTGAGCAAAATCTCTCTCAAAATGAGAAAGAAAAAAATCAACTATTAGAGCAAATGGAAAAAATGGTGGAGTGCAATAAGTCTTACATTGATTCAGATTTTAAGCGAGTAAAGAAGAAAAAGAGAATCCTTAAGATAAAACCCAGAACAATAAATAATCCTGAAGCTACTAAAAAGACTGTTAAGTTTGTTTGTTCAATATGTGAAAAAGTAATGGCCACTCGACAATCATATGACTGTCACATGCAGAGACATAATGGATTCAGGTAATAAAATAAACACTTAAAAACTTGTAACTAACTAAGATTCTCTAGATTGTGAATGTCACAGAATACAAATATGACACTAATAAACGCCTACACACTCATACCCCTGCTGTAGGTTTTTCTCTTTACGTTTTGCATGGCATGAACCACACATAATATAACACATCACAATAAAACCCATGATCCGAATATTTATAACTTACATAATTATCTGCCCCGGCCAGGAATTGAACTCGGTCTTATGCATACATTTCTTATTTAATTATCACTTTAGCACTTCAATAGAATTTATAAATGTCCCTACTTAGTGTAGTATAATAATAGGTATATTAATATGTCCCAGTTTAACCAAAATTATCTCAGTTACACATTGGTTCAGAGTTCCGGCCAGTTACCCCCTCCAAGATTTATATGCCTACCAATATGTAGGTATGTATTTACCTGATGTAAATAGATACCTAAATAAAAGGTTTATGAGATCTAATATATGGAGCAGACAGACGAACAAGCTATTTTCACAGGCCAGACTGAAAATCGGTTTTGTCTCAAACAATATAAGCAGAGTTTGGACCATTTCGGCATTACTGCAGCACAGACTTCATTAATTGTTTTTTTTTTATAAATTAACGCCCCAACCCAGAGTCACTAAAGGTTACTTAAATCACTCCTTAGTACAGAATTTGTATTGAGATTCTGTACTATGAAGCGATTTAAGTAACCGTTAAGTGACTTTGAGTGCGGCCATAAGATTGTTTATCAAATATGACTTGTCAAAAAAAAAATGGACTATACATAAAGGTCAATGTCACATGATCCATTCAGGTACCTCTTCGAAGCACGGATGTATTATAAAGTTCCGGATGTATTACAAAAGAATCTTACCAGTAGTAATCATATTATTGACTTAATAATTCTATTGACAATAATTATTATAAAGTTTATAGGAAGCCTTACCACCGCCCAAGCTTTACCACCAAGCAGGCATGTATCACCTCATTCGACAGCCTAGTATGCGATTGGGGTAAGTATTCTAAGCTATCCCAGTACGTCTGAATATTTATCGGCTAAAAATAAACTTGCGATTACCCAAGAATATTTTTCTACATTTCTCAAGTGTGTTTCAAATAATTCTGTTAGTTCACTCAACACATTGTTTTTACTCAGTCGAGAACTTTAGATTACTCCATCTAAAGTTGTGTGGTCAAAGTTGTAATCAATTTGAAGTAACAAGTAGAGTATATTGTTAGTTCTTTAGCTAGAACGCCCACTTGTTAATTTTGGGTTTAGATTGAGAAAATAAATAAAATTTAACCTTTTCAAGCATGTGAAAACAAATGTTAGAGTGAGATTTAGTATAGTTAAAGTTTATTTTGGTGAAGTAAGTTTGGTAAGTTGAAGACTTTTCAGTATCCTAGTAAAAGTCCTGTTCAAATTCATTCAGTGGTTTCAGAGATTAGCAGAGACAAATAATCTGACGGACAGACAAAAATTTTAAAAACTCATTTTCGGTGTTAGTACCGTGCAACTCGTGCAAGTAACGATTTACAACTTGAAAAAATCATTTATTTCAAAATCATAGAAAGACTCTTTTATTATTTGTATATGTAGATGATAAATTAATTATTATTTGTTATGGTGGTCACTCACGGTCATTCCATCGCGTCATTTTTGGAGCCACGCCAAACGACATATGTCAAAATGGATGGATGCCAAACATGATGCACACTCACGATCATTCCAATTCTCTTTCATTTGCGCGTTTGACCTCATCGAAAGACGTTGACATGACGTTGCGTTCGGAAGCCATTTTGTTACAAAAAATTATACAATGACATTTGGAAGTGTCTCCTTCGTTCGACGTCTCGGCGCCAAACAGGGTTGGATTTTCTACTATAATAATTATAGTATTTACACTATAATTTCACCCTTTGTACTATGTACTATCCACATCTAAGTATAGTACGCTAAAATACTATAATTTTATTTGGTCCCGAATGTTTAGTTTTAAGACATATTATGAATATTTCGACAGTGCGTGTATCCGACCGAATTCTGATCTTGCGTTTCCTGTCTCAATGTCCTCAGCAGTAGGCTTCTTTTTTTTTACACGAATAAGTTAATGCTTGACCACAATCCCACCTGATGGTAAGTGTAGATGTGGTCCAAGGTGTCTTTTGTTCCTTTCCACTAACAGTAACTAATCTCGTTCCTTATGATTCCTTCCATTCCATACGAAATTCAATCAAAGCGATAACAATCGCTTGCGAATTTGTGTGTAATAATACGTTTATTTACGAAGTTCTTCCAACTACTTGACTTGAAAGTAAAAGTATTTTTTCCATTTCAACAAAGGGGGGGCGGGGTGCAAAAGCAGTTGATGTACCGATTTTGTGCTTGCAACACTCAGTGTACTATAATTTTTTTTATAAATACTATACTTTTCATTGTTTTGTACTATATTTTTCAATGTACCTAAATCCAACCCTGGCGTGAAATGAACAAAAAATGGATGTGGGTTTGCGCATTCACGATCAGTCGGCGCGATGTTGCGGCGTGACGACATGGCGCGATTGGAAATCCAGAGTTTTATATCACGCCATCAGTTTTTCACATTCACGATCAAATTTTGGCTGTATATCACGCCATTTGACGCGATGGACTGACCGTCAGTGGCCACCTTTAGATATTTATTCAGGCAAAACTTTTTTATTTTTTTTATTTGTTTTTTTAATATTGTTTTTTTGAATTAAGTATTATTTTTTGAAATGGTTTTTTGAAATTGTTTTTTTTTTCATGCCAAAGAAGTATAACTTCTCACGCGCAGTACACGTTTATGTTTTTTAGTAGGAAAACTGACTATAGAGCTGATGTAAGCATTTACTAACACGGCTTAAAATAAACGAGGTTTAGTGGCTTAGATTTTTCATACTGACCTCATTTGAGAGGTGAAAGCAGATTTTTAAAAATGTTTGGAAAATTCCTCGGTCTCACGAAAATTTCCACTCATTTTAAAGTTCAAATGTTTTTTGCCAGACTGCCCTTGAGGGATTATACCGGTGAAGCAATTTGATACGTAAATTTTGTTTAGTTCGACCTTTGTACGTATTTTTTTTTTTATCAGACGGGTCACCTAATGATAAGTGATCACCGCCGCCTATGGACATTAGCAACATTAGGGGTATCACCAGTGCGTTGCCGGCCTCGAAGAAAACAATAAACCCGCTTCTTGAAGGATCCCATGTCATAGCTTAGTGATGCGCGGTGACGGAAATCAACCGCAGGTATTAAACCGAACATTCCATGTTGTACAGACGGTAGAATACGCATAGCGAGCCTACGTCTGTCCTCATATCAAGCGATTCTAATCCGTCTGTAAGCTTGGGATCGTCGACAAGACGAATGGCTCGTCGTTGGATTCGGTCAAACGTGTTCACTTGGTCAGCTGGGGCTCTGGCCCAAAGATGGGAGCAGTACTCCATGGTCTCCATGTGTGGTCGACTTTGTGCCTTATAGAGTATCAAGGCGTGGCTAAGCAGTATTGCTTAGCTATATTGAGCACTCCCAATTTCCTTGCAGCTAGTTGGGCCTCACTAACCAAGTGGTTCCGAAACTGCACTTCATTCGAAATGTCGACACCAAGGATCTCAAATAATTTAAAATGTTTTTACACGATTTACATATTATACAGGGTTTTTTTTGAGGTTGTGCACAAACTTTACCAAGTGATTCTATAGCATTTATTAAACATATCTTATACAGGTACTAGTGCATTATAAAGTTTAGTTTTTAAGTTATTGGTAACTAGCTTTTGCCCGCAGCTTCGCCCGCGGTAGAGATCGATTCTTTACAAATCCTACTTACTTTACTTTTACTTAGTTAGATTTAGTTGCCTAAGACTTAACTAATTTACATGTATCATTTTGATAGTGTGATTCAGAACTTGCAAATGAATTTTACTAACGCCATCTATTAACAACATCCGGAACTAAATATCTAGCAAATAACAAAACGTCGATCTTCCCATGGGGATGTTTTACCGCGGTAAAAAGTAGCCTACGTTACTCTCCACCCTCCTCACTATCTCCACACACAAAAACCATACCATATAACAGCTTCGTTGCAACGTGAAAGACGGACAAACAAACAAACAAACAAACACACTTTCACATTTATAATATTAGTATGGATAGCATTTATTAAACATATCTTATACAGGTACTAGTGCATTATAAAGTTTAGTTTTTAAGTTATTGGTAACTAGCTTTTGCCCGCAGCTTCGCCCGCGGTAGAGATCGATTCTTTACAAATCCTACTTACTTTACTTTTACTTAGTTAGATTTAGTTGCCTAAGACTTAACTAATTTACATGTATCATTTTGATAGTGTGATTCAGAACTTGCAAATGAATTTTACTAACGCCATCTATTAACAACATCCGGAACTAAATATCTAGCAAATAACAAAACGTCGATCTTCCCATGGGGATGTTTTACCGCGGTAAAAAGTAGCCTACGTTACTCTCCACCCTCCTCACTATCTCCACACACAAAAACCATACCATATAACAGCTTCGTTGCAACGTGAAAGACGGACAAACAAACAAACAAACAAACAAACAAACAAACACACTTTCACATTTATAATATTAGTATGGATTCCATTTAATATGGGTGTACATTGTAAAAGAGTCTTTATTTGTGCTATGTTGCCGGTCAGTACGGTCATAATCATTCAAACTATTGTTTCATTTTAAATGTCATGTCATTATTGGCTTGACTTATCAATAAAGGCCCATTTTGACGGAGAGCTTCTCGTCTCGAAGAAGCCACGATCGAAATAATAAAAAAATCTTTCTTACATTTACACCTCTCGCTATTTGACGACAATTAAAAAAAAAATTTTCAAAAATAAATTTAAAAAATAAGATACAAAAAAAAAAATTCAATAATGAATCCATAACGAAAGATGACCAATTTAATGGGCTGAATATCAGGCCGAAGTTTGTGCACAACGTCAGGAACACGGTGTATTTGTTTTAATATTGTGTGTGTTATACAATAATTGTTTTATAATATATACTTATTACAACACAATGATTTCAGCTTTGGCTAAATATTATTAAGATCATCAGTTATTTACGTAAAAAAAGATGTTGAAAGATAGCTCTCACTTCACAGACAACATTTAACATTCCATGAAACGTTTTTAAAATAATAGCCATTAACACAAATGTTATATATTCTCAAGAGAAAAACATTCGATAAAAAAATTCAATGAACTTTAAATAATAGGACCATGAGAAAAAACCTGATAATCCGCTATTCGAAGTATATTTCGCACAACAATCTTGCTTCGAGCAGTCATTCAGTCCATGAAACGATTCATTTGTTCTATTGTAACTAGAAAAGTAGCACTGCAGTATTCTGAAGCATTGGTTCATGACAGACTTAGCTGGTACTTATGTAAGTACCTACAGTCGGCAAAAGAATTAGGTATGCAGGACATGAAACAAAAACGTTCGGTAATGTTGGATGTTACAGATTGTGCTATTACTATGTTAAATTGTACCTTGCGTATATTTATACTAACATTATAGAGCTGAAGAGTTTGTTTGGTTGAACGCGCTAATCTCAGGAACTACTGGATCGGATTGAAAAAATCCTTTTGTGTTTAGTAGTCCATTTATCGAGGAAGGCTATAGGCTATTTGTATATATGTATAACATATACATATAACCGCAGGGCACAGCTAGTAGGTAATATTTTATATTATTGATTTATTTATTACATTTCTATATAAACGACCCTGTAGCTTTGTTGGTAGCGATCCTGCGAAGCGAGGGGTCCCGGGTTCGATTCCCGGCCGGGGCAGATATTTATGTGACAGTTAAATATTTGTAAGTACTCGGGTCATGGGTGTTATTGTAATGTGTTATATGTTTCGTCCATGCCATCCACGAAACAGGTAAAAACCTACTGCGGAGGTGTGAGTCTGAGTATGTAAGCATTGTAAGCGTTTATTTATAACCTACAGGTATCGTGAGGATGAATTTTTTATTCGTCGCGTACTCTGTAGTTTAGGGTATCGTTGAAAAGGTGTTTCAAAAATTTTATAGGTCTTCCAAGACCATTTTTGGAATTAGGGGTCCGTTTGTGAAATATTTGGCATTAAAGTGCTAATTTTTACAGTACTATTATTTATTCTGTGATTTTGGTTACAGTCAAGTGTCCCCCCCCCTGCTGGCTTAACGGTTGGACAAGTGAAAAAATTCTCATAAATAGGTTATAATTATGAATTTACAAGGAAAAATATCACGGCTATGTTAGCATAAGTCGATAAACTTATCTACTACTTCGGAACCCTAAATTGCACGTGGCCTGACACGCACATGCCCGGTTTTAATTGCTGTCCAAATCTTCCTAACGTATTTTTTTTCTTTACCAGGTATATTTGCGAACATTGTGGAAAAGGTTTTCCTATCCTGCATGAGCTACAGGTTCACCAAGTCTGCAAGCACGGTACTGGCCCATACCTTCAGTGTCAGCTTTGCCCCTTCAAAGCACCCAGAAAATTCGACCTGATTGAGCATGAGAGACTCCACACGGGGGAAAGACCGTTCGCGTGCGACAAATGTGGCTTGACTTTCAGGAGACGAGGAATTTGGAAGAAGCATCTTTTACACCACTCGGAAAAGACTGTCCAATGCAATCTATGTCCTAGAAAGTTCTATCAAAAGAGCGAGATGTTAGCACATTGTAACAATGTCCATGAACGGGTTTACATGTATTCCTGTAGCAAATGCTGTGCCACTTACGCCAAAACTTCATCGGTTAGACGACATATGACAGAGAAGCATGGTATCCCTAGAGAAATGCAAGGAAAAATTTTGAGAATTAATAAAGGCAATAGTGTCCTTGAACAACGATGTGATCGTATTTTGTTTAAATAAATATTTGCAGTATAATTTAAAGTGTTTGATTAGAAACTTAGGGATAGGTCCAAATTTGGTTGCAAATTTATTCCTGTTGTCCCAAGTGGCAGAATTAGCAACGTTGTAACGAAGGCTAACTTAACCCAATCGAATTTTGCCCTGGGTAAATGTGTAGGTGTTAAAATAATTAAGCTGATATTATCCACGGTTAACACTTTAAATAATATTTACCTGTTAAATTGCAAACACAAAAGTGTTATATTACATGTGAATCCAGTAAATACATCCGAAACATTTCTCAGTTACCTATTTTGGTTTATTATATTTGGCTTTTCCAGGTACCTAAATCTAGCCACCGCGCCGTAACAATATACAGGCAAGTACCACTTTGAAACCAATATTTTCTTTGACACACAAAACGCATCTAAAAACCAAAATTAGAAAGTTGAGCTTGAAATTTACTTGAATACTATAGTTTTTTAGAGCCTTATTTACCTGCAATCAATCTTACAGGGTATTTTTGTCGTAAATTGTAATTTAAAAATAAGGCAGGCAAAAATTAGAAGAATTACATTAAGGAATGATTATAATTTTATGCTGAAACTAATGCGCAATGTTAGGGTTCCGAAATAGTAAGTTTATCGATTACGAGTATAACTCATTAATTACTTATGTTAGCATAGCCGTGATAGTTGTCATTGTAAATTCATCATCAACTCCAACCGTTTAGCCGGCAAGGGGGGACTTTTGACTCAAACCAAAATTAACACTTTAAAGCTAAATATTTCGCAAACGGACCCCTAATTCCAAAAATGGTCTTAGAATACCCATAATACTTTTGAAAGACCTTTTCAACGATATCCCACACCACGGAACACAGACACCAGACTATAGGGTACGCGACGAATAAAAAATTCATCCTCACGTCACCTGTAGGGTAGGTACCCTGAAAAAAAAATTTTTCAATATTTTTTTTGACGTGATAACGTCTATTAAAACGAAGAGCCGCGCGCATCTTTGAAAAAATGTAGCGTTCCGCAAGCGAGAGAGAGGCACTATCGATGTATCGTAGCGTAGCGAGCGGCGTAGCGAGCTACGGCTCGCCTACGGCATCGGCTCGGTGATTGTAGTTGAGTGGAGCGGTCATGACGTTGTCACGTTAAACTACCGTCCTCGTACCGTAATCGACTTTACAGACAACCATTTTTTAACGATTCTAGAGTTTTAATAAATGTGTATTTCCATGCCAAATTACAGCTTTTTAGCACTGAGGGCTGGCGCTTTGCTTCAGACAGACGGACGGACATGACGAAACTATTAGGGTTCCGATTTTACTTCGGAACCCTAAAAAGTGCCAAGATTGTTTACCAAATAAGTAAGACTAGTTTAGCCAAAATTTTGTCACAAACATTGATGTCAAAATGAAACTTATCAGAAGACCAAGCTTAGAGCGTTAGACACGTATACGTTACATCTCGTAGTAATCTCATTGAATCTTGTTTCCATCAATATTCATGCACCGGTAATTACAGGCCTGAAACCTCTTAATCTAGGCCGGAAGCGTCTAGTGTTTGCACTGCTCCTTGGCGGGCATAGATTAATACCTACGGGACGTTTGGATCGATGTGCGATCAACTTACCAATTCCGTTGTGTACTCTGTACTGTGTAGGCAGCAAGAATAATGTTCGGTTTACACGTATGAAGTAGTTAAGTACTGTATAACTAAATTTTAACTAAAAATTACTAAATTGTCTGTACAGGTACACGTATTTACTTAAAGTTTAGTTATCTACTGAACTACGTGTAAACCAGACTTTAGAGATTGAGGACTGAATAGAAAATGCACCCTAAAAATACACAATATTAATACAAAATAATAATAACAAAATATTTTTGGATGACTTAGACTACAGTTCGTAGGGAACTTGATTGCGAAGCCGTGTCCTATTTTAGGTTTAAATTCTGGAACACATAATAATTTATTTATTTATTTATGTTTACACTCCGTTTTTTACGACGACTCCTATTGTAGTAAACAAACTTACACTGTCTCTTTTATCGTTATTTGTAATTTAAAAATAAGGCAGACTCAAAATAATAAGTATTTAAAGGCGAATAAACATTTAATGCCAAAATTAATTTCTGTTCAGCATTAATTATTTTTTTAAATTAATTAAAATTAATATTTCCATATAAAGTACCTATTTAGTGCTAAGTTTGCTTACCTATTAAGTCTCGTCTAAAAACCGGGCTAGTGCATGTCAGACCACGCGCAATGTTAAGGCGGCCACTCACGGTCGCGACATTTGGCGTGGCTCCAAATGACAAAAAGTATGTCAAAATGGCGCGATTGGACATGCAGATTTTTATATCACGCCATCAGTTTTTCACATTCACGATCAAATTTTGGCTGTATATCACGCCATTTGACGCGATGGACTGACCGTGAGTGGCCACCATTAATGTTCCGAAGTACTTACCTAGTAAGTTATCGACTCTCTGTATCACTCATTAATTATTTATGGTAACATAGCCGTGATAGTTTTCCTTGTAAATTCATCATATTTTTGAGAACTTTTTACTTGTCCAACTCCAACCGTTCAGCCAGCAGGGGGAACACTTGACTGTAACCAAATTCCAAAACTCACAACTCACACTCAACAAGACCCCTAATTCCAAAAATGGTCTTAGAAGACCCATAATATTTTAGAAGATCTTTTCAGGGATACCCCACACTATAGGGTACGCGACGAATAAAAAAAATCATCCTCACAATACTTACCTGTAGGTAGAGCAGGTACCCTGAAAAAAAAATTTTTCAATATTTTACTATTCTGGACTTTTAATAAATATAAATTACAGCTTTCTAGCACTAAGGGTCTCGGCGCTTTGCTTGGACAGACTGACGGACACGACGAAACTAAAAGTGTTCCGATTTTACTTCGGAACCCTAAAAAATGGAGTATAGACAAAAGTTTGCTCTCTGTTCACGGATGTTGTTAATGTCTTATAATATTGTGTGGTCGAGCAACCCGCAACTACCTGTATGTAGCTGTATTATGTACCGCAACTCCAATCCTATTCTAGTGTGGAGTATGAGTGTAAGCGTTTATTTATTTAATCGTTGGTAAACATTTTGATGTACTAGAGTGTTTGCTTGTAAAGCCAGACGGGGTTCCGGCGCCGGTAATTACTGACGCGTTTACAAGCCGGAAGCGTGCTGCTTACTGAGCTCCTTGGGAACAGCATTTTAAGGAGAAATTGCTAGCCTAAAAGAAAATGTTAGCTTATTCTGGCATAAGCAGAATTTTGCAGAGCCAGGTGAATTTTCACATAAAGATTGTGGTAAGAAAAAATATGTATGCTTCTCCAGCTTATAGGCAAGGTAGGGAATTAAAATTTCGTTTCTGAGATAAGCACATGTAAACCTGTCGTTTTAATTCTGATTTTATTAGCGCGTACCTATTGGTAGGATTTTTTTCCTCTGGCTAGTTACCAACCTAGTCCAATCCAGGCTACTTGCCTATAGTCCATTTTTTAGAAAAGTCTTTTGGTAAACGTCAAGCATCAGACCCAAAATGAAAATAATTTAAAGATCATTTATTACTAATAATTCCCGTTTACAATTAATGTTGGAGTTTAACTCCTTTAGAAATATATTTTGATATTAAGCCCACGGTAGGTATGGAAAATTTACGAGGAGTAAAATCAAACTTTCTCCGTAACGACATGCGTTATAATTTTACTATTTGTAATTCGTAACACAGGATTTAATGTTGTTACTGATCAGTGAGAATAACATCGCAATCTAATGATAATAATAATAATCTTGTTACATCTTTTTCTGATGACGTGAAACATCATCATCATCATCATCATCATGGTCGTCTTAAATTGTAACGTAGATAATAATATAATAGTTTAAAATAATCTTGTTACTAATTTGACGATCGGAAACTAAGTGCCGTTGTTATTGATTTGACGATTGCAAACTAGATGGCGTTAAACTCGAATCGTGCGTCAGAACTGACACACACAATATTTATTAACAATTATTTATTAAACAAATTAAAATCACCAAGATGGTTTACCAAATAAGTCTCGTATATAAAAACCGGGCAAGTGCGTGTCAGGCCACGCGCAACGTAAGATTCCGAAGTAGCCCGGTCACCGGACCCGGTAAGAATGGCCGGCCCCGGTCACCGGACCCGGTAAGAATGGCCGGGCCCGGTTTGCAATTCCTAGTAAATACTTATGTAGATATATCCATGCCAAACAGCTTTTTAGCACTAAGGGTCTCGGCGCTTTGCTTCGGACAGACGGACGGACATGACGAAACTGTAAGGGTTCCGATTTTATTTCGGAACCCCAAAAACGGTACTTACCAATTTGCCAGATAATACAATACAAATATTATTTTTGAGGTTATTTATCATTTGGCAGTGGGTATTAGTAAATTGAAGTAAACACTTTGTGAAATGGACCGAATGAACTCATTCCCAATAAAAATAAAATAACCTTTGGAAGCAGCTCTATTTGTACAAGTTAATGTTTCGGAATAAATTTAAATTGCGAACAAAAATATTACCTACTACCCTGTATTATACAGGGGTATTCTAAACAGCCATGTCAGAAACCCGGATCTGTCAAAACGTAGCACATTTGAATCACATTCAAGAAATGTCGCCTTGAGAAAAAGGAATACACCAGACAGTAATTTTGCCTACGAGTTTGGAGAATTCCAAAAACAGATATTACAAATAGACAATTATGGGTTGTTGCTTCTTTTCGCTTATAAACAAAAAAATTGTTGCCAAATGTACTAAAAGAAGTTTCTTTTCAAATGAAGTCCAGGTGCCTTACCATGAACTCTAATAAAATGTGTCATGTTCAGGACAGGTCAGCTTGTAGCTAAAACCTGACAGGAGTGTATTTTGTACCATGAACGTTTACGGATGACCTGCAATGCCTCTACTTCTGTCCTGCATCATACCCCGGTCATTCACATGCGCGCAAATGTTTGTCATATTTACGAATGTTTGCACGTATGTGAAGGACTGTCATCATAAATATAATTTTAGCAGTGTTTTACGGAGGAGTTTTAGATAAGAAATATTGCAGGTATTTAATTATAATTGACTTATGCTAATTTTGGCAGAAGGATAACTCTTTACAAGTGCGCTTGAGCAATGTATAATATAGACAATGTATGATAGTAAAGGAAATGCTTTCGTAAAATGCAGGATAGAGTTTATTTACGCCCACGAAAACACGTAACATGGAACGTCGAGTTTTTGCGAGTGAAGTTAATAATGAGGAGCGATAATTTAAAAAGCATAAGTACAATGAATGTTTTTAAAATTTTCCAAACAAATGAAATGTATTTATTTTGTGATGATGGTGTATTTGAAATTCGCCATGGCTGCATCCCGTCGTGTTTCATCATCATCAACGAAATAGCCGAAACAGGACAATAAATGTTACTTTCGGTGAGCTGTAATATTTTGACGTTAACATATGCCACTTTCTGATGTCAATACGTCAACAATCGCGTCATGGTACACGGGGGTAATCTATGAGGTACACGAATTGCAGGGCAGAAGATCATTTTTGAAGTCACGTGACCGCTGTCCTGTTACGGTGACGTGGTCGCTGGCTGCCCTGTGTTTTAGCCAGGTCATTGTAGGATATAGCAGGACAGGCCAATTATCGGCTAATATTGACCTGTTTTAAGAGTTCATGGTAAGCCCCCAGACCCTTCACATAAGATGAAGTACCTTTCTTCATAAGGCCAATAGCTATTGATGTAGCAGGGATACACCATTATTTCTGAAAAGGCGAAATGTTTGTGTTTTAATTTCAAAATATATCCTAAAAATCTTAGTGTCCCGATCACAAACAAAAAACAAAAAGAATCAAATCACAAAAGGTTAAGAAAGTAGAATATGAGGTTATTAATTTTATACGCTATTACAACACATTTCAAAAATTAATTGCTGCAGATATGGATAGATATGATATATTAGAAGCCATTTTAAAAAAGCTCTTACTAAAAATAAGCTAGTAAAAACTAAGGTGCTGAACCCTCCAAGAAAATATTGGATCAGTTAAACACTGGTTGCAAACATTAATGAGAGGAATACAGCTTGGCAAAATTTTATTCACAATTCGGATGATAATGAACTTAGAGAACGCTTCCATAATTTAAGAAACGTCGACTGTCGTAGGTACACAAAACTTGCAAGAAAGGCCAAACATTTTCGTTTCTGATGCAAAGTAAGATGTCATTTGCAGACTTCTAAGTTTTCATAGAGAGCTTAGAAAGATATGATTCATTTTTGCAATTGACAGACAGATTTTGTTGCCGTTAACGCAACTTATAAGTGGTTCAATTCTTAGGTGAAATCTATAGTTACGCTGGCCAAATGCCGTTTAGCATGTATAGTTTCAATGAGCCATTATTGGGCTCACAGTGTTTTTTTTTCGTCTAACCTAAACAGGCTTAGAGCTTACTCAACTACACTGCTTCAATTTGTAGTGGCTAAACCCAAATCTAACAATAACGAACGCAACCGACTGCCTTACATTCTCTGAACGCTTGTTATGATCCGCTTTGTTAGTTCGTATTCAATCTCATTAACCTATTTTATCGACTCGTCACGGCTAAAATGCGATGGCGCTGATAAACTCTTGACAGGTTGACAGACGCCACCGCAGCTTAGCCGTGACCACGATCCATGCAACTGGGTTGAAATATCGGCGTACAAAATATTATGTATATTGTGAGGACCCGTATGATAGCAAAATGTATTTAGTCAACGATGAGTTAAGTTTTCAAATTATTCCTACCTATCAATGATAAGTAGGTAATTTGCTAGGCAGAATATAGTAGCATAAACACATTGCTGTTTAAAAGCAAACAGTCAACTGATATTAACCGATGACTTGTTTAGACGAGTTCGCGTCGCGTTTACACGAAATAGTAGGTAGCAATTTCGGTTGGATGAGTTTAGTAGCCCAGGGTTGCCTTGAATACTAGCCCAAGTGCTTTTTATTACGTTTTTGGCATTGACATAAATTATATAGACAGGCTGTTCAGTACTTACATTTTGTTCACCTGTGTTGACTCCAACTGGGGCCAACTCAGTTTAGTCGGCTGCGAGCAAGTGCTGTCGCCTGTCACTTTCGAAAAACTCCGACTGTTCAAGAACACTTATTATTCTGTATTGTGCACAGTTAAAACTTTCTCATTATTTACGTTTGAACTTTATTTCACTTTATTTAATCATAATCGGTAAGTAACTATATTTTTATTTACAGTCTTAAAAATTATTTAGTGTCAAATATTTATTACCGACATCTTGAACCAAACTTGACAGAACGAACACAGAGTACTTAATCACTACGGAACAGGGTTGCCAGACGTCGCGGAGTGAGAGAACAAAAGGACAAAGATGCGGAAATTGTGGTAGAAACTAGAAAGTGATTTCAATACGTGACTTTTATATGAAATTGACTTAGTTTATTTGTTTTAGATATTATATGTACCTATTGAATTAACGAAAATGCCAACTTGTACATTGCGGCATTACAAAAATTATGAGCAAAAAACGAAAACATTACCTGAAAGAATAACTTTCCACAGGTAAGTTTTAACGCTTTATATTACTTCACCTGTATGTTTGTTTGTTGGTTTGTTTGTTTGTTTGTTTGTTTGTAACTTCTCTTTGGACTTGATTTTGGCTCACTTGAAACGCTCAGATTTCTTTCAAACTTCGTGGACTTATTGAGGACCAATGACAATTTAATATTTAAAGAAAAAAAAAAGAAAGAAAGAAAGAAAGAAATTACCTACATTTCATTTAAAAAAATCAAACTAAAAAATTTATAAATAAACTCCAAAAATTGTTGTTTATCCTATATATATGTTGTATGTCTGTGTATATATAGTTTTGTGTATAACTATAAGTAATTGGGTAAATAAATATGAGAGATGTGTGCAATAAGGTGAAGTACTTAATGTGATTATATATGACAATCAGTCGGGATTTAAAGAATTGATAATAAACTACGTGTTGCTCTGAAAAACAAAGTTTTATTTAAGCTTATACATTATGAGTTACACTAAATACAACCTAAATCACACAAACCTACCTGGAAAACAAAGAAACGACAATTAAAGTATTTAAATTGCCAATTCCTCTTTTTGATGTTTCTACAAAAATACACTATAATATTTCAATGAGGCTACAGTGTAATTTATTACGATACATTTCTTTTATTTTAAGTGCACAACACACATAAAAATATTTTAACACAATCGAATGATATATCCTGGGACTATAGATAACACAAGTTTTATATACTTAAATGGAAAGATCCCACGCATATTGTAATAAAATGTAAATTCTGGAATAAGAAACGATTTTTTGATTTTTTTTTTGATGAATGGATGAACACTACAGAAATGGTCATTCCGTTATGACGTAATTAATCCTCAGGTACCTCTACAATGTAATCCAGACAGAGTAATATATCCATGGTATATGTCCAGTTATAGTAATGTATCCATGATCTCTTTCGGAGTAGGGTGTTGGCAACACTGGGCGCATAGTGACTCTGTGATTGAGTTCTCTGTGGCACGAAGGCGTGACACGAAATTCCTTAGAAAGAGCGCGTCCATATAATTTATGTCAATGGTTTTTGGCTTAATTGCTTAATTAATATGGCCCACTATCTACTGGGCACGGGTCTCTCCTCTTGAGGAGGCCTAGAGCATATTTCTCGACGTTGCTCCAACTTAGCCAACCCAAGGTATCGGAAGTGTTCATGCCGCCCAAGGGCCTCCGACGTGATCCATCCAACTACCGACCGCGCCCGCTATTTCTTATTAACTTTATCGAACAGGATGGCACAAGCCGCCGGGCTATGAGCGCTTCAAAAATGCGGAATGCGAAATAGAAAATCATACCTACTTACATTACATACATGAAAAAAAAAATTTGGCCCAGTCGCAGTTTTCTTACTCGTGTGTTATATTTCACGTCATAACTAAGTTACTACGAAGTTGCGGAATAAATAAAACCAATAAGCAATTTAAACTTTTGAACTGCGGTAATATAACGATTTGTAAGAAATGATTGGTTCGCGTGGCTTATTTTTAAAAGAGTTTCAAAGAAATACGAATTTTCTAGTGAGTAGTTAGGTGAGGTAGTTACTGGCACAGAAGACATAATAGTACATAAATGGTATTGCTTGGCTGATGTAACGATTATATCTCATTGACACTGTTTTATATTTTATTTTCTTAAATATTTTTTTTTGTAATATTAGATGTGAAATTCCGAAATTCTCGTATAAAATTTAAGTAGGTACCTACTTAACCCTTAAATTGACACTGTATGTCGCACCATACACAACATTCAACAAAATCTACAGTCTAACATAAGACTCGATTTAAAGTTTTCTACTTTTATTCCGATGGTAATATTATTGCACATTTGGTAAAAAAATAAATCCTAGACCTAGAAACATTTCGGTTATTGTAAAATTCAAAATTGCAACGATGAAGAAACAATTGACGTTCGTCAAAGTAAAAATCAATTGTTTTGTTTTGATTTTGACTGCATATTATGTGTCTTTCGTTGTTATTTAGTGCTTCAACTGTCAAGAAATACTAATACACGCTAATTTGTACTAAAATAACAAAATAACATATTTTTATTGGGCAACAATCTTGATGTATTTCACCACATACACTGCCAATTTCATAGAAAGTTATACCTATATTTGCTTGTATGAGGACGCATACATTGCCAATTTAAGGGTATTTTCTTTTGCCCATTTATATTTTTTGTTGTGTTGCCTACTTGCATTTGCTTAGGGGTTTTGTTTTTTTTTCCTGCAGCAAAAGCAACTAACATGCAGTGATAGAATAATTGCATACGTGTCTGCTAAAAAAGCACCTTCTGAGTGTAGCGAAACATCTGCCGAAGAAGAAAATTAACACGCATGTCTCTTATTCTTCTTCACCACCTCCTTCTCTTAATAGTTCTCTACAAAGATGCATACTAGGTATATTCTGAAGAGGAGAGTAACAATGATCAAGGCGAATGCATCCGTTTTATACCCGATGTTTAATAAACGATGAAGTTTATCCCAGCTCTTCACAAGAGCCTAATTGCAGCAATACACCAATTTTATTCAATTTATCCTCACTGCCTCGATTATAAACGAATCACCTGCATCTATTGAGAATCCTGCAACTCCATTTGCTCATACTCCTGTTTCTTTTATTAGGAAAACCAGGTCAAAAGACCCCGTACAGTACCAATATCTAAACGAAGTTTACTCTGAACTATGAAAAAAGACAGCCCTCCCAGAGTGCACCGATTGAGGGTGCCAGGATCCAGGATCCAGGATTCAGGATCCAGGATCCAGGGACCACAATAACGTAGGTCATTTCATGGATATGACGCATCAGGGTCGATGCCGCCATTTCTCCAAATTGACCTCGGTTATTTGTGTAAAGTGCTGGTACGGTTGTGTTTTGTAACTGGCAGAAACGCGCGCAATTGTCAATTACATTAACATATAAAAAATAATTGTTTTGTTATTGCTTGCTTAGTTATAATACTTTTTCACGTGTTTTCTTTAAGTTTTTTTCACTTATTTATCCCTACCGTACATTGGCAAAGTATGCCACAACATACATCTATTTCACTATGTTTTATTTTAAGCAATTGGCAGTGTATACCAGGTCATACATGGTTTTTTTTATTAGTTAGTACATATAGATTTTTTTAAATATTTTTTCTTAGCCTTTATACACATATACAATCCAAAACTATTCAAAAAATTTATATTTTTAACAATTTTTTTGTCTGCCAATTTAAGGGTTAATACGAAATACCACTCCTTAAAATGGATTGAGGTTTATTCATCGTGTATTAATATATTATTTATACCTATAGGTACCTATACCATCGTGTATTATTTATACCTATAGGTATACTAATAGGCTCTTGTTCTTTCTTTCTGTTTCTTCTCTCTTTCTTGGCCAGCAATGCATCAGTGATCCCTTTGGTGTCGATGTACCTACAGGGGCGAAGATAGCCACTTACCATCAGGTGGATTGTCAGGTCATTTATTGGCTATTTCCATAAAAAGGCTAACCTTTTTCTAACCTAACCTAACCTTGCCCTATTTTTTTGAATTGCCTTAGCCTTATCTTGCTTAAACCTTAAGTTACATAATTCAGAACATTTAGACTCCCGACGTGACATTGTTTGAGAAGCACCGAGACACTGGCACAATAGTTGAGTAAACCTGTTAGTGAAGTTCGATTGTAGCTAGGGTTGCCAGATAGCAAGACTGAAATATCTTGACAAAACTTCAAAGTCCGGGATTTGTCGGGACAATTTTTTTTTAGATAGCCGACGGCAAACGACTGGCAAACGAGCTGACGACGAAAAATAAGTAGGTATTAGTTTCTATTACAAAGTAGATTATAATCTAAATTTTACTAACAAAAAATAACCGACTTCAAAGTCTCAAAAACTACATAGTTGTCAGATCTCTTTCAAATTTATGTGAGACCACATGACAAGCGCCTGCTTTCGATTAATAAAAGAATCATCGAAATCGGTTGGCGTGATATTGAGTTATTCGTCAATTTGTCGCGCACATCTTAACACAAATTTACGATTTATGTAGTTTTCTCATGGATGCCATTGTCAGATCTCAATAAAATTTATGTGGGACCACGTGACAGCCACCAGCTTTCGATTAAAAAAAATCATCAAAATCGGTTCGCCCAGTCCAAAGTTCTGAAGTAACAAACATAAAAAAAAAACAAAAAAAAACAGTCGAATTGAGAACCTCCTCCTTTTTTGAAGTCGGTTAAAAAATGGCTAGAGTGCGTGCGGCAAACGTGTTGAATCGAGTGAATTGTCGGGATATTTTGAAGTTTTGTATTTTGTCGGGACTCTGGACATCATGTGAAATGTCGGGACAATCCGGATGAATCCCAACCATCTGGCAACCCTAATTGTAGCATAGATTGGTAAGTGGTCTAGAATCTAGATTAGACTAGATCAACGGTTGACTTTCAAACTGGGTTAGTAACGTGGTTTTTGGAGCTTTAGTTTGGAAATTAGGTTTGGGTCGTCCGCGTCGTAACGTGTTTATTATAGCACGTTATAGAGGTATATTTGCGGCATACACTATCCTATAGATATAGATATTATTGTGTCCTTAGCGTTAGCAATGGCAATGTAGCGAGATCTTTCAAAATGTTAAAAATAACTTTCTCCTTCACGCTTAATGGTTACGTCCTTGACACTTTAGTATACCTAATATCATCTTCTCTAGTGGAGTTAGATTTTTTAACGTACACTCATAGCCCCACACTAGGATTCCCTGTGTCGTGGGTGCCATGGACAACACACACATAAAAATTCAAACTCATCATTCATATTTCTGCATCGCTGTGAATCGAACCCGGTACCTTTCGAACTGTGCACCGGTCCGACATGGTAGGCAACCATTACGCCACGCGGGGTACAGTTAGTTTACCTATTACCTTTGTATTATATTATGAAATAACGTGTCTTGCTTCTTTCTATGTTCTTACGAGTATATGTCTGCGATACTTCATACTAGAAACTCAGTAGTAACTTAGGTACTTCATTGTTCTACTTATCAAATTTCTTTAATTAACAGTTGTTTCGAAGTACCTACTCTGAATGAAACAAAAGATTCCCGACCTAATTAATTAGTTACGTACCTTATAAAACGACTGTTCAACTTTTGTTGTATTCAGTTTCAGAAGTAGGTCGTTAGTCTTAAAATTGACATTGTCCCATCAATTCTTGAACAGTGGTACCTACTCCAGATCTCCTCAATTCCAAATAAGCAAATCAGATGAAATAATTTTCTTTTAAAAATAAAAATAAAAACAGTAGAGAAAATTACCGTTAAGTCGTTTCTTGTGTGGCCACTTCCTTTTACTTTTACCTTTTTTAGGGTTCTGTAGTCAAAACGATAACCTTACAGTTTCTTCATGTCCATCCGTTCGTCCGTCAATAGCATAGCGCAGAGACAGCTGCTAGAATGCTGTAGTTTGGCATGGATATACAATACATATTTATGAAAACTACAAAATCCTAAAATGAAATCTTAAACAAAATATTTTTTCAGTGTACATCCCCTGCAAGTGAAGAGGGGATGATTTTTAACACGCTTTTGACGACAATTCAATATTTAAAAAAAGGGAAGAAAAATAACGCAGAGCCCTTTTCATTTCAGAAAATCTAACTAGAAAAAGGAAAAATAAACACGCTTTTATAGAATAAAAAATTGAAAAATAAATTTTAATAAATTTGAATTAAGAATAGTGTAATAAGTAGGCATGATGACAGATTTTGAAATACTGTTCTATATTGTTGGGAAATATTATACGAGTATTATAATTACAACGTATAATCATATTTCCGCAAAAAATAAGGTTTAGTATAAAATAAACACATTTCAATTTATAAGTTTAAAATTCGCACCAAAACGCTTCAAAGTGTTATGGAGTCGCTTGTGACGTCACTCTTCAGGAAAATAGTAGACAAGACGTCATTATCAGTATGGTGATATTCATTTGTTTATTATAGAAGTGTGACGTAATTCGCACTAATTGAGACTGATTGGCGTTCAAGCTAACGTGGCGGCTTACCGTATTTTGTAGTTTTATTTTATCAAAAATATTGTTAATCTCGCTCATAATAATACGATAAATGCGTATTTTGTAGTCCATTAAGAGGGCTTCATTATATAAATACATAATTTTAGTGATTTTTACTTATTGTCATCATGCCTATTGTAAAAATTACTTCAAAAAGTGGGGTGCATGGTGTCATGAGTCATGAGTAGAAGGATTATCATTTTGATAATATCCTAAAATGAACCCCACGCTTTTTTTACAATTACACTATTCTTTACAAAATTAAAATTTATTTTCTATTTTTTAGTTTGATTTTCTCTAAAAGCGTGTTTTTTAGTCTTTTTACTCTGTTATTTATTTATTTTGTCTACCTAATCTAATATGAGTCTGCAAAGAGCATTTTACGATTCAGTCAGGGGTCCATTTAATTAAAGGGTTCTATTTTCCGGAACTAATCTTGTATACCTATTGTATCGTGGACAAAATAAACACGCCTATTGTAAGACCCATTCCCTCTTGGATTTAGATTCCAATAAAGTTACAAACTAGCTATACCTAACAATATCGACTAGTATCTAAGAGGATTATTTAAACAAACATTATTATTGGATACGAAACGAAACTTCATAAAAAAGTTTTGGGTATGATAAATGGAATAAAATCCGATTGTTAAATGTCTAAACTATTTAGTATTTTAAATACTAATTAAAATTCTGGGGACTTGAAATCTAATAAATAAAAATCTCGTGTCACGATGTTTGGTCGCACTCCTCCGTAACGGCTCGACCGATTTTTATGAAATCTTTGTGTACGTTCGCCATTAGGCATTAAGTTTGCCCTTTTTAGGGTTCCGTAGCCAAATGGCAAAAAACGGAACCCTTATGGATTCGTCATGTCTGTCTGTCTGTCTGTCTGTCCGTCCGTATGTCACAGCCACTTTTCTCCGAAACTATAGAAACTATACTGTTGAAACTTGGTAAGTAGATGTATTCTGTAAACCGCATTAAGATTTTTACACAAAAATAGAAAAAAAACAATAAATTTTGGGGTTCCCCATACATAGATCTGAAACTCAAAAATATTTTTTTTCATCAAACCCATATGTGTGAGGTATCTATGGATAGGTCTTCAAAAATGATATTGAGGTTTCTAGTATCATTTTTTTCTAAACTGAATAGTTTGCGCAAGAGACACTTCCAAAGTGGTAAAATGTGTGTCCGCCCCCCTATAACTTCTAAAATAAGAGAATGATAAAACTAAAAAAAATATATGATGTACATTACCATGCAAACTTTCAACGAAAATTGATTTGACCGAGATCTAGTAAGTAGTTTTTTTTAATACGTCATAAATCATAAACCGCAAAAACATCGATCAAAGTTACAACGAACTACAAAAACTTTTATATTATGTTACTTGCTGCTACGGAACCCTTCATGGACGAGTCCGACTCGCACTTGGCCGCTTTTTTATCCTTATTGTATAAGGTGATATAAAGAATAAAGAAATACATAGATATGAGAATAAGCTGTAAAGTATATTTTATATCGCTAGATGATTAGGGTGTCCCTATCTGCAATTTGCGTTTTGAAAATATTTTAGGTCCTCTTTAAAAATATTTCCTTTAAAAATCCACATGATACGCCCTACAAAATTACGTAAAATAACTAACCTATTTATTAGGTAACTTTTAATTGGCAACCTTGCGTACCAAATTCGTTCACCTAAACTTTTTCATTCCAATTAAAATACAGAAAATATCAATTGTGTGTAACTTGGATTAACTAACTGAACGACAAATCACGTAAGTCTAATAATCCTACGGTTTTATTCTATTATTTTCATCGAATCGAATAAATCCGTAAAATAATCTGAAAGCATTGAAAACATTTTAAACTTAATTCATCTTGGACTTAACACGTTGCATACAAACAGTTTAGACGTGACCACGATACATGCACAATACATGCAACTGGGTAGAAATATCGGTTGTTCAGTTGTCTAGGATACATTTTGGGTAACAATAAGGTTACGATAATATGATGTTGCGTTGCTGTACCGTAGGGTAACCGAAGCGAATACTAAATAGGTTCCACACCATTATTAGGAAGTAATTAAAGTACCGTACCTTGCTGTTCAAGCACTAATAATAGCTTTCTATGCAAAAAGCCAAACATTACAAAGTAGAACACATTTTTCTTTCCTTTCGTGATGTACTTCCAAACATACAGACAGACAGACAAACACAAACTTTTTTATTGTTCCTTCATTTTTCATCTAGTTCATCTCACATATCATCTCTGCAAGCGGCTTTGCCCGCGTTTTCCGGGATAATAAGTACCTACTCTACCTATGCATTTGATCTTTAGTCATAGTATTTAAATTTAAGCATGTTGTTATATCTGTTGTAGTGCCCTGTTTTGCGAAATAAATGTTTTTCTTTCTTTCTTTCTTTCTTTCTATGTGTTATTCCAGATCATGATCTACTTGTGTGCTAAATTTCATGAAAATCTGTTCAGTAGTTTTTGAGTGAAAGAGTAACAAACATCTATACAAACTTTCACATTTATAACATTGGTAAGATGATGATTATGACTACGAATGACAGTTAAATAAAACAGGTTTTCAAAACAAATTCAATCCGTCGAATCCGACAGAGTATTTTCACTGTTTTTCCGTAATCCGATTTGAAATGTCGTAATCTCTCTAGCAACCCTGGTTTCTACGAATGCTAGTGATATTTCTTCTTAAATATATTATGTTTAATGTATAGACATCGAATAGTTACAGTTTTATTATCTTAATCTTAATATATATAAATTACGTGTCACGTTGTTTGTCCGCGATGGGCTCCTAAACTACTTAACCGATTTTAATCAAATTTGCACACAAGATGGTAATGATTATGTTACAATGATGATGTAGAAATGAACTTATTATTCGAATCATCTACATAAACTAATATCATAAAGAGGAAAGATTTGATTGTTTGTTTGCATTGAATAGGCTCCGAAACTATCGAACCGATTTGAAAAATTCTTTCACTGTTGGGAAGCTAGACTATCCCCGGGTGACATAGGCCATATTATATTTAAAAAAAAATAGGGATCCTTAATAAAACTCCAATAATGTAACCCAAGGTGTAAAAAAATAAGAAAACCGAAGCAAAGCGAGGACCGTTACTCGTAGTTGATACATTTACAGGTTTTCAAAACTAAATTTAATCCGTGGTATCCGACAGAGTATTTTCAATGTTTTTTCCGTAATCAGATCAGAAATGACGTAATATCTAGCAACCCTGCTTTCTATCAATGCTGCTAATTGGGTCGTTCGCTTTAAGCTTAGTTGAGGACTATTGTTCTTTGGTGCCAATATTTGAAACTAATGACGATTTTAGCTGATGCAATAAGGCTGCAACTGGGAAAATTGACAGCTTCAACACGCTTTAGCCGTATTGGGGCGGTTTATAATATTAATCCCAATCTCACGCGACCAACGGCAAACCTGATGAAATTGAAAACTTTTTATCTTTCCTTTTTCTTCCTATTCTCTTACATAAAAAAATTATAATTATTTTCAGTGACTATTCGGTCTTTATCTTCATTGCTTATAATAATTTTCTGTTTCCAAACGAATTTTCAATTTCTGAATTTAAATGAACGAAGAATCCGTTTATTTATTTGAGACCCACTTCCGTTCAGCGCTACCCTTCTTACCCTTATCCATTAAATTATTCTTCGTAAGAGCTCCCGCGAATTTAATTACAGTTGGAAGGGATAGTTTTAAATTTAATTTATATTTGTAATTTCTCCTAATCCTTTTCATCCAAATTTAGGTTTTATGTAACTAATTGAAAGTTCTTATTCATAATGTTACACTAAAGCATTATTAACGTAGAATATTTTGTCACTTATTCCATTAAGATGTTATAAATAATAATAAAATTTTCTGGGATTATAAATATACCATATAGTAACTATTTATGAATTTAACTATAGATAAAACTAAAAACGTGTCACTCCAATATATAAATAAATCCAAAATTTTGTGATTAAAAGTTTAACTCCTTTCAATTTTAATTTTTTTCGATCGTTCCAAAATGTACAAAACAACTAAAAACATTCATAAGGGACCATTCATAAATAACCCCTAAGTATAAACCTATTTTGTAATATTAGTAATTACAATCTAACTCAAATTATTCGCTGCTCCCAAGCGAGTAATGAAATCACATCAAATTTACCCCCAATCATTCTTTTAACCCTATCGCAGCTGCCTCATTAACCTGAATGACGTCACCTGTCGCTGCGAGGGTTAAAAAAGTCGAAACGGTTAACCCGATTTCTGCAAACATTACAAGTTGGAGGTAAACGGGCCGGCCTCTAGAGAATTTATGCCGCAATCCATAAGCGATAGCGATTTCATAAAAAAATGAAGCCGTCAAAATGGACTCATAATATTTTTTATAACGCTACACTTTCAGCCTCACACTAGGATTCCATGTGTCGTGGGTACCATGGACAACACACAAGGACAATAACACAAACACCCAGACCGAGAGCAGAAATACAAACCAATTCAAATTTACGTCTCGCTAGGTATCAAACCCAGAACCAGGTCTGGCATGGTATCATTATGCTATACGGGTCGTCATAATGGCATAAGCCATGGGCATAAATAAACTCATAACCTAACAGATTGTGCTAATGAGGTGCTTAAACCTAAAAATCTTTGTATTTTAAACGGTCACTGTCGCCCCTGGACATCAGTATCGTCAAGGCATCACCAATTAATTGTCGGCCGCGAAAGAAGAAATAATAAAAAAATGATACAAATGAGGTGTTGTCCAATTATTTGCAACAATCCAAGCACAATATTGCATTCTACTATTTTTTTTCCACTAATGTTATAAGTGTGAAAGTTTGTACGGATGTGATACTTTTTATACCAGAAAACGCGGGCAAAGCCGTGTGTAGAGCACTAGTAACAAATAAGTGTGTAAATTTAAAATGTAAATATATAAAATAAAAACTATTCTCCCCTTGGACCGCAGGTAAACAGATGTCCATGCCGAAGGGAAATCATTTAACTTCTATTTTCTCAGACGGATTTTTATCCGAAGTACGGAGAAAGGTTTTAGGTAGAACATTCTATCTTAGTCCAGATAAGTGGTTGCTTTTTTATTTTAAGGAGTTAAGGTGAATTTACAGAAAGCTTTTGAAGTATGTAATCATCTTTTCATCATCAACAAGTGAAGGAACGGGGACTTAGAAGTGCTCTTTAATGATTGTAGGTTCACTGAATGAGGTGATAACGTTATAGACAAGTTTATGAATGAGCGATTGAATAATGTCTCATGGCACTATTAAACGAAGCAATTATATAACAGCTAATTTTACAATTTCTACAACGTTTAAATGTTATCAATCAATAAAACAAACAAACAATACGCTAACACACTCATACCCCCGCAGTAGGTTATTACCTGTGTCGTAGGTGGCGTGGACAACACATATACTACATCACAATCACAACCATGATCCGAGTACAAATATTTATCTGTCACATAAATATTTGCCCCGGCCGGGAATCAAACGCGGGACCCCTCGCTTCGCAGGCAGGGTCGCTACCAACTAGGCTACAGGGTCGTCAATCAATATAATGAACATGCAATAATATGAATTAAATAGTTTAAAATGTCGTTCCCATTTCATGAGATCCTGGATATTATCTAAGACCGGAATAATTCTCAAGCAAATCAAATGAGCCCACACTCGATATGATTGCGATGTTATTTTGTCAGAATTTCTATGGAGACCTTCTGGCTCATCATCAGACCAGCTCTTTGACATCATTATAATATTGCATTATACTTAATCCGATTTACATAATTATGTAGGTATACATTTCAGCTCAATCAAACACCGGGAAGTGAATCAAATTTAACTTGTAAGATTTGATGACAGGCAGACACCAGGACAGGAGAAGCTTTTTTATGGAAATAGCTGACAAACGAGCTGACGAATCAGTGACAATCCATCTGATGGTAAGTGGCTATCGTCACTCATGGACATCAGCGACACCAAAGGAATCACTGATGAAAAGAAGAAAGAGAGAAGAAACGGAAAAAAGTGAAAGGTGAAGTTGAATAACTCCTACTAAAAAATTGTTTCAAAATAATAGATATGTACCTATGGTTATGCTTTTAACGTCATTTTTGTTACAACATATTAAATAGTCATCTATTCACAAAATGAAAAAACTTTTTCATATTCGTAAAATCGACCCCAGATGCATTGAAACTCAGAATTGAACGATTCATTAATAAGTGTCCTGGTCCCAATTACGTTCAATATTGTGTTGACAGCCATAACATTAATCATGCGATCTAATCATGGTACGAGTTATGGCAGTTCTTTTTCCAGTGCGCATTTTCCTTAGTGTTTCGTGTAGAAAATTGTTTTTTCCCCGATGCGTATATTACATTGCAAGTAGCTGCCTTTGCTTTGCTTCGAACCTATGCTTGCGTCCTATGTATGCGTCATTTTTGTTACAACATATTAAATAGTCATCTATTCACAAAATGAAAAAACTTTTTCATATTCGTAAAATCGACCCCAGATGCATTGAAACTCAGAATTGAACGATTCATTAATAAGTGTCCTGGTCCCAATTACGTTCAATATTGTGTTGACAGCCATAACATTAATCATGCGATCTAATCATGGTACGAGTTATGGCAGTTCTTTTTCCAGTGCGCATTTTCCTTAGTGTTTCGTGTAGAAAATTGTTTTTTCCCCGATGCGTATATTACATTGCAAGTAGCTGCCTTTGCTTTGCTTCGAACCCGGTACTTCCCGGAACTTCGGTACCCGCAATCGAACTGTTGCTATTATTTTTTATCAGGCGCCAAAAAAAATTACCGCCTATTTTTACCGCTATAATCGTCTTAGAGATGCGTATTTTGTTGTTGTGTAATTTATTTTTTTATTATTTATTACTATTTTGTATATAATATTAATGAAAACGTGTATCTATCGTTACGCGGGAACAGATGTAATCGGACGAAAACTATGTAATAAAACATTTATCACTTACTAGCTGTTGCCCGCAGCTTCGCACGCGGAAATTATGCATATCATATTATTTATTATCCCTTACAAAAGAAAATTTAAAAACAGGTTCATTTATATTGAAGTACTTATATTTAGGAATTTACATACTGAAACTTACGATACAATCACAGATTATTCCTCCGGGAGCGGGTTTGGAATAGTAAACAACATTAACTTTTTTCTTTTCCCTCTCCCTCTCCCTCTCCCTCTCCATCTCCCTCTCTCCCCTTGCCCTCTTTCTCTCCCGCTCCCTGTCCCTTTTACTCTCCCGCTCCCTGTCTCACTCCCCTCGCTCTCCCTCTTCCTGTCCAACTTCCTGTCCCTTTCCCGCTCGAGGTCTTTCTCCCACTTCATATCCCTCTCCCTCTTCCTCTATCGCTCCCAGTCCCTCTCCCGCCCACACCCGCGCCCTCTCCCGATTTCTGTCCCGCTCCCACTCCCTCTCCCGCTCCCTGTCCCTCTATCTCCCTCTTCCGCTCCTTCTCCCTCTCCTGCTCCCTGTCCATTCTTAACTTAAAAAATGACGAAGTTGCTTACTAAGTTCATTCCCCTAAATTAACTCTTTAAGGGATGATTTTCCGAAAAAAATAAAATCTAAGTTAACTTTTGTTTATTACTATAAACTTACATAAAAAAATCATATATTTTATAACTCTAAAACTGGCGAAGTTGATTTGTATGTAGTTGACTACCAACCCCTATTTTTAAGGGATGAATTTCGAGAAATCAGTGATACAGTTATTTTTTGTGTCTAACTATAAGCTTATACACAAATTTTCGCCCTGCGTACTTCAAAACTGACGAAGTGTCCATACTAACTTTCGCAATCTTATTTAACCCTTTAGGGGATGACTTTCCAAAAAAAACGTAATATGCACTTCCAAATTTTGTTTCTAATCTGGAGCTAATATATAAATTTTCATGTTTTTAACTTTAAAAATGACGAAGTTGCGTACTAAATGAAATCCTCTAAATTTACCCTTTAAGGGATGATTTTCCAAAAAACCGTGTTAAAATTAACTTTTGTTCACAACTATAAACTTACATAAAAATTTTAATATTTATAAGTCTAAAACTGACGAAGTTGATTTATACGTAAATGGCTTCCTATCCTACCCCTACTTTTAGGGGATGAATTTCGAGAAAACAGTGATACAGTTATTTTTTGTGTCTAACTATAAGCTTATATACAAAATTTCACCCTTTTTACTTCAAAAATGACGAAGTTGCATACTAAATTAAATTCACTAAATTAAGCCTTCAAGGGATGATTTTCCGAAAAAAATTGTTAAAGTTCACTTTTGTTTATTACGATAAACTTACATAAAAAAATTCATATTTATAACTCTAAAATTGGCGAAGTTGATTTGTATGTAGTTGACTACCAACCCCTATTTTTAGGGGATGAATTTCGAGAAAACAATGATACAGTTATTTTTTGTGTCTAACTATAAGCTTATATACAAATTTTCGCCCTTCGTACTTCAAAACTGACGAAGTGTCCATACTAACTTTCGCACTCTTAATTAACCCTTTAGGGGATGATTTTCCAAAAAAACATAATACTTACAAATTTTGTTTCTAGTCTGGAGCTAATATGTAAATTTTCATGTTTTTAACTTCAAAAATGACGAAGTTGCCTACTAAGTTCAATTCAGTAAATTAACCCTTTAAGGGATGATTTTCAAAAAAAACATATTAAAGTTAACTTCTGTTTATTACTATAAACCTACATAAAAATTTTCAAATTTATAAATCTAAAACTAAGAAAGTTGGTTTGTATGAAAATGACCTCAAACCCGTATTTTTATCCCTTAGGGGATGAATTTCCAAAAATCCGTTCTTAGCTGACGTCTCCTTAGCATAAGCTATCTCCTTGCTAAATTTCATCGTAATCGGTTCGGTAGTTTCTGAGATTTTTTGTTTAATCAGTGTATCTCTTTTCAATTTTATATATATAGATTTTCAAATTTATAAATCTAAAACTAAGAAAGTTGGTTTGTATGAAAATGACCTCAAACCCGTATTTTTATCCCTTAGGGGATGAATTTCCAAAAATCCGTTCTTAGCTGACGTCTCCTTAGCATAAGCTATCTCCTTGCTAAATTTCATCGTAATCGGTTCGGTAGTTTCTGAGATTTTTTGTTTAATCAGTGTATCTCTTTTCAATTTTATATATATAGATACCCCCGCGCTATGTACATTATGTACGCAGCTTTATTATTAGTGTAAAGATTAAAAGGCTTTAGACGGCTCTCATGTTTGTAAATACTCGTATACTGATGGATTGGTGTGATGAGATGGGAGCATGATGGATTATTTGGGATTTGTTTTAGTTACAGGTGCCTTTAGTGTTATTACGTGGTAAAATGAATGAAGCGTTATTTGGTTGACATGACTGTGTCATTACATGCCATTGACTGCTAAGCTATTGCTAGTGCTTCGGCATAAGATGTGAGATATTCGTTAGATTGCAATCGATAAAGTATACATTGGAATACCATAAAATATTCTAGCATTTCCGTACTTCTTCCGTAGGTACTCCTGGCGCAGTCGGGTAAAAAGCAAAGTAATGGCAAGGCAAAGCTATGTAAAGTTTAAATAGTATACATATAAAAATTAAAAAAAAACCCACTTGCTATCAAAAAGCTATCATGATAAGTACATTTTTGAAATCCTTATGGTGAGCTCTTTAATTTCATACCCATATTGCGTTATTCGATTTATTTTTTGATACTTCAAACAATGACATCTCACAGCCGCCATATATGTTTTTTTTTATTTCACTTACCTAAGAATACTTGGGTTATCAAGATGAATCTAACAATATCTTAGATATCATTTGTCTTTAAATTCTTTTCATTTTGTGTCAGCCTTATTTTTAAATTAGAAATTAAGAAAAAAGTGGTTATGTAGGTATTACGCGCGATTGAAGTAAAACTTCTTTGACGTTGATGACAAGTAGATACGTATTTACTAAAAAAATTAACTTAATTTAAACTGAAAACTGTTAGGTATAACTTTTATTTTTAGGTTTTCGAAGTCCTTTGCGACGCGCAGTTGGGTAAAAAGGATTCTTCTAAAAAATGGAGTTTACATACAAAAACGATTCCGAATCTTATAAAACGTAATAGTAACATTACTCGATACAATTCCTAGTTATTGAAAACAATTGCTGTAATGATTATAAAATAAAACACTAGCTCTAGACATTATTAGACGATGATCCCATTACGAGCGCAGGGACGACCAACTCGGGCCCGTTACGGCGCGTTATATTTAATGTGGACCGCTATGGACTGGGGTTGCCATTTTACGGTTTATCTCCACTACGGGTCACTTAATTTTAACTTTAATCATTGTAGATAGATCATGACTGGAAAAAATATGGAACAAATTAATGTCACTATGTATTAGTAGAATTATAATAATGGTACTAAGAACTTTTATGTACCTACGTAAATATTTTTTTCCAGATATAAAACAACTATAAAAGTACTAGCTGACTCAGCAAACGTCGTTCTGCCAAAAAATTCTGGATAGGAACACCCTAATCGCCTAACGGCGTAAAGTATGTTTCATATATAATACCTATGTAGGTACTTTACAACCTTTTCTCATCTAACAATTCTATACCCAAGAATTTTCATAAAAATGCGTGTGAGAAATGCGACCACAAACACCATGCTACAAGATTTTTATTAGATTTTGCCCCTGTTAAACCCTATCTTGCAATTTTCATCCGAATTTTGTGGTTTTCAAGAAACACGATAAACAAAGTAATGTCAAATTAATCAGTCATATCTCTACGTTAATTGGCTGTTTCTTTTCTTCAATGGACGACACGAGAACACACACGTACAGACACAGAAGCTTTTGTATGTAGACATAAAATACACATACATATATACATATAACATAACTGTCGCCACGACACCAGTGGGAGCTTTGCTGACGACGATAACGATACTATCGTGGCATTTTTGTCCAATGAGACAGCGCGCAGTACAATTTCATACAAATGTGCCTCCACTTCTGTCCTTGCCGGTATGAATACATGTACACCCATCACTAGAATTATAAAATTTCCGAAATGCTGGTACCTGGATTAAAAAATTACATGCCTATGTGTAGGTATGTTATGTTAAGACCTGCCTACATTAATGAATGATTTTTAATTTGGAATTTTGATATGGAATTTACCTTGTCATCAATACAATTATGTATTCACATAGAGTCCACAATTAATTATAATTTTTGACTTTGACTATGACTTTGGATGGCCCGTAGTGCGTAACCTACAAGTATACTTACTTCTAGGATCAAGATTCAAGGTCATTTGCTGTTTCTTTGTTAAAACAATATCGGGTCTTAGGACGAACATTTTAGGATCCTTTAATTAACTTAAATAGTCTTTTGAGCCGTTTGGATGCTTGGGTAATCGTCTTTGAGGACCAAATTCAGCGGGTAACATTTTTGTATATTTTCTTAAGGCCATACTTTTTATTCAAATTATTTATTTACTGGTTTCCGTCCGCGGGTTCGCCCACGGAAGAGTGGTTTCACAAACATAAAAAAATGGACAAGTGAGTGTCAGACCACGCGCAATGTAGGATTCCGAAGTAGGTACTAAGTTAAACGACTATTACTCATTAACTAATTAAGCTAACATAGCCGTGATAGTTTTCCTTGTAAATAACCTATTTTTGAGATTTTTTCAGTTGTCCAACTCCAACCGTTTCAACGATTTTCCACACTATGGGGTACGACCGAAAAACAATTTCATCCTCACGTTACCTGTAGGGTAGGTACCCTGAAAAAAATATATTTTTCAATATTTTATTTTACAATTTTTGAGTTTTAATTCATATGAATATCCATGCCAAATTACAGATTTCTACCACTGAGGATCTCGGCGCTTTGCTTCGGACAGAAGGACGGTCAGACATGACGAAACTATAAGGGTTCCGATTTTACTTTGGAACCCTAATAAAAAGTCCAAATCATCCCGCGGGAACGTATAAACGGAATAAAATCTATCCTATTTTATAAGTCTGGATATATTTATTGTCTGTATGCCAAGTTTCATACTTCCAAACTTCTTCATAAACATTATCATTTATCCTATTAGTATATTTTCCTATTAGTAGGATAGTATGAATAAATATTCTCACTTTTATATTTCTTCTCGTTATTTATAAATTGATTTAACAGTTTTAAATCGTGGTGGACGTCTCGAGTGTTTTTGTGGTTAAACGCCCTCGGATCGTGATGCGGACATACGCTAACTTACTACTATTTTGGTATTATCACTCAGTCTAGACAAAACCTATTTTCATTTTGTACCTACTTGTTTGCGACTGAAAACAAACATATTTTAGGGTATGAAAAAAAAACATTACCTACAATTACCTAATTATAACAAAATAAAATGGGGAAAAAACATTTGTAAAAAATCGTGTTATTATGGGTGTTTAAATTATGATAAATAATATCTAGGGGCACGGTAGTACCCCCACCATGTCAAGCAAAAAAGCGGCAGACCGTACCATCCTTTTCTCGGAGCAGCTCAGACCATTTTTGAACGCCCTATAACTACATTGTGGATAAAACTAGAAGCCTGAATTTTCAGTAACCAAGCAGGCATTGTATAGACACGGTATATTTCAAATTTCATTCAATTGGAACTAGTAGTTTAAGAATTAAAACTAGTCAAACTTAATTTTGCCACTCACTCACTCACTGACTGACTGCCCATCAAAACTCTAAGGCACTTCTAACAGATATAGAAGCCTTAAATTTAGAATGTAACAATTAGTCTTTAGTGTATAAATCAACGAAAAACTAAAATATTTTGTAATTGTAAACTACAAACTTGTAAAAAAAACCAAGTTTCGCAACTCAGTTTTTCTACCGTAATAATCTAAATTTTACTAACAAAAAATAACCGACTTCAAATTCTCAAAAACTACTTGTCAGATCTCGTTCAAATTTATGTGGGACCACATGACAAGCACCAGCTTTCGATTAAAAAAAGAATCATCAAAATCGGTTCGCCCAGTCCAAAGTTCTGAGGTAACAAACATAAAAAAAAAATACAGTCGAATTGAGAACCTCCTCCTTTTTTTGAAGTCGGTTAAAAAGTTGTGAGATCCATGTAATACCAAGTCGGTTTATTTATTCAGTCCCTGCTTAAGGGTCCTTCTGCCTTAAGTACTTGAATATTTAGCTAATCTAACAACATATTTCATATCAATATTAAAAAAAAAAATGTATTAAATAAGTAGATTGACTTGGCAATCGCACTAAACAATGTAATTTATATTGTGATACATTGTGTTTTCATGCGATGGCCAAGTCAATCTATTTAACCTGGCAAACTTCGTATCGCCTAAGAAGCGATTTAGGCTCCAATCGCCAAAATTAACCATATAAGGGATAATTTTTAAAAAAATGTGTTAAAATTAACTTTTGCTTATAACTTTGAACTTACATAAAAAATTACATCTTTATAACTCTAAAACTGTCGATGTTGGTTTGTATGAAAGTAACTTCCAACCGCTATTTTTACCCATTAGCGGATGAATTTCCAAAAATCCGATAGCCTGTGTTACACTGAAATAATGCAGACTTCTAATGGTGAATTTTTTTTTTAATCTGTTCGGTACTTTTTAAGTTTATTTGTTACAAACATACAAAAATACAAACATACAGAAATATAATACAAAGCTTTCCTCTTTTTGATATTTATTGTAACTCATTTTTAGGATAATACCTATTTATTAATACAAGATTTTAATTTACAAATTAATAAAATCATTGTAATGTTAGATTATTATGACATGAGCAAATCAAAAACACAATCTTGTGATGTATGAAATTATCTTTGGGCTCAATATTTCAATTGAAAGGAACACGTAAACATTATTTTGGATTGTTTGTGAAATAAAACAACACAATAAATAAAACAATTAATCATTTATTAAGTTTTTATATACTTTTGTCTTAATTAGAATACTATTTACAGATATTATAATTAGGTAGTAATAACGAAGTTTTTAAATACATTACACATGCATATTCTGACCAAAAGTTGATACACATAAAATAAAGAGTTTTTACTTTTGGTCATCTTCATATTATTTGTCTACTATTTACAAAGTTTATAGTGAATTAGACACTGATTAAATTAGACAGTGATTCAATGAAACAAGCAATAATATTGATGACCTTTGTTGAATGCTATTAATAAAAAAATTACATGAAATCTAGTACTGAAATTGAAAGAAGGTTATAAATTTTATTATCAGTGTCCAATTTGAGCGATAAAAATCATTAAACATGTTTATCATTAATTATATAATTAGTCATAATTATGAATAAATTAATTTTAGTAAATCATATTTATATCAGATATAGCAACTTGATAAATAATATTGACATTTAGTGGCTAACTTTAATATGCTTAATAACAACAATAATTATTATCATACAATGTTCTGAAGAAAACTACTCACCATCCACTCAGTTTTGACTTAAGTACACTAAGGCCTAAATTCTTCTTAAGGTCTACGCATACTTATTCAGCGCTATTCACGTTTCGCTGGACGATTTTGGTTCCACTTATTCAGTTCTGCTTCTATCAGCCGCGTACAGCGTCGTAAGAATGTGAACACTTCTATCTACTGTGTACGCGGCTAGGCTACTACTCATTTAGTAGATATTGTGCCCTCAACATGGACAGTTCTATGTGTGATAGGTATTTTTATCTCCGCCGCGTTCGACGATAACGCTGACGCTGTACGTGGCGGAACAGTGCTGAACGCGACAGAACAGCGCTGAACTCTATTATAGCACTCACATGATAAAAACACATTTGTCCTCATTTTCTACTTGTTTGTCGTGAAACCTGAATAGTGAATAGACGCGGAAAGTTGAACGGATGCGTACACGTCTCCATACAAAATCGTTGTTTTCTATGGACATAAGCTGAATAGAGCTGAATAAATGTGCGTAGACCTTTAACGTCTTCGCAGCTTATTCAGCGCCGTACGCAGTAGATAGAAGCGGACGCTCTACGCGGCTGATAGAAGCAGAACTAAATAAGTGTGCGTAGACCCTTAGGCTGATGTCAGTTGCGTAAATCCGAATTACCCTTTGAGAATGCCTTTACATTAATTCAGTAACCGAATGTGTAACTACTTACGGTTTAACCGGATTACTGAACCGATTAGGCCTGTTTTATATTAAATCGGTAACCGAATACTTCGGACTAAGGACAATAGAACGCTTGCGGTCCTATGCTGGCTATTTGCTACTATGATTGTTGTCGTACGACGATTTCACGACTGATCTTGACTAAATTAATGCTGACTGAATGCTGCTTCGCGACTAAGATTTGGGTAGGAGAAAATCAGGCCTATAATCCAATTACGTGCGTTTATGTTGATATCTCTGACATGGCAACCCTAAAAATAAGTTTGCGGAAGTTGTTGTTATAGGGAAGTTCAATTACGTTCAGAAAACTTTGTAAAACTTTGCAAAACTTTGCGGAATAGGGGTGGGATGTAGAAATGTGTTTGGATTCATATAAGTATAAATAATAAAATCGTTCAAGCCCGAATTTGGTGCACAGGTTGAAGGAAAAATCACTTTAAGCAGATAGTTTCGGAGAAAATAGGGGATCCCAGAGGGATCAAGTATATTAATATTTTATACATACCTATAATATTATTCTTTGAGTTGAAAAAAATCTTAAACCGCGAGTTTAGTTCAAATTCATAATGTACATAATATAACCTATAACACAGTAATTCCTAAATTCAAAGCGGATATTATGCTAACATTGAATAACTCCAGGTATTTTTTTTACCAACTCGGGCTTTAATTATTTTTCAGTTATAATGTCTGCAAAAGTATTTAAACTCGCCAAACTGATTATAAAAATTTCCTCATACAATACACAATATATTAGATCGTGGCAGAAATCACATACAAAGTTCTATACTTTAATTTCAGTAGGTAGATACTAATGACATCTAATTGGCACTAAATTTCAGTATAAGCTTTAACTTGAACACAACCTATTCAAGGTTCAGGCATTGTTCTGTAACGAAAATAAATTACTTAGCAAAGTGACCCATGTCAAAGACATCACACGATAGTAGTCCTAAACTCAAACAGTTGCAGTTAATTTTAGTTTACCAATAGACTAAGTTTAATTGTCACCGTAGGAAGATACCCAAGATCAATGGCGTCAACACCAAGATGCCACGGGAGTTGAGATAGGTGATGACGCTTGGAGATGAAGACTGCATCGCAGCTGGGTTTTCACCTGTGAAATATAGAGTAAAATAAATAACGGTACTCACCCCTCACACTCGTCTGCGGAAAATTCATCGAAAACAATTCATCGAATTATATTTCATCGAACACATTTCATCGAATTACTATTCATCGAATCAACATTTCATCGAAAACAAAATTAATCGAATAAAAATTCGTCGAATAACAATTAGTCGAATCAAAATGAAAAAAAAAATCCGCACATCCATAACACTATGCGTGCCATGTACATTGTACATCAAGCAAGACAAGAACATAATATATATACGTTCAAACCGAAAAAAAAGATATTTTAAATTCATCATACAAATGTCGGCGCGGCGCACAGTGGGAAATATCGGAAAGAATTCTACGCAGGCGCCAATTTAAGTCGTACCATCGTAATTTAATTTTTGTTATTCTTTAAATATCCTCAACTTTACTATTCAGATGCAAAAATTACACTTTTCTGTAAACAAAGTTTCACATCGACTTATATGAACAATTTGCCTCAATATTAAATAATTCTATAGGAACTAATTTGAAGCAAAATTGTCTGAAAAATCTGAAAAAATGTATTCATATGTTTACATGAATACATTTTTTCAGATTTTTCAGACCATTTTACTTCAAATTAGTTCCTATACAATTATTTAATATTGAGGCGAATTGGTCATATAAGTCGATGTGAAACATTGTTTACAGAAAAGTGTAATTTTTGCATCTGAATAGTAAAGTTGAGGATATTTAAAGAATATCAAAAAAAAAATTACGATGGTACGACTTAAATTGGCGCGTGCGTAGAATTTTTTCCGATATTTCCCACTGTGCGGCGGCGGCATGGTAACCATAACATTACACGAGTCGTTTATTAATTAAATATGGAAATTAATTAATTAAGATTCATGGTAAAATAACCTGTAATTTTTTCAATAAGGGCTCGGGTCTTTTCTCACAATGTAATGAATAGAAAACATTACACAATTTATGGAAAATTTTCAATGTCCAGGTTTTCTCATAATTTTCTTCCTCCAATAAAATTATATTTTCAATAGTACCTACTATTTTAATTACACATTTTTTTAGCTATTAAAAGTTCATGACAAGTTCACTTTTAAACTGTTTATTGTCTATCGATGTGCAAAAAAAATTAAATTAATGTACAATTGCCCTCAAATATCAAAAATCGAGTCCGATAAACGATGTATTGTACTCGTATGAACAATCGATTACATTATACGATGCGCTAATGAACGAAATTGTACGCTACAGTGAAGTGATTACATGTCTAATGAATCGGTTGCAGTTTTTTGGAAGATTTAAAAGTTAATGAACTATGAAAAAAATAAGCGAATTTTGAATAAAAAAATTGACGACGTGAAACCGTACTGATTTTTTTTCAACGTAACTAGCCTGCAAATGAGGTTAATAAGTGACCACCGTCACCCATAATGCCTTTAGTACTGTAATACTAAAGGCATCACAAAGAAATAAAATGTGTGTCAGCTCCGACGCACGACTAGAGTTTAACGCCATCTAGTTTGCAATCGTCAAATCAGTAACAATAGATGGTGGTCATGATGCTGATGATGATGATGATATTTCACATCTCCGGAATAGGATGTACCAAGATTATTATTAGGTATCATTACATGGCGTTGTTACTGATCAGCCATCCAACGCCATCTAGATTCTGTGTTACGAATTACACACATAACACATAACGTAACGTAACATAACGGAGAAAGTTTGATTTTACTCCCTATAAAATTTCATACCGTGGGCTTAAATATGAAAATTGATAGATAAGGAGTTAAACTCCAAAAACTTGCGCTCAAGTCCCCAGCCAGATTACGGTGAGTTATTTCGCGGCTGATTCAAGCATGAAAGATGTAAACCGTAGTAAGATATGCTTCACGGACAGATTATAATACCTACTAGTAATAATATTAATGACGTAATAATAATTATTTTGATAACATAATCCTTAGTGAAGCCTCACCACCAAAAGGTGAATATTTAGTCTTTATGAGCAAGTAATAAAATTAAAAAATTGACATAAAATATCATCAGTAAAACAGTACTTTTAATTTCAATTAAAACAAACAAAAGAAAGCTAAGAATGACTCTTCAAGGAATAACTTTATTTTATACCACGGAAAAAGGAAGAACTCAGCACGGATCATATTTCAATTTAATCTCGTTTCGCTGTCGGTATATCTAATGACAATATTACGATTTCATTTAAGTTTATTAACGTCGAAAAAGCTTAACCGTGAGCGGTTTAATACATAACACTCTCTCGTAATTAAATGAAACTAAAGACACGGTTTCTGCTTAGTCACTCAGGTGGACTGTGACCAACCCAAGTGGCGGAAGTTATAGCCCGTAAGGCTTTTGCTATGTCATAAAAACTACAAAAACTGGGACTGACGGCTCTACGTGCCCTTGGAAGCACGGAAGCGTCTTAAGAAATATTGTCACACGCGATTACGTATTTAAATACCAATGCGATAATATCGATCATAACGTACATTAGTATTATCATAATTGCTATGTATCACCGATGCATTGCGGGCCAAAAAACAGAGGGAAACTGGTTCTCAAGCACTCAAACCTTTATTAACCAAAACTGTTACTTGAATCGTTGGTCGTTTTCATTTGTTATAGCAAATTGTGTTTTTGTTGTTTGTTAAGCATTCATTTGCTATAAGAAATGAAAGCGGTGAACGATTTGCTATTCACTTTACTACGATCGATTATGTCACCTGTTCCTTACTTTCTAGGTGAAGGTACCGAAAAGATTTCATCAACCAAAGTGGGTAGAATCGTTAAGCCTTTATGGGGATATACTCTTAATATATGAAAGGCAAAACCGGAGAAAGTACATGTGGACCTAATAGCATTAGAATCGTCCATTTAATGTTTAATAATAAATGAAATCTTTAAATTTTTTTTCGGTATTCGGCCTTCACCTAAAATACGTCTTTTTAGTTACCATTCTACTAACACTGTGCGAAATTCAACCAACTATCAATTGCACTTCAAAAGACACAACAATCAAAACAATCAAAAGATAGGACGGACTGATGGAAAGGTATGCCAGTAACCGCACCGCTTCTTTCTGTATGAATCCCGAGAAAGGTCTTCATCCCAAAATATGAAGGGACAACTTTCTTTACCCAAGAAACTACCGGTAAATTTAAGATCCTCAGAGAATTAGGGAATAATAGGGCAATCTACGCCATCAATGTTGCCGATAAAAGCTACATGTGAACCAATTACGGCCATCGTAGGGTCTCGTAAGAGGGCTAGCCATTCAATTATAAAGCTGTTCGGCTCGCATTTACGTCACTTAATCTATAGCTGAGACAGACAATTTGGAAGATTATTATCTTAGCGGGAAAAATTTGGTGCTGTCGACTTTATTCACCTGGGTTAATTCACCTAGTCTTAAGTCTACTTTTAGTATACTTTATTTACCATATAAATGAGGTGAATAAAATTAGGTCTACTGAATTCCATCCGATTGTTTATTGAAATATTCAATAACCGAGCAGTAAAGCCACCACCACGGCCACGTCTCGGTAAAAGGAGCACTGGTCGCCGCCCGACCAGGTGGACTGATGACCTAAAGAAGACGGCGGGAAGCCGCTGGATTCAGAGGGCCCAGGACCGGTCGGAGTGGCTCCAATTAGGGGAGGCCTATGTCCAGCAGTGGACTTTAAAAGGCTGTTAGAAAGATAGATAAGTAAGTGGTCATCATGGTCCATGGACATCAATACATAGGCATCAATACATAGGCATAGTGATAGGATACAAAAAGTTAGTATAAAAGATATTAAGTCATCGGGGTCACCGGCTGTGTTGGGTGTACCGCAGGGCTCGATCTTGGGTCCGTTTCTTTTTCTGGTATACATTAACGATTTACCACATTATGTAAAGAACCAAGCGGATATTGTACTATTTGCTGACGATACATCATTAATATTTAAGTGTGAAAGGAATAAAGTAAATTTTGACGACGTAAATAGTGCTCTTTCGCATGTGTCGCGTTGGTTCACTATCAATAATTTGCTTTTAAATGCAAAAAAAACTAAATGTATAGAGTTTGTACTACCTAATGTTAAAAAAGTTAACAAATCTCTCAGACTGAATAATGAAATATTGCACATGGAGGAATCCACGGTCTTTTTAGGGGTGACCTTAGATAGTAAACTTCAGTGGGGCCCACATATAACAAATCTCGCGACTAAACTCGGTAGGGCTGCTTATGCTGTTAGGAAAATAAGGCAGTTTACTGACGTCGAAACTGCTAGGATGGTTTATTTTGCATATTTTCACAGTATTATGTCATATGCCATCTTGCTGTGGGGCAAAGCAGCCAGTATAGAACAAATTTTCATACTACAAAAAAGAGCTATTAGGGCTATTTATAAACTTAGATCTCGTGAAACTTTGCGTGACAAGTTCAAAGAAATAGGTATACTTACAGTAGCCTCACAATATATCTATAGTAACGTGGTTTTTATACGGAATAATATAAGCGCGTATAAACAAAATTTTGATATCACTAATCGCCAAACAAGAAAAATGCACCAGTTAGTAACGCCATCTTACCGTCTTTCTAAAGTGAAGCGATCTTTTATGGGCCGTGGTGTACAGTTCTATAATAAAATCCCAAAGTTAATACGTGATTTGCCAGGGGAATTATTTAAGAAACATGTAAAATCTCAACTTTTAGGCAAAGGCTACTATACTGTAGATGAGTACATAAATGACAAAGACGCATGGAAATGACCAGATCTGCAACCAGTTCCGTACAGGCTAGTGATACTTCTTTGTAAGAAATATACCAATGTATTTTATTTTTAAAAGATGTGCTGAGGAGTTTCTTTCGGCTTTTCTTCTCCTCCATGACAAAGCACCTTTCCGAAAAGCTGGTAAATTAAAAAAATGACGTGCATAAGTGTATCAATGATACCTACATGAATAAATGATTTTGAATTTGAATGAATTTGAATCAACATCATAGGCATCACTGGGATCAACATTTCTATCTTTTTTAAATCGTATTTTACATTACTACAGTGCGTATAAATTTAACTATATACTATCGAACTCACCCTGATGCATAAAAATTCGAACCGATTTTCTAATCTATACTATGTATCTATATCCTCACATCACCGTAGGCATTGTAGCAACACGTTGCATTGAATTTCGTTCATTAGCACAGTCCTCAATATCTACGATTGTTTGATTAATATTATTAGCAGCTTGAATCAGCGTCAATGCGTTAATCGACAATTATATTAACATAAGCTCAAACGTTGATTATTTCGATAATTGTTTCATAAGCAATCACTCATTGCTGATATGCATTGAAGGGACATGTTGGAATATTCGAGACTTAGTTACGAAATACTTGCAAAAAATAATGGATGCAATCATGGTTGTACCAAAGAGGCCATTAGGCCAAAAAAAATACTATCCCCAAAATTTTGTATTGTCTCCTGGGTCAATGTTTGAATATTCCCATGGGTATAAGCCAACTCACCATTAAATATATGGACGAAAATGCTGGCAGGGATAGCGTTGTTCGGAACGCAGGTGTAGTTTCCAGCGTGTGAAATGGTGGCAGCTGGAATCAGTAGGTCCGACAGTCTCTGCGCTGCGTCCGTTGTCACGTTGATCCCGCGTTCCTGGTCGTAGTTGATCATCCTGCTGTTGTGGTACCTGCGGATGATCAGATCGGTTACCGACAAGAAATAGTAAGGCAATAAGTAATAGTTTAGAATAGTAGTCATAGTATTTCACTGCACTCATTGATGTAAAAGCGCAAGTAGCGCGAAACATATTGCTCGCTCACTCGCAATTAGACCTAAGACCTAATATTAATATGTTTCTGGCCCTGCTCGCACATTTACGTCAACGAGTGCAGCAGGATACTGCGACTACTATAGTAATATAAACATTGGTCCCAAACTGGGAATATAGCAATGGTGTAACAATATACAAACAGAGGCAGATATGCAAAGTGCGCTTAATAGGTATATCTTTGTAATGTAATGGAAATCCTGTACGCATTTCTTACTTTCAAAGTAGTGTATGTGCGTATTCAAAATCGAATAAATAATTAAAAATACTAATTATATCGTCAGTGGATAATAAAGCAAAGAAAATCAAGTAGTCAAGTAATCAAAGTAGTCCGACGAAAGAAGAAGCAACGTCGCGAATGGAACGACGCGCTACATTGTTCTGCGCTTAAAATCAAAACTGCATATGAAGTAATAACAAGCGATACCTAATAATGTAAACACAAGAGATAATAAACGATTGCTTGATACGCGCCTATGGAATGGAACCATGTGTTTTATTTACCAAGTCTTACACGTCTACAGTGAGAAAGCTATGAAAAATACCTATTTGATGAAAATCTAATATTTAAAAATCTCGTGCCACGGTGTTTGTGGTCGCACACCTCTGAAACAGTTCGACCGATTTTTATGAAAAATGTAGTTATACTTCTTTAATCGCGCTATGAAATAAATGGAAAAAATGATGAGAGTGAAATTTTAAGATTTGTAACACGTCCGTGTTGACACAAAAACGCTGGTCACGAAAAACCGCACGTGCGTGTTTAAAAACGCTAGTTTTCAAAAAATGATTCTTATTTTATTTATTATATTTTTTTTGGAACGAAGTTCCTTATCGCGCGTTGCGAAAGGAGGCTAGGCGGAAAATTTCGGAAATTGCATGTTTTTGCTATCCTAGTACTGACTGCAAGGAACTTCGTTCCATCCGGGTGTCTCTTGACACCTCTCAAGTTCTTTTTTTTAATATTGTTAGAATATAGTTTTTGAACGTGTTTTTTAATATTGTTTTTTTATATATTATGTATATTTGTATTTAAGTTAAACAGGGGAAGGGAGGGGAAGGAGAAGGGGCGGGGGAGAGGAAGGGGAGGAGGGAGGGGAGGGGGACGAGAGGTGGAGGGGAGGGGAGGGGGAGGGGTTAAATATTTATTTAATTATGCCAAAGAAGTATAACTTCTCACGCGCGTACAGAAGTACACGCACTCTTTTTTGTGTACCGCTAGATGATTCGGGTGTCCCTATCCAGAAATTTTTGGCAGAACAACGTTTGCTGAGTCAAGTAGTATTAGTTATATTGTTTTTTTTTAATGTTGTAAGAATATTGTTTTTGAACGTTTTTTTTAATATTGTTTATATTATATATTATGTATTAAAAAAATAGACTAATGAACACACCAAACCAGCTAGACTCCACACATAAATTTTGTGTAAATAATTTACCTCATTCTGCTGCATACCATTTAGTTTACAAATATTATAATTTTCAAAAGGAAACGAGGTCCAGTGGCTACATAATTATGTTACATCGTATTACAGTAACATGTGCATGGAGATAAATTTGTTTATCAATTCTGTTCTCCGTTGGAAACGTTTCCTTTGAAAGACGTTTACTCGTATAATTGCATTTGTAGCCAGCTGCAGAACTACTCGTAATTTCACCAATATTACGTTTGGAAATTGTTATGTCGAGTCTCTTGCCAGGCTTGAAATAGGCAAACATACTATTTCATTAGAGAACGGAAGCAGTTAAGCCATGGCTTATAACAATTTAGAAACTTTTCACAATAGGAGCAATCAGGCTACGCTTTGCGTAAACCCTAATACTTTCCGCATTTAAAAACTTTCGACAATCGATAAGCTTAAGCTTTATTGCCCTCGGGTTGAGATGAGACTATGGAATACAGTGGAATATACTGCTTCTGGTAAATTTCCTACTTAAGCCGGTTACTATCCAACGACGATGAATATTTAAAAATATACCTCATATCTTATTAAAGGGTTTCTCTTCGTAATATTACGTAATATTGCATGACAGATTGATGATTTTCATATTGATCAGATCTGGGATATGGATACTGAGTACTGACCCATATCCCAGATTTAATTCCCTTGCCCTCCTTAGGTTTTCCTCATGGCTTAACGACTGTTATCTTACGGTGTAACAACCGGGAGCAACTAAATACTTTACGTTCCCTCCAAGGCACAGAACAATGCAAGAAATTCTTGCTACTAGCTGTCACCCATCCAACTACTGACCGCTGTAGGTTAACCCGGTCGATCATATACATAGAATCGATACAAGCTGCCGAGCTATAAACGCGTTATAGTTTATATTTTGGTGCAAATCGGTTCGAAAATCTCAACAATAGAACTGATGTAGGCAATGACTTTTTAGACAGTATCACAAATAAAGCAGCGACAGAAACAATGAACTCAAACCAAATCCAAATCCAATCACTCTTTTAAACTTTACGCTAAACACGACGAATGGAATCTCTCAAAGCAGTTCACCTCGACGGCTACGAACTTTATATTGTGATAAACGATAGTGATTTAACACGGTGAGAAAGTCTTACCTATTTGAATATAGAGGAATTGAAAAATGGGCCCCGAAGTCGCTTGTATAAATTACTTGTCTAGTCAGCCGATCGAATGAGTTAGAAAGAAACTATTTATCTCCTTCGCAGTTGCAAGATTTCTTTCATCGCGCTCCTTCTTACCCTGCTTTTATCCAATTGATTTTACTTTTCAATGCCACTACGTTTTACGCTGCTGTAACATTTATCCCGTAATTTTTTATTTCTATGATTTTCGCACGACTTTTATACAGCTGCAGCTAAAAGATTTCTTTAGTAATAGATTTCAACTCTGACGTTCTTGCTTTGCCTACCTATTGCAGTATTTTTAGCAGTTCACTTTCTTTATATCTGTCAACAGCGCTTTTGTGCTTCAGTGAGCTGTTTAAAGCGATACCGGTTATTATCATAAGATACCTGTAGCGATAGTAACTCAAAATATCCGAGATAGCCATTCACACCGAGTCTAATTGGCATTGGTAATGAGAAAACTAAGGAGAAGTCTCTAGCCTTCCTCAGAGAACCATGCAGTAGGCTAGCGGGTTTAATACGGGAGATTGTAAAAGGATGCTCACTGCATTTACATCACGTCCTTTCATACTTTGTATATATTCGTGCTATATATATACAACGTTGGATAAATTGGATAATCGCTTATAATTAATTCATGATATAAATCGTGTTGTATCTAGGCTGCAACGTCATTTTTAATAATCATCATCAAAATTCATGACCGTACCACAGCGTTCAATGCAGGTCTTATGTCATCTCTCACAGACATAGGCTCACCTCACTGCTTAAATCCGGATTGACTTTACTCATTATCTTTGAGAAAATTATGTAAAATCTTAGATTAACAATTATCCTCATGATATTTTCCTTCACCAAACACATGGAGTGTTTGTTGGTCGAAAAAATAGTAGATACTTTAGTTAACTTACAGAACATACTCTAAATTACGTATATTGAATGAATAGCTTGTATGATGACGTTTGGTTGATCCATCAGTATTTCACATTTTAGTAGGTACTCAGAATTTAAAAAAAAAGTAGTCTTATAACCTTCTCCAAGGTACCTAAAATCTATGTCTATACCAAAACACATCCAGACTGGTTCAGCGGTAAGATGAGTTATGTGAGAATGTTAATATAGGAGCAACACATTTTCGCATTTATTACATTGTATTTTTGGCAAATCAATAATACGGCAAAGGGGAGATATTACTTCACAGAAAATGAGAAAACTCTTCACTCTCAACACGATATTCCTGAGGATATGCATTATAAAAGAACTACAAGATCACTACTACGAAACTCTGAAAATCACGGAACATTGAAATAACTAATATTTCAAAGAACAATCCTAAGCTTGATTTATCACGTCGCAATACGCTTGTATTAGTGGAGTTATGTACGTATTTTATTATCAATCGTTAAATTTGTTCAATGTGAACTGTTTGTACAACTAAATTACGATTTGATTAATTGAAACTGTTATTAATTTGTGGTGTTGCCAAAAAGTGTGTATGATATTCATCCACATGAAAAACCTTCTAACTACTTACTTCTTTCACACAACAAGAACGAATACTACATTTTTTCGTTTGAAAAATATACATGTGTATTAAGATAGTAATAATACGCATAAAAAATTTTATAAAATCGTGAATAAGCGTGTATACATCGGTGTCGGTGCGGGACGAAGGGGCAGAGTGATACTCGCGCTCATTCAATCCTATGATTCAGTTCAGTCGCTCGCTTTAGTTTAGAGCGTAACCACACATGTATTGGATAGTGTCAGTTGCATTTCACATCTCGTTTAAGACATAGTAACACTTGCTGGATGATTTAAAAATAACAAACTTCATAACGAGCCACAAATGTTATAGTAGATCAAAAAAAAACTGGATTTATTAGGTAAGTAACTTAATTGTTCTAAAGTAGATAGCATTTTAATTTACACAAAGATAACAGTAGTAAACTTTAGGAACCTATTAAACGATTAGTCTATTTTATGGAAATAGCCGCCAAATGAGCTGACTATCCTGACCTGATAGAAGGTGGTTACCATCACCTATGAATATCAGCAACACAGTGGTATCACTGATGCGTTGCCAGCCAAGAAAGAGAAAAGATAAAGAAAGAAAGAACTGGCTCTCAAGTCCCCAGCCTGAAAACGACGAGGCGTTTGGATGACTCAAGCTCAAGGGTGGTAGCTATCCAAATAATAAAAGCCTGTACCAAACTTAGTGTATATAATAAACGAGGGAAAAGGCTAGGACTGTACAACTTGTACGTAATTGTATATTTTAATGGTTTTTTATCCTGATAATTTTTATCATTATTTTTAGATAATAATGAGCAAAATCAAGTACCTAACTTACAACACTCAGTGGCACATGATATCTCTTACAATGAACCTTCAACGAGTCGCAGTCGTGGACGATCCCCCGTAAATTACCGCCTAAGTATTTCATCAAATGAAGAGCCGTTTTCAACACCAGTTTCCGAATACTTACCACATTCAGGTTCAAGCCTTTGTTCCAGTCCGATTCGACATTTTGACGAACCTATAACGTCATCGATATTGTAGCGTCTAACTTACAGTTTACACGAAGATGCTTTTTTAACAAACCGGTCCGATCCTCAAAATAGTAACCAAATACCTAACGCTAATACCACAACCACTAGAAGAAAAATAGCCAACACCGCCTACAAACAACAAAATCAAGATAAGGACATCAACCACTTATTTAATTTAGAAGAGCCTTACATAGAGGGTACTGCACTTTTGTCAAATGAAATCGTGCCAGAGCCGACATGGTCTACGATAACAATCACGAGGAAACTATAACCGCTCCACTACTTCCATGTGGCTCTACATTTGTCATCTCAGCTAGCATAATTGACCTTCCAACGCCACTTATCGAAAGTAGAATTGACTGTGTCTCAGCCATTATTAGTGACTGTGGGTAATAAGCCCAACAAAAGACAGAAAAAGACACGTGGATCAATGTACAAAACAAGAAACTTCGAAATAAAGGTGCACAGCCACAAAAATAGATGAGGGATCCTTGCGGCTGCAAACTGAAGTGCTTTTACTATTCAACATGATGATAGACTGAACTTATTTGAATGCTTTTGGGCTACAGGTAGTCATCAGACACAGTGGCATTTTATTCTGAATAATACAGAAATTACAGAACCTAAAATTATTTAAGTTCAGCGACAATAGGTGGACAATCGAACTTTGATAATATATTATTTGCAAATGAAAAGTAATGAAGGAGACATTGTTAAAAATCAAAGTTTGTAAAACGATGTCCTTGAACATGCTTGGTATTAAAGAGAGAACTGTTTGCACGGTCATTGATAAGTTTATGAATGATAAACAAATAAAAGATCTACGGGGTATGCACGCAAACCGTCCGCATAGAATAACAAATGACATCGAGCAAATTATACAACACATAAAATTTACTTTAAAAGAAAGTAATACTTCGCTTACTACGAGTACATATAAATACACTTCTGTGTGATAAATGAACTGCTTAGTTTTATGAATTTAATCTTTAAACATATTAAGCAGTTCATTTATCACACAGAAGTGTATTTATATGTAGTACGTAAGCGAAGTATTTTTTTCTTTTAAAGTAAATTTAATAATTATTCGAACTTATTCTAATTGATTGTAGGTATATATTATATTTTTCATTTTATACAATATTCTCCGGGTTTTGGTGACCGGGAAGCTGCGGAAAACGCAAACTTTAAATTTGATATGAGTAGGTATTATTAAGGTGATTGTTTATATGAAACATGCTAAATAATATTTTTATTTCATTTTCATGACTTCGCTAGTTGGCGTAGCAAAATTTATTTCATTATTGTAAACAATGATTTTATTTTTCAAATTTAGTAATAATCAAATGTATGAACATTTCATTTAAATAATATTACATTCATGTTGCTACTATTGCCTTACTTGCGACATAATTTGTTGAACTTAAAGCTGATTAGTAAAATTTACTTTTTGTTTTTGTCGTCCGCAACATGTTAGCAACCAACACTAAATACGTTTTATACGATACGACAATGTGTCAAAGATTTTATTCTTGACAATGACTTCTTTAATGTAATATGCAGAAATTGTGCTTATAATATGTTAAAATTAGATAACAAACGCACGCTTCTGTACGCATAAACTGTAAGTTAATCATTTAGTTTTTAAGTTCTCATGTAAATGAATTGTGTTATAATTCGTATAATAAGAGTAAGGTTCTTAAACCATTAAGTTAAAATATATATTCATTCTCCTTGCTTGGTCGTTTTATAATTTCTCCACAACACTAGCATCAGTTTGCTACTCTACAGTATTAGGGCTATCCTATAATCGTTTACAATTGATATATGACATGAATGATAATATCCCTGGACTGCGATATCGTTGATAACAATAGATATGGATCATTAAACTGCTTTTGTGATGCTGCCAACCTGACATAGCTTTCAATCAGGTGATTTAGTCTCCATTATGTGGCTAATGTGCAATAATTCGCTGCATGGATTAACAAGAGGAGAGATGGGCTGTGAGTTGTCAAGATTCACTGCACGATTTTAAGCTTTTATTGTGACAAAATTGAACATTTCAGTGTGTACGAGTACGATGTTAGTAGTATGGAGATGAACGTGGGCAAGCTGTTCCCTTATGCAATTTCTTGGGTTTTATTAAACTACTAAAGATAATCACCTAACAAGGTGATAATTTTTAGAGTCTTGGAATCTTTTTACATTTGATATAGCACAAATAGTACATGGACTTCACATCGGTAACCTATTCCTAATTCCTAACTTACATGTGTAAGTTTTGCGAGTGTATGTACACTCGCAAAACTGCTAGAAAGAATTCTTGAAATTGATATAAAGCAAAAAGCAAAGCAACAACCCATAATTGTCCCACTGCTGGGCTCGGGGTCTCCTCTCACAATGTGAGGGGTATTAGGCCATAGTCTACCACGCTGGCCAAGTGCGGATTGGTAGACTTCACACACCTTCGAGAACTTTATGGAGAACTCTCCGGTGTGCAGGTTTCCTCACGATGTTTTCCTTCACCGAAGCAAGTGATAATTAACTTGTAATACGCACATAATATTTGAAAAATTAGAGGTGCGTGCCAGGGTTTGAACTCGGGCCCCTTCGTTCGGGAGACCAACGTTCTACCGCTAGGCTATCACTGCTTTTTTGAAATTGATATACTTGGTGTTTATTTTCTGATCCCGTCTTGTCTCTAAACGTTTGAGGACTATGGACTGTGTATTTATTAAGGTATTGGTTTCGCGGTAGGTGGTTACGAAATCCTTTATTATATTATATTTCTTTGTCAAATAAATCGCTTTACGATAAATTAAAATATAATTTGTGCGGCCATTCACGCGATAGAATATTCCGCATATTTACTTTATCATTTAAAATTTAAAACATTCGCAAAAAATTAGGCAATTTAAAAACGAGAGCACAATTATTGTTCCAATAAAGTTTTAACAATTGCAGCATCGTTAGCATTATTTAGCAAATAAAAAGCCGCATTTTTAATGAATTAAAAAGCCCATGTGCGACACGTAGGTACTTATAGAGGCAAAATTTACACAATTATTATTCAGTTCCACATTCATGTGTGTTTCAAGTGATTTGTATCTTGTGTGAGTGAAAAAAATACAGTCATCACAACTTCAGTTGTGAATTGTCCAACAATAACAAATTTCTTCTCAGATAAGAGTAAGTAGGTCTAATTAATCCTGCAAGATTTTACTCACACAAACAGGGTAAGTTAAATAACGCGTTTAAAAAAAGGTTTTCCGCATAAAACACAATGGAATACGTGGACCGAATCGCAATCCAAGTTTTAATAATTAGAGCATATAACAGTAAAACGAAACGCGATACGAATGTCAAAATGTCTGTCCACTACTCCATTTACTTTGACGAGACTTATTTGGTATACAACATTGACACTACTTTTTATTATAATATAATTAATGATTAAACGAACTTACCTGTAAGTTAAGTTCTATCATAATAATTATGTGATGTGTTTCGTTCGAAGAGATTAGATAATACACTCGTAGTCTCACATACAATGTCGCCAATATGCACTTAGTTGAAAGTCAAAAAGAAATAAAAATAATGTAACAGACAGTACTCTATAGTTTACCTGCCTGCATTCAGATTGTCATTTAGTTCAGAGGTTAGACATGATATTCATTTCACAAATTTTTGGGGGTTTGATTAGGGAGGGCGGGAATCTAATCTCTTCGAACGAAATACATCACATATTTATGATAGAACTTCACTTACAGGTAAGTTCGTTTAATCATTAATTATGCTTCAGTGTTTCGTTCTCGAGATTACATAATACACTCGAAGATATTGAGAGATATTTGTGAAATGAAACAATTAGGGTACCTGTGAGATACACAAATGATTTGTAACGACAAAAAACAGGAAGATTTGTTGACAAAATAACTATTAATTATTGTATTCAAATTTATCTTAATTTATTATATAAAATATATGAATTTTTAAACATACTTTTGTCTAGAATAGATAATTTCAAACGATAATTTGAGTGATATATCAATTATAATCAGTTAAAAATACACCTAGCATTAACCTTTAACATCACGGGCGGGGTCTAAACGGACCCCACACGCTATTTTATAACTATACTTTTTCATATTGATAAGCTACGATCGCGTGCTCTCAGCTAATCTCATGGCACTGCAGAAGCTCTCGACAAGTGGAGGTACGTCGCTCTTCAGCTAAGGTAAGTAATATTTTACCCATGTGGGGATACCTGGAGACCCCGCCCGTGATGTTACGTAGTATTTCCAAATTACTTAAGTTTAGATTTGCTTCTTTTTTAGGATAAGCGTTGAATAAAGCCGAAAATGAGTCGCCGACTATAAGATTACGCCACAGCACAAATTCTACAGAATTTTAGTGACTCTCATAGCGAATTACCATAATTTACCATGCAAACCTAAAAAATAATTTGTAACTTAGTACAGCAATGTTGAGGCACTATCAATTTTGTTATTATTATGATTGTTGTTTATTTTTCTTCTAATTACATGCTTTTGATTCCTATATTATTAGAAAATAATGATAATTTTGTCAGAAGTTGACTGTTTTATTAAATTTCACTAAATTAGTTAAGTGCCTTTGGAAAAACTCTATGTATGAGATGCTATTTTGTAAAATATTTCGTATAATATGTAAAAACTGATTGTTTTACATATATTAAATACTTTTCATAAACATTATTATGTATTTTCTTGTAATTTGAATTGAAATTAAAGTTATTTTTAAAAATATTGAAAATACATGCAAAACATTTTTGGGGATACTTCTGGACCCCACGCGTGATCGAACGTTACCTTAAATAACGCGTGTAGTTAAAGATTAAGCCCAAGAAGGATTTTTTAGGAAATAGAATAAAATACTTGAAATATTTTAGTTTAATTTTTTGTACAAAAATCATTGTGATACCATTATTTTTTTGAGAGTATCTGGCTAAAGGAGAATGCCCATTCTCCTTTAAAAATAAAAAAATAAACACGCTTGCTGTCACAAAACCTATCATGATATACTTTTTTGAAAACCTTATGTTGTGCTCTTTAATTTGACACCCATATTGCATTATTCGATTTATTTTTATTTTTAATACTTCAAACAATGGCATCTCACAGCCACCATATTTGTTTTTTTTTATTTCACATAACTAAGAACACTGGTTATTAAGACGAATCTAACGATATCTTAATTATGTAAATCCGTTCAGCGGTTTGGAACATACGAGGTTATAAAGAATATTACACACATTGTATACAAACATACATACAAGATACGCGCGAAAAACATAACCCTTCCATGGCAGTCGGGTAAAAAACGACACAGCCTGTCTGCATAATTTACCATACTGCCTATTGTTGATTGCGGCCGTTAAATGGATGTGACGCTCTGGATGAAGGCGCGTGCTGTTGTTCATCGAGGGCGCAGACTCGTTCGTCCTACGTGGAATCGTCAGTCTGTGGTACTAGGCGGTACCTTTAGCTCAGCGCGTCTTCAGCAAATCAGCTAACTCTTGTCCAAAAAGGCTGTCAATTTTTGTCAGCTGCACCTGGTCCCTTAACTGAAGGAATTAGGAAGGCAAAAATTACGCTTGATGACAAAATCGTTATATTAACAGTCGCATAAAATGCACCTATGTTTAGAAATAAAATTAACATGTTATGATGTATTATTCTTTAAATACAGAATTAGTCAAACCTTCGCTTAGACATGTTATAGCGCTACCAATCTGCTTCTGTTTCGCCAGCTATGCAATGCTTTATCTCGTTTCACTATGAAGTGAGCGTCAATCAATCGCCAACTAACCGTAGGGAATTAGATTCAACGATGTAGTCGTAGAAGGATCAGCTTCCAATATTTGCAACACGGACTCGTCTAACTCCTGGTCCGAATATTCAGTAGGAATTCTTCGATCGCCGCCGCGCCGTCGCCGCCGCCGCCGCGCCGCGCCGCTTAAAGAGGGGGCTTTAATGCGACTTCTGGCATAATCGACACCTGCAAGCAAGAAGCGCTGGTCGACGGTACAGGATCGTCAATAAACCCCGTATTCATTACATATTATCCGATCTTATAATTATGTCGTAAAATACGAACAATAACTGTTTTTAGTAATTTATTTTTTATAAATTAATCCAGATCGGTTGATGCTGATGTTGGTCGATCATAATTAAGTCTCAAGGCAAGTAATTAGACATATATATGCCTTTACAGGCATTAAATAATCACATAATAAAATAGCGAGTATGAGCTCCTAGCAGGTATTACATCGTGAACTCGAATTTAGTTAATGGCCTGACTGTTACATTGTTATAAATTATAAAATAAAAAAAACTTGAGAGGTGTCAAGTGACACGCGGATGGAACGAAGTTCCTTGCAGTCATTACTAGGATAGCAAAAACATGCAGCAAGTGTGCCAAAACAAATGCTTGCATGTTTTTGCTATCCTAGTACTCTGGCTTGCTTTCTATGTAAAAAAAACTACGACGGCAAAAAGTGTCGTTACCAAATTTTCCGCCTAGCCCCCTTTCGCAACGCGTGATAAGGAACTTGGTTCCAATACCTAAACAGGTAACAATCACATTCACGTATTGGCCACTAGTAGATGCAGAACTGCAGATGCTGCGGGTAAGGTGAACTCAAGATGTTGCACCGTGAACCCAAGTTTTAGAAATGCATAATTTGCTATACATTGCTCATATAAGCAGGTAAATATCTATGTGTAAACACACATAAAAATATGTACTGCGGGTAAGGTGAAATCAAGCTGTTGCACCGTGAACCCGAGTTTTAGAAATGTATAATAAGCTGTGTAGTTTTACTTACCTAAACAGGTAAACATCCATGTGTAACGACCCAAAACCATGTACTGCGGGTAAGGTAAACTCAAGGCGTTGCACCGTGAACCCGAGTTTATCAAATGCATAATATAGTTTTACTCGTCTAAACAGGTAACAAAATCTAATACTCGTGTCACGCTTTTTTGAAGTTGAACTCCTCCGAAACGGCTCGACCGATTTTCGTGAATCTTAGCGTGCATATCGGCTAGGGTGGAGAATCGGACAACATCTATTTTTCATCCCCCTAAATGTTAAGAGTGGTCCACCCCTAAATTTTTTTTCAGAACGAAGTCTATTGGGGCAGCTAGTCTAATATATAAAATTCTCGTGTCACGCTTTTTTGAAGTGGAACTCTTCCGAAACGGCTCGACCGATTTTCGTGAATCTTAGCGTGATATAGCCTATAGGCTAGGGTGGAGAATCGGACAACATCTATTTTTCATCCTCCTAAATGTTAAGGGTGGTCCACCCCTAAATTTTTAGCAGAATAACGCTTGCTGTGTCAGCTAGTAGTAGTAGTTGACAATATCCTTTCAGAATCCGACAATAATAATGAAGATATACGGCGTCGGTTTACCAGTTTCTTTTATTTATTTTTAATATATCCATATGAATCCTTATCATCACGCTTCCTCTTCAGCTTTTTGTGTACACGAGTATAATCCAAAAAAACTTCCTAAAACACTAGAACCTAAAAAGAAATGCATTATGGCAGAGCACTAAAATGTGAATGACAATCTGAACGTAGGTAATTTATAGTCACATTATTTTTATTTCTTTTTGACTTTCAACTAAGTGCATATTGGTGACATGGTATGTGAGACTACGAGTGTATTATCTTATCTCTTCGAACGAAACATTGAAGCATAATAGCTACAATTTAAATAAGTTAAGAAAATATGAACAGTAAACTGAAGTTAGTTTTGGCATTTAATGAATTATTTATTTATCTTTAAATTCCTTTCATTTTGAGTTAGACTTATTTTTAAATTACAAATTACGCAAAAAATACATTGTATGATTGTTCACCAAATAGTACTCGACTAACACATGGAGTATAAGTATCTATTCTGTACTCAGAAAATTGTTACAAAGTTTGGACCAGGTCCGAAGCAAATAGATATGCCAGTGACCCTTCAACTTAAAAGTTAACATTGTCCGAGATCCGAATAGCTAATGTAGGAATCGCCGTTGCCAACTACTCGGTTGCCAAGCCACTGGACCGTGCCAAATTAGTTGCCAAACGCTTGGAAAAATTTAATTACAATACGTGTCGAGATTTTTGAGATCGTATATTATTTATATTGCATATTTACGTCCCATATTTGGAACTATCAATCACCTTAAAGGCATCCGTAATTTGCTGTTTAACATAATATCTATTTTTAAAGGCAGTTATTTATGTAAATTTAGAAACGTGTATTATAAATATATTTACTACGCATGAATACGCTAACCAACAAACAGTGATAGGTCTGGACCGGGAGTCGTACCTAGATCTCTTTGCTCGGCACTGACTTCCACTTGGGCAGTTGTCTAATTGAAAAATTACTTTAATGAAAATAAACCTACATTATGTGATTTACCTATTACAATAGACAAATCTAATATTTTGAATAAGATATTATTTATTATTATTATATAATTTTCTCGGATAAGGGGAATCACCGTGTCTCCACTGAAAAGTCCCCTAACCGCCACTGTGACCGGTCCTGAGCCTTCTGAACCCAGTGGATGCCAGCTGTCTTCTTCAGGTCATCCACCAAATTACTTGTGATATTCAAAGAGTCAATAATAGGTACACACATTTTGCTCCGTAATAGATGAGGTAGGAAGAATACGCAAAACGCTATGCGCACGTCTGCACTCGCTTGCAGCTAGCCACAGATTGACGGCTGGTGCATTGTTACTGTAGGCCACGGTCTATACTCAATTTCCAGAGGTACATACCAGAATACAAATGCTGGAGCCTCCGTAGTCTGGATCACGGTGCATTGCAGTCGTAAGGTTGATCCAGGTTTCAGATACTTCTCAGTCGGTCCTGAGATCTGCGCTCGTGCTTCTGCAAAGAGAGGAGATATGAAGTACTCTCTGGTAAGGGTAAGTAAAATAAAATCAAATAATTAATGTGAGGTTTTGACAGTTTTTAAATTGGTAACTGAGGGTATTGGTAAACGTCTTATTTGTATTTTTCATGCCTCTCGTGACAAAAGGAATCCTGCTGAGAGTGTGTAAGGATTTTAAATGCTAAAGTGAGCCAGAACTCAGAAGTAATTTTAATAACAGAGATAAAAGATTAAACTTTATTTTTCAACTAGCGCTCTTTATCTTATTCCAAGTCGTGGTCTACCCATGTGCTTTTCATGAAAATCCGTTAAGTAGTATTTGCGCGAAAGGCTAAAAAACATCCAAACATTCTTATTAACTTTCACAGTAATAATATTAGCAGGATTCAAAGGATATACCTAAATGTAGTCACGGATACACAGAAATGGCGACTTTATAACTTAATAAGAGACTTCATAATGAGTCTGTAGTAAGCTTGTAAAGGGCTCTGTAACTAAAATTAAATTAATACGCGGCACCCGACGTTACTGTAGCTCATGCAAAGACTTCTATTAAGCGCAAGCTAAAATATATTTTGTTTTCACATTTCAATTTCATACAGGAAATTACTTCTGTATGTGTATTTGAAATTCAATTTTACGCTCTATGTTGTATCTTATTTTAATGTGTTTTCTTCTTTGATATGGACAACATTTTCAACTGTAATTAAAAAGGCATCCTATTTCGAAATAATATTCCTACTATTCCTAGTCCTATTTTTATTCCTACTAATATTATAAATGTTAAAGTTTGGACGTTTGGGGTTCACGCGCTAACCGTTGGATTATTAGTTCCCGTGGGATGATTTGGAAGTTTATAGATATACTAGGTTCCACGTGAGCTACTTAAGCAGCTCGCGTGGAGGTCTTTTTAGGGTTCCGTGAAACAGAATCCTAAAAGTTAAATAAATAATAATAGTTTCTTCATGTCCGTCCGTAGCACAGCGCCGAGATCCTTAGCGCTATAATGCTGTAATTTGGCATGGATACACATAATTATTTATCAAAACTACAAAGTGGTAAAATTTTTTTTTTTTTGGTAGTACCAGCGAAATGGTAGGTACATGCAGGACATTTGAATATGTCCACCACAGCAGGAACGATCTGATGATGGGTTCCAGTGATAAAGAGTGGAACACCTCAGTGATTAGGCATAAATTCATGATGATAAATTGATAAATTCAGGATTTTTAACATTTGTACTTAATTTTAAAATGTACCTATTGATCGAAGTTATCTGAAATAAATATTATTATTATTATTATTATTATTATTATAAATAATTCGTTTCAAAAAACGCATTCAAAACCAAAGGCAGAGTGCTTGTATTACATAAAAAAATTAACTTGTCTGGTTACGAAAATCGCTCATGATGCACCTCCTCAAATCCCAAGCTAAACTCCTACAAATCGTAAAACGTGGTGTAATGTTCTCGTAAAATTAATTACGTTTATTTAAGGAAAACAATACGAGCTACTAAATGAAACATTTTCAGAATCATGTTTCTAAATTATTCAAGAATAACAAATTTCCTGTTTAAAAGGAAACTCGACAAATGAAGCTAACACAGATGTTTTTAAATGTTTCTGTATTTAAATACCGTTGTAAGTTAAAAATATAATTTTCGCTATTCATTTGTGTTCCGAAACGAACATTACGTCGGGAAATTTGCTAAACGTTTCACAAAAATAGGACAGTTGTAATTTTACTCTTCATAAATTTAAATAAAATTGTTAAAATGACACGATGACTTTGTTGTTCATGTCGAAAAGGACATTGGGGTGTAGTTAGATGAATGGCTTTAAACCTTTTAATGACCCATTGGCGCGCATATACCAAATTTGGGAAGGCTTAGCCATACTTTATCATTTAATTCTACGGTTGTTTAACGGTAACGTCTAAGGTGTTAATGTTTATAGGCGACGACGATAACGTTACGATTTATGAACTACTTAGAGAAAAAAATGGATAGATAGATGCCGGGAGCATAAAAAGTATAAGCCTAATCTCATATCCTAAAACACGAATTCTAAGTACATACCTAACAGACATTTCTCGCTATTAAACATTCCTTTTACAAAAACAAAGCAATTTTAACCGTAACGGCTTTGAAATTATCTTTCAAATATGAAATTTCAGCCTGCGGCGACACCGGAATGGAATTTTTGTTTTAAGTCTTCCAATGTTTTTATTTCGGGTTTTACGCCATTTGCATATAAATGCTTAATTAAAGAAAGAGGTTTATGTCGGACGAAAAAATATTTACCATTTGTCATCCAGACTTGAATTTATGTTGTTTTAATATTATTATATCTAAGTGGTTTTCTGTTTTAATTGTGTACCTACGTACCTACTAGCACATAACAAATAATATTACTTATATTACGGAGTACTAGTAATTCAGATTTACCAAAGTTCGAGTTCCAGAACGACGCCATTAGGTACTTTTAAATTGTCTACCATGTTTTTCCCAAATAAAAAGCGACAAGATATTCCTAATAATATTGTATTAATATACACAGTTAAAGATAACTCTTATTAATCATCACTGTGAAAATATCATAATTATGAAACCCAAGTCCATGTAATCTTGTTTAAAATCAGTTCATAATAACCCTTGGGCATAAAAAGCCTTTGAGAAATAATTAAAATAACTAAAAGAACTAAACACATAGACGGTTATTTAATAGAAAACTTTATTACACACTCTCACACATGAATTTAAATTAAATGTTTGACCCTGTTCAAGTTCACATAAATGCACCCTTTTTAATAGATTCCACTCACGCGCGAATGGAAAATATTTTAATATAGGACAACTACTTGTGCAAATTACTATAAAGGTGTCTGCCCACTATAATATACCGTGCAACACAAAATATAATATCAGAGCGTGCAAGGCAAAAAAACGTGATTTGTATTGAAAAATATGACAATCGCTCTGTTCGTGACTTTGCCCGCGTTTTTCGAGAATAAGATCAATGTCTTATTCCAGGTCATGGTCTACTTGTGTGGCAAATTTCATAAAAATCCGTTCAGTAGTTTTTGCGTGAAAGAGTTACAGACATCCATACAAAATTTCACGTAAATAATATTAAATTTACTAGGATTCCCATAAGACCGCACCGTCATCGAGTAACACCATCGCGTATTAACCCGAAACCTGAACAAGAAAACCATACTAAAATTGTTGACGAGAATGCTTTCACCTATCAGCGGGCAAAGCAAAGCGTGGTGTTTTCTATGCCTGATACGTTGAGCCCGGTCACGATATGATACGTTATGATGGGCAGACTCCTTAAAGGAATTTCTAATGTGGAGAAACAAAAATATGTGAGAGATGTTAGGTCTTAAAAGGTTTTAATCTAATTCTATCTTTCTTTGTGTATTCCTCTTATTGAATTTTCTTGTAATGTAAGTAACTATAATAATTTGATAAAAGATTGCTCCTGAATTTTGCGTTGTCTCTTTTGTTGTTCAGTACCGCAAAAAATATGTATTTATTCTTATATGAAATCGAATATTATCTATTACTTTGTGAAGTACCTAACAAATGACGAGGTAAAAAATCAGCCAAGTGCGAGTCGGACTTGCACACGAAGGGTTCCGTAACATTATCTATACAACATTAGACTCTATATTATACCTTTTTTTAGTTTCACCTGTCCCAGCCTCACAAACGGCAAAAACGGCAAAAAAATCACGTATTTTGTATGGGACCCCTCCTAATCTTTTTTTTATTCTGTTTTTAGTAATCTTCGTTATAGCGGCAACAGAAATACATCATCTGTGAAATTTTAAACTGTCTAGCTATCACGGTTCATTAGATACAGCCTAGAAATAGACAGACAGATAGACAAATAAATAGATAAACAGACGAACAGACGAACAGACGAACAGACGAACAGACGAACAGACGAACAGACGAACAGACGAACAGACGAACAGACGAACAGACGAACAGACGAACAGACGAACAGACGAACAGACGAACAGACGAACAGACGAACAGACGAACAGACGAACAGACGAACAGACGAACAGACGAACAGACGAACAGACGAACAGACGAACAGACGAACAGACGAACAGACGAACAGACGAACAGACGAACAGACGAACAGACGAACAGACGAACAGACGAACAGACGAACAGACGAACAGACGAACAGACGAACAGACGAACAGACGAACAGACGAACAGACGAACAGACGAACAGACGAACAGACGAACAGACGAACAGACGAACAGACGAACAGACGAACAGACGAACAGACGAACAGACGAACAGACGAACAGACGAACAGACGAACAGACGAACAGATGAACAGCTAAACAGATAAACAGATAAACATATAAACAGATAAACAGATAAACAGATAGACAGACAGACAGACAGACAGACAGACGGACAGTGGAGTCATTTTTACCCTTTGGGTACGGAACCCAAAAAGCAAGGACGAATACTCGCCACATCTTCCATGGAGACATGGAGAAACGGGGAAGAGGTATTTAATTTTTACAACCGGCGTACATTTGTTTAATACAATGAGGATAGCAAATGAGCTTGACGACCCTTTAGCCTAGTCGGTGGTGACCCTGCCTATAAAACGAGGGGTTTCGGGTTCGATTCCCGGCCGGGGCAGATATTTATGTGACAGATAAATATTTGTACTCGGGTCTTGGGTGTTATTGTGAAGTGTTATAGGTGTCATCCATGCCACCCGTGACACAAGTTAAAACCTAATGAGGGGTTATACTCTTCAGAATGTAATAGAAAACTCAATACAAAAATCTTGTTTGAGATGAGACTTCTTCTCAGATGAGATCACATAATATTCGCCTATTCTCTGACACTCATCGAGTGATGATGATGATGAATGATATACGTATAACCTTCAATTAGTAATATGTTCTATATACTGTACTATTGATGATGATGGTTTGATGTAGCTGAAACAATTAAGTGCTGACGGTACTTATTCGTGGTAAGGTTTACTACGCCTGGTTTATGGCTAACGCGTTCGGAAATTAGCCATGTAATATTTCTTGCGCGTTTTTAGGCTTCCGTACCCAAAGGGTAAAAACGGGACCCTATTTCTAAGACTCCACTGTCCGTCTGTCTGTCACCAGGCTGTATCTCATGAACCGTGATAGCTAGAAGTTGAAATTTTCACAGATGATGTATTTCTGTTGCCGCTATAACAACAAATACTAAAAACGTTTAAGTGGGGCTCCCATGCAACAAACGTGATTTTTTGCCGTTTTTCGAGTAATTACGAGTATCGTAGACACCATGTGTAGATTATGAATGGGAAAAAGACCAGTCATTGTTTGCGCAGTAACTGTTAGAGATGCTAGTAAGAAGAGAAAGAGTAAGTAAGAGTAATAATGAAATTCTTACCAACGACATCCAGTCGTAGAAAGATGCTTGTGGGCGGATGCGATGATACCTGGCACTCATAGATGCCGGCGTCGCGTTTTTGGACAAATTTCACTTTCAACGTCCAATCCTAGAAATAATAATTTTATTAATGTTCTGCTATTTTTTACATCAACACCGTAGTTAATATTTTTTGGGTAACGTTTCCAAATGTTTGCATCAACAAATTACAAAAAAAACAATTTATTCTTGACAAAGAAACATAAACTTAATTAATTTTGTTGCTAGTAAATGTATCAACACTATCAATCACACTATCAAAGTTGTTTAACATTAATGGTAACAGACAGCATGATGAATAACATTTGTCATAATCTTTCCGTTCGGAAACATTGAAACATTCGGTACATTTAAACATTCTCTTATTGCTGAATTAGTCAGAATATTCAACAAATATCAACGGCATAATGCTCAACAAAAAGCGTGCGGTGTGGAACCATAAGAGTTATACAGGGCTATTGGGACTCAAGCAGGATGGATACAGGGCTATTGGGACTCAAGCAGGATGGATACAGGGCTATTGGGACTCCAAGAGGAGAATCTCATGTCTATCTACTGCTCGTAATATACTTTACTGAAAAATGGTTGAGGCTGAAACGTTATGTCGCTGCTATTAAAAGTCACTAGGCTATCTGCTACTGGGTACCTCTTTGGCTTAGTTGCCGCCCAAAAATCTTTTCTAAAAATCAGCCGTGAAAAGTTTGTTTGACAATTTTAAAATCTTATAGCCAATTACGAATTTTCATTTCATAGCGTGTCTTGCGCCCGCGCGCGTTTTGGTGTAAGTTTTTCTACTGCAGTGCTTTTGATTAATATTTTTGTGATGTCGTAATGAAGTAATGTAACACAAACGTTTTTTGATCCTGCCCTGCATATCTATTTTGCAGACTGTACTTACACCGTGGATTTAAATTCCTAAGTCTAGACAAAACTAAAACTATTAGTAATGCTGTCTCATAAATGTAGATACAAAACGATATTTATAGCTATAGCGCGTAAATTCCCATATTCACGGCCGTTGATCTAGGTACACCATCCACGCAGTAATAGTCAGATTAACCTGGTTATCCGGCTTAGTGCGAGGAATATTGTAGTTTGGTTTGATTATCTGGCTTGTGTTGCCTCGAAAATTAGTTGCTGGGACAAAGAAGTCATTGTTTCAGTGAGAATTTATTATACAAATATTTTTATAATTTGATACATCATTTTATGTAAATATTTTAGTTGTGAAATCGAGCAAAAACTTTCACAAAATTGGCTTAAATTTCCCAGTTTAAAATGATTTTACAGCGAGTTTGTCGTATTTTGCAAAACCGCCAGGGCATACATCAAAATCAAACAAAAACCTGAAACATTTGTGAGCATACATTTATAAAGTGAATTAAAAAGTATTTAAAAAAAAATACTTTGCGGTCGGTTAGAAAGTCTCCATACAACGTTCGTCATCAAACATCCATTCAATTTACGCGTTTCGCTGTTATTGACAAGTGTAAATGAACTATTGTAAGCAATATTCAAAACAATAAAAACAAATGATTGAAGTTCAGTCACGGTTGGCAGAACGCGAATATATTCACGGTTGTTAGCCTGGCGATATCGTCAACGTTGTAACTTAAATTCATGGGATTAACCTGGATTCCACATTGTTCCACGGGTTCATGGAAGTACTCGGAATTACTGAGATTTCTCGGTTGTTTTATATTTGTATCTGTCGAGGATAGTTTTATTATTTCAAATTTTAAACTTAAAAAACACGTTATTGCCTTGTGTCGATAATAATTCTAAGTAGTAAGATAAATAGTTTTAAGTAGTAATAGACCAGAGTAAAAGAAACTGTGATGGTTGAATGGGATGAGCAAACATTTTTTGGCTTTTTCCCGGCTGTTATCGTAAATAGCAATCATTGAGCCATGTTGGAGATCTTCAGGCAGGATAAGTACTTCCAAATTGGATGGGAAACTTACTCCTCCACAGCTCCACCAATCCGCACTAGAGCACGGTGATAGAGTATGCTCTGGACCTCATCAAGAGGAGAAACCCTGATCCTTTACTGGGCCTTCAATTGGATGATTGGATGAAATGAAATTCGTAGTATCATAGAGTGGCCTTAAATGGCTTAGATAATTATCCAAAAAAGGTTTTGTTTTATTCAATTATTATTTCTATTAAAACTCGCCGTGCCATCCGTTGATAAAACAAGAAATGATCGTAAAATGGTAGTATAAAATTAATTTCAAATACCTCAGAATGTTGAAGATGTATGGCCTGAAATCTTTGGTCGGAACTGTAGGTGGTCAAGCCGACAGTCAGTAGATGGTAATCCTTTCGACGTATCCAAGATATCTGTAACAAGAATGAAATATTAGTTAACAGTTTTTTACGATGACAACAGTATTTTTTTTATTGGAGTATTAGTTACTGTCCGTTTGCTGGGAACCTTATGATTTTGTATCCACATTCAAAATATATTTTTTGAAATAACTCTTTGAATTTTAACTCCTGATCTATCGTTTTCATATTTAAGAAATTTTATGGGGAGTAAAATCAATTTTTTTCCGTTACGATATACGTTATATTTGTAATTTGTAACACAGAATCTAGATGGCGTTGGATGGTTGATCAGTAACAACGCCATCTACTGATAATAATAATCTTGATACATCCTATTCTGACGATGTGAAACATCATCATCACCATGGCGTTAAACTCCAGTCCTGTTTTAATTTTTTTTAAGTTAACATAGTCCATACTTTTGACCCGATTGAAATAAAACAAACACTTGGGTTGGCCACTAACTCCTCCACCAATCCGCACTGGAGCAGCGTGGTGGAGTATGCTCTAGGCCTCCTCAAGAGAAGAGACCCGTGCTCAGTAAAGCCAATTTTTAAGTCTACTAAACGGATAGAATGGAGTTAATGTTTTACCTAGGATAGTAAGATACTATTTACAAAGGACAGGATTATAAGCCCCGAAGCGAAGTAAAGGCGGGAAACTATGAAATAAACAAACAATGTAAGGGTTAAACTCTTTCCCACTTCGTCACAACTAAGATGTAAACATCAGTAACCCTTTAACAATGAAGAATGAATCCATTACTCTTCCTTATCTGTCCATTGTGGACCCTTTCATTGTCACCATTTAGGGAGGAGTTATATGTACTGAGTTCGCTGATGTGGTTACTTTGATTCAACCTTAGGGCTGGTGACACGCAAGTCAAGAAATATTTTGAGTCTAATTTCTAAATTTATCGCACTAAATTTAATAAATAAATTTTAAGTTAATAAATAAATAAATAATTGGCTATTAGACAACTTTTGGAAAAATATTTTAAAATTTTCGTAGTTTTATTTTATACCTCTTACAATATTTATTTTTCTCATAAAAGTGTTATTTAGTAGGAAAAAATAACTTTTAATCCATTAATTTTAAATTCGCGCGAAAATAGTCCGCCATCTGTCACTTGCTGGCTCTGACGTCATATTTCAATTAACAAAAGTTTACGCTCTAACTCAGAACATATTTTAAGTGAAAAACTTACACCTTTTTCACTGGAATTGTGAAAATGACAAGCTACAAGACGTGTGCAGTGCCTATGTGTAGAAGTACTACAATTAAACCTGACAAATTGTTTATACCTACACGTTTCTAAATGCCCTGAACGTCGAAAGCAGTGGTTACAAATTAGCACGTCGAGACCCAGAGTTAACATCTGTTATATCAGCAATATTCTTTTGTGAGGACCACTTTGATGTAAGTATTTAGAACAAATCAACTTAGCCTCTGATTTACTAAAAAAACAAATTAAACCTAACCTAATATTGTTCATAAACATAACCTACAAGTAATTTAAAATCATTAGTAATATGATATCGTTAAGGGGGCGTTGAGGAAAAACTTAGAAAAAAATCCCTCTGTGACCACTTAGCAAGACTGACCAATTTTACTTTATTAATTTCAGTACTTACAAGGAGGTTTTGCATTCCGAAACTCGAAATTTGCGACCATAAATGAATCAACTTGAGGCAAATTCGCACTGTCAGCTTTTGTATAGCCTGACTCCATTTTACAAAACCTCTCAAAAGCAGAAATCAAAATATATCTTATTAATTTTCTCAGTAAATTGCACAGTGCACACGATATAGTACACGACGCTTTATTTTTTGAATTGTGACGTCATAACATGCTCAATCATGGCCGCCCGCGTTTCGGTTCTCGTATCCACAGGTAAAAAAACTCAAATCTATTTTTCAAAAGTAAAAATATTTACAATTTATTTTCATGCAAGAAACGTATTGTATAATTATTGTTAACCATTATGCAACCATATTTAACACATTTCATATTTTACCGTGATAACTGTCAAATAGCCAATTAAATGTGTAATTTTTTTATAAAATATTATGTTACTAGCTGCCCGGACAGACTTCGTTCTGTCAAAAGTTTTTTTTTTTAATCCTTCCTTGTGCCTTAATAAGGAACATTGTAAGCTATCCTATCTTTCAAGTTGGATCAAACTGCACAAGGTGTGCAAAGATTAAAATCGGTTAAGTAGTTTAGGAGTCCATCACGGACAAACAACGTGAAACGTAATTTATATATATTAAGATTTATATTTCTAACTCAGTTTTAGAATATAACTGTGATGTATATGTAAAACTATTGTAATTAAATTTAATAATTACATGTAATTATATACGTTCAAGATTAATTGCTGTTGCAGGCACTACAAATTAAACTGAACAGATCGCTAGTTAACTTCCAGTGAACAGGAATAATTTCTGAGGTGTAAAATGAGAGTATTCGGTAATTAAAACGGCTGATCAAGTGTTCACGATCAAACATAAACTGTATCTTCTGTTCATTAAAGACCAGTTTTGAACATAGTCTCTGTAATCCTCGTAAACATAGCTTGTTTTTCGTAAACTTCCGTTTTGTGATTAATAATGTTTTGATGTTTTGTGCTGAGCTTTATGACTTGTGGCAATCGTAGGCGATCGATTTTAGCGAAGGTGTCGCCTAAAATGACACGTTTAGTGAATTGTTTTCGTTGTAACACTATAAATGAATTGAATTCAAAATGAGGTTCTGTCTAAAGCGATTTTTGATTACTTTTAGGAAATGTTACATCGAAATAATGTGTATATGGAAATTAAACGTGATGTGACAAACAAAAATTGACGTAACTTCACTTCTATAGCCTAATTGGTACCTACTTGATATTATTATAGTCTGCATGCTATGCAAGAGATGAGGAACCTTAGGCCTGCTGTCCACTACGCACGTCATAGTCACGCTATCGAGTATCGTCAATACTTGTCGCCGACTTCAAAAAAAGGAGGTTCTCAATTCGAATGATTTTTTTATGTTTGTTATCATACTTTTTTCTAGGTGATAATTTTTACTATATTCGAAAGCTGGTGCGTATCATGTGGTCCGATTTAAAGAACGAGATCTGACACGAGTAGTTTTTGAGTTATCCCTAATTTTGAAGTCGGTTATTTTTTTTTGTCAATAATTATTTATTTCTGTCCATGAACGGTGTTTCTGGTCCGTATTAACGGCTCAAGAGTGCGAACTCATATCTTAGGTAGGTACTTACTTATCCTGGCACAGCGACCCATGGAAAGTTAAACACAAGAATCCAACAAAAGAATACGGCACATCTTTTTGTCCTGAACTACTATTGGAGGTTGTATATGCACTAAATATGTAATCTGACGAATGTGTGACAAAGAAGTAAATAGAATTAAGAGTTTGAAATAAACGTCTAAAACGAACTGCTTTTTCCTCTATTATATTTACAAAAATCCCTGTGTACCTATAATGTAGGAGCAACCACATTTTCCTACAGCTACTTCTTGCTAGTTCTGGACGTTTAGTTTCAAAATTCAAAGTTCAAAATTCAAAATCATTTATTCATGTAAGTATCTTTGATACACTTATGGACGTCATTTTTTTTAATGGACCAGCTTTTCGGAAGAAACGCAGAAGAAACGAAGTTCTGCAGAAACTTAATGGCTTAACCTTAATCAGAATCTTTAATGGCTTCATGAACTCAGATCTTACATCTATGTACTTTTTACATACACTATGAAAATTTTCAGCACCTCAAATCAAATCTTGAACCGGAGATTTTAAGATCAGTTTACTATTACGGGCCTATGTTACATTGCTCGAATGCGCTGTGTATTGTTACTATCCTTCTGTGCATATCAGTTTTGTGGTCGTAGGTTGTGGTACCGATATCCTATTCTGCCATATTTAGTTCCATTCCCAAAACTAGAATCCGTGGCCAATAGTTTCCACAAACCGAATCTTGAAACGGAGATTTTAAGATCAGTTTACTATTACGGGCCTATGTTACATTGCTTGAATGCGCTGTGTATTGTTACCATCCTTCTGTGCATATCAGTTTTGTGGTCGTAGGTTGTGGTACCGATATCCTATCCTGCCATATTTAATTCCATTCTCAAAATAGAATCCACGGCCAATAGTTTTCCCACCGGAACACTAGTTGGCTAACGAAAAGTTTTGTCCAAAATGGCAGCATGTCGGGAACTCCAGTTCCATGCATCAAACTACTCGTAAAATAGCTAGCGAATATCGACGAGAATTTTCGATAAAGTAGTGAAACATCCAAAATTATTGTTTCAGTTTGATGTGTTTGTTGGCTTCAAACAATTGGTACGGAATTTATTCGGTTAGCTATTCGTGTTATTTTTTAATCCTCGACGTCAAAAAAGGGGTGATATAAGTTTGACGTGACTTAAATTAAGGACCTTAACGAAATGTACCGATTTGAGTGCGGTTTTTAAACGGTTTTATTTTATCGAAAATCTTATCCAGTGGAAATTGTTCTTAGCTATGTTTGATGGAAATAAAATCAGTTGTCTAAAAGATATGCTTAGGATAAAATTAAAGTTTTAAATACATTAAAATAATAAACGCTTACTACATGTATACGCACTTTAGCATTAGGTACTTGTGTCGTGGGTGCCATGGACATTGGACAACACTCCAAGACAATACAATCGCCCAGAACGAGAACAGGGGGAGGGGGAGAGGAAGGAGAAGGGGGAGGGGGAGTGGGAGGGTAAGGGGAGGAGAGAGGGAGGGGGAGGGGAAGGGGAGAGGATGGGAGGGGAGAGGGAGATTGTTAAATATTTATTTAATTATGTCAAAGAAGTATAACTTCTCACGCGCGTACACATCCTTTTGTGAATAGCAACAAAATTAAAAATTTTGAGAAAGCCCTCGCCGGATGTAAAAAAAAACAAGAAAAATGATCTGCGGTGCCCCTGATGGTCTACTGCCATAAGACATACTATGAACCTGCTCTATAATGATACCTTTTGAATGAAAAAAACCGCAATGAAATCGGCCCAGTAGCTTCCATAAAAAAACGGTAACAGACATACATACATACAAACGAACAAACAAACAAACAAACAAACAAACAAACAAACAAACAAACAAACAAACTTATATACCGCCTCGGTTCCGTTCCATCCGTCGTGGGTAAATTTAACCAACTTAAAATTTCGAAGTCAATTAAATACGCATTAATTAGAGATAGGTAACTCAAAAACTACTCGTCACATCTTGCTCTTTGGGACCTACCTATCCATCCAACTTCTATTTTTCTATTCTATTCCTACCATCTTTTATTTTTATCAATTTATTTATTATTTATTGACACGTAGAATAAACATTTTGAAGATTTATTTGTTTATTACGCTAAAGAAGTATTTATACGGGTAACAAGTTACATAAATACACACACGCTTATTTATTTATTATCATAAAGGGAACCCTTCTTACTAAATTCCGGGTCATATTTGCGAAGTTCTTCCGATATAGCTTCGTTATAACACAATGACAATATGTCTCCAATATTTGATTTAAAAATAATAATAAAAAAACAAAACCAGTATTGTTAATCCTTCTATGGTTTAGTTGTTTAGTATTTTTAACTACTGGGCTTAGTTTTTTCTTTTTAGTTTTTTACAAAGTCGGGTTTATTTTAATAATACAATATTTTACACTTTTTAGTTAGCATTCATTTACTTCTTTATTAGACGAAAATAAATTAGCCAGAATGGTTGTTTAAACAACTTTAAATTGTTATGTATCCTCAACTGTTACTTAAAATGAAAAAATGATGAAAGGAACCTAACAAACATTTTTGAATACCTATTCAACGATACCCCACTCGATAGGTTTTGAGAAAAAAAAAAATTAAACTCGGTAATTTAATTTTTTTTCAATTTTGATTGCACTGGGTATACCAGTGCCACTCTCACAATTATTAAGACAAATCTAACGGCACCTCTCAAGCAGAAATCGATCAAGCCGTTTAGGTTACAGAGCGTAGTTTAACTAGTAGATATACATTTAAAAATTTTAAAAAAAGCCCACCTGCTAACAAATAAGCTATCATGTTAGACCTTTTTAAAATCCTTAAGTTGAGCTCTTTAATTTGATACCCATATTGTATTATTCGATTTATTTTTATTTTTTGATACTTCAAACAATGGCATCTCACAGCCACCATATTTGTTTTTTTTTATTTCACATAACTAAGAACACTGGTTATTAAGACGAATCTAACGATATCTTAATTATGTAAATCCGTTCAGCGGTTTGGAAGATACGAGGTAATAAAGAATATTACATGCATACATACAAACATACATACATAGATACAACATACGCGCAAAAAACATAACCCTTCCTGATAGTCGGGTAAAAAGAAATGTACTGCAAAGATACTTAAACTTTACTTATAGCTGATAGCAATTTTCCATTCACAGAAACGAGTCAAAAGTATTATAGAAGCACGTACGTTCTCGAATATAACTCGTTAGAGATAACAACACTGAATTTTGTTATTTTATTATTCGACGCAAGTTCTTGAAGTTTTTGAAGATCAATAACTGCAACAAACTGGTTCTGTATACGATCATTACAGAATAGAATTTTTATTTATTCACCTTCACAAAATGATTTATAATATGACTTAGTTTTAAATGGGCACTAAAATGATAAATTATTCTCCACCACCATTAAGGATCTTTATAAAATGGCGTAAACAATAAAAATAGGTACCTACACAAGTTTAACAGTGTAATTCATATAACACAATTTACTTAAATTCAAATTAAATTTATCATACAGGATAATGTTATTTAAATTAACTATTAATCTCGAACGAAAAGTATCAAAACCAATTATAGTAAAAAAAATTGTCAGCTTTCGTTAGCGGCTAAAATTTCAAAGTTTAATCTCAATGGAAACTAAAGTACCAAATTTTAATTAGAAAAAACTGGAATTGGATACCAAAGCAATTCCCGTGAAATATTACACTGAGTGTACATGATCATTGGGATTACTAGCCTTCACCAGCACTAAGGTATTACTCAGAACTCGTTTTATACTGCTTTTTTCAAGGTGTAAACTGACAATGATATTGACGAGTCACCTGATGGTATTTGTCACCACTACACACCGAGAACTTTATAATTATACGAGTAACCGCCCTCGCTTTGCTTCGGTTTTCTTATTTTTTGACATCTTGGGTTACATTATTGGAGTTTTATTAAGGATCCCTAAATTCTTTGAAAATATAATATAGCCTATGTCACCCGGGGATAATGTAGCTTCCCAACAGTGAAAGAATTTTTGAAATTGGTTTAGTAGTTTCGATGCAAATAAACAATCAAATCTTTCCTCTTTATAATATTAGTATAGATATCTGGACGGCAAGCTTCGAAGTGGTACCCGAAGATGGATCACGTGACATTAAAAAAATGGTTGTCTGTAAAGTCGGTTTACGGACGGTAGTTTAACGTGACAACGTCATGACCGCTCCACTCAACTACGATCGCCTACGGCTCGCCGATGCCGTAGCTCGCTACGCCGCTCGCTACGCTACGATACGCCGATCGTAGCCGATAGTGCCACTCTCCGCTTTTGCCGCTCTCTCGCTCGCGGAACGCCACATTTTTTCAAAGATGCGCCCGGCTCATCGTTTTAATAGACGTTATCACGTCAAAAATTCAACCAATCATAGGGTCCTATTGGTCGACCAATAGGAGCGGAACAACAATGAAAAATGATGTAAGAACGGAAAATATATCAAAGTCAAGCGAAAGCAGTTAGGTACTAGTACATATTATTATGTAGTTAAGATCTTAAATTAAAATTTAAAAAGCCCTTGACATTTTGATTTACACTAAACATAGCTAATAACATTCTCGATTAAGTCCCCTTTCATACGAAAAAGAAAGACTAGATCAAAATCGGTTCATCCGTTTGAGAGCTACGATGCCACCTCAAACTTTCACCCCCTTTTCGACGGAGATTAATATCTCTTAGATTGTTATACTTACAATTCCATCACCGATATTCCTTATGATGCATGGCAGAAGCGCAGTTGTACCCGTTTGTGACGTCACCACGGTATTATTTTCAGTCTCGAAATGTTTTTCCGGTGTGATGTTGTATAGCTCCTCTAGGGGAGGGAAAGAGGCGGCGATATCGTTGTGTTCCACTCGCACGGTAGTCGACTGAGGTTGGGTAGGTGGAGAAGAACCTGAGAAAGAAAATTGGAGTGAAATTGGCAGTAAGGAAATTTTGGTTGAGGAAAATATCTCATTATTTTATGAGAAATGGAGTCTGTTTTTTCAATATCATGATCAAAGTGATGAAACATACAATAGGTATTATATTATTATTATTTGTGTAGGTGAGTTATTTTTTGTAGTTAATAAAGAGATTCTGCTAAGATATTAGTAACAAATTATTAATATTATGTTTCTATTGCATTTATTTAAATTATTGAGTTTAACGTCTAAAGCTGACCGCATAAATAATTAAATCAATCAATTTTGATGATGCCTGAAAATTTTAATAGCAATTGTGTCATGGGTGGGTACTTATTGTTAGAAGTAGCAAGGGCAGGTTTCTGATATATAAACAGCTTCTATTTTTAAGCTTGGCTTGTTTTACAAAAAATAACATTTGACTTGGCCAATCTAGTACTTTAAAAAAACGTTGGCTACGAAAACATTCATTATAGGCCAGTTTGATTTCAAAGTTTAGGTACACGTCATGACGAAACATCAAAATCTATCAATAAGTGTAAACACAAGTGAATAGCAATACTGAATGTGTAGCTTTATGTAAAATGTTGCTTATTGCACATATTATTGTCGCGGCTCACAAAAGATAGGTTTGTTATGAAGCATTTCTTTTTTAGAAATAAATTCCATCGGGGGATGAAAATTTAATTATCTTGAAATTTTAGTTTTAAATATATGGAGGTAAAAAAATAACCACTCAACAATTTAACATTAATTTCTTACTTTATGTTTTACTCTCCATAAAATATGAATATTTAAATACATATTTCCACATCATTTTTTTGTTTACCAACATTACAACCGATCAAGCAAAATCCTATAAAATACAGGTTTAATTTACAAACTTAATTAATCCGTAATTAGATACTCAATTATAAATTAAATAAACGTAGATAATTAACAGAGACCCTGTATCAGGTTTTAATAAGATCCTAAGGGAAAATGGTATCGGAAATCCATTAATACCGGTGCTTTACAAAATCTATGTGCAGTATTTGTTCTTTCAATATCAGCTGTTGGTACAGATTGTACTCCTTATCAAGTTCCTTATCACGTGTTGCGAAAGGGGGTTAGGCGGAAAATTTGGTAACGATACTTTTTGCCGTCGTAGTATTTTTACATAGAAAGCAAGCCAGAGTACTAGGATAGCAAAAACATGCAAGCGAGTGTGCCAAAACAAATCTAAGGTATTAAATTTCCGAAATTTCCGCACACTCGCTTGCATGTTTTTGCTATCCTAGTACTGACTGCAAGGAACTCCGTTCCATCCGGGTGTCCCTTGACACCTCTCAAGTTTTTTTATTAATGTCACGCGATAAATGAGAAGCTGAGTTTACTTAATAAAATTATGAATGTTGGCGCATTTGCAGCTAGAAATATCCATTTTTTATAGCTTTAGCAAAGGAAGATCTCTCGTTAGGCGAGAGATAGCCACTTAATATCAGGTAAATCATCAGCTCATTTGTCAGCCAATAACAATAAAAAACAGTTTTAAAACGTATATTTTCTGCGAATAATAAGTAACGACAATTTTTTTTTTTAAATTGAAGGTACTATAAATTATTTTTAGGAACATTTAGGAATACTGTAGATGGTTGAAAGGCTGTTAAAACAGAGATGGTAATCATAGATCGCATTTGCTATCCATACTGGTTCATACACGAGGTTGAGAAAATGCAAAACATCATGAAAGCGCACTGTACTTATGTACACGAACATGCCTTATGTCCTCTGTATTGAAATACATACGTAGTTCATAAGGACTCAAATTATGACCAACTTTTCACATCGCCCTACTTACATAGTTAATTAGGAACTTGCATACATCCAAAGGAACTGTAATACTTTGAAATTTAATTTAAACAAGGTTGTTTCAACCAACTGCAATTCAGCTCTGGGAGCGTACGTAAAAACAGTACATAATTTCAGGCAGCAACATTAAAAAATCCTTGCTATTCAATTGCAGTTTGCATGTAGGTTTTAACGAAACCTGGTATTCAGAGGGTGAACCCTTTTGTCTTTCAACCCACAAGTTGGATAAAGCGTGGAACTTAACGCCGTAAGCACACTCCTGGTATTTGTTAAATGAAATGCTTGCTTTTTGGGAATGCGGCCTGAGAATTGACGGGTCTTACTGCTACGGACGAAACGATACGCGATAATTAAAGTGTGTCGGATAAATGTGAATACATGTCAAATTTTAATAAACATTTAAAAAAAAATATAGGACAAAATTCTTATCTGAAAAAGAGTACAAAAAATTTTTACTACTTTTTTGAATTTTTTTTCGGAAGTTCGGGCCAAATATGACAGATAAGACAATAAAAAAAAAACTACTGCAAATGTTAAATAACATAAATGTCTTATTGTGCCTCACCTAACTGTATTACATAATAAGAATATTGTAATTAATCTGATTTTTAAATGTATGTAAAAATTGACATGTCTTCACAGTTATCCGACAAACTATTGATAGAATATTATGTCGAAGGCACTATTAAAAAAAAGCGTGCGTGGACTTTTGTACGTGCATGAGAAGTTATACTTATTTGGCATAATCAAATAAATATTTAACGCCTCCCCCTCCCCCCTCCTCCCCCTCCTCCTCCCCTCTCTCCCCCCATCCCCTCCCCTCCCCTCCCCTCCCCTCCCCCTCTCATCCTCCTGTCCCCCTCCCCTTCCCCTCCCCCTCCACCTCCCCTCCCCATACCTTGCCCCTCCCCCTGTACAATGCTTTCTATCTCATTTTCTCCCACGTTAAATATTATGTGTCTGTCTCTTTTTACTGTCCCTTTTTCGTTTCATCAACTTTCAAATCACAACGATGCTAAAGAAGTTTTCTCTACAAAAATGAAAAAAAGTGTTGGTTAACAACAACAATAACAACTTAAAAACAAAAGTATATTTATTTTGAAATTCTTTTTACCTCACTTCTTACGTAAGGTCTAGATTTCAGTCTATAATAAAGATTTATGCATCCGACTCCGCAAATCTTCTAAATTACTTAATTCATTTGAATACTTCTAGGAGGTAATTTTCATAAATAATATGCTTTATAATTAACAACCGAAATACACATCTTCCATGTCCACGGCCAAGTAAAAAGATCGCCTTTGTAATTTTCGTTTCAACTCAAAGTTTCGGGCACAGTTCACATTTGAAAGTATGTTTATTTAAATACGCTATATTTCGAACCAAAATCAGTTTAATTTACAGAAAATTTTAAACTCTGACCCTCGTTGGTGATACTACGCGTACCTTACATAGGGCTTTTTATTATTGCCCGAGTTTTATTTACAGTGGACTTGAGCTTCCGTGTCGGGAGCTTTATGATGTGGTTGCGACCTTTTTGCGAGTAACAAATGATGCTTTAGTCGGTTTTGTCAACGTTTGCTACCTGTGCTTGGTGCTTGAGTTCGTTTCAAATGCTTTGAGGGCTGTTTTGTAATTAATTTAAATTTGTTTTGTGTTTAATTGCTAAAGTTCTTGATGTTGATGGAATAATGTGGCTGAAATTGTTTTACACTTTTAAAACTCTTTAAGTGTGTAAAGTTATTTTTTGTTTCTTTGTATTGTATTCATATTGATGTTTTTTGGAATCAATGGACTGAATAAATTGTTTCTTCATATTTTCTTTACATACAGTCATCCAATTAGTATTAATAGGGACAATGTTTTGTTCAATCTAATATTATTAAGTAGAGGCTAAGATGTGACCTCTAATATTTTCATTGAGTTATATCTCCGCATCCTCCTAATATATTATTAAAATCAATTACTATACCCCACCTGAACATACCAATGTCTCGAATCGGAAAAAGGTCAAATGTCACGTAACCTTTGATTTTCGCTCGTAACGTTATATATTTATACGTAACGTTATATATTTATAACGTTACAATAATTTTTGAAATTATTAAAGTATACACGAATGCATGTCTTCTATCAGCCTGAAGTCACACAAGAATCTTACGAACCTTCTGTTTCTTAGAATCGAACGCAACACGAAACTAAGTGAATATTTGAGTTAGATTCAGTGCAGATGCGGGCATCCATTGCAGTTTGAAAACTAGAAGATAAATAAAATTAAATGTGTGAAGTTAAACCGAATGATTTCCTCTAAAACTTGTTCTAACTAAAATGACTATTCATAGGCTATAAATATAATGATGTAAAACAAGCACTTCTTTTTTTAGAAAGTCGCAATAAATTCAAAAATTCAACGTGTTTTCATGTTCTTTTGGAGTGATTCATTAAACAGTATATTATGTTTTACACATTATTTTTTTGTGTAAATTAGCTAAAATATGACAATGATTGTGAAGATGTCGAAAAAATATACCGAATCGACGCAACGGGAAATAAGTGAAATAAAACATTACTATATGAATAATATAATACGATTTCCTCGTGTAAAAACGAAGCTGGTTACTAGTATTGTATGAAAAAACAGAAACGAATGATTAAGAAATATTTTTTAACAAACATAAACTTTATTAAAAGTTTTTCAGAAAATCATTTCGCAATAGGTACCTACTAGAGGATTAGTACCATTAGCTGACTGATTGATTTCTCTTATTTCGAGTGGCAATGAGTTTTATAGAGAAAATATTCACTTAAAGAGGAGATGAAATTCGGGTTATTTCAGATCAAAGAAAAAGGTTTATTGAGAAATTGAAATAAAAATAATTTTAGCAGTGTTTTACGGAGGAGTTTTAGATAAGAAATATTGCAGGTATTTAATTATAATTTACTTATGCTTATTTTGGCAGAAGGATAACTCTTTACAAGTGCGCTTGAGCAATGTATAATATAGACAATGTATGATAGTAAAGGAAACGCTTTCGTAAAATGCAGGATAGAGTTTATTTACGCCCACGAAAACACGTAACGTTCCACGTCGAGTTTTTGCGAGTGAAGTTAATAATGTAATATGTGAATCTATTAATGGATTGATTGAAGTAAGTAGGTACGTATTATGTTAATCAGCCTCTTCTTTCTTATAGAGAAACGCTTCCGGGTTATTTGGGGTTTTTCTTCCTGAAACCCGACCATATCAGGCGTAAAACGGGATAGCCCCAGAATTTTATGTGAACGCACCAGTGAATTTTCATATTTACATTCGTACCCGCTTATCCCATGGACTTTAATAGTTGGATTTGAATTCAAATATAGTGATTGATGTGGATGAGGAAGAAATATCACCCTCAAGATCAAAGAAAAAATAATTAATATGCTAAGTATTATTAAAAAATATATTATTTAAGCCGCGTTTTCACAGAACGAGTGCGCTCGGATGACTACTAGACTAGTATCATGTAAACAAGTGATCCGAGTGCACTCGGACGGCGGCATCCGATCATAGTGGACTCGGACATTGTTCTATTGGTACGAACTCACTCTTATAAAATAATATAAATAAAATGGAGTCAAATGAAAATAACAAAGCAGTTGGCTTGAAAAAAAATGGAATGAGCGTGATACGGTGAAATTTCTCGAATTATAATCATGAAGAATTTTTGTTAGTCTATATTTTTGTTAGTCATTTCTTAATTCTTTGTTTTAACATTGTCAAAATTATAAATAATTGCAGAATCTATCGCATAACACATTATTTTATAAGACCTAATTGTATTTAATTATGGCTTTAAAAATAAGAGCGAATACTCTCCGCCTACAAACTAGTTGATAGTTTGGCGGGATGTTTGTATTAATTAAAACTGTAAAAATATGAACTTCTTGCTCCTTGCCATTGTGTAGTTTAAAAGAAGCACATGCCAAACTTTGGGTGGAAGCCTGGTGTCCTGAAATACAGGCCAAAAGCTTAGCTTAGGCACCAGTCTCCCACAGTATAGAAAATGTTAAGACTATATTGTGGTGAGAAAATAAATGAATTTATTATTATTATTATTATTATTATTATTAAATATAAGCATGTTATTTTGTGAATAAACGATTAAAAACATAAGAAGTTTTGTGGAATGTAAGATTAAAAAATTATAAACATAAGGATGCTAGAAACGCAGCAGTAGGCAGCGAATTATAAGGAATATGGTTTTAGACGGATTTACTACAAAATACATAAACACAAAAATTAATAACATATACGAAGTACGTATTCACAAGAAAAGTTGAAAATAAAAAAGCGTTAGGTACTGGATCTGGGGCTGATGACACATACACATCGAGTCTGCCATGGTTTGACATAGCAGATAGATTTTAAGACTAATGTTCAGGGAGACAATAATTACACTCCGATGCTATTGAACTCGTAAAGTGTACACCATATTGTGTATATTTTTTTTCCATTCAATAAATGCTATGAAATTGGCAATCTAAGTTGAAAAAACAAATTGCCGAGTGATTTTAAAGGGGTCAAAAGTGGATATGAAAAAGCCTTTGAAAAGCTGTGCATTATAATTATAACTATGCGAAATCTGCTTATCTATACTAAATATATAAAAGGAAAGATTTAATTTTTTGTTTGCATTGAATAGGCTCCGAAACTACTGAACCGATTTGAAAAATTCTTTCACTGTTAGAAAGCTACACTATCCCCGGTGAACATAGGCTATATTATATTTAAAAAAATTAGGGATCCTTACTAAAACTCCAATAATGTAACCCAAGGTGTAAAAAAATATGAAAACCGAAGCAAAGCGAGGGCGGTTACTCGTAAACTTATAAACCTGCTTCATACAATGTGAATCAGTTACAAATAACATGAGTATTTAGGGTTCAAAACACAAATATTAAAAGCGTAGTTCTATTTCTTGAAAGATTAATATTACACTGCTTAATTGAAAAATTACAGTGTACATGATGTAACGATATTTTGAAATAAAAGGAAGAGGAATTAAAGCTTCTTAAATCGTGATAATTATGATTATTTTATTTAAAAAATAACCGACTTCGAAATAATGATAACTAAAAAACTACTCGTCAAATCTCTCTCATATTTAAATGGGACCACATGACAAGCACCAGCTTTCGTATAATTATAAAAAGAATCACCAAAAATAATAATTATAATTCTTGACAAAAAATAACTGACATCAAAATTAGGGATAACTCAAAAACTACTTGTTAGATCTCGCTCAAATTTAAGTGAGACTACATGACAAGCACCAGCTTTTGATTAATGAAAGAATCATCAAAATCAGTTCACCCAGTCGAAAGTTCTGAGGTAAGAAACATAAAAAATACAGTAATTACCTCGTCCTTTTTAGAAGTCTGTTAAAAATACAGTCCAATTGAGAACCTCCTCCTTTTTTTGAAGTCTTTTAAAATTTGGTACCTTACTATAGGTAAAAGTAACGCATAGAAATTTGTAATTCAAAAAATAATCGCGGAAAAGAATAAAATAGCTTTTTAAGGTGTAAACTCCAAACAATATTTTGTGTTTGTACAAACTGTTAGTTACCTTTGGAATTTAACCACAAAAAAAGGCTACTGAAATACGATGTCAATAATATTTTAATTCAATTTTAAGCATAAAATATCTAATACAAAACATTATAAAGCGGGATGCCACACACTTGGCCGCTTTTTATTTCTTTCCGCGAGAGTTGATACGCACGTGTGAGAGTGTCGCTTTGTAGAATGGTTTAAACTGAAAGCTTTTCATTATAACGGAGGTTTTATTTACCACGACTCGAGTTGTCGTGTAGACCTTTATTTTGTGGTCGCGACCTTTTATGTGCACAAACGCGAGAGTAAATGTTTTGCGTTCTAAGTTCTAACATTGTCTCGTTTGCTGTTTTTAAACGTTATACGTGTTTTCTTAATTAATTAACAAAGTTTCCCAAGTAATTGCTTTTTGTTAATTGAGAAAGGTAGATAGATCACTGTCTGTTTTGGTTTCTGGTACTTTGTATATTTTGAGCCCGCGTTGTATTTCGTCCTATTTTAACATCATTATTTTTTCTCTGTCATGACACAGGTAGGTAACATTTGGTGTTCAGTAAATATTATTATTGTTATGTACACTGAGATCTTGTTGATCTTTCTGTAAGTTATCTTTGTAAGTGGAATGGTTAGTCTCAAGCATAATTCCAAGAATACATGCAGTAATTAAGGGCCTAAGCAACGTCATCACGGATAACGATATCGAAGCATAGACACATTCAAAAAATGGCTTAATTAATTCAATGTAAAGACCAAACGAATAAATAAAATTTAAATATGTCGATTATTATTAGTTTAACAATAATAAACTACAACCGTTAACATTCCCATATGATATATTCTGACAATAAATAAAATGAAATAAATGGTTGGTTTATTTAGCATAATAATTATGTCGGGCAACTTTAGTAAAAGAGCTACAAAACAATAGACTATTTTATCATTCCAAAAATCTAGAAAACAAGTAATTGTGTACTGAAGAACCGAACAGAAGGAAATAACAATGAGTTTGTCTAACAAACGGTGAGTTTATTTCCTAAACGACTTAGTTTTCTTAAGCGCTTTGACATGGGTTTTATAAAAAGGCGAAAAACACCTTTTTATGTAAATAACCGAGAAACGAACCACCTGGTACGTGGGCCGATGTTTAAAAAGTTTTGTCTAAAACTAACGCTAATAGGTACATGCTCACAAATACAAAATGACCTAAATAAATTGACTTATCGTATTTATATTCAAATTCAAATTCAAAATTATATAATCATGTAGGTATCATTGATACACTTATGCACGTCATTTTTTTTAATCAACCAGCTTTTCGCAATGGTATGCGCATAAATCATCTATAAACTACATTAATATTATTAAGTCGTATTTAAATATTGAATGTGTGGAATCATTTATCCAATGGTTTTAAATTTAAAAATGTCAGCTCATACGGATCAGATATGTTTCTGGGTTTCTAACGGCCGGTCTCAATAATGTAAGACTGTGGATAGGGCTACCATTAGTATGTCATCTGTCATATTTGTTAATTTTTGCGTCTGAAAAATTGACAAATATGACAGATGACATACTAATGGTAGCCCTATCCACAGTCTTCCATCTGTTAGTACATTAATGAGACCAGCCGTAAGAAGATGAGAAATCTGGTACATTCGTTATCAATACAATAACGCCAAGGAATGACGAAAAATGCGAAAATCGAATTACGTTAACTAGGTTAAGCAGAAATACGGTAGTAATGGGAATAGCGAATAGTCTGTTTGAATCTGAACGTGTTAATAAGATCTCGAATTTCTTGTATCAACGAATTACCGAAAAAGCAATTTCTTTTGCGCTGAGGAAACATATTAGGGGATTATCAATTATAACGGTAGCTCAACCCTTTATGGCATGGCAAATAACTTTGGGCTTGGATGCTTACCTACTGACATTTTGATTTTATACTAACTCTGTTGGTTACTTGGTTCGCGTGGGAGATTTTCCCGTTTACTTTCTGATCCCGGGGGAATTCCGGGATTATATAAATAACTATAAGCAATGTAAAACACAGTTATTTTGAAATCACAGACAGACTGCAGTTTGATATTTATTGGCTTTCTTGATCAAATTGGTAATCTGTGCATAGATTACCAATTTGACCAAGAAAGCCAGTCAGCTGTATATGGAAAGTTCTGAAATATAATCGAATTATATTGCTGAACTGTAAATTGGAAATGTGAACAATAGTTAGGAATTAGTGTGAATTATCATTGCCATGCAATATGTATATTGCCAGTCTTACCTTCTCCAGCCCTGATCACGGTATGGATCAGAAGAACCACGATGTACAGACATTGTCTCTTGGCCAACATCGCTGCCGCGTGCTGTACCTGGAGACAACCGAGAAAACCATATTAATGTTTGAAGAAAAATAAATAACAGTGGAAATAATATTAATGTATGTACAAAATACATTCACAAACACAGTCGTATTTGAACTCTCTCACGGTCGTTCGGAATTGACACTATGAAATAAACACGATTGATTGATTCATTCATTCAATTGATATTGTCTCGGTAATGACCGTTGACTACATTTTCTTAATTGTATGTGTAATCTACCAAAATTAACTGTACGTAAAATCTTATTATCCTACTAAAATTATGATTGTGAAAGTTTGTATGGAGGTTTGTTCGTGAACTTACTGAACTTTAATATAACATGAAAATTAATGGACCTATTTAAATGAAAAGGGATCTTATTATCCCCGGAAATAGCAAGCAAAGCTTAAAGTTTAAAAACACATTTTATTTTTAGCGACATGTGCAAGTGAACATTCATCATACATTTCTAATTACTTAATATTATAATGTTTCAAGATTTTAATTGCCATGAATTTAATGTACCGTCTCGTATCTTGTTAATTAGAAATCAAGTTTACACGGTTATTTACTAAGCTGTTTAAATACGCTACGCCTTTGAAGTTCTTTACGAACGAGGTCAGTGTTAGTTTTATGTGCATTTCAAAATGCACAGCTAAAGTAAGTGAAAATTAATTTTAAACCTTGGAAAAGTTTGAGTTGATTCAGCAAAGCTCGTTAAAATGTTATGTTACATAAGTTAGATAATTTACAGACTGCGCAGTCATTGAATCTCAATGTAACTTTCAACACGATATTTTTTTGGCTTAATATGAACATAATTATGAAGAAAATAACATGTGCATACTCTTTCTTATCTTTCATAGCCACTTACCTTCAGGAGGATTTTCAGCTCTTATTTCGATGTGATGAATTGGATAAGGTTCGATTAGGTTATAATTACAGTGGATATAAAAAGCCATTAAATTAAGTTATACTGAAATTCAAAGTCACCCATGTTGACTGAGTTACTGAGTTACTAGTCAATGCAACTATAATTGACAAGTCATCGTAGTGGCGTAGCAATTTACTGTAGATAGTAGATAATTTACTGCGCAGTCGGATTGGGCCAACTAAGTGCCATGCGTTGTTATTGTCTTAAACATAATTCAATTACGAGTAGTTACTAAACAGTTCGTTTAGACTATTACATAAGTAAGTAATTACCGCTGATTTTTAAAGGCTGGTCAAAAAAAAAACTAATGAACTATCAAATGTTTTGCCAACATTCAATCGGGTTTCAGCATTTAATACCAAAGGCATCACTGATGCGTTGCCGGCATAGAAAGAGAGAAGAAAAAGAAAGAAAGAACTGGCTCTTAAGCTCCAAGCAGGAACACGACGAGTCGTTTGGCGGTTAAGTCATGCTCAAGATTTTGATCAGCCTTTCAGAAACTGGAGGTACTAAAATCACCTAGAACAAAACAGTATTCCGGTACAAACTAACATATTGGTGGCTAAATGGGACACGACAATACGTCCCAGCGCTGTTCGGTTTCTTGATCAATGTTCCTTTGTTTTATTTGTACGATGAGATTGAATTGACTATTTTGCTGTGCGAAATATAATTACAGGAAATTATTTTTGGCCTGAGTTAAATGTTGCGTATTAAAGGAATTTCGTGGTCCTCCTATTTTTATACATACAATATGCCGTGGTATACCTATCTACTGTAAATGTAAAATTAAATGTCTTAGTTATTTAAACATTAGCGCTCAAACAAACGGATCTCGGTTCAAATCCAGCATTGTTAATTGAACGGTTTTTTAGCTTACCCTATCAGTGTTGGTCAAATTTTGCATGTTTCTTTAATGGAAATAGCCGGCAAATGAGCTGAAGATCCACCTGGTGGTAAGTAGCTATTGTCCTCCATAGACATCAGTAACACCAAAGGAATTATTTATACGTTGCGTAGTGGAGCTATTTGAGATGCAGATAATCCAGTCCACCACGCCGGCCAAGCGCAAATAACCACAAAATAACATCATGGAGAACTGTCAGGTGTGCAGGACTGTTTGCCTTCTATTTCCATAAAAAAAATCAAAATGTCCATTAAAGAATCCTGTCTAAACATTTCATGGAGCGTATATAAAGCAAAAGTGCTCAATGCTGTATAAATAAAACGGAAGCTATTTTTATATTTGGGGGTTATTTCTCATACGCATAGGAGTCGTTCATTTGGCGTGATGGAGGGCGTAACATGCGGGAACATCGGTAATAGGTATTATAGGGCCTCTCCACATTAAACGTCGCTACTTATTACGTATCCTACTAATATTATAAATGTGAAAGTTTGTATGGAAAAACTATTGAACGGATCTACATGAAATTTAGCACACCTGACAACAATCTAGAATAAGACTAACGGCCCAACTCAGAGTAACTAACGGCTACTTTAATCGCTGCTTAGAAAATAATCACCATACAAATTCTGTACTAAAGAGCGGTTTAAGTAACCGTTAGTGACAAGTTAATGAAAGCCGCGAGCAGACCCCTAGTGTATAGGTTTAGAAAGTGTGTCAACATTGCACTATACGTCATAATTACAGTGACTGTATGGCATAACTCAATCACACTATCGAATAATTTGACGTGATCATCACCGTCAATTTAACGTGCATAATTGCATTGCGTTGGAGAGCTGGCTCTTTTTCTAGCGATCGTCAAAACATCATGGCGTTGCAGAATTACATGAGAGTGACACATTGTATACAATAAATTCGTCGCTTTTACTATAAAAAATATGTTCAGTCAAGTATGTTGACACCATAACAACGTCGTACGTAATTGATTCGACGCAGTAAATGGATTATCCCATTTTTTACTAAGTTTATCCTTATTTTCACTCTCATGTATCTACGCTTTGGCTTGAGGAAATTATTTTGTAAATGAATTTTGCGTATTTGTTGTTACAAGAGAAAATTGGATTATATAGATCTTAGTAACGAGCATGTAGGTACTTATACAAGACAGTTATTAGACTCTCGACGAAAGTCTGCGTTTTCTTTCGAATTTTAGGTAAGTAGGTAGTTACATTGTTAACGGTGCTAACATTTTGTATTTTCCAATATGACTATGATTTTTTGTAATCAATATTCGTTTGTTTCATTTATACACGATGAGATAATTCGATCTCATCTAATATTCTGTTGGGGGAAACATAATTACAGGAAATTAATTTTATAAGTGTGTCAACAAAAATGTCTATTGTCTATTCCATCTTTAAAACTATAAAAATATATCTCAATTGCCAAATTTTTTATGAACAATAAAAAGTTCTTCCGCCTGAATTTTGTACGTAATTTTTGTACCTCGGGTAGGAATAATTTTGAACTATTTCACCGGAACATTGCATACAACTATTAACTAATTGATACTTACTACTAACGAAAATGTTTCAAACAATTTCATAATTTTTGACCTCGTACCAAGTTGTCTTTTTACCCTGGATTTTTGTTCATCTCTCAGTTAAATGCAGAGTGCCATTCGGAAATATCATTTTGTTCGTCATTTTTTTACTTTAAAATGTAATTCATGGGATAGAATTTCCATCTGCAAGTCTGAACATCATTGCAACCCATAACAGCTCACTTCAAGGCACGGGCTCTTCTTGAGGAGGTCTGAAGTATACTCCACCACGCTGCTCCAGTGTGGATTAATTCCTCCAGTGGTTAACCTAAGTGTCGGAAATTTTATTCCACCCGTATTGCCTACGTTTGGCTCCGACGAAATATAATTTTGTTACAACTAATCGAGCTCAGTGTCATAAATAAACGTATTTTAATGTTATTTTAATGCCACTCAATCGTTTGGTATAAAAAGCGTAGGTACATGTAGAAATACATAAAAATTTCCTCGAATCTTCAACAATAGATCGTGGTCTAATTAGACCTCTGGAAAAACAGAAGCTCAATCAAATATCTCGTAACAAAAACATGAATGAGCGGCAGAAATCTCGTTCAAGACTCAAACAAACTCAAACAAAATTTAATACAAACGGAACACCCATAAAAGTTTAATTATATTAGATTGTTCATACGAATAACTTGAGCGAGTTATTAAAATAATGAAATATGTCGTAGGGGCTTCGTTTGACTTAGTAATAACTTTAAACAACTTCCACTGAAGAGATATATCACGGAATTATGTGAAATGTATGCAGAAGTCGGCGTGAAGGAACTTTCTTGTAATCTGTGGTAATTGGAAGATAAGACCTGCTAAAATTGACAGTGAGAAATAAAGAGGACGTTCTAAAACTAAAACCCGACATGACATGCACCAGCGTTCGAATAGAATAATCATTAAAATCGGTATACCTAGGTAAAACTTATGTGGTAGGTACCTACACACATAAAAAAAAAACAAAAAAAACTACAGTCGAATTGAGAACCTCCTGCTTTTTAAGAAGTTGGTTAAAAAACAATATTTCATGTGAAGTTTAATGTGCTATTAATTATTTTATGGTTTATTAAATAGACAAGTTACACGTAACATACAGATCTATTTATTTTGAAAAAATGTTAAGTGATCATTGTGGCCCATGGACATCATACATGTAGTCCGTGAGCCAGATAGTATTTTTTGTCAGTCATTTCCTCTCAAGCGATAACTCGTGAAATACTTCAGAGAGTTGCATTATATAGCATGGTGAACGTCAGCTGCCGCTCCAAGGGTGGGTAGGGGGGCGGCAGCCTTTCAATCATGTAAAAAAAAAAATTGTTTTCAGTCATTTCCTCCCGACTGAAAATTTGTTAGATGATAGATAACGTAATTATTTAAAGGTAAAAAAAAGTCAGCTGGCCATACCGTGGTGGATTATACGTCAGCTGGGCACGCGAACATGCAAAAAAAAAATTTTTTTTAGTGATATCCTCTCACTTGAAAATGCGTCAGATGATACTTTACATGTTATTTTGAGTAAATAAAAACGTCAGCTGGCTATATGTTGGTGGAAAGGTCGTCAGCTGATGCAGTGAAAGGTGGAGATCGCTTATTTACATTCGTCAGCTGACGGGTTTTTCACCAACTTAGAGCCAGCTGATGTTTTTGTTTATTCAAAATAGCACGTAAACTATCACCTGACACATTTTCAAGTGAGAGGAAATTACGTAACTACAGTTATTTTACTTTAATAAATAATTATGAAAAATCAAATTTTAGAATAATTTTAATCAATTTTGTACGCCAATAATTGGCAGAGTAAGAGAGCTATTTATTAATGTTACCATCCTTATGTACCTTATTTCACAAATAAAATATTTGATTGATTGATTGATATACGTAACATGTGTATGTGGGTATTTGTAGATGTATAGTATTATATTATATCTAATGTAGCTGCTCAAAGTAAACGCTTCTTGTACATTCTCAAACAGAATGTAATATGCCCCACCTTTCAAATTTTCCACTGGTAGAAAGTACTTGGGCCCCCTCCTTTATTTCGTCCAAGTCCCCTCATCTGTGAATACGCTTTAAAAGCGTATCGAAAAAACTTCCGTGAAATGTTAATGATCTTTAAAAGCGTATTTCCCTCATCGCGCCACATTTAATGTCACTGTGCGTCATAGTCTGTTTCTGTCTTGCTCAAACTTACACAAAATGTAGTGTAAAGAACAAGGAATACAAGTCTATAGATTTCAAGTCTATGGACCATACCCATACCATAGACTATGGATGGGAAGAAGTCGACAATAGATATGACTTCAGGTGGTTTTCTGGAAACCAATTACCATCATCGATTACTGAAATAACTATCCAACCAGAAAAAGGTAACATTTTATTTATTCTATTTATATTGATTAAATAACAAATGATATAAATACTTCATTTTTTATCTTTAAATAGATGACGATGAAGAAATAGCCACAATGGACAGCTCTGATGACAGTGATAGTGAATCAGAAAAAGATGAGAGTGGCACGAGTCAAAGTGAATGAATGATTATTTTTGAAACGAAATTTAAAAATGTATAATTAATAAATATCGTTCTATACACTACAGTTTCATTGAAAATAAATAACTGCATTTATATATTATTAAATTTCATTTTTTTATTTGTATATTTATCAATTTTTACGTAATTGATTCCTATCCAAAATAGATATGAGAGTATTGATTCGATTAGTACATATATAAGAGCGCGTGCATAGAGCCTAAAGTAAAATAATTGTAGTTATGTAATTTCCTCTCACTTGAAAATGTGTCAGGTGATAGTTTACGTGCTATTTTGAATAAACAAAAACATCAGCTGGCTCTAAGTTGGTGGAAAACCCGTCAGCTGACGAATGTAAATAAGCGATCTCCACCTTTCACTGCATCAGCTGACGATCTTTCCACCAACATACAGCCAGCTGACGTTTTTATTTACTCAAAATAACATGTAAAGTATCATCTGACGCATTTTCAAGTGAGAGGATATCACTGAAAAAAAAATTTTTTTTTGCATGTTCGCGTGCCCAGCTGACGTATAATCCACCACGGTATGGCCAGCTGACTTTTTTTTACCTTTAAATAATTACGTTATCTATCATCTAACAAATTTTCAGTCGGGAGGAAATGACTGAAAACAATTTTTTTTTTTACATGTTTGAAAGGCTGCCGCCCCCCTACCCACCCTTGGAGCGGCAGCTGACGTTCACCATGCTATATAATGCAACTCTCTGAAGTATTTCACGAGTTTTCGCTTGAGAGGAAATTGGTCATGAAAATCTGTCGCTAGCTCACGGACCAATGCCAGTCAAAGAAGAAAATAGATTAAAAAAGAACTTGCTCTTAGACTAAAAATAACTTTTTGAAGTTACTTTTATGAAATAAATGGAAAAAAATTATGAGAATGAAATTTTAAGATTCACACGTCCGTGTTGACACAAAAACGTACGTCCGTAGACTTAAATACGTAGGTCACGAAAAATCGCACGTGCGTTTTTAAAAATTTAAAAATATTTATTTAATTATTTCAAAGAAGTATAACTTCTCACGCGCGTACAAAAGTACACGCACCCTTTTTTATTTGGTTCGTACCATAAGGTGGATCGTCAGCTCGGTGGACAGAAATAGTCATACAGAAAACTTGCAAATAGCTTTAACTACTTTCAAATCTTTCTCTTCTTTATATAAACGAACAAGAACCATGAAAGTTTACACAAAGGATTCTTGAAAATCCAATTCCAAAAGGGTTAAAATAGGGGTAAAAGTTTGTATGAAATACCATTTTTAAAGTTAAAAATATCATTTTTGAAATAAAGCTTGAATAAAATTAAATGGTGTATTATTCGCATTATGATTTCAGAATCTAGGTTTAATTTTCGGCAACTGGTACCTATTTGGCTTTGAATAAGCTATTGACGTCGATGGCTCATCAACTGTCCTTTATCCAACTTTGTGAAAATAGCTCTTTCAGTTTGTAATTTACTGCTGTAGCGGAGTTTCTTAACAAGTTTCATTGTTCTCGTTTAATAACCTAATAAATGTATTGAACTAAAAATATTTGATGTTTTTTTCGTTTAAAAATAGCCGTAGTAATAAGATATACTGCGTAGCTTTTAAATCGTGTACTACAGGTATGTATTAATTTAGATTTTCTGTATGTTACACCGATATTTCAATATATTTATTAAATACTCTATCGATAGGTTCTTGTACTTTATACACATGACTTCAACTCATTAATAGCCTATTATTGATGAGTCTCTTCTTCTTGGGAGCCGCCAAACTAGCTGACTATCTACCTGATGGTAAATGATCCAACACCTATGGACTTCAGTAACACCAATGGCATCACTGATGCGGTGCCCACCAAGAAACAAGTAATTCCAATGGTCGAGTGATCAAGTCTAAATTTATGTATTTAGACTTGATCACTCGACCATTAAATCTATGCCTTTTTATGTCTACGATGACAATCAATTTGATTTCTCAAAATTACATATTAATTAGTAGCTTATTACTTAGTTTTACACATAATGCATCACTAATATCTTTTTTTTTCTGTTATCTTTTAATTCAAGTTTTTTTTATCAAAATAAAATCTCGAACATACTTTCTTTAAAATACTTCAATAGAAAATTTATCAATGCAAATATAAATATCATCATGGTCACGAACTTTTGTTATGTAAATAATGTCCCTCGAACAATTTATTAAACTCCGAATAAAGACACATCTCGCCAACAATAGGAGACAGTTCTCTTGTCATTTAACCTCGCCATTTATCTTTGGTTCAAAGAAAACTTAACCTCCAAGAGTCAAGACAGTTGAAACCGCAATTGCCTTTGTGACGCACAATAGCATCAACTACCCACATTCTTATATAAACTTGAGAACAAAGCGTAGTTAACTTTAAACCATAAATATACAAAAGATCTAACCTCTTTCTTTCTCCCTCTCACACACACATTTGATAAAGTGCGTTTACACCGCATTTAATTTAAAGAGCATTTAAAGTATAGGATTACAAAAAGTTATTTGTAGTTACAAAATGTACAGATACTGTATTTTAGAATTAAGTACTCGCCTGCACACCTTATTATCCCGGAACACAAGGGCAAAGCCATGGGCAAAGCGCTAAAGTTACATAGAGTTATTCTAAAAAATAACAACTATGTAAATGCAGCATTAAGATTAGGGTGAGGCCAAACGAGCGTATTTTATATATACATAGCTGTCAGTCACGAAACATTAGTCACGTGCATTCGGTTGTTTGTACCACATGGCGACGCAAAATGAGTTTGAACTTCAGTAAGAAATCGACTCATTTCACTCGACGAACAGCTCAAAAAATACGCTCGTTTGCCCTCACCCTTACACTGTTATCTATTCTCATCGGTTACACTGTGAAACTTGAGTGCGCAAAGTTATTCTCAGTTATTCAAGGACATCCCGGTTCAGTAAAAGCATTTTGTTGTATTTCTTTCGTTCGACCTCAGTCTACGCAACGTAAGATATTATGGGAACTAGTATATAAAATATTTTTCTTTATTCCGTTCTTATTTTTGTCATGAAAAATGGAACCCTGGCAATAATGAAATCAAATTTGATTTATTTAAAGGATAAGGTAGTGTAAAGTTTTCTTATTATGTCTCTAAAATAAAGCGCAAAGTAATGTACATAATAATGTTATGCTGTATTGTTTAGCTACTCAATGTCAATAATCGTGCTAATATTAAAAATGTGTTGTCTATAAAGCCGCCTGGCTATGGTAGGTACTTCATGTTTTGAGTAGTTTTATAAAAAGCCGGATGCGACAACTTAACGAACTTTCAGAAACACGGAAATGCTCATAAATGCCACTAGCATTCCATTCAACTATCGAACTCATAGCTAACTTAGTTAATGTCATGTTTTAAGTGGATATTATTATTATTATCGATTTTGTTTTTTGCTGTGTCAATGTTTTTCAATTTTCAATTGTTCGTCGCCAAATGGTGTATATCTGCAGCTTTTTTAAATAACTATGAAATACACCATTTCATAGCAATTTTTTTCCATAGCAAAAAGTGACAGATAAAAACATTGACAAAGCAAAAATAAAAACGTTAATAATATTACTTCTTAATAAATGACATTAACTAATTTAGCTATGAGTTCGATAGTTAACATTTAAGTTATTACGATCGACACCAGACGAATATAAGTTTCAGAAACAGACTTCAAAGGTGCTGTCAAGCTCAAAATATTTTCAACGAAACACAAGTAATTTTCCACTTTTGTCGACCTTTCGTAATAACGTTAAGTGGTCTTCTCTCCTTCGTCTACAACAAAGGCGTTACTCAGAAACTTCTGTCGACATTCTTTTATAAGGGCGCGAAAATTAACACTTTGAGTTTGACACCAATTTCATGCATTTTTAGGGTTTCAAAGTAGAATCGGAACCTTTATAGTTTCGTCATGTCCTTTCGTCCGTGTGTCCGTCTGTCCATCTGTCCGTCCGTCCGTCTGTCCGCAAATAGCTCCAAGACCCTTAGTGTTAGAAAGCTGTAATTTGGCATGGATATACATATTTATTAAAACTCTAGAACTGTGGAATAAAATATAGAAATACATTTTTTTGACGTGATAACGTCTATTAAAACGATGAAAGCCGGGTGCACGCACGAAAAAGCATGACTCATTGTCCCGTTCCGCGCGAGCGAGACCGCGGAACAAGCGATAGAGAGGCACGATCGGCAACGATCGGCCGAAGCGCTCAATTTTATTTATAAAAGTATGCAATCATTTCATCAATGTTTTGTCATGACGTTGTCACGTTAAACTACCGTCCGTAAACCGACTTTACAGACAACCATTTTTTCAGGGTACCTGCCCTAGTTTGAAGGGTCTTAGGGGTCCGTTTGCGAATTATTTGGTGTCCTCCCCCCGCTGGCTAAACGGTTGGAGTTGGATAAGTGGAAAAAATCTCAAAAATATTTATGATGAATTTACGAGGAAAACTATCACGACTATGTTAGCGTAAGTACTTAATGAGTAATAATAGTCTATGAACTCACCACTTCGGAACCCTACATTGTGCGTGGCCTGACACGCACTTGTTATGATAGCCGGTAGGCACGTCATGGAAGTCTCCAATATTTGATTTGTGAAGACGTAATTAACATTAAAAATCCGATAGGGTATCATACTCACAGAAGCAGGGTAAGTCGGGGCAAAGTATGACGGATAAGACAAATACAAAGGCAAATGTCATATAATTATATCTTATGTAATATTGTGCCCGACGTGACTTTATAACTCTTCCCGCCCACGTCCGACTTTTTGTAGGAGAGATAATCGGGCCGATTTTTCCTCCCATATTATTATTTCTGACCGACTTTTTGTAGGACGTGTGCGTTGCACTATTGCTATCAGTAGGTACGTTCTATTTTTCTCCTACAAAAAATCGGTCACCGATTATCGGACGTGGGCGGGAAGCGTTACAGATAAGTCTCTGATTTTAAGAGTTTAATATTTGACATGACATGTCTTTACATTATCCGACAAACGATATAATCACAGTCTCGTTACCGACAAAAAAGAAAGCGTGGAGTCCATAGAGACGGGTGCCTCCGGAAACGAGGTAGGGATAAGTCAATTATTTACTTGTAAGTATTTTTGCATAATAGTCCAGTCATCTTAGGAATTCACTGCGGAATGAGAGATACCCAGCTGATTTTTTTGTATAAAGTTGTATTTTGGCATTCTAAAACTTGTCTCAAAACCTGCATATGGTAGGGTGACCGCGTCTATTAAAAATTTGAGGACAAAGGTCACAAAAATCGGTTTTTTGCAAATATCTCATTTCCTATGAGTTTTTCGCTAATTTTATCTTCATCAATATTGTAGAGAATTAAATTCCCTACAACTTTTGCATCAAAAAATTTTTTATACGTTGAATCGTTTTCGAGATAGAGGGTGGAGAACGCGCGGTTAAAGCACAATGTAAGGTCAACCGGTACAGTCCCGGTCAAAACATGCTATATTAATTTTATTAATTCTATCTATCTAACAGCCTTTTAAAGTCCACTGCTGGACATAGGCCTCCCCTATTTAGCGCCACTCCGACCGATTCTGGGCCCTCTGAGTCCACATCGTTCGAAGGACAGATAACCAATGGGGTTGCAAAGTTCTCGAATGGCGGCCACGTCTCGGTAAAAGGAGCACTGGTCGCTCCCCGACCAGGTGGACTGATAACCTAAAGAAGACAGCGGGAAGCCGCTGGATTCAGAGGGCCCAGGACCGGTCGGAGTGGCGCCAATTATGGTCTATGTCCAGCAGTGGACTTTAAAAGGCTGTTAGATAGATAGAATTAATAAACTTAATATAGCATGTTTTGACCGGGACTGTACCGGTTGACTTTACATTGTGCTTTAACCGCGCGTTCTCCACCCTCTATCTCGAAAACGATTCAACGTATAAAAATTTTTTGAAACAAAAGTTGTAGGGAATTTAATTCTCTACAATATTGATGAAGATACAAATAGCGAAAAACTCATAGGAAATGAGATATTTGCAAAAAACCGATTTTTGTGACCTTTGTCCTCAAATTTTTAATAGACGCGGTCACCCTACCATATGCAGGTTTTGAGACAAGTTTTAGAATGCCAAAATACAACTTTATACAAAAAAATCAGCTGGGTATCTCTCATTCCGCAATTCTTACCTAATTTTGACTAAAATGACTGGACTATAAATATTCATTTAAATATGTATTTATGACTTTAACACAAAATTTAAATCATTTGCTCTTTTCACCGCCACAATTTATAAAATATATTTTCAAACTTATTTTTATTTTCACCAGAAACAAAATAATGCGTTTATTTTACGCTCCAGAGAAACGATTCTTGGAAAAACGGTTCTTTGTGCTTCTTTTGCGACTTGTCAATTATACGTTTATGTATACCTAATGTGAGAGAACTTATGTAATGTACATTGTTAGCGTAGTTAAACTGCTCACTTAGCTGACTTTAGCCAATGAATGGCCCACTTCTGAGCATGGGTTTCTCCTCTTGAGGAGGCCTAGAGCATACTCTACCTCGCTACTCCAGTGCGGATGGATGGAGGGGTTGGTGGCTAACCAAGTGTCTGAAGTTTTCATGCCGCCCGATGGCATCCGACATAGCTTACCAACTACCGACCGCGCCCGCTGTTGCTCAACTTTGCCAATCGCTTCGATCGACGCAAGCCGCTAGGCTATGAGCGCTCACTGAGCAATTACCTAAAATAATTATGTACATGGTCATACAAAGATGTCACGAAAAACTGTTCATGTCACATGAACCTGAAATACAAATAGGTATCTCAAAAATACTTAATCCCATATCACATAAATACACGTTTGCCGAATTTAATGCCTCGAGGTATCAACCAATCAATCCACTGGCTTGATAAATTATTCTGATTCAAAAACATTAAAAACAAATGTTTGTCCAACGTCACAAACTTTGTCGATCACTTGGATCGACACGGATAAGTTATGAAGGCTTCAGTTAATTACCTAATCGATATCTCGTTTAAATTCATTCTCAGAATCAGATTGCTCAGTCAAATAAAAGTAATTTTTGAGTGCCTCATTTCACGCTATTATTAGTGGCCCTGATAACAAAATGGAGGGAAAATAATTATGTCTGGCCATTTCATTTTTTATACTAGGATAAAAAAACTTGAAACAAGTTTTCTTATTTTTAAACTTTGAGGGGACAAGTAAGCAATTATCTGCTATGCTATTATTTATTTTAAAAACATAAATAGAAACCTATCAAAATTTTGACGAAAAACATTTATTGAAGTTACAAGAGAAAATCTTAAATTTAAATTTAAAAAAAAACTTGAGAGGTGTCAAGGGACACCCGGATGGAACGAAGTACCTTGCAGTCAGTACTAGGATAGCAAAAACATGCAGCAAGGGTGCCAAAACAAATCTAAGGTATTAAATTTCGTGAGAAATTTGTTTAGATTTGTTTTGGCACACTCGCTTGCATGTTTTTGCCTCCTAGTACTCTGGCTTGCTTTCTGTGTAAAAAAAACTACGACGGCAAAAAGTGTCGTTACCTGTCAAAAAGTGTTGTTACCAAATTTTCCGCCTAGCCCCCTTTCGCAACGCGCGATAAGGAACTTCGTTCCAAAAATCCTGACAGTTTTATTTACACGAAATATAGCTAAGAAATATTCTCGATATCACCTTTAAAACAAAAAATAAATAAATCGGTTCATCCGTTTGGGAGCTACGATGCCATACCTACAGACTTAATTACAAAACCGACCACTTACTTGCTAAACTTGTAGTTATAGGAGAAGTAATTTCTAATTTTGGTTTTATTACTGCAGAAAGATTACACGCCAACCTCAAACAATGGCAATTAGTGAAGACAGTAATTGACCAAACTAAAGACAACGTATGAGAATTTGGTGACGTTGAATTCATTAATTCGGGTCTCATTTACAGTATTTATACAACGTTGTTCACGCCACAGCAAGTAGATGTTACCTAGTTAGCCTCGTTAAACAAGGCTCCTTTACGAGTAGCTTGGTAAACAAGTTTTTTCTGTAACATAAGATAAATTTGCTACTTTATTTGAAAAATAGTCAGCGACGGCACTTACTAGTAGGTAACGTTAATTGAGTGGTAAAAGTCTAGAAAAACTGTGCTTCAGAGAATACTTGGGCAATTCTTTAAATTTTGGTTATTCGTGTAGTAGTTTTATTACTATTTTAGCAGTAGTATACAACCAGAACAGTTAGTTTTATGTGTAATACGCCTATATTATTACGATAAAACGCGTTAACGGAATATTATCAATTTTTGTTTTCATTTTCACAATTGTCTTCATAATCTATAATTACTGCAATATAATCCTTCTATCTATTTTTCCCCTTGTTCATCCCGCTAACAATAATACCCCAAAAAAAAACTTTGGCGTCGTATTGATTCAACAAAGTCTCAGCTCCATCAATTCAATTCATGCCCGTTTAGGGGCTTACTCGCTGACGGCTCTCATTTCTGAACAAATATCGGAAGAGGCACACAATGTGTGAGTTCGTGAAATTTATTTGGCAGATGCCATAGCCATTCTCCTTATTTATGGATAGAATGCGAGATGTCTACGTGATGGGATTCCTTCGATAGTTTTATTATTCCTTGTAGCTGCGCCATTCTGCTGAATATCTTCCCGATGGAATCTAAAGTTAGAAGCTCAACTATTTGAAGTACAATAGAAAGTACAAAATGGGGAATACAGCGGAATAGCAACAAGTGAAAGTGAAATACGTAGATATTGTTCATATTCGTATGGGTGACAAAATTCTGGGAGGACACTTCAAGTTTAGCCATTGAAAGGGAATCTGAAAACAAACATTAAAAATACCGTGCAGTGCGAGGTTTGAGATTCAATTGATCAAACATATTGTGGTCACAGGTTCTGTATAAATAATGGATGGTTACTTTTTCATCAAGAGTATAACTCTAAATTCCAGCAAAAGCTCTCAGTAAGGTGACAATTTGAACACCTGAGCTTTTCATCTACAGCTTAACCGGAATTGGATTCTGAGAACCAACGCGTTTATGGAAGTTATAAGCCGGGAATTTTTCCAGCCGGTTGGAAATCAATTCAATGCACAATACCGGTTGAAAATTTTAGTGTTGAAATCATTTGGTGCTTTCCTTCATATTTTATGTTAGTGATAAAACTTATATTCAAACTCATATTCCCGTACTTGGATTTCCTGAGTCAGGGATGCATAGACATACTAATAAGTCAATCTATGACGCATTTAAGTGTATTTTAAATTATTTAAACTTTACAAAAAAAAAAAACAACTTCTAAGGACTAGTCTTCGTAAAACAACAGAAACATTTAAAACAAATAAAATACTATCAAGTTAAGAACCTCCTCCTTTTTTTAAATTTGTTTAAATAACTTTACTGTCTGAGAATCGAACCAAAAATACTTCACAGTACCTCCCTTATTAGTAGGATTAAAATAATTTGACTCAATCAACGCTTACCTTGAAGCTTGGATCAAAAGGGTAAAAATTTCACACACAGGTTTTACATTTTGGGAATTCCCACGGGATTTTGAATAAAGAAGACTTATGTAGCTTTAATGTTGCCTGACTTCCGCGAACATAACTATTTAGAGACTTCAAATTAGGCACGAAAGTATGTAGGTCATCATAATTACTGAAATTATTTTTAGAATAAGTATTTGAAATTCACCTAGGATAGGGAAATAAGAGGATTTATATTTTCATTTTATTTTATACGAGTAACCGCCCTCGCTTTGCTTCGGTTTTCCTATTTTTTAGTATAGAAGTATGGACAAATACGCATCATAATGGATCTTTCCATGGTAATGAGTTGTTTTACTGCGGTAAAAAGTAGCCTACGTTACTCTCCAGCCTCCTACCTATCTCCACACAAAAAATTTTACCATAACATCGCTCCGTTACGACGTGAAAGACGGACAAACAAACAAACAAACAAACAAACAAACACACTTTCATATTTATAATATTAGTATGGATAGTATGGATTATTATTAATTATTATGTTATTATATCTAGGAAAGAGTCATGCATGTTAAACAACACATTGTTACTTCCCGTTGAACACGGTGGCGAAGTCGCGGGTAATAGCTTGTTATTAATTATTATGTTATTATATCTAGGAAAGAGTCATGCATGTTAAACAACTCATTGTTACTTCCCTTTGAACACGGTGGCGAAGCCGCGGGTAATAGCTTGTTATTAATTATTATGTTATTATATCTAGGAAAGAGTCATGCATGTTAAACAACTCATTGTTACTTCCCTTTGAACTCGCGGGCGAAGCCGCGGGTAATAGCTAGTGGAAGTATAGAAGTATGGACAAATACGCATCATAATGGATCTTTCCATGGTAATGAGTTGTTTTGCTGCGGTAAAAAGTAGCCTACGTTACTCTCCAGCCTCCTACCTATCTCCACACAAAAAATCTTACCATAACATCGCTCCGTTACGACGTGAAAGACGGACAAACAAACAAACAAACAAACAAACAAACAAACAAACACACTTTCACATTTATAATATTAGTATGGATAGTATGGATTATTATTAATTATTATGTTATTATATCTAGGAAAGAGTCATGCATGTTAAACAACACATTGTTACTTCCCGTTGAACACGGTGGCGAAGTCGCGGGTAATAGCTTGTTATTAATTATTATGTTATTATATCTAGGAAAGAGTCATGCATGTTAAACAACTCATTGTTACTTCCCTTTGAACACGGTGGCGAAGCCGCGGGTAATAGCTTGTTATTAATTATTATGTTATTATATCTAGGAAAGAGTCATGCATGTTAAACAACTCATTGTTACTTCCCTTTGAACTCGCGGGCGAAGCCGCGGGTAATAGCTAGTGGAAGTATAGAAGTATGGACAAATACGCATCATAATGGATCTTTCCATGGTAATGAGTTGTTTTGCTGCGGTAAAAAGTAGCCTACGTTACTCTCCAGCCTCCTACCTATCTCCACACAAAAAATCTTACCATAACATCGCTCCGTTACGACGTGAAAGACGGACAAACAAACAAACAAACAAACAAACAAACAAACAAACACACTTTCACATTTATAATATTAGTATGGATAGTATGGATTATTATTAATTATTATGTTATTATATCTAGGAAAGAGTCATGCATGTTAAACAACACATTGTTACTTCCCGTTGAACACGGTGGCGAAGTCGCGGGTAATAGCTTGTTATTAATTATTATGTTATTATATCTAGGAAAGAGTCATGCATGTTAAACAACTCATTGTTACTTCCCTTTGAACACGGTGGCGAAGCCGCGGGTAATAGCTTGTTATTAATTATTATGTTATTATATCTAGGAAAGAGTCATGCATGTTAAACAACTCATTGTTACTTCCCTTTGAACTCGCGGGCGAAGCCGCGGGTAATAGCTAGTGGAAGTATAGAAGTATGGACAAATACGCATCATAATGGATCTTTCCATGGTAATGAGTTGTTTTGCTGCGGTAAAAAGTAGCCTACGTTACTCTCCAGCCTCCTACCTATCTCCACACAAAAAATCTTACCATAACATCGCTCCGTTACGACGTGAAAGACGGACAAACAAACAAACAAACAAACAAACAAACAAACAAACACACTTTCACATTTATAATATTAGTATGGATTTTTTGTGTGGACATAGGTAGGAGGCTGGAGAGTAACGTAGGCTACTTTTACCGCAGTAAAACAACTCATTCCCATGGAAAGATCCATTATGATGCGTATTTGCCCATACTTCTATACTTCCATATCCATCCATACTATCCATACTTCCAAACTTCCATACTTAATTTGATTTTGGATCTGTTACTTATTTATGAATTATTATTATTAATTATTATGTTATTATATCTAGGAAAGAGTCATGCATGTTAAACAACACATTGTTACTTCCCGTTGAACACGGTGGCGAAGCCGCGGGTAATAGCTTGTTATTAATTATTATGTTATTATATCTAGGAAAGAGTCATACATGTTAAACAACTCATTGTTACTTCCCTTTGAACACGGTGGCGAAGCCGCGGGTAATAGCTTGTTATTAATTATTATGTTATTATATCTAGGAAAGAGTCATGCATGTTAAACAACTCATTGTTACTTCCCTTTGAACTCGCGGGCGAAGCCGCGGGTAATAGCTAGTGGAAGTATAGAAGTATGGACAAATACGCATCATAATGGATCTTTCCATGGTAATGAGTTGTTTTACTGCGGTAAAAAGTAGCCTACGTTACTCTCCAGCCTCCTACCTATCTCCACACAAAAAATCTTACCATAACATCGCTCCGTTACGACGTGAAAGACGGACAAACAAACAAACAAACAAACAAACAAACACACTTTCACATTTATAATATTAGTATGGATACTAGCTGACCCGGCGAACTTCGTATCGTCTAAGAATGTAACAAATCAGAAATCATTAAAATCGGTACAGCCGTTCTTAGCCGTTACAGTTTCTGTGTGCTCTTCCCTCTCCCTCTCCCTCTCACGCTCCCGCTCCCGCTCGCGCTCCCGCTCGCGCTCCCGCTCGCGCTCCCGCTCCCGCTCCAGCTCCCGCTCCCGCTCCCGCTCCAGCTCCCGCTCCCGCTCCCGCTCCCGCTCCCGCTCCCGCTCCCGCTCCCGCTCCCGCTCCCGCTCCCAAGCTGACCCGGCAAACTTTGTACCGCCTATCAATCTCTCCCTCTCCCTTTTCTTCCCACTCCCACTCCCTCACCCTATCCCTCTCATATTCTGTCAATCGCACCAACTGTCAAACGACTGAATATTTCTAAAAAGACAAAAGGTGTGATAAAACTATAAGAATTCTGTTTTGACTTCGGTAAAAAAAGGAGTCATAAAAGGCGCTAATAATAATGACTAATAGCTATCTATCAACTATAATAACAAAATGTTACCTTATCCCATAGGAACAGGTCTAGTTTCCGGGATAAAAAGTATCCTATATCCATCCCCGAGCTTTATTTTATATCTGTATAAATAACTGATCTATCAACTACATATAACAAAATTTTACCTTATCCCACAGGAACAGGTCTATTTTCCGGGATAAAAAGTATCCTATGTCCGTCTCGTGATTCTAAACTACCTTCTCACCAATTTTCAGCCAAATCGGTTCAGCCGTTCTTGAGTTATAAATAGTGTAACTAACACAACTTTCTTATATACAGGGTGTCCCGTAAGTAGCAGATCAACCGAAGGTGGCAGATAGCTTGAAGATTGACCTATCATATGTCAGAAAATTACCTCAGTAAAAGTGTCACCGTTTTCGAGATATTGACAATTTTTTTAAATTTAGAAAATTCGGCTCCTTTACCCTACTTTTTCCTGTTGAGTCCACAAATGAGCAGATATTTTGATAATTTTTTTTCCTAGAGCTCTCAGATAGTTGCTTTATAATTATCAGTATGTAATATTGTTGAAATTATTAGGGAACGCTGAGAAAATAGCGTCTACTTTGGATATTTTTGTTTTTTATTTTCTTCGACACAACTTTGATGCGAGGTGGTTGAAAAAAAATGTACTGGGCAAGTATGCCCCGGTATTTTAAAAACTTGTCTGTTTAATGCAGATTTTAAAAAGGTACAATACAGGCTACTTTGATAGGGAAAATTTTCAAGTAAAACCCATTTCAGTTTCAAAGGGGTGAATTTGAATCAAAAGTTATTTTATTGTTTACTGTTATGGGATGAAGTTTCTCAATGGTTTTTGCTTAATATTACGTTACGTTAAATTATTGCTCTAATGAATATTTAAAACTAGCTATTACCCGCGGCTTCGCCCGCGTGTTCAAAGGGAAGTAACAATGAGTTGTTTAACATGCATGACTCTTTCCTAGATATAATAACATAATCTATACTAATATTATAAATGCGAAAGTGTGTTTGTTTGTTTGTTTGTTTGTTTGTCCGTCTTTCACGTCGTAACGGAGGGATGTTAAGGTAAGATTTTTTGTGTGGAGATAATTAGGAGGCTGGAGAGTAACGTAGGCTTCTTTTTACCGCAGTAAAACAACTCATTCCCATGGAAAGATCCATTATGATGCGTATCCTTACTATACATACTAATATTATAAATTCGAAAGTGTGTTTGTTTGTTTGACCGTCTTTCACGTCGTAACGGAGAGATTTTATGGTAAGACAAGCTATTACACGCGGCTTCGCCCGCGTGTTCAAAGGGAAGTAACAATGAGTTGTTTAACATGCATGACTCTTTCCTAGATATAATAACATAATCTATACTAATATTATAAATGCGAAAGTGTGTTTGTTTGTTTGTTTGTTTGTTTGTCCGTCTTTCACGTCGTAACGGAGGGATGTTAAGGTAAGATTTTTTGTGTGGAGATAATTAGGAGGCTGGAGAGTAACGTAGGCTTCTTTTTACCGCAGTAAAACAACTCATTCCCATGGAAAGATCCATTATGATGCGTATCCTTACTATACATACTAATATTATAAATTCGAAAGTGTGTTTGTTTGTTTGACCGTCTTTCACGTCGTAACGGAGAGATTTTATGGTAAGATTTTTTGTGTGGAGATAGGTAGGAGGCTGGAGAGTAACGTAGGCTACTTTTACCGCAGTAAAACAACTCATTCCCATGGAAAGATCCATTATGATGCGTATTTGCCCATACTTCTATACTTCCATATCCATCCATACTATCCATACTTCCAAACTTCCATACTTAATTTGATTTTGGATCTGTTACTTATTTATGAATTATTATTATTAATTATTATGTTATTATATCTAGGAAAGAGTCATGCATGTTAAACAACACATTGTTACTTCCCGTTGAACACGGTGGCGAAGCCGCGGGTAATAGCTTGTTATTAATTATTATGTTATTATATCTAGGAAAGAGTCATGCATGTTAAACAACTCATTGTTACTTCCCTTTGAACACGGTGGCGAAGCCGCGGGTAATAGCTTGTTATTAATTATTATGTTATTATATCTAGGAAAGAGTCATGCATGTTAAACAACTCATTGTTACTTCCCTTTGAACTCGCGGGCGAAGCCGCGGGTAATAGCTAGTGGAAGTATAGAAGTATGGACAAATACGCATCATAATGGATCTTTCCATGGTAATGAGTTGTTTTACTGCGGTAAAAAGTAGCCTACGTTACTCTCCAGCCTCCTACCTATCTCCACACAAAAAATTTTACCATAACATCGCTCCGTTACGACGTGAAAGACGGACAAACAAACAAACAAACAAACAAACAAACACACTTTCACATTTATAATATTAGTATGGATATGGATAGTATGGATTATTATTAATTATTATGTTATTATATCTAGGAAAGAGTCATGCATGTTAAACAACACATTGTTACTTCCCGTTGAACACGGTGGCGAAGTCGCGGGTAATAGCTTGTTATTAATTATTATGTTATTATATCTAGGAAAGAGTCATGCATGTTAAACAACTCATTGTTACTTCCCTTTGAACACGGTGGCGAAGCCGCGGGTAATAGCTTGTTATTAATTATTATGTTATTATATCTAGGAAAGAGTCATGCATGTTAAACAACTCATTGTTACTTCCCTTTGAACTCGCGGGCGAAGCCGCGGGTAATAGCTAGTGGAAGTATAGAAGTATGGACAAATACGCATCATAATGGATCTTTCCATGGTAATGAGTTGTTTTGCTGCGGTAAAAAGTAGCCTACGTTACTCTCCAGCCTCCTACCTATCTCCACACAAAAAATCTTACCATAACATCGCTCCGTTACGACGTGAAAGACGGACAAACAAACAAACAAACAAACAAACAAACAAACAAACACACTTTCACATTTATAATATTAGTATGGATAGTATGGATTATTATTAATTATTATGTTATTATATCTAGGAAAGAGTCATGCATGTTAAACAACACATTGTTACTTCCCGTTGAACACGGTGGCGAAGTCGCGGGTAATAGCTTGTTATTAATTATTATGTTATTATATCTAGGAAAGAGTCATGCATGTTAAACAACTCATTGTTACTTCCCTTTGAACACGGTGGCGAAGCCGCGGGTAATAGCTTGTTATTAATTATTATGTTATTATATCTAGGAAAGAGTCATGCATGTTAAACAACTCATTGTTACTTCCCTTTGAACTCGCGGGCGAAGCCGCGGGTAATAGCTAGTGGAAGTATAGAAGTATGGACAAATACGCATCATAATGGATCTTTCCATGGTAATGAGTTGTTTTGCTGCGGTAAAAAGTAGCCTACGTTACTCTCCAGCCTCCTACCTATCTCCACACAAAAAATCTTACCATAACATCGCTCCGTTACGACGTGAAAGACGGACAAACAAACAAACAAACAAACAAACAAACAAACAAACACACTTTCACATTTATAATATTAGTATGGATTTTTTGTGTGGAGATAGGTAGGAGGCTGGAGAGTAACGTAGGCTACTTTTACCGCAGTAAAACAACTCATTCCCATGGAAAGATCCATTATGATGCGTATTTGCCCATACTTCTATACTTCCATATCCATCCATACTATCCATACTTCCAAACTTCCATACTTAATTTGATTTTGGATCTGTTACTTATTTATGAATTATTATTATTAATTATTATGTTATTATATCTAGGAAAGAGTCATGCATGTTAAACAACACATTGTTACTTCCCGTTGAACACGGTGGCGAAGCCGCGGGTAATAGCTTGTTATTAATTATTATGTTATTATATCTAGGAAAGAGTCATACATGTTAAACAACTCATTGTTACTTCCCTTTGAACACGGTGGCGAAGCCGCGGGTAATAGCTTGTTATTAATTATTATGTTATTATATCTAGGAAAGAGTCATGCATGTTAAACAACTCATTGTTACTTCCCTTTGAACTCGCGGGCGAAGCCGCGGGTAATAGCTAGTGGAAGTATAGAAGTATGGACAAATACGCATCATAATGGATCTTTCCATGGTAATGAGTTGTTTTACTGCGGTAAAAAGTAGCCTACGTTACTCTCCAGCCTCCTACCTATCTCCACACAAAAAATCTTACCATAACATCGCTCCGTTACGACGTGAAAGACGGACAAACAAACAAACAAACAAACAAACAAACACACTTTCACATTTATAATATTAGTATGGATAATAATTATTTTGTGATATTTAAACCTTTAAAAGAAATTTCAAATTACCTAAGAATTACTTGAAAAATATTGTTTCTTCAAAAAATAATGCTATTATTAATTGTTTTTAATACTAGATGATCAGCAAACCATGTCAATGATTACTTTAAGATTATTTTTGTATGATAAAATAAATAAACATAAATATTTTACTTACATTTTTTCTCATTCATTTTTTTTGTTGAATATTCATACAAAAATAATCTTAAAGTAATAATTGACAAGGTTTGCTGATCATCTAGTATAGCAACAGTAAGTATTAGGATTATTTTTTGAAGAAACAATATTTTTCAAGTAATTCTTAGATAATTTGAAATTTCTTTTAAAGGTTTAAATATCACAAAATAATTATTATTTTAAATATTCATTAGAGCAATAATTTAACTTTTTAAAATCTGCATTAAACAGACAAGTTTTTAAAATACCGGGGCATACTTGCCCAGTACATTTTTTTTCAACCACCTCGCATCAAAGTTGTGTCGAAGAAAATCAAAAACAAAAATATCCAAAGTAGACGCTATTTTCTCAGCGTTCCCTAATAATTTCAACAATATTACATACTGATAATTATAAAGCAACTATCTGAGAGCTCTAGGAAAAAAAAATATCAAAATATCTGCTTATTTGTGGACTCAACAGGAAAAAGTAGGGTAAAGGAGCCAAATTTTCTAAATTTTAAAAAATTGTCAATATCTCGAAAACGGTGACACTTTTACTGAGGTAATTTTCTGACATATGATAGTTCAACCTTCAAGCTACCTGCCACCTTCGGTTGATCCGCTACTTACGGGACACCCTGTATATATAGATAGATAAGGCTTATTTTATAATGGTAATTAAATCACTGATAATTATTTTAAGAATATTTCAAAAAAGAGAATAAATAGGATTTATATTATACTAGCTCTGCCCGCGGCTTTGTCCGCGTTTTCCGGGACAATATATCCTTATATCTTATTCCAGATCATGATCTGCCTGTGTGCTTTTCATGAAAATCCATTCAATATTTTTTGTGTCAAAGATTAACAAATATCTATACAAACTTTCACATTTATAATATTTATAATATTATAATTTTTATAATATTATTCTTATATTATATATATATATTTATAATATTAGTACATACGAATAATTCCTATTTCACTGTTTTGATTGCTGTCATATTTAATGAAATTCCTGCCATTTCTAAATCTATTAAGGACACGTCACATTGTGTGAAACTTATGTAGGAACTAGGTTACACGAAGTCAATACGACCACGTTGTTAACTAAGTCAAATGAACAGTCCCATTGTGTTATTCTCACCCGTATACCCGTACAAGTTTAAGTTATTTGAGGTTGAAATCTTATTTTATCCTAGTAACCTAGTATTCTTATTACGTTGCCCGGGTCGACACACGTAAAATGATCGACAAAGTAAAGCAATAGCGGGCGCGGTCGGTAGTTGGATGGGTGACCGCTAGTGACTAAAAAAATTTGAGAGGTGTCAAGGGACACCCGGATGAAACGAAGTTCCTTGCAGTCAGTACTAGGACAGCAAAAACATGCAGCAAGTGTGCCAAAACAAATCTAAGGTATTAAATTTCGTGAGAAATTGTTTTTGCTATCCTAGTATCCTAGTGCTCTGGCTTGCTTTCTATGTAAAAAAACTACGACGGCAAAAAGTGTCGTTACCAAATTTTCCGCCTAGCCCCCTTTCGCAACGCGCGATAAGAACTTCGTTCCAAAAAAAATTGAGCGTTTCCGTTCTTCGGAGGGCACGTAAAGCCGTTGATCACGATTGTTACCGTAAGATAACACGATTGTTACCGTAAGATAACACGATTGTTATCGTGAGATAACAGTCGATAAGCCATGTCGGCCGTCGGGTGGCATGAAAACTTCCGACACTTGGGTTGGCCATTATCCAGCAATCCGCACTGGAGCAGCGTGGTCCAGTATACTCTAGGCCTCCTCGAGAGGAGAGACCCGTGATCAGTAGTGAACCAATAATGGATTGAAGCAACTACATGATTTTGGCATCTGTACAACTTAGGAGTATAAAATACATCAGTAAAATAAAAAAGTTGTTTTAAATATTGTAGCGTTGGTTTCCATAACATTAAAGATGTTGAAAACGGACTGATACCAAAGTAATATAAGAAGGGTTTTTGTCTAGTAAACTCCGCGGGATTAATAAGATTAATGCTGAAATATGAGGCCTTGAGGCTTGAGGAATGGGCGTGGGATTAACAGCGCAAAAGTGACACTGTTTCTTTGGTCTTATCTAATTATACGAAAATTGGGATATTAATTTTAAGTAATTTCTTAAAGCTGGCTAGATATTTTATATAATCTCTCAATGATAGTGCTGCAACTTTAGGGCTTATGACTAATTACTATCCCATTGCTTGGCGCATGATTTAAGTTACGAAAAAATAGTAGTAACTTACTCATGTTAAACTTACTTGTCGGGCTAAGTGGACATTGACTTTATAAACTTGTGAAGCAAAACATATCAATAATTATGTTTTCAGCCAATTACATCCATATAAACTTTCACATTAATAATATTATTATTAGGATAATAACCCCAAAGTAAGAAAAACGAACCCAACTTAAGAATTCGTGTCAGTCGAATCCCTAAAGCAAATCCGCTGGCATAACACAAAGTTATACAACAATCAAATGACTTTGGCAAGAATGTTGACGCAACGAATGTACTTTGAAACGTACTGAAATATTCAGATAAGCATCTAGTTCGTTTGGCTTAACGGACTCGGTTCTACCATGATATTATCTGGTAAATGTATTCCGCTTATTTTTTTGGGTAATCCCCTGTCATTGTGCTATTACGAATTTGGCGAAAATAAGGCGGAATGTTTTGAGACTTGTTTTAATTCGTTTTATTGTGGGAATGTTGTTTTAAGAAGCATTTTGTACTTTTCCGCTTTTGAACTTCTTAAAGCTTAGATACATACAGCTTAGATAAATTAAGTAATGTAATGGTGAAAGTGATTTTATTGCTTGGTAAGAATCTACTGATTGAAGTGGCCTCTGGAGCACGGAAGCGTGCCTTAAAAGCAGTCACCCATCATCGTTCTAACCATAAGCGACTAATATCAATAATGTAATCTGAAGCAACTCAGGTTGGATAAAATTAAAATGTTTGTCATATACTCAGAAACTTGCAATACTCTTACCACGGCAAAAGAAAAGACACACATACACAGAAAAGTAAAATTTGAATACCTTTGATGGTTAAATATTTTATCATATCAAGATGCTTTATGTACGTCGTAAACATGTCTCAAAGTAAATTAACCAACATAAAAATATAGTAAATTCATTATTACCATCTCATTTTGCTTTTGAAATACTGTAATTTGTGTTGCTTTTCTCTTAAAATATCTACAAGTTAAACTGACGAGATTAAGGATAATATTCCCTAGCGGTCTAATGAGAAATCCTCAAATTATTCTTACAAATATCCTTCATAACTTGATATACAATAGAAAATTCCTTTGTTCATTTGATAAATCCCAACTCCACACGAAATACTATTTACTCTTTGCGACTAAAATGACGAATTTATATTATTATTTTGTTTTGTATACAGAATGTGGTAACGTCTCGAAGAGAATCCTTCTTGTTAAGTCAAGACCTGATTCAGGAATGACATTCACTAACCATCTATTGACAAATCCTTAAATTATTCTAAAAAATATTCTTCATACCAAAACAATATAAAATTTCTGTTCATTTGATAAAGACCAGCTCCTTATGAGATACAATTTGCTCTTTGTAACGTGCGAAATGACGAATCTATATTATTATTTAGTTTTGTATACACAAGTTGTTATCGTCTTGAAGAGAATCCTTCTTGTTAACGAGGCACAGTCATTCATCACTGTTGGGATGCAATTTCCTCCGCTGTACACAATAAACTATGCGGCCAACTCTTCTGTTAGGGAGTAGCTACATTAACCGACATTATTCCTTCTTTTTACTACCTATGTATTACAAATATAGTTACGATATTTATTTTCAATTATCCCTTCTTCACTCCAATTCCTTATTACTGTTTTTCAAGTAGGTACCCACGCAAAGTAAAGTTAAGATTGTAAAAATATTTAGTAATAACATGGCTCCAGGAAGAGGAGAATGGAGGAGAGATCGGGAGAAAATAGTAACTTTTTTCAAAAGTTTTTGATGTCAAACGTGAATTGGATAGCGTGTAAACTATACGTCTGAATTATGAGAGGAGAGTAGAAGAGAAGAAATATAGAGAGAAAGAGAGAGAAAATTTCGATGTTATCATTTGTGACTTTTTACTTCATTCCTGAATTTATATTTTTTTTAGTTTTTATATAAATAGGGCCGCAGAACCAATTACAAAACCGTTTTGCGATTATTGATAGTTTATTTGCTGAAAATAAAATACACGGTTCAAACGATTCACGCTTTTGGTTTTAAAATGCAGAAAAGCAAGATTTATTTAACTGAATAATTCAGTGCCTTGTTAACATTCAATTCGGTCGTTTCATCCAAACTGAAATGATTGATGTTTGAGATTGATTAAAAAGTTTATTGACTGTAGCAGGTTTTCACAGCATATGAAGACTGCACCTTTTGAAAAAAAATCAAAAATAAAATCAATGTTTTTTGTTCGTACGAAACAGCAAATACACATGATTTACGTTTTATTTCTTTGTATATTGTAAGGAGAAACGTAATTGAAACATACTACAAACATTTAGGGTTGATTCTAAACGTAAGGACTTGTGATAACTGAAGACTTGTGTGAAGGACGGATGATAACTATGAATAACATGGAAACCTTTGTGCCATATCCTAGTTCGTTATTCAACAAGGTTCACTACAAGGAAGTTCGCATTGATTAAAGGGTTCATGAAGCCCCTTAGTATTTAAGGCGAGACTTCTGAGACTGAGACAGAGACTGAGAGACAAAGACAGTGTCTTTCATTTGTCAGTAAAATATTAAATAATAAAAGTGTGAAAGTAAGTGTATAAACTCCTTTAAAAACGTTCGCTTTGTGTCGTGTGGAGAGAATGTTTTGTCAGAATTTCATTTGCAGTGGCTGTGTTAATTGACTCTACTGTTAAGTTGAAAAGCACGTGTAAATAGAAACAATTTGTCTTTTTGTGACAGACAAATTAGACAGATTTAACTTTTAGGTGTGTATCAGTCAAAGTTGGTCAGAGCATTTTAGACATTATTAGCTAGTTGTTAACTCTACTGCTCAAAGTTTTATTACGGGTCCCTTATTTATGGCAATAGCCGACAAACTACCTGACATCCACCTGATGGTAAGTGGCTATCGTCGGCCCTGGATATCAGTCGGCCATGGACATCAGCAACGGCCAAGAAAAAGAACATAAAATGAATGAAAGGGTCACCAGTACGTGTTAACCGTCTTAAATACTTAATACAAACGTTACGTTATACATGGAGTCATCAATATAATTTAATTTTGATAAACATGGGGCTAATCTGAAAGTATCCCATTTCAAACCAAATCGGTACTTAAGTGACAAAGTTCTGACGTAACAAACATAAAAAAATACAATCGAATTGAGAACTTCTTCCGTTTTCCAAGTCAGTTAAAAATAGATTAACATTACAGACCGAATTATGACTCTACCGTTCTCTGTGACCAAACTTCTCTTCCTATCTATCCAATGTCTATCGCATAATTGAATCAATTCGCGCCTGTAATTATCCATTTGTCTAGACTAGACTAAGGTTCAATCTTCATATTGATGGAGAATTAAAACAGGCCAAGGAGCTGGCTTTAAAAATTTCAAATAAGGCATTGACCTCTATTATTTCACACAAAATAGAGTTTGTACAAAAACTCCACAGCATAACCACAATGAAAGATACTTGTCCATCGCTGTTAATAATAATACAAGTGAACTATTTAAAACAAAATGTTTTTACTTCGATAGGTGATGTAGGTGAGGTACCTACTACACCAAAACTTTTGTGACTGCGCTGTAAATAAAATAAATTATTAAATTCCCTCGTCTGTGTGTAGTTTACCATAAAAGTTCGTGGACATCAGAACTAAAACAATATATAAAATTACAACTCCTTAGGATAATAGTAAGTAGGTCTAAATTACGCTCGCAAGATATGATACACAAACAGGGTAAGCTAAATAAAACCGTTTTAAAACTTGGCATCGCATGTTCATATTGTAAGGTTTTCAATTGAAATAGGCCATAATATTACATACCAATAAGAAAAAAAAAACAACGAAAGAGAAAGAAAGCTGTTAGAATTCCGGAATCTCTTACGATATGACTTCTATCCATCACCCGCTTCTTCGAACGATTTTATAATTCTAGGGGTGCTGCCACACTGCAGTTATTAAATATTTTCATACCGGTAACGACAGCAGTGAAAGCATATTTCTATGAAGTTGTACTGCACGCTGTCTCATTGGACGACACGATAATATCGTTATCGTCAGCAGTACTGGCATCGTGAAGACAGTTATGTATATTATGTATGTGTATTGTATACATACAAAGCTTCAATGTGTTTGTGTGTGCAAAAATATTCATTTCGTATCGTCCAATGAAAAAACGGCCACTAGCTAACTGTTGGCAAAGTTATCTGTAATCGAAGACGGCAAGTTTTTCTGAGATAATCCGTAAGACATTTCCTAGTGGAATACAGAAAAAATACGAGAATTTTCCAAGAGTTTTACCGATTGGTTTTATCAATTGTGAACTAGGAATTTCTTTCCCCACGGAGTTACCGATAAAATCTACTAGTAAGAGAATTTTTAAATTACATCTGAAGTTTAACGTTACATTCTTTATCGAAGATAAACATATTTCTTGTCGTAGCAAGATTATGATGTTATCAACACTCGTATCGTAAATATTTATATAAAAACCGACGCAAATACCAGTGCGTTCATATTGACATTGGCACGAAAAGAGTAAGCAATAAAGAAAATCATAAGCAAACTGAATCCTCGCACATCTGACGTCACTCAGATCGTAACACTACCCATAAAAGTTTATGTATTCTGTGAACAGTGTCTATACGACATTATTACATGAATTCTGGAGAAAATACTCTTGGTGCTGACTGATTACATTTTGCATCTAAAGAACATTTTGCTGAGAATCAGAATTGAATCACAAAGGACTTCTGTTCAGGATATGATTGGACGCTCGCGGCAACTCAGTAGATCCAGTGGTTTGAATGTTATGAAAATGGCACGTGTATTTCAGTGTCTTTAAACAATTGCATCGCACCTTATGCTACACTAGCGCTTTTTCCGGGTTATTCAAAATTATGGTTTACCTGTGTGCTTTTCATGAAAATCCGTTAAGTCATTTTTGCCTCAAATAGTAATAAATACAACTATCCTCACAAACTTATGCCTTTATAATCTAGTAGATTAAGTAGGATAGTTTGTACAGAATATTTTCAGAGAGAGAGTAAGTGATAAATAATTTTTAACGATCACTCACCTGTGTTCTCTCATCTTTGTCTTATTAGTGTTTTTTTGATTAAATTATATTATTATAATTCTTGACCATAATTCCACATAATAGTCTTAGGTTCTTTAGGTACTATTATACACCGTGTTCCTGACGTTGTGCACAAACTTCGGCCTGATATTCAGCCCATTAAATTGGTCATCTTTCGTTATGGATTCATTATTGAAATTTTTTATTTTTTTTATTTTTTGTATCTTATTTTTTAAATTTATTTTTGAAATTTTATTTTTTAAATTGTCGTCAAATAGCGAGAGGTGTAAATGTTAGAAAGATTTTTTTATTATTTCGATCGTGGCTTCTTTGAGACGAGAAGCTCTCCGTCAAAATGGGCCTTTATTGATAAGTCAAGCCAATAATGACATGACATTTAAAATGAAACAATAGTTTGAATGATTATGACCGTACTGACCGGCAACATAGCACAAATAAAGACTCTTTTACAATGTACACCCATATTAAATGGAATTACCAATAACTTAAAAACTAAGCTTTATAATGCACTAGTACCTGTATAAGATATGTTTAGTAAATGCTATAGAATCATTTGGTAAAGTTTGTGCACAACCTCAAAAAAACCCTGTATATTCTGTGCTTGGATGGTATAACGCAATTACTTATTAAAAGCCTATTCACTCTTTTTGCCGTAATGTATGTTATTACTTCCCAGAATTGATCCTTGTTAGGAACACTATCGAATGATGTAATAATACAGGGTGAGATTTTTTTTCGAACTAAGCGGGTTCAATTCCTGTCCAGGAATACTGATTTTTCAAAAATCTAATGATGCAGAATTAGCTTTTATCAAAATCGGTCCCGTGACTCCTTTGACCACTTTTCGTTATTCCTCATAGTTTCGAATTTGTCCATCCACGCCCTGTATTAAATACGCCAATTTCATACATTAATCCGTCAAGTGGTTCAGCGGAATCACGCGGAATTTACCCACATGTTTAAGTATTCACTACTCATAGAACCACTATTTTATGTTCTATCGATGTCAGGGAAAATTATTATATCTCTGTTCCTCTTAACGTGATTAGTTTTCATCTAACGACCTAGTCAGGGAAAAGTATTATATCTCTATTCCTTTTTTCCTCTTAACGGAATTCGTATCTCACATTTTGAATAACACTTCAAAGCATCTTTTCAAATTCACAATATGGTCCTTATAACTTTCTCGGGTGAAGAACCCTTGCAATGGATAAAGTGATGAACAAATAATAAAGCTAACGCAAGAATTCGGGATAAAAATATATCGTACAAGCCGTACGCCACTTGTTTGGTATAATACTTTTGATCTCGTAAGGTAATATCAACAGCACCGGTTCTCAAAGTTTCTGCCAGCCCATAACCGTTATTTGTCACTTTCACGACCTTTATTGCGATGGAGACAATGGAAATATATTTGTGATTACGGATTGTGATACACGCGTTATCTACAGTTTTTTGTGTTATACTCGTATTGTACTCGTGAATATTTCTATGTATCTTATACTAAGTAATTTAATGGTTGAGGCAATTCAAAAAAAATAAAATAACCATCTTTCAGCTGTATTAAAATGATGTTTATTGTAATTTGGATATTAATATTGTAAATATTAATTTGCCTTCTACAATACAGTACAAAATAAAGTAGAAGGCAGGGACTCCAACCCTATAATTGTACATTTAAATAAATGGAATAAAGAAAGACATTGAAATTGAACGCATTGATATTATTTATGTACTTTTTGATCAATTTCAATGTTGTAATAAATAAATAGAAATAGCTTTATCCACTTATAGGATTTAACAATAATATTGAGTGCGGGCATAATCATTTTTAAAGTAGATGATCCCTATTACTCTATTCTAAATCTTTCTATTGTTTTCGATTGGATTCATTTAAGATATTGATAAATATTAGCTAAAGTTTAGTGACCGGATAAATTATTCCATTGTTGACTAGGGCGACCTATTATTTCTGATATGAGTTTAAAGAGATAATTTTTCAGATTTAATTTGGTAAGCGGTAAAAAGTTTACAGATAATAATTTATACAGACACAAAGCCTAGTTATTAACTCTGTACTTTCTTTAACTGCTTCCCTCTTTTATTCGTGTTTTGATAAATTAATACCTACTTTATGTATTAAAATAATAATGAAAAAATAATATCATTAAAAAAAATATATATATATAACGGAAAAGCGATATTCTACGGTGTTAGTTATTCAATGATATTCCTTTTACTTTGCTCCATGATATTATATTTCTAGTTCTCCTAACGTTCACATCAATAACAATCTCTACAACTCCGTGATCGCTATCCGAATCCCCCACCATGTCCCACACGTATTGTTCTCAATAGATTGACACATTCCTTATTCTAAATATTATTTAGTTTTCTTCATGACTTCTAGTATGACAGACCAAAGAGGTCACGCCGCCGTCACGGCTATCCTGACATGCGCTCGTCCTCGAGCGCTTCCGCTCCCATGTCTCCAGTGGACCCCTTTGTTCGCTGGGTGCTCGTCATGGACTCCACCGAACGCCTTTACTTCTACTGTGGCTGCACACCGACACGGCCTCACGTGTCGTTACTCTGCAAGGAAATATCTTACGGCAGTACTTGTTCGCTCGGCCGTTCCTGACCTCGACGGGGCAATACTTTACAACTTTATGATGTTATTACCTTGAGCCATGTACCATAGTCGTTTCATTTCATTTTCGACGTAACAACAACAATAAATCTTGAGTAAGTCTCTTAAACCACGGGAGTGCACCGCTACTAAGAAGCCTGATTACACTCCCCTTCTATTCTCATTCGACGTCATTTCACCACAACAAGTTTCTTACTCAAGTTCTCATCTCCAATCCAATTCAACACAAATCACATCTTATCACAGTTAATATCCGCTTCGACTGGTACATGACTTACAGGCATTCATGAAAACCTCAAACAGATTATATGGACCTTTAAATCTCTTTTTCATTTGGAAACTCAATTCAACAATTTGCAAAAGCTTACTATTATTTATATCACTCAAGACAGTAATGACAGCTCTCAAACGTTTCTTTATCATTTAACAAATTCACAAAATCACCTTTCTAAATACGCCTGAAGATGGTTGTACACCGAATACATCAGCACGTCGCTCTCTCCCGGCCGCGTTCATGCTGCCGTCACCTGGACTGCCACCGCTTGAATACTAGTTCGCTTGTTTTGTGATGGCACGTCGTTATATCGTTTTCCACAACTGAAAAATACAAGGATAGTTATTTTCACACGTACGATGTCACAATTTACATTTCAAACTACACTACTCGTAGAGCTACTTATCTGCGATCCGCACTCCTTCGGCCATCATGACCATATCAACACGACCTCGTGTTGTGTAGGTAGTCAAACCCAGACGCGAACAGTGTGCATCTCAAGTCTTCACATCTTACTCCGCAATGGTTTTGCATTTTCCACGTTGATCATATTATAAACTTCCATGATTCTCGCTTCATCGCGCTTTGGATTGTTTCATTTATTCCATCTGAGATTGTTTCATTTCTCATTGCAAAATTTTCTTCAAATGTCATCCGAACTAGTGTCATTCCTCATTTATTTTCCGACTTTTCCGATGTTTTGGCCTTTTATTCCTTCATCTGAGATGGGCGCCTCAGTTCTTCCAACACTTGTGATGACGCAGAAAGGGTGTATTCTGCGGTGTTGGTTATGAAATGATATTCCTTTTACTTTGCTCCATGATATTATATTTCTAGTTCTCCTAACGTTCACATCAATAACAATCTCTACAACTCCGTGATCGCTATCCGAATCCCCCACCATGTCCCACACGTATTGTTCTCAATAGATTGACACATTCCTTATTCTAAATATTATTTAGTTTTCTTCATGACTTCTAGTATGACAGACCAAAGAGGTCACGCCGCCGTCATATATATATTATAATCTATCATCGGAACAAATCACCCAAGTTCGTAATGTTTATAAGCAAGGCAGTGCCTTCTCATATTTCATTATCGATAAGCCCTGTACTTAAATCTGAATAACAGGAAAGGACCAAGGTCCGGTACTTCATCTCAGAACTCTGTGTCTCTCTCTCAATTGTAATCTCAACATAATAGACGATGGATATGAATGTATACATGGTATACATTGATATCTTCCTTCTACGTTTGAATGTTGTTGCTTACTTCTAGATCCGGTTGTAAAGTCAGAGAGCTTGTAATAATTTGGATGTCCAGTTATCCTTTTTGGCTGGCAAAGTAGATTTAAGCGTTTTTTAATCAACTTCAAAAAAGGAGAAGGTATTCAATTCCACTGATTTTTTTTATGTTGGTTACCTCAGAACTTTCGACTGGGTGAACCGATTTTGATGATTCTTTTAATCAAAAGCTGGTGCTTTTCATGTATTCCCGCTTAAATTTGAGCTGACAACGAGTAGTTTTTGAGTTATTTTGAAGTCGGTTATTTTTATCATGGTTCAAAATTCAGATTATGATGTCAATTAGATGACGGTGAATTCATGACCCTAGGTGAGTCGTCTACTGGCTTGTCAATAATTAAATTTGTAAAAGGTAAATCACGAGCAAGCAATCTGCTAATTACCTAAATTCCATCATTAAATTAATTATGAACTTTTTGATCTGAATTTTTGTTAATTAGAAAATTATATTTCTCAACGGAAAGCAACTAGCAGGTTGGTAATTAAATACAATTTTCGCCCGGCATGTCGCGAAAAGTATTTTATCATTGGTACCTCTATTTATTTCCTGTAACAATACAAAGATTGTCTGAGAGATATCGCCTAACCGCCGAACTAATTAAGTGATAAGACTGTCTGTCGCACATACAATTCTGAACATTGATGTTATTGTTTTGGTGTACAATACAGCTTCTTTTGTTGAGTTTATGTCAATTAATAAAATAACAATGAGTACAATGACCTTTTTTCAGATGTCAAAATGTATCAGAATATACTTTCACCTTACAAAAAAGGAGACAAAGAGGAAAAATCAGTAAAACATAAAACATTACCCCGATTTTTTTGTTTCAATAAGACTTTTGATGTTGCTGCAGAGCTATCAACGTGAAGGAAGGGGTCATTTTAACTAAAAATAATAAGAACTGATTCATTGATTCACAAGATATGTAGGTTTGACTGCAATCTTACCTAATCGAAAGTGGTGATAAAGTCCAGGATGGTAAGCGCATTAACAAAGTAAAAACCTAAGTGGGTGGAACGGCGATGCAGGCAAGCTATTCCACTCTTTCGACGTACTGTATTGAACGACGATACTGTATGTATTAGTTTAAACTTGCAATTTGAACTTGTATAAAATAATTCGTATCGCAACAAATAACTTTCCCACTGTGGGATTGGGATCAGCTCTTGCATTGAGTTAATAGCTTTGATTCACCAAGTAGCAAGTCCTTTGTAAATTTTAAACCTACGAGAATATTATGGAAAACTCTTAGATATGTCACCCTCGACACTATGTTGTTTAACCAAAGCAGGTTATGTAAAATATATTTTTGAAAATTAGACGAATTTAGAATTCCGAATTGAGTCCCGTAAGGAAAAATAGCATTAAAACAAGTACACTAGCACTCATTTTGGCTTGCTTATTTAACCTAAGTAACTAAAACTTCAAACAGATTAATAAAACAGGTTACTAGATAAGAATAATCTAAATTAATTACTTAGCGAGTCATCTGAAGCCGTGTCTGAAGCACAAAACCGAGCGGTTTTGTGGTTCAGAAAATTTTAGCGCAGCTATTTACATAACTATCAACCGTCCAATATTGCTTAGTACTATCTTAGTGAAAATTTATTATCTGTTGGGGCACGGGCAACGAACGGTACAAGTACTTACAACTAAAGATGCAGATAGATTAAAATTAAAAGCTTTATTTCTTGATGACAAGTATATGACAATAATAATTACAGGAGTTAGTGGGTTCTCTAAGTAGCTACTACCCTCTTGCTTGAGTCAGCCAAACAACTCGTCGTGTCCTGGCTGGGGGCTTGGAAACCAGTTCTTTCATTCTCTTTTAGGATCGGCAACGCATCAATGATGCCTCTGGTGTCGCTGACGTCCATTGGTGACGATGACCACTTACCATCACTACCATCAGACGGATTGCCAGCTCGGTTGCCGGCTATTTCCATAAAAAACTTTAATTCAATCTTGAAAATAAATTATGCTTACATGGCATTTGTCTTATTATGTACATTATTGTTATAATACGCTCACACTAGATTAACGTATATGTCTGATTGTTATTATTAGTACAAAATGGTAATATTAACCGTGTTCGCACATAAATAATAATTACCTAAGTTTGAGAACCATAGCTTAGTACCTATTCTAACCACAACTTAGCGTTGCCCTTTCACGCAAGTAAAATGAATTTTGTGATTAGACGCGCTAAGGCTGCGTCATTTATGAGCTCAAACTTAAGCTCCTTAAAGGGTTCAACCACATTTAAACTATTCACATTAAATTCTATACCGATTCTACACAAGTTGCTATGACGTGGATACAATATCTTTAAGAAAAGAGCGAATAGGCTTTTACTAAGTTAGTGTGCTCACCACCTTGGACCACATCTTCCCTTACTATCAGGTGGGATTGTGGTCAAGCATTAACTTATTTGTCTAAAAAAAACAAGGATTTCAAATCTCACAGTATCTATTAGATCAATCCTCGTACAATCGAGCAAGGTAATGAGTTTGTGCGCTTAGTGGAACTCAAATGATCAATAACACTTTGACAATATGAAAAACTAGCACTCTGCCCGCGGCTTTGTCTGCGTTCTCCGATATATGTAGGTATCTTATAGTATTTATTATTATTATTATCTTATTCAAGTACCCTATATCTTATTCAAGATCATGGTGCTAAACATGAAGATCCGTTCAGTCACAATATAGGAGGTTGTCTCGTGAAAGCGTAACGCATGCGTTTAGGATTGGAATGAATTTTTGAAATATAATTTTAAATTAGTTAACAAAAATAATTAACGGTGAACAAAATAAAGGAGAACCCCATCTTCCATAGAGACACCGGCCCAGATTAGACAAGAATGAAAATTGGTGGTCAATTAGATCATTGTAAAAGCTTTAATTTCTCCAATTTTCACGTCTGCTAGCAATGGCCAACTAATGAAATCCTAGAATTTCCACCTAAATATGGTTATGTCACACTCATGTCACTCACAGCAATATATTATACCTGTTACTAGTGACTTACTACCTCAAACTAAACACCTACTCTAATATTGACAGTATTAGGAGTAATTATGATCATAAGACGCAGTAAAAATTAAAGTTACATATAAACACTAACAAAATACAACTACTTAAACAGTAGGTAATGGTTGAAACCAAGTAGGTGGGTGAATATTATTATTAATAAAAGCTATTTCATGTTTTAAAGGGATTTTATTAGTTATCATCACATCATAATATTATATTAATATTTCGTCTAGAAATTGTGCAGTAGGTATACGTATTGTATGGGTACTGCAACGTCTGCATCCTACTGTTCTTCTGGAGGTATATAGGGTACGTCATCCAGTGTTCAGAAAAAGGTCAGTCACAAAACAGGCGATCTCGGAGTCCAATATTCATGCAATATTTGTTTAAAAAACAACAACAACAAATCCAGAAGTTATAGCGAAAACACATTCACCAAAACACTAGTAAGAAAGCGAATGCAATAGAAAATTAAAATAACTGTGTGCGTTTCGATATGTTTCAATAGTAAATAGGACTGCAAATACGATGAAAATATTAATTTAATAGTAAAAATACACAAAAGATGCAAGGTTATTGACAATGGTGTTATTTATAATTGCTATGGTAACCAAAATGACATTAGATAGGTTAGATTACAACAGAGATCTTTGTTGTCAATCGATTCAAATGTCTCGAAATCGATGTCAAAACACACTAGAATTGTCTTTTAATTAGCGTAACGATTTAATGGTAATTATAAATATATTACATAGTTTAGTTATACAATGAATAAGAAAACATGTAAAAAAGGAAAAAAGGAATTAATCTTGTACTTACAATGAATAATAAATAATTAATAAAATATATTATTAAGTTCCCTAATCGATATATGTAATCGATTTAATCGATTATAAAATCGTTTGTAATGAGGTGAATACTATGAAAACTTTTTTGTATTATTTTGTTCATTTAGCATATGCAGATGAGGCTTAGATTTAAACGTGTTTATCTAGTAAATAAGACGAATTTTTTGGTATATAGTTTACTCTTGTCTTTTCTTATGCCTACCACAGAACACATATAATTCGTGGCCGGAAATCGGGGTTCTCCTTTGGCATTGAATGATATTGTCTGTCTTCAAATTATTTTCTTTCTCTTTCTTTTTGAGTCATGATTATTTTTAAATGACTCATTACGACAAAAAGACACTGTAATTGTGGATAGTAAAAAATATGAAAAAAAAAACAAAAAACCCGACTGCGTAAAATAAACTAAAAAGAAAAAAAAAAACAAGCCAACAATTTAAACACATTATAATTACCATAGTAATAATATTACTATGGTAATTACGATATATCGTTTAACGTATTACAACCGTATAATGGAGTTAAACGACGCTCACGTAAATGAGAATCTAATATGGCTGCCACGATTCGAATTAAGTTAGCTTCACTCTTATGAAACTGAATTCTAGGGTTTGAAATACGGTCGTTAGTGGGTTTTTAATAAGGGCGATTTAACAGCGGCGTGCACTAATATCAGACTTTCGTAACTACATAAAATGACAAATAAACTACAACTTCTGCAAAATACATCCAATTTTAATATGAACAATTTCTGTTGCTTTGGTGAACTTGCGAATAGCGATAGCTATTTGAAAGTAATTAGCGTATCAGAAATTTAACCTGCTAGATTTTAATAATTTATGCAGACATACAGAAGATATAAAAAGTTAAAAGACATCTTACAATAATTTAAGTTTCACCCAAAATAATTACCGACCTCAAAAAACTAGCCTTCTAAATTGTTATCATGTATAGCTATAATATTTGAGGAGTTTCATCAATTCTTCACGGATTCCAGCATCAGAAAATGTGTGACCTATCTGGAAGCATACATCAATTATTGATCAAATTATCAAAGAATCTTTCGAATTCTAATAGAAAAAGAATCTTTTGAACTAAAAGAAAGGGAAGGGACACCCGCTATCCAAATACATAAAATAAATAACACTACAGACTCATTTCTCACACTCGGATTCCCTGTGCCATACACAATACACAAAGACAATAACACACAAACACACACACACACACATACACATCCAGCCCGAGAACAGTAATTTGAACGCGTCATTTTTAGGGTTCCGTAGCCAAATGGCAAAAAACGGAACCCTTATAGATTCGTCATGTCTGTCTGTCTGTCTGTCCGTCCGTATGTCACAGCCACTTTTTTCCGAAACTATAGGAACTATACTGTTGAAACTTGGTAAGTAGGTAGATGTATTCTGTGAACCGCATTAAGATTTTCACACAAAAATAGAAAAAAAACAATACGTTTTGGGGGTCCCCATACTTAGAACTGAAATTCAAAAATTTTTTTTCATCAAACCCATACGTGTGAATGAATAGGTCTTCAAAAATGATATTGAGGTTTGTGATATCATTTTTTTCTAAACTGAATAGTTTGCGCGAGAGACACTTCCATCTGGTAAAATGTGTGTCCCCCCCTGTAACTTCTAAAACAAGAGAATGATAAAACTAAAAAAAATATATGATTTACATTACCATGCAAAATTCCACCGAAAATTAGTTTGAACGAGATCTAGTAAGTAGTTTTTTTTAAATACGTCATAAATCGTAAACCGCAGTTTACCTCGATCAAAGTTACAACGAACTTCAAGAACTTTTATATTATGTTACTTGCGGCTACGGAACCCTTCATGGGCGAGTCCAACTCGCACTTGGCCGCTTTTTTACGTCTCTCTGGGAATCGAAACCAAGTCTTTTCACACGGTGGTTCGGTGAGGTAACTATTACGCTACACGGTTTGTAAAGGAAGCACACATAATGATAAAAGCATTTTCGTGCAAATAAAAGTTATAAAAATGAAATCCCATAAAAGCCTATGAGTTAAAAAGCCTTGACAAGGCGGGATTGAATTGGTCCATACAGGAGGTAAAATCTTATAGAAGTCAAGCCAAGGAACAAATGAAATCAAGGGATTTAAGTATCGATCTTTGATATATTGTGTCTTAATTCTTACCATCTGTGCATAATACTGTAAAGATCATCTACGTTAAAAAACCGGTCAAGTGCGTGTCAGGCCACGCGCAATGTAGGGTTCCGAAGTAGTAAGTTTATTTACTCATTAACTACTTATGCTAACATAGCCGTGATAGTTTTCCTGGTAAATTTATTAATATACCCTATTTATGAGAATTTTTGCACTTGTCCAACTCCAACCATTTAGCCGGCAGGGGGGGGGCATACTTGACTCTAACCAAAATTACTAGCACTAAAGCATAGACCTTTATGTATATAGTCTATGCACTAAAGCCAAATATTTCGCAAACGGACCACTACTTCCAAAAATGGTCTTAGAAGACTTATAAAATTTTTGAAAGACCTTTTTAACGATACACCGGATACACTATAGATTTCACTACAATTCTGGAGATTTAATAAATATGTAGGTACATATATCGATGCTAAATTACAGTTTTCTAGCACTAAGGGTTCCAGCGCTTTGCTTCGGACAGACGAACGGACAAACGGATAGACGGACGGACAGATGGACGGACATGACGAAACTATAAGGGTTCCGATTTTACTGTGGAACCCTAAAAATGAACGTGGGAGCACGTAATGTTTTGGTTATAAGGAGTAAGTTAGGTTAGGAAACATTAGTTTTATAATGACGTTTAAACAGGTTAGTGATTTCGTTTTGTGAAACCTTTTATAACCATGCGAAGACGGGGGCAGAAACTATTAACGAAAAATAAATACAATAGCCATAGACGGCAGTTTTAATAATTTAAACAAAAGTATCTCTACACTAATTTGTAAAGTAATTAATGAAAGAACGTTTTTGAATTATTAATTCCGTTGGCACGACAAAAAACGTTTACGCTACGATAATTGTAGGCAAAGTGGGCTGATTTCTCTTTTCATCCACTTTTATACTTTTCAGCTTAGGTTATGGGTGCACTTTTTCTTCTGTACTTTTTCTTTATAATAACATAATATAATACTAATATTATAAAGAGGAAAGCTTTGTATTTTTATATTTTTGTATTTTTGTATGTTTGCAACGAATAAACTCAAAAACTACTGAACCGATTTTCAAAATTCTTTCACCATTAGAATGCTACATTATTCATGAGTAACATAGGCTATATTTATTACTAGAAAAAATTAGGGATCCTTGCTAAAACATCAGTAACGTGAACCAAAGTGTGAAAAAATTTGCTTAAAAATTTCTTTCATCGCATACGCTGCGGAAACTATTGATGATAGAACAAAAAAATGTTCTACAATATTGTAGAACATATCAATATCTACAAAAAACCTCGCGATACTCCAACTATATATGTCCAACTATTGTAGTTATGTTACTATAACCACTTTTTACATTTTAAAAGTTAATAAAAAAGATGACCAAAATCAGATCATGAAAACCATACCTTCGTATTAATCCTTATCCAAATAAATCATTTCATATTCAAAACTGTTTCAATACCTATAGATAATTTTTTGAATTAGGTACTCAAATCGGACATTCCATTCGGAAGATATTACGTAGTAAAGAAACTACGTGACAACGTGATTGTACGAGTAGTACAATCATCACCGGCCCCGCGGCCGGACAGCTCGCGCATGTTCCGCGGATCCCGATTATGTAACACGGGGAGGGGAGGGGAGTGGAGTGGGAGCGGGAGCGGGAGCGGGAGCGGGAGCGGGAGCGGGAGCGGGAGCGGGAGCGGGAGCGGGAGCGGGAGCGGGAGCGAGAACGGGAGCGGGAGCGGGAGCGGGAGCGGGAGAGGGAGAGGGAGAGGAAGAGAGAGAGGGAGAGGGAGAGGGGGAGGAGGAGGGGGATGGGGAAGGGGGAGGGAGAGGGGGAGAGGGAGAGTGAGAGGGAGGACACGGAAATAAGAACGGCTGTACCGATTTTAATGATCTCTGATTTGTTACATTCTTAGGCGATACGAAGTTCGCCGGGTCAGCTAGTAACATAATAAATATCGTATATACGTGGTTTATTATTTTTTGTATCTAATTTTTTAACCCCCGACGCAAAAAGAGGGGTGTTATAAGTTTGATGTCTTTTTGAAAGCTGACGTGATCAAGATGGTTCTTAGCTACAATTTGTGAAGATCTGTTCAGGCGTTTTTAGGTGATTAACTCTTATTCTCAGGGGAATTAAATTTTAAAATAAAATTTATAGTTTTAGTTAAAGTTCTCATTTCAAGAAACCTATGACTTCGCACAAGACTATGCTACGCCGACTTAGTATGTCGCTTAGTTTAGGGCATTAATAAATAATCTAATAATAATTTAAAATAGTTCATCATTCAGAGAAAAGCTAAACCAAACAGTTAATCATAAAAACTTTAATTACAAGCTGTGCAGCTAACATTTCTAAGTAAAGTTAAATCTCGGTACCGAGTTAACTGGCGCTCATAGTAACCATTTACATTTAACCGTCTCAATGTTACCTCACACCTGCAAGTTACCGTTGAATTCCTTTAGTTTAATTAAGCCATTATTATGTATGTACTATGCCGTTTGCTTTTTATCCATCCGTAAGCTCTGGATAAGTTGATAGGTAAAATAATAATAGGCTTTCTAGGTGGATAGATAGAAATTAAGAACTATCCTACTAATAACACAGAAGAAATAATAGTAGGTACTTATAATAAGTACTAATATTTTAAATGAGTAAGTTTGTTTGTGAGGCAGCGTGCTAGGTGGATAGATATAAATTAAGAACTATCCTACTAATAACACAGAAGAAATAATAGTACTTTTAATAAGTACTAATATTATAAATGAGTAAGTTTCGATGGATGTGATCTGGAGTAACATAATATAGGCTACTTATTATCACGGAAAACGTGGACAATTCTGCAAGCAAAGCGCTCTGAATTTTACCACGAAAAAATTAACCGGCTTCAAAATAACTCAAAAACTACTCGTCAGATCTATCAGTCTAGCTCTTTAAGTGGGACCACATGACAAGCACCAGCTTTCGATAAAAAATAATAATCAAAATCAGTTCACCCAGTCGAAAGTTCTGAGGACAAACATAAAAAGATCCAATCGAATTGAATACCTTTTTTGAAGTTGGAAAAATTGCAATATTATTAATTTATTGTATTTATATTTGTCTTGTAAAATCTACAGCCTTGTTTGCAAACTGAATATTAAATTTACAATTTATATTTCGAAGCCAATGACGGTTACATTTAAAACTCTTTTACAAATACAACCAAACAAATTAATTTTGATGAACCAATTTATTGATTTCCAAATAAAAAATCCATGGTTTACATTACAAATGTAAGGTAACCACACACGTCTATCTTTAACGCCGCTTTGGGGAATTACAGTCTAATTATGTAAATAGATAAAAATATTAGTTCACGTATTTATAGTATCAATTCAAATAATCTAAATATTTTCTTTTTATTCTGATGATCCTAGTCAGAACATCGGCACGAAACTATGAAAATACTAAGTACATACAAACACAGAAAATAATTATTAAGTACTATCATCAGCCCTTGACCCCTGCAAATTTTCAAGTCGATAAGACCTCTTGAAATTGGTGCAAATTACGTTGAAAGATTCCGTTACATACAAAGTTACTTATTTTCAATAACTTTGTATGTAACAACCGGTCAAGCTGATAAAAGCGTTTTAAAAATAATCAAATTACGAAGAGAGAGGCGTTTGTACTATCAGGTAAAACCCGAGAGTAATAACTTTTACCATATTTTTTAAAACCTCTGTTATTTACTGTTGTTTTTCTCGGTCTTCTTTCTAATTAGCCACTGTTGAGGTCACTATTCATTCGCCATAAATCCAAACAGGAAGCTATAAGGGAAAAACTAACGGTTGAAGCGAGGTTGGGATCAAGCGATTTTCTCTTTTTACTTTTGATGAAAACTGGAGCTTAATTGTCTATTTACACGTTACCTATACGCGAACTTTCTACCCGAGTGCCAAGGAAGGGTTTTTATGTTTTTCGCGCGTATCTGGTATATAGAAAGAAAGAAAGAAAGAAACAATGTATATATATGTGTATGTATGTATATAATGTTCTTTATTACCTGATATCTTCCAAACCGCTGAATGAATTTATAAAATTAAGATACCGATAGATTGTTCTTAAAATTAAAATAAATGGAATAATGCAATATGGGTGTCATATTAAAGAGCTCACTATAAGGATTTCAAAAAGGTATATAATGCTTTTTTGATTGCAGGCGGGCTTTTTTAGGGTTCCGTATGAAAAAACGAAAATCGGAACCCATATAGGATCACTAGTGCGTCTGGGCGACCGCCTTTCACAATTTAGCTTTGTTCCGAAAGTACTGGAATAAATCAGTTGAAATTTCTTATTCATGTGCTTTTTTGTGACCCAAAGATGAATATATAAAGTAAACAACAGAATTTTGAAAAAAAAAAGTTACAAAAACTGTTTTGCGAAGCGTATTGTGTGGTATGTCAAATGACCCTTTCATTTGTAAGGATCTCAAATATATTTTTTTCATAGTTCTGCTATGGATAGTTTTAAAATTATTCAAGAAAGAACGAAAATTAAAGAAGAAAATTGAACCATTCCCCCCTCCCCTTATCTCCGAAACTACTAAAGCTAGAATTTTAAAAAAATACAGAGAATAGTTCTTTCTTTAATACTACAGGAAAATCTATAAGTACTTAATAAAAGCGCCAAAAATAAATAAAATGAAACAATCAATTCTCCAGGCGAGTTTAACTCGCACTTGTGCAGTTTATTTTAGATTTACACTAGGTATACATATTCAAATAATGATTAAGAATAAAGATATTAATTTAACTTCTAATACGTCATTTTTATAATAATTAAGCTGTAACCTGTACTGTTTAAACAAAAGTAAAACTAAAACACATTTATATTACTTACCGGAAATGCTGAGTATAGTTTCTATTATCCACTATCTTTTCTAGTATTCTCAGATTTATTTATTTGGCCAAGGATGTACTTTAACTTATAATAAATATTCAAAGCGACCCACTTTCTTCATTTTCCTTTAAAATTCGGTTAGCAAAGGTCACTGGGAAACTACGAAAACATCCATTTGTTTTATAACTTGAATAGTTATATTACATTATAGTTTTATTGAAAAATGTGATTTGTGAATAAATACAAGTTAGGGATAAATCCCTTCTGTGGCAAAAACAAGGTTTTTCTCGAAATGATTTTGTCTTACTTTATTTGATTATACGCTTGGCACGCGATGTAGTTGTTACGGAATAGCGTGTTTTCTTTATATCAAAGGAAGAAGGATGGTAAGTGGACCCCGCCGTCCATTTATAAAACCAAAGTTATCATAAATGTTTTGTCTGTCACGGAAAAAAAAACCGCTAAAGACCAGCACAAAAAGACAATTTAGTAGTGTAACATCAATTAAAAGCACCCGAACAAGTTCAAATTTGAATAAAAAAAAATAAGAAATAAGACAATTTTAGAAGTTATACTTCATATGGGCATTTGGAAAAATTATGAGAGTTAAATTTATACGATGCGACAGCCAAAATCGACATAATGAAGTTGCGTGATACTAGGCGCACAGTATTCGCTGGAGTTGTTTTGGATGGACGCCGGGTCCTGGGTTCGAGCGAGAGGTACTTATAAGTAAGAGGTAAGTATAACTTCTTAGGTGCGTACATAAGCACACACACGTTTTTTTACCATCTTTTGTCTAATCACTTTGGATGGTTGGAAATATATTTATGTATTGATCTTAATAATATTAAAATTTAAAAGATATTCTAAAAGATATTCTATTGTGATTTTTGGAACGAAGTTCCTTATCGCGCGTTGCAAAAGGGGGCTAGGCGGAAAATTTTGGGACGAAAAGTTGTAACGACACTTTTTGCCGTCGTAGTTTTTTTTACATAGAAAGCAAGCCAGATATTTTCGTTTCTTGCAGTCAGTACTATAAAGCAAAAACATGCAGCAAGTGTGCCGAAACAAATCTGGGGTATTAAATTTCAGTAGCAATTGCTACTAGGTGAACAAAGCCGATGAGAAATTTAATACCCCAGATTTGTTTTGCTTTATAGTACTGACTGCAAGGAACTTCGTTCCATCCCTTGACACCTCTGAAGTTTTTTTTTTATTATTATACAAATATTAATAATATATTTATCAGTAAGTGTAATTCATATTATTATACAAAATGTGTAGGTACCTACAATGAGGTTAGTTTAATGTTGCAAAACTGCTACGAGGCGGAGAGTTAAGCATTGTTCTAGTAATAAATAAATTGTTCTAAGAAATATTATTCCCAACATAATCTAAGCGGCTTAATCCGTGTCTGGATAATATTTCAATAAAAGTTTGTTGAATACAAGCTGAAATGATCTCCACTGGCCTACTTTTTATCTCCTTATCTTTACGTTTTAAGAGTTGCAGAAATCTGGCCAAGATAGCTTTGTGCGGTAAATTTTTAAAGCTGCTTGTATTGCTTGGACATGAGGTTGTCTATATTAAATAATATTACCATAAGTAGTATAAAGTGCCGTCTGTAACTGTGAGTAGAAAAAAAACCTCGTAGTATATTGCTAACCTAATAGTTTATATCCGCTTCTTCTCCTGGGACCACTCACGGTAAGTATTTGTTGAAGCGATAGCGTAGAGTGACTTTCGGAAAGCGTGTAGTAACAAATCTACTTCAAATAAAAACTTTTTTTCATTCATTTCTACTACTAGTGCTTTGCACGTGGCTTTGCCCGTTGGTTTTGCCCTCTTTTTCCGGGTTGATAGAGTACCCTATGTTTTAATCCAGAGCATGGTACTGTGTGCTAAATTTCATGATAATATTTCAGTAGTTTTTGTAAGAGTAACGAACATCCATACAAACTTTTGCAATTATAATTTTTACATGAGTCCTTCATGTAACTGGAACAAAATATCGCTTTAATATACAAAGTTAGTGAGTACCTTTTCCAATTAAAATGAAAATCGCATTGTTCACAAAATAGTTGAACATTTGAAATTCAACGATTGTCAAACGTTGCGTTTTGTTACACCTATCGGATCATAGATATCCGCGCGTGGTTTGCGGGAAGCCTTGTATCTATTGGTTACAACAGTTTTACATCAAAAGGTAAATGCGCAAAAGCGTTGTATATACATACCTACATGTGTAGTTGACACATAGTTTGCCGGACAAATGTGAATACTTGTGCCTTACCATGAACTCTAATAAAATGTGTCATGTTCAGGACAGGTCAGCTTGTAGCTAAAACCTGACAGGAGTGTATTTTGTACCATGAACGTTTACCGATGACGTGCAATGCCTCTACTTCTGTCCTGCATCTTAGTCTATGACATGCAAGGTACTTGATTTGTACTAATTATGTTCTGAAATAGAGCGTTTTATCGGTTTACCGGTTTTCAAATGAATGCGTAATATTGATGTTTTTAAAAGTTTAAAATAACAATCTCAATTGAAGATTTTGAGATTTGTTATAAATACTTAAGTGTTGTGATTTATTAACCTTTCGTTCTCTAAAATTACCAAAAAACATATCGCTAAGTGATGCTTACATTTTTGAACGTAATCTTACACCACTTGACACTTGACACAGTGACATGTCTAAATGTCTATTAAAATGTGTGATTTATAATGCCGGTCACTCACATTCGCGCGAATACGCGAACCCACAAGTGTGGGACGACATTCGTGAATGATTATGCGAAGTTTTCGAGGCATTCGGGGTTTTCCAAGCTCTGTCGGTTCTTTCTCGCACATCAAAACGCGCGAACCTCGAACCTTCGTGTAGTCTCCCACACATTCGTGCGACCAGTTGCGCACACGACTAAAAAGGTGATGTATCTCTTAATTTTTCGTGGTTCGTGGCGTCTAATCGTACTACCATTTATTTTCTGTATTGAAAATGGATTTTAATTACAACAACATAATAAAAACAGCAAGATTGAACATTCGTGAACAAAATGTAGGAGGAAGCTGAAATGGGCTTGTATACTCATATGCGAACCCATTTGCCTGACCACTCTTCACATACGTGCAAACATTCGTAAAAATGTCAAACATTTGCGCGCATGTGACTGACCGGGGTTAGGAGCGATAATTTAAAAAGCATAAGTACAATGAATGTTTTTAAAATTTTCCAAACAAATGAAATGTATTTATTTTGTGATGATGGTGTATTTGAAATTCGCCATGGCTGCATCCCGTCGTGTTTCATCATCATCAACGAAATAGCCGAAACAGGACAATAAATGTTACTTTCGGTGAGCTGTAATATTTTGACGTTAACATATGCCACTTTCTGATGTCAATACGTCAACAATCGCGTCATGGTACACGAATTGCAGGGCAGAAGATCATTTTTGAAGTCACGTGACCGCTGTCCTGTTACGGTGACGTGGTCGCTGGCTGCCCTGTGTTTTAGCCAGATCATGGTGGGATATAGCAGGACAGGCCAATTATCGGCTAATATTGACCTGTTTTAAGAGTTCATGGTAAGCCCCCTTGTCAAAGTTGATTAAACATAAAATAGTTAAAAAACTAAAAAACACGCTTTTAAAGAAAATCCAACTAAAAAATAAATTGAAAAAAAAAAAAAAATTAAGAATCGTGTACCTAATTGTAAAAAAGCGTGGGGTGCTTTAAAGATATTATCCCTTCTACTCATTCACATGCACCCCACGCTTTTATTACAATTACACTACCGGAGTTAAATACCTCTTCAAAATAGTAAAATACTTTTGCAAAATTCGAATTTTCTCCGAGTCGATTAATTCGAATCGGTAATCGACAACTTAAAAACAAAGGAACTTCATTTGGCCATAATTGTATCAGTCTCGATGAATGAACTTAAATTACAGTATAGAATCATTATGAATGTTAAATGAACACTGGCTCTGTGTCTATACAGGGTGTCCCAGGGCCAAGTGACCGCCCGGCGTCTGTTGATTATTTGGACAAAACTATTAACAAAATTCCAATAAAGTACAGGTCTAATCCGTTTAGTTTTTTTTATTAGCTTTTTAATTTTTTTGGCAAAAAACCTGACTTGCTGCACTATTTTCTACATATTTTTTTTGTTTTTACATTTATTTTCATTCTGTTTTTTTTATTCACCAGTTGTTATCATAGTTTATCTATTCGAGGTATAAAATCTACCCAAAATTAAATGGAATATATTTTTTAAAGACATTAACTGAATTTTTTTTGAAAAAAATTACCCTTTTTTATTTAATTTCGCTAAAGAGTTGGAAAAATGCCCCATGAATATTATTATTTTATCAATTATTATTAAATTACATGATATTACTTACAAAATCTCAATAACATGTTTGTAGTTATCTAAATCATTTACCGAACTACAAACTCTTGAAATATGCACCCTATTTTCGATAATAAGAAGAGTAGACTTTTAAAACCAGGCTAGTCGAACATTTAAGTGTCTTACTATCAAAAATACCTATTGCCCGTTGATAGAATAATTTTAAATGTAAGGAGACATTAAAACAAGTGCAAAATTAAATCATCTATTAAAAAAACAGCCTAAGGCTCTAAATGACATCCTTTCAGTCGTTCTTTGCACTTCCGAAAGGTTTTGCTCGTATTTTTTTTTTTTTCAATTTCTGTAGCAACAGCATCAATCCTCTGTTTCAATTGTTCTCTCGTAGCTATTGGCAAGCATACACTTTTTGTTTCATGTAGCCCCAAAAATAATAATCATGAGGCGATAAATCAGGAGACCGAGAGAGAGGTGGTCCAGTAGCATGGTCCTCCAAGGTCTCAATTGAAACAGAGGATTGATGCTGCTGCTACAGAAATAAGAGCGAACCTTTTGAAGTGCAAATAACGAGTCAAAGGATGTCATTTAGAGCCTTAGCCTGTATTAACGCCAATGGCGGTAATTTCGAAAATGTTATGAATTAATTACTGTTTTTTTTTCAATAAATGATTTAAATTTGCACTTGTTTTTATCGTTTCCTTACATTTAAAATTATTCTATCAAAGGGCAAAAGGTATTTTTGATAGTAAGACACGTAAATGTTCCACTAGACTGGTTTTAAAAGTCTACTCTTCTTAATATCGAAAATAGGGTGCATATTTGAAGAGTTTGTAGTTCGGTAAATGATTTAGATAACTATAAACATGTTATTGAGATTTTGTAGGTAATATCATGTAATTTAATAATAATTGATAAAATAATAATATTCATGGGCCATTTTTTCAACTTTTTAGCGAAATTAAATAAAAAAGGGTAATTTTTTTCAAAAAAAATTCAGTTAATGTCTTTAAAAAATATATTCCATTTAATTTTGGGTAGATTTTATACCTCGAATAGATAAACTATGATAACAACTGGTGAATAAAAAAAACAGAATGAAAATAAATGTAAAAACAAAAAAAATATGTAGAAAATAGTGCAGCAAGTCAGGTTTTTTTCCAAAAAAATTAAAAAGCTAATAAAAAAAAAACTAAACGGATTAGACCTGTACTTTATTGGAATTTTGTTAATAGTTTTGTCCAAATAATCAACAGACGCCGGGCGGTCACTTGGCCCTGGGACACCCTGTATAATTTGATTTTTAAAGTTTTAAGTTATTTATTTAGTGCTTGTGTTAATCTTTAGTAAATTTGTGTCATAAGCAATTATGCACGATCAGTAATAATTCTCGAGTGTTTTCGTGTATTTTAAATTTTTCATGTTTGTGTGTATTTTGTTCAACTTTTTGACGTGATAACGTCTATTAAAACGATGAACGCCGGGTGCACGTCGCGTTCCGCGCGAGCGAGAGCGCGGAACAAGCGATAGAGAGGCACGATCGGCTACGAACGGCCGAAGCACTCAATTTTATCTATAAAAGTTTGCAATCATTTCATCAATGTTTTGTTATGACGTTGTCACGTTAAACTACGGTCCGTAAACTGACTTTACAGACAACCATTTTTTTATAAATCTATGGTAATGCCAAAAGCCGTAAAACGACTCGTCATATTCAGTTTAGAGTCTTGAAAGCCAGATTATTCTTTCTTTCTCTTTTTTTTGGCCGGAAACTCAGCAGTGATGCCGTTGCTGTAGCTGATGTCTATGGGCAACGATAGCCACTTACCATCAGGTGGACATTCAGCTCGTTTGTCAGCTATTTCCATTAAATGAATTGTTAAACAAATTCAACGTATTTGTCAAATTTCCACATAGCGTTATTAATCTAATAACAGCACGTGTCGGTTACGAAACTTGTTAAAGTTTCGTACAAATTGAAATACAGCCAGATCTCATGTTTTACCACAAAAAACGTAATAGTGCCTACATACAAGTTTTACTAACAAGGTATTTAGGTTCTGTTTACGCCCGTTCTATATCTATATACATCTATGTTTACACCAGTTAGCTTTAATGTGCGTTTTGCGAACACATGCCTGTACGTACAACCATACTGATGGCCCACTACTGAGTACGGGTCTTTTCACTTGAGGAGGTCTAGAGCATACTCCACCACGCTGCTCCAGTGCGGATTGGTGGAGGACAAATACTGTCGTCCTTTAACTAGAAAGCCATTATCCCTCGAACATTTTAAGATTCTGAATATATCCTGAGATATAAAACTTGTGTTGTCCGTTAAATAACCACATGTTTGACGAGTCTTTAGATTGAAAGCGACTAACCCACACTTCTTCGGTTATTATACCTTTGCTGCTCAATTAAATAATTATTTTCTTGTTTTTTACTTAACTACAAAGATGTTTTCTGTTTATTGAGACGCAGAGCAACTATGACAATTTTAAAACTAAATAACAGTTTTACGTAAAAACTTAACAATAACCGCTTGTACGTAACAACGTAACAACAAGCATCCCTTGACGCTTTATTAGTTCAATATTGATATTTTATTTTTTAAGAAGTCGACTTAGCTACGAAGCAATGTAGTCGCATCGCTGAACTAAATAAAAGACAGTTTGACGATGGCAGGTTCAATAGATTTTTTTAGCTATACCTATGGTATTAATTAGTTTAGCCACCATAAGTATAATTTTATTACTCTGAAAGAACTATTTAGTGGTGCTGTTCTAATCTAGTTAAAAATGGTATATCGATAAAAAATGGTTTTTTCTAAAGTATATAATATATAGATACCGTCATATCTACAAACCATTTCTTCAAACAAATATTTTTCAAATGAATTCTTTGTCACTTTTTTGTTTTCCGAAACGCACTGTCTGAAAATACTGGTACCTATTGGTAAATATTTTTTCCTACTCTTTTAATTAATGAGCCGTGTTTTTGTTTACTGTAATAATATCATATTTTATCAAAGTTTTTAAATATTAGAAGTTATTTAACTAGCAACTGCTTCAGGCTTGGGAATTGCAGCAATTTCACTACAAAAATTAGGGATCATAAAAAATATAAATCGTCTTTATTACCGTGGGAATTGTAAATATCATGAAAAATAGTTATTAGTGATTCTAGTAACCCACTTACTTATCAAAGTTAATATAAATGTAGGTACTTCCGTATCCCAGGGGAATTACAAAGATCTTAAAAGTAAAATGTAATAAATTAGTCACTGTTTAATTTTATTTGAGTAGTTAACAACAAACGTTGAATTGCAAATTTTTCTTTCTTTCTTCACGGAATTCCCAAATTCCGGCCTTAACATGTGTTTAAATTGTAAAGATAACTTGTCTGCAATATTTCAACCTTTAGCTCCAAGGGTTTGAGTTTGAGCTGATTATAGCAAGTCATCCAGTGAGTCAGGACTTATTTTATATAACAGATCTATTTTTACGGGTAATTTAATATTCAGTACGGTTTTCACTTTCTAAATTCCATTACTTAACCCGTTTAACTTTAGGAAATTATGCAAAAAATTAAATACTAACATTAAAATTTGGAAAACTTAAAAGTATTTGGAAAAATAAATCATTACTTCATACATCAAACCATAATCTCGATAAGGTCAGCTTAAAAAAACTGCATCAAAATCGGCCCATTCGTTGAAAAGCTACTATGTAATAAATTTAATTTACATACCTTTGAGAATAATTCTCAGGAGGATAAAAAACCCGTGGCCATGCAAGTTCTAACGTGGATATAACTTTCAAAAATTCGATTAGCACGGACAGGATTTTGCGACTGAAGCCTCCCAGGGGATTGACATTTAAACCTCTAGGTTATTACTGCGGTCAAAAGCAATTCTCCACACTGTATTTTGCTCGAATACCCACAAAACTTACAAATACTCTGTCCATTTCATAAAATAAGCTTTGCGTCAAACGTATAAGATTCAAATTTGTTTAAACAGTTTAAAATATTTACAAAAAATGTAATAATTTGTCGTCAAACAACATGTTTGTGAAACTTTTATGGAATAATTTATTACAAGGCTTTTCGAGTTTATACAGACACAGTATCTCTTAAGCAAATATAATCGCTATTGTTTGAGAAAACACAAATTAAGATCACACAGCATCTTTTCCATTTTGTGCAATGAGTTTATCAGAAGATTAAACAAGGTGATAAAATATGAAACAAAGTTATTCGAATACGACAAATAAGCATATTTGTTCTAGATATTTTCAAATGTAACTTAAAAAATCTTAAACAACAAATATTAAAGTTTAAGTGCATTACCAAATACCTCCTACTTGTGTTGGCCACTAACCCCACATCCATACCACAGTGGAGTATGCTCTAAGCCTCTTCAAGATAAGAATCGCATTCTCAGTAATGGGCCATAAATGGAATATTCTTAATAAAGAAATATTTTAATTACTAGACTTTGATTCACATATTGTCTCCAGTAAGGACATAATTTATTACTTTAATCAGTATAATCGGCTTGTAGTCGGTATGCCTAACGAGTCTTATTGGAGCCAGAGGACTGTCGAAATCCAGGTTAACCAATGTAACTTGCTATTAGAATGACAATGTTTTATCGAGGCCGAAAGTTCATTTGAAGGAACACATCGCATAGATAGATATCGCACCATGATGACTCAGTAGAAGATATAAGATGTGCAATAGATATAACTTTCTCACACGAAGACTCTTCAGAAATCTGCAAATTACACTTGAGACATATTATCTTGTAACAGTTGCTTAGACAAACAATAGTCTACTACACCGAATCTAGGCTAGAAACAATGCCGTTCATCACAACTACGTGACAGTAATTAATTCATATTCATTCATGCTGTTCTGACTTTGATGTGTAAAGTCGATGAATAATTCACCAGCATCTTTGGTTGGCACAGGGTTCATTTCAATAGCTTTGCTGTCAACGTTGTCATGGTTTGGAGTGGATAGGGAATGGAAATTAATCACTTACATCATATCCTAACCTACTAATATCATAAATGTGAAGTTTGTGATGGTGTTTCGATCTTTTGATTTTTGGACGACTAAAGTATTTTCATCACGCGTTACCTTTGTATGGATTACATGAAACGTGGCATACAAAATGTAGTACGCGTTCACTTCAAGTTTGCCCTCGTCGACCGTTACTATTTCACAGCTAACGGTACTGTAGACAAGAAAGTAATCAAATAATTTCACTAACTTAAATCACAGAAGCGTAGCGACAAAAATCAACAAACATAAAATAAATCAATAGAAAAATATTTTAACGAAAGTAACATCAAAGTTAACAACAAACTTAAGAACGCACGCGCCGCACGGGACCTCACGATAGATTTTATTACAGTTTAATGTTATCCTGAGATGATTTGGACGTTTTTATGGTCTGGAAAACATTTTTAATAGTTGCTCAAATATGAAATGATGAATATTTTATTGTTCAAGGGAATTATTACAATCTATCTATATCGAATCAATGTAAAAGTTTTCGGAAGTCTTTCTAGCGTGTATATTTATATTGGGCACTCTCTAAGAAAGGTGTTTGAATATTTGCTTGTTATCCTCATGTAAGCCTTTTGAGATAACAAATAAAATTTGATTATTATTTTGATATAGTTTCCTTCTTCTTAAATCCTGGGCTGTTTTTTATGTCCGTATTATATGAACCAGAACCAAGTAGCAGAAACAAAACATAAGTATTATTTTTATAGTGTTTCATGGACATCTATTTGTAGAAGCTTTATTATTATTCTGCAGGTATTTAAATTGACAACTTTTAAGAGTACATAATATGTGAGATATAATTATATTTTTATATTGTTATAATTATATTTTTATGTTGTTATTATAGTCTATTATTATTATTATTTAAAAGATTTTTCCGTATACATTTTTACATTTTTGGTTATGGAGAGAACAGATAATCAGAATAACAGAGCAGATCTGAATAAGTACAGAAAAGTGATTTTAATATAATGTAATTTCTGTATATTTATTATTACTTATACATAATTATATTTTAAACCGTAATTACCAAAAAAGCAAAAAATACGGTAATATATTTTCGTCACAAGACCGGTCTAAAATAATAAAATAATCTTTCACGGTATTCATAGCCTACATTCAAATGTTTAGCGTTACTACTCGTAGGGTAATATTATCATCGCTGTTAACAAGTTGACCCAAGCCTTGGTAGCGTTATCAGACTCTAAGCGAGTAACTGTATTATAAAACTCGCATTAACTTAACATTAACTATAATACAGAGTTTATATTTCTACCAGACTACCGCCCACGGCTTCACCCGCGGAAGAGTGGTGTCACAAACACAATAATTTAAATTTATAATTACAATTACACGATTCTTAATTCAAAATTTTCTATTTTTTTAGTTGGATTTTCTATAAAAGCGTGTTTTTTTTAGTTTTTTAACTATTTTTTATTTGTTTCCAACAAAGATATTTTACTATGATATCATTGTTATTCAACCACTACTCATGAAATAAATTTACCTCCGAGTAATTTTAAATACATGTCAGTGTGATTAAACTATATAATTCATGAACAGAATGCAAACGGATGAAAATATACAACATGTTTCATGGTAGCCCATACTAGACACTATTATTACGGCTATAGGATGATCGTGTCCTCATATAGGCACTTTGTTAAAAACAGGATTTTTTGTAAAATTAAATAATATACATACCAGCTACACTAGATTTCCCCCCAGATGCATCATCCGGATAACTCTAAAAGAGTTACTGTGAAGGTCTCTCCTGTTGTCTCGTTTCTCGCTCTCCGCTCGCAGTGCAGCAATCTGAAAGCAAATCCGGGCCGTTTTAGTGATGCGACACTCAAGTTCCAGAGCACATATGAATTCAATCTATTTGTTTGAATGCTGAAAGGACTTTTGCCCTTTAGTTTCCCTCTTGGGGAATACGATTGTGGTTGCGGAGTAGAATATTCCTAATTCAACTGTGTTTGTATTATTATGTTGGCATGGGTATAGGATAATAGGATAGTGTAAACAGTTCATTGCGTTTGATGTGGGAAGCCTACAAAATTGACCTTTCGTTCTTGCTTGTTACAGGAGTGACGTTAGGTTTCAACCTTGGAAATCAATTACTTTGAATGGATTAAGATATAACTGTGTCTGTTTTCACGCGTTTTCTTTATTTTTAAGTGACAGTTACTTATTTAAAGTCACTAAATTTAGGTGTTTTTAATTGTACCTACTTATAAAATATCGATTAAATGTTTGTTTATTTCTTTTAGAATATTTCAAAGACATTAAACCCTTGTAAATGTAAAAATCATCTTGCTTCTATAAATTAAAATAAAGCAGAGTTCGTTCGTTTAAAAAGTCATCGCAAATAATGTTATTTCTTTACAAAAAAATATTCTTCTTTCATTCTTAATCTTTGTACATTTAAAGAAAAATATTCTTGGTTTAAATACTCATTACATAAAGTTTAAAGGTGCAATTGGTATTGCTGCATTGTTCATATTGGAACGAGGCCAAACTTCTTTACTGCGTCAGTGCTTTTAAGTACCTCCTTATTTTATTTAAAATGTATGCTTTAAAATTTAAGACTATTGTTTTATTCACACTGTTCTTAAAGGAAATAAAAAAATATATTTTTTTAAAGTTTTTTTTATTCCAGAGATAGTTAAAGTCTCATAAGATCGTGGATGTTTGATACCTATTCTAACAGCTGATTAACATATTTATTCACCATAATAAATAGATAATAACCAAATAAACGGTTACACACTCATCGCTTCAAACCACAAAATCCTATATTGTGCGTGGCCAGTCACGCACTTGGCCGGCTCCACTCTGATTCCACCACTCTGATCTGGAGGGCTATTCTCAAAAATACAAACTCGAAATCGAAGCTCACTCAAGTGAGTCGAAAGTGAACTTACATCATCTTGCATATGTCATTCTCTAATCATCTAGTACGCACTTGCGAAGTGAAGTGAGTCTCGAACTCTAACTTCAAACGACTAAAGATAGGAATTTTGACACTCATCACGGATTCCGCTGTCGAGTACAAAACAGAATAGGCTTGCTGTTACGGCTCGATTTCATAATTATGTAATACATCCGTCACTGACGATTCAATATAAAATAACAATTCGTTAAGATTTACATATTTTGAGTAAGTTATAAGAATATGTGAGCCACTGAAAAAAAAGACGAATTATTTTATATTGCGATCTGGAAAAAAGCTATTCATCCAAGTGAGAATGACCTTTTGCTCTAATCATTAAATGATCCATCCCGTGTGACTCGTGTTTTATAGTGTATATAGGTATATAACTTTGATTAAAACAACCAATAAATATATTGGTTGTGAATATCAAAACGCTTTCCCGATTTAAGTGACCACTTATCTACATCATGTTAGATATTACAAATAAAAATAAACTGGTTTTTAATTTTTTCAAAAGAGATATTTACATCTGAATTCCCGTAGGCATGAGACCCAATACCGCCAACAGAATAGTAAATTTTCACACGAATACATAATTTTGAACTTACTCACAGAAATTCTAAATCTATTTTAGCGTCAAATTGGCAACGGTCCAAGTTACAAGTTCCGAATTGTACCTCGGCTAAAATGCCTCATATTTGCCTGCGAATGGGCGAGAACACTTTGTGACATGACCGTTGAGTGAATGGTATTTTCCTCAGGAATGAATGAACGAGTGTGTTAAATGACTTTCTTGGATTTACAACTGTGATTTACTTTTTTTATTTTATATCTGCTTAACTGATATTGAGGCTACCTTAGTAAAGCGGACTAACTTAGTAAGACCTATTTACACTTGCCATGAAGACGTTCATAATATCAGGAATAAATAATTCGACAAAATACAATGAAATTCCTACAATTACTGCAACTCCCAAACCTGAAATGAAATTGTGTATCAAAATAATTCTAGACACGAAAGGAGCTTAGTAAAGAATACTGTTTGAAATTGTTATGAAAATGGGCAAACTTTACGTATACATAAAGTTATACATATATGAACATAGTATGGCGCCAAACCTAAAGACTTGCTGAATCAATTGAGTATTTCTTCTTTAAGATTTTTAATGTAAAATGCTCAGATGATTCTTTTAGCTGAGGTAAGATGATGTACCTATTGTCAATTTAGAATATTCGTATCTGTTTGACGTATCATGTATAAACCCACATAATTTAGGCATTCTTTCGATATACACCGCGAAGAAGCATCTACTCGTTAAAATCTAACCAAGCCTCAGTTCGTTCGCAAAGGTACTAGAGGTAATAAATTAAAGTCTGGCGAGGTGCCATTACTCGCCGCCATCTTGGCGTGACGTAGACATTTTTCAGAATCGCGAAATAGATGACGATGCTTCGGCTTGTCAAAGTTGGGATGAAGCTGTTTTTGTCGAGCTAGTTCATGATACTGTGGAGTTCGGCGTAATTGCATTTGATTTTTGGAAGCTCTTTTATGTCATGAAAATATGACGTTACCTGAGGTTTACCGTTATAACCAGCTAATCCAATCAAACTTGATGGAATCTGTCCAAAAGCAGCAAAGTTTGGAAAACCGTAAAGGTAAATAGAAAAAATAATAAGAATTTGAAACACAAATACGAGAAAATAAACTTTTTAAATTATGAGTCTCCTTTTCAAATGATGACATGATTTCATGTCAAAGAGATTGCACAAGTACAGTACGGCCGACGTATTTCGGCGTGTCTGAACTTTACGCAGAAGGCTGCGCAGTAACATAATTCGGCAATGCTCGGTACGCGGAGTATTATGTCTCAGTTACACGTTAGCATTTGTATCGAATTTCATGTCGCTATCTCCGTCTTATATGCGCCAAAGTTCGCAGAGCCTATGTGTAGACGCGCTGAGATACCTACGTTGGCTGGAGAGGTTGAAACTTAGACGTTTACGAAAAAGTAGTCAGTATTAGTTTTTTTATGCCTTTTGCAGGCAAACGAGGAGACGGGCCACCTGATGGTAATTGTTCACCGCCGCCCAAGGATTTTTAATACAATTCAATTTTCAATTCAATTCAATTTATTTGCTTGAATATGGGTTAGTAACATTAAGGTATTACAATTTTGGTACGCCATATTCCACCTTTTACGGCATGCTTACACAAAATGTCAAAAAGTTTGTAAAAAAAATGTCTAATCTAATTACAAAATCTAGGATATTAGTATCACTGAAGGCGTCAAAAACAAGCAAGATTGTTAAAAACGTCAACACATATTTTAATGACTCGCGTGGTTGAAGCGAACCACAAAAAATAAATTATCATGTTATTAAGATTGAGAAGTAGGTATAATTTAGTAAATAGATAATACTATCTTAATGTGACTCATGCCGATTATAGATTAAAAAAACCTACGCATTATTATAATACATGATATACGCATAAAAATAATGTAATATGGCACATTCATCGCGAAACAACCATTGTATAAATAGATGACGTACATGACACGTATAAAATATTACTTTAAAATGCTTGGCCTATATTTCAAATCGAATATTATACTTTCACAGTATTTGTGATATAATTTTTTATGGTTTGAGAGCAAAAAACAATTGTATGGGGTGTAAAAGGCTCCATCATTGAGAATTAACCATGCTTTATGAAAAACTTTAAGCCAAAAAAAAAACCTGTTACCCGTCTCAAAGCTTTTTATATCCAACTATACTCATACTTTTCTAGCTTCTTCTCCTAGTTTCAGCAAGATAATAAGATAATTCGTGTTGTCTCTGTTTGGCTTGCTTATACTTGGTTAGCTGGTAGAGAATGCATTAAGCATTAAGCATTAAGCTCGCCAATTGTACCGTAATTTAATATTGTGGTCAATAAAGAGTAAATAAATAAATAAATAAATAAATAAATAATAATAATATTGTTAAAAAATTTTCGTTGCCAAAAATTCAGTAACAATTGGGTTCATAATCCTTCTTCATTAAATTCCGTTAGTAATATTTTTAGTGTCAATGATATCTATTGGTGTTACTGATCCTTTAGGATTAAGTCTCTAAGTTTCTCGTTTGTCGGCGATTTCCTTAAAAAACCTTATGCAACAGTAATACAAACATTCTGTTTCGTGTGATGTTGCGCTACTTTCAACTGTATTGTGTGAAACCTTTTGTTCTTGAAGTTCAGATGTTCAGCTGTTAGTGTTCTTAGAGTTAAACAAGTTTCAGTGAAGCGCAGTCTGTTGTTCAACTCAAATGGCGGTTTCATGGTTGACTTTTGCCATAAAACAGAATGAACTTAACTAAAGTATTTCTGGTATGTTCTGTCAAGTTATTTACAAGAAGTGTGTTAAGATTTTTACGGACGTTTACAAATCATTACATATTGCCAATGTGGAATGTTTATACTAATTATTGACCTTATGTTAACATGTTTACGTTTCCGGCCAAGGAAAACATGTGATAGATTATTTATAATAATATGTTTGTCTTTGGGTCGTACTTGTAATATCATTTTTTTTTTGTCTTTTTGAAGTTAGCTGGCTTGTCTGCTTGTTCGATGGAATTAATTTCCCTTCCAAGAAATCAAAAACACAATAAGAAAAATACCTTTAAACTTATTCCATCCATCCATCCATCCATCCATCAGCCTTTGTAGGTCCACTGTTGGACATAGGCCTCCTCTAACTTGCGCCACTCTGACCGGTCCTGAGCCTTCTGAATCCAGCGATGCCCGCTGTTTTCTTCAGGTCGTCAGTCCACCTGCTCGGGGGGCGTCCTATGCTCCTTTTTCCGAGACGTGGGCGCCATTCGAGGACCTTTCTTCCCCAACGGTTATCGGTCCTTCGAACTATGTGGCCAGCTCATTGCCACTTCAGCCGGCTATTTCTTTGAGCTATGTCAGTTACCTTTGTTCGTCTATGGATCTCCTCATTTCTAATTCGATCACGTAGAGAAATATCAAGCATAGCCCTCTCCATAGCCTGCTGCGCTACTCTGAGCTTGTGGATTAGGCCAATAGTGAAGCATCAAGTCTCGGATCCGTATGTCATCGCTGACAACACACACTGCTCGAACACCTTCGACTTCAGGCACTGAGGTAGTGTTTTGGACGACAAGACATGACGCAGTTTCCCGAACGCAGCCCATCTGAGTTGGATTCTACTTATTAACTTATTCCATAACGACAAATACAAACTTAGAAAAAATAAAGTTTCTCTTACAGGACTTATCTATTTCAATTAAGGGAGCATTATTTTAATCTAGAAGAACATCTCAGTGTTACAGTGACTGTGAATAGTGATTATACGGAAGTGGCTATAAAAGAAAATCTTACAGCGTAAATTAATAGCAGTTGTCTATTATGTCGCTTTCCTAGCTGCATTATACTACGATGATTTTATGGCTGTTTTTAATTAAACTGGATTTACATCTAACTCTTTGTTTGAATAATTCTCTGTTAAAATGTAATGTTATTCATGATCTAGACAACTTAACTGTATATAATTTAAATTAACATTTATTTTGTAGCTGCTCTGTCTACAAAGACTATGATTGTTCGATCCATACATATTAATGTAGAAATTTAATTACATGCCTGTCACAATTGACAAAGTACATACAAAAACAATGACAAAGTTCCATACTAATATTTTTGCACAGTTTGACAGCTTTTGTCATCAACCAAGTAATTGGGTTGAAATATTGATCCGCTTGATTTGATTGATTTGCCGTCGATCGATTAGTATTTTATATTACAAACGAAAGAAAACACTTTAAAAGATGTTTAGATATTATTTTTATATTGAAATCTATTTCGAAGTAAATACAACTGGGTTCCGATAGAGGGTAGATATCTATTGTAGTCAAAATTGACATACTACCCCCCCTTCAATTAGCCCTTCAATTCAGTTGAAGCCGCAGCTTCAGTTTCAACAGTGCAAAGGTGAAAGATAATCTAGCTAAGACATAAGTGCGAGTGAGCGCGCAATAATGGCAGTGGAAGTAAGCAACGTTCAACAAAATATATCAATGTATTTGACACTGTAAAATAGCATTCGAATGGCCATAAACCTTGTTCCCTTTCTGCTGATTAACAATTATTTTGTTACATTAGTGTGCTCCAGACTCGTATCGTTGGAATAGATAAGTGCATTGTGCAATATAATGAATTCAAATTCAAAAATAATTTTATTCATATTGGTATTACTGATATTAATGAACGTCATTTTTTTGATCTACTAGCGATTCGGAAAGGTCCTTTTTCATGATGTAAAAGAAGATCCAAAGATACAAGGCATATGCGACAAACGTTTGTTCCTAGATCAAGTAGGTAATTATGGCAAAAAATCGTATTTTTCCACAAATTATATTTCAGAAATGTTAAACCAAAAATGCAGCGTATCTGTTTGCGGCACCTGATTCAACACCTCACCGTTTCAAGTGCAGGTATCCATGAAAATCATATTAAAAAGTAACGTGATATTTTAACCTTTCCATAATCACGAGGAGAACAATGTCAGAATTAAATGACGTGAAAATGTATAACCTTTGAAACAGACATTTTATAGCTTTAAATTGAAATAAATTTATGAGTAAGTACATAAAGCGTAGCGTTCCTTAATTAACATTAAATAAATTAAATGTCAATATTAACATTAACAGTTGTTCGTTAGAGTAGGTACAGTCGGCCGCAGAAGTAGCTTAACATTATAGTACTTTGTAATAGTAACTGTTTCGACGGTTTCCTAGCAACATCTATGACAAATTCAAGAAATGTAATGTGACAAGGTACTAAAATGTTAAACTACTTCTGCGGCCGACCGTACCTAAAGGAATTCCTTTAGGTTCGGTAGGTGTTCATTAGAATGTTTTACGAAGGCGTTTTCAGAACAAGATTTTTGTAACAAGGTCGTCTCATCTTAACTTAAAGACTCAATACTAATCAATAACACCAAAACAATATATATCTGTCCGTCTGTCTGTCTATCAGTCTGTTTTTCTGTCCGGGTATCAAATGAACACCCGCGAATGGATAAATGATAAACTTAGTGCCCATAATTTTAGTATCCCTTAATAAAGTTATCATAGTTAAGTTCCCTTGGTAAACAGGGAGAGTTTGTACAGATATTTTTAAACGATTCACCTCAAATTTACAAAATGTATTACTTAAATTAATGGAATACGTATTTTCTCAATTAAAAAAAAAAACTATTTTATATGGATGCTTCTAATTTTTCAAAAACTGCTTTCCGAAGTAAAACGATCGATGGTGGGTTAAGTAGAAGCAAATATTTGCTTCTACGGCGTTTGCTTCTACGCTAAAATAAAGAAATAAATTTCAATTCGGGAAAAAAATGTATGTGCCTAATGCGTTGTGTTAGGGGTCTCAAACCATTTTCGCATTATTGCCTTTTAAATGAAACCAGTTTGGGGCATATCTGTTGGATGGTTTAAAAGTCTATAGAGGACATCCGTACGAATATTTTTAGTGTTTTATAAATATAGATTTACTAGTAATTACGACCATCACAACCAGGATCAAGAATTAAGCTATATTCGTTGAATAAAGAGGCATTATTATAATCACCCAACTTGAATCCGTTATTACTATAATTAAATATTAGTGTGCATTTATAATTAAATATTATTGTTATCACGCAATGTATGTCGGAATTGCGGCCAATCAATACGGATTAATATTATAACTCTAAAATATTGATATAGCTATGCTTCACTGCTGAACAAGATAATTAAACCAGAATTATCTTATGGATGGCCAGACACGTATGAAAATCGTATGAAAAATACCACCGTACACCATTGAAGTATAATTTACTAAAATACCAGAAGAGACATCGCGAAAAAAGTTTGTATCCGCGTCCGTCGGGAGATTCTATTTTCAAAATCGAGCCCCCGTTCTCTTTCCAAAATAGATTGAATCCACTGAAAACTGTAGCCAATTGACTACAGTTCATTGCACAAACATCGGGTTCGTGGTGTTGATTCTATACGCTAGTAATAATTAATAGTTCAATTTCGTACACCAGTATACTCCGAAACATATTAGGAGGAAGATAAAATACCCAGCCACCACCATTAGAAGGGGCTTGACACCACCATAAACAGACTGAATACAATTTTCTGGTTTTACAATGCCCGTCCATTCGTTTAGATCTAACGTTTTTTAATACGAAGAAGTTTCAACATTCACGAAATCAATTTAATTAAGTTTTTTATGCAACTATGCAGTCGACCAACGAGCTAACGATCCAGCTGAAGGTACTCCTCCACTGTCTCCTATGATCATCAGTAACACCAAATTCATAACCAAAACGTTGCTGACAAAAGGAAGAAGAAAGAGAGAGAAAGAATGAAAGAACTGGCTCCCATAAAATTTGTATGATAAAAAGGGGATCGCTGGGCCCCACAACACAAACCCTAAAACGGGCCCGTAAACGGTGTGTATGTGAATACACGCTAGCGACCTACCGAAGCTAGAAATTTGGAATTTACGCGATTCTAGAAATTTTGGATTCTACAATTACCAAAGGATGAGGAAGCAACACAACGATTCGTTTGACGGCTGACTCAAGTAATAAGTTTCTGGCTACCAATCATGCGGTGAGTCCGATCAATTTCTCTCTACTATGTCGATCATTTTCGTTTGACCCAAGCCACTTTCGAGCGAGAGTATTCAGTGATATTATAATATTCAGTCCAATAACGTGATATTAGTGTAGTCTGATAAACGGTACTAAGGATTGAGATTACGGAGCCTCAACAAAGATCTCATCAGAGTTCTCAATAGTTATTGATGTAGAACAAGATTACTTCATAGTTTCTACTGTAATGTTACGATATTAGACATACATCGTCATTGCAACTATCTTAATACATATAAATTACGTGTCACGTTGTTTGTCCGCGATGGACTCCTAAACTACTTAACCGATTTTAATCAAATTTGCACAACGTGTATAGTTTGATCCAACTTGAAAGATAGGATAGCTTACATCGCAAAATAAAAAAACTTGACAGAACGAAGTCTGTCCGGGCAGCTAGTAGTCTAGTAGTTTCAATGACGGTATTAGATTCCTAGATTGAATTTTAGAATTGTATCTGAAAATTGGAATGAAATTGATCATTATGATAATACTTAATTATGGGATTTCTCCCACGGCCATCACGCAAGCTACGGTTCTCACTTTTCTGAGAGCTAGGGTTCTATTAGAGCTATGTAACCTTTATTATGGTAAATAAACTTATTAGGTATTATTTTATCTACCTATGCGTGTTAACAATTGAGTTATAATTTAGTGAAGGTCATATAATTTTATGGATTTATTGGTTTGTGAGGTGTCGATCCTAAGGCTGTGTTCCCAGTAGGCAAACTGTTAGCGGCCAACTGAGTTTGCGGCGTATCGGTTTAGTACGCCCTTCTATACATTTGAAATGGAGTGTCCACAGTTTGCTAGTTTTGCGCTCACTATACGCAGTTTGCAGCGTTACGTGCGCCGACTGTCTCAGTAGTCAGGCTAACTCACAGCAAACCCGGTTCTAGTCGGCGGCGGCGATATGGTTGTTCGCCGGGCGTAGTGAGTCCGTTTGCCGCAAACTGTTTATGTGGACAGCTGGACAGTTTTTATCCTCTTTCAGCGCCTCTAAGATACCAATTACTTCAAAAATATCCATCGTGACCAATACAACCACTCCCTTCGTACAACAATAGTAAAGTGAAAATTCAATCGGTCGACCTAAATAAGCGGCTAACTCATAACAGTTTGCTTGCGACGCACGCAAATTGATCTGATTCTGATTGAACTCAAATTTCAATTCGCGACAAATTTGCGGCTCACTCAGTCAGCCGCAGTTTGCCTACTGGGAACACAGCCTAAGTGATGGACAAAGTTAAACAACAGTAAACAACTAGTGGCAAAAAATTCTTAAGTGTTTCCATGCTTCGGAAGGCACGTAAAGCCGTCAAGTAAGTACCTAAGTAAGTACATCGTACGAATAGCAGTGATAGGAAATTCAGACTAAATCTTCCGTTTATGCGTCTTCGCTCTGGATGAGCCTTGAATATTTCCAAGCAGTTTTAGATTCAACTGAAAAGAGTCCTTGAGCTACTAAAGAATTCGCCATAACTAAAATCGCCATTCCTAAAAGATGTGGAACAATGTTATTTATCACGAGTAACTCTCTGAGTGATGATCTTGTTTCGCTAGGAGAATCATAATCATTACATTTACAAATTGTACCCACACAAAAACATTGTTATTTATTTGTGTCAGGCGCTTCAAGTTGTCGTCTGTTGGGTTTCCGTTTTTAGAGTAACGTTAATAAGAGTTCTGTTATATTTTTATTTGTAACGTTTACGAAAAAAAACACATCTAAAACGTTATTCTTATTAGTAAAAATTTACCTCTTTATATTATATTGTTCGTGTAATTTTATTATCCTACGGTAACAGATTAATTTCACAGGATTCGAAAGATGCTAGGTAAAATATGATAAATCATAAAAAAAATATATCATGGTAAAATTTAATACCTAATAGATAAAACATGGACGAAAAAAGTTTTAAAATGTAATAACACCAACTTGCAACCTAATCAAATTTCCAAAACTGGGTCTGTGAAAGCATAATTAGGTACTTACTAATAAATGTACTAGAGAACTTTCAAATGACCTCTACAGTCAACTTGCAATAAAACGGAATAACAACTTGGTTACAAATGAAGCCAATCTCATAAAATTAAAGCATACTTTAGGAGTATAATTATTGTCGTCTAGAACCTTATTACAATTTATAATTTATTACCACACCCCAGTTAATGATGACAGTTTGCAATCACAACGTTATAAACTAGTACCTATAGATTAAAAAAATTACCCGCCTGCTATGAAAAAAGCTATGACATACATTTTTCAAACACGGTGAGCTCTTTAATTTAATAACGATCGAATTTAATATCGAATAATATTGCATTATTCGATTTACGAAACTACCATAATATTTTTTAACGTCACCTAAGAACCCTTGGGTTATCAAGAAGAATCTAACGATATCTTAATAATATAAATTGGTCCAGCGGTTTGGTAGGTACCTATGAGGTAATAAAAAATATTAGGTACATGCATATTATATACATACGTACATACAAGACACGCGCGAAAAACAACTTTTCCTTGGCAGTCGGACTGCTCTATAAAAATCCAATAATATTCCATTTCACCTAATGAAATGATTCCGTCTTTGGGTCTTCATCCATCAAGCAAAAAGCTCCTCCTCGTGATGCACTCTATTATAGCTATGGTGAGTATGATGGCAAGGCTATGGTGGTAGGACTCTCCTTTCTTCGGTAGGGTGCACCAGAAGTAGGAGAAGTTAGCTGGGATTCAAGACATAGTCCATTATCCCACCCACGTTACACGAAGCATTTATGAAGATAAATGCGTGAAGCTTCTGATTTATACACATTCTTTGGAGAGAAAATACCGTTAAAACTGTCTTCGGGTCAAACAATCCTTGGTATGTGGCATCCTTCCCATTCAACGTCAAGGATACAAAAGATGACTCTGTTTTTCTTATATCATTCATTAACATGCCAACATTACTACAACTAAGCTGGGTTTATCACAGTAATTTACGTAATTCTAAATTTAAGCAACGTTACGTTATAAACTATTCGCTCCAAATACTACAGCCTACCTGGCGAGAGGCAAACTCATTACAGAACTTTATTTCGTTCAGAAAATTTATGTTAAATTCATAATATTTTGTTGATTTTCGCAGAAGTATTTAGGAACTGAGTTTGAGAATCCAATTCTTTGGAAGACGACGAATTGTAATTTTGATTAACAACAATGTGTGAAAAAAAGCACTCTTAGCGTCATGATAAAAGTAACAGGCAGCGCTATAAGTAGGAGAGGATTCTAATATTTTTTGCGTCCCGCAACCAAAAAATCTGTATCGAAAACCAAATCCAGTTCAAATGATTTTTGGGGTCAAACCGGATACTCAGGAAATCGGCTATCGCCGGTATCCCGTTCGATTAACGAGATAGCCAAAGTGATCATCATTTTGATCCGGTTTGACCCGGTTTGGTTCGGTTTCGTATTAGAAAGATCAGGTTTCAAGACCGCTAGACTTGTTTATGTTGCTATTTCTAAAGTTAATGTTACTTATGTCAATGATGTTGATATTGTAGTAGTTGTAGTTGTAAGTAAAACATACATAAAAATATTGTGTTGAAAGTTCAATTTAATACCGGCGAGTGAATGATTGCCAAAATGGCAACACAAATCGACGTCAAAGGCGAGTCGCAACATTCGTCAGTTTTTTTGACGAATTTATGAGCATTGTGTTATATCAGTAAAGTATTGGGAAAAATAAAAATAGGAAACAGTCTCAAAAGGACCTTTACTATGGCAATAGCCGACAAACGAGCTGACTATCCACGTTAGTGATTATCGTCGCCCATAGATATCAGTAACACCAAAGGCATCAGTGATGCGTTGCCGGCCAAGGAAGAAAGAAATAAAAGAAAGAAAAAGCTGGCTGTCGAGCCCGAATCCTTTGGAGGCTGACTCAAGCAAGTGGGTGGTAGCAAGCCAGGCAGGTTTCACGTTAATAATGCAAACAGCTTCATAATAACATTGATAATAAAAATAAATGTTATATATAGGCTTTCAATCAAACTACACAATTAGAGAAGCATGCAGGATTCAACCCTAAATCCTCGTATAATCATCATTCAAACTTGGCTATCCGTGCCTCTTGTTCGTTGTTTTTATTACAGAGTGCAAAAGGGGAAATAATTTCAGCGGAACATTGTCTAAAGCGAAATTAACAAAACTATGATGCCTCGTATGCAATATGCCGTAGAGCAAAATATTTTTTTTAATTTTTCGTTATTCTTGTGTAATATTTTTGTATTTCCGCGCTGAAAACAATCATTTTCTGTTTCTGTTTTACGATTAAAAGCAATCTATACTCATATTTAACTCGTTAGCTTGTATTTCATTTTGCATTTGTTCATGAAGGTCGAATAAAATGTGAATATGGAATAGAGATTCTATATTATTGGTTTTCTTAAATAATATTCCTTTTTACTTCGGTCTACGATTTATTTTTAGTTCTATTCACGGTGACATCGAGGATGTCTGTGAATGAATTAATAGGTTCACATATTCTTTATACCAAATATTTAGTTTTTCTTCTTGATATTTCTACTTTGCAGCTACACGGTAACCTGCCAGCCACCTGATAGTAAATGATCGCCAACACGTTTCCAACGAGTGCCAGCCAAAATGAAACGAGTCTTACCTTATTACTAATTCAACAATGGAATGACGTAAATTTATTTATCATCAATTATTTTATTTTTCACACTTCACTTGACAAAGACTGGTTTGTTGCTTTACCTGTCAATGTTTGCAAATTTTAAATTGGACCCAATTAATTTGGTACCAAAGTACTCTTTCATACATTTTTATTACCTTAAACCGAATCTACTTTCTAAATCTGAAAAAAAAACCGAAAACCAAAATTATATCGGCTTGGATATTACTACCCGTACAATATTTCACGCACCCGATCTACTTTACGACGTTATAAGAAAACCGGGCAAAAAATTGTCCCCTGGTAATTCCAAGGGTATCTGCAGATTAAGCCGCCTGTTTACTTTTATGGGCGGGTTATTAATGCGATAACCGCTCACGTCGGAAGTTCTACACGAGGAATTTCTGGATATAATTATCGTAATTGCTTTCAGCTTTATCTGTTTAGCTCAGCTCCTGTAAGCGGGCTTCTGTCGAGTTTAAGGATATAATATAAAGCGCAGTTTGACTTGGACTTTACGCAGAAAACAGTCAAATGTACTACATATCGGACGCTATATAACTTTTAAAAAATAAAGTCTTTATTCATACGAATAATTTAAAAGTTATATAAAACGCCTAAGGTTGATTTGGGACATTTATTTTTATTATTTATTTATTTAGGTCACCAACATTCCATACACCATAATATAATTTTAAGTCTGAACAAAGCCTAAGTACGGTTTATAGATCTCACCCTAAGTGATTAATTTGTAAGCATCCTTGGTTTAAGGTTTGTGAACCATATTAAGTAACTTATATTCACGAAATTTTGTGCATTGACTTGATTGACTGACGCAACCACAGTTTGAACACAGTAGAATTTTTAAATTATATTTATGATCTAAAAGCTGGAAATTATTAACCCCATTACAACGTATCAGGGTTTTCATCTTAAGTTACATTACAATATTGTTTGAATTATCTAAATCCATTGCTTAGAATAGTAACATTATTAGTTTACCTAACATGTGTGTTCCACTATATTTTTCTTTTAGATTAGGTTATGTTTTTACCCAATTACATGTTATATGCCTTCCCTGTTTTTGCTTGTTATATTTTAACATCACCCACCATAAATTGTGTTGGTCTTACATAAGCGAGGGTACGAAGTTATTTTTATCCTGTCAACCCTTTTAGGCTGTGACTGGAACGAAAGCCGAGGTTTTTGTATCGAAATATTACACTGAACTAACCTGCGTCAATTTTCCATTTGAAACGGGCATCATTCATTATAACCCAATTGTCCCATTGCTAGGCTCGGGTATCACAATGGGAGAGATATACACCAAAGTCAGCCACGCTGGCTAAGTGTGAAATGGCAGATTTCTCACTCTGTTTTGTTTTACTGTTCATTTTTCTTAATTTCCCGGTTTTTCTTACAGAGACAAGTGACAATTAATCTCTAATATAATTACTTGCAGAACTAGAACCACAGAAGCAATAATAGTACTTATAAATAAGTACAGAAGGTGCACTCCGAAAAATTCCGAAAAATCATTTAAATAAATAGCGACTCTTGCTCTAATGCAATAAAGTGTAATTCAGGGCCCTGTTTAATAAACGTTACAATTCGACAATTTTGTAAATAAGTGACATATTTGTTAAGTTGTATGACAATTGCTGTTTAATAAACCTTACAATTATGTAAGAATTTTACATATAAAAATCTTACAAATATTAGAATTGTAAATGCTGTTTAATAAACGTTTACAAGTGTAGAAAACGCCTGTAGATTTCGATAAAATATTGTATCTACAAATTTGTAGTTGTAAGTCTGAGTTGTAAGTTACAAATTACATAAAATGTAATTTTTTTTTGAAGAAATTTACGGTAGTAGATGTCAAAAATTTTAAAATATTCAGAATTTGGTTTTACCAATTAGTTTACAGACTGCTTTTCTATTTGTTTGATTTTTAACGAAACTCATGGAACATAATAACAAAATTAGGATTTTATTTATAACTAGCAATTGCCCTCGCTTCGCTTCGGCAAAAATAGTAGGTAGGTACTTTAGTAAACTTAACGTAACTGTAGCAGTGATAGCCTAGCGGTTAGAACGTTGGTCTCCCGAATGAAGGCACCCGAGTTCAAAACATCGTGAGGAAACCTGCACACCGGAGAGTTCTCCATAAAGTTCTCAAAGGAGTGTAAAGTCTACCAATCCGGACTTGGCCAGCGTGGTAGAGTATGGCCTAATACCCCTCAAATATTCCACGGTAGTTAGCTGACTCGAAATTTTTCGTTGAAGGTGAAATCTGTCACATCAAATGTAAAGTTAATTCTTACGAAAAACTCGCCGTCGCCGTTCACTTATACGAATAATTATATTCATCATCACTACTATCACTACCACTACTACTACTTGTTAGAACCATTTTTTTGTGTATAACAATGAAATTTCTTTACTTATTAGGTTGAGGCACTAAACTGTAAAATTCTGACACAAGACAAGTCCACCTGTCGGAATTGTACTACAATTTTACAAAATATGTAAACTTGTAATTACAATTATTGTTCAATAAAACAGTTTTCCTTACAAATATGTTAATTGTCACCTGTAAAGAGAAAATGTTTATTAAACAGAAATATGTAAAATTGTAGCTACAATTTTACAATTTTGTACATTTTCCACCATGGTAAACTTGTAAGTTGTATTCTTTATTAAACAGAAACTTGTAGATTTGTAACCTGTAAAATACAATTACAATTTACAATTTGTAACGTTTATTAAACAGGGCCCAGGCCCTGTTTAACAGCGCTAATCAAAAACTTGTAATGAGTTGCCTTCCTTTCTAACACTATTGCTTATCCTCTCTGACAATGTCAGGGTTGTCTTTTTTGAAAGAATAAAATTAATCTAAAAGTTTAGTGACATGTGTGATGAGTGATGACATGAAGAAAAGTGACATTAATAAAAATTAATTCATTTTGTATTTTTTCTGGAAGGTTAATTTTTAATATGTGTGATAGATTACGAACGTTTGACAGCCATTATGAATTTTCTGAATTAGTTAGACACGTTGAACGCGGCATGTAACATGTACAGTCACCTGCAGAGAAAAGTAACCCATCTGTTTATAAATATACGAACAATAACGTTTCCGTTGCCTGTTGCGTTGTAAACAGATGGGTTACTTTTCTCTGCAGGTGACTGTACTTTTAATGTCATAACTAAAATACGGAGTGCGCCAGGCCTGCTAGAACTAGTAGTCCGTTTAGACGAGAAAGTTTTGAATTGACCGATTTGAAACTACTGTCATTGTCATCATAATTTTTTTTAACGTAGTGGAACACGCTATAAAATTGACCTTTTAATCCCTGTTTTGGAAATTAATAAAACTCTTATTAAGCGGCGACTGTAATAAAACATATTAAGTCCTTGTGCTTACGTTTAAATTTTAAAATATTAATTCGGCCCCGCCAGTTTTACTTGTGAAGATAGATTGATATTGGATTTGATCCATCATTAAACTGGTGCCATAAAGATAAAAGCAATTGTTTAGGCGATAGATAATACCCAAGATAGAGGCAATCCCTCGAGTATATCGAAGCCAGAATACGATTTACTGCCGCAGGGAGCTGTCACAAGTTATAAGAGGAATGCATCAGCGTATTATTTAACCGTTTTGTGACAACCACTACCCGGGCCACCTAATGGGAGCAGTTTCGTAATGTTTGTTTAATTCTAATCTTAATATATATAAATTACGTGTCACGTTGTTTGTCCGCGATGGACTCCTAAACTACTAAACCGATTTTAATCAAAGCACACCGTGTGCAATTTGATCCAACTTGAAAGATAGGATAGCTTACATCTCAATTTATAGTCGCAATATTATCTTATTGCAAATTTTTTGACAGAACGAAGTCTGTCCGGGCAACTAGTATAATAATTATAATATAACGCTTCACATTCATAGCCCTCCACTAGGATTTCCTGTGTCGTGTGTGCCATGGACAACACACTAGACAAGGACATTCACATCCAGACCGAGAACAGAAATTCAAACTCATCATTCAAATTTCCGCCTCGCTGGGAATCAAACCCAGGACCCTCGGTGCGGCGATCTGGTATGGTAACCATTGCGCCACACAGGTCGTCTGTCTTGGAAATGTCTTTTATCTATGAATATTTTTAGCAAATTGCGTTCGACGAAGCAAATTACGATTCATATGTCCAAAAAAAATTAAAAATAATTTATTGCGTATCCTTTGTATCGTGAGTTTGGTTACTACATCTCACAATACAATTCCTTGTGTGCGTGTGTTTGTTTGTGTGTGTGTGTGTGTGTGTTGATTCGTGAGTATATATATCTGGATGTGTTTATTATTGAAATATTAATTTTCTTGGTAAACAGGACAAGCATTGTATAAGACCGATAGGTCCTATCGTCTATATTTGTATTTGATGTGATCGTATGACTGTGTGAATAGTGGTTGTTTATAACTATTTTCCTTTTTTCTGTTTTATTCTTCACTCACTTCTGAACTAAAAGATTCAATAAAGATAAAAGATACAGCTAAAAGCGCCACGATATAAGTGTTTTAACGTATATCGATGTCTGAACACAATTTACCGCCAAATCACCCCAGGGAGCATTCGTTGGCTACAGGAGGAACTTATCACGAGCACGTGAATAACTTACAATCTCTTGAATTGAAATTATTGCGAAGTGATCTGGTGGACTCAGTACCTACTGGTAAATTTTGAACAAATCAATATTAGTAGGTATGTAGTTGTAGGGGAGCGCGTAATTAAATTATTAATATTAAAACTAATTATAATAATAAAATAATTAGATAACAATTATTTTTATATACCTATAGATCTCACACAACTGTACATATTCAAAACTTCCTTCCATACATCCGCAAACAATATTAATCTTCCTCGTCCGTAGAAGAGATTTTATCCAGCAAAGTTGTTGATATAGACTGTAGTAATTTATTTCTCCTGGACAGAGAATAATAACGTGCGCAAGCATTTGTGAAGTCGGCTAATTATAGGATTAGCGCTACTCCACTTGCTTGCCATTGGGCAAACGCAGTGTAATTTCCAGATCATTAAATTATTATTAATCAGTTAATTAGTATCTTATTAATACTAAGAACCGGACCTAGTAGGTAACTGACTACAGTCCAATTACAGTTCTATTCGGGATTTGTCACAGATGTCGCAAGTCGGCAGAGGATGCTTACACTGCAAGCTCGATTGTTATCCTTATCAAGAATAGAATAGAATTGAATATTTTTGACGCGATAACGTCTATTAAAACGATGAGTGCCAGGCGCATCTATGACAAAATGTAGCGTTCCGTGAGCGAGAGAGCGGCAAAAGCGAAAGAGAGGCACTATCGGCTACGATCGGCGTATCGTAGCCGATGCCGTAGGCGATCGTAATTGAGTGGAGCGGAGCGGGGCGGAGCGGAGCGGAGCTTTGTCATGACGTTGTCACGTTAAACTACCGTCCGTAAACCGACTTTACAGACAACCATTTTTTTTATTTCTTCAACCATACACACAAGAATACAATTAAAAAGTAAAAACATTACAACAAAAGAAAAGGTATCTACAGATTACAAAATTATTGCTGCATGTTCGCATGTATCCTGTGGCCTAGAAAATGAAGCTGGCGCAGCATAGTGCCATAGGCTACGGTGCTGACAATCGATTATGACTAATATATCACTTAATAATAATCGATTGTGAAATAAATAATTCCTTTCATTTTTGTTATAGGTTTCATCCTACTATATATATTTTTTCACTTTTTACCGTTTTTAAAGGTATCGCTCTACAAAGAAAGAGAGAAGAGAAAAACGTGTGTGTGTGTACTTATTTATAAGTACGTAAGAAGTTATACTTCTCTGGCGTAACAGAACAAAAATAGCTAAAGATTTCATCCCATATGCCACAACTCTTTGTTTGTAAAAGTCACTTTTTGGCTGTCGGTGTGCGCGCGCATCGTAAAAATTTTACTCTCATAGCTTCAAACATAGACATAATACTACTAGACTAGGCAAGGTATCTGAGCATATGTAAGTGAAACCGTCACGCTGCGAAGAAAGGCAGGAGGTAAACCTATCCTTGTCTTACGAGTTACGCGAGTCTCCTTGGTCTCTTTCTCTTTCTAATAGCGTGACGCAAAGAAGGCCCGCTTGTCTAGTCTAGTAGTATTATGTCTATGGCTTCAAAACATTATAAATATGTATGACGTAGTTTAGGAAAAACGTTCCAATCCACACTCATGTTGAAATTGAATTAATACTTATATATTATTAATACTTAAGTAATTAATACTTTAGTATTAATAATAAGTAAGTATACTAAGTAAGGAAGTATTATTAAGTATTAATACTTAAGTATTAATTCAATTTCAACATGAGTGTGGATTGGAACGTTTTTCCTAAACTACGTCATAGTAAGCTGTTGTTTTCCTCTGGCAGGCATCAAACTTAAGACCCTTCAATTGTAATTATAGCAACAGCGTCATCTAGCGGATATGTACGAACAGCATTTCATCTATTCCGCATTCAAATGTAGGTTGGACGAAATTACTTCTACGGCTTCAGATGTGAGTAATTTAGAATGGCGGTACTTGTCTTTTTTCTTCAGCGTTTTCCTTTTCTGTTTTATTTTGCCTCTTCTTTTACTTTCAAATCCGGAGAGACCGCTATTTGTTGGTTTGACCGAGTTCTCTGCACTGAATAGACCATGGACAAAGTATTTCTCGTGAAAGTTATAGACAAAACTTCTTTCGATTCGACAAAAGAAATAGATGCATATTTTTTCCTATTTTCAGATGGCCTACAATACTGAAATCTCAAATCATTTATTTCATGTCATGTAGTATAAAGCCGAAGCATAAAAAAATATTTAGTGAGATGTGTGATGACGAATCACGAACACTTCACAACCTGCTCAACTTTTTTGTAAGGAACAATGATGGTATTTGATTGAATCTGATCAGAAATTAAAAAGAGGGTTGATAGTAGCAGGTAGCAAGCTCCACTGTTAGGAAATATCTAAAATGCTAGCGCTAATTAATATCCTGCAATAAATCTATGCGTTTGATTTGCAGCCTTTCCTAATATTTGTATTGCTCTGCAAATTTATTGTACGCTTCCTACTACATCTACAAGCTGCGAGCGAAGTTTTAGAAAACTTAAACTTACTAGTATTAAAAATTATCTACGATCGCTGATGAACCAGGAACGTTTATCGAGTCTCGCAATATTAGCTAGCAATATTAGAAAATCAAACTGCTTATGAAATTAATTATGATAAGGTAATAGAATTGTTTGTTAGAATTGTAAAGGATTTGTTTGCAGAATAAAAGTCTCGAAGAGAAAAAGTGTAATTTCAATGTGCAACATAATAACTATTTTTAACATCACGTTTCATTTCAGACCCTATACTATCCTATCCTAATTAAAATATTTGTCCTGTCATACAACATAATTAAGTAAATGGAGGGTTTCTGCGTACTATATAAGAGACATAAGGTCAAATAAAATTAAATAAGTAGATCAGTGCGTATTAATAGAAATTTAATTTTGTAACTAAAAAAATGCTTGCAATAAAGCATTACCTACATAAAATTACTAAGAAACTAGCAAAATAAGTAAAATGGGAAGCAGGAAAGACTTTGTTTGATAAGTCTACTATTAGGCTACTACTAAAGTAGTGTATTAAATTAAAAAATACTTAAAATAACAGCTTCGTAAAAAAATAAAGAGGGAAAATAAGGAAAACATACATTATTATACGTTTATCATCTTTTTTGTGATAACATAATATTTTTATTGTTTTATATAACATATGAAACAACATTATTTTCGATATAAAAAAAGTTTTTTGTGCCCCACATGTTTGGCACTGACGCAAACTTTAACACAATGCGACAAGTATATTTACATTTATGATATAAAATCTTAATATATATAAATTACGTGTCACGTTGTTTGTCCGCGATGGACTCCTAAACTACTGAACCGATTTTAATCAAATTTGTACACCGTGTGCTGTTTGATCCAACTTTAAAGATAGGGTAGCTGACATCTCAAAATAAAAAAAGCTTTGACAGAACGTAGTCTGTCCGTGCAGCTAGTAATAATATAAATTATTTAATGGTGCACGCGTACTACGTAAGTGCCCCATCTACAGAGCAGAGTGCATAGTTCACACTGTTTACTCACGTAAACCTCTTTCGACCTCAAACCTACATAGTTTGCACTCAGCTTAATATTGTGGTTGTCGCCATATTAAACAATAATAGACTTACACTCACATCGCACTTGGATTCCGTTTGTCGTGTGACATGGATGTGCATAATTAAACCTCATGAAAACCACGACCCGGGAACAGTGCTATTAATATTATAAATGTGAAATTTTGTTAGGATGTATGGATGTTATTTACTTTTTCACGCAGAAACTATTCAACGGATTTTAATAAAATTTATAACAACGGTAGAGCATGATTAGAAATAATATTTGTATACAGAACCTCTTTTCCCGGAAAACACGGGAAAAGAAACAGGCAGTGCGCTTGCAATATTATAATATAATACAGATAAAATATAAAATGATTTGGATTAATATTTAACTTTATGACCATTTAATTTTGCTGTGTTAAGAGAAGCGATCAATTTTGTCTGTATTTTTCAGTCATAGAATTTCATAAGTGGTTCTAAATAAACAGGCTTTAAAATAAGATTATAACATAAGTAAGTGAGGTAACACTTGAATTTACTGAAAACATATTGCGAGATGCTCACACTAGAAAAAAGATTCTGTTCAGTTTACGATTTACTTTATATTAACTACCCCAAGGACCCTTCAATTATTATGAAGTGGTACAAATTGTGGTTATTTTTTACTAATTTATTTGTTAATAAAAAATCCCAGGAAAAGCATTTCATTTTTAGTTTGAGATAATAAATAAATTTAATTTCATCTATCTTGTTTAATTTTTACACAAGTTTAATTTCATCTCTCTTGGATTTTTTTCGTGTGCTTTGGCTTTGTTTTAATAAAAACAATACCACGTAACATTATATAAAAGCCTACCATCTAGCTTTCATAAACATGTTAGTTAACAACACTAACATAATATTATTAGGCACAATTGTTACTAACACACTAAAAATCGATGGATCTCTGAAATCTGAAATAAAGTTTATCTTATAGAAATAAAGATTTATATGAAATAAAGCCTGTGAAATAATACGCGTGCCATAACCCTAGCGACAAGACCCAAGGGCAAATGTCGATGTATCATCAATCACACGAGCGGTGTTTGTTAACAATTGCCAATGATTTACGAGAACAGCAACACTGAATAGGAACCAACGATACACGCCCGTCAAGAACGGACAATGAAGCAAATAAAAAAAACATTAATAATTTGGGTACAAACTTCCGCAATAACGGTACCGAATCGCTTTTATTGCTTCCAATTTCTACAATAAAATATTGATGTTATGGTTCTGTAAAAGGATTTTTATGTATGTGGACGTATTTACAGAGAAACACAATAAATTTTGTCTTATTATTTTCGCGTAATGTGGTTTTCTTTCGTATACATTTACGTACTTTTAAGCTATGGAAACAATATTTTTAAGTGAAACGTCTGTTAAGTAATTTTATTAATGGACGAGAATTGAGGCTGAAATAAAGACGCGTCACATTTAGGCTTATTTCTTTATATGAAAGAGAAAGAACATACCTAATTCTAATGCCCGCCTTCCACTGCGGTAGGGTAATGAGCGGGAAATAGCTGGGCGAAACGGAATAAAATAGTTTCGGCCTTCCACTGAGAAAGAGTTAAACTTATTGTTTGCCTTCTGAAAATTATTGTTTGCGTTCCAACTTCAATTCCGACCTATTTTGTAACTCTTTGTACTCGTTTAGTCCGTTCCCCTCAATCGTTAACGGTGGAAGTACATCAATGAAAATTATTGCGAGTTTGTTCGGAATCCGCTCCGCTTACAATGGAAAGCGGGCATTATGCCACGTGGGTAGACCAAATGTATATAAAATATAAAAAATGTGTGTAATGGATGTCCTTTATAGAATCAAACCGATTTGCCTCAAAATGTTTTCATTTAAAAGGCAATAATCCAGTGGTTTGTGATTACTAAAACAATGCATTAGGCACATTCGGTACTTTGGTAAAGTCTATTTTCCACTTTTCCCATACAACAATTTGAAGATAATAATAATGATGGCGCATCGACCTCAACATCAACACAAAGACACTGATCTGTCATTCTCATCCAATTATTTATTTAGCGTAGTGGAACACGCCAGGTATTCTAATAATTATACTAAAACTAGTACCTAATTATATAAAACACAAAAAATGTTTGTACGGATGTCCTCTATAGACTTTGAAACCATCCAAACTTGTTTCATTTGAAAGGAAATCATGTGAAAATGGTTTGAGACCCCTAAAACAATGCATTACGCACATTTTCGATTTTTCCCATAAATTGTTTTTAGCGTAGTTGGAACACCAGTACTCAATAATAGTCATAATTTTTTCCTTGTTCCTAAAAAGACAAAGCATACATAGGCGAGCGTGAATGCGAGTGTTGGAAGGGGTAGACCTAGGCGGACGTTTCAAGACCAAATTAGGGACGTCTTGAAAAAAGGCCAGGTCAAGAGTACAGCAAACCGAAGAGCATGTATGAAAGGAATAATGAAAGTGGACGAAACGAAACAAGTATGTAACGATCGTAGCAAGTGGAAAGAAGTGGTCTCTGCCTACCCCTATGGGAAAGAGGCGTGATTTATATGTATGTATGTATACATTGCTCTATTATGTTACAATAGAAAAGTTATTGCCCGAACCAACAGTCAAAAGTTTTCATGCCACGAAGCGTCCGAATTGGCCAATAGCTCGTTCACGTAAAGAAAGCTTGCTCAAAGCACGAAAGCGCCCAAGTTTCACCGCTAACGATCACTCATTCAACTGGAAGCTCGTTTCATAACTTCGATTGTCATAAGTAAATGATTGAATTCATCCGTATAAATTTTGTTGAAATTGCCTAAAACAAATATTTAATGGCAAGCGGCAAGTTTGGGCACTTACAAGTAATAAATCATTTCAACAGATAATTAAAACCATAAACTCGATAACTAAACAATTAATCTCGTCAGTAAGTTGTTAAACAGATCGGCAGACCTTATTCAAGTCCCAAGACTTTAATTGCATGCCTTCAAGGTGACCGTAGACGGCAGCCATTTTATCCTTCAACTTGAATTTGATCAACGAACCGTTTCGAAATAATTATTGTTCTATGCCGTTTTCATCTTTGGCATTCCAATTCGTATAAATGAACAAAGAGAAGTAGTAATGACTGACTGAAGTGCCTTTTTATTTGAATATGGACTAACGAGCCAGCATCTTACGGTAAGTGGTCACAACAAAGATGTCACAGACGCGTTGTCGATGATTAAGGGGACGCATTACTGTGTGAATATATTAACTTGAGTAAGTACTCGGTTGCCAACTGTCTAAGAGTAAGATCTGTCTTATTTGTCAATTTTTCAGACGCAAAAATTGACAAATATGACAGATGACATACTAATGGTAGCCCTATCCACAGTTTTCCATCTGTTAGTACATTACTGAGATCGGCCGTTAGACATGAATAACAGATCGTACATAGTACAGAATGTACTATGTAGATGACTGACACTTTGTTAATACGAAAAATCCGGCCAAGTACGAGTTGGATTTGCGCACAAAGGGTTCCTTACCATTATTACAATATTAGACACTATATTATAACTTTATTTTTAGTTTATAAGTTTTTTTAGTTTATGAATCTCGCCCCTATTACCAAAATCGAAAAATCTTCAATAGAAATGATTTTAGTGATTTTCCCATGCTTCGAAAGAAAACGCATTGAGAAACTCTGCACAGCTGAATTATGGCAATACAACACACAAAATAATGGGAATTCTGCCACGACTTGAACAATGTGACAGTAAGGACTGCGATGAAGATAATTCAAGTGTCACTTAGGCCCACTGTCAACTTATTGTCCACTGTCGAATATGACTGCATAACATGTGTCCAGGAATATCAAAATACGTCAACAATGGACAATATGGTTAACATAGCTACGACAATTAACTCGACAGGCAGTGACTTCACGCACGACTTGCTATTTATATCGCAAACATCAGTGTCGATAATATTGTTGCTGCAATTGTCACAACACCGAACTCAGTGTATTTGTTATAAGTAAATACGTGAATGAACACGCACAGACCGCATTCTGTTTCATTTTCTGAGTTGTTTGTGGCATGGAAAAAATGGGTAAAACACAAAATGAATAAGGCACCAATTTATTTATTTATTTAAGACGAGTAACCGCCCGCGCTTTGCTTCGGTTTTCCTATTTTTTTACACCTTGGGTTACATTATTGGAGTTTTATTAAGGATCCCTAATTTTTTTTTTTAAATATAGCCTATGTTCACCGCGGATAGTGTAGCTTTCTAATAGTGAAAGAATTTTTCAAATCGGTTCAGAAGTTTCGGAGCCTATTCAATGCAAACCAAAAATCAAATCTTTCCTCTTTATATATTAGTATAGATTACACATAATATACATACTACATAATGTTTGTGCATCTACATCACTCTTAAAAACTAAGCAGTTTATCTTAGCACCCATGATCCGGGAACAAAACGTAATATGTCACATAAATGTCTGCCCGCACTGGCAATAGAACCCAGGACTCCTTGCTCTATAGGGTTTTACTAACTGAGCTATTAGACCTTCTTAAGATTTATATAAATATTATTATTGTTAAATATACTTCGAAATCTGCGAATTAGATAATTTACTTCGATATTTTATATTAGCCTCGCAACAAATAACACCACAATTTTAATCTAGTAAAAATTTCGTCATCATATTATCCATACTAATATTATAAATGTGAAAGTGTTTTTGTTTGTTTGTTTGTCCGTCTTTCACGTTGCAACGAAGCTGTTATATGGTATGGTTTTAGTGAGGAGGGTGAAGAGTATCGTAGGCTATTTTTTACCGCGGTAAAACATCCCCATGGGAAGATTGATATTTTGTTTGTGGCTAGATATTTAGTTCCGGATGTTGTTGATAGATGGCGTTAGTAAAATTAATTTGCGTTTCACGCTATCAAATGATACATGTAAATTACTTAAGTCATAGGCAACTTTGTCTAACTAAGTAAAAGTAGTAAGTAAGTAGGATTTGTAAAAAATCGATCTCTACCGCGGGCGAAGCTGCGGGCAAAAGCTAGTCATTGAATAAAAATAAAAAAACTTGAGAGGTGTTAAGTGACACCCAGATGGAACGAAGTTCCTTGCAGTCAGTACTAGGATAGCAAAAACGTGCAGCAAGTGTGCCAAAACAAATCTAAGGAATTAAATTTCTCACGAAATTTAATACCTCAGATTAGTTTTGTGGCACACTCGCTTGCATGTTTTTGCTATCCTAGTACTCTGGCTTGCTTTCTATGTAAAAAAAACTACGACGGCAAAAAGTGTCGTTACCAAATTTTCCGCCTAGCCCCCTTTCGCAACGCGCGATAAGGAACTTCGTTCCAAAAGTGTAAATAATAATATTTTAATTCCAAAATAATTCGGACTGAAATGAAGAAGTTCAAATTCAAATTAGCATCCACAATATTATAACGTGATGTCAGAGCGCTCCGACAACTTATCAGAGCGACAGCGACAGATTTATTCCATCACTGTCGGCTTTCCGCACATCAATTGACATGGCAATGAATGTACATGAATATAGGCATTACTGTTGCGCCTTATGCTAAATACCGAAGAGTAAATAAGACCGTACCATACTATGGCCCGCACAGCATCACCGATTTCGCATCCTCAAAGACCTCTGCGCGCCTAGAACTCGCTTTAATTATCATAATTGCTACTAGGTGAACAAATCCGATGAGAAATTTAATACCCCAGCTTTGTTTTGGCACACTTGCTGGCATGTTTTGCTATTCTATTAGGTACTGACTGCAAGTGGGGGGGTGTCAGGTTATATTTCGTTACGGAATTTCTTGATTCGGTCGCCGCGCTCAAAGCCCGCGATAAAAGTTATGCAATAGCTTAAAAACATTGAAGTAAATTATTCAAACGTAAAGAGAGACTGAATTTGTCCATAATATAAGTTAATCAATAAATCTGCACAAAATAAGTTAAGAAATGATATTTTTTTATTATTGCACAGGGAGCTTATGGTAAGTGGATATCATCGCCCATGGACATCAGTGACCCCAAAGGCATCATTACCGCCGTTGCCAACCACCATTACAAATATTATTGCCATTAACAAAATTCTAATGGTTTATTTTATTCAATTAGACTTGAATTACCACTCGTGAGGGGACCGTGCGACGCGAGTACAGACTAGTTTGAATGGTAAAAATATCAATGTATTAAAATATAGCTTGCTAAAGCAGCATATTAATAAGATTATATTTATAGATTTTTAAATAGGTGAAGAATAGATTTAAATTTGAGTCATTAGTGACTCATTTACAATGAAAAAACTAAGCTGACATTTTCATCAGTTATTCGCTTTTGGTCATACACGCTCCTTTTATTCTCAACATCTCTAAATTCTCAATATTGTCGTCACGTACAACCTCAAATTGGTAATGAAGGCGGATGCAAAGTCTTATCTCATTCCATAAAAAATACTTGGCTTCTGAACTCTTAATTTTAAAACTTTCTGCTAAAAGTTTCTGTTTATCTTGGATTTATGTACAATTCAAATTGTCCATAGTTACTTCATAGTAGATATTTCTATACTAATATTACAATGAGGAAAACTTTGTATTTTTGTTGTAACGAATAAACTCAAAAACCACTGAACCGATTTTAAAAATCCTTTCATCACTGGAATGCTACACTATCCCTGAATAATAAAGGAAAGAAACTCATCCCCTAAGGAGTAAAAATAGCGGTTGGTAGTCACTTTCATACAAACCAACTTCGTCAGTTTTAGAGTTATAAACATGAAGTAAGTTCATAGTTATAAACAAAAGTTAATTTTAACACATTTTTTTGGAAAATCATCCCTTCCCTAATTTAGGGAATGAAACTTAGTACCTACGCAATTTTGTTTTTTTAGTTTTTAAAGTTAAAAACATGTAAAATTGATCTACTAGCTCAAGATTAGAAATAAAATTTAACAATAATGCGTTTTTTTTGGAAAATCATCGCCCAAAGGTTTGAAGTAAAAATGGTAATTTTTTTTATATAAGCCTAAAGAACATAAAAAATAAATGTATCACGGTTTTCTCGAAGTTCATCCCCTAAGCCCTATGGGGTAATACTTCGTCATGTTTGAGTTTATTGTTTGAACGTGAACTTATAGTAAGAAACAAAAATTAACTGTTAGATATAGTTGTAACACGGGGAGGGGAGGGGAGCAGGAGCGGGAGAGAGATAGGGAGCAGGAGAGGGAGAGGGAGAGGGACGAGACATGCACACAAAACTATAATGGCTAAGAACGGCTGTACCGATTTTTATGATCTTTTATTTGTTACATTCTTAGGCGATACAAAGTTTGCCGGGTCGTCTATTGTTAAACAAAACAGTATTCAGTAGTAGTAGTAACAGGTTCGTTCAACCGATAGACAACATTCTCCGCTTTGAAGATTGTTTCTTCAACACTTTGTGACCCTAAAACTATTCAAACTTCGTAGTATTGTTGTTTAACTATTATTATTACTTGATGATAAAGGGTAAAGTTTTAGATAACGAGAGGCATGAATAGAATTCTCATATTTGGTCTATTATTCAGAACTTTAAATAAGAAAGACTTAGTGCACTTACTACCATTATTTCATTAATTTGAGTTTTCAAATTAGTCTGTTAAATTGTAGATTCTAGTTTTAGTTTTAAACTGAACTGAATTACTAAGTACGTTTATTTCATTATTGAAGTGAAAACTTCTTTAGTACGGGGGTGATTTGAAATTCGATGAAACGAAACTGTCCAGTAAGAAGAGACAGACACATAAATTCTAAACTGATTGTGAGATATCAAGAATTGTACAGGGGTAGGGGAAGGGGAGGGGGAAGGGGAGGAGAGAGGGGTGAGGAGGTTGAGCATTTAATACTTTAGTTACCATAATCCTCTCGTATCATTTATCGAAAATGTAAGCTCTGAGTCTGAATAAATATATGTGATATAGTATACCAATAAAATGTAAAATAATTACCTATCTAACTTTGCATCACTATGTTCATAACTAAAACCTACAATTATCATCTTCCCGAAATTTCACATTCATCTCATTATCTTGAAAACAAAATTTTTGAAGGTTTCACTTCTACTACGTGTGAATTGCACACATTTTAATTATTTTCTCAAGTTTATAAATCATTAATTTCCATCAACCTTTTTCTCTTATCTTTGTAATGTTTTGTGCCTCGATTATACTTATTTTTGTGTGTAAAATAAAAATCAATTACCTGGGATGTAAGCTCGGGATTACATTTTCCATTGCAGACATTATGATTGAGAGACTTAATGGGATATTTTTAGTTTATGACATTAGATATCAATTTTTTTCTGTGTTCTCAGCTCGTAGTTGTATGATGTGTTGTGTGTTGTCCATAAATCAACAAAGATAAAAGAATGCTGAGGACCTTATGAGATTGTAGGCAATTATTAATTAAAGTATTTTTTAATATAATCCGCGCTAACCCATTATTCTCTCACGGCTAGACTCAAATCTCTCACAATGTGGGATCGTTTGCCAGCTATTACAATAAAAAGGCAAAAGGTTTTAATAATATTAGTCGTCGTCTGGAACAGTTATTTACATAAAAGAATATCCGGAGGGAATTGCGGCCATATTGACATTTTACCGCTTGATCAATAGAGCCCGTATAACTGGTCTGAAATAATTTCTTTTTCTTTGTTGTTCTCTCATAAGAATTTGGTAACCGTAAAATTAATTGTATAAGATGAGGTCAGATAAAAGAGAGGAAAAATTGTTTATTGTATTAAATTAATTTTATATAACATGTATGTATTTATACAACGGATCAACCTTAGGAGGAAGATAGCCTGAGAGTTTACCTACCAGTTGTCAAAAAATGACAGGAGCAAAAGTGGATCTTTTACGAAATTTGGACCTTTGTTTAACATTTTGGAATTTTTGGTTCCGGATTACCCTATTTTTAAACGACTTCAAAGAAAGGAGAAGGATATCAATTCGTCGTGTATTATAATGTATATCTGAATAATCAAGAGATTCAGTAACGAAAATATCGTTGTCGGAAATACAGCAAAAATGTTTTTGTAATGCTCGTGGCACGCAAAGTGAAAGGTGCAAGGAGCAAGGTGGAATTGAAATTAACACTAACAATTAGCATTTAACTCTTACAAAAGATGAAAAGCGACAGAATGACGAAAGAATACTTTGTGTCCATTAAAACTAATAGCGTTTGAAATGATAGTCACATAATGAATATTGATCACTTAGTTTGACCCAGTTTGACCTTTAGACTCATTGAAAAAGAACAAAGATCCTTTACTTGTTACACAAAATATACCCCAGGATTAATTAAAATAAACAACTCCCCGAGTCTCGTCTCAGAATTTGAGGAATAGTCTTAAGTCGAGATTTCACCACAGATTTGTGAAGTAGTGAGTAGCGTGAGGAAAAATCAACCAACAGGATTAGATAATTTTCGTAGCCCCGCGTAACGTTGCTGCGTAGCTTGATTCAATTGGTGGATGTTTGCTTCACACACCATCTCGTTACCTCACACATCTTTGGCATAATCTCGGCTTAAGACTATTCCTTATATAGTAGGATGACACCTGAAAAGTGGTCTAATTACAGGTTTATTTATTCATGCTTTATTAACCCATAACAAATAAGTGATATAAAAGGCGGCTCTACCAGTCAACCTTGGAAATGTGCAGAGAATAATGAAAGTGATATAGGTAAGAGAAGGACAATTATTATACACAATAAATAGAATATTAATGCCATTAAAAACATAAATCTCTTAAAAATAATAGCAATAATATAATCTTACGCGAAGCTTTACTTACAAGTACTACGAGATTACAAACTTTAAACGTAAAGAAAAATTTTGATGTTGTCTTTGTATGGGTTACAGTTTAAGACAAATAAGAGTTTTTAAATGATATATTTTTTAAATTTCTTAATAGATTTACATAAATTTTTGTCCAAATGACTTTCCAATATTTGTCCACATTCAAGATAATTGTGGTCGTTTCACATCGACACGCGTTGAAGAGGAACAGATTTAATTAAATAAATTTCAAACTGTCTGAAGGATATAGAAATTTGGTAAAATGGAAAAAGGGGCGCATATTTTTTTAAAAAGAAATCAAGTAAGAAATTTACTCGTAGTAACAAACATGTCTAGATTTTTTAAATCGACTGTTAGATCACGAGACTAAGTTAAATGGTGATTGTTTTTATACCCCATTATTTTAATTTGGGTGCTTTTAAATAAAAATTCTGTACAGAATTGGTATATTTCAAAGTTTAAAGCCCCAACTTAGAGTTACTAATGATTACATTACTAAGTTCAGCGGTTTGGAAGATTGGCTTCAACCCATTAATGGCCCCTTACTGGGCATGGGTCTCTCCTCTTGAGGAGGCCTAGAGCATACTCCACCACGCTGCTCCAGTGCGGATTGGTGGAGGGGTTAGTGGCCAACCCGAGTGTCGGAAGTTTTCAAACCACCCGAGGGCCTCCGAAATGGCTATCTTACGATAACAACAATTGGATCGACGCAAGCCGCCGGGCTATGAACGTTTGGAAGATATGAGGTAATAAAGAATATTATATTTATACATACATACAAACATACATACAAGATACGCGCAAAACGTAAAACCCTTCCTGGCAGTCGGGTAATTTGTCCACGACATGCTCGCGTTTGACTATTGTCTTTGTTTTGTAATGCACCTTGCATTCAACCGTCAAATAAAATGCCGTGTCTCATAGTTATATTTCCATTTAAATGTAAAGCAGGTATTATCATTGGAAGGCAACAAATAAAATCTAAATCATGATTATTTCCATCACGTTTCCGCCCCATGACATATCATCAGCTATTCTATCAAATTAACCCGCAAATCATGTCACGCATAATTTGAGGGTAGCACGATCAATACCGCTAAACCACGTTCATTTTACGTGGTTTAGCAGTAAAAGAAGTCTTTGCAAATAAGCTGCCATATTGTATTTTACTTTATAATTCCTTTATTTAATAGGTCAAAATACTCGTATCACCGATTTGGAAAAAAATATCTGTCTGGCTATTCACTCATATCTACCAACTTTCTTTAAAAGGTAACAGTACAATGTTTCAAACATGAAAATATTCAATACACGGATTTCTGAAAAAGAAAATCCTGCAGAGTACCTATACTAATTGTCTCTCCTTGTTTTACCTTCCAATCTATGGTCTGACTTAATTAATAAAACAGGAGATACACCCCGGAGACTCGAAACAGTAGCTCAGCTTCATAAAGTAATTCAAAATCTTAGGACACGATAGCAATGCTAAGAGGAGTTTTATATTATATAAGTTATAAATAAAAATCTGATATTAATCTGCACAATTTGCTCTTAAACTCTCAAAATATCCAGCTAAGTACTAACGATCGGAGTTAAAAAGCTGAAAGTTTTCTGCTCAAGTCACCTAACTCCGATTCCCACCTACAGTCGCCAAGGAACAAGTTTGGAGCTAAGTCGAATTTATCGGTATCACTTAGCGCTTCGGGATTTGCAGGTATCTTTATTACCCCAGTGGATTTACATCGTACTGTCTTTGCCAGTGATTGCGGAATGTAAATCCGAAAAGTGTCCTTAAGATATATCGAAGGTTAATTTACGTTAGCATAGCAGGCCTTATTAGATGTACTCGGCATTTACTGGTTTTTATATCCTTCGTTTTAAAAGTGTGATTTTTTAAGAAAAGCATCGAAATAAAAAGGTGCTGATAGAAGTTATGTACTCAGGTCTCATGCACCTTAAATATAATTAATTATTCTGGAAGCTTTATGGTTTTCTGGTAACGCTTGTTGCACAATTTCAATGAGCTTTTCTCAAGAGGACTTAAGCAAAGTAATTGTTTTCCTCAAGATTTACTAATTTAATAATTTAGTACTTAACTTGTCTACCACTAACCAATATCGATTTACAAAGATGCTAACTTGCTATAGCTACGACTCGTACCATTTGCAAGTAAAACACCAACAACAATATACGACACCTGATTGTTTGTGATTATTTTCGCCCATGGACATCATTAATACCAAAGGTGTCACACAACTGACGCTTACGAAAAAGACGTGAGAAAAAGGTGCCATAGATGCTTTTCCAAAAATATGGATATTCAGCAATATTGATCGTTTTCTCAACACTGCTACTGAATAATGCGTAAACAAATTCACACGCGAATATAGAGGAAGAAAGGTGGTTAGGCAGATGAGTAAAATGTCTTAAAACTTATAGGTATCGTTGAGAATAAACTGGGTAGTTCAGAGCCTAAAGTGTTTGTTCATACTGACTCGCGGGCGCATTCGCGGGAAATTTCAAACATATGAACTACTATGAGAGTGTTCACATACAAAACGCACGTGCGGTGTAAGTAGCGGGCACGCTAGCGACACCGCGCGCGGCCCGCTAGCGGCAATATCAAACGCATGAAAATGTATGAGTGTGTTCACACTGAACTAGCGGCGGAACGCGCGATTATGTCAGGTAAGTTCAACCATTTTGAACTTGTCGCTAGAAACGATAGCACATGAATTCATTATGTCCCCAGATTAAAGGGTTGTTCTTTCATCTAAGATCATGTCCTTCAATACAGAAGAGTTTATTAGTACTATTCAGGCTAGAACTGATTTGATTTGAACTCAGATTTGGCAGAGTAAACACAGGCATCTTATAAACAGAAACATTCTTAATAAACTATGGAAGGAAATTGCTGAATTGTTTCCTGATATGGAGGGTGAGTACCTAAATGGAACTTTAGGTATGAATTTTCGCTTAAAAAAAGATCGTCGTCCATGTTTTCAACCTCTGACAACATGTCACAATCGCGCAAACGCCTGGCGGCCAGTGTGAACACGAATCCGCCACCGCGCCCGCGACCGCGACCGCGACCGCGACCGCGCCCGCGCCCGCGCCCGCGCCCGCGAGTTCAGTATGAACACTCACTAAGTATCTCCAACAGATTTTCAATATTAACATAATATTATTATGTTTGTTACATCATCAGAAATTATTTTGCCACACTAACCCATGACACTCCGAAGTTCTAACATATCATTAAAAGTTTCTCAAGGGAATATGCAACTGCACGCTCTATTAAATTAGTTTCGAGCAATATTTCAAATAAATTGCCCGGACATTTCATAGAATTCCTTGAAAGATTATTCAGTACTTTAAGCATCTCTTACCAATTTACTACTAATTAGCGCATATGGTAATTTGGATGAAAGTAAAGTCAATTCACAAAAGCCTATTTCGAACTCTCACCTTCAACGTCGGCAACTTCAAACTTTGATAAGTTGAATTTACCGGCATTGACGACCACTTTGAGATTGCAAATAATATAAATACTATTTAAGTAGATAATGCCCAGTTCAGAAGATTATAGAATATCGTTTTCAACCATCAAAGGCTCAGTTCAGTAGGTATTTGTGTTTATGACGAGCTGATCCTCGAAACTAGCACTAACGAAAGTCAGTAATAATGTTTGGGATAGTCATGCTCTTTGATTTGTTAGTAGTGTATAACACTTTTAGATGACGCAATGTACTTCAGATTCAAAGTCAAATTTTTCAAATTCAAAAAATTCAAGTATACGTTTCAAGTTTTGCAATGTAAGACCGTGTCCTACGTGGGCGTTGAATAGTAGTCAAGCATTAACTTATAAGATATTAAAAAAAATACGACGCAACGCGACCCGACACAAAGCGACGTAATGCGACGCGATGCTACACGCAACACATGGCCTACGTTATTTTGGTCATTACTTTTCGAATCACGGAGAAGTACAGAACAATTTTGATTGAAAGTTCATATTTAAAGAACAGGCTTTTAAAAAAATATCTTAAAAAACACAGAAAGAAAACAAATATAATATTTTACTTCGTAACACCGTTCTACCGTGTAGTCACATCTGGTCGCCCTCAAAACAAGTAACTACGCGTTACGTCGCGTCTCGCTGCAGAGTGCAGACTGCCACATAGGCCGCAAGCAAGGTATGCCGTTACGTTAAGTTTATCACGTTCATCGCATTCACAGCGTCGCGTCGTAGTCGTCGCTCACGTAGGTAATCGAAAATAAATTGGCAATAATTTACTCAAAACATCTTTCAATTATAGGATACGTTAGGTTAGGTTAGGTCCGTTGAGAAGTTTCATTCATACTTTGTCTTTAATACACTTCATTAGATCAATGATGAGCTTACATATGTATTATTATTATTTTGTTACTATAATTCCCTCAGTCCTTTTAATTTTTCACGACAACATAAAAAAATAACTATTTCTGAATGATGCTCCATCTTTAAGTTAAAGAATTATTGTCTATCTTCAATCTCATTTTATTTTCATTGCTGGTTTTTATTTCATTCTTTTGTACAAGCCGTTAATTAAATCTCATTGTTCATTCTTTATTTATCCTCGTCTTTTTCCTAAATTACTCATTCGTTAAACAAAATCCTTTCAAAATCTTCTAATGACATTGTCTAATCCAACCTTTTGTTTTATTTTCTCTAAAGTTTATAACAAGTAATAGCCAGTTTAGATAACATTGGCGTCTCAATTTTCTTTGAAGGACATAATTAAATAGTAAAATGTTTGGGGTAAAAATATTGTATTATGCTTTTAGTTTAACTCATCTTTGAGGTATACTGTCACTAAACTTAAAAATATATTTAAACGCCAGTTATTCTGGATTTTGATAATTGTATAGCAGTTATTAAATCATAATCATCATCAAACATAATTTAAATTAAAGGAGGTTTAAGGAAACCGGAATAATTTAAAAGCTTTAAAGAGGTATCTGAACTTTGTATCACTCAGTTTAATTCCAGGTGTTTTATCTGTAAAAATCTTTAAACGAGATCTGGGTAAAATTTTGTGGTGGGCTTTTTATTAATTTTTGAGTCTATAGTCGAATCACTAATCCACTGGACCAATTTGACAGAAACGAATGTCACTTTGTGAAATATTATTGCCATAGTAATAATAATAGTAACTTCTTGGTCCCTAAAAATACATGTTTTATGTCGTATCACTGATTTGCATCAGAAACGATTTGTCACTATTCATTTTTCGTCAATAAGCAACGGACAAAGTAAGTAAGTCCCGTCTTTTGGAAGTACAGACGTGTTGGAAGTCATTGGAATTTGTACAACCCAGTTTTTTTTACCCACCTAGCTACCATTTTCCTAAAATCGACCATGAGTTGCATTTTAAACGACTTTAACAAAGGAGGAGGGAGGTAGTCAATTCAGTAGTATTTTTGCAATATTTGTTGTCTCTGAACTCTGTCATTTCTTGTTTTTTTTTACTCTAAAGTATACACTTTTAGATTGGTTCCATACTTACTATAAGTCTGTTCTGATGATAGCAACCATTACGAATTTTAGGTACTCAAACTCATGTAAAAGTCATCATTTTCATGAATGACTGTTTGCTTGCTGTTTGCCACCCGCGACGAATGTGTCGTCCATGCGGGTAAAAACCTACTAAGGGGGTACGAGTGTAAGCATCTTATAATAATAATGCTCATAGATTTTGGCGATTAAAATTGGAACGAATTATTAATATTGTCATTGTAGTAGTTGTTGTACTTACGTGCTCCGTAATATTTGGATATAGTGATATGGTTGACTTGCATTAGCTCGTTACGTCACCAGTGGTAGGGGAACACGTCTGCCTGCGTCTACGGCTGTCTCGTGACTGACCCAGTGTTGCCCCACTACCCGTGCTCTCGAGATAACATGATTACTGCTATAACCATAATAGCAGTACAAACACTACATCCCTTCCTTATTAAAATCTTTATTTAATATGGAGCCCGATCCACAGTCGACTCTGCAGTTGATCGCAACTCAAGCCTTCAAAGGCCACTCCACGTCTATACCATTCAATATTCCAGTTACTTAGACAAACACATTTGTAACACGCACTATATGTATGAAGCAGGCTACGGTTTGTAAACTTGAGCCTTCTGGGTGCCTTCACTAGCCTCAACAAACTCAAACTCTCATATGCATGCTTCGTATAGAATTACTTATGTAGATTATACTTTCACTGCAATTATTTTAAACATTGAAACAACACCTGAGACTTTTTTCGTCTTACACCTTTCCCATTCACACCCGTTCTCCTTCTATCTTTATTAAATAATAATTATTTACATCACCTCTTAGCTTTTCATACTTCCCTCTTTCTTCTCTCTTTGATCAAGATCGCCAAGTTATTAGGTTTCATACCAACATTCAAACAAACCTCGTCATTTCTGTCTTTAAATAGACAACTTACTGGTAAAACAAACACAGGAAATATGAGAAACTCGATGAAAATTTATATTATTACTAAAAGTGGTTTACTGTCAACAACAGATTACGTACAGCTTACAACCTGCTTTCGTTTTTTAAAGACTAAAGTTTTACTTGCGAGACAATCCTCTTATATACGTAATATAAACTAGGTCCCACCGACGACCATAACACGCCAACCATGGCTAGACTCGCAACAGGAATTTCCTTTATTTAGGCGTCCTTCCTGAATGGACGGATCCAACGGATCCCAACGGACCCAACGGTGTCACATATGAATCAGACACTGCCGATACCAATCATTCACACACCAGTCATTCATTGAAATACCTCGTCTATTCATTATCTTTATTCTACATCTCAACTCCATCACGCCAAATAACTAATATGTTTACAAAATAACTACATTTTGTATGGTTTTCAAAGTTATGAGGGCCCATACTGCTGTCTAGTCAGTAATGATTTCAATTTCAAGAGGTCCATACACACTTTAGTTACTATGATTTCAAATCATGGGACCTATACTGCCGTCTAGTCAAGTAATGTATGTATGATTCTAAATTTCATGAGGTTACTACTTCCATCAAGTCAATGTATCAATCTCAATTTCATGAGGGCTCATACTGCCGACAACTCAGTAATGTATGATTTCAATTTCATGAGGGCTCATATTGCCGACAGCTCACTTCAATTCAGTAAAGTATGATTTTCAATTTCATGAGGGCTCATACTGCCGACAACTGAGTTGCGTATGATTTTCAATTTCATGAGGGCTCATACTGCCCACAACACAGTAACGTATGATTTTCAATTTCATGAGGGCTCATACTGCCCACAACACAGTAACGTATGATTTTCAATTTCATGAGGGCTCATACTGCCCACAACACAGTAACGTATGATTTTCAATTTCATGAGGGCTCATACTGCCCACAACACAGTAACGTATGTTTATGTTAAGCAAAACTAAACTTCATTATTATTGGTTGATTTTACTCTGATTTCTATGACTCTTCGAGATAGAGTGCCTTTTAAATTTTACTTTCATTGTAACTTTAGCTTGAATACAATTTTTTCTTTAACTCTGAATTTAACTAAAAACACAGAATAAATAATAGTATTTATAAATAATTATAGAAGGTGCACTAAGAAAAATTCCGAAAAATCATTTAAATAAATAGTGACTCTGGCTCCAACGCAATAAAGTGTAATTCTGATCGCACAGTGCTAATCAAAACGCGTAATGAGTTGCCTTCCTTTCTAACGCTGTCGCTTATCCTCTCTGGCAATGTCAGGGTTGCCTTTTGTGAAAGAATAAAATTAATCTGAAAGTTTATCTTTATGTGTTACACATGTATTATTATATATGTGTAAACGATAATTAAATATATATCAGTTCGGACTTGATTATTTAACATCTTACCGAAAAACACGCATCAATAATAATACACACACATGTAGTACTCCGTGTCACAAAAGGTATGTACGTTAATTGGTATCGTAAGGCATTTGCTGCCTAATACACAATCATTTACGATTTACGATTTCATGTAGGTTCGTACTACCTGACACACACAATTATGCACGATTTACAATTTCATGTAGGTTCGTACTACCTGACACACACAATTATGCACGATTTACAATTTCATGTAGGTTCGTACTACCTGACACACACAATTATGCACGATTTACAATTTCATGTAGGTTCGTACTACCTGACACACACAATTATGCACGATTTACAATTTCATGTAGGTTCGTACTACCTGACACACACAATTATGCACGATTTACAATTTCATGTAGGTTCGTACTACCTGACACACACAATTATGCACGATTTACAATTTCATGTAGGTTCGTACTACCTGACACACACAATTATGCACGATTTACAATTTCATGTAGGTTCGTACTACCTAACACACACATTATAGTTATTGCAATAAGTACATTATGCACCAAAATTTATGACCTATCAAGTCCATCAAATTACTCACGTCAACAATCCTTCAGGCAGGTAAGTACTTAATTATGAGTTTATGACCCCGAAATCAACCTAAGTAGATCAATAATTGGTAGCGCCATTATAGCTAATTAGATTAGATTACCAAACTTTAATTGTAATCTATTAAAATTATTAATTACTAAGGTCATAGCATTGGTATAATCTGCAAATCTGTTTAAAGAGGACTTCTCGATTTATAACTAAATACATCCAGCTTAATAAATATTTTTTTGGACGTCAGGAGAGTTTCTCCTTCACGATTTTTGTGGAATTCTGTCAAAACCAAGGCTCGGCTTCTCCAGGGCTATGAATTTACTACAGCATATCAAATCGTGCGTCTTCAAAAGGGCGCTTTCCTCAGGCTACAATAATAAATAGCAACATTTTAAACATTGCTGCACCCATTCGAACAAATACAATTATTGTTCTCAATTTAAAAATAAAAACTTACTCCTTTTGTGCACGAATAACTCAATGATAAATATATAATATGATTTCCGTGACAAAACTTAGTTTAATCACAGTAACAACACAAGAACGCGTCTAGCTCGCAAGCGCTTTTGACCCTCACTGCCTCAATAGATTCTATAAAATTCAACACAAAAACTAAATTAGAAAAATAAACTTGTCTCATCGCGAAGATTTGAATTTCGGTGTCGTGGCTTGTATAATGGTTCCTAATAGGAACGATGATAGGAACTTCCTATCATCTCCCAATACGCAATGATATTCAAAATATAGATACGTTATGCCCTTATAAACCAACCAAGAACTCCGTTCTGAAAAGAGCCACAACACACACACACGCCCATCCTTTGCTCCACTACACCAATCACATTGGTACAATACACGAGGGCATTCTAACGCTGTATGTCAAATGTCAAGCACTTCTGACCACAACAAAAGCGTCATGTGTTAACAGAGCGACCACGACCATAACGGTCAATTACCCGCTCCCGCGCTCCTCATCGTCGGCGCGCCAGTGACACATCCACCATAGAACCCTAACGATGTTGCTATTCTTATGACGGAATAAATGTTTCTTTCCTTCTTACGCTACCGCCCATCAAACCGACTTTATTTATGATTACCCACATTATGTTATTATATTTTCAGCCGTGTAGTGCAGCCGTGATAGTCAAATACCAAAAGGAAAGACTGCTAAAGAATCACAAAGAACTTACAAGCTGAAATAGGGACCCGGCGCCGCAACGTTAAATTACGTTAACCGTATTACAACAGCTTGTGATAGTTTATGTATATTATTTTCAAAAGAAATACAAGTGCATGGCTGCATGTATACCAAGGCGGCTAGGCATGTATGTATGTTTGATACTGCCAATGCAATACTTTCATAACAGAACATAATTTTTATCAAACAACTTCAGTTCCGTTTTTTATCAGAATTCATATCAAGACGACTGCAATTATTTCAGTTTATCATACCTACACATGTACTTTGTAACTAAAGCAAAACTACGTTTGAATGAAACCCAGGATCTGCGTAGAATATAACTAATAGTCATAAAAACAGCTAATTTTATTGACAATTACCCTTACTGTTATAGTTTTATGGCCGTGAAGAAGCAAACTCACTCTCAACAATTAAACTTAACTTGCATGTGCGGCCATCTATAATGGTAGTAAAATCTATACTTTATAAAGCCGAAGAGTGCTAAATAAACAGCTAGTCCTAAATAAATTTCACTAATTTAGGGAACCCTTTTATTCTTGAATATTTTAAAGTCCCTACTCCTTTATTTAAGTTCATAATTTGTATAATGTTATCTCCTTTTTAGTACTAAGTGTTGCTGTGCAACACACACACGCAAGAGTGGATGCCGGACACCATTCGCTCATTTAAAACAAAAAATGGCGCTTTACAAAATAGTAGTTTTTCAGTATAGCCATTCAAAGTTTTCAACTCAACATTGCGATCACTATCTATGAAGAAAACTGAAATATATCGTTGCAATTAGCCTCTATCGTCAGTTCGCCCAACCTACTTTTAGTTAGGCACTAAAAACATGCTAGTAAATAAGTAGTTATTCAAAAAATATATTCAGAAAAAGTTCCGCATGATGCCACTTTTTCTCATTGGCACACATACGCAACCTTAACCAAACACGCGGCACCACACGCAATACTCCATTTATGTAGCAATCCCTCCAACAGATCGATACTGTGCATTGAGGTATAAGTATACATAGAGAAGACATCTCGAACAAAATGTGTGTCCCCGCCGGGAGGTTCTATTTTCAAAATTGAGCCCCTGTTCTCCTTCCAAAATCGAACGAATCCATTGGACATTGAAGCCGCGCGGCGTCAATTCATTGGAACACACATTGTGCTCGCGGTGTCCGTTCCATACGCTAGTAATAATACTTCAATGATACTGTGTATTATATTTAAAACGACACAGCTAAACACTAAATATCACTTCTTATTTAAAAACAAAACCTGCCTCGCTATCACTTTCAGCTAAATAAGTGACACTATATCCAAAATGTCATTTATGTTATTATTACTTCAGTAGCGTGAATTACGCTTATAACACAAAATGCCACTTTTTACTCACCGCACAGTTGTTTTTACAATGTCAATCAATGCCATTTTTCAGAAAACAAAGGGAATTGTGTAGGTAGCGGTAATGGCGGCAATTTTTATACCTAATTAGAGAGAGAACTTCGATAATTATGATGATTTTGCTCAATACGTTATTTAAAGTTACAGCACACCTAAACAAATTCTCGAGTTAACTATTCGGCACTAATATTAACATTCGTCTGTTGATTATTTCTTGCATCGACGTGTTATTTTCCCTTCAACTCTTCCTTTATCAACACAAAATAAAATATTTATTGCACTGACCTTTTGACCTCGTCGCCATTATGTAGTAGTTGTTGTACTTACGTGCTCCGTAATATTTGGATATAGTGATATGGTTGACTTGCATTAGCTCGTTACGTCACCAGTGGTAGGGGAACACGTCTGCCTGCGTCTACGGCTGTCTCGTGACTGACCCAGTGTTGCCCCACTACCCGTGCTCTCGAGATAACATGATTACTGCTATAACCATAATAGCAGTACAAACACTACAGTCATGAACATTGTTAATATTCCATCCAAATAAATTCCTGCATTAACTAGCTACATTCGTCGCTAATACCGGCAACATCCATTTAGTTCCAATGGAATTCATTTGTGCCATAACAGAAATGAGTAATCATACAAAGCGATATGAATCAGGAATATCACAAATTCTAATGAAAATATTTTATCATTATTGGCTTAATAAAGTACTTGTTTTGTAATATTAAACGTGGTCATAATTTGATTTCAAATAGCAGGAGATTTTGTAAACTATAACAATTACGTATATAGGTACGCTTTTGTTGACACTGCACCATAATCATTTTATAATTATCACCTAATTTTCTCTCTGTATCTCCGTAATCACAGTCACTACTTTACACAACAAACTTAAATGTATATTTAATACAATATATTCAACATTTAAACTTTTGTATCTTCTACGTGAAGTAAGCTTTCGTTCGTACAGTCACCTGTAGAGAAAAGTAACCCATCTGTTTATGAACACACAGTAACAGATGGGTTACTTTTCTCTGCAGGTGACTGTACCAGTAATGCCTTTCTGCACTAAAAAGACTTATATTGGCTCTAAGCTCTAACTAGTAGTCGAATTTTTTTATTGGGCAAATGATTAAATACATTAATACAAAGTAGCTTACTCAACTTTTTGTTTTAATTTACTGCAATTTACTATGAAGCTAGTACGACAATATTTATTAATCGTAAAAATTTAAATACCATTTTAACACTAATATCTGCTACACACAATCTATTTTTCGTTACAAAATGTATTTGCTTAGCCTTTAATAAGAGAAAAAATTGCTTAATGGCCTGTGTATCAAAACCAGTGCCAACTCCGAAAAATATTTTATGTAGATAGGTACCTATATTATGAAAATATCAATACTGTTGTCTTGTTAGTGATTATTTAACTTAGTGTAATATCTTTTCCAGACCTTGCAATCGTACTACTTTACGAGGCTACCGTTTACTATAGAGGTAAGTAGCGCCCAGTTTTCATAAAAATGGGTTTACGGCGCCATCAAATTTTCTTATGAACTGCGTAAAAAGGGAGGGATGAGGGATAAAATAAAACGTGGATATAACAAGGAAAATGGTATATACAATCTTGTAGCATATTTGAATGAACTGAATTGAAATGATATGTATGTACAAATTAACTATGACAACTACTTAGCGTCAATTCAGGAATGAGTTCCGTGAATGAAGTCTGAAGCATTTTTCTTCAGAGCTTTCTTCCAAGTTTTCTACCGACCTTTCTTCCTTCTCTATACTTTCTTGGCTGGTAACGCATACGGTGCCTTTGGCGTTGCTGTTGTCCATGGGAAAGTGCGCGTGTAAAAACGTAACTGCATGCGTCTTAAGGCAAACAATATATGAATACGCTTGACATGTAATAAATAATGAGGTGTAGTTAGACGTAATATGAATATGAAAGCGCATTGGTGTTGTCGCGAATGCGAACTAAGAATAGAGTTAGAGTTTTTACGTACTTTATGAACTTTGGTTTATAGTGTTTAAATACTCTATTCTTTTGACATATATTGTCAATAAGATTTTTCAGAGAGATTTTTCAAAATAATTAAAAATATTATTCCCTATCACTTGTATCAGTGCATGCAATACCAGATTATTGTAATTGTTGTGTATCAGTTATAATCAGTTACCGTCGGGCGGACCGTGTGCAAACAGTATTCAGAATCAGATAACAGATTGATCAGTAACAGAATTATACCAGTTTGCGAGGCGTGGGGTGGCTATAAGGGGAGGTTGGAGGGCACTTTGGGGGATCAGCCCTCACGTGCCAGTGTGTCAGTGGCCATTCAGGGGGAACAGCCCTCATGTATCAGTATAGCAGTGGCCATTCCAGGGAAAAGTTCTCACTTACTAGCAAAACAGTGGAACATTAGAGGGTTGTTACTCAGGTAGTACGCAGGTTGAAGCAGCCCTGCGTTGGATATGAATCAGAAAAGAGAACAGAGCAGAATATAAATCTAATCACTAATATTATAAAGAGGAAAGATTTGATTGTTTTTTTGCATTGAATAGGCTCCAAAACTACTGAACCAATTAGAAAAATTCTTTCACTGTTGGGAAGCTACACTAACTTCGGGTGATATAGGCTATCATATTTGCAAAAATTTAGGGATCCTTTATAAAACTCCAATAATGTAACCCCAGGTGAAAAAATAAGAAAACCGAAGCAAAGCGACGGCGGGTACTCGTAGGTTTATTAATAATAATAATAATAATAATAATAATTTATTTGCTAGAACATAGTACATACATGCATGATGATGGTTCACAAAAATACAATTTGACCTTATGTTCTGCCTCTATGGGCATGCAAATTGGTATACATGACTCTAATAAAATTTATTCAATATTATCAAATTACAATAATTATAAATCAGCGAAATAAATGTCAATTGATAATGTCACTATTTCAATGTCAAAATGTCCCACATAAATAATAAAGTGATAAGTTTATAAATGTCAATGATCAAAAATAGAATTAATTAGAATTATACAATTTTAGTTTATAGCAGTCATCTTAAAGAATAATATTCCGACATGTCGTAAAATCTGTGTTCATGCAGATACGTCCATAGTTTAATTTTAAATTGACGTCTTGGTAGATTTTTGAATTCATTAGGTAACTTATTAAAAATGTCAATAACAGAGTAAAATGCGTTTCGCCTACACATCTTTAGTCTACACGCAGGTGAGTAAAGATCGTGCTTTTTTATTCTTTGCGTGCTACGTAGTAGGTACTTTGAGCGGAGTTCAAAGTATTCCATGTGCTCCTTTGCAAATATACAAGCGTCTTTTATATACATACAACACAGTGGAAGTATATTTAATTTTCTAAATAAAGGACGGCAGCTATCAAAAGGGCCTGCACCACAGATCGCACGTATGGCTTTTTTTTGTACTTTAAATGCTTTTTTGGCATCGACAGAGTTACCCCACAAGAGGAGACCGTACGACAAGATAGAGGACACATACCCATGGTAAGCGCTGAGAGCCGCTTCCTGTGACACAGTTAGCCTTAAGCGTCTAAGCGCATATATAAATTTATTAAGTTTGTCACATATTGTTAACACGTGCTCCTTCCAGTTACAATTTTCATCGATAATGAAACCTAAATATTTTATTTCATTAACTGTCTCTACCGGTTTTTGTTCGATTGTGATGTCTAGATTTATTCTTTCCGCTCTATCCGAGCAAAACTTTATTATTTTAGTTTTATTGATATTTAAGTTAAGATTGTTTTCATTAAGCCAATTTACTACGTTTATAATCGTTTGTTTAATTTCCAATTTTAATGTATTTAAGTTTTTATCTTTAATAATTATCGTGGTGTCGTCAGCGAACAGTATAGATTTATGTTCAGTCACATTTGAAATGTCATTAATATAGATGAGAAAAAGGAAAGGTCCCAATATGGAACCTTGAGGAACTCCACATTCGATGAGTTTATAGGAAGATCTACTCGTTACTCGTTTAGAATTTATAATTTTTGAAACTTCTGTACATTGTTTTCTATCTTTTAGGTAACTATTTAGCCAATCTGCTGCCACTCCACGAAAACCATAGTCACACAGCTTCAATAATAGTTTGTTGTGGTCTACGAAATCGAATGCCCGCGTCATATCGAGAAATATTGCAGCTACTTGAGCTTTGTCATTTAGCGCCATTGTTACTTCTTTTATTAAATTAAACCCTGCTAGAGTAGTTGAACAATTTTTGGTAAATCCGAATTGTTCTTTTTTTAGAATCTCATGTTTCATTGAGAAGGTAATTAACCGATTAAGCATAGCCTTTTCAAATATTTTTGATATAATTGGTATGAGGGCAACTGGTCTATAGTTGCTGACATCACTTGGATCATTCTTTTTGTATAGGGGCTTAACAATTGATTGTTTCAGCAGACTAGGAAATTCACCTTGTTCGAAGGATGTGTTGATTATATGACAGAGTGGCTTACATAAATACTGGGCGCAGCTTTTTATCGTCTTTGTATTTATTCCGTCAAAGCCCACCGAATTAGTCTGTCTAAGTGATTTTATTAAATTTAAAATTTCATTGTCATTTGTTGGTGTCAAAAATGTTGTTTGCTGATTAATCTTTGCGTGTGGATTATTCAATTTGAAGTTCTTATTCTGTGTACATGTCAAGTTTATAAAAAAGTTATTAAAAATTTCTGCAATGTCAATCGGATTTGAATAAGTTATTTTATTTTGTATGATAATGTCAGGATATTTTTTATTTATAATGTCATTATTACCCGTCTGATTTTTTATAATATTCCACGTCGCTTTACATTTGCTTTTGTTATTGTCGATGTATTTTTTATGCCTAATTTTTTTTGCTGCGTAAATACATTTCCTTAGTATGTAGTTGTAGCTTTTGTATTTACGGGAATTTAATTTCTTATTACTTTTGGAGTGTTTATAAGTAAGATATAAAGACCGCTTTTTAATACTTGAAGTTTTTAACCCTTTCGTAATCCAAGCATTACTATTATCATTTGTTTTTTTTACGAGAATCATCGGAAAACACAGGTTGTAAAATAATAAAATTAGTTCATGGAATGCATTAAATTTTTCATTTACTGTTTCTTTTTCATACACCTCGGAGAAACTTAGCGAAGCTATGCAGTGACGGAACTTTTTAATGTTTTCTTTATATTTATGTGTGTTGATATTTTACTCAGCTTGGACTTTCGCCGTGTACCTTCTTACTTTAGGTGATTGGCGACAGATTTAAACATAGCTGAAATACTATTTTCAGATACCTAACAGCATATTCCAAATCGGTTGAAATGACGGAATTCTGAGGTAATAAACAGAAACACGTATAAATTTAAAAATAAAAAAACCTGCTATGAAATAAGCTATCATTATATACCTTTCTGAAATCTTTATGGTGAGCTCTTTAATTTGATTTCCATATTGCGTTATTCGATTTATTTTTATTTTTTGATACGTCAAACAATGGCATCTCACAGCCACCGTATTACTTTTTTTAATTTCACTTATCTAAAAGCACTTGGGTTATCAAGAGGAATCTAACGATATCTTAATTATATAAATCCGTTCAGCGGTTTGGAAGATACGAGGTAATAAAGAATATTACATGCATGCATATAAACATACATAATTACAAGATACGCGCGAAAAACATAACCCTTCCTGGCAGTCGGGTAAAAATACAATCGAGAATCTCATACTTTCTTTGAAGTCTGTTAAAAATCTTTATGATTACAGCTAAATCGTAACTTCTAAAACACGTGTATTATTTCGCAGAAATAGAATTAACTGTCTCAGAGGATACGGGTCCAATTGCAATCGAAACTAACGTGTTTGGAGACTTCCTCATTCTATGATGTCATTCAATTTTGTACAATGTGCCTGAGATTACACTAAGCAGTCATTGAAATTTCAAGGAAATTAAATCTACCGCCAACGTTTGAAAATCCAAGGAAATCTCGAGTAGCTCAAGTAATTATATTGAAGCGGTAGTTCTTCTCAAGCTCATCACTGTTATGTAGGAAACCTATCTTGGATTTCAGACTTTAAGCTTTATGGTTAAGGTAAGTATAAGGTAAATTTTATATTGACCACAACGATAAAAAAAATAAGAGTTATGCAATTTTTTATCAATATTTAACTGAGTATAATAATTAAGGTTAGTTTAAATGTTAGTAGTTTTAAGTAGGTTTGAAAGAGTGGCCGATAATCATAATAAAGACAGTTATTTAGTGTTTTTTGCCTAATGAGAATATATGGAATATCTCGTGATAGTTTGCAACACCTAAAGGGTATGTATTTGATCTTATAGTCCTTTAAATACGAGTAGCTATATCTTTTATGAAACCTACATACTCATATTATGCTCATTCTGTCGTACTGTATCGCGCACGGAGCTAATATGTTTACACCTTTCATAGATTTCTACCGCTTCAGATAATTATTTCGCTCTCGTGAGGATTACGAGACTCATTCGAACTTAAACGACCATTATGGGAGACGGGTAAACGATTTCCCAAGCTGTATCGTATCGTATAAGTCTCAGTATTAACAAGTTTGGTAATATTTAGTTTAAAACTAACGTAACGTTACTACTGTAAAAATATACGGTTTTCTGATAGATAAAAAATAAATAAATAAAACATACCACTCAGGATTTTACTTGAAGCTAAGTAAACTAGAGTGTCCTATAAAACATTTATCTACTCAAAATAACGTTACTACACCATAACATTATCGTTTTCCGGCTGGGGGCTTGGGAGATAGTTCTTTCATTCTTTTTCTTCTGTTTTTGGTGTTTCTTATGTCCATGGGTGACGATAACCACATATCATCAGGTGAATCGTCAGCTCGTTTTGTCGGCTATTTCCATAAAAAATGTTGTTTTTTTAGGCATAATATGAGGGATAACAGATATTCATAAACCAGTGTTCGCCTAATGGCCGTCACGAACCAGACAATCAAATTAACAAATTCAATGTTTTTTATAATAATCTACGACGATTGTCTAAAGTCTAAACATTACCCTATTGTTTCGTTTGACCTGCACCCTAATTCACGTAACTTTAAGACGCATCGATTGAGTTGCAGTGACGCTGCAATCAAGTTGCAGTGACGCGGCAATCAAGTTGACGTTGGTTGACGTTGTTTGACAGCGCTCGCGAAAGCTACGAGAATACCGAAAGTGTTATTTTGATCGGAACGTCACTGCAACTGCACTACAATCGAACTTCTTAAATTACGTGAATTAGGGTGCTGAACGCTGTCTGCATTGCAGATGACAATGTATCATTTCAAAATATCCCTAAAATTCAAAGAGTTACCTTTCTCTTTGCGATTGTTGCTAATTTAGTTTAGAAGGTATATAGGTAAGGTAAGGTATTAGGAAGGTATAGGTATACCATCTAGAGAGCTGATTGCACTATTTGTTAAATAGGTCCGTTCCTTACAAAGAACAAGAATTTATTGCCACGAAAGTTGTTTATTACAACATCTCGCTTTACTTCAAATTCAATTCTAGTTAATGTTATATTGTTTTGATTAATATTTTTTAAAATTAGTGTTAATAGATCTATAATGAAAAAGACATCAATTAAATGTTTTTTAACCAACTTCAAAAAAGGTTCTCAATTCGACTGTATTTTTATGTGTTTTAACTTTTAACTAGTTGTGCCGTTTTAAAGATTATTTTTTACTCGAAAGCTGCCATGGCTGTCAAATTAAACAATTGTTTATGTTTATATAGTTATACGGCCAGTATTTATTCGTTTATACCCACTTGTCCTGTTGAGTAGTCCTGTTGACTGCACTAGTGGGAAAAAAATTCCCACTAGTTCTGTTAACAGGCCTATACTGCCAGATGTCAAAAATATTAAAAACTCTGACGCCTGTAGCAAACCACGAAGCAAAGTTGTTTCATTTGACACTTCTGTAATGTAAAGTGTCTGTGAGAAAATTACATTGCTAGCCTCTGAAACAATTTTCACTTGAAACAACTTTGCTCGGCGGTTATTATAATGCGGTTTGGCACGACAATGTCCGGCAATAAATACTGCCCATAGGATGTGTCTGGGAATATCCATTTCAAATTGTTTACAATATTCCCTACAACATATGTAACAATCAGTCGTCAGACTGTAAGTAAAATGAGTCTAAATTTTTAGTACCTTTGGCAACTGATTCCTGAGAATTAGCCCATGGCTTAAGTTAACTGATAGTTATACGGTCATTGTACACACTAATACTACTCTATTGTAAATATTTTGTTCGTTATAAAATAAGTTAGGTCTGGTGGACCTGGGCTCTTGAACTATTAAGATTACACACAAAAACATTGTAAAAACTTCAGCAAAGTGTCCCTGCTACTCCGACATCTCAATTTCATATTTTTTGCTTGAAACTTCACTTCGCTTCTGGGCTACGAACTTCCTTTCAAGTTTCCGTTGCTCTATCGAGTTTTCATATTAAAAAGCATCTCTGAATTTGGTTTGTTCGTTACTTAGTAACTTTTGTAATAAAAAATTGGCCAAGTTCGAATCGGATAGGACAAATGGGATCTATCATTTGACAGCTTAAATAGATTTTCATTCCAGTATTTAACAAGGGAGATATTCAATATCTTTTTAAACTTAGACCTATAAAAATAGAAAATATTTTGTAATCTTCATAGCATGTCAAAAATTAATCAAAAATTCAAAAAAATAATCACGCAAAAACTTGTTTCCGTTTGAAAGGTGAAAATGCATCCGTCATGATGATGATGATGTACCTTTATCGTTTTCTTGATGATGATGATGATGATGTACCTGTATCGTTTTCTTTTGACGAATCGTCAATGACGGGACCCGTGTGAATCAGCTCTAACTGATCCATTATAAGCAAGAAACAACTGAACTGTTTTGTACTTTAACGTTCTTTTGTTATTTTAATCGATTTACAATTGCTTTTTAATCGCTATTTGCACGTATACCTAAATGATTCCATTGAATGTTTATTTTGAACGATATTTCTTTGTGCGACCCTGTTCGAGACGATCTGACATGAGTTTAGAGCGCTGCTCGTTTGTTTTGTACACGGTTGAGTTTTGGTACTGGGCACGGACATGTATGTACTGGGTAAATTCATTTAGGGTTCTATAGCCAAAAATAATTACGTATGCGTTACGCACGAGGCCTATTGTATAATTTTTGGAGTGTGAAGTGTTGCAAGTACTAGTTTGATGGAAAACCAATTAAAATACTTCATTTATTTGTAATGAAGCAAAACACACACTAATGGAGGCCATACATGATCAAGTGTACTTGATCAAGTCTGCAGTGTGACTCTTGTCAAATTTGCAGTTTGAGTTGACGCGCCATCCAGTGTGCATGAGATAGATATAATAATTAGATATCGCCAGATACCTATACCGCTATACCGTGGCCATACACGATCAAGTATACTGGATGCCGCGTCAAGTCCACTTGACGCTTGATCAAGTACACTTGATCGCGTATGGCCTCCATAAAGGTTTTATCCATAAGATTTAGTCCTTCAAATACCGAGATCGTACAAGATACATCTTTACATAGTATAAAATGAAGTCGCTTCCCGTGTCTGTATGCTTAGATCTTTCAAACTAAGCAACGGATTTTAATGCGGTTTTCATCAATAGACAGAGTGATTCTCAAGGAAGGTTTTTAATGCATAACACAGGGACAGGGAGAGAAAGAGGTAGAGGGAGAGGGATAGGGAGAGGAGTGAGTTGCTAGGCGGTACGAAGTTCGCTCGCTCAGCTAGGGAAATAAAAATGAAATAAAAAATAATAACCGACTGATTTATCAACGACGAGCTCATGAGAAAGGTGACTAGGTAAAATTTTCCACAGAGATTACCTTATTAATTTAGTCAAGATTTGACTACACACTGTTAAGGCCGGAGTTTTTTTTTAATTCTCTCGGGGAAATAAAGACGATTTATATTTTCGCTTTTGTGTTTCCTTGTTTCCTTATCGTTAAATTTAGCAAGTAGGTTATGTCAATCCCTAAACAATTTTTGTTTTGCTTTTATTCTTGCAGGGTATAGCATTGATATTTTTTGCTTGTTAGCTTATGTTCACAATATTGCGTTTATTTTAAAACCCATACGAGGCTAAAGGCTTATAGTATCAAAATATAAATGTATAAATAGGAAATTATCAGTATAATTTTCAACATAAGCTGTTCTTCTGTATTCAATTCCTCTTGTTTTACAATTTCCCTCAAACTTTAACGTTCAAAATATCTCACAAAACAAAAATAAACATCGCCAACAGATACTCTTGACAAGTTTTACGAAAACAAGTAGAATCGAAACAATTATTTTCACTAAATTGAAACACAAACGAAAACAATTTGGACAGTAGCATTGTGGGGAGACTGGGAAGCTCAGCTAAATCTCCGCCATACATCTTTCAACAACTGGCAATAAAAAACCGGCGACGCCTATAAAGGCTTTTCTCACTTCCCCACACTACTGTCATAGCTTAGGAAGTTACAGAGATACATTCCCTCTGATATTGAAAGAAAAGTCGCCTATTTTGCGTTTGGTTGACACGATAAAACAATAACACGTTATCAAAATTTTACCAAAAGGGATATCCAATTTCAAGAAAACCGTCTTTGAAAAACATTAATAATGAATCTTGCTCTTATGTAAACCTATATTTAAGAAGTTCCCTCAATTCCATCACTGATTTCATTATCAGAACTGAATTAGGAAAATAAGGGACAGATTTGGAAGACCCTTTCAAAAGATAATCTAAATTTTACTAACAAAAAATACCCGACTTCAAAGTCTCAAAAACTACATAGTTGTCAGATCTCGTTCAAATTTATGTGAAACCACATGACAAGCACCTGCTTTCGATTAAAAAAAGAATCATCGAAATCTGTTGGCGTGATATTGAGTTATTCGTCAATTTGTCACGCACATCTTAACACAAATTTACGACTTATGTGGTTTTCTCATGGATGCCATTGTCAGATCTCAATAAAATTTATGTGGAACCACATGACAGCCACCAGCTTTCGATTAAAAAAAGAATCATCAAAATCGGTTCGCCCAGTCCAAATTTCTGAGGTAACAAACAAAAAAAAATTAAAAAAAATACAGTCGAATTGAGAACCTCCTCCTTTTTTGAAGTCGATTAAAAAGTAGACCATCGCGGGATCCCTGGCATCTGCCAGAAACGAAACATCTATATTAATATTGAAATTTATAATTAATAAATACATATAGGAATTATAGAGATTAATTAATCCAACGAACATGCCTCAAAATGGTTTCATTAGGAAGGCAATAACCTGAAGATGGTTTAAACTACTAAAACAATGCATCAGACACATTTGGTCCATTGAAAAAGTCGATTTTCCACTTCCCATACAACAATTTGAAGTTAATTAATAAATAAAGTTGGCGCATCAACGTCAACACAAATACACTGATCTGTCTTCTCATCACAATTTTTTTTAGGATAGTGGAACACGCCGGGTATCCACTAGTCTAGTTGTCAAATATAGAACGTTATAGAAAACTTATCTCAAGCATCAATATATTAAAACGTAATATTTATAACTATTTTAAAACGTAATATTTGTTAAACAGCAAAACTGGTTCAACGAGACTTCTGTACTTGTTCTTCTTTGATTTGGACTGATCAGCAAACCTCATTGATTTCATTTAAATTTAATTTGGTTTTAAGCTTAGTGTCGAATCGATTGGGATTAATTTGGGATGACTCGGAAAATGTACGGTTGATTGGTTGGTGATTGATAAAACCGACGTGGATCGCCTAATTGTGATTCCTTGGCTTGCCAATTTTTCCTGTGCAGGAAAGATCATCTACATGACATAACGAACATAAACAAAGTCAACATATGCACTTAATTTTCGAGTGTCAATGCGAGTATGAGCGTGAGAGGTGGTTTTAAAAGCCCAACAAAGTGAAAAAGAGGCCAATTCGCTTCAGAGTAAAGGAAAATAGGTATTATATACTTTAAAATTAGATATTACTAGCTCTCTGCCCGTGTTTTCTGGAATAATAAGTACCCTATGGCTATAACCTACTTCAGGTCATGGTCTACCTATGAGCTAAATTTCATTGAAATCCGTTCAGTAGTTTTTGCGCGAAAGAGCAGCAAACATCCATACTATTAGTAGGTGTAGCATAATTCATTTGGATGGTAACAGCAATTTATAATAATCACAATAAGAATTGTTATATCGATGATATTATGATAGAAATATATTACAGACATGAAATTACTAACGTTCATATTTATCCCACTCCTCAAAGGCTGTCGCAGGCAGTCTAAGCGGCCTTTAACAAATATTATATTATTCATATACTCGTAATATTCATGGAATATTCTACCGTTTGAATATATACGTACTTATGTATTCTGTATTCACAGACTATACAACGATGTATTAGGTATGAAAGTAAGAACAAAAATCCTTGCATTTCCGTATGAAGAATGTTGAAAATAGCGACTATTATAATATTTTATATCTTCTCATTTCTCTGACTTCAGGTCGTTGAGGGCCAAAGCACTGTCTTTGAATTTAATTGAGGAGGTTTAGAGCGTAAAATTCAATTTTTCGAATTTTTTTTTTCGGAGAGTTTAGTAGTCGACTTATGTATCGGATATTATTATGCCACCCGTATGGTATACTAATATTAATACTATACTAATATATTATAGGTATAATTTTTATAATGTGGTTGCTCTTTTTTCCTACGTGAAAATTGCTACAATGCATCGCGCCCGGAATTTCTTGGAAAACCTACGATGGTCATAAAGCCGTCATAAGCGCTTCACTTGAACTTCGTTTTTTAGGGTTCCGTAGCCAAATGGCAAAAAACGGAACCCTTATAGATTCGTCATGTCTGTCTGTCTGTCTGTCTGTCCGTCTGTCCGTCCGTCCGTATGTCACAGCCACTTTTTTCCGAAACTATATGAACTATACTGTTGAAACTTGGTAAGTAGATGTATTCTGTGAACCGCATTAAGATTTCCACACAAAAATAGAAAAAAAACCATAAAATTTTGGGGGTTCCCCATACTTAGAACTGAAACTCAAAAATTTTTTTTTCATCAAACCCATGGTTTGGGTAAGTTTTTCATCAAACGTCTGGCGTGGGGTATATATGAATAGGTCTTCAAAAATGATATTGAGGTTTCTAATATCATTTTTTTCTAAACTGAATAGTTTGCGCGAGAGACACTTCCAAAGTGGTAAAATGTGTCCCCCCCCCCCCCCCGTTACATGCAAACTTCAAATGACATTACCATGCAAACTTCAAATGAAAATTGCCGCAATTTACCTCGATCAAAGTTACAACGAACTTCAAGAACTTTTATATTATGTTACTTGCTGCTACGGAACCCTTCATGGGCGAGTCCGACTCGCACTTGGCCGCTTTCTAACGATTGTTATTTAGGCCAACAAAATTGGCACTAAATTATAGCAGGTAAAAAGAAATACATTTCGTTCCAGCCTTTTTTTTCAAATACAAATTGCGACAAAAAGATCCTGTTTCTTTAATAAATCGGACTCGTCTAAGCAATTGTCTACAGTCACCATATTATATACCTTATAATAGGCACTGTAAATATTATCTTCTATCCAATTAAAATCCATAGCCATAGAACACTATAATACAGTCTGAGACCCTATGGCATAAACAATTTATATTCTTGTAACCTAAGCTGTTGACATTAATGCGCCCAGAGAATGTCTTCACTAACAATGTCACAAGTGTCACATCCGATTACTACGTCAGAACGTGACTGTTTTTATTACTCGTAAGTAATTTGGAAGTCTGCAAAGCAAACTCAACATTGTTTGCATTGACGCAAAGTTGGCATTGTTTTGATGAAATAACCCAGACAGGTGTCTGTATAATGTCAAAGTTTATGTAACACAGAAGTGCTCAAACGGTAAATCTGATAAAATATTTAAGTGTAATTATTTTGTTTGTTGCTTTTTTACCCAAGTGCCAGGAAGGGTTATGTTTTTTACGCGTATCTTGTACAATATGTATTTATGCAAGTAACATTCTTTATTACCTATTATCTTCAAACTGGCTGGCTTCAACCCATTAATGGCCCACTACTGGGCACGGGTCTCTCCTCTTGAGGAGGTCTAGAGCATACTCCACCACGCTGCTCCAGTGCGGATTGGTGGAGAATCTTCAAACTGCTGGACATATTTATATAATTAAGATATCTTTAGATTCGTCATAATAACCCAAGTGTTCTTAAATAGGTGACGTTAAAAAAACAAATATTGTGCCTGTGAGATGCCTTTGTTTGAAGAGGTTTGAAGTATTAAAAAATATAAATTAAAGAGCTCACCATAAGGATTTAAAGAGCGAGCTGGCAGGTTTTTTATTTTTAAATTTATACGAGTTACTATTTATGTCGGGTAATAATAGGGTTAAGTAATGTGAGCTTCTGTAAAAAAAGCAAAAAGCAAAGCAACAACCCATAATTGTCCCACTGCTGGGCTCGGGGTCTCCTCTCACAATGTGAGGGGTATTAGGCCATAGTCTACCACGCTGGCCAAGTGCGGATTGGTAGACTTCACACACCTTCGAGAACTTTATGGAGAACTCTCCGGTGTGCAGGTTTCCTCACGATGTTTTCCTTCACCGAAGCAAGTGATAATTAACTTGCAATACGCACATAATATTTGAAAAATTAGAGGTGCGTGCCAGGGTTTGAACTCGGGCCCCTTCGGAGACCAACGTTCTACCGCTAGGCTATCACTGCTTTTGTAAAAGCTTTTGTAAAAGCGCGTAAAAAGCTTTTGTTGAGCTTCTGTAAGGTTAACTGTTAATAAGAAAACTGTAATCAGTACTCAGAGGGTAGCCAAGCAGGTATGAAATCAGGGATGACACTCTTTAAAATACTCTCCTTTTAATTTATAGAAGCTTTATTTATTAGCCAATATACGAGCAATTGAGTCACCTGATGGTTAGTGATTAACATCGCCCATCATCTTCATCATCATCATCGTCAGAATCAGTAACATCAAAAGTATAACCGATGCGTTGTAAAAGAAAAAAGAGAGGGAAGAAAGCATGTAAGAAGATACTATAATCTAGCCGAAAGACGAAGAAAAGCTTAAGGTGGTCACTCACGGTCATTCCATCGCGTCAAATGGCGTGATATACAGCCAAAATTTGATCGTGAATGTGAAAAACTGATGGCGTGATTTAAAAAATTTGTATGACCAATCGCGCCATTTTGACATATGTCGTTTGGCGTGGCTCCAAAAATGACGCGATGGAATGACCGTGAGTGACCACCATTACGGCCGCTCTCTCAGAGTTACTTAACGGTTACTTAAATCGCTCCTTAGTAGCGAATCACAATACAAATTCTGTTCTAAAGACCAATGTAAGAAACATTTAAGTGACTCTGAGTGCGGCTGTTATCGTGTTCACAAATTCGAAAAAAATAATTGAAATGCAGTTTATAAGATCCATATCGAGGTTGAAACATTTCCTTAGACGCACGTCCCGAGACTCTTAATTATCCTAAGTTCTCGTCGTTATTACTGATATAGTTCGTAGATAAAGCAAGTTATCGCACTCAAGTTATAATAATGTATGAGACTTGAAAGGTGAACGTTCGGTAAAGATTTATTGCTCCTGTATAATTGTCTTGAGATATATTCCATCTCTTGTCGACAAAGTTAACATTTGAATACACTCAATTTACTAATAAAGACATTTGACTACACTCAATTTACTATTAAAGACATTTCACCACACTCAATTTACTAATAAAGATATTTGACTACACTCAATTTACTAATCTTCGCATATAGTAACACTAAATTGACGTTAACTTCCACTCTAACTAATCAACTCACATTTCACGCATGAGTCTTGAATCGAGCAATTTTCTGTCATTTGTAACTTTTAGCAATTGAAATAACATGTCACAATAAATGGAAATACCAACACAACACACTGTTTCAACTTTTTAACACATAAAAATAAAACGCGAACAGACTTAACTTTAAGGTGATGCTTTAGCAATTTGGTTGCTTATTACTGTACATTGGTGCAAAATAAAGAGTTTTGTTGTTGTTGTTGTTATAATCATACGTAAATTATTATTTTGTTCTTGTGTTTCATTTATTTTTAAATCCAACGAATGGAATTTCAGTATTTGCCTTATGAAAATAAGTTACCCAAGTAACGACAAATACCATTTCCAAGATATCGCAGCCTCCCTTATACACTTGACGTTAACGCGCGTACGTGCCCTTATTATCGAGTTGTGGTTATTCTGAAGACATTTGTGGAGGCAAAGGTGTTACGAGATGGGAGAAATCATATGTTTCGGAATGATGTCGTGGGTAATAATGCCAGTGAAAGAAAAAGATTTTCGAAGAATTCAAAGGGGAGCAAATAAAAAGAAATTTTATTGCAAAATTTTCTCGAATAAAAAGTTGGAGAAAGAAAAAGTTTTAATTTGTTTGAGTGATTCAGGCGATTGTCAACATGCCAATAATGGAATCAATAATGGTAAAAATTTATCTATATGACCAGAAGGAAAATTTAATTTATTTTTTTATGCAGTTTTCTTTACAAATGCTCATGATAATTATAAGATTACTATATGATTGTCAAAAGATATAAATATGATCTTGTTTCAGACGTAAATGGATGAACTCATGACCATGGCACGAATGTTGGATAGTTAACCAACAATAGAAAATATATTGGAGCTCTTTCATCCTTTGGAGAACAGATTAACAGATTATCAACGTTAGATGTAGATGGCTACGTTTCAAATCTTCGTGATTAGAATCATATTCAGAAAATTAGTGGCCAAAATTGGAATAAGTGGCTAATTTTGTAGTTAGTGTTAAATTTACTTTTGGGCACTAACTCCTCCATCAAAGGAATTGGAATGGTTGCCCTACGCGTAAGACAACTGATTAGTTGATCATCTCCTCTCGAGGGGTGCTACCTAAATGGGCCGAAGTCATAAGAGTACATTACGGAAAATCCGGTGAACCCAATTTCCGTCAGTTGACTAATGGAATAAAGGTTCCCGTTAAATTGAACACAGTAGATGGCCATTAACGACTTATTGAGCATTGATAATTTACATAATAGAAGGCCAGACTAAGGGGCATTTGCGTCTTTCTCATTAGTGATTTTTATTTGCTTTGAACGAAATGAATGTCTGGCGAGCCCTTTATCTGAAACTGTTGAATATTTTCATTACAGTGAAAGAGTCGATAGAATTATATCCTTTAGTTCTAAATATGTAATAAGGAAATTACTTTGTGATTTTTTTTTTTAAGAAAAAACATCATACCTATTGAAAAACGTATTTTTTTATTGAGATAAGATCTTTTGTCAAAAATATCATTCAATATCGACTGGACTACAACGAGACCGTACTTTACACGGAAATAGGTGAGTTACAGTTTAAATAGTTTTGTAAATTTATCAAAATTGGTTTACTTTTACAAGAAACAAAATTTGGTTACTTTGAAAAACTAGATCAAAATCGGTTCATCCGTTTGAGAGCTACGATGCCACAGACAGACATACATATACGCAGATACACAGATAAACCGATATACAGACACACAGATACACAGACATGTCAAACTTATAACACCCCTATTTTGTCGTCGGGGGTTAAAAATAAAATTATTTCTTAATAGAAAGTATCCACGCCTACAAGTACTTTTCGTCTGGTACCAATTTTCTTCTTGGGATAAGTTTCTTTCACGATACCTACTTTAGAGTACGTAAACAACTTATTGTACTCTAAAGCATTAGCTAACATAAATCGATAAACACAATACGATAAAATTAGTTAGATTACGGTACAATACGATAAAATATTACCTGTGCCTGCGACTTCGTTTGCATGGGAGTATTTTCCCAGTAAACCCCGATCCCCTGGAAACCCTAGTCACCTAAGGGTATAATAATATAATAAATAAACGTTTACGCATTCATAAAACCCCTAATAATTCTAATGAAATGATATGAAATATACTTTACGACCTATTCTCATATCTACCAAATATACACAAAAAAAATCATAAAAATCGGTCGAGCCGTTTCAGAGGAGTGCTACCACAAACACTGTATCACGAGATTTCTATATATTTGAAGAAACAGTATTGCAATAATTTGTTACATTACATGTAGCCTAAAATAACCAAACCTAACCTAAAATATGTTACAGAACGCAATGAAGCAAAGAAATTAACTTGTCTTCAACGAATTAGCTTTCCTCTTTTGAACGCGAGTCTCTTCTCGTTGAGAGGCCTTGAAGTGTGCTCCATCTACCATGCTGTTTTTTTTTTTGGGTCGTTGGAGTAGGATGTCGCGTTCCGGGTTAGGTCATGCAAAGCCCTTCGCATAAAAATGAATGAAATGAACAAAACTGAGGCAGCAAGGTTGAGATTATAATTAGTTATCGTCTTCTTTCTCTGGTAAAGTTGCAATATGACGGTTACGACTTAATTTAACGAACGAAATGTCATCAAAAACAGCTATTATTTGGCTTACCGTTATCACATGTTAAGTCGATTAATGAAGTTCCCTTAACGTCTTCTATACTGATGGAAATCTTCCATGATCGATTTTCATGGTCGTTTTTATTACTGCTAAGAAACAGAATTAGGCTTACATTATTTTCAAGGAATAATTTTAGTGATATAGTGCATAGACATATATATGTGTTTCGTCTCAATGGGCTATTTACCATCAAAAAATATATCTTCTTTTTAATTGGAATCTTTATAAAAATCATCATTACCTTTAAACTTCATAAAATCTGTATTACACTAAGAACAACAACAGGAAAATATATGCAACATATATTTTTCGGACTTCCTCTTCGTTTTCCTTACACCTGGCAACACCGACATGATGAATCACTTGTCACATTTACTAAAGGGTCGCTTGATATTGGGGATGTTCACGAATATTATATTATATTGGACGATCTGGGGCAGCTATATTTCATTTTGTTCATCTGTTACTCTGTTCTCTCTTACCACTTTTACTTATATCAGATTTTCCTTTACCATTATTTCAATTTTATTTTTGTCCTTATTGTATTGTGCTTCAGAATTCCTTTTACCTATTTTGAAGGGACTGATAAATATTACTCAGATGACTAAACCAAATATCGATATGGTTTATCCGGATGTATCTGAAAGGTATCTCAAAATGTTGCATCAACCAATCACTCACCCAACCACTGATTAATGATCTTGAATTTTTTCCACCGTTAATTTTTTTCTCATGGATTAAAAGTTTAAAAGAACCATCCATATATAATTTGTAATTCACAAAGCTGGCCAAGAGCTAATTTATTAAACTCAATTTGATATTTTGGATAATCTTTATAGCTACGAGTAGGTTACCATAAAACGTTTTCTGTCACCGAAGATTATCATCAATTTCCAAATCGCACATAAATGTACGTATGCGACACTCCAATTACTACGCAGTAACTGCCTACCGAACTTACAGTAACGTAATTAATATTATCGCATTCCTGACCATATTATCGCAAGGGGATTTGTATCATCGAACCCAGGGTAGTTATTAACATAAATGGACGATATGTCTCGTGTCGAAACCAGCTGACGCCACATATTATACGGCCGCGCCTTGCCGCTTTGTTACTATAAAGACCCATTTACATGAGAAAACCTTCTAGCAATTCTCTTGCACATAACATCCATCAATCTTTGGATTTCTGGTGCTGAACAATGGCTACAGAGAGTAACAGTTACAATTGTAGATAGTAGGGATATCCGCGATGCATCAGCTAGATCAATTTGGTTTATCCTGTCTAAAGATGTGAGTTTATTGTGGTGTATAACAACCCGAATTCATTGCATTTCTGGTCGGGAATACTCTTAAAAAGAAGGGTCAAGTCCATAATACCCCATTTTGGTTAATTGCGGATAAATAAATTCCATATAAGTATCCTCTGAAAAATGATGAAAGTCTGAGATGCGAAAATTTCCTTGATGTTTTCAAAACCGAAGCAAGTGATAAATTATCAAATAGTTTAATCATTAAGTATAATTATAATTAATGTAAACCGTTTCGGGGTATTTACACAATTCCGCTTCTATTCTGGTGTAAGGACCTTTATGTTGGGTCCAACCTTCTCATGAACATCACGCGCGAAAGCCTTGACGCCTAAAGTGGTAAGGCCCAGATCAATGAAACGAGAGATGTGGGTTCAAATACCTCCAAGAATTCCCTTCGGGAAATCAGTAGTGGCAGTTTCATTGGTATAGATAATAATTTATTAACATATAGCTGTTTAACGGTATGTTTGCCACCGTGTTGTTTATTTTCAGGCAAGCTAAACATTTCCAGTAATCTCCAAATAGATGACATTTTGATGACAGACAGCTCATATTTATATTGTCCACATTTGAGTTCGTTTAGGTCTGCCCAAACATTATCTAGTTTACCCAATACACGTGAACCTATATTGAATCCAATACTAAATCAAATAACCGATTAGAAACTTGAATTGAATTATTATATTTATTTCTGACTCTTAATCTGGTGAAAGAGAGATAGAGATCGTGTCTAATTACGACCGTTTTTAATATTGCATTTATCCATAATACTAATAAGTAAGTAAGTAAGTAAATAAGTAAAATAATAACATTTCACACTTCAATTTTGTGACAGTTGCTAGGCAACCGACTTGTGGATTATCTTAATAGTAATGTATCATATTACGTGCCACGATGTTTGTCCGCGATGGACTCCTTAACTACTTAACCGATTTTAATCTTTGCACACCGAGTGCAGTTTGATACAACTTGAAAGATACGAGTAAGATAGCTTACAAGGTTACTTAAGGCACACGGAAGGTTTTAATAAAAAAAAACTTTTGCCAGAACGAAGTCTGTCCGGGAAGCTAGTGGATATGTTACCGGATATCTGTAAAATTCAGCAGTCTATACAATACCTAGGCAATCTATAGAATATCTAAAACGTTCAGGTAACGCTTTGAATATTATTTATTTCATACTTCACCCAGGCATTCTATACTATACTCCATGCGTAGTTGGTAATGTGTGTAAAAGACAAAAACAAGCAAGTGGGAGAGGGGTGAGACGGCGTATTTTCCTTCTATACAACGCTAGAACGCAGCGATAGCAAACTGCTTGCGTATATATTGTAGGTAAGGCTGTTTTTAAATTTATTGTTACAATGCATACACGAATTTTGCGTATTGATCGTGTATATTTTGTATCCTTCTTCGTTCCAAACTATACTACACTTCGGGATCTCTGCCTTTTCACCGAATATTGTTTGGCAGATTATCACTTGCCAACTAACGTTTCGCAGAATTTTATTTCGCCGAATAATCATTTGCCAACTTATCACATAATTTTGTTTTATTTCCCAACCTAACAGTTGCTAACTGTACGTTTGGTCTGCCTTTTATAATGACACTTTTCAAAAGGCCAACTCATTCATTTAGTTGTATATTGTTTACCAAATGATGGATTAAGTAAAGTAAAATTAAAAATCATGATATGTACAAAGTTGCATTATATGCACTTTTAGGGAGAATTTAGGGGTTTTTGATACACAAACAGGCTTCCAAACGTCTCCGGCGCTGCGGGAAGTGCAGCCCCTCCGCCCTTGCGTAACAAACTGCAGGCACTCCATGCTCGCCTACGCAGCTTCGGCTTTTTGGTCGCCTGCGGCTACCAGCCTCAGCCGCTTCGGCTCACATGGTGCCTGCAGTTTGTTACAGCGGGCGGGGGCTGCTCTCCCTCCGCGCCTCCGGGGTTCACATTCACTCTAGGGGTAGGGCAGACTAGTACCACGTGGGGTCGGGGTTGACTAAGTCGGTTCTGTCACCAATTTAGAAAAATTACCGCCCTCCACTCCCCCTGTCACGGAGGTTCCGATACACACACGATTAGTCCGTATGCGTAATGGCGCTGTACATTATGGAACAAGATATACTTCTACGTCTTCTACGAAGTATACGCGATTATTTGCGTACTGCTTGTGTATGGATTGGAAGAACTTAGTAAAAAAGTTAGTTCCAACCTATACGTGGTTAGTTTCATATCCCTGCGTTCTGGCCTTGTACAAAATGGCAAAACGCGGCGAGACGTGAGGGCAGGCAGTAAAAGTTTACTTACCACAAAGGGTTTTGGCTGCCAAACCCAAACTTTGGCATTCTTACATTTAAGCAAGCTTCCAGCTCCGACATATCCTCTGGCCTTATTGGCTAGGTTTGGGATTTCTTCTTGATACATAGAAATGACTCGCTCATGTCTGTTATCTATGAGTACGCAGACGATAGCAGAGTGGTGGTGGAACGTATAATTCTCACAATTTGGGCTGTATCCGAGTGGGGCACGGCCAATCTTGTAGAATTCTAAGACTAAGATGTTTCTCTTACTTCCCAAAGGTTGACTGGTAGAGAATGCTTTTAGCATTAAGTCCGCCTTTTATCTCTTACATTGCTGTAAGGTTCAAAAGTTTAAATAAATAAAAAAGATACGTGTAGGTATATTTACCTCACGTACCAGGAGCCCGCTCACCCGAGCCCTACTTTTCATAACGTACATTAAGAATATACCGATCGCCTTCAGTTGTTACGAGTTAAGGTAAAAACCCCAACTTTACTACACATCACCTACCTACACACACCCAAATCTATTAATTTTATTCATTGCCGGTGAACCTGCAGGTATTCTGTACAGTAGATGGGAAACGTATACATTACCTAGGTAAAGTATGTAATGGTGAATAATATTAATATCATTTAACAAATTGCCAAAACGACCCAGGTATTATACACATTACCTAGGGATTGTGCTGAATACCCGCATTATACAGATATCCGGTAACAGATACATAAAATAAAATACTAGCCCTCTTCAAGTGGGTTTGCCCGCATTTTCCAGAATAATAAGTACCCTATATATTATTCCTGATCACGATCAGGAAATTCGCATCCTTGCAATCTGAATTTTGCACACGGATAGGCCATGTCTATCCTGATCCTCAAAATTTCATGAAAACCTGTTCAGTAGTAACAAAAATCCTCATAAACAAACTCTCTTATAACATTAGTACGCTTAGCAAATACCGTTACTTGGGCTGTTGTAAGATACTCTGAAATTCACTGAGGTGAACCGATTATTATCAGTTCTTATTTCTTGTGAAACTTAAGTTGGCTAATGCAAATAGAACCAGGAATCCGCATTAAATCAACATATTGCATCATGTGGAGCAATCTATGCATTTAAAGAGTAAAATCAAATAACGCATTTATATGAATTTGTGGAAACAATAACAGAGAAATTAACTTTACCACAAAAGTGTAATTACATTATTACCTAATTTCCATTAGAAACTCATTTTAAACTTGATTAATAATTTTGCATAGCTTTCATTTCATTTAATCATATTGAAGTATGCTAATGTTGGAAAATTCTTGCGGTGTGGTATAGTTATGTTTAATATTTCATGTTGAAAATCATTATTGGTTAAGATAATGCCATCACATAATGTCATCCACATCGTAATACCCAGACATGTATAACTAGTACCATTAGACTTGTTTCCTAATTTTTGGAGACAGACAACATAATTATTGTTAAGATTCCAATCGATAAAATTTTATTGTTGCCGATTTGAACGACGTAAGTGTCGGAGGCATAAATTCAAATGGTATTAATCAATACACTTAAAACAGTAAATTCTTAGATGGGAAGTAATGGCGAAAGCGAAGCGAATCTGTAATGTATAGATAAAAGAGTAGGCATACCTGAAATATATTGCAGAAAAGTAACAATGTATCTACTTTATATTATTATATGACACATCTACATCGCACCTTAACAATGTATGCCGTATTACTTACACATTAAAAGCAATGGGGCGACCAAATGCGTATTGGAATTTTATTTATAAAAGCTGTTACGTATCTCTAGGCGGAGATGTGCTTAGCGTAACATTTTATTTCTGAGACATGCGTTATCCCATAAAGTGGTAACATATAAAAGATAAATTATATATACTAGCTGACTCGTATATATAATTTATCTTTCTTTCTCTCTTTCATGGTCGTGATGCCATTGTCGTTTCTGGAGTGGATGAAGGAACCTACCATCAAATTGCTTTTCTGTCTGTTTTTCGGCTCTCTATTTTTCAACACTGAAAATTAGTCAAGATAAAAAAACTTGACTCCCCTCATCACCTGTATTTTTAACAGCGTCAAGTTTATTCTCCGTAACCGCGACCTTTGCAATCTACTCCATTTAACCTACATTAACACAATTTCTTTTAAGCAGGTGTAATTTACAATTCATATTTACGGCAACACTTGAGCTTTGGATTTAAATCGCTCTCCAGGGGCCTTTTAGAACAGATTTTGGTACGTAAAGTTTAATGAGTTCATTCCGACTGGTGATTCGTGTCACGAAGATATTCTGAGAGTAATGGCAAGGGATTTAATTTAAGCAACAGTAAGAGAACTGAAGACGGTTGTAGAAAGACTAAAAGATGTCAGCTTTTAATGTAATTGACACTGAGTTATGACTTTTACAGACGGCTGTAGTCGTTTATGTAAATAAATCAAGATTCTTAGTTAGGCCTTGACTTAAACAATTATAACTCGGTAATTTAAAATGGAAAGTTTCAAATTGTTTTTCTGTTAGTATAGTTACTATTGTGATTATATTAAAGTAAACACTGCCTGAATATGAGTTATATGTATATACATTCACAGTCATAGCATTTAGTACTAATTGCTATCAGTAACAGTGAGTAGGAAAAATAATACATCTGTAGTTTTACACAACACTTTTAAATCTAATTCGTTAATGAACAGAACGCATAACCACAAAAAAACTAAGATATTACTAGCGCTATGCTCGTGACTTTGCCTGCATTTTCCGGAATAATGAGTACCCTATAATTTAGTAACCTATCCAAGATCATGTCTATCTGTGTGCTAAATTCCATGAAAATCCGTTCAGTAGTTTTTGCGTGAAAGACGTTAGTCGTAAACTTTGATATGTGACGATATCAGTATAATACCATACAGATCCCTAGAGACTTCAAAGCGACCAAGTTTCCAAACTAGAATCGGAGATTATAAATTAACTGCGACACACAAATCCATATGGATACGGTGACTTCTGTTAACCCAATAGTTAACCTAACGCAACCCTTTAATACGGATACTGTGAAGTTACGACACTAGGGAGCTTTTAGAGCACTTTGGATTATGCTTACAGAGTCCTGACAATAAGTATTTAGATTATTTTACTATGCATGGTTTTTAGAGTTCCATATACAAAACGGTTATAGTTTTGTCATGTCCGTCCATCACTATGTGAAGCATAGCAGAAACCATTATAGTAGTAGAAAGCTGTAACTGAGTTTTTTAATCTCGTTGGATAGGTCTTTCAAAAATGTGGGGGGTATTGGAAGATCATTTTTGGATTTAATGTCCTAGCTGCTTCTTTTAAAATCTTGTATAAATTACTTATTTAGCAGTGCTGCATAACTATGAAACAGTTGTTTTTAGTTCTTGGCCAACATTCAAGATCGATTTATGCTCGTAATGTGCGGGGAATATTTGTTTCTGTGTGTTTGTTTAAGCTAGAATTACATGACATATCTACAATATACATGGTTGTATGAAAGAAATTACCTACTCATAAGAGCGCTTAGAAAATTACAGAATCGTTAAAAAATATTTTTCACCATTATTTTAAGTTCCTTATTATTATTATTATTTAAGTTTTTTTAATTTATCTTAATGTGTATGGTTGATCGCACATTAAAGATAGTATAGCGTGGAGCTATCGTCGCGATTCACTATCAGCACAGAAGAAATTAGTAGTAGTTACTTGCTAGCACTAAAACTTAAGATAATAAAACGCATAACATTGATTTGAAGTAGGTACTATAATGGCGCAGAACAACTTCTGCCAGGTCAGTTGCTATTCCTTAAAGTGTTATTGCAAAAAAATATTACATAAATACCAACATACACCAGTTCATATCTACAAACTTTATGACTAAATGGCAGCCACGTCACAATCATAATAATTTTAAAGTTAATCCACATAAATAAAATATTTTCATTCAAAATTGATTTGTCTTAAAAACTTACACACTTATGAATAGACCCGTATTACATACATAAGCCCACGCAAATTCACACCTATACACAAACACAATCTAAAATAATGTGTGTTAAACAAATGAGTGTCACAACCTAACAGTAATGAAAATCCAATTCGTGAATCCCGCAACTCAAATTGAACCACGGTTGATGCGGTCTCATTAGGAATACCGGATTCGTATAAAGTTGCTGAGGGTTTATTAGAGTGACTCTGAACGATACGGAGAAGGATTCGAATATTAAACCGGCTTTGATTTTTGGAACGTGTTAGATTTTTGGATCAAATTTTATTGAAACTGCATATTCACTGTAACGTCACTTAATCACGCAGCTTATCAGTTATATCACTTTTTTCTCCATTTACCAATCAATGGTTTTTTATTTGCTATTAAGTTTTTAATCTATTTCTAGGAAAGGAGTAATGTTTGTTGCTTTTAGATATCAATTAATACTTTGGATTATAGTTAATTATAATTGGATTGAGGGATTGGTTCCCTTTACGTCGAGTCCCATTACGTCGAGCCGAGAATCTTGTTTCGCTTCTATTACCCCTACGTCGAGTCTAAGAGGAATATGCCTATTCAGATTTATGTTTTTCAAAGACTGTTTCTTTGTACCTATTCGGTTTTCTTTTTTGATAAAATTTGTATTATATTGTTGTCAGTTAAATAATGTTAGACATTTTATTTCATTAAAACCTACCAACTAATTTATTTTGTAAGACAAGTATAAAATAAAGTGTATGGTTTCAGATAAAACATGTTATGAAAGAATAACGGTAAATAAACCTCAAAAGAGGCAAATTCATACGAGTAGATATGTTTTTTTTTACCCGACTGCGCGACGCAAAGGAGGGAAATGTGTTTATCAGTTTATATATGTATGCATGTATGTGTGTTCCTTTGGGGGGTTGTAGAGAACAAACGGGTTGACCAATTTTGATGATTCTCACGTCAATCGATTTATTAACCTTGCGAGTGTCATAAAGACATGACAATGAAAAAAAATTCAACAAACTACGTCAATGGGAGTATTGTTGAATAGGTATTCCAAAATTGTGTTGTTCCTCACATGGGTGAATATCAGAAACGTGCATTTTTTTTCAACTTTGGTGGCGAAATTTTCCCTTCAGTTTTCGTGAAAAATGAGGATCTGGTATAAGAATAGAAAGTCTAAGCTATAAGAACCTTCAAGAGGTCTGAGAATATCTCGATAACTTTTTGAGATATTTAAGTTCAAAGTCTAGTGTGGCCACCAGAATTGATAATCGCCCACCAAAATCGAAAGTACCCACCAAAATTGAAAATCAGTGACACCAAAATTGGATTTTTCTATCACAAAAGCTCTAAAATCAATAAAATAAAGCTCAAAGTGGCTAATATCACGAATTCTCGGGACTTATTAATAACTTTCATCGTTTTATAAAACTCTATTGTTAAAAAATATAGATATTACTATTTAACATCTATCAATCCATCAGCCCTTGGTGGACACAGGCCTCCCCAAACTTGCGCCACTCTGACCAGTCCTGTGCCTTCTGAATCCAGAGGGTGCCTGCTGTCTTCTTTAGGTCGTCAGTCCATCTGGTTGGGGAGCTTCCAATGCTGCTTTTTCCAAGACGTGGGCGCCATTCGAGGACCTCTTCCCAATGGTCATCGGTCCTTCGAATTACGTGGCCAGCCTATTGCCACTTCAGCCGGCGTACTGGATGAGCTATGTCGATTATTCTTGTTCATCTACGTCATTTCTGATTCGATCACGTACAGAAATACCGAGCATAGCCCTCTCCATCCGTTTTTCTCTCTCTGTCCGCTTTGTGACTTTGAATTTATGAATAAGGCCAATAATAATAAAGCACGACGTCTCGGAGCCGTATGTCATCACTGGCAACACACACTGCTTGAACACCTTCGACTTCAGGCACTGAGATAGTGTTTTGGACGACAAGATATGACGCAGTTTCCCGAACGCAGCCCATTCAAGTTGAATTCTACGAGTCTTATTTCTTGAAGTTGGACGTAGGTACATGATATGGACATTGGACATGATTTTCGTCTTGTCCATGTACATCTTAAGACCCACCGATTGTGGCACTGTTCAAGTCCCCTATAATTTTACCAAGTTCCTCAAGGGATCTTGCCAGATAGACTACATCATCGGCATATCGCAAGTGTGTGATGTCACTATTGACCACGATGATACCACGTTGTTTCCATTCCATCAGCTTGAACACGTCTTCCAACGCAGCAGTGAACAGTTTAGGAGATATGACGTCTCCTTGCCTGACACCTCTCTGCAGTTGTATAGGGTTCGTAGCTCTGTGCCTACAAAGTACTTTAAAAGGGCTTTTTCGCCCTTCTTGAAGAACAGAGTCACCAGTGTCACCACAGTTCTGCTGCACGCTTCCGGGGTAGTTCCAGTATTGATGATGAAAACGAACAGCTATTGGAGCGTCATTAGTAGAGGTTTCCCATCAGCTCTTAGAAGCTATTGTGAATCCGTCATTTCCCGGAGCCTTGTTCTTTTTAAGCTGTTTGAGAGCCTCTATTATCTTATTCAGGCGGCGTCCGGGATATCCTGTGTGTAGTGTCGGGTCAGTTTAGCTTGATTGTTATTGTTCTCGCAGGCAGCTGGAGCTTGAGAGGAGGCATACGACCATCCCTCAGAACTTCAGATTTCGACGAAAACATGGTGCTGGACTCGGTCTTCAACCTCGTAAGCTGACTTTGCCCAATAAACAGATCCCTGGCAAACACTTTGAAGCCCTAGTTTCGCTCAAGTGGCTTGTTTTAAATTTTGGTCACGTATAAACGCCACCAAATCCACCAAATTTGAGCCACCAAACTTGGACCACGCATAAAAAAAATCTTTAAAAATAGGGGTCTTAAGTTACAATTAAATTTATATAACTGTTTTATACGTAATCCAAATCAATACCTATATTGTGTAGCTTACTATAAAAGCACTTTAAAATAGACAGCAAATCGATCCACCAAAAATTGAACAATTCTTGTCCCCCTGTGCCACCCAAGCGGGTACTTTTGTTTTGGCGGGAAGTCATAGCTCTAATCACATACCCGTTATACTCAAGCGTTACCACACTCCTGTGCCATGTGAAATAATAAAACTTAAATGATCGCATATGCAAGAAAGTTCATGTTTTAGTAAGTTGAACAAGTGCACCCAAGATTTTGGTTTTTTCTTGGACAAACTTTGATCGAGTATCCTGTGATGTTAAATAACATTTTATAATATGGTTTAGTTATTTTTGGATAGTGTGTCTTATGTGTATAGTAACGAAATTATATATTTTTTATTTTAACTTCAATTGTCACCACAGTGAATGAAATTATATCAAAAAATGGAGCTGGGACATACCACCAAACTGGAATTTGAAGGCATTTTTTTTACCGTGATTTTTTATTTACACATATATTTAAAAAAACAATGTGGCCCCAGTTAAAAGAAGTTACGTAGTTTACTATATAAAAAAATCAGAAACATTCTATCATTTTACACCTCGATTCTCAACGTGGACACGTAAAATTTGCCGATTTGATATTCACCCACATCATTTTTCATTTTAACTGAGTTTTTTGTTAAACGATTTAAATTTTGTTAAACAACCATTCTCGTTAATTTTACTCCCTTCATGAAATGATGTCATTTCAAATTTTACCGTCTTATATTATAATCCTAATAAAGAAGTCAACGAATACTAACTAAAACGCGTAAAATTAAAAAAAAATCAAAAACACAACTGCGTGAAAATCTAAAAAGAAAAAAACAATCCCAGTAGTTCAGAATGTTGTAAAATTAATACTAAATATTAGGTACTAATAATACTGATACTAAACTACACCATAGAAGGATTAACAGACGGGACCAATTTATATTTTACCAATTTAAGCAACCCTTTCGTGGAAAAAAAACAAACAAGATTTAATTGGTTGTAGAATGGGTCCCGACTGTTAATCCTTCTATGTTGTAGTTGTTCACTATTACTTTTAACAACATTCCGAAATGGGCTTGTTTTTTCTTTTTAGTTTTTTTATGCAGTTGGATTTTTTTTTATTAAATTGTTTAATTTAAAATGTTCAAAATTTGACTTACCAAAAATATTACATTTGAAGTCCGCAGATATATAGTGTCTGCTTTCTATAAATACAGAATGTTTTGTAGAATTTTCCAATTTTATATCTGCGACAAAATTTTTTTACACAGACAAGTCGTATTCAGGTTTCATCAAGACCATCTTAATACGTGGCATCTCTCAGTGTGGTTTATTCCGCACTTCCCACTTTGTACTCAGGAATGAATTTACGTTAAAGTTATTCTCAGAATGTCATGACATAATTCTCAAAATTCTAAATCATTTATTCATGTAGGTATCACTGATATACTTATGCATAATATTATATATTTTTTTAATCAATCAGTATTTTGAAAAGGAAATAAGAATAATAAATAACGCTTCACACTCATAGCCCCACACTAGGATTCCCTGTGTCGCGGGTGCCATGGACAACACACAAAGACAAGATCACAAACACCTAGACCGAGAACTGAAATTCTGGCTGTGAATCAAACCCTTAACGCGGCGGCGCGGCAATCCGGCATGATATCCATTGCGCAACACGGTTGGTCATTATCATGTGTTTTTTCATGGAGGAGAAGAAATACTATGAAGAAACTCCTCAGCTAAAAGCTTAAATCTTTAGCTTCTTATGTTATTTAGCCCGTCTTATGTTATGAATAAATCCTCTAGTTTCTAGGGTCTAGTTTCTAGTTTCTATTTGTAAACTAGATTTAGAGGCAAAGCATAACAACATTAAAATATTTTTATTGAAATAGCTAACAAAAAGGTGCGCAACAGTTGATAATATAATAACATAAGTACTAACGATCATGAAATGATCGTAATGTAATAATAATAACAAAATTTTGACTATTACATACCTCTAATAAAATCCAATAATAAAAAGTGGCTGTGACATACGGACGGACGGACAGACAGACAGACAGACGGACAGACAGACAGACAGACAGACAGACAGACAGACAGACAGACATGACGAATCTATAAGGGTTCCGTTTTTTGCCATTTGGCTACGGAACCCTAAAAAACCGTTAAGAGAAATAAATGAGCGGGAAGGTTATCTAAGCGAACAGTTATAGATTTAGGACGATAGTAGTATCCCAGTAGGATAGTACGGAATATTTTTGTCGTACGTAAAACATTTCCGATGAAATATTGTCCCGACGTCACCGATGCGACACGCTATCGAGACGTTGCCGCGTTGCCATAAGTTTCATCTAAAACCATAAGTTCTGTTGACATGAGCAGAGTTGAAATATCGTACTCCAGAATCTATTGGACGTAAAATTTACATAAAATACATCCTTCTAAAACGTTCGTGAGCTAAGGATGATGTGAAAAAAAAAGATAAGATCGAGATATTACGGAGTTTTTTTTTATCTGGGCAAGATTTCAATATGCAAAAACATCCTCTTTAATAAACTTGGCAGACATTTTCCTTTTGCATTAAAAAATGCCTTTGAATAAGAAAGCATCTCTCAAATTCAAGTAAGTTCATCAAAACATTTATGCATAGATTTAGTCTACTATTGTAAAATCCGTAATGAATGCCTCCTGTCTTGACAGGTCTCTAGATGGATATTGACGGAAGTTTTTGTATAAAAGCACGAAATAGCAGAAAAACAAAAAAAAAAACAATCAACTGGTCTAATTGGTCACCGTCGCCAGTGGATGTTAATAACATCAAATGTGGTACTGATACGTTGTAGTACAAGAAAAAGAGAGAATAAAGAAAGACAAACAGTTAACTTTTTAAGAAAATAACGAAAGGTCCAATTTAATACAGTAAAGATAAAAAACATCTAAAACACAACAATAATGGAGAGGAGAATATAAAGAGACCTAATGTTACTTGAATGAAAAGCAAGTGAGAATTTGAAAATTATGTATTTGAATTAATTTAAATCATTGTCATGTTTTTTAATCATACTTAAAATCCATAACTTCAAAAAAATACCCTTGACACTAAATCGTTTAGAAAACTTTTCAGTATAAATTTGTTTTTACGAGTAATTTAAAGGACAGCAAGTTTTGAACTTCTGGCAAATTGCCGGGAAAGGGAATAAAATAATTATGATTTGTAACACCAAGAATCTTGGCAAATCCAAAAGCTCTACAAATAATATAAAACATAAGAAATAACGTCGTTGCAATTTCTGTTCGTCTTTTTCCCTTCGGAGCATAATGTACAAAACGCAAAATGAACACAAGTCGCAAAATGTACAATTCGCAAAATGTACAAAACGCAAAATGTACAAAACGCAAAATGTACACAACTCGCAAAATGTACAAATCGCAAAATGTACAACAAGCACTAAGGCCTCTTTCACGGCGACACGGAACTTAAATTTTTGAAGGGCTTTTCTTTTTGATGTTACCAGATGTAAAATTCGAACGTTTATTGCCCGTGGTCCGATCGCCGAGTTCTACTGGTCGATCCATGGGCAATTTTTTTTGCCTGTGGTTCTATCAATCGGACTATCGTTATTTATAAAAATAAAAATTACATTGGTACTAGACCGGATTGGTACTGGAAGAGTAGTTACCAAGATAAATATTTTTACCCATGATACTCTTAAGTGCCCTACCTCACCCGGACGCCATGGCGACGGGAGGGGGAGGGGAGGGGTTTGAGGGTAGGGGCAGGGGGAGAGAGAGTAGAAGGGAGAGGGAATTTAATGATGTCAAAGAAGTAGAACTTCTCACGCGCGAACATAATTTTATGTTTAAGTAAGTAAGTTTATGTTTTTTGACGTGATAACGCATTAAAACGATGAGCGCCGGGCGCATCTATGAAAAAATGTAGCGTTCCGCGAGCGAGAGAGCAGCGAAAGCGAGAGAGAGGCACTATCGGCTACGATCGGTGTATCGTAGCCGATGCCGTAGGTGAGCCGTAGGCCATCGTAGTTGAGTGGAGCGGAGCGGAGCGGAGCGGAGCGGAGTGGGGCGGGGCGGAGCGGAGCTTTGTCATGACGTTGTCACGTTAAACTACCGTCCGTAAACTGACTTTACAGACAACCATTTTTATTTTACTTGTGGAGTTTAAGACTTTTTTTTCATGCATCATTTCCCTCCGGCATACAATGTCCTCATCCTATAATGACTGCATTTATGCAGATAAAGCTGTAGCGACTTGATAGTTAATAGTGATTTTTATTTTTGTTAAGTAGGTGATATTTCGATTAACCAATATAGAACCAACTTTGTTGTGAGTAAAATGTGTTTAGGGGAAAATATTTTGTGGAATAAATAAGAATTATTTTATCCCTAGTTTGTATTTCAATTGAAAAAAATCAGATCAATATTTTGTGTCATTTATGTAATCGATGTGAACGTGGGCTTTCTTGCACATTTTGCGATTTGTACATTTTGCGAGTTGTGTACATTTTGCGTTTTGTACATTTTGCGTTTTGTACATTTTGCGAATTGTACATTTTGCGACTTGTGTTCATTTTGCGTTTTGTACATTATGCTCCGAAGGGGTCTTTTTCAGCACTTAGCACTCAGGTAACAACACAGAGAATTTCTTCGAAAAGTCTTATAAGAATAAAAGATGGAATGTGATATGAAACACCTGTAAGTCACCTACTAACTTGAATTATTATTACGACCGACCACTTAGTAAAAAAATTACTCTTCAGAGTAAATGAAGTCCATTACTTTGTCTGCTGTAAAATCTAGTTCAGTGTAAATTGGTGGACGCTTGCCTACCTAATTGCCCTATGCTGACAGGAAACAATTGATTTGGCTTTACGAGTAAGTATGATTATAAATTATGACCTACAATTTTGTTACTTTAAAATGTGTCTAGAAATTAATATACCTAATGAGAAGGAACTAAATTAACCTAATTTTGAAGTGAAAACTTATTTAGCATACTTGTGATTTGAAAGTTGATGAAACGAAAAAGCGACAGTAAAAAGAGACAGACACATAAATTCATAAGATTTAACGTGGGAGAAAGTGAGATAGGAAGCGTTATACAGTGGTGGTTCTCTTTGTGTTACTTTAAAAAGTGCCACGAATACAAATTCATAGATGGCGCGAGGAACTAGATAGATGCATTTGCTGGATAGATGGCGCTAGCTGCTCATTTTAGTCTTCATATTATGTTAAGAGATGGCGGCAGTTAACACTGTTTTCTTTGCATAACTATGATCACTACTAAAACCTACAATTATCATCTTCCCAAAATTTTACATTTGACTCATTAAATTGAAACCAAAATTTTTGAAGGTTTCACTTCTACCACATGTGAATTGCACACATTTTCTTAATTTTTTTTCATGTAAGTTGCAAATGTAGGAAAGGCACCTACCTGATTGTAAGTAGTCATCATTGCCATGGACAACACCAAAGGCAACATCGATGCCGATCAAAAAAAAAGAAACAAGAAAGAACAGAAAGTGGTAGAATCTAATTTGTATCCAGTTGTACTCAGAATAATTTATGACACTTCCTCAAATCAAGATACCTTTTGTATAGGTAGCATGAAACATTAAAAACACCTCAGAAAACAAAAATTTGGAAATTTCACTTTAAAAATTCCTGCCTGTTGCTACAGAAGGGTTACTTTGCTATAGTGTAATCTATGTAGTGATATTAGAGATCTCATCTCTCGTGATACTAAAGATATCTTAAGCTTACATTCAACGAAGTCTGCGCTCGCAATTGTATTTTAAAATTGTATGTCAATATTTCTCTTAATGAGACCCACTTAGGTTGATCTTGTTAGTCATTAAATATACAAAGATATATTTCATTAGACAGTGCAATGAAACTCATTTGTTTTGATAATGTAGGCTCTATTCATTCACTCTCAGATGTAGGGACGCTTGAAATAATCTTTTTTCACTCCAGGATGTTTGCAAACTGACGATAAATTTAACTCAAAATTCGCCAGCTTCGTGTCCAAAACCATTCGCATTATTTATAAACATAATTGGGTATTTTTTTTATTCTATGTGTTACAAATAATTTTCTTTCATTTCAATAACTGCATAAATCCAGTCAAAACTTTGTTACTCGATCTTTTAAGAGAATGTCCGAACTAACAATAACTCTTATTCCACAGGGAAAGATCCATCGTCCAGGATTCAGTTTTCTTTATATTGCTTCATAGTTTATGTTATAAATATAATATGAAGTATTATAATTTTTTCAGAGATTTCCATGTTTCATATGTGTCGTTTCGAAGAATTTTTAGCAACTAACGGTCACCCATCCAACTACTGACCGTGCTCGCTGTTGCATAATGATATCGATCACTTACGGCCGGTCTCAGTAAATAATTATACTAACAGATGAGGAACTGTGGATAGGCCTACCATTAGTTTGTCGTCTGTCATATTTGTCAATTTTTGCGTCTGAAAAATTGACAGATATCACAGATGACATACTAATGGTAGCCCTATCCACAGTTCCTTATCTGTTAGTACATTATTGAGACCGGCCGTTAGGATCGACACAAGTCACCGGGCTATGAGCGCTTCAAGCAGTGTATCGATATTAATGACACAAAATGGTGGATGAAGCATTCCATCATACTGCATTGAATTTACAAATCATATTACCTGAACTGAGTTCAGCGAATGTGATAATTATTCATGCAACGAATAATCGAGTATAGAACTATCTCTTTACATTCCTGTCCAAGCTTTCCCTAGTCGTGTTGTGCTCTAATGGATTTTACTATTCAAATACAAATGTCAGTTTGTTTTTGGTCGACAAATGGTGTGGAAGCTGTTTTGATAATTATCATGCCCAAATATTGGGAGAAATACGTGGATATTCCAAATGCTATTTGGCTCAATTGGCTCTTATGAAAGTACACATTGAAACCAAGTTTCCTACGTAATATTATATTATTAAAGTTTGTATGAATGTTCGTTGCGAACAAAAACCACTGAAAAGATTCTAATGAAATATAGCACTCAACTAGACAGCATCATATGGACCATGATAGGGTACTTATTATCCCAGAATTAAAAACAGAGCACTAGCTTATTCATAAAATAACCAACTTGCTTAAACACAAAAAGGTAACTTTTTACATGGCTATAGTAAAGTTAAAAGTAATGTGGGAATATATTTGCATCACAAATGCGCCACAACCATGAAGAGTCAGTAATTGTCGAGTTTCCCGTCTTCGTCACCAAAGACATTACCGATGTGTGACATGTTTCCAAACCATCAATTGGCTCGTCTGGTCGTTTGCAAGAATAACTTTTTCTCAGTATCAAATACGTATCATTGGGTCTAAAATTAATACATGTACCAAAATTAAACTTGTACTGTGATGTTAATTTGAAGAAAATAGGCCAAGACCGCAAGAAAGCGGATTTAGCCCGGTGGCTCGATCTTAAGTGATTGACCGATTTAAGCAAAGTGGGCGCGGTCGGTAGTTCATTGGGAACCCTTACTGGCAAGAATGTTTCGAATATTCCTGAGCTACTAACAGTAGATACGTTTAAGCCGTCGCTGCGGGTCGATATCGTCAGACAGCCTGTCAAAGGCCTTTGGGCGTCATAATCATTCTGAAATTTTGATTGCTCACTTACACCAATTCGCATTGAAGCAGTGTGTTAATCTACTTTAAGCTTCCTCAGTTACTAGAAAACATGTACCCTTTTTGCTTCACTTTTTCAAGGTATGTACGGAGTCATAATGGTATTTTAATGTGAGCGGAATTCAGTTTGCGGTTTTAAGCACTACGGCACGTAAACATTGGACACTCGTAATACTGTTTACGTAGAACAGTAACTGAGTTCCAAAATTACGGACGGTGTACATTAACGGGAATAATATTGGGGAAAACCACAACTTGGCTGAAAATTTCATATATCAAATCTAACTAGTACAGTAAAATATAACTAGTACAGTTCGAAAGTTAGCTTTTTATGGAGATTCAATCATCTAAGTAATAAAATAATAATAATAACATTTCACACTCATAGCCCCACACTATTCCCTGTGTCGTGGGTTCTATGGACAGCACACAGAGACAAGAACACTCACACCCAGACGTAGAACGGAAATTCAAACTCATCATTCTAATTTCCATCTCCTTGGGAATCGAACCCAGGACCCTTGGCGCGGCGTTTGCGTCTCTGGATCAACAAAAACCTTCTGATGAACGTTGTTGGGAGTCAGTCAATACTCGTGCATGGACTTTTGAACTACCTAATGATTAAGGTTTTTCTGCCTAACTCCTTAGCCTAGAATTGATTGAGGAATATTTTTACGTGTAACTCTTTCAGTGCTGTAGCACATTTTTTTTAAAGTTAACCATTTATAAATTACTAAACACGTCAGATTCACTACAAGCATCACGCGTTGCCAGTAACAAACATATTAAAATCTGTTAAAAAGTGAAATCTGCTCTTTGTTTTTTACTAAAGGGTTAATAAAAATGGTTAACTATGAAAAAAAATTAAGGTTTTGTCTTGCCACATAAACACACCTGTATGAAATAATATCTATCTATCTAAGTTTACTTTATATTTCACATTTAATTTATCACGTTTCCAATTTTATCTTAATTTTCACTAGCAGATGAATTTTCCTTATATTTATTTTTTATCCGTCGATCTGTTACGCGATCAAGATATTTAACAAACTAAATACCTTCTATTTAGTAATAAAGACTAATAGAATTAAGCTTTTGTCGGAAGTCGTTAAGCTCGCTCCTGGATCGAGCTTAGCGTAATCTGCAGGTAATGAACATCTTGAATAGAGAATAAAGAGGAATTCTTCTCTTGTTAAACATAAATTTAGTCTTTGTTCGTACGGTTGCTTTGGAGACGTCGAGTCTGAGACGATTACCAAAATAAGAATGAATTTATGGTCCTATTGGTTCATTCCAATGAAAAACAATACAATAGTAAAGTATAACCGTTTTACCAGAGCTTTTCATAACTTTAGTTTACCATTACTTCATTCGTCAGCAATACACATTGTCTTTTTAATGATAACAAAGAAGCTTTCAACTCGCTTACACCATCGCCATCTGAGATGGTTATTATACTGGATTTATAGGGTTGGTTACTCTTTGTTACATTGTATTTATTCTGAATCTACTGCCTTCTATCATGTAACTTTATCGACACTAAGTGATCCTTCTGAATCGATACCATTGTATTTTGCACATACTTATTGTATTACGCAAAATCACTAATTTTAAAATCATAAGGATTATTTTCCTATCACCAAAATGTCGCGTTAACATATATAGTAAGTATACGTACGTATACATAGGTATACTTATATCAATTTCCTTAAATATCTTTCTATCTTTTCTTGGACTCATCTATGATACCTATGGTATTGCTATGTCATATGTCATGGAAAACTTACACTCATGTGGCCCGTTTATCAAGTACATATATAGAGTAACCTCTTTCATTGCGCTGCAATCCTTTTCATTCTAAATCCTACTCAGGTACAGTAAACCTAAGATTGTTTCCCCCGAAGCGAAGCAAAGGAGGGTAGTCGTAAAATAAAAATCAGCACTTTGTTAAGTGTCATTAAACTCGACGTTGGAGCAAGTAGAGCATAGCCTGTGTCTAACGAGAATTCTGAGGTGAAAGTTGTAAAGAAAATTTTATTCTTTAAGAAATAAAACGTTTCTGCGCAACGTCTTGAGTCGGTAATGCAACCAAGTACGCAACGTACGAACGGGTTGATAAAACATTTTTCAGAGCCGCAGCTACAAAACAAGCAACGGTTATATTTATAGCCGTAAATACAAATGGTGGGGTCTCCTTGCATAGTTAAAAAGTGTCAAAATCAAAGCAACAATCTACACTGTCCCACTGCTGGGCTCCGGTCTCCTCTCACAATGTGAGGGGTTTAAGCTGTAGTCTACCAAGCTGGTCAAGTGCAGATTGGTAGACTTCACACACCTTCGAGAATATTATGAAGAATTCTCGGGTGAGCAGGTTTTCTCATCATGCTTTCCTTCACCGAAGCAAGTGATAATTAAAATATTCTAACACGCACAAAATTTTGAAAATTAGAAATGCTTGCCAGGATTAGAACTCAGGCCTCTGCGTTCCGATTACCAACGTTCAAACCACTGGGCTATCACTGCTTAAAAATGGTGAAATGTTCTAATGAGTAAGTTTAAAAGTTTAAAGAGTTTGTCGGCCTGAGTAAGTTGTCTTAAGAAATCATTTTAACCAATCGGAGAACAGGAACCACCTGATGTTAAGTGGTCACCGTCGCCAATTATGTGTCAAAAAAGAAAGTTAAAATGTGTTTATATTAGAAATTTTCTTAAATTTTCGTAACATAATTATATTATAATTTTCGTAAAATAGCACCTGGAATAAGATTACAATAAATAATTTTCGAAATAAGACCTCTCAGGCTTCTAGCACTAATTAAACTACCAAATTCTGAATAAAAGGTATTATTTGTAAGTAATGGTAGTCTTTGAACAATATCAGAGGAGTTGTATTCAAAAGGTAAATGATCCAACTTTTGATTGTACTTGATATTTTAGAAGATCACTTCACAATAAGCATACAATTATTTCTGAGTCTTAGTTCTAGACAGATGAAAATAAATTATTTATTCATATTATTATTGTCATCAGTAACTTTGGAGCTCTTAAAGATATTGAAATTTATTGTGTTCTTTTGCGAGATACACTTCAAAATACTGCGATATATTTGAAGTGATACTTGTTTTGGCGTGTTTGGAAAAATTTATGAGAGTAAAGTTTTAACGATGCGCGCGCATACCAACAGCCAAAATGCGACATTATGAAGTTAGCTGATAACTGATTCCTTTAAAGGTGCTCCCTCACCGGGAGCATTCGCGTGTAATGTAACGTTACAGTTTTGAGCATTACATCAGTGAAGGAGGAGAACCGAGCATTACAATGCGCACCTTGTAATGATACAATGTGTAATATCTTGTTACAACTTGTAACATCAATGCGCTCCACTTCCGACCGCTTCGTCTGACATCTTGCTATGGAATGCTCAAAGTCGAATCTATAATGTTACATTACACGCGAATGCTCGTCAGTCAGGGAGGTATTATTGTAATGTAATGCTCAAAGACGAATCTATAATGTTACATTACACGTGAATGCTCCCGGTGAGGGAGCACCATTACAAACAAAGTGTTGTGGCGTACGGGATGAAATCTTTAGCTATTTTTGTTCTATTACGCCTACGCCTACGCGTACTTAAGTACATACATACGTTTGTTTTCATAAGAAGTTTCAACTTGTGTCCTACATTTTATTGTTATTATTTTTATTATTATTATTTAACGGAAATAGGCGACAAACGAGCTGACAATCTACCTAATGGTAAGTGGCTATCGTCGCCCATGAACATCAGCAACACCAAAGCCAGTTGCAAAATGGATTCCGATGAAGAAACACTGTTATTGCTCTTGTTTTTTATCATTTTAGTATTGTATTCTTGCAATTTATAATTCCAAATACAATCATATTTATTTAATGCCTCAATTAGCAATTCAACATCAATATTGTCACTAGAACTCATTTTATTGCTCGCCACGCTAGCGCTCTCTTGTGCACTCTTGTCTTGTCTTGAGTGTGTAGCGTCTCTTGAAGTTGACTGACAAAATGACGTACGCGATATCCTACAACTGCAACGTGACCTACTCGTATGGTCACAACGGTTACCGTCGACCCATATCCACGGCTGCAGTTGCCTCTGCCGCCAACGATGTGCTGTTCGTGTGCAAGGGAGAGTTAATATTAATTATTATGTAAACTGCTATCATCTCAGTTTATTTAGTACTTTACGTACTCACACAATGATATGACAGACAGACAAAATTTTCAAGAACACGTTTAAACCTCTTTATCAATACCAAAGCCTTTCCACATTAAATGGTTAATAAAAAAATCCTGCCTACTATCAAAAAAATCATGATATACCTTTTTGAAATCCTTATGGTGAGCTCTTTAATTTGATACCCATATTCAATTTATTTTTATTTTTTGGTGCTTCAAACATTGGCATCTAACAGCTGCCATATTTGTTTTTTTTATTTCACTTATCAAAGAACACGTGTGTTATCAAGACGAATCTAACGATATGTTAAATATACATATAAATCCGTTCAGCGGTTTGGAAGATATGAGGTAATAAAGATTATTACACGCATACCTACAAACATACAAGATACGCGCGAAAAACATAATCCTTCCTGGCAGTCGGATAAAATACATTTAATGTACTGTTCAAGCCTATGTATATTATATTTAAAAGTTTTAAATACGTAGCCGTATACAAGGTCAAATAGATAGGTAAGTTCGAGTAATAAAACTAAGCAAGTTCATTACTCTTTGTTATTTCAGTACCCTTGTTTTTATTAACTAAGGATTCAGTTACGTGAAAATTACAAATGGCCTTTTAAACAAACATTCTTGATTTTCAGGGCTTATTTTTCTAAGAGCCTATAAAGACCTAAAGCATACTCCACACCACGCTGATAAAATGCGCATAAAGTGCGTTCGAATTTCTTTTCTCTTTTTTTTCAATCTTCTTTTTCTTCACCTAGACCGGGTGTGTGTTGTCTATGGTACCCTCGACACAGGGAATCATAATGGGCGACTGTGGGTGTAAGGTGTTATTAATTTATTGGCCTGCACTGACAAGGTTAATTTTTTCTTGGAGAACAAAGTAAAGTACCATAAAAGTTCTTCGAGCAAGTGGTGTACAAACATTTTCAAAGAGAATACCTTTTCGCGGATATTGGTGATTATAATTATGTATGTGTACCAACGCGTTGCTTTCAAACCCTGGATTGCATTAGTTAATGAAGTCAAGTTAGTCTAAAACAGATTTTTCAAATGTTATGGTGGTAAATAGGTACAATTTCGGTTAAAACCGAAAAATACACAAAAAAAATCTTTAAAAAAAATTGAGGGTCAGGGATTTTTTTGGCCAACTTGTATTCTCCAAATGGGTCCCCGAACACGCCCACTTGGTTTGTCGGACCCTTTACCAAACACCTTGTATGTACCTACATATACTATCTGGAAAACTTAAAGGGTATTTATTATTCCGGAAACCGAGGGTAAAGCAGCAAAACGCTAGTAATTATATTAAACATCTCTCTTCCAGCTTTGAAGGTTACAACGCACGATAGGAATCTCTTTCCAGAAGATAAAGCTATAGAAAAGGACTACAATTGCATATTATTGGTGTTTCCGACCGATTTAAATGTAATTCAAGGCAAAAAGTCTGATGGTATTTCTTCAGTAGGTAGTTAGGAGTGGACTAATTTTTGAAGTGAAAACTTCTTTAGTAGGTACGGGGGTGACTTGAAATTTTATGAAACGAAACTATCCAGTAAAAAGAGACAAACGCATAAATTCTAAATTGAGATAGGAAGCATTGTACAGGGGTAGGGTAGGGGAGTGAGGGGTAGGGGAGCGGAGCGGAGCGGGGCGGAGCGGAGCGGGGCGGGCGGGGCGGAGCGGGACGGAGCGGGGCGGAGCGGAGCGGGGCGGAGTGGAGCGGGACGGAGCGAAGCGGAGCGGAGTGAAGTAGATTAGTGAAACCTACATTTATCATCTTCCCGAAATTTTACATTCGTCTCATTATCTTGAAAACAATAATTTTGAAGGTTTCACTTCTACCACGTGTGATTTGCACACATTTTAATTTTTGCTTTAGTGTGATGTGTTAAATATGTCGTACATGCCACCCGCGATACAGGTAAAAACCTACCGCGGGGGTATGAGTGTGTAAGAGTTTATTTATTTATTTATTCTACTCGTCCCTGGACCACAATACGTACCATTGAGTTTTCGTTACGGATTAAGGATTACGTGGTATTTAATAATAAAAGTTAGTAGAATTTCTCTTGTAACGTCCTTTTCATACTTCGTACCTTTTGGAAATATGACGAAAGTTATGTAGGTACATATTGACTAATATTAGAAGCTTAATTTCCCAAAAATTACGATTAAACGATAGATATAACTTAAACCAGGACTATGTTTAGTTCCCGAAGCACAGAATTGCTCATAAAATTTGCCGTTAACGGCCACCCATCCATTTTCCGCTCGGCATTACCTAATCGGGCAATCATTTACGATTGACCGTAGTCTTGGGACGAAATGGTTTAGTAGTCTGTAAAGACCCTATAGTGGGCCTAGCAATAACCTCAAAATGGACTTGGAAATTTACCTCAAAATGGACCTAAAAAAGTATGTCTAAAAAGGTCTAAAATAATTCAAAATGGGCCGTAAAAATTTACCTTTTTTATTCGACTTCAAAAAAGGAGGAAGCTTTAAAACATTTTAGTAGATAGCATTATTATATAGTTATACTCTGAGTTTATATTTTAGAGTTAAGTATTTATCGTAGTTTAATTAGTCACTTAATAATTTTTCACTTTTTAATGTCAGTTTTGTTTTTCATTTTGAAGCTGGTTAAATTTTTTTATGATAAAGTTTTATTAATCTGCCGTCCTCAAACTAAAAGGCGGTTAAGTGACAAAAACAGTTTTTGAGGTAGAGCCAAAAAACGCAGGATTATTTTGAAATCGTGCTAGTGATTCTCTATAAACAATTTGTTAATGTTGTCATACTATGTCAAACTCAAAAGATATATATATTTTTTTGAACTTAAATATTACTAAAGGTCAAAAAAAAATATCAAAACTGTTAATATAGTAGAAATTTACCAGATGACATTTAGCCGCCTTTTAGCTTGAGGACGGCAGTAATGATCTCTGTTGGTTATTAATTTGACTTTCAATGAAAAGTAAATAAAAAATCTTTGATCACAATTACAGAAATATTCATTAAGTGGATTTGTCACTTCATTCACTAGAAATACATAAAGTAAAAACTCCCTGAAAAGATGGAATGAAAAAAATGAAAAGCTTTCGAAACATCATTTGAATTTTAACTCTATTGCAAGGTCTGGACGGGGAAGGGATTGAACGAGTCGATTAATTAAGTTTGTAATTAATAGGATTTATTTATACTTTTTTTAAAATAACTTACATATTATTTAATAAGGTGGATTCGATAAACAATCTCATCCCTGGAATAACTGGTTTCGGCTTGAATAAAGGTTTCGACAACTAAAAATTAATTATAAGTGTAAAAAAAACGTTATAATAACCACAATTGTCATCATGTCAACATTTTAACAAATTATAGTTTATTATTTTAATCGAAGGATAAACTTAAATTAGTTTTGTACAATTTGTCTCAGTCTAGATAATCTTACAGTAAAGACAATTAAATTTACAGTAAAAAAATTTAAATACCTAAGTAAGGTATTTAAAAAATTAAAATCAGCTTATCCTTCTTCTTAAAACTTATCATCTCCATAAATTCAAAGATATCTAGTAACAACCCATAATAGTCCCACTGCTGGGCTCGGGGTCTCTTCTCACAATGTGAGGGGTACAAGCCATAGTCTACCACGCTGGCACAGTGCAGATTGGTAGACTTCACACACCTTTGAAAACTTATTGGAGAACTCTCCGGCGTGCAGGTTTAATCACGATTTTTTCCTTCACCAAGCCAGTGATAATTAACTTCTAATACGCACATAATATTCGAAAATTAAAGGTGCGTGCCAGGATTTGAACTCGGGCCCCGTCGTTCGGAAGCCAACGTTCTAACTGCTAAGCTATTATCACTGCTAAGACTTATATTGACTCCTTAGATTTTCTCTGCTAGATACCTATTTTAATTAAATATGGCTATGACGTCAGTTAGTCGAGAGTCTAGGCGAAATCACACGTTTATTTTCGATACTACTCATAAATAAATAGATAATTATGTATGTATAATATCGTTTGTAAATATCGAGTACCTAATGATCAAATTCTGAGAATTATTCATATTGTATTAATATGGTTTCAATGGAGTTCTGAGTAAAAACATGGAAGATAAAGATTTTCTTTCTAACGCTTCTTAGAAACCCATACCTACTACTTACTTCAAAGTTATAAGAAATATTAAAGTTCCGTAATTATCCCAAGAATAGGTACTAAAATATTTGAAACGAATCTTAAATTATCAAAATCCTAAATTCTAAATTCTAAATAATTTATTCATATAGGTATCACACTTATGCACGTCATTTTTTATCTAGCTTTTAGCTTTTCGGAAATGTGTTTGGTCATGGAAAAGAAGAAAAGCCATCTCAGGAATACTAATTAAAAACAACTTTATAGTTTAAAAAACTATATACAGGCTTTTACAGTGCAAAATGTACGTACGCAAAAAAATTATACTGTGCTGTTAACCGTTAAGCAGTTCCCTAGTCTGGAACAAAACCTGTGTGTAGTATCAGATCATGTTCAGCACACAAATTCATTGTCATCAGAACTAAAGATATGTAAATCAACTTCTGAGGATAAGAGGAAGTAGGTCTAATTAAGCTTGCAAGATTTAACCCACACAAACAGAGTAATCTAAATAAAAGCGTTTAATTTATTCTTGCTACGTATCATATCGTTCTAAAAATTTGATTCGTTTTGATTAGAAATACAGGGTAGCTAGTTAAGTGGTATATTAATTTTTTTATTTATTTCTATACTAGCTTCTACCCGCGACTTTGTCCGCGAGAATTTAGAATTGAATCCAGATCCTACTAAAATTTAGATGTTTTAGATGTTAGATTTTGGTGGTTGGATGTTTGTGAATTAATCACGCAAAAATTGCACCCCGGAAATATAATATATTTGGCACACGCATAAACTTGCAACATTCCTTTACACACACTTACACAACTTACAACATGCTTTTCATTCACTGTGATGATAAACGTCAAAACTGTTTTCCTATTACTATCAATTTTACTTCTTCTTCCTCAGGGACAAATCAATATCTAGAGATGAAAAGTATCCTATACTTTATTCTATGTATTAAACTATCTGTGTGCGAAATTTCATCTATATGCAATTAGCCATTTTTGCGTGATTGCGTGACAAACATCCAAATTAATATGTTATATTAGTAGGTTATAATATTAGTAGGATAGTAGGATTGTATAAATTTATAATGGCGAGGTAAATTTTAAAAACAAACACTGCTAAATGTCCATATCTAGCAGTGAGAAAACGAGAGCTCTTTTAGCGTTTCTCATCCTATTTCCGCACAATTCTGGCGTTATTTCGCTGACAGCATTTCGGGCATTCTGTTTTAAATACTGAAGATTGCTCAGCTTATTAGCGTTAGCACTTCCCTTTAGATAACCCACATTGTTATTTCCTTTTCTTCTCTCTTTCTTAACCGGCAACGGATCAGTGCCTTTGTTGTTGCTGATGTCTATGGAAATAGCCACTTACAATTAAGTGATTCCGGCTATTTTCATTTGCAATAACAAAGAAACTCCACAGAAAAAGCCCGCACCTGTCAAATCTGGTGATCTTGGAGACCACTCAATAACACCATTGAAAACTGAGCGCAATTTTCTGAGCGTTTCCGCAACAAACGATTGGTTTGAAAAATAGGTATGTAATTGGCAGCACAAAATAATTAGTATCGAACAACTGTTAATTTAGCCATAGAAAAAATATCACCAAACAAAAATAAACCTGTAAGTAGTTGCAGTTGACGACCCGTTATTTTATTTTCTTCTTTTTGTTGGGAAAACCAAAAAATATTTTATTACACAAATCCTTGAAGTTTAATATTGAAGACTGAACTTTTTTGCGCAATACGACTAAATACGACACGAGCTTGCCATTGAAATAGTAAAAATATACCTACATTTACTAAATACTAAAAGACTAAAGAGTTAACGAAGTCTTGTAACGTAACATTTTACAACCTAAGGTCATTTAATTAATGACGCTTGATCAAAAGTAAATAAAAATAATAATTTATAATGCCACGTCATTAAATATCACTTCATTAATAATCAAGTTAAGTAATAATTTGACTATAAATAAAGCTTAAACTGTCTTTTAAAGTTTCAAACAGTTAACGACATTGAATAATTAATCATAACCGCCAATCCACAAAATGAATTTTAAACTTTTCAACAGTTAAAAACACTTACCTCTCACGTTTAACACAGCATTTCACTACACTTCAAATCTCGTTCCAAAACTCACTTTATATGTCCTTCAAACACCGTAACACTTCACTGCACTCGCGATGTTCAGGCCGGTGACACACAGCCTCACGGTAGCCGATGCGGGTACAGTATGACCCCCACCCTAGCAGAAGGCTTTACAGACGCATGCGTAAAACATAAGAATATAAATTCCGTATTTGTACCCCGGAGATCTATGTCAGTAAATGTGGTTTAGGATGAGAATTAATTTGGTATCAAAATTAATATCAGAGATTTGTTAACTTATATTTTTTAAATATTTGACGCTCTGATTTAATAATTACATCGATAAATTTATCCAATTATACTACTCAGCACATTTTTAAAAAACACATAGATGTTTTATTTTAATCTCGGAGTATAACCATAAAAAATTGTCCACACTTTCCTTGTGTCTAATCAGGTTCATCTACTCTACTCGTTATCTACTCGTACTATTCAGGCAGTCTCATCATCATCATCCTGCTGCCCATTTTCCAATTTTATTTGGGGTCGGCGCAATATGTTTTCATCTTCCACACTTCTCTATCAGCCGTCAACTTTACTAACTCTCTTATCTTTTATATTATCTGTAACACAGTCCATTCATCTTTTCTTTGGTCGTCCTCGACCCCTTCGTCTTTCCATCAATCCATCACATTGATATCTTTCACTCTTCTCGTCACATGCGTTTCCTCTCACTCTGCACATGTCCATACCACGACATTCCGTTCTCTTTCAACTTTTCTGTCATTTTTGCCACCATATTTTACACATTATTCTATGCAGTTTATTTTTCCAACTCTACTGTAGAAAATATAATTTAAAACTTGAAGTTCCAGGAACAAAATCTAAATGCTTTGATTCCTAGAATATTCACACTAAAATTGTGAGTAAAGGTAGAAGTTAACCAGCTAAAAAAGTAAGTACGCAATATAAGTAAGAAAAGGGCCGCGAAAATAAAAGTGCGGTAAAGTAAACTTGTTCAAACTCAACCTAAAATTTATTCCTGTATAATATTATGCAATTGTCCGTAAAATTTTACCGCTTTGATCCAAAAAGGGGCGTCTTTTGCATCTCATTGTTGAGCCACCTGACCTGATGGTTTCCCTCGGTAATGGATATCAATCAGCAAGCTAGCTTAGTGTCTAAGTTTTTGTTATTTACTTATTTTTAACCGACATCAAAAAAGGGGGAGGTGCTCAATTCGACTGTTTTTTCTATCATATATTTTTACTGGGTGTACCGATTTTCATGATTCTGTTTATATTCGAAAGCTGGTGCGTGTCATGTAGTCTCATTTGAAGAGCGAGAAATGACGAGTAGTTTTGAGTTATCCCTAATAATGCGTATTTAATTGACTTCGACTACGTTGATGATGTTCTCATTTTATTAATTGTTTGAAGATTATTTTTTTGAAGTCAGTTTTTTTGTAATATTCAGATTATACTTTTTTAAAGATAACATAACGTTAGTGTATCTACATCACTCCTTAAAGCTAAAATTTAGAGTTAGAAAAACATAATTATCAGTAGGTATTTCATGGCGCCATTTAATCACAAAAAAAAGTGATAATAAATAATAAGTACTCATTAGCAACTTGACCTCGAACGACATTCAGAGCGGATGACGTCATTATTCTCTATTTAAAAGTAAGTTCAAAATACTTCAATACTAAGCCCGCCAATACTATGTATAGGTTATTGATGTCATTATAATGTTTTTGATGGAAAAAATGATGATGATAGTTAATTAAAAAAATGTTATACTTATATTTATATTTTGTTTAATTTTCTCATGTCTGTTGACGTTCTACCTATAAAAGCGGATCCCAAAATAAGTCAACGTCCCTATTAAACTAATTCAAGAGAAAGACGTAAAGTATGCAGTTCAGAAATTTTATTATGCACGTCATGACACTTGAATTTTTGCAAATAAAATATCATTTCATTTCAAGTTTTCGAAACCTTGCCCTAATGATACATCTCATTATTATCGCGTGAATCGGATTCTATTTTAATAACACTTATCCTAAGATATGAGGGAAAAATAAAAAGCGAGGAAATAGTTTTGAATTTCTATTTTATAGTTTTGAATTCCGGATATTTATTAATGGAAATATGATCCAAATAGGATCTTTGTTAATGGAAAAACCTATGCCGTAGTACCCTTGTAACGAGGTGTAATAATACCTCGTTCAATATCCCTTGGCTGGCAGTTGCATTTTTCTTCTAAATTTTTAAATCTTGACAGTTCGGTTTGTTTACAAAAATGCAACTGTCAGCTAGGCTTCCCATCAGGAGCTTGGAAAGATATTGGTGGTTTATTTGGATTTCCTCGTTTAATTCCTTAAATGTGTTAATATATTATGTGATTAATACTTACCAATTTAATAATACTAGAACTGTGTGTTAGTATTACAAATACAATTATAAATTACCTTTATTTATTGGAACTACATTTTATTTTCGGATCTACCCAGCCCTGGGAATTATTAATTACTTCTTGTGGAGGACGTATACCCTCGCACCCTCACTTGAAAATATTCGGATTTTTTTAAATTTACATAGATTATTATCTTCTTTATATTTGTGACCGGATGAATATAAAATAAAATATACTAAATACTAAAATCTACATCAAAAACAATTATGCCGTCACTAAGATTAGCGAAAACAAACTCACAAACAGACAACAAAAAATTAGGGATCTACAGTATGGAGTTATTACCCCTGAGTATGATAATACATTATAATGATAATTATTATTATACGTGTAGATTTCTGTCATTACTTAACGAACTCTCCCAATTCACAACTTTTCCATTTTGGTTTCAGGTCACGTATTAGAATGAAAGAGGGCAGTATAAATGACCAAGTCCTTTATGCCTATGGCTAAATAGATAAGTCTTAGTCAACATTACGGGGAATTCATTTGCACAAGGCTTAATATATGAATTGCCGACAAACGAGGCGGAGCCGAGGTAGGTTATGTGCTCATCGGCACCCATGGACATCAGTAATACCAAATAATCACTGATGCTTTGCCAACCGAGAAGAAAGAAGATAGATGATTCCATGAATTTTTCTTATTGCGCTACTCTTACTGACATACTAAATTTGTTTTATTACATTTCTACAGGATTTCTTTCTCGAAAAACGAACCAGTTCAGTTTATAGGCTCTTGAATTGGTCTGATTAATATCAATTAAGGGAGCGCTTCTGTGTTTCGCAGGTCAGGTAAAGTCGGTCTCGGTTATTATCATAAGATAACATTGCTTAATGTTGGCCGACATGAAACAAGCGTCATGAAAACTTCCGACTCTTGGGTTGGCCACTCACACATGATCTAATCATGGCCTCCTCAAGAAGAGAAATTCGTGCTCCGTAGTGAGCCATACATGATTTGAAGCCAGGGGAGTTTTATATCAAAGAACATCAGAATGCAGATGACAAGCAAATTAAAAGACGTGAATGAACTTAACTACAGTGGGTGTACGAAAACTTAAAATTTATTTGCTTGCACTTATAAATCTATACGAGCTGTACATCGAAATCTAAAATTCAAACCAGCTACGCTATCAAGCAGCTGCGATCAAGCTATTAAGGCACAGTAACTCAGCAAATCGCAATGCTGAACTGAACCGAATACCGAATAAAGCATCGGCTTTTTCATTCCAAAGGAAACGCTCGCAAAACGTCACTGTACTTAACGAAATTGCCGAATTTACATACGAATGTGCTAAAAACCTTTATAAGGGTGCGAAGTGATACAAAACAAAATCGTAATTTTCGCTGCGACCGTTCTAGAGCGGTACGCCCTTTGGTTGGGCCTGGCATTGATAAATAAAGGAGTTTTCATTATATTACGAATATTATTAAACTTGCAGACGAAATGTTATTGATGTCTCTTGAACAAATTAAGCATGAGAAGTTGTCAGTCTCTAGTGGAAAAAATTACGTAAAACGTTCAAATTATTTGCGGAAATTACAAGATTATGTTGAATTTTTATTCACTCATTTTTATTCACTCATTTTTACTGACGGGAATACAGCCTGATGAGACTTCAGCGCTTGTATTACTAAGGCCTTTCATACATATATGTATGCTTATACATATGTATATATATATATATATATATATATATATATATATATGCTATATGATTCATCTTAATCATTAGCTAAACAAAGTCTGAGGAAAGCCTAATTATATTTTATATATCTCACCTTTAGACTGGCTTGGAATCTTCCACTGCTAAATAAGTAGGTACCACCAGAATGAAGGCCTATTTGAGATCAACGATCTTCAGAAACAATAGTTTAATATACGTCATTACTTAAATTAGATTTTGATTAGATATTGGACCGTTAATAAAGAGGGAGAAGTCAACGAACACTGTAGCCGAGTTTGTAAGATTTTATTAAACCAAATTTTAATAACCGAATGCCCAATATTACTTTAACTCTATCCAATCCATCGGTGCGTAATCTAATCTGATTCAAACCAGTTATCCGTTGACCTGGAACCTGTTATATTTTTATATTAGGTTTGGATGTTCCCTATTTCCGAATCTATTGTTCTGATACTTGTTCTTCGCTTCTAGAAAATGGACAACCCTGTCTTGTCATCCGTATAATTTCTTATTTGCAGTTTAATCAGGCCCGGCGCACTCCGCATTTTAGTTATGAAGTTACAAGTACATGCCGCGTTCGATGTGTTCAGATGATTCAGAAAATTCATAAGGGCTGTCACAAGTTCGTAGTCAAAGTTAAAAACGTACCTAATTATTGAATTTTTGAATCAAGTTAAAAACGTAATTATTGAATTTTTGATAAATGTCACTTTTCTTCATGTCATCACACATGTCACTCATTAGTTCGGTACAATACGCTGCGTGTATAAGTTGATTTCTCAAGAATTAAAAAAAAATTACAATAGGTACACATATGATAAGTGGATTTCTCAAAAATGGAAAAAAAACGGAATTTCTCTAGACATCTAAAAATACAATGTGAAACAATTCGTACGCTTGTATTTTCGTTATAGGCGACTAAATAAAAAGGCATTTTTTTAATTCATTCGTCGCGTACCCTAGTAGTGCGAAGTATTGTTGAAAAAGTCTTTCCAAATTATTATCGATCTTCTAAGACCATTTTGGAATTGGATCTGTTTGCGAAATATTTTAACTTTAAACTGCTATTTTTGATAAGAGTTAAGTGTCCCCCCCCTCTACCGGCTAAATGATTGGAGTTGGACAATTGAAAGGAAAAGTCAATGAATCCTACTAAAAAGTGTATAATCAAAATTTTACTAACAAAAAAATATGGGGAATGGTGGGTCTGGGTTTGATTTTGGGGGGTTGCGCCCATTGAGACTTTTGATCAGCATGATGAAAGCTACCTCTATGCAAAATTTCAGCTAATTTAGCCGAGAGCCAATTCCCATACAAATTTTGCGGGGTCCTTTAAGACTTATATGGTTTTCTCATGGACGCCATTGTCAGATCTCAATAAAATTTATGTGGGACCACATGACAGTCACCAGCTTTCGATTAAAAAAATAATCATCAAAATCTGTTCGCCCAGACCAAAGTTCTAAGGTAACGAACATAAAAAAATACAGTCGAATTGAGAACCTTCCTTTTTTTGAAGTCGGTTAAAAACTATCACGGCTATGTTAGCATAATTAGTTAATAAGTAATAGTCGATAAACTTACTACTTCGGAACCCTACATTGCGCGTGGCTTGACACGCACTTACTTGCCCGGTTTTATTTTTGTTTTTAATATATTTGCGGGATAGTTTCCCGTGTCGTAACAAAAAAAGGATTATTGGAATGGTTCGATGAGCGATGACCGTAATCTCATTGCAACTTTCATTAATAAATGTAAATGATTTTTATTTATATTTCAACTTGATCGTGTTCAACAAATAAACACTGCAATATACGTTCAAAATTGCTGAAATGAAATTTTAAATATTATTTATTTTATAGATTCTCTTTCCCGTTACTTTTTTCACGTATTGGATTTTATATACCTATAGCATTTTGTGTTTTTGCAATCAGGTTTTTTTTAATGATTCTGTTTATACGTTTTGTGGAGAGACGTGCTAAAAGCTTAATGGTGGCCCTGATTTAAAAACCGATTTTTATCCCGAAGATTCAATAGTTTTTTACACAATATAATAGATGAAGAAGCATGATTTAATTTTCTCCATTACGGCTATCCTGGATGGATGTTCATTGTTAGAACTCCTTACGGACAAAGCGCTTTACTTCATCATTCGTAATTAATTTTTTTGTATCTTATAAGTTAATGCTTGAATACTATCCAACCTGATGGTAGTGGCGATGTAGTCATGGGTGGTAAAATGCACTAACTTAGTAAAAGCCTATTCACAAGAGTAAATTTTCAAGGCAAGAGCCTTGAAAACACCAAATTATAATCGAGCGAAACACCGACGCGGGCAATTTATTCCAATCCTTCGCTGTACGTATAATAAATGATGAAGCGAAGCGCGTCGTCCGTACAGAACGACGAAGGGATGGATATTCGCCGTGCGTCGGGACTTTCGATGGTAGAAAGGGGATGGCGAAATCAAATTATGTAATTCCTGCGCACACTCTCCAAAATGTACCTATCCTGAAGAATAGGGTCACCAATAAGCCTCTTAGCACGCCACTCCATTGAATCCAATGCTGACAGGTTTGGAACATTATCTGTTACGGTTTTCACGCCTGATCATAATACAGGCAACGTCTATTACCGGGAATTAAAACTAAACTACTATTGACAATTGTAGATAGGGGACTTTGTTTATTAAAGGGTCACCGGTCCTACTACGTTACTACGTTACTGTTTTTTGTGACATCTCATTGGTGTAATAGTATAGTAATAGTATAGTGTATATTAATAGGATAATGAAACAAAAACAAAACAAAAATTCAGCCATATGAATTGAAGTTGTCCGTCATTTTTATTAAACAACTAGCTTTTACCCGCGACTTCGTCCGCGAGAATTGAGAATTGGATCCTGATCCTACAAAAATTTAAATGTTTTAGATGTTAGGTATAGATGTTTGGATGTTTGTGAATTAAACTTACAGTATCCTGCTTTTCATCCCAAGCAATGGATATCATTGATGTCGACAAAATGCTTATTATTTCGCGTTCTAGCAAGTTGCTAAGGATTCAAAAAAATCATAGGGCATGTCGTGAGAAATAAGTTCAGCGGCAGGCTACCTTAAGAGCTGCCTTAACAGGCACATCATCGACACTTCATCATCATTATTTGGCGTCCCAGCGAGCTGCTGAGAGGTCATAAAAATGAAAGGGAACGTCGTGAGTTCAGCCAGCTTGAGAGCTGCTACGCCGGAACAGGCAGGTGAACGACGTTAGCAACATGCTCATGAAACAGAATGACGAAGACGGGCTGTTGCTAGAGTATGATGCGAGTCGCAACTCGCGAGTCTCAATAGCCACATGCTTCTAAAAAGGGACAGAATTAACAAAGCGTGTAAATTTTGCAATGCGCAGAAAATAAAAGAACAACTATTATTCTGGAGGAAAACTATAAAGTTATTCCGCATTTAGAACAACCAGCAGAACCATTAAGAGAATTACGTTAACACAAACGTAACACAAACGAACTATAGCATTCCTTAAATAACATCGGTATATTTAATGGATGCTCCCATATGACATCTTTAAGGGCATTGAAATGAAACGAAACTAAGAGACTCAGTGTTTTATGTACTCCATAGAGTGGTAAGAGCGAGGTTGCCCCATGCATATGTTTTAGTAGCTAAAAAATACAACCATATCGTCCTAGCCACATCGACTATATCGATAAAAAATTACACGATATCGTAGTCATAAATATGATTCATGGTGCATAAGGTGAATGTGTCATCTCTCAAATTATTCATTTATCTGTGGATCTTATTTACGCAGATGATGTTGCAGTTTGTTAAGGCGCGGTATGATCTCAATATTCACAAAACTGGGTTTCTTTGATGCTCGAGTATGAGGAAACCCAATGAAAATATCGCACGCAAAAAATACAGAGCATAAGAAAAGGTCTAAAGAAAAACGTTAACCGAATAGAATATCAAATAGTTGTTTAATATTTCCAATAAAAAATCGTAATTTGCTGTACAAAAATAAACTTTAGCGTCGAAATTCTCTGTATTTTCAGCGGTAACAACATATTATTTTTTGAGAATGTAATAGTCATATGGTTTTATTAAAACTTTAACCGGACAGATATTGAATTTAATGTCTATATTCTGAATTATCTAAGGAAAAACCTCAAATTAAATGTTTATTCGCAGTCTAGTTACATTGTTAGCAAAAATATGCTCTGCAATTTTGAACCCTATTCAGCGTCTCGTAAATGTAACATTAGATTAGCGCAGATATGCGGTTGTGTGAGTGAAATCAACGTTTTTAAATCGTAGTCATACAGCGCCTTAAATCGTTAAACTATGATTTAAAATAAAAAGTATGCCAAATTAAGTCTTTTCCTGGCAATCATCGCAGGTCATCATTATACTTAAAGTATGAAAGGTATGAAAATATTTATTATTGTACTAAATAGATAGCATACTAAACCAAGACTACATCGCTACCATCAGGTGGGATTGTAGTCAAGCATTAACTTTTTTCTGTGCGTCTGGTTTTGCAGTGTTAATATAACGAACTTGCCGGCGGCTTGCGTCGATCCTATGAAATCGACAAAGCGGGCGCGGTCGGTAGTTGGATAGGTGACCGCTAGAGGCAGAAATTTCTTTAGCGTTTCCGTGCTTCGGAGGGCACGTAAAGCCGTCGGTCCCGGTTGTTATCATAAGATAACAGTCGTTAAGCCATGTCGGAGACCTTCGGGCGGTTTGAAAACTTCTGGCACTCGGGTTGGCCACTAACCCCTCAACCAATCCACACTGGAGCAGTGTGGTGGAGGCCTAGAGCGGCCTGCTGAAGAGGAGAGACTCGTGGCCCACTGGCCATTAATGGGTTGAAGCCAATATTACGAACAACAAATATTTTTAAAAATTGTTTAGTTATTTCAATTGTTCCGTTCAGGAGTCACATTTCGTCTGTAAGACACACCACCATACCTGGCAATGTCAACGATTGATAATGATAACGACATGGACGATGTAAATGATGACAACAGCTAATATATTATTTAAACACGGTTCAGTTATTCCCTACGATTGAGAAGTTCACTCATTATTTCCACAATCCATCATCCCACTATACCTACTGAAATAGGACCAACTTTAGTAAATTCCCAATAGAATAAAAAATCATGAAAATCGCTTCATAAACAACGAATCTATTCCTATCTAAAGCTCATTAAAAACTTATTGAAGGTTTGTAGATTTCGGTAAAAAGCACTGGTAATATATGCATGTACAGCAATAGAAAAATAAAGAAATCATGACATAAGGCCGATCTTGACATAAGGCCGACACCACACTAGGATTTTATAAGCGGATGCGTTCATCCGACACACTTGAATAATGATTTGCTAAATAGGTTAACAAAATTAATATTTATTTCTATAAAGTAAATAAAAAAAAATTGGTAGATATTTACGAATGTTAAAAACAAAATTTGATGATTTTCACCTGACAAATTAAACCTAATGCGGTACGTATTATAATATTTCAATCGCACCTCATATTGAGAGCTAGGAAAAACCTTGATAAGTTACAGTATTTCTTCTACGTAAATTTATTATTTTTTTATAGCTCATTGATTAAGCGTTGGGCGCGTGGAACGCTCGACAAACGCTGATGTGAAAGCAGCCTTAGTTTAGCGTAAAAAATGCTGGGTTGGCTTTATTTGATTTTATACGAGATCGATGGCTACTAAAGCTTCCATTTTATGACAAAAATTATCACAATGCGCCTCACCGCAAATTTTTGATATGTTTGTTAATAAACATATTAAAACAATGGACCATAATATTAATTTTATCACTCAATCAGCTGTTTTGAGTTTTCTAATGTCACTGTGAAGACAAACGTCAAAACTGTTTTCCTATTACTATAAAAATTACTTCTTTTCCCTCGGGAACAGATCATTATCTCGGGATAAAAAGTATCCTATACTTTATTCTAGGTATAAAACTATATGTGTGCCAAGTTTCATCTGTATCTGATCAGCCGTTTTTGCGTGATTGAAACACAAACATCCAAACATCCAAACATCCAAACTCACAAACTTTCACATTTATAATATTAGTAGGATAACCCACTGCCACTAAGCCATCACATACTCGCACATATAGAAAGATTTGCAGCAGCTAATGGGTTCAGCGAAGGTATTGCGGAAAAGTAAGCGAGCAAAACAATTAATCTCCGGTTCGTCATCCGCCACCGGAGTTAAATTCCATGATGCTGCAAAATTTCTTGTTACATTCACGAGCCGTTGTGTCGGAGCACTGGGTACAGGTGGGAGAGAAAATGGTATTTTTTATGACACACATAATAAAACTGTAACTGACCAATGTATGAATTAACGCAATAGATTCCACAACAATATTTTTTTAAATTTTTGTGTGCGTTTGTTCCGGCTAATCTTTAAAATGGTTCAACCGATTTCGAGTAGACTTGTTAAGTGTTTAATGTACATATTTCAATCAGTCCAGAAATGAAACATAAACGTGTACTTATGTACGCGCGTGATAAGTTATACTTCTTTGGGATCAAAAAAAATCAAAAAAACCATTAAAAAAAAAATTAATAAACCATTTCAATAAAAATCAAAAAAAATCAAAAAATCAAAAATGTTCAAAAAATAAAAATTCAATACAAAAAACAATATTCTAACAATATTTAATGTCTCATTCAGGCTGTTACATACCTAATTATATTTCACGCTGCACTTTTACTCACGACTGTACTAATGTACAATGACTGGTGTATAACGAGATTTAACGCTTAAAAGGATAATGACATAAGAGGCAGATTCGCTTATTACATAACATTGCGTGATAAACTTTGGAGTTGACATGGACGTCACTTTATTGTTACAATTCACCAAATTGTATTTGAATTAAGTAACGCCACTCAGTGTGAGATCAAACAAGTGTAATGTACTACAATATACGGCTAACGTTAATGTTAATTTTGATTTCATTTGGTTCGGATTTTTGATGATAAAAAAAATAAAGTAATAGTATAAAACGGATATTGCTGGTGGATTTAGGACCATTGTTTTTGTTTTTATTAATTTTAAGTCAAAGCAAAGCCTGAACACGAGATCTCACCTTAAAAGACGGTTCAGGTTGAAGAGATTGCGTTATCTGTGGCATTACCGTAGCAATGGTTACTATAGGAACACTACGGAACTATGCCAAATTATCAATTTTGATAATAAAAAAAAATACAAAAAGCCTACTGCGTAAAAAAACTAAAAAGAAAAAAAACAAGCCCAGTAGTTCAGAATGATATTAAAAGTAATACTGAACAACTACACCATAGAAGGATTAACAGTTTTTAAGTCAGGCTCGTTCATTAGCAATAACTTCAACAAAACTTACTATTTATTTCGTATTAGGTAAGTAAAATTCTTCAAGAGTTCATATTCCGATATGTAAGATGCGGCGAGTTAATTGGACGTTTTAGCAAAGACATGACTCAGGTAGCTATTTGAAAGCTAGAATTGGATTTCAGCTAGGGAAGTGAAGTTTTAATGAGGTCCAAGTTTGATGTAACATGCGCTTCCAATTTTTAATAGTCAGTAGGAAGGGTACCTTCAAAAATAGTACAGATCTTATCTTATCTTTCAAGTTGGATCAAACTGCACACGGTGTGCAAAGATTAAAATTGGTTAAATAGTTTAGGAGTCCATAGCGGAAACACAACGTGACACTTAATTTATATATATTACTAGCTGCCCGGACAGACTTCGTTCTGTCAAAAGGTTTTTTTGGGATGTAAGCTATCCTATCTTTCAAGTTGGATCAAAGTGCACACGGTGTGCAAATTTGATTAAAATCGGTTCAGTAGTTTAGGAGTCCATCGCGGACAAACAACGTGACACGTGTAATTTATATATATTAAGATGTTAATATCCGTAGTTTTTATGTGAAAGAGTTACAAACATCCAAACATTCTGATACACTATAGTAGGATTATTTGTGAGGGCCTTTCTTGGCTGCCAATATTAAAAGTATGTAAAATAAAAAATAAAATTATTAATGCCAATAAAATTAATCTAAAATAAAATGTCTGGCCACAACCGTTACAATTCACTAATCCCACTTAAAATTATCATAGTGGTTGAAACACAAACGCCCCAACTCAGAGTCACTAATGGTTACTTAAATCCCTCCTTAGTACAGAATTTGTATGGTGGTTCATTACTAAGGAGCGATTAAAGTAACCGTTAGTGACTCAGAGTAGGGGTGTACTTTAAAGCTTTGAGGTAAATAACAGAACGTCAAAAGTTTAAAAAACAGTAATAAAATCAACAATTTCATTGAAACAATTCAGTTTTTTCATTTCTTTAGTTTTCCGATTCACTGACAACGTTCAATTGGATTTCAGTTCAGAGATAAAAGTTTAAAGAAAATACACGGTAAACCATTCAAGTTGAAATATCGTTGTTTATAGAGAAGATTTTATTTATTTACGATATTAATTTGAAAAGAAACGATAGGGCTGACCGAAAATTTTACATATTGTTATTTTCCGTAGGGTCCGGATAGCTACCATCGTCATGCTTGATACAGCCGCCAAACGACTCGTTATCCGGATGGAGGCTTAAAAGCCAGTTTTTTATTACTTTTTCTTCTCTTTTTCTTGGCTGACAACGCATCAGTAATATCTCTGGTGACGCTGATGTCCATGGGCGACGATAGCCACTTACAACCAGTTGAATCGTCAGCACATTAGTCGGATATTTTCATAATCATTTTAAAATAGATTTTTCAAACAAAAATATTATGTTTGAATAATTTATTTGAGCGAAAATTTAAATTGAATATTAATATCACAAATTATTAATATATATTATATTATTACAATGATTGCGTGCCATTAATTGATTAACCTGGTGCTAACTAGTGCTCACTGAATGAACAATTGATTTCGCACCAAGAGCTGACTTTATAAACATTTATTAAGGCCCGCCAGGCATTATTACACAATCATTTCGAGTTTTTACAACCAGCGGCCTTAAAAAAACTGTAACAATCTTTTCTAGCCTATTGTGTAGAATTGTTTTCTTAAAATACTAAAATATTGAAAATAAAACATGTGAAAATATCGTTTCTAAAGTCAGTAACTAAAGCAAATCAGTTTTATACCATTATTTTAGTACGATTTTTTGGTTTTAGGAACTTCGGCGTTTTTGTAAAAAAAATCACATACGTACTAGTAACACAAAAAAGATATAACACTCATAATCCGACAAACACTTATTTGCCACATAAATATTTTCCGGAAATCGAACCCCGCTCGTTTGGCATCACTTCCTGGTCTAGGAAGTAAATTACATACATCTTCAACTAAAATATTACTATCCTAACATCACATCACAAAAAGCACCATAATTTTATTTATCTTCAAAGGTCACTACGCAAAGTGTCACACGAGAGTTAAGGCTTCATTAGGCGGCCATTTTCATGAAAAGCTCTCATTAATAACGTAAGAACCCGCACCTTATCATGTGGTAATTGTCAGCCTATGTATCTCATGTAATTATAGGCGGTGTACAACCGAGCGATTATTCCAAAACAAAAGAGTGACTTTCTTCTTTCTTGTGTTAATAGACAAACGAGTCATCTGATTTCAAATAGTATTGTTGTCTATAAACATCAGTAACATCATAATCGATGACACACGCTACCAATGCGTTGTCAGCCAAAGAAATAAGCGGGGGAAGTGCATTAATTAATAGCTGGAATTTTTGAACAACAATCCCCGTTTAATTTAAGTAGGAGGAGCCAAATAACCCTTCTACGCTACGGCTGGAAAATTTGAAAAACAATTGACACTCGATTATGACTATTGGAAGATGATAATCAGACGGAAAATGTTTTTTGTAACGCATGCAAGGGTTACAGTTAGAATTAAAATGGGTGAGTTAAAAAGAACCTGGTGACCTTCATCAGAAGATATCTAGAGCCATATCCTCGTTTATTTTTACTTGGATTCCACGAGCAGGAGAGGATGACTTTGGCACAAGATGAATGGACCCTTATACCTCCAGTTTGTGTAAGGTAGAAAAATAGAAAGTGACTGCTATCGCATAATGCATCGCTGAAGCACCAGAGGCATCATGGATCAGTCAGTCAACGAGTCTCCGACTCTTCATCTTCTCAGATTCCCACTAAATGGTATAGAGAAGTGCTACTAAATGATATAGAGAGATGCAACGTGTAACAAGTCATACCGTTGTTCAAAGTACACCAGTGCACGGAAAATCGGCTTAGAATCATCTATAAGTCCAAAAAATACCTATCCGCATTCAAATCATATTCGTATCAAAGCCAATAGAATTGAGGATTAGTGTAATTACTCACTGTAGTATCCTCTTACTTAGTAAAAATATCGATAGGAAACTGAATAAAAATAGACAATGAAATAGATATCATTATGAGTATCTTTTTGGTATAGATATAATATACAAAAAGGGACACAGGCAGATAAATATGGACCCACATACTCAGATATCGAAAATTTTACTTCGAATCTGACGGGTTTGATGGATTTCGGATCGGCTTTCTGTATTGGGTTTACCTCGACAAACGACAATACAATAACAACGATAAGCTGGACGTCATATAGTAATAAATAATATTAATACTCGTTCTTAACTACATATTATATGGGCTCGGTATCCGAAATTGTTGGTATTTATAAATAATATCACTTTTCACAGTGATTACTGTTTTATTCTAGCTGAAATGAATAATTTTAACTTAGGTATTATTAAGATTTTAATAATCTCTACACGCGCTATGACAATGACAATTAGCAAAAAGAAATGTACCTACAATTTGCAGCGCCATTTCAAGTTCTCATACGGTCGTATGTAAGTTACATTTGCTTGCAGCGCAGAACGAAGTCACTTTGAGCGTTGCAACTAGTGGTCATGGGGTAAAAAGGTCTGTTGCTGAATTTGCACCGCCTTAAGCGCCGACTGGCGGCACGGCTTGCCTAAGCTTTTTACGTGGTGAAAGAAAATAAGCAAAGAGCAATAGGCGAAATTTATAGAAATATCTGGCATGCCACAAGCACTGATTTGATTTTGTTTATGGTGTCACACAGCCCAAGATCATAGCCAATGTGTATTGTATAGTTTGTTGGACAAATGTGAAGATAAATGTGTTAAATTTATTCTGTTACTATTTGGATTATGTAAGTTTGTCTAGCTTTAATATCAAAAATTACCATTCAGTTTCCTATTAATGTATTTTTTTTTGGTTTAGACTTAAAAATTGTGTTAGCTGCTACTAACAATAAAAGTTGTATACGCCTTAGATGACAAATCACACTGGCGGGATCAATTGTATCAATTTATTTAGTTATCAATGCATAGTGATAAGTCAATGGTGTATCTAATAAAGATAAATAAATAAATAAATAAGATATGTCTAATTTTAATAAACTCTTTTAAATCAGATAGAGCCAGAGCTCTTATCTGGAATAAAGTAAGGTGGGGCTCAATATAACATAATATATTTTATGACATTTGCAGTACTATTTTTATTTATCTTATCTATCACATTTTGTCCAGACTTACCCTACTTCTGATAAGGCTATCTATCTATGAGCATCCCTGACTTTTGGAAGTTTATTATTTGAGATGTATTTAAATTTAAATCCGACGCACTTAAAAGACTTTTTCAAGTCGCAACTGTCCAAAAGCCCTTATCCGAAACACGATATATGTGACACGCAACATGACACCTCTTAGCCCGTTTGAGGATAATGAGCATTGCTGTTACAAGTTATGGCGGAGCTCTCGTCAGATTGGCGGTGGACGTTTTAAGTATGTTCACTAGCGTTCTGCTCGCGGCTTTGTTCTCGTTTTCTGGGATAATAAGTACCATTTGTATTATTCCTGGTCATGATCTACCTGTGTGCTAAATTTCATTAAAATTCGTTCAGTAGTTTTTGCGTGAATGAGTTACAAACATCCATACAAACTTTCACATATAATATTACTAGCTGTTGCCCGCAGCTTCGCCGGCGGTACAGATGGATTTTTACGAATCCCGCGGAAATCCTGAACTTTTCCGAGACAAAAAGTAGCCTATGTTTTAATCCAGGGTATAGGCTATCTCCATTCCGAATTTCAGCCAAATCAGTTAAGTAGTTTTTGCGTGAAAGCGTAACAAACAAACTTACATTCACATTTATACGAGTAGTATGTAGTAGGAATGTTACCAGTCGACACGTGAGAATAGTGATAATATTTTGGTGAATAATCATCGTTGTGGGCATCAGTACATGTCTTTTTTATTTCATTTCACCAAAGACATACGCGTCTTGGACCAAAAAGATAGTGGGTACCACAATTAGCTATTCGCTGATGTCATATTCCATACAGCAAATCTAGTACTCCACTCTAATATCAATGATTTGCCGCCAATACTACCGAGACAGCAGTATTGGGACGGCTTAGGCCCGTAATATCAATAGTAGTTTAATCTATGATTCTGAGTTTAAAATGTCTTTGTTGTTTAATCTATGATTCTGAGTTTAAACTGTCGTTGTTGCTTCAACAAAGACAGTTTTAACTCAGAATGATAGATTAAACTGCTATTGATATTACGGGCCTTAGAATATTGACCCCAATCCCAAGCTATACTAGGGTGTCGTAAAAGGTGACAACAGTTTTAAAGTGATGAAGAAGGCCTTCGGGCGGCATGAAATCTTGCGACATTTAGGTTGACCAATACCCCTCTACCAATTCGCACTGGAGCAGCGTGGTGGAGTACGCTCTAAGCTTCCTTGAGACCGGTGCTCAGCAGTAAGCCATAAATAAAAGGGTAATTTACATCACAGCTCCTAAATTATGCTTATAGTTTGCAATTTTAATAAAAGTTACAACAGAAAACGTAACCGTTTAATTAAATTCAAGAATCATCATATTACAGAATAAAGCTCAGAGAATTCATTCAATTTAACACTCGATTAAACTCAAAAAGAAATCATCCGGGATCCAAGCAAATCCAGGGTCTTCGTGAAAATCCACAGATCCGCGTAGGGTATGAACTGTACCACTGGCGAGAAGTGATAAGCTTGGTCATAAGGTAGGAATAGTTCATCGACTATTACTCATTAAATACTTAGGCTAACACAGCTGTGATAGATAACATTGTAGTGTTCCATGGCTTTTTTTACATGTCCAACACCTACCATTTGGCTGGCAGGGGGGGTTACTTGACTCTAGCTAAAATTATACATATAATATTGCTAATGGACCCCGAAATCAAAAAATGGTCTTTGAAGACCCATATTATTTTTGAAAGACCTTTTCAACGACGGACGGACAGACGAAACTATATGCTACTATCTACAATAAGGGTTCCATTTTGACTGTTTAACCCTAAAATTACGTTCATTAGTGTATCAGTGATAATTATACAAAGATGATTTTGCATTTGAATTTGAAAAACTTCCCAGTCTATATTTTACCCTCTCACGTTACGTCAAGCGTTATTCTCTGATCCGGATAATCTTATAATTCTCCGGTCAAGACGAATTTGATTAGTTTCGACTGACGTTCTGTTAAACGAATTTTTTTTACATAAGATAAGTTAGTGCTTGTCAACAATCCCACCTGATGGTAAGTGGCGATGGAGTCCAAGATGGTGAACGCCTTAATAAATGCCTATTCACTCTTCTCTTGAAGACTCCTACATTGTAGGTGGACGGGAACACCCACGCAGGCAAGCTATTCCAGTCCTTCGCGGCACGCACTATGAAAGATGAGGCGAATCGCCTGATTCGCAGCGGTAGGATATTCACGACGTATCCATATGCCTGAATTTAATTTAAAAGAGATTGTTTAGATTTAAGCCGTATTGGGGCGGCTTAGAATACCAACCCCGATCCCACGCCGGATGGGTGTCACAAGAGGCGACTGAATCCGACCCGCTGGTGGTAGTGCCCCTCAAGGGATTCTAATGGTAATATTGATTTTAATCGTTAATTAATACCAATATTACTATTATTATTTCTCCATGGGGTTCACCTGGATAGCTACCACCCTCGAGCATGAGTCAGCTGCCAAACGACTCGTCGTGTTCCGGCTGGGGGCTTGAGAGCCAAATCTTTCTTTTTTTCTTCTCTCTTTCTTGGCCGGTAAAGCATCAGTGATGCCTTTGGTGTTGCTAATGTCCATGGGCGATGATAGCCACTTACCATCAGATGGATCATCAGCTCGTTTACTGGCTTTTTCCAAAAAAAGCCATTTTTTCCACTTCGGTAGCTCTGATTAAGATAATCTTCCCCGCTTATCGCTCTTTTACTGACATTTTTTTGTGGAAATAGCCGACAACACAACACTTTCACACACTTTCTGACGATTTATCTGAAGGTAAGGGGCTATCGTCGCCCATGGACATCAGTAACACCAAAGGCACCAGTGATGCGTTGCCGGCCAAGAGAGAGAGAGAGAGAGAGAGAGAGAGAGAGAGAGAGAGAAGAAAAATATATTTGTGTGATGATTATGTTTGTGCCTATCTATAATCTTTAAGCCTATAATTATACTCATCACCATCAGGACTCTCTGTGTTGCAGGACTCGCTGGTTGCATGGACAACATAAATAACACAACAATCATTGACGACCGTGTGGTTTAATAGTTACCCTGCCGGTCCTGGGTTCGATTCCCAGCGTGGCGGAAAGAATGATGTGTTTAAATTTCTGCTCCCGGTCTGGGTGTGTGTGTGTTCTTGTCTTTGTGTGTTGTCCATGGCACCCAATAATAATATCCCTAATGTAGGAAATCTTAATGTGGCGATATGAGTGTGTATCGATATTTATTTATTTATGAGTTTTCCGTTTTTCCATCAAAAGGTTTCGAGGAAACCTTAAAAATATTCATATGAAGCACAAGCTTTCGATACAATAGCTTCGGAAAACAAACCGAATTTACGATCATAAAATATGACGAAAATTCTCTATGCAGAGACCTTTCATTCGACTTGGCTCTTTAGCAATAAGACGCTTACTGGTTCAATCAGATAGATAGCGAACGGAAAGTTGTAGATATCTGCACATAAATTCAAAAGTTCAGTTTCGTGTTCCCAATCTCAGATCGTTACCTTTAGTTACGTTAGTCTGTTAAGTAATGGTATAATAAGGTAATGAACTGTGGGAAGCGTTTCTTTAAATCGCATATAAAATGTATAATGCTGAAATTTCGGGAAATTTTTAAAACCCAGTAACTCTCACTTTTCTCTTATTAAAACACGTTAAAGCCAAATACTTATCTCATTTTATCCTTTGTAAGACATATTTTTTTTATAAATGCGTAATGCCATTTCACATCTTGTCTTGTTTTAAAAGAAATAAGGAAACAGTTAATCCCATTTTATCTTAGGACTTTTTTTACAATTTATTAATGCCATTGGTATGCACGTATTTTGATTCAAAAATGTCCCTTTAAAAGCTAAATATTTGTATGACCAATACATAAGTGCCTTGCAAATATTTATTTGCAATTCATTTGAATTGAATACTCGTATTATGACTTCAGTGTATTAATCGTCTACTACTACAGAGAACGATTCTCTTCTCTTAAAAGGCCTGGAATCTAGACTCTAGATCATCCACAACGCTGTTCCATTGTGGATTGGTAGATGAGTTAGCGGTCAAAGTGTTGGAAGTTTTTATGTTTCATGAGAGTCTCCGACATGGTTTAACGACGACTATCTCTTGGTAACAACCAGAACTGAAAGTTTACATGTACAAAGCAGGACACAACTCTATTTTTGTCTCCGTCGCTTAATTCAGTCAATCACGAATCGACACAAGCCACTGGTTTAAGAGCACTGATTCCATTTAGGTATATTGTGCTATTTTGTTCCAATACGATGACCAATAAACAACTGTTATTCCTTCCGATTCAAGAAACAATTTCATTCAAATGTTACTTAGTAAACTATAATAATGGATTTGTATCCTTAAAGCTTGACAGAAGGTTTGTTTAAGAGGCTATCATTAATTATATTGTCCAAGCTAACGATATCTGTTCGATGGCTCGATGAAGAAATGAGGATCGGGAAATAAATTCAAACATTTCTTGTGGGCTTTCTCCAAAATATATCCCAATAGAAAACTTAAAACTGGCTTTATAGATTTGTCTCAACCAGATTTGGTTCACTAATGAGTCTCTTTGCACACCTCTCCATTGAGTTTGGTGCAGAAAGGTGACATTTGGCTCTACCTGCCCAAACCAGACTTTACTAATTTTAAACCACTAATAGTTACTCATAATTAAGATAAAGGTGCGAAGTGTATTTTATAGGCTGTATTTTATAGGTGTATTCTGTATAAAAAAAATAAGTTCTGACGGTCCTCTTCAATACAACATTATAGAGTGAGTTGATATTATTTTAACAACTAACTTATCCACGGAATATGAAGAGACAGATTACTAGAATAGCCGTATAGCACTTTTTAGGGTTGACACAACCTTGCGTTACAACTTTAAAAATCATTAATTAACTATCAAAGCCACTAACCGTAGTCCAAATTGTTCCGGTTTAATCCTGTAATATCCATATTATCCATAGTAATCTAAGCACGTCCCTTGTTTTTGCTTCGATCCACTAGAGTATGATAAATTGTCGTGCCTCTACGCTGTACCCCAGTGTCTAATATGTCGTCTGTAACATTAGCTTGTGGAGTGTGAAATGGGATTTTTCCACTCAGAGATTGCTGAAAACGATGAATTATGCTGACGTTCACACTTCTTCTTGTCCTTAGGAAAGCTTTGGACGCGTCTTGCGAAGCCGTTTATGTGGCAGATTTAAAAAATATGATAATTAATACTCGTACCTAATTTATTTTGACCTGTCTTTTTCATAATCGTTATTCAAAAAGTTAAGGAAAATTTTGGCGAATGGTTTGCGACTGACTCAAGCAAGATAGTGGTGTCAAGGTTTACTTTTGCTAGAATCAACCATGCCATGTTTTTAAAGTGTTTCAGTTATAAGATCGGAGAGAAAATAAACGCCCTAATCCTGTAACGCGTCAGTGATGCATTCGTGGGTAAGTAGCTACTTACCATAAGGTGAATCATCTAGTTTGACATAGAACACTCTGTGACGAAGTCCAATTTATACCAAATCGTAGTCTCCAATTATACCAAATTCACAATATACAGCAGTATTAATATTACAGCGTAAGCCTTCATTGAACGGGATTACGCGATTATTGGAAATGATCTTATCAAGTTCATCCCTTGGGATTCGAGTATCGTTTGTAGCTGAACCCAGAAAAAGGTTACGTACGAATCTCACATGCGTTTATAAAGTTTTTATACTATAAATATATGTATTAATACGCGAAAGGAAAACGTTTGTACCACTTTTGTATGCACGTATTTATAAAATAAGATATTTATGTAGGAACGATCGATTATATTATATTGCCATCTTTCTGTTTTGGGTTTGTTTAACTAGAGTGAAGTTTGTCGCATAAAAATTAGCAATTAATTCAGTGAAAAAAAAACTCAAACGATTCTAGTTTAAAAGTCCTCCGCGATTGGTATTCTACGAGTACTTTAAAGTCTCCTGCTCTTGAGATGCATAGTCCTTTGAAATTCCCTTATAAGTACTTAGCTGTTAGTACTTAGACACTACTAACTACGTAATGTTCTAATTCCTCGGAGCTTCGGAGATGAGACTGAAACAAATTCAACATGAACCGACGAAAAAAGAGGGGTGTTATAAGGTTTATTTTATTTTATTTAGACTTTATTGAACCGTACAAAAAGTAACAGTACTGGTGGGAATGCGAGCAGACTTTGAAGTACTGCTGCTGGTTCATGCGGGCGTGATATAAGTGGACTGCAGATTGCGTTTAAAGGAAGAAAGTCAAGGGTTATTTGGAGGATTGGCAAGACGCACTAACCTGGTTGCAGGACTCGACTTCGTCTGTTAATGGCTGCGCCGGCGGCTAGGCGGCCGCTTCAATGTCTCCAATCTTCTTTCGTCTTGACTTCTTATTAGGAATGATGCCGTATATGGTTGGTTGAGGTACACCATGCACTTCACAGTAATTACAGTTCCTTAGCGAAAGCGGTGATATTTAACTCGAATGCTTGGGCGATGCGGGATCAATTAATTGTTAATGGGCGCGTGTTGTATTCGAGGTCGGCGGTAGGACACATACCTACTATTTTTTAATTTTATTGTTCATCTCATTCCCAACTCGGCGGTGTGCGAGTGAATCCGCTATATAAAAGTGCGCTTGCCAGAAAGAGAGGGAGGATGGGAGATTGAATAGCGAAGGAATGGTTTGCCGCGCTTTTATAGAAAATATAGAATGAATCGCGAGGTGCGATTGTATTATAATAATTTTGGCGGGAACGGGCAAATGCATTTACAGAGTAATGCCAATACTGGCGCGAACAAGTACAAAAGACGGACTCAATGCTAAAAGCATTGCTAAAAGGCTGCCAGTCAACCTTTGGGCAGTGGGAGAACAACGAAGGCAGTCATATAAATACAAACTAAATATGAATTCCAACAGAGTTGCGCAAACAACAATATACTATAAAATAAAATAATAATAAAGTTGACGTAATTTTGTATCTGTGGGTCTGTGTATCTGTGGATCTGTATGACTGTCTGTGGCATTGTAGCTCCTAAACGGATGAACTGATTTTGATGTAGTTTTTTTTTTTTGAAAGGTGATTTAATCGAGAGTGTTCTTATCTATGTTTAGTGTAAATAAAACTGTCAGGGTTTTTTAATTTAAATTTAAGATTATTTTTATATTAAGTGAATACCTACATAGCTGAAAAACGTACATACAGATGAGCCCTGTAACGAGGTGTAAAACCTCGTTCGATATTCCTTGGCTAGTAGGCGTATTTTTCTTCTGAATTTTAATTATTGTAATTTGGTTGGCTTAGAAAATACATCTGTCAGCTGTGACTTTCAACGGAGAATCGATCTAGTGATTGCTTTTGGTTTTTGTACTTACCTATCATAACTTGAGATTTTTATCATATACGCCATGTAACGTATTGGTTACCTACAGTAATTCAACGGTGTTATAAAGTTATATTTGAGTACAAACTGTCCTGTATGATACAGTTGTCAGGTTTTTATTTACACGATACCCTGCCCTCACAACCTACTCGTAACTATTTGTGGAGGAATCTGCAACCTCACAGCCTCTCTCTTGTTAAGGTAAAAGGCATATTATATTTAACGGCTTACCAAATGGAGTAAGAACTTACACCAAAAGTACTCAAGTTGGTGAACATTTACTTTTGGCTGCGGGCTTACATTTTTAAGTTCATGCATAATTTTATCAGTTATAAATACTTAACTATTTATTTACAATGCTGATTTATTATTTTATACATTTGCTCATTTGTCCACTGGCTTACTGGCTGGCTGGTCCATTGGTGCGTTGTTTTTTTTTTTGGTTTTCTATTTTTAAGAGTAAATTTAATTTGAGTTTGATTTGAGTTTAATTTTTCAGAGTAAAGTGTTTTAGTAGACATAAATTATTTGGTACACAAAATATTGCTGCCGGTAAAAACTAGGTATAATTTTATACGAATTATAACCGATGGTAAAGCGCTACTGAGTTCAAGCCATATCCCTCAGGGATCACAATATTATGTTAAATGTGCTTGAAATATTCTCACATACCTACCCAGTTTCGCGCACGCGTGTTTTCATGTATGGTTTTCGTTACAACAACATACGAGGATTAGGGACGTCTGGTCTATTATTACACGCGGTAATTTTATATTTATTACAGTAGCCTACTAAAATAAATTTCTCTACGGTACTAAAAACCTATGCTTTGCCCCTGCACTAATTGGCCCCACACTCAATGTTAGTAGGATAATTTAACAGGTATAAACCATTTCATCGATTTTGAGGTTTATTTTTAATATTATACACTAGCCCTCTGCTCGCAGCCTTGCCTGCGTCTTCCGGGATAATAAGGAACGTTTATTATTCCAGATCATTATATACCTGTGTGCTTTTCATGAAAATCCGTTCAGTAGATTTTGCATGACAGAGTAACAAATATCCATACATTTTTTTATCAACCAATTGATAATGAACAAATAGTTTTGTATTTTAGCCTCTAAAAACATAAACGACTTAGGCTATATAGACTTTACCATATCCAAATGGCTGAACAAAATTTTCAGCTTGATTAATAACGTAATGCTACGAAGAAGGTAAATTGTTTATTCATACTCGTATAATTAAAGTCAACAGACAAATATTAATAAAACGGAACTTTAATGAAGGAGCATGTATTTTAGCTTTGGGCTAATTATTTTTATCTTGGTAATAGCCGGCAAACGAGCTCACAATCATCCTGATGGTAAGTGGCTATCGTCGCTGATTGACATAAGTGAGACCTAAGGCATCACTAATGCGTTACCGGCCAATAAAGAGAGACGAAAAATAAAGAAAGAACTGGCTTTAAATTTTTGCGACAAAAATTAACTGATACTACACACACATATACACACACACACACACACATGACTCCAGGTGAGGGAACTCCTTAACAGTTAATATCATAGTCACACTTTTTGTGTATTTTTAACCGCTCTGTATTAAAGAAGCTGGCTTAAGCATTCAGGAATGGAAGTATTTTGCAACTGTGCTTAACGGAAGCGAGAGTTATAATAACATTCAAATTATATGCAATCATCGCATTTGCGAACGAAATCTGTTGCTTAAACTTTTGTCAGAAACCTAATTCGTGATCGTAAAAGATCACTGGACTCGCTTAGATATGGTTCATGGGCCGAAAATTATGTTTTAATATTTTCCACTAAAATACCTTTGTGTGAAGACCTTTTGTAAGATTTTCATATTTTTAGATTGGTTTTCGAAAATGTAATAAAATATTTACATAAGAGAAGGTATTATGTATCATAATTATACTTATTTTTGAATAAGGATCAGGAAATTATAAAAAAATATGTCAAAAGAATAAGATTAATATGAAGGCAATCATCAATATTAATAAACCTTCTCTAACCTGGGATAGGTCTTTCATATCCTATCGCTATTAACCCACCGTATACTATTAATACTATTATTAAGAGAATAGCTTTGAATGAATGAATGAATGATTAAGGAAATGAATGAATGAAGGAACAAATGTAGGAATGAATGAACAGATGAATGAATGAATGGATGAATGAATGGATGGATGGATGTATGAATGAATGAATAAGCTATTAACGACTAGATATGCATAAAGTGTGAAACAAATCTAATTCATCTTCCAGTTTATCCAACAGAATAAAGCCAACCACTTCCATCCATCCGCTTGCAGAATCTTCCATACTTCTATCAGAATCACGTCTAACCCGACCGCTTTTCCATTCATCAACACTTTTATTGATTTTTTAGATCATTCACTCTTATCTCTCTCACTAATCTCATGTTTACTGGGTTTTCTTCAAGCACTCTGCTGCAGTCATTCTCTTTATTCATTAAAATAATACAATTTATTTAGACACAATATCCTTGGATTAAAAAAAATAAAAATAATATTTTTTTCTCCCTAGCTTTAGCAAGCCTGTAAAGGTGTTTTTGATCTGTGGGATTATCCAGTGATTCATATAATTTGTTCTGCTCTTTGGCTCTTGCTATCGCAACAACTTTCTTACCTTTTTTCTTACATTCATTATATTTATTCTTCTTTTCCGCTTTCAAACTTTCATTCTCCTCTGCCACGCTCTGCCTTTCTTTAAATCATAGCTTCTTTTCGAGGGCCACAAATATAGGGAAGTATTTTTTTTAATTTAATTACATATTAGATACCTTTACCGATGCATTATATTATGTACCGATGTGTTATAAACTCAATGCTGTTAGTAGTCCGTGCATTTAATAAGTCGTGAATATGGTCCAATAAAATAATAATGAGCATAAAATAACATTGAAAATATACAGCCAATAAAACGGAATATTAAAGTTGATTTTGAAGCAGTTCGACTTGCGGCTTTACATTCGTAATCAATTGAAGTGTCATTTTTATTTCATGAATTAAGGTAAGCTGACTTTTTATAAATTGGTGAATGGTGTTACTATGTTGTAATTTTCTTTGGTAAGTGTTTGTTTACCTCATTCAAAACAATAAAATAGTAGTTTCTTCTAAAAACGTCTAGAAGATCATTCATAAAAGGATAGTTCTTTTGAAAATCTGTTAAAAGCAGAACTCACTACAGTTGACAGTAAACTAAATGCAGCAATTCATTACATACATACATACTGTCGTACAAATTATCCGGACTGCTGAAAATGAAATACCTTTGCCTGCAAATCGCATTTTCCGAAAGCGTACCTTAAAACCACTTCAAACAGCTTACAGTTGGAAATTTACGAGTAAATCGTTAAAATGTTTTACAATTCATAAAGTATATAATATTTTGCTGTAGGAATATTTTCCCTTCCATTAGTATTCTGTAACAGTGATATCTGATTCTTATAAAGTAACTGTACTATAATAATGCGTTTTAAAATTATTGAAAACATCGTTAAAGTAAAACATAATAACAAAGACTCGTGGATATAACCAATTATGCTACCAGTTACACTCAAGTTACGTCGAATATTGAGCATTAAGTTTGCTATTTGTACCGTAATATTTTTATTGTGGTCAATAAAGGTTAAATAAATAAATATTTTTATAAAATCTATATATACATTAATTAATTGCTGTTCGTTTGTCTCGCTAAAACTCAAGAGTGGCTGGACCGATTTGGCTAATTTTGATCCTGAAATATTTGTGGAACTTCTAGAAACGACAATTTAATTTTCCAAGAGAGGGAGGGAGAGGGAGAGGGAAATGGAGAGAGTGACAGGCAGTACAAAGTTTGAAATCATATTAATCTCTTCATATAAAAATTGTACTAATTATATGACACTTAAGGCCACCTAAGGCTTCATCAGACCAGCTCTATTAAAATATTATTATCGCATTCTTATCCAATTCATATACCCATAAAACTTTAATTTAGTTCAAGCTATATTGCCATTTTTAATGTTTTTTCTCTTTTTTTTTCATGAAACTATAAAGATATCACAAAACTAAACAACCATTGGTGGTTAAAAAAACCGATTCCAAACCAACTATCACTAGTGTATTAAATTCAAGTATTTATTTATTTTGTTTGAATAAAACGCAATACTCCTGTTGGATTTATCGCGTAGTGTGGCTGTATTTCAGTCAACATCGGTCCAATGCCAGTTTGGAGTTATAGTGCAATTACTGGCTCTGCGCTCGGACTAGTTTTTAAACAAATGTACCTTTTGTAACAATACGACAAACACCTGATGGGAAGTGGTCAAAGAATGGGCATTGTTATGGTATCGCTATGAAATATAGGATACCAGCTTTTACCAGGCTGAGGGAAGAATGAAGATCGTATTTGAAACCAATGGATTGTCTTGATATTTCTGGATATAAGTTCCTTCTCTTCGTGATCTGTGAAAACTCTAAAGAGTTTTCACACTAAAGAGTAGCACTAAAGTGCAATCTTCGTTATTCGAATATGTGTTTTTGATATGACTTTGTCATTCAAAAGTTAATAAAAAACTTGAGAGGTGTCAAGGGACACCTGGATGGAACGAAGTTCCTTGCAGTCAGTACTAGGATAGCAAAAACATGCAAGCGAGTGTGCCAAAATAAATCTAAGGTATTAAATTTCTCACGAAATTTCACACATTAAATTTCTCACGAAATTGCTATCCTAGTACTCTGGCTTGCTTTCTATGTAAAAAAACTACGACGGCAAAAGTGTCGTTACCGGTAAAAAGTGTCGTTACCAAATTTTCCGCCTAGCCCCCTTTCGCAACGCGCGATAAGGAACTTCGTTCCAAAAAGAATTTTCTCTGTCCAAACAAAGTTTTTACTATCATTATCCTAGTTTTCTAGTATTATATCATCAAAATGATTTAATAATCAGAATAATCTCCCCCATTTGAACTGAAGCTACGTGGTGGAGTGTGGTATCTTCAGGAGACAGGTGCTCAAGCGTGAAACATTCATGGGTTGAAGCCAGCCATAATTTTTGCTATTCTATACATGTAAAACAAAGTGTAAAATACTTTTGAGGTGATAATGAACTTGATAAGATTGCCCAATGCCTCATGCTATTTGCCGCATGCTGTAGATCTTTTATGAGTGTGTAACGTTTGAAAATTAGATTACATGACAACTAGGTCAAATGAACGTTATATAATAAAAAGAGAATTATACAGATTATATGAAATAAACTTTATACTAAATGTTATTGAGCAAATGAAGGTTATATTAAATACAACATTAGATCACTTGAAATTAGGACATTTGTATAATAATATATAGCATATGAAAATTATATCATATTGTGAATGTTATTTCAAATCATATTGTACTATTATGTTATTATACCAAGTATTACACACCTGACATAATCAGAGTTATATTATAAGATAGAAACGATAATGTATAAGGTAATTAATACAAAGAGAGGAGATTTTTACGGCGTTTCTTCTTCTCCACGACTAAGTACCTTTCTGAAAAGCTGGTAAATTAAAAAAAGATTAACGTTTATGCAAGTTTACTATTTATTTGCAAACTTTTACCTAGGAAGACCACATGGTCTTCAAATACATATTTTACCTAGTCTTAAACTTGACACAAGTGCCTAAACTGAACTTAACAAAACATCAAAGAAATTACGTACATTATGAATGTTTCTTTTCACAGAAAACTTTCAAACGCAGCCACTTATACGCAAAAAATAAACAATTATGATTACCAAGCTCATACAGAGCGTATCCGAAATATTTATAATTTAAATTTATAAATAATTTATGGGAGGAAGCCACATCGGGATGCGTAAAACGTTCTGACCTGAATCCAGAGCCATTCTGTTATACCGGGCCTAAAGACTATATGAATATTTATCCTCACCTCATATTTTACAACACAGAACGAAACTATATTGAATCATGGATATTTGACTGTTACGTTTTGGTAAGTTTATTTAAGCACGGATTTAATTGCCTTTTCTAATTAGTTTATTTTGGGTGTTATATTAGTACTGTTGTGAATAATATGATAACGTTCTTTATTAACTTATATTATGAGTTACAAGCTTTCTGCCCTCGGCTTTGCCTGCGTTTTCCGGTAAAGTAAGTACCCTTTATCATATTTCTACCTGTGTGCTTTTCATGAAAATCCGTTATGGATTACATTACTGGTATTTTTAACTTTACATGAATCCCGCCTGGCTAGCCATTCTGTTTCTTGAGTCAGCTGGCAAACGACTACTCTTAATCAGGCGATGTCCACTTAGACCCATATCAAGGATCCATCAGTAGATCCTTTTCCACTTTTATGTCCACTTCAATCCATGATTAAAGGCTGATCCCCATCTGGAAGCCAATTCTTTCATTCTTCTTTTTTCGTTCTAGGCCGCCAACACATCGGTGATGCCTTTGCCTTTTAAGAACCTAATGAAAATAACCAGATACGATATAAATCCACATGACAAGGAAAATGAAGCTAATATTCCTCCCGTCGCGTAGAACTTTGCCCTGATGCTCAGTATGTAGTAAGCGCCATTTCTGTCGCTCGCAAGGTGTTAAAACCAAACCAAATTTAGCTAGATAAAGCACAATTGTGTAATGCAAAATGGCCGTGCCTTTATCCCTACTACGTGACACTATCAACCACTATTTCAAAAGTGTGGTATCAGTTGCAGCGTTGAGCTTACCAGGTTCTTAGAAAAATAAGGGCTTCTGCTAACACCCTGTATTTAGCACTGGTGATTGTCGATTTAGCTTCTGTTCAGAAAGAAAGAAAAATAATACTACACACCCTTAGCCCCACACTAGTCCTTGTCTCGTGGCCATGGACCATGTGGTGCCATGGACAGCATACAAATACCGTGATTGAGAACAAGAATTTAAATTTAACATACCCATACTTTATTACTATTTTTATTTCATTATATTACCGAGCACAAAAAAAATTGGTTGTCTGTAAAGTCAGTTTACGGACGGTAGTTTAACGTGACAACGTCATGACAAAACATTGATGAAATTATTGCATACTTTTATAGATAAAATTGAGCGCTTCGGCCGATCGTAGCCAATTGTGCCTCTCTATCGCTTGTTCCGCGCTCTCGCTCGCACGGAACGCGACAGTGAGTCATGCTTTTTCGTGCGTGCACCCGGCGTTCATCCTTTTAATAGACTTATAACGTCAAAAAGTCAATACAAATCTTATTATAGTAGTGTGAGTTAAGGTGGCTGCAAAAGTAACGTGGACGGAACGGGGACGGGACGTGGACGGGGCATAAATATACGTACGTGCCCCGTTCCCGTCCCGTCCATGCTTCCGTGGCGTATGCGCTATCGTTTACATTTTCTATGAAACGATGTTTCCTAAACTTCACGTCACATTGTTTATCCAGGGAGGACTTAAAACTGTACTTAACTTTTTTGGTCATAAAGAGCCAGGAAAATTGTGATTTTTGGTTTATAGGCCTCAAGAGAACGTATAAAAACGTCTTTAGCGGTCTGTAAATCGTTGGTATAAGAATAATTAAGACGGCAGATTTGTTAGAATTTTCGCCTTTTTCCATACGTCATTGATATTATTTAAGCGACTTTTTTTTTACTCATTAACAACTTAAGATTACATAGCCGTGATAGTTTTGCTTTTAATTCGTCATAATATGTTACTGCAATGAATTTTTTCCTTTGTCCAATACTTAAATTTAAAATTACTAAATTGACTCTAACCAAAATTAGCACTTTTAAGCCGAATATTCGACAATGGTCGAGCCTGTAGCCTAGTTGGTAGCGATCCTGTCTGCGAAGCAAAGGGTCCCGGGTTTGATTTCCGGCCGGCGCAGATAAATATTTGTACTTAGGTCATGGATGTTATTGTAATATGTAATAATTTTGTGTAGTCCATGCCACCCACGACAAGGTAAAAACCTACTGCGGGGGTGTAAATGTAGCGTTTATTTATTTATATTTCGCAAAAGGACAGAGAAAACTGGTCTTGCAGACCCAGAATAATAACCCCTTAACATTTTAAAAATACTTTTTCAACGATACCATACAATATGGAGTAGACGACTTCGACTTTTAGTCTTAACAAATAGTGTAGATATGTATAATTTAAATATTCATATCAAGTTGTAGCTTTCTAGCACTAAAGACTAAAGGTCTCTGCGCTATGCTGCGGACGGTCTTGACTACGGAACCCTAAAAATTCAACCGTAATAAGTAATCCTTAATAAATAACTGTTTTTTTTTCACAATAGCATATTCACACAATAATATAGTTTGATCGCTGACACTACCACCGCACCCACTTGATGCAAATGTGCGCAGTTCCAAACTCGGCGTTATCTTTCAGTTGCGAAGAGATTTACGTGTTAGCTCAGTTCTACAGTTTGTTTTGCCTAATATTTCAAAATGCTTCCACATTCTCACACTTTTAAATCTTTTCAGCCACACTTTGTCGCGTTATCCTTAGCCAATGGAGCTGTTTATCGTTAGAGATAAACTCTTTTCTTAGACTTTTATATTTTTGGTACGAGATGATGTCTCGGCTAGATAGTTGATGTCTTTCTTCATCATTTAACGTACTTTGGTTGACAAAGTGTTCGTTTTTTGAGTCACTGTCAGATAAGATGCGAAGCTATAGTAGCTATTCATTGATATGCAAAGGTATCAACGGAACTTTGCTTGTTAAGTTCTTAAATGCAATACGCATAAAATATGCCAAGGTTCACTTTAGAATGACGTCGGTTAGTAAGCTAAGGACCCTAATTAACCATTGGAATTTAGAGCCAAGTAAGGTTACTTGCTCCATCAATCGCACTGGTACTGCGTGGTTGATTATGATCTAGGCCTCCTCAAGAAGTCCCTTGCTCAGTAGTGGGCCGTTAATGGGTTAAAGCCACTTGAAAGGGAAGTAGTGGCATTGCTTTACATACACGGTATGTACCGGACGCTATGCATAAGTTTATTAATCAATGTCCTACCCGTGGTTTAAATTCGACCATCGTCATTGAATTTGAGGAAATCATTACTTTCAAACGGTTTTTTTTTTCTCTAGGTACTTAATAAAATTTTAACTGTCACTTATCACGCACAATCCCTTTTCTTCTTTAAACTTATTAACTAACTGGACATTTTACACAGGGGTAACTTAAAAGGTTCAGGGAAGCACTCAGAAGGTATTACACGAAATTGATCATAATTATATCATGGGGTTCATTAAATTCCGCGAGCAAAGTCAGTGTTTGATAACACACATAGTGTTTGAAACAAAGATAGTGTTTGATAACGCTTTCTCGTTCACGTATTCGACATCTCTTCCGAAGTATACCGAACCCATCGCTGTCTCCGGTTCGTCGGTATATGCAGGTTTTTAGTGGCAAAGTGACTTTTTATCTCTCTCGCACAGGCATATATCACGATATATCACGAAGACTTGCATCATAATAAAATTATGAAATCTCTTTGATCGGTCAGTGAGCGTCTATACACGTATGCGCTGTTTAAAGTTGCATCGCGAATAAAATTTAATCTGTAGCCCTCACTTTGAGCTTGTCACCGCTCTGTGACGGTAGCCAAAGAATTTTCATCTCCAGAGTGTTCCAACGGTTTAGGGATCCGTTTTAAAGACTAATAAATAAAAACCAATTGTTATTTTACAACTACCAGCATTTTAATGCAACGGTTACTCAAAATTCGTTTTATTCAATAATTTCGACACGACTACGTGGATAGTTGTCACAGTTAAATTCACCTATTTTAAAATACGAGTAACCGCCCTCGCTTTGCTTCGGTTTTCTTATTTTTTACACCTTGGGTTACATTATTGGAGTTTTATTAAGGATTTCTTTATCCAAATTTTTTTGAAAATATAATATAGCCTATGTCACCCGGGGATAGTGTAGCTTCCCAACAGTGCAAGAATTTTTTAAATCGGTTCAGTAGTTTTGGAGCCTATTCAATGCAAACAAACAATCAAATTTTTCCTCTGTATAATATTAGTATAGAATTATGTAAATCCTAAGTACCCGTTGCATTAAAAAATTTTAACCACCAGTAATAAAATACGCATTTTTCATTCATTTAAATTGTATTGGAGTGAATATTGTGAGTAGGCATTGTTATCGATGTAGAGCCCCAAAAATATTTTATGGGATTGTTATCCGTTTGCAGCGGAAAGTTAATGTCACTGGAATATGACGTCATAATGGCACTCTGCCCGCGGCTTTGCTCAAATACAGATTAATAAGTGCCCCGAATCTTATTCCAGATCATGATCTACTTGTGTCCTAAATTTCATGAAAATCCGTTAAGTAGTTTTTGCGTGAAAAAGTTTTGAAACTGTCAAATTTATAACATTATACAATAGTAGGATCTAATCCACCCCAAAATTACATACGTCATTTGAGATCAGTCATTATAACCTAACAAGAATAAGTAAAGTGTTCTAATGGATAAACAACCTGGGTCCGAATTTCCTTGTAAAAGTAACCAAAGGAAATAACACACATTGGACACGGAACCCATTTACTACGATTCATTTCGTACTTAACCGCTTTTATTATTCGGCCATTTTGCAACGTCTTTTTACCTTTTATCCCAAGTCTCTATCTCAGAAAATTGCTTGTTGTAAACTTCTGTGTCTATTTGTTTTGAGACTGAACAGTCTTACATTATATGACATTCAACAATAGTAACTCGACTTCTCAGTTCTTGGAGTAATGTTTTCTCGAGTGTGGAAATATTTATTTTATTAATTTATGTATTTCTAATGTATATTCTGAGTGTATGTTATACAAAAGTCATACTAGGATATCAGTAAGATGTCATAGGAAGAGGAAGGTTAGAGTTTCAGTAATTTTTATTCTTCCTAATTTTTTTGCTTAAATAAAGAACTAGCTCGTGCGAATGTCCCCAGGACTTCAATGCCGAGCGAGGCAGAAAATTAAATGATGAAATTGAATTTAGGTTCTCCGTCTGGGTGTGTTTTTGTCTTTGTGTGTTGTTCATGGCATCCACGACACGGGATATCGTAGTGTGAATTGTATTAGCTTTTCACTTTTCATTTGTAACCCATTGACAGAATAAAAACTCTAAGATAGAAAGCTTTTAATCATCTCATCTAAATCGATAAAGATGTTTTATCCGTAACAAATAGATAGTTTTCTGGAACAAATAGATAAAAATTCGAAAAATAAAATTGTACACCGCCGCTAATAGCAGAACTTAATTTGACTTTAGTTATTTAACTTAAGTTAGCGGAACAGAATTACTTGAATACCTTTCATGCACTATATCGATACATGGTATATTACACAATAATATCAGGTTTATTATGTACGAGTATAAATATTTAGGTAGTTAAATTCAGTCCTATAAGCTGGAACGGATGAAATCTTTATTAGTTTTATCAAAAATCATAATTTATCAAACTTTAATCTAAGTAGTTGCCTAACCATTTATCATCCAAAAATATACCATTAATCTCGAGTTGAAATGCCTACAAATAGGCAATGTTGAGAAGTGTAAATTGGCAGTCTTTGGACACATTTTAGAACATTATGGAGAACCTATACCTACTGAACTTTTCTTACAAACTTTTTTTTACTGATGCAGGTATTCTTAATTCCCGCATAACTTTAAATGACGTCACAACACTAGGCCAGTCTTTATTGTACCCTTTTGTGGGCTCTAGAGGTCAAGCGTGTAAGAAGTAAGAAAAGTAGTAAGAACATTTTTAAAATTCCAATGATAATACCCAAGTTTTTAATCTATACATCCATACAAATAAATAAAATTGGAGTGTCTGTAAAATTACCGCTGTATATTAAAATAACCTGTAAACTGTGTATTAAAATAACCGCTTTTACAAAGTTTTGGATGTATAGACGGTACATCTACATATACCTACCAAAACGACATTTTTCACAATTTGTGTGTGTCTGTTTGACTGTCTGTCTGTCTGTCTGTTTGTTCCAGCTAATCTCTGAAATGGCTGGACCGATTTTAACGGGACTTTCACTGGCAGATAGCTGATGTAACAAGGAGTAACTTATGCTACTTTTATTTAAGAAAAAAAATAGTTTGTTAGGCGATACGAAGATCGCAGGGTCATCTAGTTTTTTTAATATAAAATTCAATATCTGGCATAGTCTGCTAAAACAGGATTACAGTAGATACTAGTTAATTATACAATTTAAGATCTGAGTAATTCAAACATGGGTCCCTGGAGTATAAAGCTGACCTCAATAGCTACAAAGACGACAAGGCTACAGATTATAAGTCATTAATAACAAAACACCATGGAATAGGGTGAAAGGTAAAAGCTACTACTAAGAAAACCGCAAGGAAGCGACTCAGTTAAATAATTCATGGCGACCTGAATTTCAATCACTTCTCTCTGACCTTTGAAACTATGCCATGACATGTTCCTACTCCCTTTCGTAGAACTACAGATAGAGGGCTACGTTATAGATGAAAGATCAGAAAACCAATTAGATACTACTAATATTACAAATATGAAAGTTATAGAATGTCATAATATTTTATAGTGTTTGTTACTCTTTCAAGCAAAAGCTACTGAATGAATTTTCATGAAATTGAGCACACAAGTAGACCGTGATATGAAATAATATATGAGTTACTTATTAGCAAAGTATTGAGCTAGTAGGTATTGAAGGAGATGAGAGATGAGAAGAAGATGTTGCGATATAAGCAGTGAGTTTAAAACCAGCAAGACTATTCACTTTTGTAACTTGACAGCGGAATCCGCGATGAGTTTCAAAATTGAAGTTCGAGTCCGAGATCTTGATATGTGATTCTCTAATCATCTGGTACGCACTTGCGAGGTGAAGGGAGTCTCGAACTCTTACTTCAATTTAGAAACTCATCGTGTATTCCGCTGTCAAGTTACAAAACATAAGCGAACTTGCATCGTATTGACATGTCATTATCTAATCATCTAGTACGCACTTGCGAAGTGAAGAAGTGATCCTAGAACTCGAACGTCAATTTTGAAACTCCGCTGTCAAGTTACAAACCTGAATAGCCTTCCAGCTCTAAAGTGGCAGACGTCTGCTACTGTAAATTGCTTTGCTCTGTACCATTCGGTTGTATCATGACGGTAGGGTATATTACCTGCCATTATAGCCAAGTTTTATATTTAGAAGTAAATATATCGATGTTGCTCAGAGGGGTAATAAACAAAATAATAGTTAAAAAAAACTAAAAACACGCTTTTATAGAAAATCCAAGTAAAAAAAGGAAAATAAATTTGAATTAAGAATCGTGTAGTTGTACCTAATAAAAACGTGAGGTGCATGTTGTCAATGACTAGAACGATTACCATTTTGATAATATCTTAAAAAATACTGCGAGGGTGTAGATCCTCCACAAGTATAATATAATACTAGCTGCCCGAACAGACTTCGTTCTGTCAAAAGTTTTTTATTTATTTTGTAAGCTATCATCCTATCTTTCAAGTTGGATCAAACTGCACACGGTGTGCAAATTTGATTAAAATCGGTTAAGTAGTTTAGGAGTCCATCGCGGACAAACAACGTGACACGCAATTTATATATATTAAGATATCTCAGGGCTGGGCAGGTTCGTATGTGAATAATAGTCACAATAAACAAGGCTATTTATAATCATATAATACCAACACAAATACAGCACCAGTATTAATTATATTGATGAGTATTAATTACATTAATACATTAAAAGAAATAAACGAGGAAATAACATAATAATAATAAGCGTGTTTTTTAGTTTTTTTAACTATTATTTATTTATTCATTTTTTAGATTGATTTTTTAAATGAAATTTAGTTTTTTTTCTTTTTTTAATTATTGAATTGTCATCGGTCCTCGATAAGTCTACGAAGTTTAAATGAAATCTGACCGTTTAAAGTGAGTCAAATTCAAGTCCAAAGGAGTCGGTTACGAACATACAAGTGAAGCTAATATAAAGCGTGTAAAAATATGTACCTACAACGTTTTTAATGATGTTTTAGAGTGAAATGATTTAATGAAACAGAATGAAGAAGATACCAAAATGTCCAAACCTATGTCTTGGTATTCACTCTGGAAATAATTTGCCATCTTTTTGGTCCTTCGAGCCAGATTAAAAGACTCCTATTGCGTTTGAGGTCAGCAATAAGCTTCTTCAATATAACTTTTATTTTTCAAAACTCAGATAAGTCGTTTCTGGTAAGCAGGAACAGATGAACGAAAAATACTAATAAAACTTGAATACACCCCCAATATTTGTTTTACTCAAATAGCAGATATTCCTCAGTCACATTATTAAAATGTTAGTAGACATAGATAGTGGTTAAATACCTTGTAGAATATCAAATATAAATATCACGATAAACCGAAGGCATAAATCTTGATGTAGATTCGTTGGAACACTCGAAGGGCGAAAACATTTGCTTAAATCTTAAACCGTCTTGTCATCGTAATCGGCTTGGAAAACTCCCAGGTGACTCGGGAGTTTTTGCAGAAAGTACGTAGGTTTTAAAAGATTTACTAGACTGACAACTTAAGACCATCGGATTAAGAGACTTAAAATCACTTTCGAAGTGAACCATTCGAATTGACTTGGACCAAACTGAATTCGGAGCGCAGTTTACACGACAGAAAACTAACTTTATAACATTTGCTACGCAGAGTAAAAGGTTTTAAGTGAGAATGGATTTCATTTTGTAAAATGGCATTAGAAAAATATACATAATATATTGGATGGAAGGACAGTTCATAAACAACTGTAACAATACTTGGGTCTCCTCTGGCAATGTGTGGCTAATCTACCAAGCTGGACTTGTGAGTTTTATAAGTTTGGTCTTTATATTTTGTGTTTGTTTTTCCAGTGATGACCCGATAGTACTTACATAATTCTAATATTAGTACTTAGCATAATTCTCCTGAATTCTGTTCTTTAGCCTCAGAACATCCTATTACTACATCCATTTACTACATCCGATGTCCTCCTTCAGGCGACGTCCTAAGCTGAGGTCTGAGCACCTGAATAAAGTACTAAAAACGTCCCCTAAAACGGTAGGTAAGATAGTAAAATAGGGGATAACAGTTTATATAAAAGTGGGTTAGTTGTAAAGTTATTCAAATATTTTTAATATACAAACTGAAAGTTTTAGCTGTTTTCACTCCTTCATAACATGAACTTTAATAATGTAAATCTCGCAAACCTCTGAACGCACGAGGTGTGCTTAAATGAGTAGACAAAAATTCATATTCTAGAAGTCTATTAGATGCATAATATAATTATATTTTCATTTATCTGAAGTTAATTTTTGGCTGTGTAGATAAGTATAAAGATAATTGCATTGTTACAGGCCAAAAGCGTCTCTGAAATTATTCTTACACAGTTTGTGTGTCTTCGTGTTTACAATGACACTATATAATTGTAATAAAATATAATCATTCACACTAACGGTTACTAAAATCACTCCTTAGTACAGAATTTGTATGGTGATTCTTTAACGCCCCAACTCAGAGTCACTAACGTTTACTTAAATCACTCCTTAGTACAGAATTTGTATGGTAATTATTTACTAAGGAGCAATTAAAGTAACCGTTAGTGACTCTGAGTTGGGGCGTTAGTGACTTATCCGAGTCACTATAATATAAAATGACCGCAAGTATTTCGTAATGCATTGCTACTAATGTAACACTGTTGACGCAATGCGCACTGCGGATCGGTGAGGAATTGTAATTCCAAAAAATTGCGCACTTTTTGTCACATAAAATATAATGCCGCAATTCTGATTTAATGTAATGGAGTTAGTTATAACGTTTAAGTTACGTCATAAGGTATGTAAGGTTATGTCGTAGGTTTAAGGTGCATCCACACTGCTACTTTGTGTGAGAAACAGTTAAAAAATATTTTGTTGCTAATGTTGCCGAGTGTTGCTTTGTTGAACTTTTTGATAACGGTTAACACAGGCAACAATCTTACTTAAATTTTAAATATGAAAGTTTGTATGGATTGTATGTTATTTTTTCAAGCAAAACTACTGAACGAAATTTAATGAAATTTAGCACACAGATAGACTATGATCTGGAATAGGACATAGGGTAGGTACTTATTATCTGGGGAAACGCGAGTAGAGTGTTTCCGTTCAATAGGTTTACTCACATCTGACATATTTTGATCATACTGAATGTTTCTTACTGTTTTCGTGAATGTTAATGTGAATGTGGCGTGCAGGCTTTGGTCAACATTCAACAAAATGGCAACAGGTTGTAGCAAAAGTTATGGAATGTTACTGTGTTGAAATATGTTGCTCAACAATAAGTAGGTGCAGTGTGAATACGGCACTACAAAATTTTAAAACTTTTAATTCATGCAGAATGTCACCGTGAAGCGACAGTGCAGTGGGTGTTTTAATAGAAATTTTTAAATATTCGTAATTTTTATTCTCATTCCCGACATCGGATTTTTTACATGCAAACATTTTTGAAGTTATACCACAGAAGACATAATAGTACTCATTAATTCTGTTGGCGCGTTTGGAAAAAAATATGTGAGTAAAATTTTTGCGATGCGCGCGCACACCGACAGCCATAAAGCGACATGATGAAGTCAGCTGATAACTGTCGCTAAAACCGTGTTACACCGTGCGTGCACGCCAACAGCCAAAAAGCAACACGGTGAAATTAGCTGATAACTGATTCCTTTTACAAACAAAGAGATGTGGCTTACGGGACGTTTTTAGCAATTTTTTTGGTCTATTATGGAAAAGCATAACTTCCTACGTGCGTACATAAGTTTTTTTGTTGTCTGTAATGCAAATTCATCCTCAAAATAAGTTAATAATAATAATAATAAATGTTCGGATGTTTCCCAAGAAAACATTTCCTCATAAGACCAACAATTATTAATTTTGTAGCAGTAAGATTCATAATGTTTGAAATAGTCAAACAACCAATTAATCCCTTCAATCAAAATCCTACGCATACAATCAAAATTCTGTGAATCAAATTTGTATATAACAATGAAACATTGTTCTTCGTTTGAACAACGTCTGTTTTAGTTTCAGATTGTTAAATATTTATGCACAATTAATTCTACAGCCTATTAATAAAGTTGCGTAAATGTCGTGTCGTTCAATGAATGACAAAAAACAACCGACTTCAAAATTAGGGATAATCCAAAAACTTGTGATATAACTAGTTATTGATTATGAAAACAGTCAAATTGGATACTTTTTTGAAGTCGGTTAAAGAGCGTCCGAGGGCACCGATAAATTTCCACAAGATAACATCTCGAAAACTAATAATAATAAAATCATTTTTGTTACAATCTCGTTATAAAAACGTTTCACGCCAAAAGTCAGAAAATGCAAGGAACAGGGATTTTGAAACTAAATGTAATTTTTTTTATATTTGCATCTCTACCATGTTTTTGCTGAGGAAAATAATAGATAATGTTTTATTTTTATTTTTATTAAATTGAATTGTTCATTAGTATAATACGATACTTTGTATGACTCAACATCTCCATAATATAGTTCTTGAGTGAAATTGTTTTATTGTTACTTAACTTCAGTGCTTCTGTACCTAAATAGCCTTAAGTTCCTTAATAATTTTGCAATTGTTTACAAACTTACTAACTCACGTACTATACTGAAGTAATTTGCTGAGAGTCTGTTCTTGATGACAGACTAGTCAACTTGGTAAAGGACGATGGCCGGCATAATGCTGTAGTGTAACAAGATTTTGATTTTAAACTTAACATGGATAGTAGAAAATCTTCAATGTTGTACAACAGCCGCAGAAATAAACGCTGTGGGATTATTTCAATTTGTGTCGAATTCGTGTTAAGTTACTTTCTTGGACGTCGGGTTACGTTTGAATCTATTAATGAGTTTATTGTGAAGCCAATTAATTAAAATTAATTTAGGAGTTGACATTTTACATATTGGTTTAGTTCTGATGAGAACATGTACTACTTCGATACTACACACAGGTTTGGCTCCAGGTCAGGGAAGTCCTTAACGATTAATAGCGCAGTCAAATTTTTTTCTTTATTACCTATATTGACACTATAAAACCGGGTTTAGTTTTTATACAATTAACTTGTTTGTAAATAATATTTTCTCCTATAAGTAGATTAAGATATAAAATAATCTTTAATGGCGCCCTCTCGTACAACACCCTCCTATAATATAACTTTGCGTCAGTTAATAAGGTCTCAAAGGTAGACAGGTCACGCGCAGCCCTCCAATATAGGGCTAATATAATTTTATGTGGGATTGAACCCATTCATATAAACCTCGTATAATGTACTAACAGGTAAGATTTCGCATGTGTTAATAATATATTGTAGTTTAGCCCAGCAGTTTGAATGTTAGTTACTAATACGAATTCTAGCTCGAATTTTTCATTTTATTTTTACAAAAATTTTCATGATTTTTATTTAACGCGAACGCTTTTTCAACCTCATCTTAATTAATTGTTATTTTTATTTTGCATCACAGAAGGAAAATTTAATACCCAAGAGCCTAATAGTAAATCTAATAAATAAATAAGACTGTAATAATTATTGTAAATTGTATACCTACTACCTACTCGATACCGCTTTTATATTTCTAACCTGTTATAAAGAATATGGAAGTTACAGGGCAGGGCATGATTCTAAAACCTTCTGTAATTATTGATATTACTGTTTGTATATTTATCAATGTTAAATGATACCTGTATATACCTGTAATACTCGTAAGTTATGATTTAGCTTTGCTAATAACGTTAGCAATATGTTATATTTAACATTACAGAAGGTTTTAGAATCATAGACGGCATACCTAATTATTTTGCTCTGTGTACCTACAGTTTCTTCCAACCGAATATCCAAATGAAAACGTATCGAAACAACAGGCAAATAGATGGATCACCATTATTTCAATACAACAAAATGGAAATGGCTTCGGACGTTAACATTTACAATCCGATGATACGGCTGTACTGTAAGCTTTCAATTCACTGTGCACTAGTGATGTAACTACTAGAAATAAACGGGTCAAGTGCGATACGACAGTAGGTCAGAGGGTTGTAAATGTATCTAGAGTTATTTCTGGTTTCCTGGATTTTTTACTCAGAACTCATGTTGTCATTTTCAACAAAAGTCATTTAAGTTGTCATGTAAAGTATGTCGTTATCAGTAAGCACTAAAGATATCATCTATGCGTTGTCGACCAAGAAATAAAAAAAGAAAGGAAAAAAGAACTGACTCCCTATCCCCCAGCTCAAGTAATAGGGTAGTTAACAAGCTTTACGAAAAGATACACAAGTAAAAATAATATTAATGACTTAATAATATTATTGAACTGCAATCATACTTACAATCATTATTTTGTTAAGGAGGTTAATAATCGTCTCATAAATTATTATAAATAACAACTTTGGTAAAAGTGAAAACTAGGGAATCAGTATACCTTAAATATGTAAAATCTCCCAGCAAATAATTTTTACGTTCCCATAAGAGAAGAAACCCAAACCCAAAGTGTGTAATAAGCCATAAAAAGGTCCTTGAATTTGATTATACCCTTAAATTTTGGCGCAACTTCTCCTTGGAATATTTGATTCATCGCTCTCCAATCTAAATTCTAACTTTGTATACATATAGAGCAAAACATTTAAATTATATGACCAGCGTAAACCCAAAGTTATAATGCATGCAATACAGTTTGCAAATCCGGAACCATTGTGGCGTTGGACCCGCTCCAGAATTTTAATTAATTCACATAGGTAGGTAGGTATGTGTAGGTACATGTTTAGCAAATAATTTCTGACGGTCCAAAATTTTGCTGTTATATCTAGACACGCGGAGCGTGTCAAGTCAATTTCTTAGCTAACAGAATTGACGAGCAGCACCGTGTGTAATATTACACGAACCATTTGGAGCCACTTTTGACCACCTCATAACTCAAAAACTATTCAACATAAACCTGTCAAATTTGGCTCATTTATTAAGACTTGCGAAATACATACGTCTTCCAAATTTCATAAACACATCTCAAACGGTTATTTAGATATTAACGTCCAAAAATCGAGAAATTTAACACTGACTGACCTATAGATCAAAACTATATCCAACTTCCAGGTGACCTAGACAGTTAAAATTTGGCATGCAGATAGGTAGTTGGGTAAATACAAAGGAATAAATCTGAAAGTAGTAAATTTTTATCATTTTATGATAATTTTTCAAAAAATTGATTCTATTAGAAACACTTACTTAAAATGCCTGAAATTTAAGAGTAGCAATCAAAATTGATGACATCTGGTCATTATGGGGATTTCAAGGTGAATATATAACGAAACATATCAGTTTTAGTACTTTCTGAAGCTTTCAACGGGAGGAAGATGTTCAGTGTCCCAAGTGCCTGTGAGAAGTGCACAGCACATATACATTTACGTGAAGATTAGTGGTTCGTCAGGAGACGTTATTTCCAGTGTATTACGTCGTTTTATTTTTAATGTGTGAAAAATTATTTTTCTCTAATCTACAAGATTACACCACAAAATTTTGTATTATTTCCGTAATTATACCAGTTTAAAGTAATTCGAAGTATTGTTTCAAAATTTATTGTTGCACGATGTCATTGAACACAAACAACTTATCTGTACTAATAGCATAAAGAGGAAAGATTTGGTTGTTTGTTTGCATTGAAGAGGCTCCGAAACTACTAAACCGATTTGAAAAATTCCGTCATTGTTGGGAAGCTACACTATCCCCGGGAGACATAGGCTATATTATATTTTCAATAAATTAGGGATCCTTAATAAAACTCAAATAACGTAACCCAAGGTGTAAAAAAATAAGAAAACCAAAGCAAAGCGAGGGCGGTCACTCGTAACTAATAAGAGTATAATCGACTTTCGTATTTATTACGATATTAAAATTGGGATTTAGTATTAATTATTATTTCAATATTTACCGGATATCAATAGTGGAAAATCATTACTTATAAATAATGAAATAATAGGTACCGTATTTCGGACCACGGCGCACTAACTACAGATTTAGTTGATGAGCACGATACCTCCTACGTAAGTTGTTGTATCCCCAAAATCGCAATTTTACAGTAGAGCATTTTAAAGTTTCAAATTGGAATAAAAACTGCATTTATCATTGTATCTTTGTGAAATTTGGTATATGTATGTAATTAATGGTATTCTTGATTACTAACCAAGTCAAATGTAAAGCTTGAATTAATTGCAGTTAATTTCTATACAAAAAGTAATGATATCCCATCAAAAACATAAATGTAAAGTGAGAGTCAATTTCAAAAAAAAAAAAGAATTGAGATCTAAATGGGTGCCAATTTCTTTGTAGAAAAGCCTACAATTTTAGTCACAAGAACATGTAATTCAAGCTTTACATTTGACTTGGCTAGTTTTCATTAGTTAGCAACCAACAAACCAAATTAGAGAAAAGTGTCATAAGTCATCAACCTAACAGATTTGACGAAGCTAATTACATATATATAATATAGCCTAGGTAGGTACGTGAAAACTAACCAAGTCAAATGTGGAGCTTGAATTACATGTTCTTGTGACTAAAATTTTAGGCTTTTCTACAAAGAAATTGGCACCCATTTAGATCTCAATTCTTTTTTTTTTTTGAAATTGACTCTCACTTTACATTTATGTTTTTGATGGGATTTCTATTTTTAGAGGCTTATAATTGGACATATTCTTCGGTATCTGTGTGTCGTGATGTGTACCGGATGAACCAATTTTGATTCATTGTTTTTGTCTGAAAGGTGACTTAATCAAGAGTATTCTTAGCTATGTTTTCAACCGACTTCAAAAAAGGAGGAGGTATTCAATTCCACTGTATTTTTTATGTTAGTTACCTCAGAACTTTCGACTAGGTGAACTGATTTTGATTGATTCTTTTTTTAATCGATAGCTGATGCATGTGGTGTGGTCCTAATTAAAGAGCTAGATCTGACGAGTGTTTTTGAGTTATTTTGAAGTCGGTTATTTTTTTCTTGGTAAAATTCAGATTATGTGTAAATAAAACTATCAGGGTACTTTGAACCTTGGTAACGTAGATAAGTTAAAAATTCCACTTCTAAGACGGTAAAACTAGTTGACGACCTAAGTAGCATAATGGTTACCTACTATACTGGACCGGCTGGTCCTAGGTTCGAATCCCAGCGAGGAGGATTGAATTTCAATTCACGGACTAATTGTCACATACACTTTTTTGTCTTTGTGTGCTGTTCATAGCACCCACGCTGCAAAGAATAATACTGTGAAGCTATGAGTGTTTTGGTAAGTAAACCTAGACTTTCTCAGTAAATGAAAATAATTTAAACGAGTGCAAAGATATTACTTGCCGCATTATGGGCAGTTGCCGTCTGATGATGTATCTCAGGGACAACATATATTACTCTTCGATGTACGGAAATAACTGAACTATGTCCGTCTGTAAGTCTTCTTATTTTTGATAACTAATTTTTAAGTCCACGTGGACAAAGTCGTGAGCAGAAGCTAGTACGAACATCATTTTGAAAATGAGATTTCAACGCAAGTCATCTTTGTGAAAGTTATAGAGGATAAATACTACAGTTTATACTTCCCACAACTTGTTCCCCGAACAAAAATACTTTGGGAACTGCTAGTATTATTAGTTTAGGAATAAAACCAACCTCAAGCTCTACAATATTATTATGATCACGCCCGAATAGGGTACTCTTGTAGACTATTATCTTTATTGTTTGTTACATCTTTTGCGTGAATGTAAACGGGTTAAACATTTTCTTTTGTTTTGCAAAACCTAATCGAGTCTCAATTGTTTTTCCTCTTTCTATTTGTTTTTGCTATGCTTACCTACCGTTTAACCTATTTATAAGGCCCTTATTTAAACGAATCTTAAGATTTCTGCGATCAAGATTCGCTTTTAGATGCTGATATTAATATGTCAAATCATATGTAAACATTACATTCGTAAGATTTGAGATAGCACTCTTGAGCTTAAATCGGTTTATCAATACGAGCCCCAAAAATGGTAGCCAATAAACTGTGAAGCATGAAAAATATTCTTGACAGGTATGTAAATGACCTTTGACCGACGTTAATTTCGGGGCGAATTAATTTACTTTTTTATTTCTCTAGCAGATGAATGTGTGATCCAGATGGGAATAGAATCAGGGCTGGAGGGTCAAGATCCGCTACAGTTTAAGTTATCATAGTAATACATAAGTACTATTTTGCCTTCTGTGGTAATAATATAAATGTGTAAGTGTGTGAGATGATGTTTGTTACTCTTTCACGAAAAAATATTGAACGGATTTTCATGAAATCTTCTAGACATTTATTATACCGTAAAACGCAGGCAAAACCGCGGCAGAGCGTTAATAATTAAATATAAAATCTTTCTCTTCCACCAATACAGTACATATTTGGACATAAATGATAGTAAACACTATCGACATTAATTTATTCGTTGTTTATGTGTATTTATGATAATGAACTAATTACTCTAACTTGATACACAAATAACATTATGAATATAGTAAATAGACGGATTTCACGCCAACGAAGTTCACCAAATTTAGTTCTCACCCGCTTATGATTTGTGTTTCTTCAAACAAAGAGTGAAATGTGAATAACTTGTAATCCTTATGTTCATCGACAACGGCAATAGAACGATATTTCCGTACGAAAAATAATCTAAGTTACTCTCAAGTCGTGCATAAAGAAGTTTAACTTCAAAAGAATAGGTATTTGAAAAATTGTCTTAAAAATTGTTTCACAAAAATCATGAAAAATCAACTCAAACCACTGTAGTCATGCAGATTGTTGTCATTATTAACTGTACAAACTTTATGCGATAGTCCGACAAAATGCGAATCGAATGGCTTTATCAGTGCAAATGTATGTAACACCAAAATTTATAGCATGGCGTTACAGTCTTACTTTGATGTTTTGATTGCGTTGGTTTGTGAGAAATGGAAGATTTTATACACACAATCACTAACAAAATTTAGACGATAGTTTGGTGCAAAAATGACAAATATATTGGCGTGACTCGCTATCACCTAACCCTGTTACTCATAAAAATAAGCAAAGTTATAGAAGTTATAAAGTATTAAGTACATGAGGCCGTTATAATACCGACCGTAATATACCGTCAATTTTTTTTTGTAACAAGTATATAATCAAGCGCTCGTAATTTCTAAATAAGGAGAGGCAAGGCAGGCAAAATACTCATCCCAATTTATCCAGCCAATTAAATCCCGTGAGAGACCCGGAATCAGAACATGGGACACGACCCCAGGAAGATGCGAGGAGACTTTTAGTGGTCCTGGGTGAGTTCTCATGAGATCCCGGATCCCCATCTACGTCAGAAGACAGCTGAATAGATTTGAATCCTATCGGATTTTTATTTATTTAATTATTTACTAGGTTACAACAACAAAGTGTACCTTATCTAGTGTTAGTGTACCTATCTTAGTCAAAATACAGTAATACTCGTAGTAATTAAAAAAGCATTTATTAATGCCTCAAATTACAAATGTAAAAAGCATGCATGCTTAAATAAATTAATCAATAGAAATGACATTTTATAGTTACTATTTCATAATATAAAGTATACTAAAATTAAATTCAAAGCAAATTAATAAAAATGTCATTTATATGATTACCATTACAGTTTAACTATCATTTTTTACAATTTAATATCAAAACAAATTACATTAATTATTTGGAGAATGTCCTTCAAAACAGAAAGATTTCTTTCTTTTTTCATCACTAAGCAATGTTATGAACAATTTAGTTGAATGATATTTTGATTTCAAAAAAGCACGTTATCGCCCGAAAGCAGTGTAAGCCATCAATAACGGTGCAAACACATTCACGCGATATTCCGACAAAATGCAAATTGAATGGTTTTATCAGTACAATTTTTAATATTTTATAACTGCGTTGGCGGTTCACAAATAAATATTTTTAAAGCACCACTGCAGCTACACGGTGTGTTTGATTTTCGCGTTAACAGCGACTTTTATTATCGCTTGTCGCTGATATTTAGTACTTTTGTCAGAGATTGCGGTCTGTCATGTTGTGGAATATTCAATAGTCTATGGTCAATTTTGCAGTTGCTAGAAGACACTCACCTAACGGTTTTTGATTCGATAGATAGACATGCAAAGATGCTTAGGGTTCATTTTGGATAGTGTGCACAGGATTTAGATGACATAATTCACCCTTCCCGGTCCCTCCATATAACATTCTGAGGTACGGCAAGTATTCATCATTCCATCGTAATATACCGCGGGTACGTACAAAGCGATTTGCCTCGTCTTTCGTTATGCTTACCACGAAGGACTATATAGGCGAATAGCTAGCCCGCGTCCTTCCCGCTTATAACGTGGGTGTCTTTAAGAGGAGAGTATACGGCTTTACTATATTAGTGCGCTCTCCATCTCTGACTGCGTCGGCACTTACCATCAGGTGTCAAGCATATCTAAGTAGAAGAGCCAAGCCTACCAATATCAATAATATTGAGATATCACCGACAATTTGTAGGTGAAGAAAATCGACCTGGTACTTAGATTTTAATAATCTAACATTACATTCGTAGATTGATTCAAAATTAGTTATACAGTCGCAATAAATATCAAATTAGACAAACTGCCTACAATAGCAATATTGTTGTAATTAGAAGTCATGAATGAATAGGCCAACATACCGAGCAACACTCCGATTAAACCGCGGAGTACAGCCAGCAAATATGATGATTGGAATTTATGTATTTAAAGTGTGTGTACTGTGTAGAAATACTTCTTATTGTTAGTATGTTCATCTTTATCAATGACACCAGTGGTATAATGTAAGAATTGAAGCTGTTTATTGCCTTTGACATAGAATAGTACCAACATTGTGTTGCCTAATACAGTCATCACATTTCAAGAATCGAAATGAAACATTTATCGGTTAAATATACATACATTATCTGGCCTGACCAGAAATTTTGTCTGTTTTTCTTCGTTAAAACAAATATTTCTTCTGTTCGACTTTGAGATCTACGATTCTCCTGACGAATTTAGGTTTTTAAGAAATTTTTTTATCGTTTCATTGCAATTTTTAAGCCATTACTTTATGTTCAGACGGAAGTACTTAGCAGTGCCAAACGCAGTTTGCATACTTCCAATCCAACTTTTATTAATTTAAAAATGTGACAGTTTGTGAAGATGTTTGGCTGCTTAGAAATAAATTCGTAGAAATAATAATTTTGCTACCTCAATTTTATGCTGACTGTACAAAATTGATTAGTGCTCATATTAGTTTGGTCATAGCTTGTTTGATTGTAGCAAATTATGCATTTTAGTTTAATATTAGCTGTTGTATATTATTATCAATGTGATGGTTGTAATCTAAATGTATAAATATTAACTATAAATAAAAACAAGCAAAAACGTGGTGCTTTAGCTAGTAATCGCGAAGTTTTCTACCTAGTATTATGAAAATAAACAATTTTAATTGTAAGACTCGCATTATTGCCCTTTAAAACGGCGTTTAACCCGCGTTTGCTAAAAACGCGCGTTAAAAAATCACCTGCGACGTTTTTCATCACCTTTTGTGTCAGAAATCTTAAAATTTCACTCTGATCATTTTATCCATTTATTTCATAACGCGCCTTAAGAAGTATAACTTCAAAAATTGTGAATAAATTATCAATACCATTAGATCACTTTTCAGAATTAACGTTTCGATGGTTTCATCTTAAAAATTAATAACTTCCTTATAATAAATTTAATTAAAATTTGTATAAAGCATTTAGAAATAATGAAAATATTTATTAAAATACCGAAAAATCCAGCAACATTTAAAATTAAGAATACTAGTAATGCGCCTTTGTTTGGCTTCATTATACCTTATTTAATAAAATTTGTTTCTTCAGCATATTCTATCTTTAAAAACAGTAGTTCAAACTATAAAAAACAAAACAAAAAAATACTTAGACTGGTTCTTATAAGTATTTCAATAAAAGTATAATAGTAGAGATAATTAACTCAAGGTATTTCTGGGAAGACTAATTACAGGAAGTACTCAGTATTCCTGAATTTGTTAATTGCGGCAATTTATTAGAAAAGTAAAGCCTTGCGAAGAAAGCCTTATTTATATGGCTTATTTATGGCAGGTTAATTCTGCCGATGAGTCGTTTAAAACAGTTTCATAATTTTTATGGCGATGCTCTATTTCTGTACAGTAACAAAAATCAAGATCATTTTCTTAATTATTTATTAATTTGAGGAACTTAAATATTTTTATTCGTAAAAGCTTTTAATTAATTAATGTTATTAATTATAATCACGAAAAAATATTATTAATTAATTAATTAATTATTCAGTTCATGAATTTTTATATTTTAATAGTATTTTGTATGCCCGAAAGTGTTGTAAATTGAGTACCTACTTTTTAGGGTTCCGAAGAAAAATCAGAACCCTTAGAGTTTCGTTATGTTCGTGTGTCTGTCCGTCAGTCAGTCTACCCGAAGTAAATCGCCGAGTCCCTTAGTGCTGCTGAAAGCTGTAATACATATATAGAGAAGGGGTATTCTACGGTGTTGGTTATTCAATAATATTCCTTTTACTTTGCACCATGATATATTTCCAATTCTCCTAACGTTCACATCAATATTTCAAAGTACTTCAACACTACGTGATCATCCGTTCTATCTTATTGACAATTCCCTCATCTTAATATGACATGTCGTTTCTTATATGCCAACCTCTGCATCGGACAGGCGTTGTAGAATAAAGAGGTCCGTCCCTGGACCTTCACTGGAGATTCGTGGCCTCGCCGACACATATATATTAAAACTCCAGAATCGTAGATTAAAACATTGCAAATCATTTTTTTTCAGGGTACCTCCCCTAAGGTAACGTGAGGATGATTTTTTTATTCGTCGCGTACCCTATGCCTATAGTGTGGGGTAGCGTTAAAAAGGTCTTCCAAAAGTAATATGAGTATTTTACGATCATGAAAGACTGGCTTTTAAGTGCTAATTTTGGTTAGAGTCAAGTGTCCCCTGCTGGCTAAACAGTTGGAGTTGGTTAAGTGAAAAAATTCTCAAAATAGGTTATATGACGAATTTACAAGGAAAACTATCACAGCTATGTTAGCATTAGTAGTTAATGAGTAATAGTTGATAAAGTTACTACTTCGGAACCATACATTGTGCGTGGCCCGACACGCACTTGCCCGCTTTTTACATTTTATTACCTGTAATACCTATGATCGCGTGAAAAGAAATTTGAATTTTACTTATTCAGGTAAAGAGAAAAGCAAAGCAGTATTCAAAGTGACCTTAAAAATGTTTTTCTAAGGAAATATTCAAATGTAAACTTGAAATGCGACCGTAGTTTGTCAACAACAACAATAACTAAGCTATGGCGTAAAGCTAAAGTACGAAGAGCGGGATTCTTGTAACTGACCACAGGCGAGGAGCGATCGAGATTGAATAGCATTGCTATGAATCTCCGCAGGTCTGTATGTCTCTCCAAATTCTGTTATTCTATTAGTAATTGAACAGTGTTCAAAAATATTTGTTTTTGGTAATATTAACATTGGGTTACCCATCTGGGTAAAATAAACTACTAAGGTTACAGTGAGACGATCACGATTCACATGACTGGGTCAAAATATAGGTATTATTAAACACAAATCATGAGTACTCGTCGCATTTAAAATATTGAGTGTCCTGGATGATATAAATTTAAAATCATCTCTTTTCTACGGTTTAAAATTTACGCTAGTAAATGGATCTAGACAGTTAGCATATTTGCTCCTATCTTTCCATACAACAAATGCATCAAGTGACAAACTGTATCAAGTTACCGACGTGACAGGAAGAGACGAGACGTGACAACACACTTCACTAGGAGTTTAAAACAAAAATAAACTTGAAACAATCAAGGAAAATAACAAAATATTTGACTTGTGTCTGTAACTCAATTTTCATGAAATTTGAATTCGGCGAGAGCTGAGATTTATGAAGAGTACTTAGGTTTTGCTTAGACTTTTAAATTTTTTCTTATTGATAAATATTTGAACATAGATAATGGTCCAAAAGCAACCTTTTTACATTACTGCCGTCCTCAAACTAAAAGGCGGTTAAGTGACAAAAACAGTTTTTGAGGTAGAGCCAAAAAACGCAGGATTATTTTGAAATCGTGCTAGTGATTCTCTATAAAACAATTGTTAATGTTGTCATACTATGTCAAACTCAAAAGATATATCTTTTTTTTGAACTTAAATATTACTAAAGGTCAAAAAAATATCAAAACTGTTAATAAAGTAAAAATTTACCAGATGACATTTAGCCGCCTTTTAGCTTGAGGACGGCAGATTAGCCGTTTGATATGACTTTTAAATTGTTTTCGAATTAAGTTTCGTATGTGAGTCATCTAGTGCAATTGAATGTTGTCACAGTAAAATCCAAGTCAAAATTCTCTTTAAAGATCTCACCTAGTATTAAGTTTGAAACTTGGGTTTTTAATTAGATTGTTTTGTCTTTAGATAACCTGATTATAATTATTTTTAGCTTATCAGTCTATTTAATTATTAATTAAATATAATATATATATTAGCAAAGGTTTTTTTTTATTTTAAAATTTATGCTAATTTTATTTGTTTGTTTTGTTGTTTTTAATCGACTGCAATCAACAAGGAGGGCTATGTTTTTCGAGTGTATATATGTATGTATGTATATTTCTTTGGCACTCTCAACGCGCTCTGTAGCCTCAACGCGAAAGGCTTGATCGATTTCAGATCGAGAGGTGCCGTTAGATTTGTCATTTAATATCGAGGTATAGTTGTATAGGTATTCAAAAATGATTTTTATGAAAGGAACCTATCTTTTCATTATTTTTCATGTTTAGGTTTAGTTTAGTATATATAACGATATAAAGTTGTTTAAACAACCAGTCTCAATAAAAAGTCAATGAATCTTAAATAAAAAATTAAAATGTGTGCAATTCACACGTGGTAGAAGTGAAACCTTCAAAAATTTTGTTTTCAAGATAATGAGACGAATTAAATTACGGGAAGATGATAATTGTAGGTTTTACTACTCCACTCCACTCCACTCCAGTCTCCACTCAACTCTAGTCTCCACTGGACAGTTTCGTTTCATAAAATTTCAAGTCTCCCTCGTAGGTACTAAAGAAGTTTTCACTTCAAAAAAGTGTAAAAAAAATATTAAAAGGAACAAGATATTCGACTGCGTAAAATAAACTAAAAAGAAAATAACAAGCCCAGTAGTTTAGAATGTTGTTAAAAGTAATATTGAACAAGTACACCATAAAATGATTAACAGTCGGGACCCATTTAAATTTTACAAGGCTGCTTGGGAAAAAAAAAGAAGATTTGATTGGTTAAAGAATAGGTCCATACTGTCAATCCTTCTATGGTGTTATTATTCCGTATTACTTTTAACAACATTCTAAACTTGTTTTTTTTTCTTTTGGGCTTGTTTTTTCTTTTATGTTTATTTTACGCAGTCGGGTTTTTTGTTTTTTTGATAAAAAAAAAAATTACTTCAGTTACACCACAGAAGAAATAATAGTACTTATAATAAGTACCCAGTTATACACTTAATTTTAATAAAATACCACTTCAAGAGACAAAAAAAAAATACTTATAAAAACTCCTGAATTAAATAAAAAGGCTTATTTAAAAAAAAAACCGATAAATGTACCTAGAGTTACGAAACAAATAACAACGGCTACATCCTATAGGCCACGTTACTAAATATTTCATTTCTTTGTCTATCATACGACTACCAAATAAGAATTCAGTTACTAAAATTTAATTACCGAATAATTTAAATAATTTTAGTGTCAATGAGTAAGAAAATGTGAATAGAAAAACAAGGATACTAGATACTAGAAAAACATGTCGAAACGAATAGTCCGCACTTCGGAAAACTGAAGGCTAGCAGCTACTTTGCTCAAAGAATTAGTTTAGCAATACAGCGGGGCAATGCTGCCAGCTTTCTGGGCACAATGCCTAATTTGGGAAGTTTGGATGACATTTATCTCTTGTAAATATACTTGTTTTTAATATAGTACTTACTTTAGTTAAGATCATTCTTTTCATTATTTTAAGTTACAGTAATTTTTTTGTTAGTATTAGTTCAATTAGTTTTAATAAAACTGTATGTTTTAAAAAAAGGATACTAGGTAATTTGAATGTTAATTTTCAAGTTGAAATGAAAATAAACATTTTAAAATTCATTGAGCAGCATTACAATATCTTGTGTGTGAAATTTACCTTGGCCGCAAATTTAAAGAATTAATAAATCTAATTGTGGCACTGGCATCTGCTTCATTCAATGCAGGTGCAGTACCTACAAATGAATTCACTCCGAATATTAGGTACCTGTACGAAATACGTAGCGCGTAAAACATCAAATTGATAATACATTGATAATATCAAATTGATTGCATTGATTGACTGGATTTGAAATATTTCAGTTATAAACCGCTCAGCGATGTATCTTTTAAAAGGTCCTCTTGAAAATTAATCAATTGGAAATATTGTAATCGCATTACAATTTCCCAATTATATAAAATATACTCGAATATGATAAAATTAATGTAATTGGCTTCACCCACAACTGAAAACGGGTCTCTTCTCTTGAGGAGGCCTAGAGCATACTCCTCCACGTTGCTCCAGTGCGGATTGGTGGAGGATTTAGTGGCCAACCCAGGTGTCGGAAGTTTTCTTGCTGCTCGAGGGCCACCGACAGCCTTAAGGACTGTTATCTTGCGATAACAACCGGGACTGGCGGCTTAACGTGCCCTCTGAAGTACGGAAGTGGTTAAGAATTTTTTGCCATTAGCGGTCACACATCCAACTATCGACTGCGCTCGCTTAATCCGGTCGATCACAAAGAATCAACTCAATCGGGCTATGATAGCTGCAACTGTAAATTAATTTTTATTGTTAAACATATTTTTGCAGTATAATAATTTTATTGTCCTAGATCTAGAAATATAATTTGAACGTAGAAAGTAAAATGAATAGTACGACATTCGTGACAGAGGTTACAAAAAATAAAAGATAACAACAATCTACTAACTTGGTGCGAAAACTATTTACATAACAGAAGCTATCGACTATCGAGGTAGGGTTAGTAATGCAGATAGTTTTCGAGTTTTAGCAACCGAAGGTATTGCCCAGGGCTCCATTTTTGGACCCTTACACTACCTCACCTACGTTAATAACCTCTCAAACGCAATAAAGCAGTGTAAGCTATAGGTACCAGTTAATTTGCGGATAACGCAATAAAAGTGTGTCAAACATGATTATGTTTAGTTGCCACAGGAAGAAAGATCGAAGATGCCCTTACTCGACTACTCGAAATGGTCTTATGATGTTGGACTTATAGATACTTAATTCCAATAAAACAAAACTTATGTAGGTACATCAGCTCTAGTAAAAACAGAAACACTTTTAGATTAAAATATAGCACACAACCATCAATGTCTACATCTAAAACAATCAAATACCTAATGCCTTGCCATGTAACTGTGACGCCATAGATCAAATAAATATACGTACCTTGGACTCGTAATCGACGATCAGCTCAACTGGAAGAAGCATATTGACCATGTGCGTGACAAACTAAGAGTAATATTAGCCAAATTCTCAATTATTAAACATAAAATACCTTATAAAACACTCCTACTACTCTATAAAGCCCTGGCTTTGTCTATAATATCATATGGCTTGTCCAGTTATGGAAGAACCTCTTATATGTACATACATACCTAGATAATATTTTTTCACTTTAGCTATGTATATTAATTATTAAAAAAATACCTGACTACTAAAATAAACTAAAAAGAAAAAACAAGCCCAGTAGGTTAGAATGTTTTTCAGTATTACTTTTAACAACATTCTAAATTACTGGGCTTATTTTTTTTCTTTTTATTTTATTTTACGCAGTCGGGTTTTTTTTTCTTTAATAATTAAAATGTACGTACTTACGATCACATAAGATATAGAAGTTGAATAAGACATAATTGCCTTGACTGATTAACATAAAAGTACCTTTAATAATCCCAAAATATAAGAAATTTAATATAATCTAGAATGCAGTATTAGATAGGACTCTAATAGTGGAAATTATAATCAAATTCCACTACGTTATTTTCAATATGAACAATAGTATTCAAAATGAATAATACAATGAAACGAGTATTTAATATTGTTTGGTATTTCAACTGGAGTATTCAATTTTATTAGGAATTTAATTTTTTGGGATAATAACAAACCCTATTAGGTATGTTATTCTTAAAATCCGTTCAGTACGTTTTTCATGAAACCGTAACAATCACCCATATATCTTCACACGTTCACAACTTTCACATTCATAATATTTACTAATATAACAGGATAGACTTAAGCCGAATTATCGAGTCCGGAAATATATTATAGCAATCAAGCTTATACTAACAGGCTGAACCGTTTACTTCAAAGCAATATGGCTTAACATATCAAAGTCGTATCGGAGTATATCAAGTGAGCCTAATGAGAGATCGTCTTCTAATGTATATCATGAGACAGGTAGCGGATTATCCTGATTGATGTATTAATGGGCGGTGGTTAAGTCGTTAGATGAAAGGTTAACTTACTAGTCTGCCCCTGGCTTTGTCTATGCCCTATGTTTTACACATATACATAGTCTTCCTGTGCGCTGAATTTCATGAAATTTATTTTCAACCGACTTCAAAAAAGGAGGAGGTATTCAATTCGACTGTATTTTTTTATGTTTGTTACCTCAGAACATTCGACTGGGTGAATCGATTTGGATTATTCTTTTGTTAATCGATAGCTGGTGCTTTTCTTGTGGTCCCACTTAAATTTGTGCTAGATCTGACTTTTGACTGAACAATCCAGCTTTTGAGTTAGTTTGAAGTCGGTTATTTTTCGTCCAGAATAATTATTATAGTTATATAAGGTAATAAAGTTTATCATTCCATTCATTCGTTTTTGCGTGAATGATTAACAAATATCCACATTTAGGAAGTTAGATTTACTTAATTAACTGGTAACCAACCTTGCTTTGCTTCGGGATTTATTAGAACGCTCACTCGAAAAAAAGAATTACGTGGAATTCTTTACATAGACATAATATTGAAAACCACATCCTAATCGGTAATGCGTTTTCTGAGATTAGATATAAGTACCTAGACAAATATAATTTAGAATTATATAATATCAAAAACCACAAGGTTGCTTTAAGCTATATTTATTTTCCAAGCAACATAACATCAGAAATCCTTAGCCTTCTGAGAATTCCTTTCCTTCTACGAAAGCCACGTGCTCTACCGAATGTAGAAAGTTTAAATTTGCTGATACAGTTTAAGCTTGCGACTGAGTCAGCAGTGTGTAGTAGCTGTACGCGCCTTTGAGAATCTGAAAGGCAAATTAGTGCGATTATTTACTTATTTGCTTATTTTAGCAGTAAAATTTAAATAAGTGTGATGTATGCTCTTTTGAGGAATGTTTGAGTGCAACGGATAATCAAAACAAAAGTTTTTTTTTTTAATTTTTAATTTTTTTTTTTAATTTATTTATTTAGCTTACATTAGTGTCTTAGAATTTTATCTATCTAACACTCTTAAATACTAATGAGTTAAGTTTGTCTCAGAGTGTAGATAAGTGATTACAGTAAAAGATTGATTTTAGATGTATCTAAGCTATCCTATCTTTCAAGTTGGATCAAACTGCACACGGTGCGCAAATTTGATTAAAATCGGTTAAGTAGTTTAGGAGCCCATCGCGGACAAACACCGTGACACGTAATCTTAATATATATAAATTACGTGTCACGTTGTTTGTCTGCGATGGGCTCCTAAACTACTGAACCGATTTTAATCTTTGCACACCGTGTGCAGTTTGATGCAACTTGAAAGATAGGATAGCTTAAATCTCAAAATAAAAGAAAACTTTTGACAGAACGAAGTCTGTCCGGGCAGCTAGTTTATATATATTAAGATTAGCAGAGACAGCAGTTTGGTGAGATCTATAAACCGTACTTAGTCTTTGCTCACTCAAAATTATCCGAACAAAAATAATGGTCCTAAGTCAACCGTAACCGTATCGGTTCTATATGACTTTTTATTTTATTCGTATTAACAAAGTGTCAGTTATCTATTGTGCGCTCACTTGCACTTAGGTCTTAGGCCATCAATGGGTTTAAAGGTCGATACATACGTAACGTGGACGGGACGGGGACGGGATGGGGACGTGAAGTTTTGGAAACATCGTTTCATAGAAAATGTAAACGATAGCGCATACGCCACGGAGGTACGGACGGGACGGGAACGGGGCACGCACGTATGTATATTTATGCCCCGTCCACGTCCCGTCCCCGTCCCGTCCATGTTACGTATGCAGCGACCTTAAATCAACATACATTACACATACACACATTTAATGTTGATACTAGAGCCAAGATACGGGCCAGTTAACCGACTTCAAATAAAACTGGGTAAGTGCATGTCTGGCCACGCGCAATGTAGGGTTCCGAAGTAATAAGTTTATCGACTAAAAAAAAAAGAATTTTTATATTTGAAGGCTGGTGCTTATCAAATAGTACCTTTAAAATTTGAGCGAGACCTGACGAGTAGTTTTTGAATTATCCCTAATAGTTCGTATTTAATTGACTGCGTTGATGATGTTCTCATTTCATTTGAAGTCGATAATTTTTTTGTTAAAACTTTTTTTAGATCACGTATCAAGATGCTTAGGTGAGGACCAGACCTAAAGATCACTTACACTGATGAACGTAGCCACAGTGAGATCAGTGAACGGCCCAGCAGTAAACACCATTGTCTTGTTGAACTGCCCGATCAAGATGTTAATGTCTCGCTGGCGAGTTGCTGAACGCTTCCACCAAGCACTCTCATACGGACCCAGCATGAGGTCCATGCTCTGGAAATGAACAGTGGTTCATTTGGATTAGATAGTGATCTAAGATTTAACTAGCACAGTTAGACTGTGTTGTGTTGTGTAAAGGGCATTCACAATATTCAATCTATGCATACATCCATTTGATTCATTTATCTATCATAGGATATAGACCTCCCCTAACAAGCACCACTCTGACTAGTCCTGGTCCTTCTGATTCCAGTAGATACCCGCTGTCTTCTTCTGTCGTCTTCTTCTAGTCCACCTGGTAGGGAGGCGTCCAGTCAATTTACCGATTCGTGGTCTCCATTCGAGTCACCGGTCTTTCGAAATATGTTGCCAGGCACCATTACAATTTCCACATCACGTGGATTTAATTTAAAGGATAACTTTGAAATCCACGTTTCTTTAAAAATACTTAAATTATATCATCTTACGTAATATGTTCATACCAACCGCATAGTACACCTCATTGCTGTGCCAGCAATACAAAAAGAGCTGTGAAACTCCGAATATGAGGTACTCTGCAGTAAGAAACTGTTGCATCGCACTGGTTTCGATCTGAAAAAGGTAAAGTTGTTTCCGAAAAGTGAACAACTCAAACTCGGAATAACGAATACGTTAACGGTCTTACTTATAAACGTTACTTAATATTTAATCTATTGCTTAGCAACGGATTAGCAAAAACCTCATTTATAAACACTACTTAGCGTTAAGAAGTCGTTAAGTAGGGTTTTAATAGCTGTCAAAATTAAACACTGCCGAGACATAGTTTAACTCTCGTAAGCGGCAAGATGGCGGATTTCACATAAATCAGCTGTTCTATTGTGACGTCTGATCAACTTACTTGCGTTTGTTTGTTTGTAAAAAAAATTATATTTGTGCATAAAACATGGATGGATTGGAAGATCTTCGTGATTTCCAAAACAACGTAGCTGATTTAAGCAGTTTCAGAGCTAGGAGGAGAAGAAAGACGAAGAATTACAGAGTTCGCTTTAATCCGCTACAAAGTTTATCGGAGATTAAACTTAGATACCGTTAATAAAGAAAACATGAGTCGTACAGTCGTACAATATACAGGGCGATACTCGAGGTGGCAGTATTCCTGTAGAACTGCAAGTAATGGCAGTAATCAGATATTGGGGCCGTCATGAGGTAAATCGCCTACATAATATTTTTCAAATATAATAACTGACCGTTATCTGTGAAATTCACGACACTGACACTGTCATAGATGACATAATATGGAAAAAATATAACTTTTAGCAATTTCATTCATTCAATTTCTCTATAAAATCGATTATTTTAGGTATAATCTGTGCCAACCATTTATGTATCGTTATCTGTTCGTTTCTTAACTAAGTAACAGCTAATCAACGTTTATAAGTAATGAAAAGTTAAACGTGGATTAACTTCTTAAGAGTGGTTTAACTAAGCGGTGCCTAAGTATTGATTAGTGAGATTTTTATAAGTAAGACCGTAATTTCTTGAAAATAACTGACAAACAAGCTGACGATCCACCTGATTGTAAGTGGCTATCTTCACCTATCGGCCTTGGACATCAGCAATACCAAAGGCATCACTGATATGTTGCCGGCCAAAAAGGAGAAAATAAAAAGAAAGGAAACAGAAATGGCTGGAACTGGCATGTATATACTTTAGCCAATTATCCCATCCTACTAATATTATAAATGTGAAAATTGTGAAGATGATTAGGTTAGGTTTGCGCTAAGCAGTGCACGCTTTGTACAGATTTAGATGAAACTTACAATAAGAATAAAGAGAGACTATGTCCAGAGTTAAAAAAATAGGGTATATTTTATTCCCGGTTATAATACATATAATAATATTATGTTCTCATGGAATGATTTGGACGTTTATAAGTTTGTGAAATCACTCTTCCGCAGGCAGAGCGGCTGGCAGAACCTAGTTTTATTTAACTAGTGGATACCCAGCGTGTGCTACTACGCAATATTTTTTTGGATGGGAAAACTCGAAAAGCCACTTCATGAATGGACCGAATGTACCTTATGTATTATTTTAGTGGTCTCAACGTGACATGACATTTTATAAATTATCAGAATTCAAAGGTATATTAATTATTTGTGAAAGTAATCCTAAAGTAGGTAACACTGATTTAAAATAAACTTTGAGGTAATTTAACGACCTCTGCACGTTTCTAACTTATTAAATAAGGGATTCTCGTTCATAATTTTGCAATGTCTAAAATTTTTGGTTACTAACGTAATTTCCTTTCTCTCAAAGCGTTATCCAATTTCAAATGATAACCATCATTTTATTTTCCTGTTCCTTGCCCTGTAATTGGTGCGAAGTTAAAAAAACTGAATTTGTGCTGTTTCTGTAGTTACTGTAGGTCAGTATACATGCATTAATTAACTTATTGTAAGTAAAAAAAAAACCTTCAAGTTTTTGTGCCCAATTATTTTATCGTTATACGTTGCTGAATTATTCAGAAAAGCTGAGGTTGTTTGTTGGGTTGTACAATACTCGTATATTGCCAATTAGTATCAAAATTCAAATATTGACTGACAACTCACTGTTATTTGATACACGGTAGCACATAACATGACAGAGCAGACGAACATGTAGAGAAGCATGATCGGTGATAGACAGGAATCGAATAATCGGGCATATCTGAAACAAAGCAAAATACAATAGGTTGGAGCTAGACTAGAATATAATCGTGCATGAGTACAAAGGAAGGAAAAGGATAAGGAAGGAAAATTAAGACAATGTAGCATCTGCAACTAAAAACGGTCTTTCTAAACAGAAGTATAGTGCCACATCAACTCAACGTAGGTTAAAATATTATGTTTGTAAGATGTGTTCAGGAGTAATTAAGCTTCAAATAAGATGAATAAATGAAAGTTAAAGATAACCGAATTTCAAATCGTAGATGGATGTAAATAAAAAGCAATAAAATATCATTTAATTTCAAAGATGATAAATCTAGAGTTATTATCTAGATCTAATACCTTTAAACGAGCAATTCTTGTACACAGCATCCATTTTATTCTCGAAATCTTGGAAACAGCGCTTTTCTTTTTTCATGAAATTTTGTATGTAGGGAGGAGGTTTCGGGGGCGATAAATATCTAATCGATTTATCTAGCTAGATCACTAGCTAGGATTCATTTTTATAAAATGTCGTTTTATCCGTGTTTTCAGGCAATGAATAACTGCTACAATATCATTTAGATACTCTTCTGGCATTTATTGGCGTGTAATACTATACGTAATTTGCTTTATTGACACAGAACTACTTCAGTAGATGGGCTTGTTAACCAATATTAAAATACCGAGCAAAGCGCGGTCATCCAGATATTATCATACTGAACAGTGATAATAATGTTGATGATGCAAAGACCGGTATGTAATTGTATATGATAAATATTTAATTTCTTTGGTAAACAAAATTTGATATAGCAGGAAAAACCTCATCTAATTTTCGTTGTTTGGCGTCTCTGACATAAGAAACCATAAAATATAATACATTTTCTCTGTTTCACACATCATCAACCTTGTCTGATCACAAGCGAGAAAGCTTTAAACGATGTTATGAAGGGACTTATTTTGTTACAATATGACTTGGAATCGAGAGGCAAAGCACCTGAACGATATATTATCTACTCGAATTAATACAGGGTGGCGCAAAACTTTTCACCTGATCTTCTTTGAGTGTTTTTTTTTTCAATAAATGAAAAACTTTAGTTTTGCTATTGAATTGTGTTTATTTGATGTCAGTTTTTTTTTCATTAAGTAGAAAAAATTATATCAGCCAAGTGGCTGCCACCAGAATTGATGACCATACGGGCCCGATTTGTAAATCGGGTATTGCATTTTCCATAATTCTTGCCAGGACTTCCGCGATAGTTTCCCGCATTTATGACGATAAAACTAAAATTAAAAATTGTAAAAACCCCGGTCCAAAAAAGGCAAATGAAAAGGCTGAATAGGTAAAAATCAGAAAATAAATCTTTAAAAAGGTGTAAATAATGAACAATAAAAATGTATTGAATAATGAAAAGTGTCGTGTCGGGGGACCGCTCCATCTAGACACGCGGGTGCGTGTCAAGCCAATTTCTAGCTAACAGTTGGCGAGCATCACCGTGTGTAATACACGAAACTACTTTAGTACGTAGGTATATAATGATATTAACTATCAACTATTATAATTTATTTAAATAATATTTTTTTTTATAATATTATAAATTTAAGTATTGTGGTGGTAATGGCTTCATTTAAACATGACTCTTATCATTAAGGACTATAAACTTTTGTACAATATCTACGATTGTACAACACTGAGCATCTCTATTCGCTTATGTTGCGACCAGTATCTTAAACGGAAATTACGTATTCCTCTGTAGGCTGTGATCATTATATTTCTTGTTCAAATTGTTATTTTATTACTCTTGAAACTTCTTTACCAACATCTAACAAATTCTTAGTGTTCTAATTAGTTCGTTCAACAAAAGGTTTTTGTTATCCTGCCTTGTTTTCATGCGAATGAGAAAGTTAAGTAAATTAAGGCTTGTGTATAGCGTAACTCTGTTTATTTTTAGGGTTACGTACGAAAAAAACGAAAAACGGAACCCTTATAGGATCACTCGTTGGAATATACATAATCTTAGTATTTATATAAATTACGTGTCACGTTGTTTGTCCGCGATGTACTCCTACATTATTTATCCTATATTATTTTATAGTATTATATGTTGTGTTATATTCCTCTGAGAACTATACAGTCTCAGTTCATATACTTGTATGAAGGTGAACTCTATTGTTATTACACTTATAATGGTGTATCTATGAGCCTGCCATGTGGATTTTAGCCAAATGTATAGTTTGTTTAAATTTTTTTGATCTTGTGATATGTTTAATTTTTCTTATTTATGTGTTGAAAATTGTTAAGAAACATTTCGTATTCTTCCAACTTTATTATGATGCTTATGATGAAGTTAAGAACGAGCAATCATAATTCAATGCGTATATAATTTCTGTAACGCTATACGTTCCCTCGTCTGGAGCCAACCCTGAACTTAGTCACCATTATCATATAAATACATAGTCATCGGAACCAAAGCAATGTGTGAAATTTCAAATCCGTAGCCTAAGGGTGTGGTTCGAATTCAGTTTGCACAAGAATTGACCCATTCATCGAACTAACGAACGCAGCAGATTTAAAAAAGCTTGTAAAAATGTACGTTAGGCAGAAGCATAAATCGAAAGTACATTTTTTTAGAAACGCTTACACGCTGATACCCCCTCCAGATGGAGCAGAGATACAACGTTGTTGTCTATGGCGGGTTTTCTTCATCCCCCCCCCCCCCCCCTCCGACACCTCGAGAAAAATCTGACATTTCACATTTTCAAGATGGCGGCCGCTCTGTGATTTTCAACTTTTTGGTTTATGTCTTTTTGCGGGATGTTTTTCGGGGGTTTCGTAAAGTATTGGGGGAGATTTACGAAAACTTTGGAAAAAATTTAAAAAACAATATGGCCTCCGAGATATCTTAGATTGAATTATTATTTTAATGTGGTTTTTCTACTTTTTTAAATATTTTTTGTGTGTTCATTTGATTATATCCTCAATTTTGATATTTTGGGGATATTTATTTTTTCGACAAGATGGCGGACTCTGTGGCGGCCATTTTGGAAAATGTACGAAAAACGACCTTTCTTGGGTGAATTTTTCTCATGGTTGGCAACATTTGAGCGGGTTCTTTTGTTCCGGGCGGTTGTGTTACTTGACCCAAAGTGTTGCCAGGTTGAGTTTTTTTCTTTTGTTTTTACATTTTTTTGGACTTTTTATTCAAAAATATGAAAAGTAGATAGATATGTAGTAGGTTTTTTTTTATTTTTTTTATATCTTTTTTTATTTGTGTCTCGAATGCAACATACTTGTTAACCGCCATCGAAAAATATTAAATAAATACAATTAGTTCTAGGGCACTCAAATAAATATCTACTTAAATACATCAGGTGGGATAGTAGTCAAGTAATAACTTATAAGATATAAAAAAAATAACAACCACAGCTCATGGGATTTGAATTAATCCGGATATTACAAAGCTCAGTGATTTCCAAAAGGAGTATCTTCAGCGTGGTCTTTTCTGTTTTTCAGTTAGATGTACCATAGCAACAGATATTTGGAGACAATCATGCATGAAGAAACCGAACCTTAACCTATCCTTAAATCGAAATCCCCTGTGAAATTTATTCATTTTCCATTTAAAGCTTTTCTTATTCATAGCCTGACGTATAGCACCGAGACACTACACTCATTACTATAAATCTTATTAGTTTACAAGACATAAACTCCCGCAGTTTGCAGACTCAGATAGCCATATCTAGAAAAGAGCAGAAATCCGTTGATTCATATCAACTGACCTTGAACTAGCTCTTGAAAAGGCAGGTAGAATTAATGGCGATCGCTTAGAGAGATTTATTTCAATTGAGAGAAAACGACTCAAAGATTTAGGATCCACAAACAGAAATAAACCGTTTTCTTTGTTATTTACAGCGATTTGAAATAGCCTATGACATTTCTGAACTGCCCAATTCAGTCTGAATCCCTTTCTCAGGTATAATATATGCACTCTCATAACGTTCAATAAAACAACTTATTTGAAAACTAATTTTGGTTTTAGAATTACTTACTGTAGATTTTTTTCAGATATATTTTAATTGACTGATAACAAAATTGTTTTATGCAGATGTGAAATTTGATTCTAAAATCAGAAAAATATACCTATTTATAATTTTTTACCTAAAAATAAACGCCACAATATATTTTCGTTTTGTCTGATTTCGCTTTGTAAATGTGAATTGCGATTTCGATTTGTAGATTCAGAAAGTGTGTCTGACGATGACAAAGTGCCACCCGAGGGAATAAGCAGAGCACTTTCACTTTTATATGTACGAACATTCAATTGGAAAAGAGATCTAAAATAGAAATGTCGTACTTAATGATGACTAGGGACCGAACTATATGCATTTGCATGTTTGCATAAGCATTTGCATATTTAAGCCATCCTCAGCGGTAATTGCATATTTTACTTAAACTCTAGTTATGATGCATATTATCAATCCAATATTTTTCGAGCTCAGCGCACTCAGCAGCAATGAACTCCAAGTTGCCAATGGCATTGCCGCATAAACTTAAAGAATACATTGAAAACATTTTGATCAATAGCCCAAGTAAATTACCTTATTAGGATTCACTATTACTTTTTTTAGACTAACTTAAATGATAATAAAGTTTTTTTCCGAAAAACAAAACATGTAGTTATTTAATTCAAAGATTACGTGGCTCAATAATTAAATTTATTTGTAAATGTTCTAGCTCAATTTTTAATACTTACTTTACTAAATCCAAATGTCTTGCGTGGCATTCTTTAATTCTATTAATGGCTTCTTCTTCACTAAATTTATTTTTTCCTGTTCCAAATATGGCACTGGAATCTCGTCTTAATAATTCCAATTCTCCTTTAAAGAAAACCATTAGGACAATAGCAAAAGTATCAAAAGATGTAATCCAACCAGTTGCAATGACTGTTGCCGAAGCTTGAATAAATGATGCAAATAAATATCCAGGCATAACATTTTTCTCGAATGGTGTCCAAGAACTAACTACCTGTATGTACACTTCAGATCCGTTTTTTACATTAAACCTATACGTAGGTGATGCTACGTATTTGAAAATTGGCTGCAAAATAACCGTAGTTCCAGTACAATAAGTTAAAAAGCAATACAAATATGACACTTTTCTGCAATATTTTGTAAACTTTTCAATGATATTTTTATTCTCTTCATCGACTTTAGTCCTTTGATTCAGATCTGCTTTGGTTACGTATTCAATGATTGCTTTGTAATATTTCTGCCACGCAAGAAATGTAGTGACTTTACAAATGCTTACGGTGCTGAGCATTGAAATTTTAAAGTTGGTTAATAGCTGTAGAACATCAGACCGGTTGAACCAGATGTCAGCAAACTCCGTTACAACAAAGACCATCACGAATATATGCATCATCATGTATAAGTATCGTGGTATTTCTTTCTCTGGAAGCAAAAGTCCCCAAAGCTCCAGGTATTTCACGTTAGGACCAAGCAACGGTCGTTTTGGGTTTTCAAGTTTATCAAGTACTCGCTTCAGCATATTGGATTTGGCTTCAGAGATTTCAATATGCAAATGGGATCGCTGTCGCATGAACGCGTCTTATAATGGATTGAAAGTGTTTCCAGTTTAATTTCAGTGGTGTAAGTTTTTAGTGGTGATGTTCCGTGTTTGGATTTTTTTTTGTTATGGAATTATTTTATTGGTTTTAAATTCAAACGAGCTGACGATCCACCTGATGGTAACTGGCTATCGTCGCCTATGGACGATACGTTGCTGGCCAAAAAAGAGAGAAGAAAAAGAAGGAAATTGGGTATATTGAAAAGATACAATCAGATAAAAACGTAAATTCAAAATCGTTCTGATTCTGATAGGGAATTACTGATCAAAGAATAATCAAGAACAAATAAAAATAAAAGCAAAGTGTAGTTACAAAGTGTATCTAGGATGTAGGGCTAGGGTAGACCCTAGGGTACACTAGAGTCTAGGGTGTTCATCTATAAGTTTAATTAAACGTATGTCTATTAGCATAGTATATGTGCTTGTTCACACTGAACTCGCGGGCGCGGGCGCGGTCGCGAAATATCAAAGTTATCAAACATAATTGAAGACATGAGTGGATGAAGGGGTTATGTACATACAAAATACATGTGTCATAACCCCTTCATCCACTCATGTCTTCAATTATGACCTACTATGAAAGTGTTCACATCAAAACGCGCGCGCGGTGTATGTAGCGTCTACTGCGCTGACGTGGCTTGGTAGAGTACGAGTATAATGAATAAGCATGAACAGTAGTGAGTACTAACAGCCTGTTTGTTAGTTTGTCGGCTGTTTAACAAAACTAAGTTAGAGTTGAAATAAATAAAAATATTCAAATATCGACAAACATCTCTCTATAAAGCTCATCACTAGATAATTTTATATCGGTTGGATATTTCATGAGAAAGGTGTCATTAGTAACGTCATTATGTTACATTAAATCTCAAAATTGCAGCGCAATTATTGTTCAATTATTTGATGCGACGGTCTTCCAATTAAATAATTAAAACTGGATTACAATTATTCCAAATAAAGTTTTTTTATTCATTTGTAAAAAAAACAATTTCGTTTAAAAATAATTGATACAACAAACTCACTAATTTTCATCATATTTTTTTCATTCATAATAATATCACCTTATTAAAAATAGTAATTGACAATGTAAGAACCGAAATTGAGAACGCATAATAATAACGCATGAAAATCAGTTTAATATTTTGTGCCCGATAATCCAGACAAAATAATACATAAAAAATATTATTGTGTGTTTGATTCAAAAGTTACAGAATAAATCCAAGCGACCTTTTATTGATTAATTTTAACAAAGCAAGTTAACAAAGTTTGTTGCTGTACATAACACCAACAAGTGACTTACAATGGATTTTGGTAAAGTATAGCCAAAACACAACAACAAAACAAAAGCAAATTCACTCACTTCACGGATTTGACGATTAACATAATAATTAGTACAGAGCGTTTGTTTAGATGATATTTATTTGGTAAACAATCTTGGCACTGATGTTTATTGAAATAATAGTTTCAAAAATAATTAGGATTAAATAGAAATTTTCTTCAGCATTATAATATGATAATTTATTCTTAAACTCTTTACCTTTTATGCTTTCCTTGTCTTTAAACACGATCATTCACATAATACTACGTGTACCTGTAATTTTATTGATTGTAATTAAAGTGACTTAAGGTTTATTACAGTTTCAGAACAGCTTAAATCCGCATACGAAAGTTACATAATAACAGCTCCAATAACCAAAATACGGTTGTAAACATCTTTTTGTATCAAAAAATCTGACCAAAGAAATAAGTCACTTTCCGCGGATTTGTTACTAAGCCTTATTTGTTGGGAGGCTTTTAAGGAATTAACTGCGGAGTAAAAACATAGGGGATAAAGCTCGTAATCAAAGCGCTTACAGGTTTTATTTCACGGGGTTATTGCCGGGGATTATCTGATATTTTTGATGCGATAAATCTTATAAATCCTGACATTTTAATTAAGAAGAAAGAAATCAAGTTTTTGAATTATAATTAGTGATGGGACTAGTCGGGAAAACCGACTATTCGGCATGTTTTCTAGTCGCCAACTATTCGCCGAATAGTCGGCAAAAAAGGCCGAATAGTCGGCATTTATTTTCGCTACTAAAAATAAAGTTAAAGAAAACTCCAAAATTATAAAATCAACATAGTTAACTAGATTTATTATTTTAATAAATCAGATAATAACACAAATCAGATAATAACAAAAAAAAAATTGAATTGCGTCTTGATTTTGCTTCAACGCCTCTTTGATCGATAATTCCAATCTATACTATAATAAAACTCAAAGGGCAAATTTTCTGTACATTGATTTTTTTTTTAATTTTGATTAGGGGGCACTTCAATAACGTGGTAGAGCACAAAAATATATTTTTCAGAATTGTTGTCTGTCTGTCTGTTTGTCTGTCCGGGCATCACATGAAAACCCTTGAATGGATTTCGATGAAAATTGGTAAAGTTGTTACTAATACTCCGGGTCATATTTTAAGATACTTTTTATCTCGGAAAATTAAAAAGTTTGTATGGGATAGTTTTAAAACATCAACCGATTTGCTTCAAAGCAACAAATGTTCCTTGCTTAAATTTATTATATGGAACACATATTTTTCAGTTGTTCAAAATTTTGAATACAATAGAAAAAAAATACAAATTAATGTGAACATTGCTTATTTTTCAAAACCCGTTCCTAGAGGAATCCTTTGTGATTTTATCGTGGGTTTCAGTATATAAATTACTAAATATAAGTACCTCAATATAAATTCACCGTTTTTTAAATTTCCTTCTGCAAGAGGTACAAATAAGGTAAAACAATTTCCGTATGCGAAGCTGCGGGCAACAGCTAGTGTATGTATAAAACAGGGTGCTACTTTAAAACAGGAGTCATCGATAGCTTTTGAAACATTTCTACCGTTATCTCGCACAATAGGATGAATTATGGTGGTAAAGAGTAAAAATTTGATCGAAGTAAGGATGATCGGCATTGCCGACTAGTCGGCCGAATAGTCGGCAATTTTTTTGCCGACTAGTCGGCTAGTCGGCTGATCGGCAAAACCCATAGTCGGCCCATCACTAATTATAATGCGTCATTAAGCAATGCAATATTAAATTAACATTAATGAAATCGGACTCTTATAGTTTCGTCATTCCCGTCCGTCCGTCTGTCTGTCCATCTGTCCGAAGCAAAGTGGCAAGATCCTTAGTGCTAGAAAGCTGTTATTTGGCATGGATATACCTCTAGAATCCTATATTATTATAACTCCAGAATGGTAGAATAAAATATTGAAAAAAATTTTTTTTTCAGCGTACCTCCCCTACAGGTAACATGAGGATGAATTTTTTATTCGTCGCGTACCCTATAGTGTGGGGTATTGTTACAAAGGTCTTTGAAAAATATTATGGGTCTTATAAGACCACTTTTGGAATTAGGGGTCCATTTGTAAAATATTTGGGTTTAAAGTGCTAATTTTGGTTAGAGTCAAGTTATCATAAGGAGGTAATGAGTAATAGTCGATAAACTTACTACTTCGGAGCCCTACGTTGCGCGTGGAATTCCCATGGGATCGGGTTTAAGCAGGAAAAACCGTGTCCCAACAAATTAATGATTACAACCCGTTTAGATATGAGTATGAAAGAACCAAACATTTTTCTATTCCATATAAATATATCTTATTACGCGAATCTATTTAAGGGAGCGAGAATAATCAAATGTGAACCGAAAATTGTGTAGGTACGTGGAAAATTGTACACAATACCACACTAAAGGAATAATAAGTCACCGGTCACCGCAATGACGGTAACAATTACAGAAAATGATGGCCGATGACCATCGATGACACACGGTCGTGCCTACACAATCGTCATCGCCTGTAATAGTCTATCGTGGCCACAGATCGGTGGGCCGCGCTAGTCAGTCAATAAATCGAAATGCCTAATTGCACTGTGATAAACTGTAAATACTGTACAAATGAGAACAGAAAAAAAGAAGTAAACTTTACCTTCCATCGGTAAGTCATTTTGTTATTAATTTTATGCGTAATTCATTTTAAATTAATTGTTTTTAATCTAATACCCACAGCAATATAAAATTTGAGAAAAAGATAGGTCAACAAAAATAAGATTTATATTCGTAATATATTGCGGTTTTTACTTGGAGAGGTTGATGCAACGCTCTGTTGTACTACTGTTAACAATTGATGAATATTGGAACAAGTTATACTATCTTACTTATCGCTTCGGTTTTGTAGTACTTTTATCATTTTTCTTCCAATTTTAGCGATGTTCATCCTACACAAGACAAATCGATTCTCGAAAATCGATTTCGGAGACAGAGGAATGATTTTGTATTTTATACCTAATTGTGTAGACAATTTTATTAAATAATCTTAACGTTTCGTGATTATTTTAGTTTTCCACATGATGGTAATTTAAAAGAAAAATGGATTGGGGCAACGGGAAAAAAATATTGGTTCCCAACAAAGTATGGCACTGTGCGGTAATCGCAGGGGCGATCCTTCGATGTATGTAATGTGGACTGTATAAATGTATGTATGTATGTATGTATGTATGAAGCAGTAGGTTGGTAGTATGTCCAATCCAATACCAAAATCAGTAAGAAAGAACCCACCAACCTTAACATCCAATGTCGCAGGATTGCGCTGCGCACGACTGCTTCTTTCTTTCACGGCACGGCCGGAGGACAGCACCATAAACGTTATGGTCTTCTGATGATGGAAACTCCACGAACGTCGTGAATTCTACCGATCTTCTTAACGGAGTTGACGCAACTCGCGATATTTTTCCTTTGACATTAAGTGTCAATTTTGGAAGGGTTTTACTTTTCTTTCACACCGACCAGTGCTAAAGGATTGAACATACCCCCCACCGAAATCAGTGTGATGATTTCCTAATAGTGTCGGTGTGAAGAATGAGTGTGTTAATAATTTGTGTTAATGAATATTTACGAAATAATTCAAAAATAAAATAAACTTGTTAGTGTTAAGTAAAAAAGTTGAGTGTATGTGCCTAATCTAAGTCCTAACCTAATAACCTAACTTTATATTTAGTTTGCATATGGCAATGGGCAGATCTTATTTACCGGTCTTTTATAAACCCCAGTTTGCGTGCGTACAGTGACTACACGTACAATGTTATCAAAACCAGGGTGAACCTCTTCTATTCTGCCAAGAGGCCACTGTAACGGTTTGGTTAAGTTAGATTTAAGGAGCACTAAATCACCCTTCTTAACATTTGGAATTGAGGTGAACCACTTTTCTCTTTGCTGTAAAGTGTGCAAATAATCATTTGACCATCGCTTCCAAAATGATTGTGATGCCTTTTGAATACATTGCCAACGTGACAATCGCTTCATCTGTACATCTTCAAAATTATTCTCCGGAACAGTTAATAAATTCTGTCCAATTAAAAAATGACCCGCAGTCAGAACTTCAAATTCATTAGGATTATTTGAAAGGGAGCATAATGGTCGCGAGTTCATAATTGCCTCAATTTTACAAAATAAGGTACTTAACTCCTCAAAAGTCAAGGACCTATCACCTACTACACGGTAGAGATGATGTTTGGCTGATTTTATGCCTGCCTCCCACAGACCACCCATGGAAGCTGCATTAGGCGGGTTCGTACGCCATTCGACGCCTCGCGAGGATAATCCAGAAAGAATTTCATCAGAATTAGACGTAGAATTAAAATAATTAGTAACGTTTTTTAAATGTTTAGCTGCTGCAATAAAGTTTTTTCCACAATCGGAATATAAGCAAGTACAGAGACCGCGGCGTGCCACAAAACGATCAAATGTGGCCAGAAAACATTCGCAAGACAAATCTGAGAGCACTTCTAGGTGCACTGCTTTTGTAGAGAAACATACAAATAAACACAAATATGCCTTAGTAACCTTTGCATTTCGCCGCATACCTTCTTTTATAAAGAATGGACCACCAATATCGCAACCAACATGGTCAAACACCTTGTTGGCCTTAAGCCTAGTTTCAGGTAACGTACCCATCATAGGCTGTGTGGAGTATGGACGAAATTTAAAACAAGACCGACATTTCGACAAAACTGAACGAATTACACTACGAGCGTTTATTATCCAGTATTTATTATTCAAAATGCCTTGCAAGGTGCGCGGTCCTACATGCATGTACAATTTATGAAAATAATCAATTATTAAATTTGTTATGTGGCACTTCTTGGGTAATAGTGCCGGATGTTTTATATTATATGGTAAATCCGACTGTTGTATTCGACCCCCCACCCTGAGGAAATTGTCAGGGTCTATAAAGGGAGATAGTTTGCGAAGGGATGATACATGAGTTCCCTTTGCTATCATTTGCATTTCAGAATAAAAATAATTATTTTGAATGACTTTTATAATTAAATCATGCCCCTGCTTTAACTCACAAGACTTTAGTGAACCAAATGTTCGATCAGATTTTTTACATTTTAAATTATTTATAAAACGAAGACACCACGCTGTTACGCGCTCGAGTTTACTAAACGATGAAATTTTATTAAAGGAATATTCGAGATCATTAAAGTTATTTAAATTATAAGAATTAAAGGTAAATGTGTCTACGTTAGTTTTAAGTTCTGGAATGATATCATTTTCTTTTAAAATTAACGTACTTCTTGGCCAACAATGCGGATCTCCAGCAAGCCATGCAGGGCCACTAAACCATTCGTCCGCTACTGCTAAAAGTTGTTCAGGCAGCGCGCCTCGAGAACAGAGGTCGGCTGCATTGTTCTCACTGTTTACATGAAACCAGCAATTGGGCGGAATCACGTCAACAATCTCGCTAACACGGTTAGCCACGAACACTTTTAGTTTGTATGGCGGAGTTTGTAGCCACGACAAAACTACACTCGAGTCGCTAAAGGCAACTATTGGTAAATTAAAATCTTTAACGTTTTGTACGACAAAACGAACTAGCTTCGATAACAGCACGGCTGCCATAAGTTCAAGCCTAGGGATAGACATTAACGGCTTCAATGGAGCAACTCTTGATTTGCTCGTCAATAGTTTGACTTTGACGTTCCCATCCTTGTCAGTACTACGAAAATATATGCAAGCTGCGTAACCAAGTGATGACGCATCACAGAAACCGATTAATTGTACGTTTACAAACGAATTTACTAGAAGGTGTCGCTCAATGCGAAGTTGTGAAAGGATCGGTAATTGACCGATAAATTTATCCCATTTTTGTAACAATTCGTATGGTAAACGGTCATTCCAGCCGAGGCTCAGTTTCCAAAGATCCTGCATGATACATTTGGCAACGAAAGTACACGGCGAAATAAAACCAACCGGATCGTAAATACTAGCCAGCAGCTTAAGTACTGAACGTTTCGTTCCGTCATTATCTTTTAAATTATAATTAAATGAAAAGAAGTCGCATGACGGCAACCATGTCAATCCCAGGACCTTTAAGGATGATGATAACGTATCATCTTGAAAATTTATTTGCGTTATTTGTTCTGATTTCATACGTGTCAGTAGCTCGGGACAGTTGCTAGCCCACTTACGTAATTCAAACCCGCCTTTTTTCAGAAGACTCATTAAGCCGTCTTGTAAGGTACAAGCTTCATCTACAGATTGACATGACCACAAAAAGTCATCGACGTAGACACCCTCTTCTAGAACTCGGGAAGCCCTACAGTCTGACCGTTCGTCTTGGGCAAGTTGAAGCAGCGTGCGAATAGCCGTATAAGGCGCGCTACGCAGTCCGTAAGTGACCGTTTTCAGCTCGTAAACTTGTACTGGGTCTGACGGTGTATCACGCCATAATATGTGTTGATAACACCTATCAGCGGGGTCGATGAGCACGGCTCGATACATCTTTGACACGTCCGCCGTAAAACATATGTCGTAGAGACGAAAGTTAATAATAATTTTTAAAATATTTGGAAGTAATTTACGGCCGGTCAAAAGGTTGTCATTTAGTGAAACCCCAGTACTAGTTTTCTGTGATCCATCAAAGACCACACGCAACGGTGTTGTGGAGCTAGAAGGCCGTAACACACAGTGATGTGGTATAAAATATTTAGACGGCTCCGTACCACGATATAGCTCCATATGCCCCAGTGACTCGTACTCCTTCAGAAAATCAGAATAAGCCTTCCGGAACTCGGGTGAGTGCGCAAGTCGGCGCTCGACATGCGTGAGTCTCCTAAAGGCTATGTCATACGAATTACCTAACGGTTCCTGATTTGGCTTTAATAAAATAGGTGAAACATATCGGCCACTCTCGTCACGATAATGTTTCTCAATATATAGTTTTTCAGCGACTTCATCATCGGGATTTAAAGGAACATCGCACGGCGAGGATTCTATTTCCCAAAATCGCTTAAGAGTATCATTTAAATGATCATCAGTGGTGTACGACACCAACGTTGTAGACGCTACAACGTTCACTTCCGTGACGTCATTAGTCGACGGGGTAATTAGTTTACCTGTGATAATATACCCAAATACGCTATCCAGCACGGCTGGCATATTGGGACCCATAATAATTTTCTTCCCACTATAAATATGAGGAAAAACGTCACCGCCTAAAATTAAATCAATTGGCGATTGCTTATAGAAATGAGGATCAGCTAAAAATAAATTATCATACTGTTTTATTATATGCTCAGGAATTTTAATGGTAGGTAGATCTGAAGTTACTTTCTGAAGAACAACAGCATCAATATTAAAAACAGGTTTATCAGTGTGACGCGGCCTTAAGTTACATGACGTCATGCCGTAGTTCTTAACTAAACCATCAGCTAATCCGCAAATGCTAAACGGACATTTACGTTGAGATAAACCTAAACGTTGTAAGCATGCAGCGGAAATAAAATTGGATTGTGCACCGGAATCAATTAATACGCGACATGGTTGATAGACGTTAAAGTTGTCTAAAATATAAACAATCGCGGTACCCAACAAAACCGTACTGTAACTGTTATTATTATCAGTTGAAGGGCCTCCCGACTGGGCGGGCGCGCTTACAGGAATCGATGCATTACCGGAGTCATAAGAGGAAGCGAGAAACGTTTTCGTTACGTCCTGATGCAATAATAAGTTATGTGGTCGCTCACAAATAATGCATTTAAATTCACTCCTGCATTGTTCAACAGTGTGATTAGGTTTAAGACAATTATGACATAACTTCAACTCATCAGCACGGCTGATTCGTAGCGAAGCACTCAATTTACGAAATTGAGCACAGCGATATATCATATGATTGTCTCCGCAATGCAAACAAGATAAATTATTTTTTGAGTTTGATGACGATGCATGCGCGTAGTTTTTCTGTGCATATGCACTGTTTCTAGTTCGCGCCGTAAACCTACTTACATCTGGTTGACGTTTATTTTGTACGACGTTTTGGTTGCTTGTACTAGCACCATAAGAACTAGAATGATCCAACACTTTTATTTGATTAGTTACGTAAGAAATCAATTCAGAGAATTTTGGTATCGACTTCTGATTGATACTTTGTTCAAATGACCTACGAGTGTATGGATCCAAGGCTCGTAATGCTATATGACACAGAATGTAACTATTCAAATCTTCAACATTAAGAGATTGTATAGCTTTGTATGAGTTATCAAAGGTTTCCAAGAAATTATTCAACTGAAAGGATGATTCCTTCGCAATAGGTGTAAAGTTTAACATTTTATCTAAATAATTCCCAACTAACATACGGTTATCTTGATACCTGTCGAGTAAAGCTTGCCAAACAATGTCGTAATTATTAGAAGATATCGGAATACTTTTGACTATGTTCAAAGCGGAACCTTTGATACATGAGAGTAAATAGTGAAATTTATCTATATTAGCTATCTGAGGCTGATTATGAACCAACGAACAGAATGTCTCGTAAAAAGTATTAAAATTCTCAATATTTCCATCGAAACAAAACAACTCCAATTTTGGAAGACGTGGCCTAGATTCGATGCACGACTGTGTTTTTTCAGTTTTAACGTTCTTATCATTCGCTAATAATTTTGAAGAAATCAATTTTATACGGTAATACAACTCATCAAAACTATTCAATTCCTGACTTTGAAATATGGTTTTCATACCAGCTTGTAACTGACATTTATAAATTTCAAAAATACATAATTCGAAAGATGAACGTATCTCATCTATATCCGTGACGCGCAATAGAAACATTTCACGAATATTGCTGTCAGTTACATTTAATGACATGTCAGATATTATTTGCAACTGTTCAAAAATTCTTTGCTTTTTGTTGATTAAAACGTTTAATTCAACATCAGCGATGCACTCCTCGTACACTTCCTGAACCTTCTGACCCTTTTTAGCCATTGCAACGTGCAAACTAAATATATTATGTCAAATAAAATAAATGAATAATGAATTGCCTACTCTATATCCGGCTCGAAGGACCACAAAAAATTGTGCGGTAATCGCAGGGGCGATCCTTCGATGTATGTAATGTGGACTGTATAAATGTATGTATGTATGTATGTATGTATGAAGCAGTAGGTTGGTAGTATGTCCAATCCAATACCAAAATCAGTAAGAAAGAACCCACCAACCTTAACATCCAATGTCGCAGGATTGCGCTGCGCACGACTGCTTCTTTCTTTCACGGCACGGCCGGAGGACAGCACCATAAACGTTATGGTCTTCTGATGATGGAAACTCCACGAACGTCGTGAATTCTACCGATCTTCTTAACGGAGTTGACGCAACTCGCGATATTTTTCCTTTGACATTAAGTGTCAATTTTGGAAGGGTTTTACTTTTCTTTCACACCGACCAGTGCTAAAGGATTGAACAGGCACTATTTGTTCAATTCCTTTTGAGGAAGCAAACTTTGTGGAAGAGAAAAAGCAGCGAACATTGACAAAAGCAGCCGACTTCTGTTGTACCTACTGAAGATCACAAACAATTAATTTATTTCATTGATAAGTTTATGCACCTTTACGAGTTTTTTATTATAAGTATGTTAGTTTTAAATATTGAATTTTACTGGTACTTGTATTACAGAATATAAATCCAAAATTTACGCCAAAACAAAGTTCGAAACTTCGTTATCAAGAAAAAAGAGGAAATTAGAAAAGGTATTTTATTTTTCTATATTGTATGTAGGTGCATTATTTCATTATATACAATACAGGACCGTAATAAAAATAATAAAATAGAAAGTGGTGTATAAGTAGCTACTATTAGTACAAATGTATGTTTTCATGTGTTGTTTATGTGGTTATTATTAATATTAATACCATACTTTTACTTCACTTTTACATAGGTATCGTATAATAAAACTATTTTTTATACTCAACTTTATAATAAAATCACTATTTATATCAAGTTTATAAATTTATTTAGATTATCGGGAAAAAATTGTTTTTATTTGAATGATTTTATTTATAAAAATGAGTTTATTTTATTGGGGGGAATGCAAGTCAAGTAAGTAAATGCGACTATATTGTGCAGATATTTTTTTAATTTCTTCCTCAGAAGTATAATAATGTTAAGAAGAACGGACCAGGAGGCGGAGCCTAGCAGCCTGACATAGCTAGTTACAAATATTTTGTTCAGTGTGGCATTTTTCATTCGGGCGTGACGGACGTATTGTAGGTCGTATTGTAGGATTTATTGTAGGTCATTAGTTTCATAGTAACATATTTTTTTTGTTTGTTAATTTTTAGAATAAAAACATTAGGTCAATATTATTTTTCTTTTTAAAAAAAACCAATTCCACTTCTAGTTTATAAAATCAGAAGTGCGATTCGATCACGAAGCCTAGCTCTGGCTACCTGTACTTTTCGCGTAATTACCAAAAGCATTGTTTTTTTTTTTAGTCACTAATTCGTTACGGTATCGGTTTTTTTTTAATACATTTGTGAGGTGTTGTGTTAAGTTTAACAAACCGTAAGTAAATTTTTCATTATAATGTCGGGTCGTTCCTCACGTTCTAACAAAAGAGCTGACACCTCACGCAGACACCGTAGCAGGTCGCGTGAAGGTCGCATTCATTCCCATCGTGTTTCTCATAAACGACGTCGCGACGACTTGTGTAATACCAGCAATAGTCCTCATAATCAGGCATTGGATAGAATCCTTGTTAGATTAAACGCAATTGAGGACAGACTGTCCGCTTCGGAATCTACCTCTGAACCGTCACGTCCAACGCGCGAATGTCACACTCCGCCGGTGATAGATACGGTCACTCCGCCGACTGCGCATGTTTGGGATACGAGCAATAAGATTGTAACCGCGTTAACATCGTTAATTACAAAACCTAGCCATTATTACATTTCAAATTTCGATCCTAACGTGCACGATTTTGATGCTTGGTGCGCGGAGGTTGACCGAGGTTGTGAGCTTAATCGTTGGGATGATCGTGAGTGTCTGTCGCGTATTGGTCGTTGTCTTAAAGGCGATGCCCGTACGTGGCTGGATGACTGGGTCTGCAATGATCGCACATGGACAAATTTTAAATTGGAATTTCGATCACTTTGCCCTCGTAGCGTCGACATCGCGAATATACTCTTTGACGTAATGAAAACAGATTCTAATAGTTTTGCTTCTTATGCTGAATACGCACGCCGGTCGGTGTTACGTTTAAATATCGTGAAAGGGTTATCAGACGATCTTAAAACAGCTATTGTAATTCGAGGCATTACAGATCCACAAGTAAAAGCCGCCGTATCTAACGCTAACTTGCAACATAATAAATTGGTAGAATTTCTGTCCGTTTACACAAAACCAAAGGCCGACCCACGAAACATCCGTAATTTAGTTCGCACATCAAACTTAAGTCACTTCGATTCTCGTAAGCATAGGGCGCCCATATCGAGTGTCAAGTGTTTTCAATGCGGCGACATCGGGCATACACAATCTCATTGTTCTAAGAGGAGGGTCAAACAATGTTTTCTTTGTGGCGATACCGGGCATACACAATCACATTGTTCTAAGAAGCAGAAAATGGACCCTAATAAATTAAATACAGCTTCGGCAGCATCAAATAAAACACCTTTGTCATGTTCGTACTGCAGCAAGTTGGGGCATAGTGATGACAAATGTTTTGTTAAGCTACGTATAGAATCCAAAGGACAGAATAAAAGCAACGTAAATTTTTGTCAAACTTCGTCCGAAGCAGTAATGTTATGACTGCGGTGATCGATAAAGTACCTGTAGATGTTTTAATTGATAGTGGTTCTGACATATCTTTAATTTCCGATTCGGTTCTTAAACATTTAAATTGCAAAAGAATTCCCACATATCGTCTTATGCGTGGTATTGGTAGTCAGGAAATAGAATCCACTTGTTATGTGACGGTAGTTATTGAGTTTCCCGATATATCCGTAGAGGTGGATCTATTTGTTGTGCCTTCTGACTCGATTAGTGCACCTATACTATTGGGGACTGACGTTTTGAATCGTAAGGGGGTGACTTACATACGAACGAGTAATGATCAACGGTTGATAAGGGTCAATAGCATAGCTCAAGTGCATCGTAAGCGCGATCTTAACACCGACATAATAAATACTTCATTGCAAGGTGAAGAGAAAAATCGTTTACTAGCGTTGATTGATAAGTTTTCCGACTTTTTTGTAACTGGAACTGCGACGTCCACTGTCAATACCGGCAGTATGGAAATAAAGCTAAATAGTAACGTTCCTGTATGCTATCGCCCTTATAAGCTGTCAGTTGACGAAAAGTTGAGAGTCCGCGATATTATAAATGATCTGTTGAGTAAGGGAATCATCCGGGAGTCGCAATCAGAGTACGCGAGTCCTATCATACTGGTCAAAAAAAAGGACGGGTCTGATAGGATGTGCGTTGACTATCGCGCTTTAAACGCAATTACAGTTAAGGATAGGTTCCCATTACCGCTTATAGATGACCATATAGACAAATTAGGTAATAGCAAATTTTTTACGAGTCTTGATATGGCCACTGGATTTCATCAAGTGCCTCTTAAAGATGAAGAATCTATCAAGAAAACAGCATTTGTCACTCCGGAGGGTCATTATGAATATTTGAAGATGCCCTACGGACTGACGAATGCGCCCGTAATTTATCAAAGAATTATATCCAAGACCTTAAAATCCTTGACAGACACTGGAAAAGTCCTCATTTACATTGACGATGTGTTGTTGTTATCAGACTCCGTAGGGGAAGGGCTAGACTTATTACGTCAGGCGCTCGTTTGTCTCACAAACGCAGGTTTTTCTATAAATTTGAAAAAGTGCACCTTTCTAGGGACAGAAATCGAATATTTAGGAAGACTCATAAGCCAAGGTCAGGTACGGCCGAGCCCCAGAAAGGTGGACGCCTTGTTGAAATCACCGAAGCCTGCGAATGTGAGACAAGTGCGACAATTTTTGGGTTTAGCTGGATATTTCAGACGATATATTCCTGGCTACGCAATTAAAACCGCTTGCATTGCAAAACTTACGAAAAAGGGACAACCGTTTATTTGGGGCGATGAACAAGACGTGGCACGTGATAAAATCATTACTTGTCTAACAGAGGAACCTGTTCTCGCGGTATTTGACCCAAAATTGCTCACTGAGCTCCATACTGACGCCAGTGCGATCGGTTATGGTGCTGTTTTGCTGCAAGAACATAAAGACAAACGGAGGCGTGTAATTAGTTATTTTAGTAGGGCAACTCATGGCGCGGAGTCTCGATACCATAGCTATGAGCTCGAGACTTTGGCCATAGTAAAAGCTTTACAACACTTTCGCCACTATCTCATTGGCATCGAATTCAAAATAGTAACGGATTGTAATTCCCTAAAACTGACCGAACGGAAGAAAGATCTCATACCTCGCGTAGCTCGTTGGTGGGTTTATTTGCAAGATTTTCGCTTCACAATAGAATACCGAAAGGGCGTTTTAATGCAGCATGTCGACTTTTTAAGTCGAAACCCAGTCAATGTGTCGCACATTCGTCGGCCTAAAAACTGGGCTCAAATAGCTCAAACTGCTGATTCTGAAACGCAAGAACTGATGGAAAAATTGAGGGATGGTCAACTGGATTCGTCTAGATATGTAATCAAAAACAATCTTCTATTCTATAAATACAGTCCCACTGGCGAGGAGTCGCGTTTGTTATGTTTTATTCCCAAAGGACACAGACTCAGTCTCCTACGAGTTTTCCACGACGATCACGAACATATCGGTATAGGTAAAACTGTTGATTTGATACTTCGTCATTTTTGGTTTCCTGGACTTAGACAGTTTGTCACAAAGTACATAAGCCACTGTGTAGTTTGTTTATCTCACAAAAAAATTCCTCGGGCTCCTCATCAGCCCATCGAATCTTGGACCAAACCCATAAGTCCTTTCTCTACTATCCATATGGATGTTTTAGGTCCGCTACCCGAGTCTAATGGGTTTAAGTATGTCTTGATATTAGTAGATGCTTTTTCAAAATATTGTCTTCTGTATCCGTTATACAGACAGGACACTGAAGAATTAAAACGTGTGTTTACAAACGCCATTTCGTTATTTGGTACGCCTTCTCTAATTGTGACTGATCGGGGTAGAATGTTTGAAAGTTCTGGGTTTCAAAACTGGGTCATTGGGCTGGGTTGCGCCACACATTTAATAACTCCTGAAATGCATCAAGAAAACGGCCAGGCTGAGCGCTACTGCCGTTCTGTCCTGAACATGTTACGTATCGAGGTGAATAACAAGGGCAGTAGTTGGTCCGACACCTTGTGGAAAATTCAGCTAACTCTCAATATCACTAAGCAAGCTACTATCCAGACTGCACCTCTTCAACTTCTGATTGGTGTTGAGGCGACCACACCTGTATTGAGAGCATTAGTAAGGGACGTTGCTCTAGAGAATACCGATGCAAACCGAGAAGCTTTGATAGCATTAAAACGACAAAATGCTTCGGATCTTTTGAAATTGAACCAGGCCCGCCAAGATCAACGCATTAATGAGGCGAGGAAGCAGCCACGCGTATTTGCTGTGGGAGATCTTGTATTTGTTGGCAAAAGTTCACAGAGTTCCGGCAAATTTGACTCCGGCATGAGGGGTCCCTACAAAGTCATCCAGCAGCTTCCACACCACCGTTACGAGTTGGAGCTTCTTGCGGGGTCCTATGGCAAGAGGACTCAGGCAGCTGCGGAACACCTGGTTCTATGGCGGGGAGAATGGACGCCGGACACGTGTGCCGCCTTCTTCATGGGTGGTGAGTATAGCCACGCGCGCTTGCTTTAGGGCAGCGACCTATGGCGTGTGCTATGTGTTTTATTTACCACGCGCGCTTATCTGATGATAGCAACCTATGGCGTGTGCTATGTGTTTTATTTACCACGCGCGCTTATCTGATGATAGCAACCTATGGCGTGTGCTATGTGTTTTATTTACCACGCGCGCTTATCTGATGATAGCGACCTATGGCGTGTGCCCTGTGTTTCATTTACCACGCGCGCTCATCTGATGGTACCGACCTATGGCGTGTCTCGTGACGGCTACCTATGGTGTGAGCCTTGTTTGGTTTGAATATACATGTACGTACGTTAACCTCATAACAGCTACTGGACCTATGATGTGTAAAATATTTTGACTGAAATTGAAAGTTGAAAACTGAAAGACTGAAGTTGAAATAACAATTTTCACGCTTTGATCGCGGTCGTTTGAGTGCACGCTTACGGCTGTGACAGGGAGCTGTTAATTGTTATTATTGAACGTACTCGTATAGTTGCGAATTGCTACAGCGAAGTTTTGTTTCAGATGATGACAATTCTGGCACTTCCCAGCACTCCGAACAGCCCTCCAGTCAAGGTGCGGTCGAGGACGCCTCGCAGTCAGGAGAGGCCGTGTTAAGAAGAACGGACCAGGAGGCGGAGCCTAGCAGCCTGACATAGCTAGTTACAAATATTTTGTTCAGTGTGGCATTTTTCATTCGGGCGTGACGGACGTATTGTAGGTCGTATTGTAGGATTTATTGTAGGTCATTAGTTTCATAGTAACATATTTTTTTTGTTTGTTAATTTTTAGAATAAAAACATTAGGTCAATATTATTTTTCTTTTTAAAAAAAACCAATTCCACTTCTAGTTTATAAAAATAATTAAATCAGAACTATATCGACGGGTGCAAAGTGGAAAAAGTTATCTGCAATTTTGCGATTTTGCGATTATTGCGGTAACTTACTTAAAATATCATATTCCACAACATGGCAAAAAAATAAATCGAAATATCTCCTTATTTTTCGTACTTTTGTCACGTATAAGAAGACAACTACGCCTATTTTGTAAAATTGCACGACGTCAATGCGGTTACCTACCGTTGGCCGTTTTTAAGACGGACGCGCGGTCATTCCCATTGAGGCATCAGTCAGGTGACATGTTACACGTCGGCCGGCGAGAATATTTTGTTTATTTTGGTTTTTTACGTGTTAAAGTTTGTGTGAAAGGGTTATCATAATAATGAACAAATTATTATTTCTTGTTAAGAAACGATACATAAACGGCCATCTGCCTTATGTCTTTTTCTACGTCGAGATTATGTGTAGATGTCTCAATCTACATAAGTAAATTAGTGTTTTTTTGGTATATTAGTGAGTATCTAACTATGTTACTTCTTATTGTTAGCTATAATAATTGATTAATAGTTAAATTTTATTCACTTACCGATATTTTTTACTATTGTTTCACGTTCAGAAAGTCCGAAATCATCTATTAAAGAAGACGATAGCTTACAGAATGTAAGCAATGAATTTTTCAAGATTATTACTGTGTTGGCCGATGAAATTATTGAACATCTTATAGAAGAACTTGATGAGACCGCGATGAAGACAAATTTGTATGATTTAACTACGTAAGATAAGTGCCAATTTTCTTCGTTACACTCTAGCACTCTTGATCTGAATTACAAATTTTTAATTCTGAAAACTTTGATGTTGATAATAGAGACACAAAAAGAAGATTATCGGGTACACCAACATCCTTAGAATACAATTAATAACGCCTCACACTCAAAGCCCCACACTACGATTCCCTGTGTCGTGGGTGCCATGGACAACACACATGGACAAGGACATTCACACCCAGACCGAGAACAGAAATTCAAACTCATCATTCAAATTTCCGCCTCGCTGGGAATCGAACCCAGGACCCTCGGTGCGGCGATCCGGCATGATAACCATTGCGCCACACGGGTCGTCAATTCATTTACAATTCATTTACTTCAAGTCCGCCACGTCCATTATTAGAGTTAAATCAAAATATCTCTTCACTAAAGTCAGGCAATCGAGCATGTCTGTTTCAAACTGCCAGTCTCTAATAATCAACACCAGTTGCAGTGATGCTTCTTTGGCAGTGGAGGCGTCAAGTGAGTGTTCTACGACTTCCTTACTAAACTGTAGAAAAATACGTCAGTTCTGTATTGATAGATCAAAGAAAAAGCGATATCGGTTCTCTCTGTGTGTTCTACCAATTTTACAACGGTAAGTTCTCCGAGGAATTGTTTGACTTGATGCCTACTGCACCTTTCTATCATTGCATCACTCGCCGAAGATTGAAGTTTCATCCACACAGATTGGATTCGTGGAGAACATCTACGGTCCGATTCTCACGATCTTTTTTGTAAAGCTCTTGCAAGCTGTAGAATGAGCTTCCTTCTGAGGTATTCCCGGAGCGCTATGACATGGGAGTCTTCAAAAAAGGTGTAAAACGAGTTCTCCTTCAGGGCCAGCGATGCAATGGCGATTCCTCTGATATTGCTCATGTCCATAGGCGACGGACACAACTTACCATCAGGTGGCCCGTCTGCTTTTTCGTCAGCCCCTCAGGCTAAAAAAAAAGCCTCTGCCAGCAAAATCTGATACCTCTTAGGCTAGCTTTTATAAAAATTTGAAACATGTTTCCTATACTGATGGTAATGAGACTGATTAATTTTTAAATTTGTTTTAAAGTAAAATTTACAAAAACTTTATTTTTTTAATTGCTGTTTCAGAATATTGTTTAATATTGAGTTGAATTTAGCTTTTTACTTGCTTTTACCATAAGAGATATACCAATTTTTTTTTAATTTACGTTTAGATTAGAACATTCCTTAAAGCATTTGTGTTTGTTTTAAACTACAGTTTTAGTTATTGTGATTATAACGTGGATTATTGTAACTGATGTTAATTATTTTTAAGTATTAAAACTTTAGAACTTCTCTCTTCTCTTAAATTGTTTTATAAGAAGTTTATAATTTTTACTGTTGAATTCTCAAACAAAGAAACTGAAAAAACCTCATTAATGTTCTCTAAGATTTGTATACAGAAAGAAGTTATCGTAAGATTACATTTTAACTACAATAAATAAATAATTCCTCAGAAAATATTTCATTTAACCTTCTTCTAAACCGTGTAGCTTGAGGTATTATTCAGAAGTAGAAAAAGACATCTGCGCAAATTATGTTGTAAACTTGGTCGGTCTCATTACAGAACGAGGTCTATCGTTAGTCCTGGTACTAAACCTCCTTTGAAGCTTGGACTAAGCAAATTATTATTACAAGAGGCGTTTTAACGCTTAAGCCATTGCCTAACTATGATACTAATGGTGGCCACTCACGGTCATTCCATCGCGTCAAATGGCGTGATATACAGCCAAAATTTGATCGTGAATGTGAAAAACTGATGGCGTGATTTAAAAAATTTGTATGTCCAATCGCGCCATTTTGACATATGTCGCTTGGCGTGGCTCCAAAAATGACGCGATGGAATGACCGTGAGTGACCAACGTAAAGCCTCAGATGAAAGAATTTTGACATTTCATGACAGAAATTTGACGACGCATGCTTTATGACGCTTTGTGACACGAGATTGTATTTGATTTTTATTTTGTATTTACCGTGGTAGGTTTACGTCGTATTCGAACGACTTTACGTGCCTTTTATTTCTTTCATCTGAGACTACAGCTAAACCTGCGAGCCCCCTAGTTTAACGTTGGACTATTTCACAAATGTCAAAGTCAGTTTTGAGGTTGTTGTCATGTTTATTTCGAAATTGTTGAAAAATATTTATTAAAATGTTTTATTCAATGTGTTTTGTACATACTGAAGATATTTTAATATTCAGTATCACCGGACAGACCAATAGGTAGGCATAAAAATCGTGTTGTTTTGGATCCGTTTGCCGAACTGAGTGATGAAGATATTTAATGTAAATATAGTTACCAAGAGGTTTACAATGAAATTTGTGGATTTGGTGCGAGAAGATTGGACTCCATGACCATCGTGGAAATCCATTTGTCCTCTGAAATTCCAGTAATTTGTGCAATACGATGCTGGACTCGCCACGAAGTAAGTATCTATAATAATGTTGTTTACATACAGTACCACTGCAATTATATCATAGCTGTAGCATTATTTTATGAAAGTGAACTAGCAAGTGAGATTCCTGTCCACCTTATGTTAAGTAAATACTTCTTTCTAAGGTTTGTCGTATATTCTGTTGCTACTCCTATTATGGGTTATGAGAAATGCATAAACATTTATCAAACGAATTCCAAAACGAACACAAATATTATCATGTTGCTTCACACTAGATATAAAATTAGTTGGTGATATATTTCTCTTCCTCACTCAAACCTTGGCAGTACCCTTACTATGCTATTATTACCTATTTATTCCAATGATAATAACATTGTTTTGTTTTTGTAATTTTAGATTCAAGATGATGCAGTTGATTTGCAAGGAGTTGCTGAGGCAACTAAAGGGAGCCGGAGCAATTGCAAAATTGTCCCATAGATTCAAAAAAATCCTGCATCCTTTGATAAACAAAAACAGATGATAAGGAAGTGGAATTTCCATACCTTTTGTCAATACAGTTTGTGAAAATATAAGGAGAAGGCAATTTATACTACAGCACTTTTGGATAATAATAATTTATTTTATATTGCATTGTAATGTTTTTTCAATTCAATTTTATCAATCTTATGAAGGAATCTGTTAATAAATAAATAATGAATACTTAGATTACGACCAGAACTTATATGTATTTTTAACCTAGTGTAAGTGTACTAATATTAATAAAGTTTTGCTTATATTTTAGTAATTTGTAGATTTTTATTCATTTTGTGAATTTTACGAATTGCGATGAGTCACAATATTTATTACTTACAATACACTCCGCTGCACAAGGTACAATTGTTCTTAGCACTTATGAACCAAAGACCTCAACAGTGTAATAAATTTCGAAGCCAACTGGATTTTATTTTAGTTAAGATTGGTTTTGTTTACGTAAAATTATGGATTCGTATTAATACGCGCGAGAAATCCATTCCTTTACACACGCGTATATTAATTCTTAAAAAATACATGTTTTAACATGTAATAAAATCCACGACAACAGCAATCAATAGAATTGATTGAAAACTGTATAATTATTTATTTGCAACAATATTTACGCTCTTAATATTAATAATAGACGTGTTCCATTAAATATGTCAAAAACAATAAACAGCATCGTAGTATAATGGAACGTCGTAATCGAATAAATACTGACGTTTTAAATCAGTTTCGTGTCAAACCCGTGTCAGATTTTCAGCCAAGGGTGAGCCAAGGTCTAAACTTGAAACCAATAGTACTAACAAGTCAACGAGTATTTTGCGTTTTGTAATAAACTTTGGTTTAAAGTATGTTTCTAAAGTCAGTATCGTACCAAGCCTGGACTATTTAGTCATGGTTTAAACCTAAACTTTAGACCTCGTCTTGTAATAAGGGGGGGTGTGTTTAAGATTTAACACAGTCATGAACTAATTTTAATAATAGGAAATGTTGCACTTTTTGTATTTACTGTAATATTATAAAACGTACTTTATTAAATCCAGATTTTTGAATTCCCATGTAGAAACGACCAAGTGGTAGTTAACACAGTTGTCATATTTTTAAGCACAATGTAGATGCAGACAACTGCAATATCTCGTAAATGAAACATAATTAGAAGAAATCAAACATGCACGTAGATGCCTTATTCAATAATGAAGCAGTGATAAAATTTTCAATAGATTCGGTTTAAAATTAACGAAATGGGAGCACTTTTTCCTATTATACGCTCTCCTGAAAAGTTGCTGTTTTGCAGATAACTTTTTTCACTTTGCACCCGTCGATATTATCATTTTATTTTTAGGGTTCCACCTTTAGATGCACATTAATAATATGCAAAACCCTTCGGTTAATTATATTTTTTTAGGATTTGATGTAGGAACTATTCAAATACAGTCAATGTAAAAGCATGCTAAAGGGATTCAATATCATCCCTAGGGGAAATAAAAGGAAAATCCCTTGAGTAGGCTCAGTAGTACCTGACTAAATATTTACAGAGACTTACTTTAATAGTTCATTGTGTCTTCTTGTTAAATCTTTCACTCTCTTCATAGCTTCGGCATCGGAAACACCTTTATGTTTTCCAAAAATATTAGCTGAATCACTTCTCAACAGCTCCAGTTCACCACGAAAGAACACCATGATCACTAGAGCATTTGTATCGTATGAAGTTATCCAACCACCTCCGTAAGTTGCTGCGTAGATTTGGTACAAAGATGTCGCCACGAATCCTGGAATGCTAGTCTTATTGAACGGGACCCAGGAACTAATAACTTGAACATGCTTCACCGTTCCATTCAAAATGTCATCTCCATAACTAGTGAAGAGAAACTTGTAGACCTGAACCAAAATTTGGACGTTCACAATCATAACGGTAATATACATGAGGGTCCAGTGGAAATACGTAATCTTTCTGCTGTATCTGGTATAGTTTTTGATAATGATTTTATTGTTCATATCGTTAGTTTCTCTTCTACTCAAATCAGATTTAGTCACGTAGTTGATAATGGCTCGCCAGTGATCCCCCCACGCTAGGATTGTAGAAACTTTACAGACACTTATCATTGCTAGTAAGGTAATCTTCAAATTGTTTAACAGAAGATTTATGTCATCTCTTACACACCAAACTTCGCCTAACTCACTCGCAGTAAAAACCGTAACACTTAGATGCATAAATAAATAAAAGCATCTTTTTAATGGATTATTAGGTAAAAGCAATCCCCAAAATTTAAGAGCTTTTATATTAGGACCAAGCAAAGGTTTGTCTGGATCCTCCAATTTATTTAGAACTGGCTTAAACATGTTTCCAGTTTGTTACTCCAATTGGTAGTGATTTATTGTATTAATTACCTTTTCGATGTTTGTTGTTTTATTCTACGTGATAATGTCTTAATTAGGGTAATTTGATACGATACCTCACGTTGTTGTCTGTTGCGTGATATTTAACAGATAGAGTCAGGTAGGGGTGTGAAAAAGTATGTAATATATTTTATTATTTATATTATTTTTGAATCTATTTTTCAATTATGGAACGTAATACATGGGAAAAACACAATAAATATCTTTCAAAATCCTTGAATTAAGAAGCAAAATTTCGAAAAAAGTAGTCTAAAGTTATCGATTACATCCTTATCAATAGGTTACAACATTAACATCATTCGTTTACAACTAGATAAATCGGATTAAATTGATAGCTAACACTCGTCGTGCCAATATTTCGCATTTGTATCATAGCATCGCGGCATTGTGAGCTTGTATCTTTTTTCCCCTGCTCTTCTAAATTCGCTTCCTCAGTGAGATGAAAACTAAAACCAATTTCCCAACAAGTTTAGTATAAAAATATTGTTGATACATTATGCTAAAATTTTGGGTCGTTTACGTGTGAACTTTGCGTAATATATTCAGTGTTCGTTTTAATATCAACGTGGAAGTGAGGCACAAGTTTTGCTTCGAGATTGAAATTTAAAGTGGATTCACCGCCACCACATTATAATAATATAAAACATATGATACCTAATGATTCGTACATTTATTTTATTTATAACCTCAGGTAACTAAAATTACTCTTAATGAGAATATAACAATTGAGAATATGAAGAGTATCTTGATAAATTAATCTTTTATACTGATATTATATTTTAGGAAACGACTTTTCTTTTGTGGTTTTCGAGAAACCGATTACATGTATAAGAATTGATGGTTAAATAGTATGAGACAGCTAGACTTTTATAGTTGGCCCATCTGGGGTTACTTTATTTTATAGTAATCGCGAAAAGCTAAGAAATCAATACCACATTTTTTATTTATTTGTTTTGCGGCCCGCGACAGCATGACTAACACATGTTTTTGGCCCGTATGAAAAAGGGTTGATTACCACTGGTATAAGATATGCAGTAAAAAAAAATACTATACATGTCTATAAATAGGTTTTTATCTATGTAAAATTGAAATTTCATTATTCGGAAGCGAAGCAAGAACTTGCTTTACTTGCTTACAAAATAATAGGTTTCGGAGTGAAGCATTATTATACTAATTCCTGTCTCCTTGTACTACTTGGTATAAAATTTTGGTCGGCGTTATTATCTCTTAATTGTGTACGTAATAACATATCACAAGTGTTATTTGAACTTTGTTTATTTTCAGTTTTATGTATGTTTTATAAAGATCTGTTTTCAGGTTTTGTCTGTCTGATTTTTAACTGATAGAATACCTAGTTTTTATTTTATTTTCAGGGAAATAGTCGACAAACGAGCTGACAATCCACCTGATGATAAGTGGCGCACGGAAATCAGCGACAGCAAAGGCACCTGATACGTTACCGACCGTGAAAACAAGATAGAAAGAACTAGCTCCCAATCTTTTTTTTTAATGCAGGCAAACGAGCAGACGGGTCACCAATCTCCCAACTGGAGCACGACTAGTCGTTTGGCGGCTGGCTCAAGCAAGCGGGTGGGCGCCAGAAATGTCCCATGCTCATGGCTTCCGCACTTCAGGTTATTCTCATCCATTTTGTAGACTTTATTTGGCGTGAGCGTTTGCAGAAAAGAGTATTGTCTAGAGGCTCTGCTATTTGCTATAAAAACTGAAAACATTTCCAACCATGCCAGAATCAGCTTCCATTCAAACATCTTCACAAACTTGCATTCAAATATTAGTAGGATATTGAATACTATTCCCCACTATTCCTACCAGACCGTTCTGTCATCGACCAGCACCGTCGCGTATCATGCACGGTTGCTTAAAAAAATGTAGATATCGGTATACAACTCCGTCGCTCCTATTCAGTGAGCATAGAAAAGCTTATGCTGTTGCTTTCACAAAACACAACGACACTCACGATATGTGTCACACAAATTCTACCCCGGTCGGTAAACGAACCCAGGATCCTTTGTTTTGTAAACCAACGACCATCTAGGCTACAGGACCGTCACATTTTAATTAAGTAAATTATCATAATTGCGTGTCAGTACGGTAAACGCATTCCAATCGATTATAATAAATTACCAGAATTCATTAATTGGATTTGTAAACGGAAATCTGATATTGACAAACTAATTACCTTACATATAAGAACTTCAAAGTTGGGATGGCTTCAACCCATTAATGGTCCACTACTGATCACGGGTATCTCCTCCTGAGGACTTCTGGAGCATACACCATCACGCTGCTCCTGTGCGTAATGGTGGAGGGGTTAAGGGGTAGTGGCCAACCCAAGTGTCGGAAGTTTTCATGCCACCTGAGGGCCTCTGACATGGCTTAGTGACCTTACGATAACAACCGGGTCAGACGACTTTATGTCGTCGTGGATAATTTTGAATTTTTTAAATCTAAAACTAAATGCATTTTTTTGTTTGCAGTAGGTATCTGTTAGTCAGTTTTCTGCTTAATTCTTTCACCAGCAACGCATCCGCAGCCTGGCCAGATGCCAATCCCCTAAACTTTGAAACTACACACACATTTAAATTAAATTATCAAAAGCTAAAATAGTTTTGCTCATAAAATTCATGGTGTGGAAATTTATACAAATTGCGGAGATTTAAGGGCGTATGTAGACTGTACAGTTGTTTATTTTGAATTTATTATTATAAGTTTGTATTAAATTTTCATGATATGAGTGGGATTTTTTGTGTGAATAGACAGAAATAAGCAGAAGAACTATCCCATAATAAGAAATCGATGTTTATAGTCCAATGCATTTCGGCTTGAAAAAAAGAAAGGAAAGAAATAAAATACTTCTCTCAAGCTACTTAGCTGAAAAACAATGAGGCATTTGGCGGCTGACTTAAGAACAAGGGTGGTAGATAGCCGGACAATATTCACGGAAATATGGTAAACACCAGTACCTAATAATAAAACATGCTTTAATTATAAAATTGATAAAATAATCCTAACCTAATACCCTACCACCAAGTAGAGTGGTAACCTTTTATCATTTCTTGGTTTTTATAGATACCAAGAATTAGGGTTTATATTCAAAGCCGCCGCAATAAAATGAAAACAATTTTTTACAGTTGTCTAAGAATTTAAGCCCTTATGCCATTATTTTGTCAAAACAATGTCTCTTTTCAGACGAGGCTCAATTTCACCTAAATGGACAGGTCAATAAATAAAATAGTCGTAATTGGGCCGCAGAGAATTTCAAACCAAAACACCAAGAGGCACTGTATTCGCTCAAAGTTACAGTTTGGGTAGGAATGTTAGGAATACCAACGCGATATTTAAATTAAAAAAACCAGGCAAGTGCGTGTCAGGCCACGTGCAATGTGCTGTATAGTTTAATCGACTATTACTCATTAACTACTTATGCTAACATAGCCTTGATAGTTTTCCTTGTAAATTCATCGTAGAACCTATTTTTGAGAATTTTTTTACGTGTCAATTTATTATCAATCTAATTAGGTAACTTTAATGTCAGAAACATAATTTGTTATAATCCGCGCGCGATCAGAATGGGATGCGACCTTTTGGAACTGAGACACTTACGTGTCATCGGCAAGCCGTAGCGTCGGCAACAATGATATTTATTTATTTATGTACACTTTATTGACCACAATATAAAATATCGAAGAACAAATGGCGAGCTTAATGCTTTTGCATGCATATTGTATGTATAAAAAAGGTAAACGTGCCAAGAGGGCGCTGAAATTGAGGCAGTCGAATTTAGTCAGGTGTAGCGATTTCACTATGACATTTAACAGCTATATAGAAGATTTTGTAATTAACACAGGCGGTAAGTATTTTATATAAAATATAATATGTTTTAATATTATAGACGAAACAAAATAATTTAAAATAGATCGTCCCTAATAGTGATCTCCATCATCTACAGTACTTAGGTAGTCTGTTTACATTTTTATTCTATTTTCAGATGACGAAAACTCTGATGATGATTGCCACGAAGCAAATAGGCATTAATGTAAAATAATGTATCTAAATATTTTATTGAATTGATTACAACCATGAACATTTTTTATATATAACCATTATGATAGATCGCAGAAATAATTAATTTATAATTAATACTAGGTAATACTAAAAAATAATTATCCCAATTGTTCAGCATTTTTTTTGCTAACGCTACTTAAGAACTTTTGTTTTTGATTTACTTCGACAAGGTTCCATACCAATTTCGTTGCGCGCGGATTATACTCTAGAATATGAAGCTAACATAGAGTAGTAAGTTTGTTTTAAAAGATTAGGGGTAATGGATAAAGCATACGTCCTCTAACAATTCGGGTTAACATTGTTCTAAAACTGCTATGCGGAGAGTGAATGTAATTGTAATGGTCACCGTTATGGCGGTGTCATTTATTATGGATCTGCTGTTATTTATTTACAAGCAAAGTTTATTCTAATCCTAACTACTCTTATTATCAATGCGAAAGCTGGTTTGGACGTAAGGATGTTTGTTGCTCTTTCACGCAGCAGGTACTAAATGGATTTTAATGAAACTTTTAAATAATATAGCTTTTACATGTGCAGAAACGCCTCTACGTCTTGTACTAAAAAATGGAGGATAAAAACCGTGTCTTGCGATTTGTGTTAATTGAATGTAAAATTGGCGCCGTCAACTTTATTCACCTGAGTCAGTTCACGCAGGTGTCTTTAGTCTCCCCCCCGGGGGTTGCCCGCCTTGTCGTGGCGGGGGGGCTTAGTAACCGTGGACTGGTCACCCACGGTGAAGCTAAGAGGCAACCAGGGCCGGCCTGTTTGGGCCGCCGGCTGGCCCGAGGAGGGCGCGCTCCCAGCGGGCTGAACAAGTCCACTGCGGACGCGCGTGGAGGTGGGACCGCAGAAGAAGAGGAGATTCTCCCTATCTTCTGCGGCCGTGGAGGGATCGCAGGGGGAGAGGCGTGTTGGTATTACGGTGCGCCACTCTCCCTACCCCCTGCGAGCTGGCGGGGCCGTTCCGTCAAAACGGCACTGGTGGGGCCGCAGAGGAAGAGGCATGTCGGTATTGCGGTGCGCCGCTTGCCCTATCCTCTGCGGCCGAGGTGTGGTCGGTGGAAGAACCACAGACCTTATCTTCCACCGGGTACCAGTTATCTGGTACCCATGGCCTCCTAGTAGCAGGCTCGGGGGGAGTCTGCTACGGTACTGGTGGAGGCCGAGGAGGGAGGCGCACATTACAATCTGGTGCGCCCATCGTGGAGGGCCTTCGGGCTTCCGTGATGGAGCCGCTTGTGGGCGGCTGCCGCCGGCGGGGTCGCAGATGTGTGCGGAAGCGTTCCCGTAACCCCGTCACAAGGCGGCGAGGTGGAAGATGGAGGGGTTTTTAGTGGGTATACCGTGGGTCTCATTAGCCTATACGGGAGTCCCACATAACCACTCGGGTACCCCCTGCGCCCGGGTGGTATGCGTAATGCATTTTCCCCCCCGAAACAAAAAAAAAAAAAAAAGTGTCTTTAGTCTACTAAGTTTTCGTAGACTTTTACACCCAGGTGAATTAAAATCAGTAGACTTAATTCACCTAGGTCTTCCTAGTTGATTAAGGTAAGCTATACGCATCTATTGTTCCAGGTGAATTAAGTGTAATCCTACTAATATTATAAATGCGAAAGTTTGGATGTTTGGATGTTTAGATGTTTGGATGTTTGTGTTACAATCACGCCAAAACGGCTGATCGGATATGGATGAAATTTGGCACACAGATAGTTTAATACCTAGAATAATATATAGGATACTTTTTATCCCGAGATATTGATCTATTCCCGAGGGATAAGAAGTAAACTAAATGGTAATAGGAAAACAGTTTTGACGTTTGTCATCACAGTGACATTAGAAAACTCAAAACAGCTGATTGAATGATTAAATTATAATTGGTTCATTGTTTTAATATGTTTATTTACAAACATATTATAAAAAATTGCGGTGAAGCACATTGTGATCATTTTTATCATGCAATGGAAGCTTTAGTAACCATCGATCTCGTGTAAAATCAAGTAAAACAAACACAGCATTTTTTACGCAAAATGAAGGCTGCTTACACATGAGCGTTTGTCGAGCGTTCCTAGCGCTAAAGCTTGATCGATGAACTATAAAAAAAAAAAAAATTTTACGTTGAATAAGTACTTGTAGCTTATCAAAGTTTTTCCTAGCTCTAAATATGAGGTGCAATTGAAATATTATATTATATCGTATCAGGTTTAATTAATAGCAAAAAATCATCAAATTTGGTTTTTAACATTCGTAAATATCTACCTATATTTTTTTTATTTACCTTATAGAAATAAATATTGATTTTTTTCACTTATTTAGCAAATCATTATTCACGTGTGTCGGATGAATGCGTACGCTTATAAAATCCTAGCGTGGTGTTGGCCTTATGTCAATTCGGCCTTATGTCAATATTTCTTTATTGTTGTGCCTATAACAATATAACCAGTGCTTATGCCGAACACTACAAACCTTAAATAAGTTTTTAATGAAAAAGAACGTTAGTATACAATGGTTTTAGGTAGGAATAGATTCGTTGTATAAGAAGCGATTTTCATGATTTTTTTGTTGTATTGGGAATTTACTCAAGTTGGTCCTACTTCAATATAGTGAGACTATGGATTCTGGAGGTAAAGAGTGAGCTTCTCAGTCGTAGGGCATAACTGAACTTTGTTTAAATATGTTTGCTGTTGTTATCGTTGACATCGCAGATTTGTGTCTTAGAGACGAAATATGACTCCTCAACGGAACAATTCAAATAACTGAACAATTTTTTTAAATATTTGTTGTTCGTAAATTTAAGGGTAAAATCTACAAATCCGTCATAAGATTTGTCGTAATGTATGGATCAGAATGTTGGGCTACAAAGAAGATGGATGAGAGACGATTGCATATCACAGAGATGAGAATGTTGAGGTGGATGTGTGGAGTGACGAGAATGGATAAAGTAAGGAATGAGTATATTAGAAGAAGTTTGAAAGTGGCAAAAATTACAAAAAAGTTAAAAGGGAACCGAATATCATGGTATAGGCACGTGATGAGGTGAGAGGAACGCATGTGACATGAAGAGTGATTTATACCTATATGAATGTGATGGATAGACGAAGGGGAGGAGGACGACCAAAGAAAAGATGGATGGATTGTGTTACAGATGATACGAAAGATAAGAGAATTAGTGTAAAGATGATGGCTGATAGGGAAGTGTGGAAGAGGAAAACATATTGCGCCGACCCCAAATAAAATTGGGAAATGGGCAGGATGATGATGAATATTAACACTGTAAAACCAGACGCATAGATAAATAGTTTTTTTTAATTATAAGTTAAAGTTGTTAAGTTGACTACAATCCCACCTGATGGTAAGTAGCGATGTAATCTTGGTTTATTATAGGATCTATTTAGTACATAAATATACATACATACTTTCATACCTTTCATACTTTAAGTATGATGATGATCAAGTTTCGCGATGACCCGCGATGATTGCAAGGAAAATACTTAATTTGGCATACTTTTAATTTTAAATCATAGTTTAACGATATAACAAACTGCAACTTCATCTGCGTAAATAAGGTCCACAGACAAATGAATCATATTTTTGACTACGGAATCGTGTAATTTTTTTAGCGATATAATCGATATGGCTAAGACGCTATATAATTATTAGCTACTAAAAGATATGCATGGGGCAACCTCGCTCTTGCCTCTCTATGAAGTACATAAAACACTGAGTCTCTTCGTTTCGTTTCGTTTCAATGCCCTTAATAAACATGTCATATTATATGGAAGCATCCATTAAATAAACCGATGTTATTTAAAGAACGATATGGTTCGTTTGTGTTACATTTGTGTAAACGTAATTCTGTTATTGGTTCTGCTGTTTATTCTAATTGCGGAATAACTTTATAGTTTTCCTCCAGAATAATAGTTGTACTTTTATTTTCTGCGCATCGCAAAATTTACACGCTTTGTTAATTTTATCCCTTTTTAGAAGCTTTTGGCTACTGAGATTCGCGTGTTGTGACTCGCATCATACTCTAGCAACAGCCCATCTCCGTCATTCTGTTTCATGAGCATGTTGCTAACGTCGTTTACCTGCCTGTTCCGGCGTAGCAGCTCTCAAGCTTGCTGAAAGCTTGCAGCTCTTAAGGTAGCCTGCCGCTGATCTTCTTTCTCACGACATGCCCTATGATTTTTTCGAATCTTTAGCAACTTGCTAGAATACGAAATAATAAGCATGTTGTCGACATCATTCTTTGGGATGAAAAGCAGGATACTGTAAGTTTAATTCACAAACATCCAAACATCTAAAACTAACATCTAAATTTTAGTAGGATCTGGATCTAATTCTAAATTCTCGCGGACGAAGTCGCGGGTAGAAGCTAGTAACTACTAATTTACTTAAATATTATTATTGCATCATCGTAGCATGATCTCAAATCCATTGTATTTTAATTTCTTTTATTGTATTCTTTTTTTTTGGTTTTTCATAATTTGCAACGTGATAAAATAAAAATAGTAATTTATTACAATCACCAATAGAAATAATAATACATACAATTATTTTAATCACGTGCGCGGCTTGTGTGACGGCTCGGCCGAGCAGAAATAAAAACCTATTTACAGTGTCTCATAGACTCGGCCCTTATACAAATTTATCTGAAACTTTTGTATTGCATTAATTTGTTTCAAATACAAATTCAAATACAATGGTCCTATATTATTAACCGTAACATTAGCCGTTGTATAAGACATTGCAAGTTTTTCAGTGGCGTAGCTAGCCCTAAGGAGGCCCCATATCAATATTTGTTGTGGGGCCTCCTCAACGACAGCTGTCAAATATAAAAGGCCAAAACTGTAGCGGTCGTAGGCCGCTGGCGACCTTTTTTTTTTGGGAGTGATAGGGGGGGCCCCTATGCGCTGGGGGCCCCGTATAATTGATACGGCTGATACGGCGGTAGCTACGGCCCTGAAGTTTTTCTTATTATCAAATATACGAACAAAAATTTTGATCTCAAATCCACCTTAACGTTAGCCGTTTTACATGACTTTTTAACTGACTTCATAAAAGGAGGAGGTATTCAATTGGACCTTATTTTTTATGTTTGTTACCTCATAACTTTCGACTGCGTGAACCGACTTTGATAATTCTTCTTTTAATCGAAAGCTGGTGCTTGTCATGTGGTCCTACATAAAGAGCTAGATTTGACGAGTAGTTTTTTAAATATTTTGAAGTCGGTTATTCTTTTCTTGGTAAAATTCAGATTATGCTAGTAATATTACGGTCAGGGCAACTGTTTCCTCAATAGCCTTTCCCCAGACATCTGTTTGTTTTTTCGTCCTAACAAAGTGTCAGTCGTTTAAAATATTTGACTGTTGTCTGAGTAAAATCCAAGCCTCTTTATAAATGTCACCCAGTATTGTATTGAGCAGTAAACAAAAGCCGCTCCCAAATCGTGACCCTCGAGCCATAATCTCTTGAACCCGTCCCAAAAAGATCCGAATGTGAACTGTAATTAGTTGTTACATTAAAAATATAATTATTAGGGTTCGAAGAACTCAATTAACTCTTAAATGGGAGACGGAGCAGAAAACAGTAACCCTTGTTACTGTCACCTCTCAATGAGGACCCGACAAGCGTTATAGAACACTTATTTTCATGTGAATTCACCATTTATTTTGGACGACTAATTAACTTGATCCTCTATTGCCTAGTATGGCGGTAATACTTTGAGATTTCGATGTTACATGACAATGGTGACTTACTTAGGATATCTGTCTGATCTTTAAAAGCTGCTACTCGAAGGCTTATAGGCAGGGTTTTTAAACTGTTATTTTACTGCCTTATAGCCGGACACTTTTTCACTACATAAAGGAAATTTAAATAGTATAATGTACTGTCAGCAAAACAGTTACCTACCTGGCATGATACAAAGACGTTCTGTAATGTAGGACGCACATCCTATACCAATAATTACCTACTCTATGTCTTATTCCAGATTACGTATACTTGAGCGCTAAATTTAATGAAGATCCGTTATTGTAGGATGGGATAATAAATAAAATACATTAGGTACATGTAACGAAGCAATTATATTAAGCAAAAGCAATTGGATCTGACACAACCCAAAAGTATTCTTACTAACGTCCGACGTATAACATACTATGTAAAGACACATTAAATTTCTAAAGCACCATAGATTCGAAGCGATATTATCCGTGGGGGAACTTAACGCCTCAACGGTTGTCGAAGTGAGCTTATCCGAGTTTGGGGTGTGACGTTAACAAGGGTAGTGTTTCTGGGCCATTGCGCCATGCTAGAGGGTTAATTGAGTTCTTTACTCGTAAAAAAGGTTTTCGTCGTATATTATCGTATGTTAGATGTTAGTGATAATCGATCTGTCTGTACATTACATAATCCAAACTTTCCCAAAAAACATATTATTAAAACTAAAACTTTTGTATACCTATTACATATTTCAGAAGTTCGTTCAATTTCTCATGGTGTCCACCTAATAATTGAATTTTGATAAATATAGTACGGATTTTATAGCACACTCTTTCAAATAAATAAACAAGTTTCCAATCGGAAAACGATAAATCCAAATCGTTGTACTAATAATAAGGCAGTTTTGTCAATAAGACATAAAAGCGTAACAAATACCTACATTCATTAATGATAACACTTACGATTATTTTTATGGTATGCAGTATGTTATTATATTATTATGATACGTATGGTATGCAGCAAAAAGAAGGAAATGATTCGAAGATACTATTCAACTACTATATAAACGTGAAACTTTGTCAGGCTCTATATATGCTTGTAACTCTTTCACACAAAACCTATTGATTGGATATTCACGATATGGAAAACGCCGAAATAACCGCGGGCAAAGCGCCGGTTAATTCAATAACAATTTATGAGAAATTTTCACAGAACAATAATTATTTTTTGAAAACTCAATTTCTTCAACGTATCATTTACGAGACTATTTATTGAGATCATTACATAAATCAACATTCAATACCACAATTTACGTTGGATTCGTGAAAGGAAGCAAAAGCACTGTATGAATGAAACAGAGTATAATGTTGAACTGTTTATGTAATTTACAAAATTTATTTTGAGTTATAAACTACCAAGGATTATGCTCATTACTATTCATATTGTGTAAATGAGTGTCCATTGAGTTTCAATGTCATTAAAACGAAATCAGTAATGTTCCATGAGCTGAAATCATTTTGGTTTAAACACGACTTTAATAAAATGAAATAAATGAACAACGAAAAAGTCCAAAAATAACACAACATTCGTATTCATTGAAACCATGCTAAGAAATTATAACATTCAATATAAAATTCAATCAAATAAATACCTACCTACATTTTAGCAAAAAATTTCAATCGTTTGATTTATCTCTACAGTTATTACTCTACTAATACCTAATTACTCGCAATTGACTGAATATTATTAGTATTTTAATTAAATATCTATTTGAAATTTGTTTCAGTAGTACGTATGTTACAATATTATTATTTTCGTTTGCAATCACTTTCTTGAAAAGTAACGATTTGGATAAAACAATACAGGAGTAGGTAAAAATCGTCTTAGCTATGTCTCATATTTGGGATTTTTTTCTCCATCTTCTCACGCCACAACCACATTGGTTCGTAATGCCACTTCCTGAATTCCCAATGTGTATATTTTATTTGTGAATTTACTTTACTTTTCGATCGACTGAAATAAGCAACAGGGGGCGTGGTTAGTAGATGGATGGCTTGGCTTGGCTGCAATCCATTAATGGCCCACTACTGGGCATGGGTCTCTCCTCTTGAGGCGGCCTAGATAATACTCCACCACGCTGCTCCAGGGCGGATTGTTGGAGGAATTAGTGGCCAACCCGAGTGTCTGAAGTTTTCAAACCCCCCGAGGGCCTCCGACATATGGCTTAACGATTATAAACGATTACGAATATAGAATGTAGAATGAATCTTCAGTTAGACAAGATTTACGTACGTAAGAGGAGGCATGAGTTTAAAGTAGTAAGATGGAAGTGGAGAGAAGTGGACAGAAGTAGATTGGAAAGAAATGGAATGGAGTGATGCGGTGTGACTTTCTCTATGAAAGAGAAGGGATGTTAGAGTAGTTAGTATAGAATTTGAGCGAAGTGGACAGAAGTATAGTGGACCATAATGGAGAGGAGTGAGCGGTGTAGCTTTATTTATGGAAGAAACGAGGAGTGGTTAGAGTAGCGTAAAGTGGATTGACGTGGGATAAAGTGGATGTGGAAGTTTTCACGAAATTAGTAAATAGGCTTTTAATTATCGATGTGTTCACTATCTTAAGCTTCATTCCAAATACCATTAGGTGGCATAGTAGTCAAGTATTAAATTACTAAATGAAACAAAGCAAAGTATATGTGAAAGAAGACACTCAAAATAGAGTAGAAAGTTTTAAAGTAGCCAATAAAACATATAAGACATGTACCCTAAAATGAGTCTAATTACTTGTTCGTTCTTCTAAGGAACACAAAGGTAACTCTCAACATAAATATCAGTCGTTAAGTGATTTATTTCGATTAATCAACGTTGGCATTGAGTGATAAACTAGTCGCAGATGAATGAAAATACCGTAAAACAACACAAAGGGAATAGCTTCAAAGGAAGCCCAGTGTGCCCAGAATCTAAATAATAGGCGATCCGTTTTATTGGCATTCCAAATTCTCTATTAGAGCAGTATTAAATTGCAACCACAGAACTATGGATTCTATTGTCACTGGGACAAGACGTAAAATCGCATGTATTTAATGTGATGTCGTTAGTCGGAAAACGTCAGCTCAAGACGGCCTTCCGAACGAATAAAAGGTTCAAGAAGTTTAGTGAACAATTTTAAGAAATATACTGAAAATAAATTGGATGTTTACAAAGATTGCGTAGTCATGAAAGGAGCAATACCTGAATGAAACAGTTTATTTCGCGTTTTTACACGTATCTGTCTGTAAGAACGCGTTAAACTCAAAAACTACTATTATTATTTTTGTACGGTGTTTAGTGTGTTTACTAATAGATAGTGTGATTCCTGAAGAATGTTTAAGTGCGTAATTCATTATGATTTTATGAAAATTGACCGAAATCTACGCGGGCGAAGCTGCGGGCTGAAGCTAGTATTATTGTAATCATAACAAGTTATAGAGCAACGTTTTTCGTACATGAAGTTATGCGCTGACCAAAACACTGGTTGTCAGTTAAGAATGAAGGATTCCTACTACTTATTTTCTCATCTTTCATATTGTAGTAGAAATCTCTCACCTTCAACGTAGTCTTTAGTATATACATTCGGCAAAAGAATTAGGTATGCAGGTCATGAAACAAATCGTTCGGTATTACAGATTGTTTGTGTTATAAGCAATGTAAAATGCTATGCAAGGTACTATTAATTAACATTGATAAGAACACAAACATTCCGTAATATTAAACATTGCCACACGTTTTTGTTTCATGACATACCTAATTCTTTTTCCGACTGTACCTACGATGATACTATAAAACAGTGTATTTAAGTCCAATGCATACGTGACTGGTTTTTTCCCCGTCCCGTATGGGCCACGTTGTAAGGGATTCCGCTGCGTATGCACTATCGTATACATTTTCTATGAAACGATGTTTCCAAAACTTCACGTCCCGTCCCGTACGGGAAAAAAACCCGTTACGTATGCATTGTTCTTTACTTTTCGAACTATTAACTTGTTTGATTACACCCAGAATCCTATAATCATTTTTAACTTAACGTCATCATAAATAAAAATTCTTCTGTTATGACGGTTAAGACTAATCTCATGAATATTAAAAAAGCATGACATAGAACGTGATAATAGAGTTGATGATAAGTATTTTAATATTCATGCAAAATATATTACCCTGCAATATTACCCTTTACTTCACGCCATAATTTCAGGGCTGTCAAAAATACCAGTTGCTTTTAACTTTTTTATAGTTGTCAGCCTAAAATGAAAAGGCAGATAGAGTGAATGATGACACCATCAGTTAAATTCTCTGATTTGTTTAGCAACGCCAGACTATTGAGGTAAATATATTTTCGGCACTGAAAAATGGCTTCAACCCTTTAATGGCCTGCTACTGATCACAGATCTCTCCTCTTAAGGAGGCCTAGGGCATATTCCACCACGCTGCTACTAAAATATACCTTTGTGTGTGGCTTGTGTTGGTCCTAAGAGAACAGCTGAGTAAAGAACAGCGGGCGCGGTTGGTAGTTGGATAGGTGACCGCTAGTGGCAAAATGTCTTGAGAACTTCGGAACTTCTTCGGTTCCGGTTATTATCCTAAGATAGCGAGGCCTTCGAGCGGTATAAAATCTTTCGACTTGGTTTGGCCACTAAACCCTCCAAATCTGTACCTACTGTAAAACTTGGTGGAGTATAGATTAGGCCTCTTCAGTTAGTTAGAAAAATAATAAACGCTTACACACTCATACCCCCGTAGTAGTTTATACCTGCATCGCGGGTGGCATGGACGATATAATAAAATTATAACACATCACAGTGACGCCCATGAGCCAAGTAAGTACCTACATAATATATTTGTGTGTCACATATATCTGCCCCGGCAGGGAATCGAATCCGGGACCCCTCGCTTCGCAAGCAGGGTCGCTACCAACTAGGCTACAGGGTCGTCAGAAATACATCCCCTGTTAATCCATAATAATGGATATCTTTTCACTCGCTCCGCGATAATTACAACCCTGTGACAACCCTATAAGCAGTCTCTGTTATTATCTTACTCTATGGGAATGTTTAACAAGAATAAAGTATCTTATGAGATACACCGCATATTTCTCTGCGAATAAAGAATTAGATCTAACACGTGTTTCGCTGGAAATTTATAAAGCTTGCTCGGAATTACGGTTAAATGACTGTTTAAAATATTATGTTCTTTATTCTTTATTCATTGTACACACATGTCACAATAGCACAAAATACATACATAATTAGGTATACACACACATGTTATATATATAATTTTTATTATGGTCAGAGTGAACACATGTAAATACCTTGATATAGTGTAGCAATTGTATAGGAGAGTCAGACATTATACTTCGAATTTTGTAGTTTTATCGTAATAATCTAAATTTTACTAACAAAAAATAACCGACTTCAAAGTTACTCAAAAACTACTTGTCAGATCTCGTTCAAATTTGTGCGGGATCACATGACAAGCACCTGCTTTCGATTAAAAAAAGAATCATCAAAATCGGTTCTCCCAGTCCAAAGTTATGAGGTAACGAACATAAAAAAAAAATACAGTAGAATTGAGAACCTCCTCCTTTTTTGAAGTCGGTTAAAAAAATGTCAAAAATCAACAGAAAAACTATTAAGCGTAATAAATTCTCTTTTTTGTATAACAATGGTGCAATTGATGGATCGATGTCATGTCTCTGAATAGATTATTAAGTGACTCGAATTAAATAACCAATCACTAATGGAACGCGGTGAAGTCGGATTAAAATGCGGTGCGGCATTTAGGATACAATATATATAATACACGTCGCATTGCACAATTCCATCCCGGCTTCACAACTCGCCCGTGCCTCCTGCACTTACCAAACCCCTAGTGAACAGGCAGCTAATCTCTGGCATCTTGACTTATCCCAACAGAAGAGAACCATTAAAGCCACAGAGTGCTCTCGCAAAGGGTAAGACCATACATAGAAAATAGCACACATGCATTTCTCGCCAGCTCCGGCTTACTATCATTCCACTCAATACCTGCAGTTGTTGTACTCTCTACAAAATTAACGTTGTTTAAGGCATCCGTTCAGCAAGGCTATTCTGTTTTGTAACTCGACAGCGGAATCCGCGATGAGTTTCAAAATTCCTATTCTGAATAAAACTCGACAGTACAGGTGGCGCCGCAGTGTAGAATGCGGCGGTGAGAAAAACTACTTCTTCAGGCTAATTTGACATGTTTGGTATTCGGTAAGGGATTTATTTGTCTCGATCGTCGAATTCCGTCACCATCGAAGCTCGTGTCCAATTGTCAAACGAGAAGTGAGCTTCGATTTAAAGTTCGTATTTTAGAGAATAGCCCTCCAGCTCTTAGGCTGTCTAAGGGTGGCCACTCACGGTCGCGCCATTTGGCGTTGCTCCAAATGACATATGTCGAAATGGAGGGATGCCAAACATGATTCACACTCACGATCATTCCAATTCTCTTTCATTTGCGCGTTTGACCTGCAAGGCTATTCACTTTTGTAACTTGACAGCGGAATCCGCGATGAGTTTCAAAATTGAAGTTCGAGTCCGAGATCTTGATATGTGATTCTCTAATCATCTGGTACGCACTTGCGAGGTGAAGGGAGTCTCGAACTCTTACTTCAATTTAGAAACTCATCGTGTATTCCGCTGTCAAGTTACAAAACAAAAGCGAACTTGCATCGTATTGACATGTCATTATCTAATCATCTAGTACGCACTTGCGAAGTGAAGTGACCCTAGAACTCGAACGTCAATTTTGAAACTCCGCTGTCAAGTTACAAATCTGAATAGCCGTGCTGATCGAATGACGTTGACATGTCGTTGCGTTCGGAAGCCATTTTGTTACACAAAATTAAACAATGACTTTTGGAACTGTCTCCTTCGTTCGACGTCTCGGCGCGAAATGAACATAATCTAAATTTTACTAACAAAAAATAACCGACTTCAAAGTCTCAAAAACTACCTAATTGTCAGATCTCGTTCAAATTTATGTGAGACCACATGAGAAGCGCCTGCTTTCGATTAAAAAAAGAATCATCGAAATCGGTTGGCGTGATATTAAGTTATTCGTCAATTTGTCGCGCACATCTTAACACAAATATACGACTTATGTAGTTTTCTCATGGATGCCATTGTCAGATCTCAATAAAATTTATGTGGGACCACACGACAGCCACTAGCTTTCGATTAAAAAAAAATCATCAAATTCAGTTCGCCCAGTCTAAAGTTCTGAGGTAACAAACATAAAAAAAATATAGTCGAATTGAGAACCTCCTCCTTTTTTGAAGTCGGTTAAAAATAAAATAAAATATATATTATTGTTATTCTTAATTTGTCTAGGCTTTTAGGTATTCATCTACACTATAGGAGGCTTTGTCAATGAGGATTTGTTTTATGCTTTTCACATATCCAGTAGTACAATTTTATATTTTATACATATAACAACGAAATTTAATACCTTAGATTTGTTTTGGCACACTCGCTTGCATGTTTTTGCTATCCTAGTAAAGTAGTATCCTAGTAGGCTTGCTTTCTATGTAAAAAAAACTACGACGGCAAAAAGTGTCGTTACCAAATTTTCCGCCTAGCCCCCTTTTGCAACGGGCAATAAGGAACTTCGTTCCAAAAACTTTGACAGAACGAAGTCTGTCCGGGCAGCTAGTATTAGTATAGATATTTGATTTAGTTACTTCTACCAAAGAATACACACGTAATAGTGTTAACAATCGGTAGGTCACGGCTTTGTGAACTTGGCACCCGACATTGTAAAATTTAATTTTTTTTTCTTGATTCTTATAGGTTTAGGTTTGTAGTTGATTGTAGTAACTTTTTTTTCGTTTGTAGTAGCTCTAAAAAAAAATTACAGAATTTAAAAAAAAACTTGGCACCCGGTTTTTTCGAAATTAAAATTTTATACTTGATTCATAAAAATAATCGTTTGTAGTTGATTGTAGTAATTTTATTTATTAGATCGTAAAAAAAATAAAAAAAAATAAAAAAAAATCAAGTCATTCCAATATAATATACGTAAACTTTATTTTTGTTTCTTGTATAACTTGCTATGTAGTTGATTGTAGTATTTTTCTTTTATTTTTAATAAGGTCCGAAAAAATTCTAAGCGAATTTTTAGTCACTTTCGTTTGTAGTAACTCCTTTTCGTTTGTAGTAGCGATTTTTTGTTTGTAGTATCTCCTTTTCGTTTGTAGTAACGATTTATTTGTTTGTAGTTTCTTCTTTTCGTTTGTAGTAACGATTTTTTCGTTTGTAGTTTCTTCCTTTCGTTTGTAGTAACGATTTTTGCGTTTGTTGTAACTCCTTTTCGTTTGTAGTAACGATTTTTTCGTTTGAAGTTTCTTCTTTTCGTTTGTAGTAACTCCTTTTCGTTTGTAGTAATGATTTTTTTGTTTGTAGTACTTTCTTTTCGTTTGTAGTAGCAATTTTTTTGTTTGTAGTACCTTCCTTTCGTTTGTAGTAACAATTTTTTCGTTTGTAGTAACTTCTTTTCGATTGTAGTAGTGATTTTTTTGTTTGTAGTAACATTTTTTCGTTTGTAGTAGCAATTTTTTTGTTTGTAGTAACTCCTTTTCGTTTGTAGTAGTGATTTTTTTTGTTTGTAGTAACATTTTTTCGTATGTAGTAGCAATTTTTTTGTTTGTAGTAACTCCTTTTCGTTTGTAGTAACGATTTTTTCGTTTGTAGTAACTCCTTTTCGTTTGTAGTAATGATTTTTTTGTTTGTAGTACTTTCTTTTCGTTTGTAGTAGCAATTTTTTTGTTTGTAGTACTTTCCATTCGTTTGTAGTTAGGATATTTTTGTTTGTAGTAACTCCTTTTAGTTTGTAGTAGTGATTTTTTTGTTTTTAGTAACATTTTTTCGTTTGTAGTAGCAATTTTTTTGTTTGTAGTAACTCCTTTTCGTTTGTAGTAATGATTTTTTTGTTTGTAGTACTTTCTTTTCGTTTGTAGTAGCAATTTTTTTGTTTGTAGTACTTTCCATTCGTTTGTAGTAACGATATTTTTGTTTGTAGTAACTCCTTTTAGTTTGTAGTAGTGATTTTTTTGTTTTTAGTAACATTTTTTCGTTTGTAGTAGCAATTTTTTTGTTTGTAGTAACTCCTTTTCGTTTGTAGTAATGATTTTTTTGTTTGTAGTACTTTCTTTTCGTTTGTAGTAGCAATTTTTTTGTTTGTAGTACTTTCCATTCGTTTGTAGTAACGATATTTTTGTTTGTAGTAACTCCTTTTCGTTTGTAGTAACGATTTTTTCGTTTGTAGTTTCTTCCTTTCGTTTGTAGTAACGATTTTTTCGTTTGTAGTAACTCCTTTTCGTTTGTAGTAATGATTTTTTTGTTTGTAGTACTTTCTTTTCGTTTGTAGTAGCAATTTTTTTGTTTGTAGTACTTTCCATTCGTTTGTAGTAACGATATTTTTGTTTGTAGTAACTCCTTTTCGTTTGTAGTAACGATTTTTTCGTTTGTAGTTTCTTCCTTTCGTTTGTAGTAACGATTTTTTCGTTTGTAGTAACTCCTTTTCGTTTGTAGTAATGATTTTTTTGTTTGTAGTACTTTCTTTTCGTTTGTAGTAGCAATTTTTTTGTTTGTAGTACTTTCCATTCGTTTGTAGTAACAATATTTTTGTTTGTAGTAACTCCTTTTAGTTTGTAGTAGTGATTTTTTTGTTTGTAGTAACATTTTTTCGTTTGTAGTAGCAATTTTTTTGTTTGTAGTAACTCCTTTTCGTTTGTAGTAACGATTTTTTCGTTTGTAGTAACTCCTTTTCGTTTGTAGTAACGATTTTTTCGTTTGTAGTTTCTTCTTTTCGTTTGTAGTAATGATTTTTTTGTTTGTAGTACTTTCTTTTCGTTTGTAGTAGCAATTTTTTTGTTTGTAGTACTTTCCATTCGTTTGTAGTAACGATATTTTTGTTTGTAGTAACTCCTTTTAGTTTGTAGTAGTGATTTTTTTGTTTGTAGTAACATTTTTTCGTTTGTAGTAGCAATTTTTTTGTTTGTAGTAATTCCTTTTCGTTTGTAGTAACGATTTTTTCGTTTGTTGTTTCTTCCTTTCGTTTGTAGTAACGAATTTTTCGTTTGTTGTAACTCCTTTACGTTTGTAGTAACGATTTTTTCGTTTGTAGTAACATTTTTTCGATTGTAGTAAAAATTTTTTCGTTTGTAGTAACTTCTTTTCGATTGTAGAAGTGATTTTTTTGTTTGTAGTAACATTTTTTCGTTTGAAGTAGCAATTTTTTTGTTTGTAGTAACTCCTTTTCGTTTGTAGTAACGATTTTTCGTTTGTAGTTTCTTCCTTTCGTTTGTAGTAACGATTTTTTCGTTTGTAGTACAACAAACAAAAAAATTACTACTACAAACGAAAAGAAACTACTACAAACAAAAAAATCATTACTACAAACGAAAAGGAGTTACTACAAACGAAAAGAAGAAACTACAAACGAAAAAATCGTTACTACAAACGAAAAGGAGTTACTACAAACGAAAAAATCGTTACTACAAACGAAAAGGAGTTACTACAAACAAAAAAATTGCTACTACAAACGAAAAAATGTTACTACAAACAAAAAAATCACTACTACAAACTAAAAGGAGTTACTACAAACAAAAATATCGTTACTACAAACGAATGGAAAGTACTACAAACAAAAAAATTGCTACTACAAACGAAAAGAAAGTACTACAAACAAAAAAATCATTACTACAAACGAAAAGGAGTTACTACAAACGAAAAAATCGTTACTACAAACGAAAGGAAGAAACTACAAACGAAAAAATCGTTACTACAAACGAAAAGGAGTTACTACAAACAAAAATATCGTTACTACAAACGAATGGAAAGTACTACAAACAAAAAAATTGCTACTACAAACGAAAAGAAAGTACTACAAACAAAAAAATCATTACTACAAACGAAAAGGAGTTACTACAAACGAAAAAATCGTTACTACAAACGAAAGGAAGAAACTACAAACGAAAAAATCGTTACTACAAACGAAAAAATTGTTACTACAAACGAAAGGAAAGTACTACAAAAAAAAAATTTGCTACTAAAAACGAAAAGAAAGTACTACAAACAAAAAAATAATTACTACAAACGAAAAGGAGTCACTACAAACGAAAAAATCGTTACTACAAACGAAAGGAAGAAACTACAAACGAAAAAATCGTTACTACAAACGAAAAGAAGTTACTACAAACAAAAATATCGTTACTACAAACGAATGGAAAGTACTGCAAACAAAAAAATTGCTACTACAAACGAAAAGAAAGTACTACAAACAAAAAAATCATTACTACAAACGAAAAGGAGTTACTACAAACGAAAAAATCGTTACTACAAACGAAAAGGAGTTACTACAAACAAAAATATCGTTACTACAAACGAATGGAAAGTACTACAAACAAAAAAATTGCTACTACAATTGAAAAGAAAGTACTACAAACAAAAAAATCATTACTACAAACGAAAAGGAGTTACTACAAACGAAAAAATCGTTACTACAAACGAAAGGAAGAAACTACAAACGAAAAAATCGTTACTACAAACGAAAAGGAGTTACTACAAACGAAAAGGAGTTACTACAAACAAAAAAATTGCTACTACATACGAAAAAATTTTACTACAAACAAAAAAATCACTACTACAAACGAAAAGGAGTTACTACAAACAAAAAAATTGCTACTACAAACGAAAAAATGTTACTACAAACAAAAAAATCACTACTACAAACGAAAAGAAGTTACTACAAACGAAAAAATTGTTACTACAAACGAAAGGAAGGTACTACAAACAAAAAAATTGCTACTACAAACGAAAAGAAAGTACTACAAACAAAAAAATCATTACTACAAACGAAAAGGAGTTACTACAAACGAATAGAAGAAACTACAAACGAAAAAATCGTTACTACAAACGAAAAGGAGTTACAACAAACGCAAAAATCGTTACTACAAACGAAAGGAAGAAACTACAAACGAAAAAATCGTTACTACTAACGAAAAGAAGAAACTACAAATAAATAAATCGTTACTACAAACGAAAAGGAGATACTACAAACAAAAAATCGCTACTACAAACGAAAAGGAGTTACTACAAACGAAAGTGACTAAAAATTCGCTTAGAATTTTTTCGGACCTTATTAAAAATAAAAGAAAAATACTACAATCAACTACATAGCAAGTTATACAAGAAACAAAAATAAAGTTTACGTATATTATATTGGAATGACTTGATTTTTTTTTATTTTTTTTTATTTTTTTTACGATCTAATAAATAAAATTACTACAATCAACTACAAACGATTATTTTTATGAATCAAGTATAAAATTTTAATTTCGAAAAAACCGGGTGCCAAGTTTTTTTTTTAAATTCTGTAATTTTTTTTTAGAGCTACTACAAACGAAAAAAAAGTTACTACAATCAACTACAAACCTAAACCTATAAGAATCAAGAAAAAAAAAATTAAATTTTACAATGTCGGGTGCCAAGTTCACAAAGCCGTAGGTCACTCACTTAGCTATAATCTATCGCATAGGTAATATATTTATTTCATTTAGTTATTATTATTAATTATTTATCCGACGCACTATACATAGGTAACGTTTTGCCATTTTGCATATCAACTCGTGTAAACACAATTCCTCCCTCAGCATTACTCTGTGGTCTAACTGCGACGTTGAACTGTCATAGGAGAGAATGAAACACTACCAACCTGTGGATTAGCATACAAATAGTCAGTAATGTATGGAAGTGGTTAGGCACTGACGATATAACATATTGTGTATGTACAATTGTACATGTATTGTGTATGTATTTACATGTATTGTATTGTCCCGTATGACGTAATGGTTACTACGCTGGTATATGTTTACCAGTTTTTGATTTTGTAGTGCATACTGTACGGTTCTGTTCATCTCCAACCTCATCGTTTTCGTTTTGGATAATATGCACTTCGTACACTATACTAGTATAAATTTAAAAAAATTAACAAACCCGACTGCACAAAAAAATCCTTATGTCGAGCTCTATAATCTAATACCCATATTTCATTATTCAATTTATTTTTATTTTTTGATACTTCAAACAATGGCATCTCACAGCCACCACATTCATTTGGTTTTTAAAGTCACCTATTTAAGAACACTCGGGGTATCAATACGAATCTAGCGATAATATCTTAATTGTCTAAATTGGTCCAGTGATTTGGAAGTTATGAGGTAATAAAGAATATTACATGCATTCATTCATACAAGATACATGCGAAAAACAACACTTCCTGGAAGTCGGGCAATAAAAGATGATAGTTTCGCCACTTGACAATCACAACAACAACAATAAAACCTAATAAATATTATGGCTGGATGACTTAACACGAAAGTGATTTAACCCGCAGAATGCAAGTACAAGTCATTGTCGTTGAAAGTCTTCAATCATACCCTGGTCTTCTGTTTTTACCTCTCACAATATTTAGTGACGTCACCGTACCCTGGTTTATACACAAAACAGTATTCAATTAAGATGATCCCAAGCTTGATTCATCCTTTGTTTACAACTGATTAATTAATCCGGGATAGCAAACAACGTTTCAATAATGCCTACTTATACGATCGGGCGAAAATTGTTCACGTTGGGAAAATTATTTATAAAGTGTATATTGTAACGAAGGGATACTTGTTATAGATGTCACTCTGACTTTTTTGTTCGCATGTTTAAAAATATAAATTCGTTAGCTTATGTAAAAGGTGAGCGCAAAGATCATCGATATTTCACTAGTTAGTATTGTAGTTGCATAATATTTTCTTTTTTTTTATGAAACAGCACAATATGTATTCTCTAATTTCTTGAATTCAAACTTTGGGGTCCGGTATCTTAAAATTAAAACATTTATTAACCATGCCTACAAAATTAGCAACACGTGAAAGGTAAAATAATTCTTGACAAAAAATAACCGACTTCAAAATTAAGGATAGGTAACTCAAGAACTACTCGTCAGAACTCAAATTTAATTTAAGCGTCTTTAAATGGGACCACAAGACAAGCACCAGCTTTCGAATATAAAAATAATCATCAAAATAGGTACCCAGTAAAAAGTTATAAGGTATACCTTAAATTAAATTAAATATAAGGTATACATTTAAAAAAATTGTCGAATTGAGAACCTCCTCCTTTTTTGAAGTCGGTTAAAAACTTCCAAGTCTATTAAAAATAACTTTAAAATGTAGAAATAGGTAATACCAGTAACTTCCTGTAATTGGAACACGAAATGCCTACCTATCGGTTATCATGTTGCCAACAGAAGTATCAGAGAAATAAATTAATAAGGGCTTGAATTTACTGTTTGCTGCCAACAATTCTTGTGAGGTGGCCAAAATACTAAACTACTCACTTCACATACTGCTATGAAACTCTTACTGCTAATTCAATGTAGGTTAGAGAATTTCTGTAAACAATAAAATTAAAATAGAATAATTATTAAACCTAGAGCTTCCCCCGCTTTTTGGTCAAATTTCGAGCTTCAAAATTCATTTTATCAGATACGAGTAACTTGCCTCGCTTTGCTTCGGTTTTCTAATTTTTTTTTTTACTCCTTGGGTTATATTATTGGAGTTTTATTAAGGATCCCTATTTTTTTGAAAATATTATATAGCCTATGTCCCTATTATATACCCGGAGATAGTGTAGCTTCCCAACAATGAATGAATTTTTCAAATCGGTTCAGTAATTTCGAAGCCTATTCAATGCAAACAAACAATCAAATCTTTTCTCTTTATTAGTATAGATAGATACGTAAAAGAAAATAATGATGTCTGTATGTAATCAAAGTGTGACTGATGCTGAATATAGTACTTTTTATGGAAATAGCCGGCAAACCAACTGACGATCCACCTGATGGTAAGTGGCTATCGTCGCCAATGGACATCAGAAACACCAAAGGCATCACTGATGCGATGCCAGTCAAGAACAAGAGTAGAAAAAGAAAGAAAGCCTGAAAATTTCTCAAAGTTCCTCACCCGCTTACATAAATGCGGCTTGTCCAGAGAAACTTTACCGGGACATTCTCCAAGAAATTCTGCGTGAGAATTTCTTGCAAACTTCTCAATTATGGACAAAAGCAAGTATGAACTGTATTTAAGGGCGTAAGTTGTAAGTGGAAGTTGAGTCGAGATTATGTTTGCCACAGTAGCGTCAGCATCACAGGGCGATTGGAATCTCGTGATTAGTTTGTGTACAAAAAGAAAATAGTGCCGAGTTCAGTACGTAAAGATGAGTGTAGTATACGAGTACCTAACTATATTAAAAAAGCGATCTTTTGCACAAAAGCGTCATTTCTCCTTTACCTCCATACTTCATGTATGATAAGTAAACGTCAAGTCAACTCACAATCAAATCTACTCGCCGAGTAATTATTTTTTATTTTTATCGAAGTATCTGACAAACGATCTGATGATCCACCTGATGGTGGTTGCGTTGTTGGTCAGGCGTTGCCGGTGAAGAAAGAGAGAAACAAAATATAAATAAATACCTACCTACTTCTCAAGCCATTCTGCCACGGGAAAGGAATCTACTGCAGATGTTTATCCCCAAGCGTTCTTATCGTTAATATATTCACAGGTTCCTTATATCTAGGTATTCCTACAGATAAAGAAATACCTGCGAGTATACCTACTTATACACAATACTAGGGAAAACCTTATAACAAAGTACATGAGTGAATATTCTCACGCTTTTCAGTTACACTGAATAAGAGTTAATAAAACATAATATGCTGTAAAAACATTTTACGTCATTCGGAAAAAGTTCAGCAACACTATCAAGTCGTGTATCAGTTTTTAATTCTCTACTTATGATGTTGACTGTACTTACCTGCTTCATTAAAAATATATGTATGGTATTGAGCAGTGGCTTACAAGCTGGCTTCATGTCCACCTATATGAACGTATGTTTCAGTGTCTGAAATTATCGTTTGGTAAAGGAAAATATCGTAAATAAAAGTGAATTACTAAGAGTTATTTATACTGTTTCCAGCAAATCCAGTCAAACCTATTTCAGCCAACGGGTTTAATTTTAGGATTTCCTACTCTTAGTAGCACAATACAGGTCATATCTTCTTCTGCAGACTGCTTCTAAACGATGACTTGAAATGCAGAGTACTGATAAGCCATCAAATCTTTGCTGCGAACTTACTGACTCTTTACCGCGCCCAATTTTTTTAATTTCTGCCGATCTTTTGACGAAAGTTTTTTCATGAGAACTATAAATCGTACTTAGTTTATTATCCGAATAAAAATAATGGATTTAAATCCACCTTAACATTAGCTGTTTTATACGATTTTTGATTTTTTTCGTATTAACAAAGTATCAGTCATCTAATACAATTGACTGTTGTGTGAGCAAAGTCAATGGTAGGTACTTTTGTAGATCTCAACCTATATTTTTTTTTGTTATAAACATCACATCGTCACGAGCTCAATCCAGCATCATTATAAACGCACCCGTCTCCAATTTGTATAAGAGTATCTTTAGTGCTGGAGGCATTTTACTAGGAAGCGTGACCTGGCATCATGCCAAGGTGTGGGATTTATTCTGCAGATAATACTTGCAGTATCCAGCTGGTCGTGTAATGTCGTCAAAAACCGTATTTTATTGCTATAAAACAAGCAAGTACTTTATCTTGTTTTGATCGGTGTTGGACATTTTATATTGGAATCTGTTTTAGGGTTTAAATCCAAGAAAATAAATATTTATATACGTCAGTGTATCTGTGAGGCTTTCTTTGTATTTCTTTGGAAATATTCCTGGATACATTAAGTTCTAAACTTCTGTTAAACTGCTGAAACATATAAAGGTGAATTTGGACGATAGTGACGTACAATTTAATATTTTTACGCCAAATATTTGAGCTTTTATTATGGTCCCTATTTATTTCGTCAATTAAGATTTTTATCATGTATATTGGCTAAAAACCTGGTTCGTTTAAAATTTTATATTGTTATTCCATACTATAAATATTTTTAACATAATCCATTAAAAACTTTACTTGCAACTAAACGCAACACTATTTCAGCTGAACCTGCGCATGAATATTCACCGAGAAAACATATGTCCGTTGAGGCGCTTAACACGATGGAATTTACATGACCTTCTTCGCTAAATAACTTCTAGAAAGTCCTAACGAAGCGACCTTTTAGCCTTGTTTCTTTAATGAATAATATTGATATGAAATATTAATAAGGTATTTTTGTTGCAATATGGCGAAATATTTTTCTTTTATTCCGTTAATTTCAAAACGGATAATAATCTCTCATAAGTGTACTACATATTGTAAAAAGTACCTACATGTTGTCTGTCTATCTTTTTGTATGTCGGTAGCAAGCTTCCGAATGGTTTAACCTATTTTAACGGCACTGAAAAATAGGAAATTATAGTTCTTAGGGCCCTCGCCGACGACGACTTTTTGTAGCGATGCTGTCGCGCGTTTCATGAACGTGCAACAGCATCGCTACTAGTCGCATTTGCAACGCGCTACAGAAGCGATGCCAACGCGCTACTAACGCGCTACAACATCGCGACTGTATCGATTCAACGCGCGACCGTGTCGGACGACATCGGTATCTTGCAACTGTAGCGATCGCAGTTACCATGGTGCCGTTACTGAATCGCGTTTGCATCGTGACAGAAGCGCGTTTGTATCGTGACTGAATCTGGGCCCGTGGGCGAGGGCACACAGCTAGCGACCGCTCAACTGTATCGATGTGGACGCGCGACAGCATCGCTAATGCATCGCTTCAAAAAGTCGTCGTTGGCAAGGGCCCTAAATAAATGCTGCTATGTAATTTTCTTTTTTGCTATGTAACATATTATAACAAAAGCCGGTCAATTTGTTTTTAGTTACAATTCCATATCAAGGACAAATAAGAATAGACTTGACAAGTGTGAGTCAAACTCGCTTGGAGAGGGTTCCGTACGTTGATTATGTATTTACAGTTATTTGTCTATTTTATTTATACCCTATTTTAAAGACCATAGACTTCTTATAACTTTTAATGTGTAACTAAAGAACTATTGTTTGTATTTTTCTCAAAATTCTAGTCAGTAGTTACGGGAGATAAGGAAGAATGGTGAATTTTAGTCTTAAATTTTCGTTCTTTCTTGAATAATTTTAAAAGTATCCATAACTATAACATAAACATATTTAAAATCCTTACAATAACTTTGCAAAACAGTTCTTTTTTAATTTTGATTTCGTTAATTTTTTTTTTCTAAATTAATTTGTTTTCTGTATACCTTCGTCTTTTGGGTCACAAAATAGCACATAGTAGTTTCGGAGAAAATTGGCTGTGAAGTGCGCTCGTCCAGACGCACGAATGATCCTATAAGGGTTCCGTTTTTCGATTTTTCATTCAGAACACTAAAAGACAAAAGAAAAAAAATATTGTTGAACAAAAACACATAAGGTATATTATTATACGAGTACAACAGTATACGAACATACGATCATAAAGATATTTGACTCACGAACACTAATGTAATAACAGATCATTAGTTGTTTGAAACAAATTCACCAATTCTCGTAATGAAAGTGGAGATATTTTATCAAAGGAGGCTGTAACGCTCCCGAACAACGTCACTCGTGAAATTTATTTGAGCCACGTTTCAGTTTTGGAGATAAGATTAATTGAAAAGTTAACAAGAGTAGAGTTTAGTCCGTGCCGCGGATATCGTTAGGGGCTAGTTTGACTGCTAGCGATGATATCTAAACTAATAAGGAAAATTGAGATATATAATATACGTATACGAGTATACATAGTGAATACATAGGATATAAAATATAACATAAATAATTATAACATAAATAATATAAATTATAATAATAATTTTATTTAATGCATGCTGTGTTCACCTATAATTGCACGAGCACGAATTTTAGATATTAGATTAGCTAGATATTAAGATTGTGTATCCTGTGCTGGTGAACCTTAATTAAATAAATTAATTAAAATTAATATAATAGTATAAAGAGGAAAGTTTTGATTTTTTGTTTGAAATTCAAACACTACTGGACGTATTTCAAAAATTCTATCACCAACAGGATGCTTTATTGTTTCCGAGTAACATGGGATACCCCATTTTATTAAAAAAGTTTATAGTTATTACCTATGAAAACTGACGACACTTACTAGTCTTTTCTTTATTAAGGTAAATCATTTATAATTATTTTATACTAAGGCTCTGTTTTGATTTTTTGATTGTTTGATTTGATTTTTGATTGATTGATAAGTACTATTTAATATGTATGTATGTAACTATGTATGTATGTATGTATGGTCTAATTGTGTGCTAAATTAATAAAAATCCGTTCATTAGTTTCTGTGTGAAGGAGTACCAAATAATAATAATAATAGCGCTTTATTTCCTCTTATAAAAAATTATTACATGCATCATGTAAATTTTTATAGGTTCAATATAAAAGTTTGTAAGAGGCTGGAGTCCGTACTAGGATAGCCTATATTAATAAAACCATATATGAACCATACTCGTATATTATGTATCCATACAAACTTCATATTAATAATATTAGTAGGATCTAGATTCTATTTGAGATGACTTAGCACGACGACGTGTCAAAATTGGCAAACTAAATGGTTTGAATCATCAAAGTGGATCAATGACGCCTTAATAAATTTTGATAAATAAAAACCGACTTCATATTTCGTCAAAAATTCTCATAGGGTAACTTTCGGTAGTGAAAAATAAATTATGAAAGATAAAAATTAAAATTTATGTCGAAACTATACTACTAATATACTGATTTTTAACCGACTTCAAAAATGGTGGAGGTATTCAATTCAGGCGCGTTATAAATTGAAAAAATGATGATAGTAATATTTTAAGATTTGTAACACGGTGACGGTGACACAAAAACGACGGTGACGAAAAACATCACGTGCATTATGAAAAAATTATTATTATTGTTATATTTATTATATTGTTTTTTATTGTAAGAATATTGTTTTTTAATGTTGTTTTTCTCATGCCAAAGTGTTATAAAGTTATAAAGCATAACTTCTGACGCGCTTACACGTTTATATATTTTTTATGTTTGTTACCTCAGAACCTCTCAGAACCTTAGAACGTCCCACATTTTGAGCGAGATCTGACAACTAGTTTTGAGTTATTTTGAAGTCGGTTATTTTTTGTTAGTAAAAATTATATCAGTAAAAAAATTTGTTTAATATGAAAATTATTAAGAAATAAAAACAAAAAGTCCTCAGACGATGAAAATGTTCCCGTACCGGGAATCGAACCCGAGCCTCCTGGGTGAAAGCCAGGTATCCTAGCCACTAGACCATACGGGATTGTGCTTAGTAATCCAAAATTTGTCTATAGTTCAAAGCAAGTCTATCTTAAATAATATGTACTTTATTTATTACTACGCTAGTTACCTTTTACTAGAAGGGCAAGTGATTCTCGGAAATACCTGAAAATGGTTTTATTTTGCTACTTATTATGTTATATTAGCTATAGGTATATTATTATGTTAAAACATCTTTGTAAGTATTACTTGTTATACAGGGTGTCCCGTAAGTAGCGGATCAACCGAAGGTGGCAGATAGCTTGAAGGTTGACCTATCATATGTCAAAAAATTACCTCAGTAAAAGTGTCTCCATTTTCGAGATATTGACCATTTTATAAAATTTTGAAAATTCGGCTCCTTTACCCTACTTTTTCCTGTTGAGTCCACAAATGAGCAGATGTTTTGATAATTTTTTTTTCTTAGAGCTCTCAGATAGTTGCTTTATAATTATCAGTATGTAATGTAGTTGAAATTATTAGGAAACACTGAGAAAATTGCGTCTATTTTGGATATTTTTGTTTTTGATTTTCTTCGTCGCAACTTTGATGCGAGGTGGTTGAAAAAAATGTACTGGGCAAGTGTGGCCCAGTATTTTAAAAACTTGTCTGTTAAATGCAGATTTTAAAAAGGTACAATAAAGGCTACTTTGATAGGGAAAATTTTCAAGTAAAAGCCATTTCAGTGTCAAAGGGGTGAATTTAAATGAAAAGTTATTTTATTGTTTATTGTTATGGGATGAAGTTTTTCAATGGTTTTTGCTTAATATTACGTTACTTTAAATTGATAATGTAATAAATATTTAAAATAATGATTATTTTCCGATATTACAACCTTATAAGGAAATTACAAAATTAGTTACTTGAAAAATATTTGTTATTTCAAAAATAATGCTATTATTTACTATTTTTTTAATACTAGATGATCAGGAAGCCTTGTAAATTATTGTTTTAAGATTATTTTGTATGAATATTTAACAAAAAAAGAATAAGAAAAAAATGTAAGTAAAATATTTATTTTATGATACAAAATAATCTTAAAGCAATAATTGACAAGGTTTGCTGATCATCTAGTATTAAAAAACACTAAACAATAGCATTATTTTTTGAAGAAATAATATTTTTCAAGTAATTCTTAGGTAATTTGAAATTTCTTTTAAAAAGGTTGAAATATCACATAATAATCATTATTTTAAATATTTATTAGAGCATTAATTTAACGCAACGTAATATGAAGCAAAAAACATTGAAAAACTTCATCTCATAACAGTAAACAATAAAATAACTTTTCATTTAAATTCACCCCTTTGACACTGAAATGGCTTTTACTTGAAAATTTTCCCTATCAAAGTAGCCTGTATTGTACCTTTTTAAAATCTGCATTTAACAGAAAAGTTTTTAAAATACTGGGCCACACTTGCCCAGTACATTTTTTTTCAACCACCTCGCATCAAAGTTGCGTCGAAGAAAATCAAAAACAAAAATATCCAAAGTAGACGCGATTTTCTCAGTGTTCCCTAATAATTTCAACTACATTACATACTGATAATTATAAAGTAACTATCTGAGAGCTCTATGAAAAAAAAATTATCAAAACATCTGCTCATTTGTGGACTCAACAGGAAAAAGTAGGGTAAAGGAGCCGAATTTTCAAAATTTTATAAAATGGTCAATATCTCGAAAACGGAGACACTTTTACTGAGGTAATTTTTTGACATATTATGATAGGTCAACTTTCAAGCTATCTGCCACCTTTGGTTGATCCGCTACTTACGGGACACCCTGTATAATACTGTTTCTCTATGTAAGTGCCAGGTACCTATACCTAATTAGTAAAAAATACTGGAAAGTTATTATTATGTATGAAGATTATGTTTTTAAAACAACTTTTCTGGAGTTTTAATGCTAGTATTTGTAAAAACTAGACATTAAACACCAACGATAGAGATTGTAATTCATTATTTTTCCAAAAAACACCAAATATTTATACTTAGCTGTTAACGTTGAATGAGTGCTGGTCGCACATACACGACTGTTGTTTTTACCAATATCACGTCACTAAAGTAGCTGACAGCGTTTTTGCGGGAATGAAAAACGTTAAAATTTTCTTTCATTGTATGGCAAGAAAGCGTGTTTATTTTGCTGAAATATATTTTTTTGTGGCTCTTTATTAGGAAAATCAACATTTTGAAATACTTTTCTTAACATAGTAGTATACTAAATAATATATTGAACGTATTATATCAAAATCACCATACGTACATAATTATATCTATAATATTTGAGCAGTTACTTTGATTGCTCATGGATCCAACCATCTCTTCTGAATTTTAATAAATATGGGACTAATCTGAAAGTGTACCCTTACAATTGAAAAAACCCAATTTTATCAATCCTATCAACCGATAAGTGATTGCTCTGAGGTAGCAAACATTAAAAAAGAACTTTCTCCTTCTTTTGAAGTTGTTAGAAAAGAAATCTTTCGAATTTACTTATTGTCGGATATTACGTCAACAGCAAATATAAATAGCAACTATCGCTTTACCATTCAGCACCCAGCACTATCGTATTCAGACAACACCCTTAAAATAGCCTATTTCGTACTTATAATTATTACACCACTTACCAAAAGACAAGTAATTTAGTAGATATTATTATACCTAATTTTTGTTTTCTGTTACAAAATAATTAGCGATCTTAATTAATCCTGGGATTATTTTCTAAGCTTTAATTTAGATGTAAAGTCTTATTTACTGCTGCAAAATTTATTTTCAAATTTGTAATTACTTTATTTAAGTTTGTAATATATTCCGCAGTTATTATTATTATGTAATATAGTTATTATATACAAATTCAATTAGTTACAACGTGTTTTATACTTCATTTTGTTTCAATAAAATTATGATCAAAACCGTAGTAGTTTCTAAGTTGATTTCAACCAAAAAAGGTAGGCACGTTCAAATTAGTAAAGATAATTTTCAAAGTTTGTGAAATATTCGGCTTCAAAGTGCTAATTTTGGTTAGAGTCAAGTGTTCCCCATCAATACTAGGCTAAATGGTAGGTTTTGGTCCAAAACTTTTGAAGATGTAATAAACTTCTCGGCAGGAGTAGGTACTTGTTTATGTAATTATGATGATTATTGTATTAAGAGTCTCGCTTCTAATCAATTAATTAATTAATTGAAGTTAACATAGGCTGTAGTAGTACTTGTAGACTGTGCTTTTTTATGGAAATAGCCGGCAAACGAGCTGACGATCCACCTGATGGTAAGTGGCTATTGTCCATGGACATCAGCAATACCAAAGGCATCATTGATGCGTTGCTGGCCAAGAAAGAGCAAAAAAAAGAAAGAAAAGAGCTGGCTCTCAAGTCCCCAGCCGGAACAGGACGAGTCGTTTCGTGGCTAACTCATGCTCAAGGGTGGTAGCTATCCAGGCGAACCCTATGGAGAAATAATAACAGTAATAATGGTATTAATTAACAATTAAAATCAATATTACCAATATAATCCCTCGAGAGACTCTACCTGCGGGCCGGTACGACACCAATCTGGCGTGGTATTGGAGTTAGTATTCTAAGCCGCCCCAATACGGCTAAAACGCAGCGTCCTTGATTCAAGCACAGTCATGAATAGGGGTATTCATGTGATTCAAGCACGTAGTTGCATAGCTGTGCGCGCGGAACCCGGAAACACGTACCTACAAGACGTGACTTAGCTCGCGTCTAACACTAATAAAACCCCTGTCAATTAGCAACTCAAATACGCTGCAGCGCTGCTCCTGCATTCACCATCCTCGTGATTGTACGAGTTACGCCGTACGTATCGATTTTATTTATAGATTGAATAAAATGAGATAAAATCATTGAATGTAACGCCAGCTGCATTACATCTGTGAACCGTATCCAAATCGGTTAGTCGTTTCTGAGGTGAACGGGGACCAACATTCAATCGACAGAAATATGAAATGTATTGTTTTGGGATATTATCTTTCGAATGATGGGTAATAGAGATGACGAACTGCTTATTTCTGGGCTTAATATGGTAATATCAGGCAAAAAGAGCAAAAAGTTGAGTTTAATTCTTCTATTATCTTCAACAACAATGGCGAAAAAAATATAACAAAGAAAATCAAAATAAACACCAAGTAATAAATCAAGAACATTTAGGAAACAAACGCAATGAAAACATCAAGGAACAGACAAAATTGGAAACAATTTGTTTATTTATGACGGACACAAATTAACTCCATAATTAATTCTCTAGAGCTTGCCGGAACGTTGAATTGTGCGAATTATTCAATAGAATTGAGCACAGTTTTTTAAATAAGTCGAGAGATTTTCAGTCGAGCATTTCAAATGTAAGACCATTGTCGTATTGTTAACTAGTTAGGTAACAAAATATTTACGAGTATTGTTTACACTCCACAAAACATATAGAAAAATTGCTGACCAGGCAGACGTTGTTCTGTGACATATTTTATATTTATATTGAGTAGGAGGATGAAAGTTTGATATTTATAAGTATTTTTTATGCTTACTCGAAAAAATACAAAAAACCGGGCAAGTGTGTGTCAGGCCACGTGCAATGTAGGGTTACGAAGTAGTAAGTTAGTTTATCGACTATTACTAAAGTACTTAATGAAACTACTTTCGCTAACGTAGCCGTGATAGTTTTCCTTGTAAATTCTTTATATGAGTACAACCTAATTTTGAGAATTTTTTCACTTTTCCAACTCCAACCGTTTAGCAAGCAGGAGGGGGGGAAACTTGACTTTAACCAAAATTAGCAATTTAAAGTCAAATATTTCGCAAACGGACCCCTAATCCCAAAAATGTTTTAAGAAGACCCACAATATTTTTGAAAGACCTTTTCAACAATACCCAATACTGTAAGGTATGTGACAAGTCCATGTAGACGAAGTCGTGGGTAGAAGCTAGTATATTATATAAAACACAAAAAATGTTTGTACGGATGTCCCATAAGACTTTGAAACTACCCGGTATGCCTCAAAAGGGTTTAATTTGAAAGGCAATAATGCAAAGATTGTTTGACACCACTATTTTCACATTAGGTATTATACATTTTCGTCTTTTTCCATGCAATTTTTTTTGCGTAGTAGCACACGCCGGGTATCCACTGATACCAATTAAATCCCGGTCTGCATAATCTGCTGAATCGTTTATAAGAATCCGTCCCATGTGTCGACGAACCATTATTTCTAGCTGACTTATCAACCAGTTCCGACGTTCGAGATCTTGTCTGAATTGGGAATGTCTCCTAACGACCGCTGTAGACGTTTCTTCCGGCGAGAAATTCTGAGGACATAGAGTAGATGAGTACAGAAGGTTCACAGATTAACACAGTTTATATAACTACTAGGGTTTGCCCGCGGTATCGCCCGCGGTAGAGATGGTTTTTTACAAATCCCACGGGAACCATGAATTTTTCCAGGATAAAAGTAGCCTATGTGTTAATCCAGGGTATATGCTATCTACATTCCAAATTTCAGCCAAATGAGTTAAGTATTTTTCGCGTGAAAGCGTAAGAAACAAACTTACATTCACATATTTTATAATATTAGTATGATAGGTCTCTGCCCGCGGCTTTGCGCACGTTTTATAATAATAAGTACTTATCATATTATAGATCATGATCTACTTATTCGCTTAACTTAATAAAAATCCATTCAATAGTTTTTTTTTGCGCGAAAGAGTAACAAAAATTCAAACGTAGCGTTATAGATCTCGATTACATAGCTTCGATACAAGAATCGCGTCAAAATAGTTTAGGACCATGCCTCAGACAAACAAACTGGTACATACATAGACACACACATAAATAGACACGTCAAGCCTATTACCCAGTCCACGATTATTTCGTAGTTTTTAGTAGGAGTCAATCAGAACCGTAACAGTTTAAATCACAGGTGATTTCAATACATAGGTGACGCCTTTCTTATTCAATCTGTGAAACAAAACAAGCTTCATTGCATATGCCGAAATGCCACTAATGAGCATATCTATTACGTTCGTTACTTTCCAACTCAAAGCCAAAATAATAAAGTCAATAGCGGTAAAAAAACCTCTCAATCTGTACAACTTTCTTTTATTATTTTCTTTATTTCACAGTAAACGCTAACGCATTAAAGATTACAATATAACTTAAAGTTTAGTCTAAGTTGGGTTTGAGAATAATACATTAATAAAACTGTTAATAAAATAATGAGTGACCCAATATATGAATTTTATAATCCGTGGTTCTAGTAGTAGTTAGTCAGAACCACAAACGTTGCAATTAACAGAGGCGATTTGATTAATAGGTGTCGCCTTTCTTTGTTATTCAATCTGTGAAACAAGGTCTATCTGAAACCAAACCACAAACAACTGAACCTATTTGCGCCTGAACCCCTTCATTTTGGAATGGTTTCGACGCGATTTATCTTGCAATCAGAATTGGAGCAGTTTGAGTGGTCACTTGGAACATGCGGTGACTGCTAAATTGTAAATCTACAGATTTCTAAGGGTGATCTTTAAACATATTATTATTATTATTATTATTATTATTATAAGGGTGGTCTGTAAGCCGTACTTAGACTTTGCTCAGACTTAAAATGATCCGAACAAAAATTATAATTGTAGTCAAGCATTAACTCATAAGCCAAATAAAAATAATAATTTAAATGAATATTTTGACAAAGCGTTGTTCTGCAAATCTGTCTATAACGGCCGGTCTCAATAATGTACTAACAGATGGAAGACTGTGGATAGGGCTGTCATCTGTCATATTTGTCAATTTTTCAGAGGCAAAAATTGACAAATATGACAGATAACATACTAATGGTAGCCCTATTCACAGCCTTCCATCTGTTAGTACATTATTGAGACCGGCCGTAAGTGAATTTATCGTTTTGAGAATCTGTCCTTTTGCGAATAATCCATTAAGGCATATACTTGTATCGGAGAGAAGGCAAAATAAAGTGCAATACAATAATATACCTACCTGCGTCATTAAAACCGACGTAAACAACAGGACCATTTCAACTCCAACGAACGCGACAGAACGTCTTGAGAATAGCTATAGATAGAACCAACATTAATTTGTCCCTGTCGCCGCAATAATGTCCACAGACTGGGTCGCGTAATAGCTTCTAAAACTCCAATCACGGGCCATTTAGCTTGACGTCACTGAAGTCTACAACGATACTGCATTGATTGACTGCGTTGCGTTTTGGGGTGGAAACTTACCTTTTATTGTAGCTATAGTAGCTGTTGTTACATTTTTACTTGTGATTTGTTAATGCTTTACTGCAATCCCACCTGATAAGTGTGGTAACTTAGTAAAAGCCCGTACACTCTTTTCTTTATGACGCACACAATTATTGATGTCCATATTGTCCATCCATAGACGTCCTATTAGAACGTCTCATCTGATCGCCTAATCGTTTGTCGATTTTTTACATAAAAATAACTTGCAACTTGGATGAAAATATGGTAAATAAATCGTTCTCAATAATGTGCTCTGGTCTGCAAAATCCTTAATCTACAGCAGAGATAAACATCACCCATTAACGTCTATAACACCAAGCATCGACCCGAAAATCCGCAGTCGGTTTCAAAAGATAGATATGGAATACGACACAAATTCCTATCCCTATATCGTAAAAATATCAAATCTACAAACCTTGTATTTTCAGGCTAACGTCGCAATTCACCCCGACCTCGGTAGTATATTGAACAAGGCTTATCTCTATAGCTCTGTGTCGTACTAGACTGGCAAGTTTGCTCTGTAGTGAATTACAGTTGTTGATATCAGCAACATCTATATCGTGGTTCGCTCAGAATTGACAATTCCGATGTTCTACAAACTAGACTTCATCTTTTTATGGGAATAGCTGACAATTGAGCAGACTGACCATATGAAGATAAAGGCACTAAAGGTATCAAGCCTTTGGCATCAACCCATTAATGGCTCATTACTGAGCACGGTTCTTTCTTCTTGAGGAGCCCTGGAGCATACTCCACCACGGTGCTCCAATTCAGGTTGGTTAGTGGCGAACCCAAGTGTCGGAAGTTCTCATTCCGCCCGAAGGCCTCCGATATGGCTTAATGACTGTTATCTTATGATATCAACCTAGACCAACGGTTTTATGTATCCTTCGAAGCACGGAAGCGCTCAAGAAAATTTTGTCACTAGCGGTCACCCATCTCTACTGACCGCACCCAATCATTTAGGATAAAAACAAGTCGCCGGGGCATAAGCACTTTAGGTTGAGCGAATGATTTGTCTTTACGTTTGTTTATTGATTTTATTATTTTTTAACCGACTTCAAAAAAAGGAGGAGTTCTCAATTCGACTGTATTTTTTTTAAGTTCGTTACCTCAGAACTTTGGACTGGGCGAAACGTTCTTTTTTTAATCGAAAGCTGGTGGCTGTCATGTGGTCCCATATAAATTATATCCCATCAAAAACATGAATGTAAAGTAAAAGCCAATTTTTAAAAAAAGAATTGAGATCTAAATGGGTGCCAAGTTCTGTGTAGAAAAGCCTAAAATTTTAGTCACAATAACATGTAATTCAAGCTCCACATTTGACTTGGTTAGTTTTCACGGACCTATCTAGGTTATAATATTATATTTGAATAATTATCTTCGTTAAGTCTGTTAGGTTGATGACCTATGTTACTTTTCTAACATTTGGTTTGTTGGTTGCTAACTAATGAAAACTAGCCAATTCAAATGTAAAGCTTGAATTACAATATGTTCTTGTGACTAAAATTTTAGGCTTTTCTACACAGAACTTGGCACCCATTTAGATCTCAATTCTTTTTTTAAAAATTGGCTTTTACTTTACATTCATGTTTTTGATGGGATATCATTACTTTTTGTACAGAAATTATTAGTAGGTACTTATTCATAACGTTACTGATTAATTTTGTTACCTTATACATGAACTGTAATAGTGCCCTTCAACTAAATCCGTAGTTAGTACACCGTGGTCCAAAATACCTATTACTTCATTATTTATAAGTAATGATCTTCTACTATTCATGTCCGCTAAATATTGAAATAATAATTAATACTAAATCCCAGTCTGTTATAATAATAATAAATACGATACGATACGATAGTAGTAATAATAATAATAAATACGATAGTCGAATATACTCTTATTAGTTATAAGTGGTTTGTGTTCGATGAGATAACGTGCCATAATATAGGTATTTGGAAACAATACTTCGAATCACTTTAAACTGGTATAATTTCGGAAATAATACAAAATTTTGTGGTGTACATGCCATACAAAATAAGAGAAGAATAGTTTTTCACACATTAAAAATGAAACAATGCAATACACTGGAAATAACAGCTACTGACGTCTCACTAATCTGTACGTAAATAATACGTACTTTTGCTATGCACTTCCAACAGGCACTTGGGACACTGAACATCTTCCCCCGTTGAAAGCTTCACAAAGTACTAAAACTGATATGTTTCGATTAAAAAAAATTAAGGGTGGGATTCCACTCGTTAAATATTCCACATAATGACCACCTGTCATCAATTTTGATTGCTGTTCATAAATTTCAGGCGTTATAACTAAGTGTTCCTAATAGAATCAATTTTTTGAAAAATTATCATAAAATGATAAAAATTTACTACTTTCAGATTTATTCCTTTGTATTCACCCGACTATCTATCTGCATGCCAAATTTTAACTTTCTAGGTCACCTGGAAGTTGGATATAGTTTTGATCTATAGGTCAGTCAGTGTTAAATTTCTCGATTTTTGGACGTTAATATCTAAATAACCGTTTGAGATGTGTTTATCAAATTTGGAAGACGTATGTATTTCGCAAGTCTTAATAAATGAGCCAAATTTGACAGGTTTATGTTGAATAGTTTTTGAGTTATGAGGTGGTCAAAAGTGGCTCCAGATGGTTCGTGTAATATTACACACGGTGCTGCTCGCCAATGTTAGCTAGAAAATTGGCTGACACGCTCCGCGTGTCTAGATTGAGATCTGACAATGGCATCCATGAGAAAACTACATAAGTCGTAAATTTGTATTAAGAAGTGGGCATATCACGCCAACCGATTTCGATGATTCTTTTTATAATCGAAAGCAGGTGCTTGTTATGTGGTCCCACATTTTGAATGAGATGTGACAAGTAGTTTTTGAGTAACTTTGAAGTCGGTTATTTTTTGTTAGTAAAATTTAGATTATTCTAAGAACTAGACTTAACAAAACTCATACCTACTAATACTCAAGTTATATAAAAAACTCGCAACTACTAATACTCAACTTATAAAGTTCAGTCGCTCGAAAATCTACGCCACTGCTTTGACTGCTACCATTCCTACTTCCCTGGGAATCGAATCCATGACCCTTTGAACGGCCAGTAGGTTATCCATTACGCTAAACGGGTCGTATGAGTCATTGTATTCTATATTGACATTTCCACATTCCACAGGAACGTATGCTTTCACTTATCTATAGTCCATCATTACCCGTTAGTCACTTGTTTTAAATTAGTAATTTAGATTGTACCTTGTTTCTTTTTCACGCGCATTATTTGTAAACGTAACTTTGACGATTTCTTTAACGATGTGAAACATCTATACGGCGGGTAAAACTGGCTGTTGGCTGTCTTAAGATCAATTTCAATAATTTACCAACAGTTAAACTCTGGTAGTTAACACAAATACACAGGAAAGTTTGTTCTTCTAAGTCTAAGTTGTTCTAAGTCTTGCTTACTGCGCTTTATGAGATTAGGTAACTAAAGCATGCAGTGTATTGTACTCTATTTGGTAATTATGAGATAAATCGTACGGCGAAATGGTTAATATTCCAGACCGCCGTACCAAGGGTCCTGGGTTCGAATCCCAGTAAGGCAGAATTTAGAATGATGAGATTGAATTTTTATTCTTCGTTTGAGTGTGTGTGTCTGTCCTTGTGTATTGTCTATGGCACCCACGACACAGGGAATCCTAGTGTCGGGCTATGAGTGTGTAGCATTAATTATTTATTTATTTATGTCGATATAAATCAGTGTGTATACTTTTGTTTAGCCTTAAGCCCAATGCATACGTAACGGGGTTTTTTCCCGTCCCGTACGGGACGTGAAGTTTTGGAAACATCGTTTCATAGAAAAGGTACCTACGATATATTTTTCTTAAGCCATATTTATTTTCTTCATCAAACCGGACATCTATGCTTATATTTGATACAAAGTATGTCCACCAACGGCGCTAATTACTTCGAAGTTTCCAACGGATTAGTTGCTATGGTAACCGCTGGTCAATAAATGAGTCTGGTAGGATGTCGGTATAATGTCGTTTGAGTGGATTACTTAAGTTCGATGCATACGTAACGTGTTTTTACCCCGTACGGGACGGGGACGGGGCATAAATATAATTATGTGCGTGCCCCGTTCCCGTCCCTTACGGGATTCGGCTGCATATCGTATCCTATACATTTTCTATGAAACGATGTTTCCAAAACTTCAACTCCCGTCCCGTACAGGAAAAAAACACGTTACGTATGCCTCGACCTTTAATCCTCCATTACCGTCATAATTAATTTTAACTATCACATTCAAACGATCCAACAGAAATTGGTCGGCATTGGTCAATAGCGCCCAAATACCGTCCTACATATAAATTCTTTCTATTCAGCTATTAGGAAATATTTTCGAGCGGCCCCTTACATCCTCTGTTTTGTTATCTTATTCAATCGGATTTTACAGCTGACTAAACATTTGAGTCACGTAGTCATACGCACAGGTCTTTAGCCATTGGTTCTACGGAGGCATGTGATTTAATATATGAAAAAACTATTTCCCGGCTTTCTTTTTTTTAAATAACCGGCTAACGAACGAGTTAACGATCCACCTGGCTGACACCAGCAGTGCTATCGTCACCCATGGACATCAACAACACCAAAGCCATCACTGATGCGTTGCCGGCTAAGGAAGAGAAAAGAAAAAGGAAGAAAAAACAAAAAGGAAACAGAAACATAAAATAATATCCCAATAATGCTAGTGGAACATACAAACGAGATAAAACCTATCTTATTGCTGGTTCATGGACTGGGTCTGGGTGCGAATCCCTACAACTCTTAAGCATTGATTGAAGATTTAGAGCTTGATAACATACAAACATCTTCACAGATTTTCTTTGTGTGACATTTATAAACTTAGTAAGATTAGTAAATTAGGTATAGTAACGTAGTAGTACATTTTACTAATTTACGTAGTTACTTACTAATATGCTACTATACTTTAAGCTGCATAGGAGTAAAGAGTTCTGTCTTTCTATTTTACCCGACTGCCAAAAAAGGGTTATGTTTTTCGCACGTATTTTGTATGTATGTATGTATGCGTGTAATATTCTTTATTACCTCATATCTTCCAAACCAGTGGACCAATTCATATAATTAAAATATTATTAGGTTTGTGTTGATTACCCAAGTGTTCTTAGATAGGTGACGTTAAAAAATATAGTGGCTGTTAGATTCCATTGATTGAAGAATAAAAAAATAAAAATAAATCGAATAATGCGGTATTTAATTAACAGGCTCATCATAAGGATTTCAAAAAAGGATATCATGATAGCTTTTTTGATAGCAGGCGGGATTTTTTATTTTTAAATTTATTAATTTCTTCAACTTAATCACGATAAAAAGATTTACACTCTAGAACACCCTAGCTGTGAGACGAGTGGCTTAAAGTTTCACTGTAGTCGAAGATTTTGTTTTTCGCGAAGTGTATGCAATGGATGGGAAGGGTGCGCTATAACTTTCCTTATGACTTATAAAACTAATAGAATGAAGCTTATGAATGGTGCATTTACGTTTCTATGGCCTCAGCAAATTAAATGCAAAACTTGATGAATAAATAAACGATCACACACACTACGTTAGGTATGTATATTTTTTAGAAAGATATAAAAAAGGAAAAATCAAATATTTGAGACATACATAAAAAGGAAAAATTAAGAAATTGATGGGTTTGTTGTCGCTGTTGTCCATGAGCTTGGACATCAGTAACAACAAAGGTATCACTGATACGTTGCCGACCAAGAAAACAGAGAGAGAGAAAGGAAGAACTGGCTCTCCAGCCCAACCTCCCCCCCCCCCTAGTGTTCCGGACACATCTAGTTGTTTGGCGACTCACTCAAGCAAGACGGGATAAGTAGCCAAGCCGGCTTCACAGAAATATATAATTATCTACGTATATAATACGTTATGGTTATGTTTGGCGGGCTTAATATTTTGTTTTCAATTTTACTGACGCCCCAACACCAGTGAACGAATATACTATAGTATATTAGTTCATTGCCCAACACAGAGTCACTAACGGTTACTTAAATCGCTCCTTAGTACAGAATTTGTAAGGTGATTCTTTACTAAGGAGCGATTAAAGTAATCTTTACTGACTCTGAGTTGGGGCGTCAAAGAAACTAGTAAGTTAATCATTCTGATACTAACTAAATAACAAACACAGCAAAATGTTTATAGTACACCAAAATACATGGATACATTATTAGGTTACAGGACTTAGTTAATTAGCAATCTGTTCCAGTTAAGCTAATAGAGTGAACTAGAGATTAGCTCTGCGGTTATTTGACCGTTATTGTCAAATTCAAGTCAATTCACAATTCACGTTGACATTTTGTGTTTATATTAACGTGTGCTAGATAGATGGTACATAGGTACCTACATAGTTCACGGCTACACATTGGTAGATTAAAATATTGATAGAAGTAATTCATGTTTTGTTAAAAGTTGTTGTACTGCTATGAAGTTTAACCGATATAAAGCTGGCTGTGAAAGAAAAAGGAATAACATACTGACTCCCAAGCCCCCAGCCGGTACACGAGTCGTTTCGCGGCTGACTCAATAAAGATGGTTAGCCAAGCTTCACGGAAAGAAAATGAACGAACAATTAAACACTTGAGAAGTTTATGTAATGAAACAACAGCTATACTTGTACGTATATTACTTGTATACAATCTTAAATTTAGGTTTACTACCTTTTACTACACAGATGGAGATGACATTGAACAAAATGGAACATTAGGAAAAAAAGAGACAGTAATTTAAGAATGAAATTGATTGAATAATATTTTTTGGAATAACTTTACTTTTAAGATATGAGAAATTTTAATTCCAAACTATTTATTTTGGCCATCGAAAAGTTACTTTTATTTCCATTGTCATCGATATCTGTGACTGTACATCAAGATGGTTTACAAATACCGTTTGTCGGTTTGTGTATTCGTCTATGCGTTTGTTCCCATTAATCATAAAAAAACCAATTTGGATGCGATGATGTGTTCACTGATGTGTTATAGTACGCTTAATGTATCATTAACACATTGTTTACTTCATAGGTAAGGCATGGGTTTCCCGAAATGAGCCGAAGAAATGAACTTGTCACCATAAAATCAGTAAAGCCCTTCGCTAGAAGCCACACATCTCACTGTGAACTGTTGTAACATTTTTTCTTTTTTCAACCGTAAAACGTGCCATTATTCGTTTCATAGCCTTGGGGCAAGGCGCACTCACACTTGCTAGTATTGCCATTGTTATACATAGAAATATTTTGTTTCAGAGATTATTAATAGCTGATACATGTTCTCGTAAGGAAAATAAAATCTAAAGGGTACTTTGACTCGCTGATCTAGACTCATGAAATTTTGCAAAAAGCAAGGACTTACAGCATAAGTAAAGGAAAAAATCTGAAAATTTATATTTATGACAAAAAATACAGTTTTCTTATTGATTGCAGTTGTAGTTGATAAATTTATTGCGACCTTTGTCGAAGTATGTGGACGGGGACGACAGTTTTTTGACGGAAAAGTTGTACGGAACCCTCAGGGTGCAAGTCCGACCGGTACTTGGCTGTGTTTTTATTGTAACACTCTTTCTCGAAAATGAAAAGAATCGTTTTGATTCGTGAGCATATCTGAGTCGTCTCAACCCGTGTTTCACAGCAAAGAAAATTGGTAAAGTTTGAATGAACCTCCTTTCCACGACGGTGTTATATGCCCTTCCTCTTTCTTAATTTTTATGTCCTTTACATTAAACTCTCATTTTATCATGGCCATTCCCTGGCCTCGAGGTTTGATACGGATCTGACATTATTTTTTATTTCGAACCTACCGATTACAGAATTTTATGTTTTAAAACGGTTTTATTTAGCTTACCCTGAGACTTATTTTTTTTTTTTAATTTTTTTTTTTTTTGAAATTCCACTTGTCCTTTGAAGTTTCACTTCCACTATGTATCCCAGCACACATTTCGATTTGTATTATTTCTAATCACTTATAGCTAAGATTGGACCTCGTTATAGACAGGATGTCTGCCCGGCAGATCAGAATATATCGAGTATAAAGAGTAAATGTAATAGTAAAAAGAAATGAAGAACTTGCAGTATCTGGGGGCACGACAGTGCCCCCGCCAAGTCAAGCAAAAAAGCGGCACGGCCGTTACCATCCTTTTCTCGAAGTAATTCAGGCCATTTTCGACCACCTATAACTTCGTTGTGGATAAAGCTAGAAACCTGATTTTTTTGCAACCAAGCAGGCATTGTATAAACACGGTATATTTCAAATTTCATTCAACTTGAACTAGTAGTTTAAGAATTATAACTAGTCAAAGTTTCTTAATTTCTTCACTCACTGACTGACTGACCGATCATCAAAACTCTAAGGCACTTCAAATTTGAATAGATTGCCTTGGCAATCGCACTAAACAATCAAATTTAATATAATATGTAGGTATTACTTGTGAGATACATTGTGTTTTCATGCGATGGTCAAGTCGATCTATTTATTTAAAACATAATTTTTTTTTAATATTGATATGGTCACTATAAGATGTTGTTACTTGTAAGGTTAGCTAATTACGTAATAACTTAAGACAGAAGGACCCTTAAGTAGGAACTGAATAAATTAACTGACTTGGTATTTCATGGATCTCACAACTTTTTACGGTAGAAGAACTGAGTTGCGAGACTTGGTTTTTTTTACAAGTTATGTTTGATGGCATATTTATTAGAAGATTTGGTTGGCCACATCTTCTTTCATTTAATTTTCATTTAGCCATGAACTATTATTTATTATTGGAACGGAAAGTTATGGCAGACTGACAGATATACCCATATTCTTCACAATCACTTGGGATACACGTGTTTCTTGGCAAGTACAACAAGTCAACGAAGAGAGGTAAGAAGACGTGGCATGGGCAGGATTAGCATCGAATATTACTGACAATAATTATTAACATGACGCCGAAATATTTAATGTTTTTTTTTAAATATACGAGTATACTCGTAATTAGCCGAGAAACAAGCAACCAAGCACATGGATGATGGTAAGTTAGTAACAACGTTAGTAACACCTAGGGCATTACAGATGCGTTGTTGATTAATACAAGCTGGAACACGACGAGTAGTTTGGCAGCTAACTCAAGCAAAAAGATGGTAACCAGGAAACCTTCACGAATAGTTCTTATTACAATGGTAATTTGCTTAATTTTTACATTCCCTTCATAATATTTTTTCCTAACATATTTTTCATAGAGATTTACTTATATCAAACACTTTTATTGCTTCTTTTCTTTATAAACTAAAGATGTAATGATCTTCATGGGTATCTAATGTTAAAGTTCATGGTAAATTTGGAACACCGCAAAATTAAGACAATGATAATCGCGCTGCTACAACTGAAGCTGATTTCAGTGATTATGTATAACGAGCTTGTTTTTGGACCAGCAGCACTAATGCGCACTCAACTAACCAAATTCTTGGATCGGTAAGTCTATTGTAGGAATGATTATTGCATTCTGTTTTGTATCATTGTATCATTAGGTACCCAAAAATTGACTAGTAGAAGCAATATTTTTGCAATCAAGAACAGTAAATATTATACCCAATCAATCAAAAACATCCTTAGGCAAATATTAAGAATAAAATATCTATTTTTAATTACTTTAGCAACAAAGATTTTTAGTATCAGTTTTAAAATCGAGATTATCTTGGCATACAGAGTAAAAGTTTGTAAGGATTGTAATTAAAACATGAACAAAGCTTCAAGTTTGCAGAAACCTTATCTGATGTGTTTCGAAGTTTTTCAGTAGTATTTTGTGTAAATAAATTTGTTTTCTTTATGTTTTAAATTAAGTAAATTAAGTTTTGTTTATGTTACTTTGGTGTACAAATAAAGTGTATTTGTATGGTATTATCCAGGAACGTCCCCTTACAATGACGAAATAAAAAGCTTATTTTTATTTGTAGTTTCAGTTTCAATTTGTGATTTAATTTTGAAATGGATAGACGTGTAGATTAGTAGAAAATGAGCATGCTCAATTGATCTATTGCTATGATGTAACATGAATAGGTGCTTTGCGAATTAAGATTGCAGATTAAGAATGAAGATTTGAGAAATGGGTGGAAAAGTATTCTAACTTTGTTGACCCAAAAAAGTCCAAAAAGCATACTCGTAAGTACTTACAACACGCATAGATTTTACCCAATCATTAGGCTATATAAATAGCATCCACTTTATATGTAAAAAATAACAAAAACAAATAATTTAGGAAAAAATCTATGCATTTATGTGAATTGTGTAACAAAGATAGTATGTCTGTAAATAAATTATTTAAAAAGAGAAAAGTTATACTTCTTTATTAATCAGCTTGATAGTACCTGTAACCTATAACAAATTATATTCACTTTATTTAGCTCAATATATTTTCGGGAAGAGATTGTTGTAGTTATAATTGTGGTGTAGGTACAATAAAGAAGATTTTGTGTTTGTTGTCGTTTTGGTATTATTTTATAGTTGGAATATTTTGCAGTTCCAAAAATATTACATACGTATCTAATTGATAACAATGAATTTGTTTAAAAGGCGGTACCTAACAGCACAATTTATAGTTTGTGTGAAGTATAGTGTGTGTGAAGACATGTCAAAATTTAAGTAAAGTGCGTAAGGCACACGCACAATGTGACAGTATGATAAGTGTCATTTGCAGTACTATTTGTGTATATCTTATCAATCCTATTTTGCCCTGACTTACCCTATTAATTACAGATACGAGATCTGCCCTAGCAGTTTTTAGGTTTCCGTACCCAAAGGGTAAAAACTGGACCCTATTACTAAGATTCCGCTGTCCGTCTGTCACCAGGCTATATCTCATTAACCGTGATAACTAGACAGTTAAAATCTTCACAAATGATGTATTTCTGTAGCCGCTATAACAACAAATACTAAAAACAGAATAAAATAAATATTCAAGTGGGTCTCCCATACAACTAACGTAATTTTTTTTGTCGTTAAGGGCGGGACAGGTGAAACTAAAAAAAAAGGTTGTAATATTGTCTGGTGTATAGATAATGGTACGGAACCCTTCGTGTGCGAGACCGACTCGCACTTCGCCGGCTTTATTAAACGTTTATTAAAATTTTACATGTATTCACATTTATTCGAGGCACTATATTTAGTATATTTGCATGAGGTATACCAAAGTTGGTTTCCCTAGTCAATTCTCTTACAATCCCCGCAGGCGCTAACTTCAAAAGTCGAACTATTGGGCACCATTAAATTTTCAGCTTAATTGTTTGGTCTCGCATAACATGATCGTAGAGTTTAATTTAACTAATTTACCCATCGATCTAGAAATAAAACTTAATAATAATACATAACAATAAAACGTAATAGGAATAAAACATGTCTTGTAACTTATAACATACGAGTAACCGCCCTCGCTTTGCTTCGGTTTTCTTTTTTTTTACACCTTGGGTTACATTATTGGAGTTTTTTTAAGGATCCCTAATGTTTTTGGAAATATAATATAGTGTCACCTGGGGATAGTGTAGCTTCTCGACAGTGAAAGAATTTTTCAAATCGGTTCAGTAGTTTCGGAGTCTATTCAATGCAAACAATAAAATCTTTCCTCTTTATAATATTAAGCATAGATGAACAGATATTCTTCATTTCTATCCTATCCTTGTGAGGACGTACAGTCGAACAATTTACCTAATGGGTATACACTAATAAACAATGCTAATAAACAAGAAGTGTGTGCGTAATGTGGAAGAGTATATTACTTAACTTGTTCTTCTTTAATCTGTCCCTCATTACTGAGGATCGTGGTCACTGGGAACCCTTAAATGGACAATCAGTCTCCATCGGTTCCGGTCTGAAGTAGCCGTCACCACATGATAGAATTTGGATAAGATGGTTTCCTTTACGCAATGTTACAGTCTCTTATTGCATTCTCTTAGCGTCTCATGCATTTTCATAGTTCTTTTATTATACTTAAAAGTTTTTTGGCTCCTGTGAATAATCCCTCAAACGGAGCCCATATTAATCCATGGATTAACACTCGCTTCGAACTTTACCAGCCTCAAAGGCCTTGAAGTGAATAAGTTTTTTTATAGAACTTCAACTGAAGTTCCAGTATGCGCATTCTCACACAATTTATATGGAAATTTTTCTCTGTTCCCTCTCTTGATGCAAAAAACGAAGCCTGAAAACCACCTAATGTTTTTTGTTCATTTCGAAATTCCAGACTAAATTGCTAAGTCGTTCGCTTTTAAACATTGTTTTTCGGTCGAAAAGCAAAAAAGGTTCAAACACTCTTGATACTTACATGGCTGTACCTTTTTCGCTAATGTTTTAATGGAGTTTTTCGCATATATAAAATTTATTTTTAAACTTGGGTTGATTTTTTATCTACCTTTTCTCATGCTCAGATTCATGATCTCAAGCATTCTTCTTTTAGATAATCGTCAATAAAAGTGCCAAGAATCGTCCTAATCTAATCAGACAAAATATGGGGTCTTCTATTATAGTACCTCTAATCATTAGTTAATTTGTGTGTTTTCCTTTCAGTATTCCAGCCACATGAAATTCGGAGTCTTTGTTTCTACCTAACTGCTAAAATTAATTTCTAAAATGCAAGACCGTTTTCTCCAATTTAGCAATTACCACTTACCGTCAGGACATGAAATGTCAGGCATTGAAATATGTAGATATAATTTTATATTTCAGTTCCTTACCAAGACTTAGCTAATAAATATTATTAAGAACCAAATATTACAAGTGAACGAAAAAATATTTTAATTTGATTCCATAAATATTGGTTGATTTGCGTACTGTTGTCCTTTTTTCACAAAAACACGGATACTGAAGAAGCCAATATTTTTCTCCCAGAAAATAAAATTTTCTTTCGCCCGTGGGAAATACATCGATCCGACTCATTCGTTACCTGCCGGGATTAATATATTTACGTAAAAACCCCACAGGATTTGAACAAAGGTTCGTACAGAAAATATAAATCCTGGATGGTTAATTAAATAAGGATTTCCGTGTCTAAAATTTGTGACAATACATATATTTTCGAGATGTTATATGGAATAATAGTAAGAATTTCGAGTACATTAATGAATATAGCATTATGGTGCGAACGTCAAGGTCAGCCTTACACACGACCGGAAAAGAAATTTTCCATACACCTTCGTCATACGTGCACCTTTCATTGTATAAAGAAAAACTGCGAGGAAAACATTTTGAGTCTCAATTACTTACATTTAAAGATATACCTATCTACATTTGAATTTATGTATTTGAAATTTGCTAGCTCTGAATCACCGAAGGCTGTTAAGTTAGTTTTAATAGATGTGAAAGTTTGTGCGGATAGATGTACTCTTTCATGTAAAAACTACTGAACAGATTTTCATGAAATTTTGCACACAGGTAGACCATGATCTGTTATAACATAGAGAGTATTTAATATCCCGGAAAACTTACAGCCGTGGGCAGAGCGTTTGGTATTTAATATGTCGTAATTTTCATGAAAGATTTTGGTGAAATATGATTTCTATTTTGTTCTATGGCAGGGAGTATTTCTATGGAGCAATATGAGAAAATATTGTGTCATATTGTCCAACGACGTCATGTTATAAAATAAATGGGAACTATTAATTTTCAGGGGAGATTTGAGCCCAGCAGGAGGGCAATTGTGAGGTATAGTAACGATCATGGGTTAAGGAAATTTATTATAAAAAGTCAGCTAAGCCCAACTCAGTTCAATCCAACCAATCTTTTCTAAATGAATACATCTAAGGCTGTTACTAATAAGTCAGTTTTGAGTATTGGTAATGACTTAAAATCGAGATTAAGAAAATTAAACCTCTGTATTTTCGTATTCAGAGTACCTCTGTATCTTTAGAGCTATAGAGGTATTTATAAGTACTACTGTTTCTTCTGTGGTTATATGTAGGCTTTATCTGTACAATAACGTACGTGTCTATTTTTTATCCTTTGATGTATGTAGAAAAGGCGTTTCCTACAATTCTCTTTATTCTAGTAAAAAAAAAACAAATTCCTCAAGGTCCAAAACCATATTCATCCTTCGATAAGGCTAAACGAAGGCCATTCCCGCCGAAAGCCTTTTCTAAGATAATATTTTGTCTCCGCAAAAACCTAACTTTCATTCTGGCTGAAAGGAGCATTCTATTATGCATTTATATGAAAATCTCTTGATAAAATCGCTAACCGTACCCACATATCAACTCGTCAGGGCCCCGACGGAAGCGGAAATACAGGAAGTAGACTTATCTCGCTCTAGTTCAAGCATAAAGCACGAGTGTGAGCGGGAAAGAAAATTTAATATGGATTTTTAAATCTGGATACTGTATGTCAAACAGAACGGTTTGCATCTAGAAGTGTGTGGTGATATGCACAGAAATTAAAATAACTGATGCTCTTAGTGAAATGGTCTGAGAAATACGACAATTTTTGTAATAGAATATTCAAATGATTAGTCATTTTATCTTTATTATTGAGGCCATACACGGTCAAGTGTACTTGATCAAGTCTGCAGTTTGACTTGACGCGCCATCCAGTGTGCATGAGACAAATATATGGCAAATACTCGTAGCTATACCGTGGCCATACACGATCAAGTATCAAGTATCAAGTAAGTGCCCCGTCAAGTCCGCTTGAAGCTTCATCAAGTACACTTGATCGTGTATGGCCTCCCTTATTTACCTCCGCGTCATCAGTATTACATTATAGTTCACTGTATTGTCTACATGTCCATATACTCGTACTGTAAAAATAGTAGAATGAGTATTATTGGAACGAAGTTCCTTATCGCGCGTTGCGAAAGGGGGCTAGGCGGAAAATTTGGTAACGACACTTTTTGCCGTCGTAGTTTTTTTTACATAGAAAGCAAGCCAGAGTACTACGATAGCAAAAACATGCAAGCGAGTGTGCCAAAACAAATCTAAGGTATTAAATTTCGTGAGAAATTTAAGATTTGTTTTGGCACACTTGCTGCATGTTTTTGCTATCCTAGTACTGACTGCAAGGAACTTCATTCCATCCGGGTGTCCCTTGACACCTCTCGAGTTTTTTTTTATTCAAATGGCAATTCATCAGGAAAGAAAAGAAAACATCCAATTTTTTGTTTTATTTTATTACACAATTGCTCTGTAAGTGTTATGTTTTCAGGGTTCATATACTTAGGTATACGTAGTGACGCAAAACTACAAACATGTTTCTTTATTCCGCCATAAATGCCTGAATATATTTGGAGTTGTATGGTGTCATTTTCATCTGTGAATAAAAACTATTATGCCATTACTACAGTATGGGTAAAAAGTTGAAGGTTTAGTGTACACATTTGTTCTATTTCAGCATAGCAGTTAATATTAAATTATGTTTTTTATCTCTCGGTAATGTCAAAATTACCGTAAATAATTGGACTACGCAACATAATAGGATGCACTGATACCCATCAAACAACGTTCTAAGCACTCCGGCTATTGCGATGTGCACTACTTCTTAAATTTACATATTAATAAGTTTACTACTATTAATTACGCACTTTTTATGTGAATGTCCAACAAACGAGCAGTGGAGCAGATTGTAAATAGTCAACGTCACCTCTGGACATACGACTATGGTGTTTTCTCGTCGTATCGTACTCTACATACAACTAATAGTGCGCAGATTCTTTTATCATAGTCAGAGTTCTTCAGGAGACATAATAAGTTGACATAATAAGAGGTATTAACCTCTAGTGATATTGTATGCTAAAATTCACTTACCATTTTTTTTTCTTTTTTTATATTATTATTATTCATTTGGCTCAACTAGCTCATGTACTCATCTTGAATATCATAAATTTTTACGTAATGGTATGAACCGATCATCATTCGAACTGCAATTAGTAGGTCTTTTAATCAAGCCAGAAGTGCGTGTTCATATTCCCATAGCAGATTTCAAATTAATTCCATCGTAAAATCGAAAATTTCTTAAATAAGTGGGACTCTCCAAAACCTTCATTAGCAGGTTTTTAACTCAGTCTTCAATATCCCATAGATGTCATTAGGGTATTAAATTGCAGGACAATTTTAATAAGGGACATCTTTGTATAGTACGCGTGGATTCGATCACAATTGTGTTATTCTGCGAAAAAATACTGGTACGGTAACGACGGTTAACATTATTGTAGTCTAGAGAAATCAAAAGCAAAGTTCTAAGGGTTCCGCCATTACTTACGACCAAAAAGGTCTACTGGCATGAAATTGGGGTTAGTATTCTTGGCTGTCCTAATATCCAGGTATTCGAAGAATTTTATCGAGTATATGGTCTGTTCATAACCCTTCGAACGGCGATACGACATGTTCCATACATACGCGCGCATAACTTTAAAAATTAGAGTGAAGGATTCAAAGTCAGCCTGAGTTAGGGAGACTAGCGTTCTAACCACCAGGGCATCAATGCTATTCATGTCTAATACCAACCATTTAGCTGATAGGGAGGGAAACTTGACTGTAACCATGACCAAAACCTAAAGTAGTAAGTACTTTAAAGATTAATATTTCGTAATCGGATTCATACATCGGAAAAAGATTTCCACAAACCCATATTGTATTAAACAGTCACCAATTCTCATTGAACGTCTATTTATGTTAGTACTAATGAAAGTGATGATGTGGAAACATTATTTAAAACGCGGCTGGCAGGTATTCGGGCCATCCCGAACAAACATTAGCTCAATAAACCTGAGTGAGTGCAATGTTGGCTTAGGCTTTGTCAAGGTAATAACTTTATTATGTAGAACGCACAGTGTAGTTCTGGGTAGAGGTTTCATTTTTTTAAATCTGTCATAAATATATTTTCATACTGTTTTTATGTTATAATTTTCACTGTTTTTAAATGTAATTGAAAGTTGTATTTAATTGTCTTCTTCAGTAAAGACATCCTCTAAGATTGGAGGTGTGAAATTCAGTTAACTAAACTATGTAAATGGAAATCCGTTTTTAGGGTTCCATAGACAAAACGAAACACGCACTTGGCCGGTTTTATTTTATGTAACTAGCAATCAAATAATTGAATGAGGCTCTTGATGATAAGCGGTCGTCATTTCGTCGTAGATTTCTGTTTTGGCTTCTCTTGCTATTTTTAGGGCTCCGAAGTAATATCGGAACCCTTAGGCGCTCCACCACGCTCGCGGTGCGCGGGATGGCAGATTTTACCATTGTATGCAAGTATGAAATCACGCCTAGCACAACACACTGCCGACGCGGACACGCGCGGGAAGGCGGCCCGCACGCGTTTTCTGCCAATCTGCGCAGGAGCACGGGGCGTGCCGCGGGATATGACAGATCGCGCGGTGAACATATGAGTTTATGCCGTCGTAATCTGCTACACTGCGCGGGGGAGCAGATTACACCGCTAAGTAAGGCAGATCTGCGCCTCCGTCGCTGCGCGCGTTATCCGTCGCTCCGCGCACCGCGGCGAGATGCGTCTTCAGTGGGTGGAGCGCCTTATAGTTTCGTCATGTTCGTCCTTCCGTCTGTCCGTCCGCCTATCCATCCATCTGTCCGTCTATCTGTCCAAAGCAAAGCGCCGAGAGCTTTAACGCTAGAAATCTGTAATTTGGTAAAGATATACATATTAATAAAACTCCAGAGTCGTAGAATAACATATTGTAAAACTTTTTTTTTCAGTATACCACACAGGTAAAATGTGAGACTGAATTTTTTATTCGTGGCGTACCCTATAGTGTGAGGTATAGTTGAGAAGGTCTTCTAAAAATGTTATGGGTCTTCTCAGACCATTTTTGGAATAAGGGGTCCGTTTGCGAAGTATTGGGCTTTAAAATACTAATTTTGGTAAGAGTCAAATTTCTCCCCTCACCTGCCGGCTTAACGTTTGGAGTTGGACAAATTTCTCTGTAGACCTACAAAAAGACCGTTGAATGAACAAACAAAAACTTTGTTTAAAACACGCGATTTTTCTGCACAACCTACAAAACATCGTGTTCACTTTACTTGTCATAATAGTATAAGTACTACAATTTTTTTTCTTTTGTGGGTGGACGGGTAACGGCCCTTTTAAATCATCATGTCAGGTCCAACTTGTTTTCCTCGTGTGTGTTTTGGCAGGTTCTAGTCATAGCTGCTCTATGACTTTTGATGAGTAAGGGTACGAGTAGCGTAATTTTACGTAAATCACAAAGCAGATTTGTAAAGTTTTATAAAGTAAATATACCTATTTTAAAATTTATGTTGTTATAATAATTATTTAAATACATAATTACAGATAAAATTCAAATTATTACAAAGTATACAATAAAAATAAATTACCTAAAATAATTATGCATCGATCATTGAGCAAAAAATAGGCTGCTACAAATTATGCTTTCATTTTTTAATAAGATGACCGTGCTAGGAACGTATCAGGCAAAAGCAACCTGACAAGCTTTACTACGTCCATTGAAACATTGTACATATTATATATATCTTTAAGCTAAATTTTTGTCGAAAATTGTTGACACTCCTTGCATGATACGTAGAGGTGTATACTGTGATTAGTGCGGAATAATGTGATATAGTTTGTGGGTTAGTTGTGAAGATACGCCGTTTTGAATAATCTTTATGAAATTGGACACGGTCACACTCCTGAAGTAGTGTAAGGCAGTTTATATTTGTCTTAATTGTGTCCCACCTTACCCTATTACAGATAAAAGTTTTAACTGTTACCCTATCTGATTTTGTATTGTATTCACATTAATTTATCCCACCCGTTAATACAAAAAATATATGGGTACAATTTAGGTGCTTACCAAAATAATTTTTATACCCTAACTAAATACCAAGTAAAATACTTTCTGCTTGCCAAAATGGATAAATACTTACCAAATATTGTTTCAGTAAAACCATATTTGGTGAGCATTTATCCATTTTAGAAAGCAAAAAGAATATTGAAATAAAATGTTCAATTATTTTGATGTGTGTATATTTATTTTGGAACTTAAAACGTTTTACTTTAGGGACCTTGGTATAGAGTGGGTATAATTTATATGGTGTTAATTTATTTTACTTGGAGTAATAATAAGTTAAATTAAACACAACATTTAAACACAAGCCAAAATATGTTTATGGCTGACACAGTCATCAAGGATATGAGGCGATACGGTAAACTGTGCAGAAAGCTATTGTAAAACGAAGTAAAATCTTAAGAAAACGGTTAAAGGCTAACCTAATTATTCTACGTAAATACATTGGCAATCTAGCTCGGTCGTTTTCTTGTCCTTTACGAAATAAACCTGCAAAACAGGTGCTAGTTTTGTAATGGCGAAAGGAGGATCAGATTGCGATTGCTGCGTAGTACTAGAGTTTGTGAGACGGCAGATCATTGTCTCTCTCTAGCCTGCAAGGTTGGTCTTGTCCTTTAAAATGTTCCAAACCTTATTTCCTATCAAAGGCAGAGTTTGAAACTTAACTCATCGCGGACTAAGCACATTTTACTACAAGGGTCTTGGATTCGATTCTCCATCCATCCATGTATTCATCAGCCCCTGAAGCAGTGGACCGCACTGAGGTAGTGTTTGGACAAGATATGACACAGTTTCCAGAACGCGGCTTTGATTCCCAGCGAGACGGAACTTTGAATGATGAATAGTGTGGGGCTATGAGTGTGTAGCATTATTACTATACGTATTTTTGTTAGGTCAACACTTATTAAGGCTTACTGTATTATCTTGAACGCAACAGGAAAAACTTCCATCCCGAAAGGTAACCAATGACTTGCTCGAATAAACGTCCTTGTTAGTAATTCGATAAACCTTGGGAATAAAGTTCCGTAAACACAAAATAAATTGAATGACGTAGAAGAAAAGAAACAATAGATTATTTAATTATTAACTGCTTGTTAGTATGACGAAAAAGGTATTTCAAAATGTGTGTGGATTATGTAGAATTAGTTAGTTTGGGTTAGATGTACACAAATCATAATAAAACAAAATCATTAAGTCATTGTTGTTTCTATGATCTGAAAACCTAGTATGAGTATATTTTTGAAATATCTACTAGCATTGACATCAATAACTTAATTTTTTATTATAATACTGAAAGCAATCACCAAATCGACCCTCAGTTGAAAAGCCCAGCTGACAAATGCATCTTTCATAAAAAAACAAAAGGACATTATTTAAAATCTAGAAAAAATACATCTGCCAGCCAAGGATATCAACGAGGTATTAAATTCAAACCAGTAAGCTGTGACCATTGTCAAGTATCGCACGTATTTCAATTTGTTTATACAACGATATGCTTTCAGATTGAAATAAATCTATAATCAAAATCCTCGTAAAATTCAAATTTGAAATAAGACTAGGGCCACTGGGAGTATATCTTAATAAAAAGTTCGGAATAATTGTAAAACAACAAAATAATCAATCCTATTCTTGTTAGGATGGCATCGAATCCTTGGTTCTACTTTCAGCTTTAAGCGACAAATTTCAGGCAGGATCGGGTGGTACTTTTTTTATAAATAGCTGGCCAATAAGCTAAGCAGTTTATTCACCTGATGATCAACATGGTCATCAGAAAACCCAAAAACATCACCTATGTGTTACCGGCGAAGAAAAAGGTAGAAGTAAGAAATGACTGGCTTTCAAGCCTCAAGCCGTGACACGACGATTATTTAGGCGGCTGACTAAAGCTATAAATGTGCAAGTATGTAACTCTTTCACGTAAAATCTACTGAACGGATTTCCATAAAATTTAGCACATAAAAGACCATGAACTGGAAAATGTTATAGGGTACTTATTATCCCGCAAATCTGGTCATGTTATGAGTGAAACAGTGGTCTTAAATACCCCACAGAGCTACCAATGGTTCAACGTTCAACTGTTAGAGACATTTAATTGTTCTCCCGGGAAATCTATCGTTTTTCCTGTGTCCTCTTTAATCTTGTTACTGGCTTCTTTTTATCCAATATCGGATTTATAGTAACGATAAGTGTGCTGTGATAATGATCGTATTTCTTATAGCCTTGAAACTGAAGAAAAATATACTATATTCTACCAAAAATATAACTGACTTCAAGAAATTTGGTCTTTAAAAAAGGAACAATTAAATATCGCTTAAAAAGAAAAAGTATTTAAAACTATATCCACGTTTTATACTAACAGTTTTACGGTCACAAAACGGACACAAAAATGCATTATCGTCGAAATTAAAGCAATGCGAAAAACTCGTTAGAATAAGAGGAAGTTGATCTAATTAGGAATTTCATGCAAAAAGTACTGAACGGTTTTTCATGGAATTTAGCACACATTAAGATCATGATCTGGAATAAGACATGGGGCACTTATTATTCCGGAAGCGCTAGTTACCTATACAAATAACAACCACGGCAATATCCATGTTCGGTAGTCAGCAGTTAATATTATGTCACCTCTCAGTTCCAAGTATATTCCCAACTTGAATAGGTAAACACCAGAACTACAGCCTTGGAAATGTTGAAATCAAACGTAGTATGAGAACAGGTGTTAAAAGTTTACTTGGAGACCAACGAATACAATAAAAGTAGCTTGCAAGAATGTACACAACATGCATGTAGATATAACATGTATGACATATTTATGTTAAAAAAAACCATTGACTAATTTTTCTTAAAATTTTATTGAAATTATTTTTTTGATTTCAATTTTTTTCTTGACATTTTATTAAATTAATGTATTTTGACTACCCATGTGGCGTTAGTGTTTACCATGCCGGATCGCCGTGCCAAGGGTCCTGGGTACAATACCCAGCAAGGCGGAAATTTTAATTATGATCTAAGAGTTTGAATTTCTGTTCTCGGTCTGGGTGTGTGTTTCTTGTCTTTGTGTGTTGTCCATGACACTCATGACACAAGGAATCCTAGTGAGTGTTGCATTAAAAAAATGAATCAATGTTGCGTTTTTTCGTTGATCGAACAACATAATTATTATCATCAAAACTGTGTGCTGGTAGTGCAGTGTTAGTTACATAATTATTATTAACTTACCAAAATACTTTACCAGACCCTAGACTCAAATCCTCATTTATGTATATCAAACTTTTAATACGAAGCCGGTATAATGTTGAACTTAGGCTCACGGACGGACTTTGTCGGGCTTAAAGTAAGAACGTACTTGAGTCTCGTATCATTATGATACGTTATAGAGTTTGCATAATGTGTAGCCCGTCAGAATTAATAGGATGATTACGATGTGCTAACGTGGCAGAGGGGTAATATTTAAGGTAATTTATTTTTATTAAATGATGGTGAAAGAACAAAACAATTTATTTAAACTAAATAAATAATTATTTAAAGTATCTTGACAATAGCATCTACGTTGTTTTTTCATGGTTCCGAAGTAAAATCGGAATCCTTATAGTTTCGTCATGTCCGTCCGTCCATTTGTCCGTCTGTCCGTATGTCCGTTTGTCCGTATGTCCGTATGTCCGTATGTCCGTATGTCCGGATATCCGGATGTCCGTATGTCCGTATGTCCTTCCGTCCTTCTGTCTGAAGCAAAGCGCCGAAACCCTCTGTGCTGGAAAACTGTATATTTGGCATGAATATATGTACCTACATATTTATTAAAAGTCCAGAATGGTAGAATAAAATATTGAAAAAATTTTTTTTCAGGGTACCTCCCCTACGGGTAATATGAGGATGAATTTTTTATTTGTCGTGTACCATATAGTGTGCGGTTTCGTTGAAAAGGTCTTCCAAAAATATTATGGGTCTTCTTATATTCAAAAAAAATATTATGGTTATCACGGCTATGTAAGCATAAGTAGTTGAGTAATAGTTGATAAACTTACTACTCGGTACTCTATATTGCGCATGGCCTGAAACGCACTTGTCCGGTTTTTTATGTAAATAGCCGACAAACGATTTGACGATCCATATGATGGTAAGTGGCTATGGCAGCACATGGACATCAGCAACAAAAACAAAAGCATCAATGATGCATTTCCCGTCAAGAAAGAGAGAAGAAAATAAAAGATTCCGGAAACCGCCGGAACACGACGAGTTCGCGGCTGATTCAAAGCAAGGAAGTGGTAGGTAGCGAGGCGAACCCCACGGAGAAACAGAAATAGTAATAATGGTATCGTTGTCAGTAGCTACTTTCTTTTTTCACTCTTTTTGAAGTGAAAACTTCTTTAGGTGTGTTGGGCATTTTTGAGCAGGGAAAAAACCATTGAACTGGTGACACTGTTAGGCGCTCCACCCACTGAAGATGCGTCCCGTCGCGGTGCGCGGAGCGACGGATAACGCGCGCGGCGACGGAGGCGCAGATCTGCCTTACTTCGGTGTAATCTGCTCCCCCGCGCGATGTAGCAGATTACGACGGCATAAACTCATATGTTCACCGCGCGATCTGTCATATCCCGCGGCACGCCCCACGCTCCCGCGCAGATTGGCAGAAAACGCGCGCGGGCCGCCTTCCCGCGCGTTTCCGCGTCGGCAGTGTGTTGTGCTAGGCGTGATTTCTATATAAATTGAGATACTTGCATAGAATGGTAAAATCTGCCATCCCGCGCACCGCGACGGGGCGCGGTGCAGTGGGTGGAGCGCCACCGTAACTGGCACCTCTGTATAAGTATACAATGTACATATTCACTATTATGTTAAATCAAAAATGTAATATAATTTTTTTACCAGCAGTTTATAATAATGAACAAAAAACACTTCATTTAAAAGTATTTCATGCACAATAAAATATTTCCTGACGATTAAAAAAAAATTAATGTAAATATAAATATTTTTGTTTGTCGGCGACGCATCGGTGATGCTTTAAGAGTTACTCATGATTGTTTGATATTTACATAAAATAACAGTACTATACATATACAACAGTATATAACTACAGTAGTATACATATAGTAGTAAATAGTTGGCTATCGTATGCTAACGAAGGTAAATACCTTCTGTAATGAAAATTCGTGAACACAAAAATGAATTCAGTCAGCTATAAATTGCCAACCAACCTAGATTTTTTTACTTCATGTACATATATCAGTTAATTTACACAAAGACAATTTATAGGTACAACATAATTTAACTCTGCTTGTAACATTTATCACGTAATATTAGCTTAGCACACATTTGAAATAAAAATTTACAACTCACAGGTTTTTGATGAATTACCTACTTTAATATATTTACTACAAAAAAATGTACGGTGACAGTATTTTTTTTATACAAAAGAAGGTACTCATGTTACACCTAGCTCATTTTTTTAACTTTTTTTCATCCTCCTGTAAACTTTTTTTTCACTTGAATTAATGTAGAATTCGATTGCGCAAAAAATGTGAAGCCAGTCAAAACTACTCTTTGCTTAACTCCTACATTATGTATTTTAATTTGTGAAGCACTCAGATAAGAGTAACATTAGTACTCATTATAAAAATCTTGCTGATTATTATCTGTTTAAGAACCAGATTATTTAATTGCAAATTTTTGCTACTAACTAAAATTTAATTTATTCAAATTTGGCTTTACAAACACTTTTTCCATGTTAACATGGAACTATGATTCAACAAATGTTACTAATGGTTTGATAAATAAATGAAATAATAAATGGATGGATGAATGAATGGGCGAATGAATAAATGGATGGATGGATGGATGAATTAATGAATCAATTTTTTATTTATTCAAAAAGAACTGGCAAGAAAAAACCGAGAAGATTCTTTCCTACATTTACAGACGGCCTTCATTAGATTTTTTAAAAATTAATATTCCTAGCCAGGAATCGAACCCGTTGATTTTTTAAAAAAAACACATACCCTTTATTATTGCACCATTCGATAGTGTCTAAAAAATAAAAAGTTTTAACTTTCATCAAAATCGGCCCCGAGACTACTTTGACGACTTTTCGCTACTGTATAATATTCTTTATGCCGAATCTTAGACCATGAGTGTATAACATTATTATTAATTTATTCGATGGAGTAACTCTTCAAAGGATTTACTCATTAACCCACAACCAAATATTTATCCTTTAAAACCAACACTCACAACTCATAAACCAGTGAAAATGTTGGCATAGGTCGTGCCACGGACAAGATTTGCGCAAAACAAAACAAACGCAGGGGCAATGGCGCATGACCCGAGATGCGTTGCCTCACAGCTTGAAGTAGAGCAAAAACGCGTTCTTGAAACTGTTGTAGTGGTTGTTATTCTTTTAATCCAAGTAATGTGATAAATGTGACTATTTGTGAGTGAGGATGTTTTTTACTCTTTCACGCGAATAAGTCTCTACGGATTTTAATTAAAAGCGATCAGGTAGACCATGATCTATTATGATACATAGCAATAAAGGTTACCTTAACTTTTAGTAGTTATTTAATTAGCGTAAAGAGTCTGGATGCCAAATAAAACACTGAATTCTAGGCACACTTATTTCCCGAGAACTTCTTACTCGTTTATCACTTAGTTAGTTTTAAATTGTTATTTTATTGTAACTGGAGTTTAGTTGCTAGTGAATATGCCCAAGGTTTCAGGTTCGATTCCCGGAAAATTAGGGTAACTTTATTTAGTAAATGTAGTAATTTTTTTTATTCGTCGCGTACTGTACTATAGTTTGGGGTTTCGTTGAAAATTTCTTCCAAAAATATTATGGGTCTTGCGGGACGCATACGGAATTTTATATATAAATTCATACAATAATTCAATAATAACAAAAAGAACTTTGGGCGTCTATTTGTCTACAATAATTAGGTATTAGTACCTATCTATAGCTAAAAAAAAAATCCGTAGGTAAAATTATTTTGATTGTACACAAGTAAGAAAGTATAGGTACAAAATAGCATGGTACAAAGCGGGATATATGGTCACCTTACCACTAACCTCTCCACCAATCCTCACTGGAACAGCGTGGTGGAGTATGCTAAGCCTCCTCAAGAGGAGAGACTAGCTCAGTAAACCATAAGCCTCCTCAATAAAGTAGTGCTCGAAGCCATTGAAAATAGACAAATTCAAATCACTTTGCGGCTACAAACTTTATAGAAGGTGGTTGAATAAGAAAGACATTCTCCTGTACCTGTCCTATTCGAATTGCTAAGTGGAAGTGCCGACTCAAGTTTCCCGGACAGTATCTTAAGATAAGAGACTTAACTTTTCGAGGAGACTGTTTTATCCGAAACGATCAGTACGTTGAAATATTCTCCGGGTTTAAAGTTTTAACTGTGTTTAAAATATCATTTTTATTGCTATCCGTATGCTTAATAAAGTCCGTACATTTTTATTTTTGTTTTTAAACGCATATTCACGCAGTTTTATTTATAACAATACGTTGATTGACGTGTTCATGAAACTTTAAAAAATACATGATGAAAATCAGTAACTAAACATTAATTTGAAATTGCTGTACCCAAAATAAATTTTAAATGAAACATAAGTTATACGTTCTTCAAAATCGTGTAACTCGGCGTCAATTAGCATACATTTAAATGATTTTGTAAAGAGTTTGTTAGACATTTATGTGAAGATGCTTAAATAAGATAGAAATTTATTTTACACTGGAAAAGGTGATATAGAACTTGCATTACGAATGTTTAAAACTGTATCTTATCTGGTAATGTAACAAATTAATAAATTATAATATAGTAGCGTCGATGTGTCGTAAGTTCTTCGAAATTAAAATAATAATTAGTTATTAATTAACTATTGAATGAACTAATGAACTATTAACCAATTAATTGATAAAAGAGTAAATTAATAAATAAGAACATCCGACACTTGGATTGACCACCGACTCTTCCCATCCGCAACATATCCTCTAGAATCCGAAGGTGATTAATTATATCCTGCGTCTATAAAGGCCGTAGTAATCGTGCAAACCACGTGTCGATTGACAAATAGTGGTATATACCACTCCGTAGTGGCTGGTGAGCGTGCAGCCTCAGTATTGGATTAGACGGTATAGGATGCACTGGATAGTGTTACTGTGTGTTGTGGCTGTTACCGCCGAAAATATAACGGTCGAAGGTAGGTGTTTGAATTGTAGCTGTTAAAATGTACGGTGGTTATTTACGGTATTTTTAATATGGTTTTTAAAGGTTCAACGTTTAATGAATGTTTAAAATTTATTTATTTAGTTAACGTTAAATTAAAGTAAAACGGAAATAAATTAAATATATTGTTCCTATGCTACCAAAAATATGTTGGTAAATAAATTAAATTAATCGGATTGGCCGGGCAAAAATTACTGTCAGTCTATTCACAGTTTGAACCAGAAGTCTTAAAATCATGAAAGTAATGAAATTGTCTTTAAAACTAGTAATATTGAAAATTAATTCCCTACAGAGGTAAAAAGGGGTAAAGTTGTCATCATCCGATTAACCTGAAAACTGGAAATGATTGTCATTAAGACCGAAGACAAGCAGATTATATCTAATCCTCTACTCCGATTAATAACTAGAGATACCTGACAAATAACGAGCCTATATTCCAGTTGGTAGCGACCCTGCCTGCAAAGCGAGGGGTCCAGGCTTTGATTCCCGGCCGAGGCAAATATTTATGTAACAGATAAGTATTTGTACTCGGGTCATGGGTGTTTTTAATCAACTGCCTATGACTGTAAGCGTTTATTTATTTATAAATAAAAATCGTGAACCCCTGTTACATAAAATAAAAAAACAAAATAAGCAAATTATGTCTTCAAAAGAAAAAAAAGAAAGAAAAAGAAAAGATTGAATAGTATTTTACTCAATTAGTCCATCTTGGACTGCATCTCAATTCTGCATAGGTACATAATTTTATTATAATACTCCATATCAGGTAGTATTGTTAAGAATACAATAAAAAAATGATCGCTCATCACTATCACTATCCGTAACTCTTAGTAAGATACACTGTTAGTGGCAAAAAATTAGTTGCTTTTTTTACTACATTTTTTTACAAATCCCGTGGGAACCCAAGCTTATGTGGTAATCCAAGGTATATGCTATCTCCATTCCAAATTTCAACCAAATCAACCAAACCAAAGTTAAGTAGTTGTGGCGTGATTGAAGAACAAACATCCAAACGTCTTCACGAACTTTCACATTTATGGTATTAATAGGATTTCTCAACAAAGTGCACACGACTACATATGAAAAAAAAAACATAAAATACAAATAAAGCGTCACTTCAATCATTATAGGCGCAATGAACATTCTCCGCAGGTCGCGCACATTAACATAATATTAATGACATTATAATATAAATTATATTAAAAAGGAAATTATTTCATTATTACAACAATGTAAGTATGTAACAACAGCTATAGAATCTCGAAAGATCCTTTAAAAATATTTCATAATATGATTAGTTAAAAACAAAGTTTGCGACATAATTGGAAAATAATTGCCATCATAATAAACAAGATAATTTTTATGATTGATTACTAGTCGTATTCAATTGGTGTTTACGGTAATACGGCATAAGAAAACGGAAATATTACACGGTAGAGTAATTGCATAATTAGATGTCTTGCTACATACGTATATAATATCACAGTTTACCCAACAAACGTAGTTATAGCTCCGCGTAAAATTTTTTTATCAAAATAATTCTTGACAAAAAATAACCAACTTCAAAATTACGGATAACTCAAAAAATACTGGTCAGCTCTCATTCATATTTAATTGGACCATATAACAAGCACCATCTTTCGAATATAAAAAATCATCAAAATTAGTACACCCAGTACAAATTTATGGGGTAACATAAAAAATACATTTGAATTGAGAACCTCTTTTTTTTAGAGGTCGGATAAAAATAACCAACTTTAAAGAAATACTCTACGAATAACGATCACTAAAATTATCGAAAAGAATATTTCATGTATACCAAAAGAAATATAGTGTATATCTATAATATTTGAGGAGTTCGCTCAATTCCTAGTAGATTCCATCATCAGAACTGACTTTTGATAAATATAAGACCGACCAATATAAAAGAATATCAGACAAAAAAGGAATTTTCCAAATCGGTTCACAATCGACGGAGTTCTCAGGTAACGAACATTCGAATTAAGAACCTCCTCCTCTTTTGAAGTCAAATAAAAAACAAATAGTCACATATTTGCTAATAAATGAGTAAGCGTATTTTGTAGCAGATATTGAGTCGACTTTTAATGCAATTTTGGTCAATTTATATCGTAACACAGATTCAGAAGCTAGTGATTTCCTGTATTTCGATATACTCGTATCATGACCAAAGAAAATTCTCTCTCTCGTTAAAAGTTGTTAGTATAAGGAATGTAGTAAATCGTTAACAACTAGAAATAATTGGCCTACCTCTAGTGGTGAATGTACCCCGCTTTGAGCAACCCCGTAAAATAAAATAAAAATATGGGTTTGGTAGTATGTTAATAAAATGTATTTTTTATTACTTATTAGACATCAAAATATACGTCAAATAGTCCGAGTTGAGTGTCTCTACAAATATTTAAAAAAATATTCAGCTTTGTTCTTTAACATTAAGATCACTTTCACCTTGGCTATACCTAGTTAACGAAAAAATGCATATTTTTAAGATTAACACAAATATAATATTTGCAAAATAAATGATAATTTTGGTAACAGCGTTCTTGCATTTTACGTATTAATTAATGCACACTCATTGAGCTCATTTCTTAAATTATTTTGTAAATTATATAAATTTGTCATTTATGAATTAAAAAATTCTAAGATAAATAATAACAGCAATTATGCAGTTTGCATGAAAATGTAGCAATGCAATGCTGTAACAGTCAATAAAAGCAAGAGTAGTTACTCCTAGTACTTTGCATGTGGTTTTTTAGACGTTATTATAAAAAGAAAATTTTCGAAAACATAATATGTTTTCTCTCATCTTTCTTGGTCGGCAACGCATAGGTATGTGATGCCTTTGATATCGTAACGGGCTTTTTGATAGCTTTACATGCCATTATGAGACGTTACCACACTGCTAAGTCTAGTTAAAATACTGATTTCATTCGTTGCATTTATTTGCAATAATACTGCGAATTCACAGTCTACGATTAAGTAATAATGCAGGTGCATTTCGAAAGGACGAAGTTGACTGGCCAAGCGTATAGAAGGCTGTAGCAGTCATTGCACTGTAGGATATTTTATAGGAGCTTAGGCCTAGCATTCTATACATTCTATCTATTCTACGAGTATATACGAGTATCTATACTAATATTATGAAGAGGAAAGATTTGATTGTTTGTTTGCATTGAATAGGCTTCGAAACTACTAAACTGATTTGAAAAATTCTTTCACTGTTGTGACATAGGCTATATTATATTTTCAAAAAAATTAGAGATCCCTTATAAAACTCCAATAATGTAACCCAAGGTGTAACTCCAATAGTGTAACCAAAGGTGTGGTCACTCGTGATAAATATTTCAACATTTATTGCCTCTACAAACATCTTTAATGCAGTTTGTTTACAACAAAAGAAAAAGGCAAAACGAGACGGCTCAGCTTTGGCTGACACGAGATAATGATCCCGTTCAGTGCTGTTTTTCAGCCGGTCCCTTCTCCCTGACATGAGCTCTTATGCGGGAGTCAGAAGATTTTTGGTTCCCTTTACATTTACCTGATTTAAGTAACAAACATAATTTTTTCTCGATATTAGTTACGGCAACATGATCTAATATTGCATAAATGATGCAATGTTACGAAACCTTCCTGCGCGAGTCCGACTCGCACTTGGCCGGTTTTTCATAATTCTTAATCACAGATTTTTTGCGTAGATTCACACAGCCTCACACACACAGCCTTCATAACTTCACACACAGCCTAATAGTCAGGAAAGTATATTACCCATTCAAAAAATTTGCTTTTTTATTTATATGTTGCAGGACTCTCTCTCTAAAAGTTCGTGAAATGTTTTAACTTGTTGTAGCGTAATGGTTATCACGTTGGAATGCCGTTTAAAGGGTCTAAACATGTGTAGCTTTACAGAAAAATTGCGAGTCTTAAGCGAGAGTAGTAAAAAAGTTTTCCGCATCTTTGTTGCCTTACGTCTGACTGATTCCATGGGACGGTAATTTCCATTGAACCATCTAATTTATTCACTGAGTATCTTAAACATTTAATGACTTCATCACAATTATTGCCCATTAGAAGGCATAAGTCTCCTCCTGAGAAGGCCTAGAGGATACGCCACCATGACGATCAAAGACGAACCAAATTATAACAACCTTTCGAAGGTTTGACGTCAATACTTAACACTTCCTTAACAATCAAGGCAATTTCAGCTTCGAAATCCAATCTAGACAGACAGGCAACCAATGAAAAACAATGATATCACACCCAGAATAGTAGTAAGAAATGCATACATGCAAATAATACTTATGAAATTACAAGATAAATTGATTAAGAGAGAGAAAGAGAAATACACGCATAAGTACAGTCAGTAAAAAATAACATGAAAGGCATGATACAAAACTTTCCGTAATATTTAATACCAAAGAATTTTTGTGCTAATATTATTGTTAGATGCTACCTGTAAACGAATGATTTGATTTAATTCTGATAAAAGCCTAAAATTCTGTAATATTAAACATCATAGAACGTTTTCGTATCATACCTTGCATACCAAACTCTTTGCTGACTGTACAAACATGGATAAAATCTATATACAGGATGGAAAAAAGATGTTTGTTGGAGGAAAAGTAGCCTGAATATTGGCGATGTCCAATTTCACTGAAAGGTAACATCCCTTTATTTTCAAAACTAAATAAAACTACATTCAAAGATTTTTGTAAATTCACCTGTTTGAGCCGAGTGCCGGTATATAATTAAAAAAAACATCCTGTTATTAAGAGGATGTATATGTATATTATCAGGATGGTTTTTTTTACATTTCACCAGTTTGAAATCAGGCAACAGAATGAATTCAGGCAGGTGAATTTCCAAACATCTTTGAATGCAGTTTTACTTATTGTTAGTTTTGAAAATAAAGGAATGTTTCCTTTCAGTAAAACTTGTCGTCATCAATATTCACGATATTTTATCCACCAACTACAGTCTTTTTTTCTATCCTCCATAAAAAATACAAAAAATGTTTCAAGTACGGATGTCCTTTAAAGACTTTGAAACCATCCAACCGATGTGCCCCAAAACAGTTTCATTTGAAAGGCAATAATGCGAAGATGGTTTGAGACTACTAAAATAATGCATTAGACCCATTTTAATTTTCCACTTTTTATTACATTTTTTTTTCGTAGTAGCACACGCCGGTTATCCATCCATCAGTTAATAATAAATGAACCTATGAAAAATCCAAGTGATAAATTAAAATTGGAGCAGTTAAGGGTTATACCAGTAAAGCATGAATATGGGTTAAGTAACTTAAGGCATGACTCGACTAGCCATCACTAAATCATCTACACATCATTCATCTTGCCAAATGCAAGTTTTCCCACGACGCTCCCCATATTACCGTATTGGAAACTTTACAATGTACCAGGGATGTAAAAACGGTGCTAAAGATTTATTTATCATGCGAGCAAAGCCTTCTAGCATTTTAGATGGGATATATAAAATCGATATTATCCACGACAGTTGGTAAAAGAGATACAAAGCTTCCTTTTGGGAACATAGAGTTTATAGATAAGTTTAATAAAATGGTTGTCTGTAAAGTCGGTTTACGGACGGTAGTTTAACGTGACAACGTCATGATAAAAGCTCCGCTCCGTTCCGCCCTGCTCCGCTCCGCTCCGCCCCGCCCCGCTCCGCTCCACTCAACTACGATCGCCTACGACATCGGCTACGATACGCCGATCGTAGCCAATAGTGCCTCTCTCACGCTTTTGCCGCTCTCTCGCTCGCGGAACTCGACATTTTTTCATAGATGCGCCCGGCGCTCATCGTTTTAATAGACATTATCACGTCAAAAACTAAATACACGCTGTTTTGTGTCATTGTACTAAAACAAAAGATTAGTGGCCGCTATTAACCATTAAGGAGTTCCCTCGTCTGGAACCAAACCTGTTTGAAGTATCAGGTCGTGCTTATCACAAAAATGCATTGCGTTTCACCTTTAAAAACAAATTATGTAATAGCACCAGATCTTTCTTTCATTCTTCTCTCTTTCTCGGCCGACAACGCATCAGTGATTCTTTTGGTAGATGTCCATGGGTGACCGTGATTGCATGCCCTGAGACGTCTCGTTTCCTCGTTTGAAAAATGTATAATACCAACTCATAGTTTGGTCTCAGTCAAAAGCTTAAGGTACTCAAAAGAACAAAATTTTCATTGTACCAGCTTGCAGCCAGCGCTAACAATGTCCTCAAATGTATCCCGGCTGCATAATTCATGAGCTGCAACGAAGAGGAGATTGCGGACGATGCGAGCAGTGTTCCTGGTTTATTTGTGCTTTCTCACCCCGCGTTACCCACTTATGTTTGATGCTTGGTTTCATTGTTTGGTTTGCGTTATAATGTTCCGCAACAAAATTAAATTATCATGTTTGTCAACGTATATCATTTCAAAGCTAGAATAAAAGAATTTAAATTAAATTAAAATATAACTTTAATTATCGTGTACTGTTCAAACGTTTCTTCATTGTTGTTTCTTTAAGAAATGAAATAAAAATGTATTTTTGTTTAAAAACGTATTGACGACTTTAATGGTAACTAGTGATAACAAAAGAGAGTGTTTGAGCGTTTGTTTATTTGTTCCTACGATTTGCATTTAACCATATAGTTTCAGATAAAATCGAACAAACAAGCTTTCTTCGAGATTTTCGGTAAGCTTCGATATGGATCTAGCTTAATGCCCAGAAAAATGCTGATAAAGTCCTCAAACCTACAATCGCTGCATAATTCATGAGCTTTTAACGAGTTCATTGCGGACATTGCGCTATGGGTTCTAGTCAATATCCTTACACGTTGCGGTCATTTACATTGCTTACACATATATCATAGTTTTATTGGAATGTAAGCCAGGAAAGTTATTTTACTGTTCTATTATGTTTTGACGATCCGTGTGGCGCAATGACCATACTCGTATCAGATCGCCGTGCAAAGGCTCCTGGATTCGATTCACAGCAAGGTGGAAAGAAAGATGTGTAAGCATTTCCGTTCTCGGTTTGGATGTGTGTGTTCTTGGTCTGTGTGTGTGTTGTCCATGGCAACCACGATGCAGGAAATCCTAGTGTGGGGTTATGAGTGTGTAATGTATAATAAATATCAATCTAGGGTCACGGAAATGACCCTGCCAAAACTGTGTGGTTTGGCTGTTCTGCGACCAATGCAAAAACACTATGTTGAACTTAGCGAAAAATTATGTATTCCTATCTAGGTACATTTATTTTCTCAAGATGTGACATTTGTAGAAACGAGGATTGTACATCAAGCCTAGTAGAGTAGGGTTTGACTCTTAACGAGATCTGATAACATTTTAACAACGATAATGTTAGAGCTCACGTCTCGGCAACATATTTTACATAAAATGTTTTGGGTAAGATATCCAAAAACCTATAAAAGAGTTAAAGAAATAAAACTAAAAATCTTACTATGCATGATACGCAACCGTCGGTGAACTAAGCCAAACTTTTTATTTATGTAAAAGACGTCCAGTCTTCCAACTTTCGGATTATATTGGAGATATCTTTGCAACGGGTAAGTTCAGTCATGTTTTCGAAGAGGAATTTAAATGTGGGTCGTATCTATGAACCATAACATAGTGCTTTGGTAATATCATTGTTAACTTACTTTTATTAGTAGCAGTCTTTTGTTTTTACACAGTCCAAGCAGCGCTTCAGAGCTTTAATGTAAATAGGGTTGTCAATGTTATTCAACTATACCTCTCAGCATTATTTAAAAGTAATCAGATCTAGTTTACAAGTACTTTCATGTGTTATCCATTTGTGGTGGTGGTGATAGAAAAAAACTGGCCAAGTGTGAGTCGGACTAGTGCACCGAGGGTTCCGAACAAACTTGAAGCTAAAGAAACTATTTGGCGAAAAGATTGACCAATTGCAAATGAATAAAATAGACCCACATTATAATTCCGTGTCGTAGGTGCCTTAAACAACACACAAAACGACGGTCACACACACCCATACTGCAAATAAAAATTCACAACCCCAAACCATCTTCATACAAATATATTTGTTTCATTTTGGGTAAGATTATGTTGGTAATATACTCTATTTATTAACTTAAAAACTGCTGGTCATTAAAATTTCTTCAGCAAATGGATTACAGTGCAGGAAATGTAATAGTTACTGTGGAAATATGTTTTACAATGCCGTTTGTATTGCACAGACACGAAGTTGCGTCAGTCATGCGTTCAGTTTACACAACGCGTGATGCCCTTCCATCTTACTTTTTGGGTTAAATCACTTGCCTGAAGCATGCGTAACTCGAAATCTTGAAATAATAACATAATCAAAAATTAACCAAAAAAATCCGAGTCCAAAGAGACTATTATAGTCTTCAAAAACGAACCACTAAAATTATCTCTGAACATACGTAAATATTAAAATCGCCATCAGTATGAATACTTATAAAATTAGGAACCAGTTCTTTCTTTTTTGTATGTTTCTCCTCTTTTTTGGTCGATAAATCATCGGTGATGACTTTAGGTTACGTAAAAAAATGTGGTCTGTAAAATAGATTCAAGAATTACAACTATATTTTAATAAAAACGAGACCAACCTGGATCTTATACATATTATATAAGTAAAAAAAATGTGTGCTGGGACGCATAGTAGAGTGAAACTTCAACGAACCAATGGAATTTCCAAAAAAAAACTCAACAATGTTTCAATAAAAAATATTTCAAGAAAAAAAAAAATGAAAAGAAAGTCGCTGCCGCCTCTCACCACGCGATATTTCGTTTACCTCCTCCACGCGGCTGGAACGCTTTTTTGTGACAGAAAATCCTAATGTCCCCCCCCCCAGTCTTTATAGAAGTTTCATTTCAAAAATTATCCAAATTGGTAGATCAATGCCTACGGCATGATTCTGAGGTCCTAATAAACTTACAAATAAAGTAAAGTAGTGTTCATAAAATTACAGTACACTTCACGTCCACAGATGCAGAACCCGAGCCAGTATTCGACTACCACTCAATGCCGGCTCTATCAGAGCTGGATGACTTTGACCTGTGCCTCAAGAAACCAGATGCGGTCTACTGCATTGTAGACTTTGAACTCCTGGAAGATGACACACCACTGTACAGTTTCATAAAGGTAAATAGATCTTAACAATATACTCCGTACTTGGTCGCTTCTTCATTAGGCAAAACGACAACGATACATATTCTGTATGTATCGTGTACGTAACAAACTGCAAAAATAAAATTAAAAATACCCCGACAGTTTTATTTACACTTAACAAGTTAAGAACACTATAAATTCACCTTTCAAACAAAAAAAAAACTAGATAAAATCGGTTCATCCATTTGGGAGCTACGATGCCACAGACATACAGATTCACAGATAGGTACACAAATAAATAGAAACGTTAAACTTATAACATTCTCGGTTTGCGTAACGCGTTAATTAAGGGGTTATTACATCTAACTAAATACAGTAACTTATTCGTTATACAATGCTTCAGCTTTCGTTATGGTGTCGTCGCATGAAGAAGCGCCTTTTGACAGAACACTGTACTATAAAGTATCAAAGTAACAGTTAAACAATGTTATATCTGATGTCCACGTTATCAATCAGCACGCCATATTTTTCACTGAGTAAAAATGATATACTTAGCATGTTTAAACATGGACCTATGTTACGATGTTTATGAAGCATTTTCTCTGTGATTATTTTCTGGTTATCTAAGCACGATGCAAAAATTAATTGAATTTTAGATCCAATAAAATAAAAAGAAACGTTAATTAATGTGAACTTCAGAAGACTGGGACGATTCAATAAGTTAATTAAGATAATATATACACAGAAAATATAAGATAAACGGCAAGAAATCTACAATAAAAGTAAAATGAATTGAAGTAAAATAATATTGGAGACAGTTTTACACAGTTTTCGAGAGACGAACCATGACATCATGAATTCAAGAAGTCCATACGTGAATGTTTGAAAAAAAAGCGGCAATAAACTCCCGAGAACAATATGTTCTACTCACTGAGAACATTTTACTATACCCCCCTTAAAAACCACCGACAGTTTTAATATCAACAAACAGCTTAAAACCATCTCGACAGATAAGGCTTTAGATTAAAGAAAAACTGTGAAATCTATTCGCTTAGGAGCTACGTTGCCACAGACAGACACATGGATACAGACACATTAAACTTATAACACCTCTCTACATGCTCAAATGAGCTTGAATAAAAAGTTTGTAATAAAACAAATTATTGTTTTCCTACACAGAACTTTTCATCTCTCTCCTACACCAACTACAAACATTCCAAGCTTCATAGAGGAGTGTGTGCATCACAACACTGCGGGCTCAACGTCACCCACGCCAACGACACAGCAACAACCGCTGATAGACTGAAGGAGTGTTTCAATGCCACCATTCATGAAGGATATGGATTGCAGGTATGTATGAGCAAAGTCTAGTTATCTTGACAGCAAAACGCTCTGATGGAATGTACGTAATTTAGGTGTTAAGTAATCAAAAGTGCTCATAGACTTAGTTGCGTCAGTTAGGAGTCATCAATCAAGTTACAGTAGGTTTCAATATCGTATCTATCCCATAATGTCTTTTTTGTATAAACTTGGTATTCGTTGATGGTAAGCCTAATTTCGTTTTTAAATTTCTGTTTATTTGGTTTAATTATGAACTATCACTACTGTAACACAAAAAAAAAGTGGCCAAGTGCGAGTCGGACTCGCCCATGAAGGGTTCCGTAGCAGCAAGTAACATAATATAAAAGTTCTTGAAGTTCGTTGTACCTTTGATCGAGGTAAATTGCGGTTTACGATTTATGACGTATTAAAAAAAACTACTTACTAGATCTCGTTCAAACCAATTTTCGTTGGAAGTTTGCATGGTAATATACATCATATATTTTTTTTAGTTTTATCATTCTCTTATTTTAGAAGTTACGGGGGGGGGGGGGGGGGACACACATTTTTCCACTTTGGAAGTGTCTCTCGCGCAAACTATTCAGTTTAGAAAAAAATGATATTAGAAACCTCAATATCATTTTTGAAGACCTATTCATAGATACCTTACATGTATGGGTTTGATGAAAAAAAATTTTTTTTGTGTCAGTTCTAAGTATGGGGAACCCCCAAAATTTATTGTTTTTTTTTCTATTTTTGTGTGAAAATCTTAATGCGGTTCACAGAATACATCTACTTACCAAGTTTCAACAGTGTAGTTTTTATAGTTTCGGAGAAAAGTGGCTGTGACATACGGACGGACAGACAGACAGACATGACGAATCTATAAGGGTTCCGTTTTTTGCCATTTGGCTACGGAACCCTAATGAAGTCATAGCTTATATTTATCTACACTAAAAGATAGACAGGTTATTGAAATGGGAGGTGAAGCAAATTATGGTGTGACTCTATCAAACAGTAAAACGGGTATAAGGACCAACCGAGACTATATTAAGGTGTCGTTTAATGGGCAAAAGTGCTGAATATTTGGCATAAACGATTGGCCTTCCAACTATCCTTGGTATTCGAACGTTTCTATGCAAGTTTCTAGCTATTTATTTAAGAAAGTTGGGTTTCGTTAATTGGTAACATGACATGTGCGGTCGGGATACAAGCGTTTCCTGCCCAACATCCTGGAAACTACTGTCGACATTATGCGAACCGGATGAAGACGATAAAACATTGTGTGCGGCGTTTTCACTATTTTTGTTTACATTGGGATGACTAATTGCAACAAATTATACAGAAAAGTCGATAAAGCATGAGAGTTCAGGGATCAGGGGAGTTCAGGGGAGTTCTCGTGTCAGCCAAAGCTGATCCGTCTCTTTTTTAGGGTTCCGAAGTTCGGAACCCTTATAGTTTCGTCATGTCCGTCCGTCCGTCTGTCCGTCTGTACGTCCGTCCAACTGTCCGAAGCAAAGTGCCGAGACCCTTAGCACTAGAAAGCTGTAATTGGGCATGGATATACATACCTATTTATTGAAACTCCAGAATCGAAGAATAAAATAATGAGAAACATTTTTTCAGGATACCTCCCCTGTAGATAACGTGAGGATGATTTTTTTATTCGTCGCATACCCTATAGTGTGGGGTATCGTTGAATAGTTCTTTCATAAATATTATGGGTCTTCTAAGATCATTTTTGGAATTAGGGTTTCGTTTACGGAATATGTGGCTTTAAATTGCTATTTTTGGTTAAAGTCAAGTGTCCCCTCCCTGCCGGCTCAAAGGTTGAAGTTGGACAAGTGAAAATATTCTCAAAAATAAATTATATGACGAATTTTCAAGGAAAACTATCACGGCTAAGTTAGCTTAAGTAATTAATGAGTAATAGTCGATAAACTTACTACTTCGGAACCCTTCATTGCGCGTGGCCTGACACCTACTTGCCCGTTTTTTTTTTTGTTTTAGACTGTATTTAATGTTTACTCATAGGCAATTTAATGTTTTATTATTATTATGTGTTTAACTTTCTAGTTAAAAGTCGTCCTCTTCGGACGGTATGTTTGTATTTTGTGTGTTGTATTTGTGAAGTACGTTTTTTGCTGTGTGTGTCTGGGTGTTGTGTGTTTTGTGTGTGTGTTCACTGTTCATGTTCTGTGAGTGTCTGTATTATTATTATAAAGAAACTTTCATGACCAGGTGGATTCCCTATCAGTACGGTACTGCAAGACTCAGAACGACAGCATCCCACCAGACGTACTGGACTACGTTATTGGAGCGTTGTTACTTCTTCTACTGCTCATCAACTTAGGATGTTCAGGATTCTATTTCTTCTGGCCTCCAGAAGATGGAAAGGGTAAGTTTGTAGTTAATAGTATCAGACGAATCATTGCGGGCATACATTAATATTGACGTACTCGTATTAGTCTACGTCAACAATAACAACAGCAGTCAGTGAGTTTAATGCATGATTGTGAAAACCTTAAAGCAATTAACAGTAAATATGCCACCATATAACAATAATCTATCTCTCTCTTTGAGTAAAAACCTATTAAAATCGGTTTAATTGTTCTAGAGTTTAATCGGGACAAATAGAAAGACAGACAGACAGAAAGACTAATGCGTTGCCGGAAAGCAAGAAAAGAGAAGAAAGATCTAGTTCTCAAGCAGGGTTACGATAATGATAATTTTTCTCATAATAATTATCATTATTTAAAGCACTTAATAAACGTTAAGCACAAATTTAATGAGCTTCTATGTTAGCGTTATTAAAATTTGCACAAGGTTTAATGAAAATCCCTTACACGACGTAAACTGATAGGATTAATGACATACCTCAGACTCGAGAGAAGGATTATTAGAAAATGGAACCGATTTTTAATACATTAAAAAACTTTTCTTATAAAATATTCAAGTGGGGCATAACAAGTTGGTAAAGGTTTGAACAGATTTTAGGAAAAAGTTTTAATTGAATTGTCACAGTGCGAAAGAGAAGCGAGTAAATCTAATATACTCGTATAAAAATCTCGTGAGGTATTTGTGGTCACACTCTTCCAAAACGACTCGACCGGTTTTTATGGATTTTTAACCGACTTCAAAAAAGGAGGAGGTACTGATAGGAGGAGGTACACAAAAAAATACAGTCGAATTATTCAATTGTCGAATTGAATAATTGTGTACCTCCTCCTATCAGTATCAGTATCAGTATCAATATATTCAAATATCTTTTTGATAGATATGAGAATAGGTCGTAAAGTATATTTCATACCACTAGGTGATTAGGGTGTCGAAGTCCAGATTTTTTTTGGTAGAACAATGTTTACCCGGTCAGCTAGTATTTTATAATAGACTACCATAAACCATAACTTAAATACGAGGAAAGAACAACTAACGTCATCACGCATTGCGAATTCACTGCCGCGATTTTTTTTCTGACGATTTTTAAATCGCGTACTGAATGATAACCAACACGCATTGCGAATAAAATTCCTCGCGATTTTTGACTGTTCCTGCCCAGTTCTCAGCCGATTCGCACGTCCTTAAATGGACCACCGAACAAAAATCTTGATTTGCCTTTTACTACGGCGTAAAAGACATGTCAAAAGATGTCACCAATACTGGATTCACCCTTTTACGGTACTAAGACCTATGAAAAGATTTTTTTATGTATAATACCAGGCCTTGCGAGAATATAACAAAAAGTTTTTCGGGCATTTTAGAATGTGTATAAAAACATTCGATAATTTACTACGGCTAGTTGGTCCTGCTATACATTGTCAAGGTACTACATGCGTCCTAATTAGTCTGTCATGATATTGTGCATCAAATTTGTCCCACAGGAAGGTCTCCTATGCATGACTGTTATTAATTGTTGTACGTCAATTTCTGTCTCTATCGATGCCGATCCGGGGGACGAAGAGCGCGACATCTTTCTTTCAGTTGTGGCACGTGAATGAGCTGTCACCCGCCCGCGCACCGCGAATTTTTTTCGCATTGCCATCAGATTTATACAACTCCACAAATTATTCGCGCGAATTTAATTTAATTTTACGTATTTTATTTCGTTTTAGTCTCTTTTTTCGTGTTTTTGTAATATTGATATTTTTTCTTTACTTTACATAATATTTATCTCAAATAAAATTCATTTTATTAAGTCTACTTTATAATATTGTTAGCGAATGCTTCACTACAATCTCACCTTGTAAGTGGCGATTTATTCTTTGCTGGTAAAGCCTAACTTAGTATAAGCCTATTAACTCTTGACTTAGGTTATATTTACCGTAATAAAAACATTTTATTTTACCATTTCATCGCTAACCCACATACAATGAAACAAGCGATTAAGTAAAGTTGCCTATTATAGCTCATTAAATAGTAAATGAGTATGGCATAAAATGAACTCAGAAGTTCAAAGTGAAACTCGACTTGTTTAGAATATTTAATAGGTAATCAAGAATCCTATTTTAGGAAGGACTTCGGTACGTTTTGTGCTTTGAGACCCGATTGGCTGTTTCCATTGTATTATTTGAGAACCAGTTCTTTCTTTCTTTTTCCTTCTCTCTTTCTTGGCCGGCAACTCATCAGTGATGGCTTTGCATTGGTGTCAAAGTCCATGGGCGACAATAGCCACTTACCATCTGGTGGATCGTCAGTTCGCTTGTTGACTATTTCCATAAAAAGTTTTGGCCTTCATTTGCTTTGTATAATATAAGTATTTATTAAAATAAATTATATTAATTCCCGCCATCTCTAGGTTTAACTAGCAGAGTAAGCATTGAGGTCATCCATTCTAACCATTTCTACAACAAAGTGGGGAATAAATTAATAAATAATTTCTATTCTGTTCTTTATTCCCAACTAGATACGACCCGCGGCTTCGCCCACAGGTTCACAAACCTTTAAGTGTCCAAATTATGCCAAGGGAGCCTATAATCGGGATGAAATCTAACCTATTTTTTAGTCTGAATTATGGTCTCTCTATTTGCAAAGTTTCATCTTAATCAGTTCAACTGCTAGCGTATGATGGTTACCCTAATATACATAATATAAACAACAAAACATCTTCACAAACTTTCACATTTATAATATTATCACAGAATAAATAATGATATTACTAGTGGATACCCGACCTGTGCAATTAAACAAAAAAAAATGTATGGAAAAAGTCGAACATCGAAAATGTGCCTCAAACCATCTTCGCATTATTGTCTTTCAAATGAAATACATAATTTTAGGGCATATCGGTTGGATGGTTTCATAGTCTATAAAGGACATCCGTGCATTTTTGTGTTTTATATACATATAAAGATTAATAGGATCCTTCCCTTTATTGTATCACTTTATTTGTATCGATACTTATGATAAGTAACGAATGAGACTCGTCAATGGAAACAAGCCCATAGAATTTACAGGACAACGGCTGTAACCGTTACAAGCATTGCGTACAATGTCGGAAGGGATTTCGTCTGGACTCGTTCCAAACGTCCTGTGGCCATTGAGCCGTTGGGCTCCAGTTTCCATTAGTGCCTGAGTATCTTAGTGCCTGAGTGCCTTCTTGCTTGAGTGCCTTAGTGCCTTAGTTTTGCTTTGTACACAAGTGAAATTGATTGCACGGAATATAATATTGTCATTATGTTATAATGACAAACAATATACTGATTGTGTTAAGATCGAGGCGTTTTGGATAATATCAATAACATTTTGATGTTGACTTCTTTCTTGTTTAAACTTTAATTTATTAAGTTTGTGGTTGCAAAATACAAAAATAAAAAGTATGTGATTGAGTAAAAATTTCGTACAAGATTTTAACACAATAATGTTTTTAAAGCTTTTTATTCCGACCAGAGTTGGGAATAAGGTTTTTAATTGACTTCCTATAATTTGGAGTAGTTATTACAGTTGTTTGTTTTATCATAAGATATTATATCAAATAAAATATTTAAAAAAAAATCATAACAAAGTGGATATCAAATTAAAGGGCATAATAATCTCTGACTAAAATTAGTAGTTTGTGGGAAAACACATCTACTAAACTAAAGCATAGATTTTTCCGAACCAAAGCCTCCTTACTAGAATACATTATATTTATAATGTACACTGTATTTTAATTTTTTTGTCGACGTTATTATCTCAGCTGCAATTGGCTGCTCTGAAAACTAGCGGTTTTTCTACAAGCATAGGGCTGAACGTGACCCATTTCTACGTTTTATCTCCCAGTTTTAATGGCAGTTATAAATTGCTTAATGTGTCCTGTTGCAGTTTATTCGGTGCAATAAACTACTTTATATTCTATTTCAGGGTTCCTTAAACTTAGAGCTCCGTTTTCCCCTATTAGATTTTCGGGACAATTGCTTAGCCCTCAATAAAATAACTTATTTTGTTAAAATAAATCATTACAAAAAGTAACTAACTGTGGGATATTAAATACAGCCTAAATAAAATTGTTTCGTATCACATTAAGTCGATTCTATGACAAATTTTGGTAATTTTCAATCTTAATTCAGTTCAGGCGATTCCTGTATTTTAGTTATTATGACGTGATGTGATAACCCATTGATTGACACATAATTAAGTACATGCATTTATTGTAAGTCACGACAACTGTTTTTAGGAACTGCACCGCAGAGTCCCAATTAGTAATACATAAGTTATTTCTTCTGTGGTAATTAATACATTTATTTTAATTTATTTGACTACTTTTAAATATATTTTTTATTTTTGTTTTATACTTTGTAAATATGTAGCTTCATCTATATAAACGACAACTTGGAAGCCTCTCTGCTAAATATTTCAAAAGAAACAAGTGGAATACCCCCAGGGGTACACATAAAAATGGAAATAAAATTCGTTCTATTCTATTCTGCATACCCCTTTCACGCTGTCCAAGTACGAGTAAAACCAAGACATTAATATTTTTACTTTTTACAGGTAACAGATACGTGCAAGCTTTTTGCGTACAGAAGAATTGGAAAGCGCTCAAATATGGCGGCAGTGCTGATGGTGGCATTTTCAAATGCTTCCAGGCTATGAGGTATGTATATTATTATTTCCGACTAGCACTCTGCACGAGGTGTTTCCCGCATTTTCCAACATAACAAGTATCCTAATGAGTGCTAAATTACATGGAAATCCGTTCAGTAGTTTTTGCTTGTAATGGAGACCATACACGATGTACTTGTCAAGTCTGCAGCTTGACTTGACGCGGCATCCAGTTAACTTGATCATGTACGGCCACGGTATAGCGATCTAGGGGGCAATTCTCATTTCGTAGAGATACATGTCTAACAGAGATATCTCGAAAAAACATGGCCGACCTCGAATAATACGAGGCCAATCGGCCATGTTTTTTCGACATAGCTCTGTTAGACATGTATCTCTACGAAATGAGAATTGGGCTCCTGACCATATTATAGCTATCTTATTCTCACTAGACGCCGCGTTAAGTCAAACTGCAAATTTGACAAGTCAAACAGCAGACTTGATAAGTACACTTGATCGTGTGTGGCCTCCATAAGAGTACTTAACAAATTAACATCCACACGAACTTTAACAAGTATAATATTAGTATGATGGTCAGTGAAGTGTAGAGAATCGTCAATATTGAATCCTAATATTTGGTCGAGTCTACTAAGGACGGTCCTAGTTTAGTATAAGATTTCCCAAGTAATAAATATTGTAGCGTACAATTGAAATCTTGTCATCTAAACCATTGTGGATTTTATGAAAAGAAATCTATGAATATATTAAAAGGGTCACGTCAGTTAGACTGTCAATTTAGATTATGAAGGTAGACCCTTCTGCCGAAATGGACAGACAGAATGAATTACAAAATAAACAAAACCTTAGGGTTTAAAATCTTAGCATTTACCAAATTGTAAACAGACCAAAATTGATACATTTTCGTCTGCCATAAGGTCTAATGCTGTGCCTCCTGTGATAAGTGATACGAGTGAAAAATCGACACTTTACAGGAGGACGAAAAAAAGTTTAAAAAAATTCTAGTTCATAAGCTAAATGAGCTAGGTGTAATATGAGTACTTTCTTATGTAGATAAAAACATTTACTGTCACCGTACATTTAGTTTTGTGTAGTAAATATTATAATATTAAAGTAATTCATGAAAAACCTGTGAGTTATACCTTTTTTATTTCAAATGTGTGCTAATATTACGTGATAAATTATACAAGTAGAGTTAAATTATGTTGCACCTATAAATTGTCTTTGTGTTAACTGATATATAACTGATTAGGGTACAATTCTATATATAATCATATAGAATTGTACCCCAATCAGTATTGGTTTATAGTGATATAACTCTAAATAAATTAATATTCACGATAAATATATTGAAAAATAAAATGTGAAAATGAGTATGAATCGCAGTTATAGCACAAAGCACAAAAAATATCTGTAGAGCAATTATTTATAGGGGTTAAAACTTTATATATATCTATATTGACGGTTTATTTGCCAAAACAGTGTGCACTTATATTAGTTTGAACAAAATTATCTCCAAAACTATAGCAGATAGAAGAACGTGAGTTAGACCAAAAAAATCGTAATTTTTTCTTATACATTTCTATGTTAAAATCACAAAAAGGGTACAACTTGACTTAGATCACTTATCACAGGAGGCACAGAATGATTTTATAAACACTGACTAAAAGCACTTAAGCCCCCGCACTAGGATTCATTAGGTTTGACGTGTCTTGTTATCTCTCTCTCTCTCTCTGTGTGTGTGTGTGTGTGTGTGTGTGTCAAAAGTATGTGTGTGGTATCGTTGTTGCTAAAGAAATGAACCAATTTTGACATGATATTTGGTGAAAATAAAACTGTAAGCGTTTTTTCTACTTTTAAATTAATAGTTGTTTTTTTAACTTTAGATTCATGTCGAATATCAAAGTTACATCCAGATTTTTTACGTGCGTATAACTTTTTTAATTTGTTACCAGATTCTACACAATGGTCATGATACTGGGACTCCATTCGATGATCTTCATCGGTTACGGATACACGGCCAATCCTGAGTTCATTGAAAAGGTAAGTTAGTCTAGCAAAGTTAATACTCCCTGATGTAGATCTCTGGATAATGTTCTGTGCCAACCCGACTGTCCTGTTGATCAAACTATCGATCAAACTATCGGCCAATGTCTGCGGGGACTCTTATGAACTGATTTACACGGGAGCCCTCATTGAAGATTCGTCAAAAAAAACGATACGTCATGATAGATGCAGGTTCACATTGCAAACGAAAACGAGTTTTTTCGCGATTAGTTTTTCGAATTTTTGATTGATATTTGACGAACGTGATTTTTAAAAGAAGGTACATCATTTAAAACGTGCCTATCCGTAATTTTTAACGATTCGTGATTAGTAAAAACATGGCCTGATAAGTCAAAAAACACGAATCGTCCCGATGTGTTTATATATTAAAATTATAATAATCATAAGCAGTAAAAACTGTTTTAGGAATTAATATAACCTAAAAAAACCTTGAGATAATAAGTAACCAAAATTTATAACTACTAATTAACAATATCTTGCAGGATACTTTTAATCCATTCAGTAGTTTATGTGTGAAAAAGAGTACAAATATCTATACATCCTCACTCACAAACATTCACTTTCATAAATTACTAAGATTCTCACGCCATAGGGAATAAAGTAGATTTATATTTTGCATTTAAGTTGGTTTATTTCCTTAACGAAATTGCGTTGATCTTCAAATCCACGCAAGCGTAGCTGCCACCAGTTTCTATTAGAAATTTGTCAAAAAAGAAAGAAAGAAGGACTAAAAAATTCGTAGCACATAAAAAATACAATAAGCGATTAAAAGTTTAACGGCCTAACTTAGAAAAGTTCGTTTGCAGGTGCTTGTGATGTGGTCCCACATAAATTTGAGCGAAATATGACAAGTAGTTTTTGAGTAATTTTAAAGTCGGTTATTTTTTGTTAGTAAAATTCAGATTATTACTAGCTGCCTTGATAAACTTCGTATCGCCTCATAAATAATCAGAGATTCATGTACTTTGTTGTTACTTTTAACTTTTATAGTTTTGGTAGGTTTAACAAATCCGAAACCATTAAATTCCCTCTCCCTCCCGCTCCCTCTCCCCCTCCCGCTCCCTCTCCCTCTCCCCTGCCCCTCCCGCTCCCGCTCCCGCAAGTTTAATGTTTTATTTAAAGTAATAAATAAGTCACTATTGTGATTTAGTGTTCTTTGGTAACATTGATACGAAATATTCGCAGCTATCAATACCAATCCCTGTGGCCTAAGGTGGAAAGGCCCGGCTCCTAGAGCCGGAGATTGCGGGTTCAAATCCCGTCAGGGTTCTAAGTAATGGAAATACTTTTATTGCATATTTTTTGTTTAGTGTTTTATTTTATGATAGGTACATTTATTTTATAGTTACTTATTCTTGTTCGTATGTAAAACTATGTTCGTATAATTACTTACATAGAACTACCTGCCCGGACAGACTTCGTTCTTTCAAAAGTTTTTAATTTTATTTTGAGATGTAAGCTATCCTATCTTTCAAGTTGGATCAAACTGCACACGGTGTGCAAAGATTAAAATCGGTTCAGTAGTTTAGGAGTCCATTGCGGATAATCAACGTGACACGTAATTTATATATATTAAGATGATAAGCTAATATATGTTATCTCCATACAAGCGAACACCCGGTTAACAATACATCAAAAAGTATACCTGTTTATTTATGTCAGCTTATTCTAAAATCCATCATAAACAGCCACTCCCAGGATTGAGCTTAGTTAATGGAATTCCTGAACGGTAAAGCAAGCATAGTCGCATTATTTTGCTTTAATGACACAGTGACCACAAAGGTTTTATTTAGCTCATCCTTTTTGTGTGGAACAAATGTTGCAAGCTTAATAAGGCCTAGTACTCGTAACTCCTAGTAAATTTAAATTTTACGTATTGCTTTAGTTCTGTTGACAATACTCTTGTTTACAAGTATGATCTGATACTATACTCAGGTTGCGCTCCAAACGAAAGAAGTTCTTTCTTTCACTATAAAACCGCGTATTTAGTTTAAGACTATTACCTTTTTTTATTTTTTTACTATGAATATCTACTTGTTGATTTGTAAGTTTGTTAAACTACCCTCATATGGCGATAATGGGTCTATTCAGAAGACCCAATTAATTGTCTTTACCCCATACTTGGGAGCATGGAAAGTTCTGTTAAAGTTCAGGGAAGCTCGCTCAATAAGCTTTAAAGCTACCAACCCCTAGAGCATTGCTGTCGTAATTGAAAGTGAAGATTTATTCAAATAAATAGATGTGGATGTTTGCGGACGTAAATAATTAATAAATAAGTGCACAAAACATAATCGATATATTAGCAATATAATGGCTAGGTGAAATGGATTTTAACGAGTAATTTTCGATGAATAGATCAATTAGATCAATTCTTTATTGTTAGTTCTTAATTGAGCATATAAAAATGTTAAGCAAACGAAAAATTACCTGACAACATCAGGGTGCCTTATCGCTACATAGAGATTTTTTCAGGCAAACCATTAGTCACAGAAATAAAAATAATATGATAATTTTTATTTACTTACTATTCCAGTAACATTTAATAAAATACGAAGCTAAGACTCCACTGTATATAAGTATGTACATAATTATATTGTGTTAAATAAAAATATTTTTTTTAGTAGTTTATATTAATGAAAAAAAAACACTTCATTTAAAAATATTCCCTGCACAATAAATATTTCCTGGCGATTCAAAAAATACACACGTAATTGTTTAAATTTTCACTTCTGTTGGCACTCCCGGATTGCCATTTTTTTTTTTTTTTAATTAGAGGTGCACGTGCAGAATTCGAAATCTAATGAGTGTGTTGGCATTGGTTCATTATAATGTAATAATTAATTATTAATACGCTTAGACACTCATACCCCAGCAGTAGGTTTCCCTGTGTCGCGGTTGGCTTGGACAACACAAATTAGACATTACTATAACAACCATTACCTGACTACAAATATTTATCTGTCACATAAATATCTGCCCCGGCCAGGAATCGAACCCGCGACCCCTCGCTTCCGAGGCAGTGTTGCCACCAACTATGCCACAGGGTTGTTAATTGTTTATTATTATTGTTATTCAATTCCTAACTGTTCATAAACAAATTCGATTCAAATACTACCCACTCACACACATCTACTACTCGTAGATAAATAAAATAGAATCGACACACGCCGGATTTAAGCATTACCGTATTATTACCTACTTAAAATCATGCCCATGCAAGTACGACGTCATTCAACGCTTTAAGCCTTATGGCTGTGCAAACGAATTTTTTACCGTGAAAATCTGGAAAATTTATTAATTAATTAAACAAAGCCGTCCGTTCGACGCTCGGCCCTAAATCACTTTTGGGGAACACTGATTTATAGCCGAAATTAATCAAGTTAGATAAATAAATCGGTTTCAGCTCTTGAGGTTCTCAATGGCTTAAGTTCTTCGTTTGAATTCCGTTGTATCTGAATATCAACTAATATCTACAGTTAAACAAAGTTCTTCTTATGCTCCTGCTGTTATTTTATTCTGCGGAAAGCGCTTTACTTAGCGCATTAGGCAGATGTGGCCAACAGAATTAAAACCCTTTGATGTAGACGAATTGATGAATTGACATTGTCTCAAGAGAGCCCCGTGACTGTTCTATGTCATTCACTTTCGTCTGAATTCAAAGGCTGCTACACGGCGACATGTGTATATTTAGCTTAGGTATTCCTGTCCGTAAAATTGTCTAGAAGGGAAGGGATCGCTCTTAGCGACAAATCTGCCTCTTGTTTACACCGTGATTTGTGTTATTTAGAAAAATGTGAAGTAGAAACTTCAAATGTGTTTTTCTATTGGTCTCTTGTTGACTCTCTATAAAAATATTTATAAACAAAAATAAACCCACAATATAACTTACAAACTAAAACTCGTAAAACTTCAAAATACTACAATTCGTAGTAAATACTTCAACTAAAAGCAATACAAATAAACCACAAGAAACAAAACTACAACTGCAAGGAATCCAAAACACATGTTATTCGTCACGCGACGTTCAAAAATGGACTTAAAGTTCAAACTGAAAGAGTAAATTTCAGCTTGAGTAGGTACTTAGCAATTTGACAACAATCTTGATATACTGTTGTACTTTAATACCGAGTGATAAGGTTTATTTTCTTGTGACCATATCGACGGTCAAGCAACTTGTCCAAAGTCGGGATCGTGATCAAAACGGAACTTCAATAACCTTAAAGGCTCTTTTCATACGCAAAAAGTTTATGCTTCGAAAACAAATAGAGGAAAATGTTAGGGATTTTGGTGTCGGGCATTCCATGTTTTGATATTTTATTTGAAAACTTGGTGGACAATTTTTCATGTATACGCACGGGTTTTTTGTAGCATAAATAAATCTTCATTTATTATTTGGTTCGTCAAGTTCACATTTAAAATTATTAATCATTTGAATATCTTGTTAAAACAATTCACGTCTTTTGCTTCTAAAAATGTTTCGGAAACTTGCTTTATTATCTCTTTATTATCAGAACTATTAGGTTAGTGTTCATTCTATAACCTCTATAAAATGTAGGGTTCCAAATTTATATGGTTATCTATTATTACTCATTAATTACTTAAAAGAGTAAAGCCGTGATATTTTCCTTTTAAATTCATCATTTATGCTACTGCCATGAATTTTTTCAAATCCAACACTTACCATAAGTCAAGTAGGTACTCCAACCAGAATTAGCCCTTTAAAGCCTTTTGCAGACAAACTCTTAAATCGAAACATGATCTTAGTAAACCCATAACATTTTAAGAGACATTTTTAACGATGCCCCTCACCATGGTGTTGACTAGGAAAAAAATTCTATTCACAGTTACACGCAAGGGAACTACACTGGAATTTTTATTCTACTATTTTGTGGTTATAAAATTGGTTGTCTGTAAAGTCGGTTTACGGACGGTAGTTTAACGTGATAACGTCATAACAAAACATTGATGAAATGATTGCATACTTTTATAGATAAAATTGAGCTTCGGCCGATCGTGCCTCTCTATCGCTTGTTCCGCGCTCTTGCTTGCGCGGAACGTGACAGAGTCATGCTTTTTCATGCGTGCACCCGGCGTTCATCGTTTTAATAGACGTTATCACGTCAATAAATATGTAAATCCATGCCAAATTAAAGCTTTCTAGCGCTAAGCGCGGACGGACGGAAGGACATAATGAAACTTTATGGGTTCTGTTTTGATTACAGAACCGCAAAGGCATCGTCATACCAAGTAGACTATGATTAAACGGTATTCTAGTAGCATATTGCACACCTACAGGAAACACCACATACCTATTTCCACACAACGCGTTCATTACGGCAACGCGCCCATCCTGCAATAAACCTGTTAGAATGTTGCTCGATAGACTGCCCTATATACCGTACATGTACCGAGTAACTGAACATACTACTTAGGTGCCATCCTTAAATTACGTCACACTAATTTCATGACTTTATGACCCCTTCCCCCGTCCTTGTCACAGCTGGTCACATTTGTAAGACCCCTCCCACCCCTTTTCACACTACATCGACCCATGTCCATGTGTAACCCAGTAACGTAACCCAATAATTAAGGATTAATTAAATATAAAACCCCACCCACGCTTTGAAAAACAAATTAAATTATCTTCACTCGAAATAATTGCTATAAAATTTCATAAAATCTGTCAAAATGACATTTTCACATCCAATGTCACGTGGTCCGTCTTGGAATATCTTTTTTTATGGAACTAACAGGTAATCGAGCTGATGATTCACCTGATGGTAAATGATGGCTTCCCAAAAATTAGGCAACATTTGGATTAGCTGCCGTTTGCGAAGTAATGTGTTGTCGATAAAAAGAAAAAAGCAGTTAAACAGCCGATAGTTCAGGGTTAGTAAAAATGGAGAAGATAAAACCACTCACTTTCACTGTTGAACAACATTTTAAAAATAATGAACATTTTATGGCCTTGTTTCGAACACAATAATTTGTTGACCGGACCGTACTTTTACAATCATTTTGTCTGGTTGAGCAGTGACGGTTGTGGACGTCATATTCCCATGTGTGCTATTCTACTTAATATAACATTATTTTGTGTGCTTTACACAGACATTTCAACCAACTGTCTTGGCGAACTTCGTATCGCCTAACAATCAGTGAATGTAATTTGTTGTTGCTTTGAACTTTTTTTTAGTTTAGGTAGGTTTTGTTTTGGTAGGTTTAACAAATCAGAGACCATTAAATTCCCTCTCCCTCCCTCTCCCCTTCCCGCTCCCCCTCCCCCTTCCCTGTTTAACTACAAAGTAATATGCAAATTTTCACCCTTTTTACTTCAAAACTTACGAAGTTGCGTACTAAGTTTCATCACCTACAAAATTAACCCTTGAAGGGATGATTTTCCAAAAGAAATGTGTTAAAATTAATTTTTGTTAATAACTATAAACTTAAAAAAAATCATACTTATAACTCAAACTGAGGAAGTTGGTCTGTATGAAAGGGACTTCCAACCGCTATTTTAACCACTTAGAGTTAGACGATGAATTGATGAAAGAATTTCAGTAGTTTCTGAGATTAACGCGTTCAACCAAACATCCAGCATTTCAGTATTTAAAAAGAAAAGTCTGTTTTGTAATAAATTCAAACCTTGCGTAATTTTTGGGTCACCAATATTATAAAGTTCTTGTTGTTACTTTTGCAATATGAGTGAAATTGCCCACAAATATCATCCTATTGTTATTTCAAATCACAATGCATTCGACATGGGCAGATCCGATTTCAATTCTGTATAACAGAACCGAAATATCGGACAAAAGGTAGAGTTACTGCAATGTGTAAAAAAACATTTCTGATTATTGCCAAAAAAGTATGACTTTACGTGCTTACATAAATAAGTTTTTGAGCTAAACTTAGGGTGAGATTTATAAACCGTACGTGGCCTTTGCTCAAACTTAAAATTATCCCTACAACAATAGTGGTCCTTAATAAAACTTAACATTAGCCGTTTTATATGACTTTTAATTTTTTTCTTACTATCAAATGTCTGAACTAAAAAAACCTTAACGTTAGAAGTTTCAATTTTTTCATATTAACAAAGTGTCAGTCATTTAGTAACTTTGCACCCTACTAAAATTCAATAAATTTTCCCTTCGTCATCTTCCCAAGGGTAGAAATCGCTGGAAGAAATCGCTATTTAGCGATAAGACTATCTTTTGTGTACAAATCATATTAATATTGTAAAGCTTTTCGAACTTTGTAAATTTGGTATGCAATAAAGTCTAATACTTAAATAAATAAAAAATAAATAACTTTGTTGTCTGAACAAAGTCCAAATCTAAGTGCGCGTTTTAGATTTCACCCTTAGACGACAATTCTCTGGGTTATAGCTCTTTATTTATTCATTTTGATTTATTCAGCCGATAACATCGGTTTTTGTGTGCATAGTGATATAAAATCCAGTCATGTCGTTGAGATATTCATAACGCGGCTATAAATCTAGATTTTATTACCCGTACAGAGATATATTTGAAACTATGGTTAGTTTCTATTCTCCCTCTATATGCAACATCAGTTAGACGCGTTTTTTTTTTAATTTGACTATTATTTATGTATATTTTCGCTAACAATGTAATCTAATTTATAAAAATCTCGGATCACAGTGGTTGTGGTCGCACTCCTCCGAAACGATTCAACCGATTTTTGTGATTTTTTTGTGTTTATTTGGTAGATATGAAAGTGTATTTCATACCGCTAAGTGATTTCCTATCCAGATTTTTTTAGCAGAACAACGTTTGCCGAGTTAGCTAGCAAATTATAAATTGATACATAACACTCATACGCCCCAACTCAGAGCCAGTAACGGTTACTTAAATTGAAAATGAAAATGAAAATGAAAAAATATTTATTTCATATCCTTTGTTACACAAAATAATTTGATTACTAGCTCCCACACTAGGATTCCCTGTGTTGTGGGAAACTAGGTTCAAACCTTATTGCTCCTTAGTCCTGAATTTGTATGGCGATTCTGTACTAAGGAGCGATTTAAGTAACCATTAGTGACCCTGAGTTGGGGTTAGCCCCACAGTTGCAGTAGGTATGAACAACACATCAAGACAAGAACAACAGACACACACTCAGATCAAGAACAGAAATGTAAAGTCATAATTAATATTTCTGCTTCGCTGGGTATCGAACCCAGGGCCCTTCGAACGGAGATCCGGTTTGGTAAACATTTCCCCACAAATTATATCGTTGGCTTTTTGTTAATCGTTTTTGCCCATCATTTTTCTTAAGAAAGAATAAAAACAATTACGTCCAAAAGTTGTGTCCTTTTAGCCCTCTTGCTACCGGTACTCCACTAAAAGTTCAATGAAATACTTTATCCTTATACCTCAATGTAGTAAGCCCGAGTACTGCATAGTGTTACAACACGCATTGCCACAGATTAAGCCACGACCAACAGTTTATCAAATTAAATGTTTGCGGTTGCCAACAGCCTTACAGATTGCGGCTACCGTTCCGTCACGAACTAATAGTGGATATCACTTACTTCTAACCGTGCTATAAGAATGGTTGTAAAGCTAATAATATCGAACTACTTTAAATCATGACTAAGTATATAAGACCGATTCTACTCAAATTTGCACACCGTGTGCAGTTGATCCAACTTGAAAGATAGTATAGTTTACATCTCAGAATAAAAAAAAACTTTCGACAGAACGAAGTCTATCCAGGCAGCTAGTAACATATAAATTTGATGTTTCCGTGTAGGTATCTGAAGATTTGTGTTTCTGTCTGTGGCATCGTAGCTCCCAAACGGATGAACTGATTTTGATATAGTTTTTTTTGTTAAAGGTGACTTAATTGAGAACGTTCTTACCGATGTTAAATGTAATTAAAACTGTCGGTGTTTTTTTTTTTCAATTTTAATTTAAGATTATTTAACTTCGTCCTTGTATAAGCATACAATACTAAGCCTCGCTTCGCTTCGGGTGCCTAAGTCTTAAGGTTAGATCTATTAGAGCGCATAAGCGCACTGAGGCCCCTATTAATAAACCGATCTCGGCTAATGAGCGCGATCCCAGATCCTACTTATTGTCACTTTTACAGACGATCTGACATTATGTCAGCATTTAAAACTGAACCTTGAAATCAAAGGTATCGTAAGATCGGTTTATTAATACGGACATTAGACTTTGACTTTGCTAAGACACAGTTAAATGTACTAGATGACTGACTCTTTGTTAATACGAAACAATTGGCTATTAGACAATTTTTGGAAAAATATTTTAAAATTTTCGTAGTTTTATTTTATACCTCTTACAATATTTATTTTTCTCATAAAAGTATTATTTAGTAGGAAAAAAATAACTTTTAATCCATCAATTATAAATTCGCGCGAAAATAGTCCGCCATCTGTCACTTGCTGGCTGTGACGTCATATTTCAATTAACAAAAGCTTACGCTCTAAGGCGCTCCACCCACTGAAGACGCGTCCCGCCGCGGTGCGCAGAGCGACGGATAACACAACTGCGCGCGGGGCAATTTCCCGCGCGGTGCCGCGTCGGCAGTGTGTTGTGCTAGGCGTGATTTCTATATAAATTGACATAATTGCATACAATGGTAAAATCTGCCATCCCGCGCACCGCGACGGGGCGCGGTGCAGTGGGTGGAGCGCCTAACTCTGAAGATATTTTAAGTGAAAAACTTACACCTTTTTCACTGGAATTGTGAAAATGACAAGCTACAAGACGTGTGCAGTGCCTATGTGTAGAAGTACTACAATTAAACCTGACAAATTGTTTATACCTACACGTTTCTAAATGCCCTCAACGTCGAAAGCAGTGGTTATAATTAGCACGTCGAGACCCAGAGTTGACCCAGAGTTAACATCTGTTATATCAGCAATATTCTTTTGTGAGGACCACTTTGATGTAAGTATTTAGAAGAAATCAACTTAGCCTCTGATTTACTAAAAAAACAAATTAGGTAAACCTAACCTAATATTGTTCATAAACATAACCTATAAGTAATTTAAAATCATTAGTAATATGGTGTCGTTGAGGAAAAACTTAGAAAAAAATCCCCCTGTGACCACTTAGACCGACCAATACGACGATAGACTGACCAATTTTACTTTATTAATTTCAGTACTTACAAGGGGGTTTTTGCATTCCGAAACTCGGTAGAGCAAAAGTCAGGGTTACACGCAAAGAAATTTGCGACCCTAAATGAATCAACTTCGCACTATCAGCTTTTGTATAGCCTGACTCCATTTTACAAAACCTCTCAAAAGCAGAAATCAAAATATATCTTATTATTTTTCTCAGTAAATTGCACAGTGCACACGATATAGTTAGTAGTACACGACGCTTTATTTATTGAATTGTGACGTCATAACATGCTCAATCATGGCCGCCCGCGTTTCGGTTCTCGTATCCACAGGTAAAAAAACTCAAATCTATTTTTCAAAAGTAAAAATATTTACAATTTATTTTCATGCAAGAAACGTATTGTATAATTATTGTTAACCATTTATGCAACCATATTTAACACATTTCATATTTTACCGTGATAACTGTCAAATAGCCAATTAAAAATTCAAATAAAATGGCTAACGTTAAGTTTGGTTTAATACCATTATTTTTTGTTCGGATAATTTTAAGTCACTAAGCAAATCCTAAGCACGGTTTATCAATACCCCATACCCCTGAAGCAAATCTTATAGCCTTCCTTTTAATTTAAAGGCGATTTTTTTCTTTAAAAGATGCTTTCAGTTTTCAGTTCAGTTTTCAGTTATGGTTTAGATTTAATAGTATAAACACAATATTAATTTCCAATTAGCGTAATTGGATAGATTTAAAATTTTAAATCAAGATAAAATTAAAGGACTACCCTCGGCCAGTAAATAGAGCGTTACATTTTTAGGCTCAACGAACTTAAACACGAATAAATTATAATAAAATTTTAATTTTATCACAATGAGACGAGTACCATACGAAAACAGTTTCCTAAAAAAGTCGCTAAAAATATTTTTCTCTGTCTACCTATTTGTTGTGGACAAACGTAATGCCCATCTGATTTGATGAGATTTCCACTCAAAGATAAAAGAGTTACACGTTTTACATAGAGGACAGATATTATACCATTGCAGACGAAGTTACATTTGCAAGAAAACAAATACGTAGATAAAACCGCATAGAAAATTTAATCCTTTATTTTTGAGCTAAAATAAAAAAATAAGGCTCGCAGTGTATCAAAACCCTACAAATTATTATTAGGACCCTGTACTTCCATCGTGTTTTATTCCATTATGGACAGCAACATTAATTTGTCCATAACCATGTTTTCCATTACATTAATGACTTTATTAATGTAATGCTGAGTACCGTCATAAATTTTATTATCGACTCGATTTTGTCAGCCAATCTCAATTGCAGGTTTTTCTACTGTCTAAGAATATGATGTTAGGTACAGTCACTTGCAGAGAAAAGTAACCCATCTGTTTACAAGGCAACAGGCAAAGGAAACGTTGCTGTTCGTATATTTATCGTATACTGTACTACTCATAGTTACCACCCTCGCTTTGCTTCGGTTAATCATGAAAGATTCTTTGAAATCAGTCCAGTATTTTTGAGTCCATTACAAACAAATAATTAAAACTTTCCTCTTTATAATAATAGTTTAGATGACTAAGATAGGAAGAGCTTGGTGGAGTTTGCCTTAAGCCTGCTTAGGAAGCCTCTGTAGTCGACTATTAATTGGCTGGAGAGAGGAATCTTAGAAACTACAGGCTGAAGAAAATAAGGAAAATATCCGTTATATTCTTGGAAGAGTAAATAATTTAGTGAAAATTATTTTAACATTTTCACAAAGCTTCGTTAATTTTTTACAGCTTTGTATAAATACTTTTCGATAAAAATAATGGGGATATAGTAATAGCGTTCCTATTTCACAATAATAAATATACTAAAGTGAATCCTAAGGCTCAAGGAATAATTACAGTGGCGTCAATTAGGAGAAGCCAAATTTCGAGAGAGGATCTCGGATTCATAATTTGTATTAAAATAATTCAACTAAAACATTCTATAAGACGACCCGTGTGGCGTAATAGTTACCATGCCAGACCACCGTGCCAAGGGTCCTGGGTTCGATTCCAAACTAGGTGGAAATTTGAATGATGAGTTAGAATCTGTTCTTGGTCTGGTCCTTGGCGCCCACAATACAGGAAATCCTTGTGTAGCGGTATTTATTTACTTATTCTGTTCCAGTCTTACGACGATTTCTTCAAGTCTCTGCTCTTCAACGCGCGTATCATCGTGCAGATCTTCTTCGTGATGGGAGGTTTCCTGATGGCATACAAGATGCTCCTGTATGCGGAAACACATCAGTTCACCCTGAAGACTGTACCTATGGCACTTCTGAATCGTTGGCTGAGGTTTGTATGATGATTTCCAAATATAATTTAGCCGTATTGGTGAGGTTTAGAATTATTATCTCAATCCCACGCCGGATGAAGACGACGTAAAAGCGACTAAAACCGGCCCGCTCGTGGAAGGGCCCTCCGAGCCGCCAAACGACTCGTCGTGTTCCGGCTGGGGGCTTGAGAGCCAGTTATTTCATTCTTCTTCTTCTCTCTTTCATACTAGAGTATCACGGTGAAGTATAGTGTGGTATAAAACAGACCCGTACTTTGTAGTGAGCCATTGATGGGTATAGGCCATACCAATTATTGAAATAGACTTAAATATCTCCTGATTCGACTTTAGAAAGATTATTAAGAGCCATCCTTTCTAAGTCAATGTGCACCTTGCTCAATTCGAATGGACAATTTGTTAAAAAATTTGAATAAAATAAAATATTATGCTGGAATCTTTACCTCCTTTCATCAGTAAAAAGTATCGTTTAACTGGTAAAATTTAAAAATAAATGGTAGAAAACGAGTGTTGGTACCAGTATAAACAGCCTTAATTATTCTAAACATGCTAAATAAACTAAACGCACCCAACCTCTTCAGTTGGTAGCATGCAATCCGGATTGAGTAGTAAGAAGCCATTCCAATAATTGGAGGTAGTACCTGAGGTAAAGTGCGCCCATTACAGACTTATAACGGTAAAAGTTTCTCAATACTGCGTGTACGAATCCGTGAAATTAGACCCTTTGCGAGAGAGCGATTACAATAAATTAGGGGATTTTTTCTTATTTGCAACTAATATATCCATAAGTCAATTTTTATTAATATGGTCCTAAGGATCTTAAAGGATATTAAAAATTGAATGAATGAAAATTATTTGGTTTAAAAGACATGTTTACAACTATGTCGCTCAGTTGGAAGTGACCTTGCTAATGGAGCGGGGTTCCTGGGTTCAATTCCCGCGAGAGAAATTTGCGTTAGGGATAAAAATATTTGTTTAAGGGTCATTAGTGTCAGTGATGTCTAATTTTTATGTGTCCATGCCGTTACCGAACCCTTTTTGCGTCGGGAGTTAAAAAGAGGAAAGGAACTAATGCACGCCGAATATTCACGCGTAATCACAAGGAAATAGTGGGGAAAACGATCCCAGTATTCGTATCGGTAACCAAAAGAGATACAAGGGGACGGTTCTTGGGCAAGAGGAGGGGATGTCAAGCTTCATATGGTAAATCCGCATTACGAGCTCCTACTCGAACCAAGCCCTTATTGTCTAGAAAGGGATACAATCAAGCAATAGCTCCCTTCAACTTTACGTGGCCTTTAGGGTTTGTGCTGTGGGGTCCACCGATGTATCCTTGTATAATACAATTTTTTACAGCAGCAAGCTAAATTGACTTAAGATTGTAAATATAATATGGTCCGTTACCCGTGCACCTACTGACCTCACCCACCAGTGGGTGCACGGGTAATTCGTGTTTACCCGTGCACCCTCTGCAACAAGGTTGGAATTTTAAAAATATCGATAAACATTGTCAATAGTTAAGTCAATAGTTTATTAAAAACAACGTAATTTATCTAAAAAATTACCAACGCATATCTCATTCGTTATTAGTTGCATCTGTGCATATTTATTACGACAGCGAGCGCTCATGAAATTCTAAAAGATTAGTGAGTAAATTACGATGCTAAAATGGTGCTAAAATGCTGAAATGTAAAAGCTGGACATTTATTGAAAGTTGTTCAAATGTAAAAGTTGGACGTGCAAATCTGAACAATTTGCTGCTGTAAATAAAAATATGTCAGAAATATGAGTACGTTTAATTTTTACGTGGATGTGACTTTTGTTATCCTCAGAGGAGTAGAGAACTCATACAAAACTATGTACATAGTTTTGTTGACGTAGATATTTTGTAACATTCGCCATTCTAACTACGAGCTTTTGTCTATCATCAGTTTGTAACTCATAAAGGTCTAGCGATATACTATTTATTTTCCTACCAACAGGCATTTTTTTTTGTTTTTGTTATTAAATAAATTAACTAAAACTTAACAATTATAGAACAAAGCACGAGTCTCATCCAACAACTTCATAACCAACGCATTCTTCATCAAGTTTAAAAATATTATCCAATTCAACTTGAAAGTTTGTAAATGTAGGTACATCAGTCAGTACCAAAGCCGCTATACAGGCTGCTAGAAAAGTTTGCAGTATTCATTAACAGTTTCTTTCAGAAACAAAACACAAGGTCAGTCTGTATGTCCGTTTGTAATTAGAAAACCTCGGCATAGGTTTTAATAGGCATAGGTTGCTTTTTATATATTCACATTTCCATGAATTTGAAGGTATTAAAGAAACAATGATTTTCTGTGAAGTAGTGATGATGATAAATATAATAATAATATCGTATTTTATTTCATGTTTTTATCTTGCCCGAGAATATACACGCGTCTTAATTTTTTTGCAAAATAGTTAAATTTACCCCCCGATTTAGGTAAGTTAATTTACAGATAGTTGCTACCCGTTTTCACTTTCAAGCTGCGTAGATATGCGTATCGCAGACAAAAATTAATAAGGTACAACGTGATTTGCGATGAGGTTTATCCAAATTACTGAAAGTCTCGGGGCGATGAGATGTTGTTTTTTTCTGGACACGCGGTCACGCGCTAAACTGTAATTTCCCGCTTAATATCTTTGATAATTTAGTTAAACTAAATACAATATTTCAGTAACTGTCCTTTCATGTGCACTCTAGTCTGTACTGTATGGAACAAGTATTGAAATTGTAGTATATTACAAGTATTGAAGTTATCCGGTTGAAGCTATCCGTGTGCCTCATTCATATCTTTTCAGCCGCTTTTGCGTGAACAATCAAACATCCAAACTTTCACTAATATTAGTAGGATACATTTTAAAAAGGTTAAAAACTATATAGCTTTTAAACTAATAACTTGTTTGTATTTTCATCACGCTCTCTTTTCTCCTACAGGTTGATCCCAGCAGTCTTAGTAGTAATGGGCCTGGCGATGACTTGGGTTCCACATATGGGCTCGGGACCGATGTGGGACGCGGTAGTCAAGCGTGAGCGGGACTTATGTAGAAGCAACTGGTGGCAGCTAGTCATACTGATGCCTAATTTGTTCCCTTTTGAGCATTTGTGTCTGCCTCAGGCTTGGTAAGTAGTGACAAATAAAAAAAATACAAATTGTAAAATCCTGTTAGGTTTACACCTCGGAATACAATAATTTAAAAACTTATTATATCTATTTTATGGACAAAATACTAAGAAGTTTGCCCATTATTTGCCACTTTTAGTTTTATTATATTGCTCTTGTTAATAATAATATTTTTGATATAATGTTGGTGACAAAATGTTTTTTTTTTTAATAGGTGAAAATCCACTATTAGTGAAATCCAGTGTTAGTTAGTCCTAACAGAACTTGCAAAATAATTTATTTCTCTCGAGAACAGATCCATTTCCCGGAATCAAAATTACCCTCTTATTTAATCCAGATCATAAAAATAATAATGTTGAATATAAATTAATGCTACTTAAATTTCATCGAAATCTGTTGAAGTGTTTTTGCATGAATGAATATACAAAAATTCACATTTATAAATTTTATTCCTTTTTCTTTCTGAGTACGGTACTCTAGGAACGAAAATTATTCCGATGATTTTGACTATTTGAGAATCATCCTCATCTCTTTTGTCTCTGTCTGTCTCTCTCTGTATGTATGTGCTAGTTGTGAAACCGCTTTGATCTTGATCAACGATTAAAATAAGTTAATGTATGTAACAAAACAAAAGCGTACTTAGGTTACGTACGTTACGTAACGTAAGTGATGATAGAATTTGTAGATGAAACTAATGATAAATAGAGAAAATATCAAAGTTTTTTATGTTTGTTTGTAATAAAAAAACTAATCAACCGATTTAAAAAAAACACCTATAGAAAGCTACATTATCAGCGAGTAACAATAAGCTGTAAAAATTGTAAATTATTGTGAAAATATTAAAAATTGCGTATAAAATTAATTAACGTGCACTGTAAAAACTGATTGATGACACATAAAATAATGTTTACGTACATACTACTACATGGTATATACTCATTATTATAAAAAGATTAAGCGCGGGCAGTCTACTAGTCAAAAATAAAATCAGAGTTCTTTACTTTCCAACGTATTTTATTTACGCCAAATTCCAATATTTTCCATCAAATAAATTTACGAACATCAATTGAACACACAGTGTAATTCAACACACATTTTTTTCACACAATAATTCAACCGGTTGATATGTAAATTTTATGGAAAATGCACCTTACTACATACATAATAGAATTCAAACACATAAATTTAGCAATTCCGGCCACTTGGCTCCTGTTCCGAGTTGATATTGCTTAACGATAAATTACGAGTAAATTATCGGAAGTGGAGAACGCACTTTACAATACACCCACACTTAATTTTTAACCTTACGTATGAAACGATAAAGTTGTAAGTCCAGTGAAGTGTAGTTAATATGACAAGATGCATTACCGTTTTTCATTGCAGTCGAATTTGGGTCGTAACTATTAAAGATAAAGTTCCGTTTCGTATAAACCTTGGGTAATGGTTTCTTAGCGTAATTCCGCTGAAATATCACACTACAGATCAGCACGTTTCTTTACTCAATGTCTGCGTTATGCGGCATATGTTTGCTGCATGCGTTTGCGATATGCGGCTGCGATTTTAGTGACATTGGACATGACACAGGGACCAAGTTAAAACTCATATTCGTTCTCTGCAACTGTGAACAGAAAATTTAGACAACCCGATTTCAAAACTACACTCGAAAGCAATACATTATTAATTTTTTTATTAAGTAGTAAATAGTTACCTAATTACGCGATCATTGACTAACATTTAATTCACAGTCAATTTTTTTAATTAGGGCATTTTAGGTCATTTTTATTATAGTCAAAACAGAATCCTTATAGTTTCGTCAAGTCCATCCATCCGTCTACCCATCCGTCCGCTCCTAGCATAAGGCAGAGACCCTTTGTGCTAGAAAGCTATAATTCGGCTTACAAATTCTTCTAGTGAACTGATGTTTAACGAAATATTTTTTTAATTTCGCTCATCTTGTCTCATGTAAAGCGTTATGTCATGTCGTCTGACCCCCAAATTTGGGGCAAGACAATATTTGACCATCAAAGCCGCATCGCGTCTAACGCATGCGTCATACGCGCGAGCCGCATTACATACATTACCCAATTGTCATTATAACTAAGGTTGCACACGTTAACCGTTTTGTCAGTACATTCATTATTAGACTTACGAAAAACCATATCTTCTGATCTGGTGTCGGGATGTGTGTACATTATTGTGCACTGCATGTCATTAAGCGAAGGACAATTATTATTTTTATAGTGCGTCAAATAAATGTAAAGACGTGTTAAATTTTAATAAACATTAAAAACCTGATAGGGAAACACTGTGAAATAAGTGGCAAAAGTATGACAGATAATACAAATACTACTGGAAATGTCATATAACTAAAAAATTAAGTTGACCACTTACAAACATGTCAATAAAAATAAATAAAAACTTTTAATTTTTAATTTAGAAAAAAAACATAACACCTCATCGACCTTACGAAGGATTCTTATCCTTTAAAATCTCCTCATCATTCGGAAATGTATGAAATCTGCCAAAAACGGGTAAAATCTGCCATTCTAAACTAGCTGACGTGGTGGATTTTGGCCTTAATTCCTCTTTTTTCTTTCTTTTCTCTTCTCATCTCTCTTTTTTTTCCTCGTAATCAAATACTTAGGTGCATAATATGTATGTTTTATATGTATAGCATGCGTTCATATATTTTTGAGTAAAATCTACGTAGATATTTTTTACATTTTACATTTTGTTACAAGATAAATTCTTCTTGCCGGGCAATATAAAACGAGATATTATTCGTCATTATAAAATTTATCATTTAATTCCAAAACAGAAAGCTTCAAATAAAATAAATAGAACCTACAATTAAAAAATCGTAGGAAAGTGACAACACTTAACTCAATTAGAAACGAATGAACAAGCACAAGAATCAAAGGCAACATTTGAGCAAAAGAAAACATCGAAAAAAGAACCCTTTGTCTCCGACTCAAGATTCAATTTAGATTTCATTAGCTACCTTAAGTTCTCGTTTGGACCTAAGGTTGTACCAATCTACGCTTTTCAGGAGCAATTTAAAAGAAAGATGAAACTTTACGGAGCGAAGGAATGATTACGATTTAAAGTAAATTGAAGAGGTGATAGCTTAGGTGTTCACGCGGGAGTGCTAGCGATTTACACATCGACTGGTATCGCTTTATCGAGAAAATAGGTAATGCTTACTGTTGTATTTGCAGTCACGAGTTAAAGAAGATAGAAATAAAAGAACTTAGAAATATTGTGGGGCGCTTAGCAGCGTTTAGAGTTGAGACTTTATGAGAGATATCGAAACTATTTAAAGAAAATATGCATGAAAGTATGATTGATTAAGGGAAAGTAAAATATCTTATATTCATAGCAAAACATTCAGATTTTCATAAAAAAATATCTTTTTTAAAAATCCTTACATACAACACCAAAACGAAATGAAATTTAAAGTAAGCATCAAACTGCATACGATAATGGTGTAAAAACTCAATGCTCTGAGAGAGAAAGAGAGGTGGTGATTTAAGAAATCTGTGCTCTGAGACTTCTGAGAGAGAAAGGAGGAGATATAATATTATATATATATAGATAATAATCCCTTTCCCCCAGGTACTTAGGCACAGACACTCAACTGTTCCTCATCACTATGGTAGTGATGCTGGTGATCTGGAGATGGCCTAGGTCTGGAGTACCGGTGCTATCTGGTGTGATGGCAGTCAGTCTACTCATTCCGTTCTTACAGAGCTACTTCATGGACCTCATGCCTATAAGAGTCAGTATATTCCCAGAGTAAGTACATTATTTCTCTCTCGTAACACTTTTTCTTTTGTTCTGTTACTGTCCTTGTCTTCGACCTAAAGGTTGTCTCTAATATTCGTCTCTAATATTATGTGACCATTTCTTGTAATTTCTCATTTTTGGTGTACAATAAAGAATTATTGTATTATATTCTTCTTTCCTTCGACATAGTAAGATATTTGACAAGTTATTCTGACACAAATATTGCCCGTATTTTCAGATCCATAAGGGACATATTCGGATACAACGACACGTTCTATCACGCCTACGTGTCAGCGCAAGGTAATTGGGCGGGCTACCATCTCGGCGTGCTGACCGCTTGGTTTTATCATAAGGCGCAGAACGAAAAGTGGAACTTAAGGGATAATTTGGTGAGTGATAATAATGGTGAAAGTCAATAGCATTCAAAAGTGTATAGCATTCCGTATTTGTAAAAAAGACGTAACAAAATTACTGGCTGACTTATCAACGCTCAGCCCAAACGATTAGGTCAAGAAACTTGTTTCTAAAGGTACCCTTGACAATACCTTGAAAAACCTTAAGTAAGCAAGATAGTTCTTAAGGTCAGATTTTATGAAATTTTCACGTGATACCCAAATAAGAGGATTTTTATTTTCGCTTTATGTTCCTTTATTTCCAAATTGAAACTGCTGCACTCATAACACACGCACGCACAGTCGCAAGCATAAGCTGGAAGCTAATAAACCAGCAAACAAGTCTTAGATGTTTGTGGTCTTAGAAGTTTTAAACCAACCCAAAAGCAATAACTTGAAAGTGCTTCAATTCTTAATAATTTTGTTCACGGAATAATAAAGACAAGATAAGAAAACTCCACGTCTGTTAACCTAATAATCAGTTTGTAATTACTCCTCATGGAGGCCTGATTTCAGGTATTGGACAGTTATAGTTTGTAATGCTAACGATCATTGTGAACTACTGGAGCACCAACATTCGTGATAAATCAATCAGTAAGCCGACTCAAGTAGAACTAATCTCGAATATCGATTTGCTCTACCACGTTAGATTAAATTGTGCTAAGCGCTTGATTTGGACTAATTATTGTCCGTAACTAGTGAAAACTGGTGAAATTATTTTGAATCTTATTCCCATGTCTCTTGTATTCAAATTTTACAAACTACAAAATTAGCATATCTCTTTTCTTTTAGTTTCTATTGACACTTCCTTTGAAGCGAGGTGTCGTATTGAATTTATGAATTAAAAGAACATTACTTATAATAGGTCGTGTTTAAAACCTACAATAACCCTTTTTAATTCCAGCTCTTGAAAATCCTCTTCGTTATCTCAATCCCCGTAGCGTTTGGTACCGTGCTGATGGGCTGGGATCTTCATCATCGAGAAGCTTCGGCCTTCGAGTCTGCTATCTTCAACACCCTCAACCAAAACTTCTTCGCTTTGGCTATCTGCGTCTTTGTCATCGGCTACTTCTATAAGTGCAATAGTAAGTATTCATATTTTCTCATAATCTATATCCATTATTAGTTGTAACTGATTGATGTCTTTACTTGTAATATGTTTTAGAAAAGCCATTATTTACTAACGTATTACGTTATTTACCATTAGTTAACAATTATTTACTAAAGTTTAACTAACGTAATAGATTCCAAAGCCATGATTTTTTAGAGTAGGCACCTATTTGTCTAAACTTTTTTTAAAGTTTGGGTATTAAGGCAGAGGCAATCTTAGTTTCAGGAGTTAATTTACAACTTATCAAGTATGTAGGTATATGCATAGGCATATTGAGTATGCGCCATTTTAACCTTTGGGAGGCAAAATATTAAAGGGAGCATGTTAGCCCAAAAGCCTTTGGTTACTTGTTTTGCGGCGATGTATTGTTTGTCTAGTAAGTTGTTGTAGTTAACTTCAAGACTTTGTGTCGACCTAGTTATAAGTAGATAGACAACTTTGTTAGTGTCAAACGATCAAGTTTTGACTCAGCATGCAGCGCAGTTTCAAATATCGGAATACAAAACATAAAGTCTAGACATATTGTAATGGGGTTGTCATATATGTAAAATATCAAAACCCCTAAACAAATAAAGATTATAAAAAAGACATAATATTGTGAGCAGCCGTGTGTTTTATTACCAGTAAAATAAGTTTCGTTAACCTAATAAACTAATAACATATAACCTAACCTAAGCAGACGATTGTCTCATAAAAAATTTAGTGATGGAAAAAGTTTTTTTGCAAGCAGTATGTAATGAATGTTGTGTACACCCTAAAACAACGATTTTTAGAATTTTTGTTTATTTTTCCCACTAACCTCCGAAACGGCTTAACGGATGTGTATAAAGTTAGTTTGGGTAATCGATTCCTAAATGTCAATTTAAATAATGCCACCTTAACATTGTAACACCTATTCCTCATAACAAGACGGAAAAAACATAATAATAAAGTCAATCCAAAACACAGTCCAATCTAATATAACAACATTTCCTCTCAGCTAAATCAAAAGCAAAATAAAGCAGTGTTCAAAATTCCTCAAAAGTTATTAGGAACAACCAACAAAAACAAATAATTTTATTCCGACGATGGGTTACATTACTTTTATCAACCTAATATTTTTGTCACTAATGTCTACGCGGCACCTTGAGCAGTAATTTGGAATACCTTCGATTCACACCGCAAAGATAAAGGGATTAACCGCAAACCGGGATAACAATTAAACTACAAGACGGGAATGTTCAACTTGGTATTACGAACTGTTTAATGTACTTTTCTATATGAGGTACAAAACGTTTATTTCCCACGTTAATGTCCCATGTTCAATTTTTGGGACTGTTCTGACTGATTTACTGATGCAGAGATGAACCTACTAATGCTAGTTAAAAATTAGACGCACTAACTTAGCAAAATTCTATTCACTCTTTCCTTAAAGACCTTAATTTTTACCTACTATTTGCTATTTATTCCAATCCTTCACAATACGTATAATAAGTGACGAATAAAATTGCGTCCTCTGTACAGGAGGAATATTAACGGTTAAGTTTAACGTCGGTATCTGCCGTACGTCAGGACGTTTGATGATTGAAAGGGGATGTAGAAATTAAATCGTGTAATTCCTAAAGTATGGTCTTGTTTTTTTTTCCAGAAATCTACGTAGGATCCGTGGAGTGGGGTCCATTACAGCCGCTGGGTCGTATGTCCTATTGCGCCATGTTGGTTCACGCTACAGTCCTAAGAACTTACGGGGGACAGATGCGACGGTCCTTTTACGCTACGGATTATACTGCTGTGAGTTATTTTATAAGACAATTTATTATTGATTTCTGAGATATTATTGGAACTTTATGACATTATCTTCGAGAAATTTTACGAAGGGGTAAGCCATCCTTACAATTGCGACTAATGAGCGATGGTTTGTCTATTTTTTTTCTCTATTAAAATCGCTAGGAAACTAATGTCTAGAGACAAATCTCTAGGATATAAAAAATCTTTACATCTTTTCTTATTTTTATCTAAAATCCAAATTGAATCCATCCATAAAACATATGCCCTTGTTTAGATTTTTAAAACACACGGTATTTCTGGTTTTTGGAAGTATAATTTATCTGGACAACTTCTCGAAAATCGAATCGTTTAGAAAACGGTCGAGCATTTTCTTGGAATATGGAAGGAAATAATCCTCTTATTATTAAAATAGATGCATTCAGTATTCCTTCTTGTCGTGAACCGGTGACCCGAGTTATGGCATTTACGTAATACATTTTATTTGCCATGAATAATGGAAAGCTTTATAAAATATATTGAGCTTTTATTTAACTATCAATATTTGTAACTTGTTGGTTTGTTAATGTTTGTTTACTTGGATGTTTATTTAGAATTAGGCAAATTGAATTGGATCTACTTTTTCTTATCCTATGCAGTTGATACTCTACTTAGGTTTATTCTAATATAGTAAATAATCTACGTATTTTAAAATAAAAGATTATCTAATTTGAGTTACTTAAAAGATCATCTTATTTAAAAATAAACCCTGCAGTAAAAAACACTATTGTTACAATGAGTAAGTCGACTTATTAGAATTTCAACCTTTTTAAATATTGCACTAATTACCAAGTTTATTTAAACAAACATCACACCGAAGATGATGAAATAAATTACGTACCATGTTAACGAAATTGGGCAAAGTTATTTTAAATTCTTAATTGATATCTAGTAATATTCTGTAGACAATGAAACTTGAGTCGAGATCAGTTATTTAATACGGTTCTAATTAACTTCGAAATTTACTCCAATTTTCGACTAATAATTCACCTACACATTATTTGACACTGCTTATTAGTGCGTATCGCTGACTATGCTGTTTGTTATATTGGGCTAACGAAGCAGCAACTTAATAAACTAGAGAGTATCTGAAACTTGTTATAAGATTCAATAATATGTATTTGTTTCAAGCAAATATTCTGAGAAGTATCCAACTTTTGCTTCGAAACCGCCTGACGTTTGCAAATAGCATTTACTCACAAATATTGCTATTCATTTTTATCAGGCATAAAAAGTTTTGGTATAGTCGTTTCGTAATTATAAGCTTATCTTATCATCAGTTTATCACAATTGCTGTAGCAATGCAGACATAAGTATTTGTTGACTACTCTCTTAATAATATCCATAGCAGATTTTATTCATTTTCCGCGTAAACAGATCTTTATTCCGGGATCCAAAGTATTCTCAGTAATGGCCCTAATATAAAAATGGATTCCCGTACGTCCTCCGTTTTATCTTTTAAAGCTATGTTTCAATTTATTGAATATCCTTTTTATTATATTATTTGTTTGTACCTATAGAACAGAAAAGAAAAACTATCGCGCATAGCAAGCAAGCAAGCAACAACCCATAATTGGCTATTTGACAGTTGTCACGGTAAAATATGAAATGTGTTAAATATGGTTGCATATTGGTTAACATTAATTAAACAATACATTTTTTTCATGAAAATAAATTGTAAATATTTTTATTTTTGAAAAATAGATTTGAGTTTTTTTACCTGTGGACACGAGAACCGAAACGCGGGCGGCCATGATTGAGCATGCTATGACGTCACACTTCCAAAAATATAGCGTTGTGTACTACTAACTACACCGATTATCGTGTGCAATTTACTGAGAAAATTAATAATATATATTTTGATTTGTGCTTTTGAGAGGTTTTGTAAAATGGAGTCAGGCTATACAAAAGCTGACAGTGCGAATTTGCCTAAAGTTGATTCATTGATGGTCGCAAATTTCTTTGCGTGTAACCCTGACTTTTGCTCTACCGAATTTCGGAATGCAAAAACCTTCTTGTAAGTACTGAAATTAATAAAGTAAAATTGGTCAGTCTTGCTAAGTGGTCACAGGCAGATTTTTTTGTAAGTTTTTCCTCAACGTCCCCTTAACGACACCATATTACTAATGATTTTAAATTACTTATAGGTTATGTTTATGAACAATATTAGGTTAGGTTTAATTTGTTATTTTAGTAAATCAGAGCCTAAGTTGATTTCTTCCAAATACTTACATCAAAGTGGTCCTCGCAAAAGAATATTGCAGATTTATCAGATGTTAACTGTTGGTCTCGACGTGCTAATTGTAACCACTGTTTTCGACGTTGAAGGCATTTAGGAACGTGTATAAACAATTTGTTAGGAAATTTAATTGTAGTACTTCTACACATAGGCACTGCACATGTCTTGTAGCTTGTCATTTTCACAATTCCAGTGAAAAAGGTGTAAGTTTTTCCACATAAAATATCTTCAGAGTTAGAGCATAAACTGTTGTTATTTGAAATGTGACGTCACAGCCAGCAAGTGACAGATGGCAGACTATTTTCGCGCGAATTTCAAATTAATGGATTAAAAGTTATTTTTATTCCTACTAAATAACACTTTTTTGAAAAAATAAATATTGTAAGAGGTATAAAATAAACCTACGAAAATTTTAAAATATTTTTCCAAAAATTGTCTAATAGCCAATTGTCCCACTGCTGGGCTCGGGGTCTCCTCTCTGAATGTGAGGGTTAGGCCATAGTCTACCACGCTGGCCAAGTGCGGATTGGTAGACTTCACACACCTTCGAGAACTTTTATGGAGAACTCTCCGGTGTGCAGGTTTCCTCACGATGTTTTCCTTCACCGAAGCAAGTGATAATTAACAAGTAATAAGCACATAATATTTGAAAATTTGAGGTGCGTGCCAGGATTTGAACTCGGGCCCCTTCGTTCGGGAGACCAACGTTCTACCGCTAGGCTATCACTGCTCGTATCTATCTATAAGACAAGTATCTTAAAAACTCTATCTTTGCAGATAATGCTGTTCGCTGGTATCGTCTGTACCACCTTCTTATTCTCTCTGCCTCTCCATCTGTTCGTCGAAGCTCCTGCGTGTCAGCTACAGAAGATTCTTCTAGCTCCCAAAAGACCTAGAAAAGAAGAGAACAACACCAATAATAATCAAGTGAAACCTGGTATTTCTTCAGTTTCAGTCTCTACAGTTTCAACTCATATTTAGAGTCTGAAGTACAGTTAGAGAAAGAATGAGAGAAATGAAGAAGACTTAAGAGATGAATGAGAAAAGAAGAATATTTGTGATGAATCTCTGAGGAAAGAATACATTTTATGAATAGGTACTCTAAATTAGACAGTATCGTCTCCTGTAAATTGAGCCATCTTACTTTTTTGGTTTAAGCTTAATACTGAAATAACTAAACAGGATGGAACCATTTTATACGCAGTATTTTTACTTACATATTAAATTATCTATTTTATTTGTAATCTTTCAAATTAAGTTACAAAGTTTTAGTAGGTACATTAAACCTATAAAAGAGAGATGGCTCTGGTCTCGTATTAAGAACATTATAAAAATATTATGTTAATTATAAAGAAGAGCATTGCAATGAACATAATTTAACATCAGATATATTTCGATATGTAAATTGTATGTTAAATGGATAGGAGCTAGTTTCTGAGTAATACCTAATGGTAGTGCAATATTATGTCGCAAAATAAATAAATATAAATGTGACGGATGCATATATTCTTATCATATATTTTTAATGTACGTAGTTGAATTATAACGGAATTTATTCTTAAGATATTTTATTGTAAATTGTAAAATCTTTTAAATATACGATTTAGTTATTAAAACAGAGTATAATTTATTAATCAATTTCAAAGTCATTCTGTGAACTACACTTTACATGGAATCATTGGTATTATAAGGCTGTACTGAATGGCCCTATACCTACCTTCAAATCGACGGTCCCTACGTACATACCCCTAACTACAAATCACAAATTTTATTTATTAAAGTTCATCAATTAATAACGAGATAAACGCTCACACTGTCATACCCTGTCACTAGATTCCCTGTGTCCTCGGGGCATGGACAACACAAAAATAAACGAAAAGTACCCACCACTCAAGAACCAACATTATTAGGTTATCCGCTTTGGCCGGCATTCAAACCCAGGAACCTTTGTTTCGTATAAATCGTAACAACTTGACTTAGTTCATGCTGCAAAAATTCTTCTAAAAAATACCCGACTTCAAAATTATGGATAACTGAATAACTGTCTTGTTAGATATCGCTAAAAAATAGACATGACAAAGCACCAGCTTTCGAATATAAAAAGAGTCATCAAAATCGTTACAACCAGTAATAGATTATGAAGTGTCCCAAATAACGAAAAAAAAAAACAAAATATAGTCGAATTGAGAACATCCTCCTATTTTTGAAGTCGATTAGAAAATTATACCATTCGCTTCGAATGTAACAAAAATTCACGCATACCGAAGCGAAACAGTAACTGAAAAATCACCATATAAATAGAAGTCAGTGTATGCCCCAGTGCAGTATGCTTACCAATTTGTGCTCCCAACGACATCCGTAAATATGGAAGCTGGAAGGAAATGCGGCGAGATGCTAGAGTACGTGACTCCAAAGCAACATTTGCTTATTATGCTGCTTCGTGGATGTCACAGACAAAGCATGCAGTGGTTCATATATGTATTATACTAATTAGGTATAGTGCGTCGGATAAATGTGAATGCATGACAAATTTTAATAAACATAAAAAATCAGGTCAATAATCTTATCTGAAGTAGGGCAAGTTGGGGCAAAACATGACAGGTAAGACAAATACAAATGCTCGTGCTTTCCATGGAAGATGTAGGTAAAAGAGAACTGTCTCATATAAGGAGAAAATGGAAAAAGTGTCCAGCTATAAACAGTTAATAACAGTTCAAAAACCTCCACAATGGTGCTAGCAAGTATGTCGAGTTATACAGTAACAGTCGAGTGTACTAAATTTCAATTTACCGTGTGTCTACTGTGGCGCCACCAATTTAAGCAGTTTAACGGACAATTTTTCACAACAGAGATAGTTCTCCTTCACTTCTACCCTCCATGCAAATTTCATACAAAATAACGTCATATTGGCCCCCCACCTTACTCTATTACAGATAAGAGTGTTGCCCTGATTTTTAAGAGTTTATTAAAGTTTGACATGCCTTTAAAATACCGAAAGTACAGCCGTACTTACCGATGTGATACAGCCGTCCGCGTTGCCGTCCAATGGCCGATTGAGTTGACAAAAATCGTCAAGACAATGGGTGCATTATTTACAAAGAGACAACAGAATGATTACGCTGTGTTAGTCGATTCGACTAATATTCGTGTTCCAGGGTTAATCTTAACATGGAGAATTGATTGATTGAACAGAGAATTGAACCTTCTATTCATTTGATTAATCTATGACGTATCCGTATAAACAGAATACAGAAGAGCAATGTTATGTATCGGTTTAACGACAAGCTGGCGTCGTATAGAGCCCGATTAGTATTAATAATATTCAGAAAGCCCGAACCAGCGATATCCAATTAATTAATTATTTTCCGAATCAGCAGCCGTAGTCGTGCAAAGATCTGGCACAGGCAAAACCAACTGACGAGGTTGAAGATCGAGAAAATGCAAAGTTCTTGGAGAAGTTGAGACCTACTACAGACATTTGTTTACCTCCTCATGCGCTCCTGTCCCAGACAGGTGAATGACAAACGAGCTAACCCGGCACTATACCGAAGATATCCCAGACGTCAGTCCGTATGAATGTAGGGCAAGCAGCTAAAGAACAACAAGGTACCGGGCGATGACGGAATCACAACTGACGGACGGACGGACGGATGGACATGACGAAACTATAAGGGTTCCGATTTTACTTCGGAACTGTAATCTGTTTCATTATTTACCGAATAAGAGTCGGCTATAAAACGGAGTCTATCTTTTCTGACGTATTGCTAGAATATTAATTACATGGAGCGATTCATAATTTTAGGATTAGTCAACGGCTTTTTAAGCCCACATAAACTGCAGCAGTTAGAGAGAGCAACAAAAAAAATCATCATGAAATCACTGTGACAACTTGACAAGGGTGTACGAGGGTAAACTGAGATCTTTTCCATGATTTACATTGAAATAAATGCGAATTATTTTCCCAGCTCCACTTGCACAGATTCAGTGTTTTAAGCGTTCATTGATTAATATATTATGTTGGAGACATCGTCATGATAAAACTGGTTAAGTATTCAGGTCAGGCACATTTTTTAAAATACATTAAAGGCAACAGTTCAAGTGTAAAAAAATTCTTAACAGACTTTGATGCTTTCGTAAATACTACACAGGCTTCTTTATATATATATATAACAAGGATCGGCAAACACTACTTTTGAATTTTTTAATTTTATTACATTTTATCCCTGAGCAGTTATACTGACCTAAAATTTTAAGAAATAAAAATAAATACCATTTTTAAAACAAAGAGAATAGTATTAAGAAATAAGTTAAATGGCCATTACAAAGAGAAAAATTTTGAGCACATTTGAAAATACCTTATTTATTAGAGGACCTGTAGCTTAACATTCTTCTGAGAAGACTCAAGAGACATTAGTAACGCACGTTCCATAGCGCAAACACATATTGTAACAACCATTTATATGTTTGTATTATTACAATGATATTTGTTTAGTGAAGTGCCAGATAAAAGTGAAGAAGACCATATAAATTAAAAGCAAAGAAGACTCTCAAAAACAAAAGATAAAAATGGTGAAGTTTATAATAATTATTGTAGCTTTGGTCATTGAAATCAGTGCAGAAAACAAATCATGGTCTTTAGTTGGTAACCCATTAATAGCCGCTTATCCATGTAATGGTACGAAAAAAATAGTTATGTCGTATGAACCTGGCAGGCCACCAGGAGAAGAAAATGTGTATACAGTGTTCATCAATGAAGAAGTACCAAAGGCTACACGTATAGCAGTTTCATTTGACTCAGAAGCTACGGTAACCTTGGTGAGTGATATTACTTTCACGAATTTTATCATCGATCAATTACGTATGGACATTGATAATTTTTTTCTTATGTTTTCTCGGGTAAATATTCTTATTATTATTCATTTACGGCACCGGGAGTTCATTACTACCCAATAATAAGGAAAATCAGTCTAAAAACTGATTCAATGTCTGTTTATTTACCGCAAACAATGACTCAGTGTTTACTTGTTTTTCAATACAATAAAAAAAAATTGTTTAGTAATCTCGTTTAAAAACTAGTTTCTGCTTATGCTGATTTACTCATTCTGGTATTAAGTGATGAGCTCTTAGAGTATGCATAAGCCTTACGTATACTTAAGAAGGAGATTTGTTGCAACAAGATTTCTTCCAAATTGTCCCCATATTTATCAAAATTCTGTTGTGATGCATCCACCATCACTGGAGAAATTGAGGGAACGCCTCAAATATAATAATACACTTATGGCAATTTCCATACATATTTTTGGAGGACTATTTTTTTGAAGGCGATGGGAGGAGGCGCGTATATCATCAACTTGAGTTTGGTTATCTTTGCTTTTACAGTCTAACTATTTATAACGAAAAGCTTACAACGCAGAAAAATATGACGTGAAGAGTTTCTATGATAAGAAACACCTTGAAATGTAATTGTTTTTCTTTCAGTCTGAGAAAACGGCTGCAAACGCTAGAATAAAAACTATGAACGGTATTTTTTTCATGGTTTTTTTCCGCGGCGCAGATTCAATTGGTTTCACTGTAAAAGGACCACCAGGCGGCGCAGTACCCTACATTACGGCCCTAAAGATAAATACATTGGAATATTGTGAAAACCCTACATCGGTACGTAAAAATGTCGGGTATATATGTTTATTAACCAAAATTAAATTAATGCATAAAAGTTATATTACGTATCATGTCTTTAACCTCTGAATATTGTTTTTAGTTAACTAACCCCCGACGAAAAAAGAGGGGTGTTATAAGTTTGACATGTCTGTATATCTGTGGATCTGTATGTCTGTCCGTGACTTAATCGAGAATGCTCTTAGCTATGTTTAGTTTAAATAAAATTGTCGCGGATTTCTTAATTTTATTTCAAGGTTATCTCCATTTGAATTCTAGGGTTTCCTTGATGAATTCATCACTGGACACGTAAACACCGCAGCAACCATACAAAGAGCGCCTCAAGGATGTGGCAGACGTAAAGTACAACACACAGAGCTCGTAGTGAACGGGGAAGCCACTAAGGCAGGCGACTGGCCGTGGCACGTTGCAATTTATAGACTGCAGAAATCTAACATTAAATATATATGCGGTGGAACACTAATTTCAAAAACAATGGTATTGACTGGTAAGGATTTTAGCGAATGACTTGATTTAGTCACCATTTTCTACAAGATCACATAATGAGTAATCAGTTAAATAGTTACGTTTATGTTAAGTTGTTTAGAAATACTACTGGTTTGATCAACAAATAAGTTTCACTACTCGTATTGATAATATCTTGTCAAATGTCAATTGCTAAAAGCATGATTAATATAAGAAACACGACGCCATATTTTGTTTCTAGAGCGCATATAATTTATACTTTATATCTTTTTTACTTTTGCTTACCCAGTATCAGTTTTTCAACATATACATATACCCTAGGTACGAGGTAGTCCAACACATGGTTAGCAAAATTTCGTAAAAGAATTAAGTTCTCCTTTTTAGCTATCGTAGTCTTCCGCTAAGTAGATTTTATTATTGATTTCTTTATTCAATGCTTCAAAATTTGAAACTGATGTCACCAAATTTTCTAATTAACATACACGCTTGTTAAACAACATTTTATAATAGTTCCTAAAACTGGATCTTTGTGCCACTGTCTTCATAGCAATTTTTTCCACGGTTTTCTTAGCTTCCTTTTTGTATGGGAGTAGAAATAGAGACAGAACGCAAAAGACTGTTAGAAGAATAAACAATAATAAATTCTACATAATTGTGAGCGAATACATTTATTACAGCTGCACATTGTGCTACTGAGAAAGGAGTACCTGTCACGCCAGAAATACTTAGCGTCGTATTAGGGAAATACAACCTTATTGGAGGAGATTTAGAATCCCAGGAAAGAGAGGTGAGAATTATCAATTATTAAAATCTATGCAGTTTTTAATACACGTACTGTATTGGTTTAAGGGCTAATGATTGAAAGCTAAAGTATTCACTTACGTAGCAACTTTATGAGGCAATTATACCATATCCCTACTGTTGAATGATCCTTGTTTTATTTAAAAGGCATTCGAGTATGCAGTTAGATCTTTACCTGACTAACAATCTACCTTTATTCTAGGCTCAAATCTTAAATATTTTTCGCATGTCTCAACCAGCCTATAGGTCAACCTACTAGTTGCCAAGTTCTTAAGCTGTAGATACTTCCTGAATATTAATAATATTTATATATTTTTACAGGTACTCTCAGTGATAGCCCACGAAAATTTTGCACCGAAGAATTACTTGGCAAATGATATAGCATTATTGAAATTGAGGACCGAAGCTACGTACAATGACTATGTTCAGCCGGCTTGCATTCCCAGCGAGGCCGATCATCTCAATGACGGACTCTTTGGCACGGTAAATTATTTTAATGTAAACGGTAAAGGCAAGCACTGGACGATACAATAACGACACAATTTTATATAATAATTCCAGTGGTGCTTGTAAATGTTTCGTACCAGCAACGGTAGCAGTGGAGGCATATTTGTAAGATATTGTACTGCACGCTGCTTCATTGGATAACGACACGGTAATATTGTTAGCATCGGCAACAAATCTCCAACTGGTGTCGTGACAACAGTTATGATAATTATGTATGTGTATTCTCGTAATTTTAATGTTGTATTTTTCCATTTCATTAGGTAGTTGGCTGGGGTTTTGACCAATCTGATGTTCTATCATCCCAGCTCAAACAAACTAATATACCAAAGGTTTCCGACGTGACATGTGTAAAGAAAAACCCGTTGTTCTACGCCAATGCACTTAATAACGAAAAAAAATTCTGTGCGGGATGGGCTAATGGTAAGGTATTTTAAATATTATGCATATTTTAGTTTGTCCATGCATCTTTGAGAGACGATGATAAATAATTAAAAAGGTAATAACATATATTTGGTGGGGTCTCCAATATATGGTTATCTCAGATCTAAGATGCTTATTTTGATGAACGACAGTGTCCTTCAACTTCAAAAAAGTGTGTTATAATAAGCTACATACAATTTCTTTCATCGACAGAGTATTTAGTATATATCATATTTTAATTGGAGCTATCAACAATTATTACGAAATTATTGTTACTTATTTATATATCAAAGTTCCGTTGTAGTGTCTTTTGAAAATTCTTTTGCTTTTATGTTACTCCTTTTTAGATTTGACGGCCTTACTATTTATGCGTCTACTCTCTACTTTGTTCCATAATAGACTGTATGCCTCACATCACAAAAATTGTTTTACAGGCACATCAGCATGCAATGGAGACAGTGGTGGGGGATTCGTGGTATTCGTTCCTGATGCACCCAAAGACTCCCCTGATGCTGTGGGGTCCTGGCACGTCAGAGGGATTGTATCCCTGAGCGTCTCCCGCAAGGACGTGGCCCTGTGTGATCCCCATCAGTACGTTATCTTCACTGATATTGCCAAGTATACTGGATGGATTAATAGACATTTAAACTTAACGTAAAGTAATTTAATAAAAAAATGGCAATCATTGATGTGTTTACCTTTATTACTTTATGCATTATTTTATTCGTATCATTGTCAACTCTATCGTTAGTTCCACGATTCACTGTAGTACTCACAGCAACATTCAGCGCTAAGATGAAGGTGTCAGTGTTCTAATCACATCATCATCCAAACCCACTGCCCCACTGCTGGGCTCAGGTATCCTATCACAATGTGAGGAGTACAGGCCATAGACTGCCACGTCACATACGGATTAGAAGACACCAGTGAGAACATTATGGAGAACTCTCAGGTTTCGTCACCATGTTATCTTTCCCTGAAGCAAGGAGTGCAGGTTTCCTCATCATGTTTTCTTTCGCTGAAGCAAATTTTAATTTTATTAACTTTTAATACGCACATTACCCCGACCCATAATACGGCACTCGCTTTCGGGAGAGCAACGTTTAAACCCCTGTCACTGCTACTAACCTAACTTCACCAGTTAGGTTAGCTATAAAAGAAATTGAATGGTATAATCCTTCTCTTTATTAAATTTCAACATCAATAAAGAAACAAAGCAAATAAACCAATCAAGTCTTAATTGAATCGCAGTAATTGCCAATCGAATGCCGTTTACGAGGCGATAAAATGAACGACAATCTGTTTAGCATTTCTTTGCAAGAAATATTCAGAAATAGCTTGTTGGTTTGTCATTTGAGAATGATTTTTGCTTTATACTTATAAATGCCAGTAGACAGTCCTTTCAACAGATTATACGCGATGTGACAAATGGTTTGGTTAAGTAAGAAAGTCAAAATTTCAAAAATCTTATTTCAATAATTTTAAAAGCCAATTTTCAAAGCCCCATCGATTTTATCATTCAAATTGTATAAAAAATCTGCGTGTTCTGTGTCAAAAACTTTAACAAGATTTGAAATGTATGTACTTATGTATAAGTAAATATGTATTTTTATAAAATGTAGTAACTGTGAAAATAATAGACTAAAATAGCGTCAAATGAAATTCTTTAATTCAGTTTATAAATAAGGTAGTGTAGATTTTTTTGTATATTGAGGAATAATCTTTATGTCACGTCTTTGTTTTCTGGTAAGTTTTTAGTTTTGCAAATAAACTGAATTTTTATCTTGATTCCACATTGTTATTCGGGGTTGAAATATATTTACCTCTTGTAGTAACGTAAACCTTTATACCGTAAGCCTACAGAAACTAATTAATTGAATTTTCAAATAATTTATAATTTGTAAAATAACACACCAACACGAATATTCCTTCCGTTTTAAAACTTCCAAATAAAAAATACGAGTAAATAGCATTATTGTACATATTATTCAGATCAATACTTGTCGAAACGAGTAATATATATACGAATCTTTTTGTAAAACAAATCAAGACTTCCGAGATTTATGAGCGAATTGTGAATAGATTAATGTTTTTTCTTTCCACTGTAAGGTGTTAAAGCTATGGTTTTACGTTAGAAGATAATGAGAGATGGTTTGTCATACTTTTCGATAGTAAATTATGATAAAAGTAAGCGATGATAGTAATCTCAGTATTGGTGATGGTAAAACCAAAGTTACTTTTAAACGTCATAATTTGAAAGATACTATCAAATATAAGTTATGCCGTAAAAAAGTTATGTGTTATGTTATTGTGATGTGTTAGGTATATGTGTCGTCCATGCCACTCGCAACACAGGTAAAAACCTATTGCGGAGGTATGAGTGTGTAAGCGTTTATGTTTATACAATAGTTCATCGCTGTCTGTCTAACACATAACGAGCAAAAACCTGAAATCGGCTCGCAATTCAGAACTTTCTCGCCGCGAAAAACTCCTGGCACCTATCAAAGTATAAGGGATTTGTTTCGAAAGGAATAACTTGGTGTTTCTGCGAACGATTTCTAGTTGTTTCCAGCAACTTCTTGCGTGGAGCATTTGATTAGATTTGTTTCTACTCTTGGATACAGGTTAGATTAAATAACAACTGATTATTAAAAAACCCAAAACATACATCGTTGCCACAAAACATGCTGAATTTCGGATCCATGAGATTGGTGATTATTTTATTTGTGAAAAAGATGTGATGGTCTTCAAACATCGGAAGATAATAAAATATGTTCTTGAAATTTGACCAAGCTTTAGGATATCTATAAAATTTAAAAAACCCTCAACACTTATTTTCACCAAGCATGGCTAAAAGCCATCTCGAAACACAAAGCTTTGTATTATAAAACTGCATCAAAATCGGTCTATTTTTTATAAGCTACGATGCCACCGAAGCACACAGTAATAAACACAAGACCAGACTTAGTGCTTGTTCACACTAAGTGCCTGTTCATACTGACTCGCGGGCGCGGTCGCGGGCGCGGGCGCGGTGGCAGATTCGTGTTCACACTGGCCGCCAGGCGTTTGCGCGATTGTGACATGTTGTCAGAGGTTGAAAACATGGACGACGATCTTTTTTTAACCGAAAATTCATGCCTAAAGTTTCATTTAGGTACTCACTCTCCATATCAGGAAACAATTTAGCAATTTCCTTCCATAGTTTATTATGAATGTTTCTGTTGATAAGATGCCTGTGTTTACTCTGCCAAATCTGAGTTTAAATCAAATCAGTTCTAGCCTGAATAGTACTAATAAACTCTTCTGTATTGAAGGACATGATCTTAGATGAAAGAACAACCCTTTAATCTGGGGACATAATGAATTCATGTGCTATCGTTTCTAGCGACAAGTTCAAAATGGTTGAACTTACCTGACATACATACCGCGACCGCGCCCGCGACCGCGCCCCCGACCGCGCCCGCGCCCGCGCGTTCAGTGTGAACAAGCACTTATAACAGACCTTTTTTGCTTGGGGGGTTAAAAAGGACCAAAAAGACGTCTTGAAGAAAATAATTATTCAAAAAAAAACTACCGACTTCAATTAGGGACAACTCAAAACTACTCGTCAGATCTCTCTTCAATTTAAAAGAGACTAGGTACATGACAAGCATTATCTTTCAAATATAAAAAGATTCATTAAAATCAGTACACCCACTTAAATATTATGAGGTACCAAAAAAAATACAGTCGAATTGTAAATCTCCCCCTTTTTTTGAAGTCGGTTAAATAGCAGATATCTGTTGACATTCAGGAGGCTGCAAACCCGTGTAAATGGTGAAGGAATTCTATGTCTACCAGTGGATTTCTAAAGAGCGGTGTACGGAACACAATAAGTCCGAGGATATTTATGGGCGGCTGCCGCTAATTAAGCAAATGAGAGAGGTTGTTTTGCGTGTCATTAACGATAATTTATTACATTTACGACCTCTCCAGACTCAAAGTTATCACAGTGACATCTATTTGAAGACCAACAAAAGACACATAGTAATTAAATAACATTGCTGTGACGACATATTTTTTATTGAGCTGACGATCCACCTGATGGTAAGTGGCTATCAAACACCAAGCACCAAAGCATCACTAATACGTTGCCAGCCAAGAAGGAGAGAAGAAAAAGAAGACAAGAAAGAACTGGCTCTCAACACGATGAGTCGTTTTGCGGCTGACTCAAGCAACAGAATGTTCATATTTTCAATATTAGAAAAACTAAAATATGAAGTCAGTTTTTACATACTTGAAAAAATTAAAGCAGAAACAAAGTCGAGGGAAACCGGGTGTGATATTCAAAAACAAGGATTTTATACGCAGAATATTGCAACTTTATTACACCTATAAACAATTGCTGAATTCTCAGCGTAACGTACACCAAATCAGTTTTACAGCGTCTAGAGCCAGGTTTCTGGAATTACGTCGTAAAAGCGTTATAGAAGTGATTGTAACGTTATTATTGTTGAGAAACAGTTCGGAGATTCCCAAACCTGGAGCTCGGGAGAATTCGGTAATTATGTTATCTATGGATCCCCCGGGGCCCAAAATTTTTCAGTAATATTATACTACTAATGGAAATAGCTGGCAAACGAACTGAAGATCCCCCTGAAGGTAAGTGGCTATCGTCGCCTATGAACATCAGTAACACCAAAGGTATCACCGATGCGATGCCAGCCAAGAAAGAGAGAAGAAAAAGAAAGAAAGAACTGACTCTCAAGCCCCCAGCCGTTTGGCGGCTGACTCATGCACAAGGGTGGTAGCTATCCAGGATAACCCCATTGAGAAATAATAATAGCAATAATAGTCTTAATGAATTAAAATCAATATTACTAAAACCCTTCGAACGGCTCTACCACCAGCAGGCCGGATTTAGTCACCTCTTACGACAACCCATCCGGCGTGGGATTGGGGTTAGTATTCTAAGCCCATTACGGCATTTATATTATACAGATGATATCTAAATTATCAACAAATTTTAAGGTAATATAATGTAAATTTGTCAGTTGGATCAAAACAGAGATTATGAGATCGTCCAAAACTATTGTTAAACTATTCGTGAATATGCTGAGGAATTCGACAGTTGTTAACTTCTCTAATAATGTTAAATATGGCAGATATGCCCATTGTTATTAAGCAATATTTAGCTGCAAATTCCTCTTCATGATTAAAGATGCAAAAGACATTAATTTTATCGTAGGTTGATGCACAAGAAAATGAACTTAACTATGTAGCTGGAGAGCTATTGAACCATTTCACTATCCCACTTCCCACAAAGCTAGAAATTTATTAAATGATATTTTATTATCAGTCAATTAAGAAAGTACCGTTCTGGCAGGCATCTCGCGGTTGCTTCATGGCCCATTAAAATTTTGAAAATGCAAAAAATATATTTTTTTTATCCCACTCCCACAAGGCTACAATTTTAATATGTTGCAATTTACATATGTTTAAGTGTAAAAAATAATTGCCAGAACATTTTGAGGGTTGTACTTTCTTAATTGACTGATAATAAAATATCATTTAATAAATTTCTAGCTTTGTGGGAAGTGGGATAGTCAAATGGTTCAATAGCTCTAGGGCTAATGGGCTTTACTGTATTTTTAAAACAATGATATACAGGATGTCCCGTAAGCTGTATCGGACCAACCAAGAGAAGAATAGCTTGAGGATTGCAAGTTGTCAAAAAACCTTAACAAAAGCAATGATATTATAATGTAAAAAGAGGTAATTTTTTAAATATCATTGAACATAAATGTCGCACTATTTTTGAAATTTTAACATTTCTAAATCCAACCTACCTTTTTACTGTTTTTACTTTTTTTCTGTCCGCAAAGGAGCAGATTTTTTGAAGATTTGTGTTTCTAAGAACTTTCAGTAGCGCTTCCAGCATGTTTTACACTTGCATCCGTTTGCTGTTTCATGTCTTGATATCAATGTTTAATTCCTGATACATATTTTACTATAAAACGGATACTCACGATATTTATTTTCTACACCGATATTTTGACCCAGTTTGGTCGCGGATGAACTTTCATCCGTAACCACAATCCATGCAACTGGGTCGAAATATCCGTGCACAAAATAAATATAGTGAGTACTCGTATTATAGTAAAATGTATTCAGTCCACGATGAGTTAAGTTTAAATTCTTGATACATTAATTGGGGTACCCTCGAGACTTGGGTTTCCTCACGTATTTACGGAGGAAGGGATTATGATGCACACATTATTATGCACACTCAGAAATTAAATATGCTTGTACCAGGAATAGAAGCCTCATTAGGAAATCATTATTATTATGTACCAGACAAAGACTCCTTTACGAAGTTCTTGGAAGTAAAATACCGTGTAAAATAAATTATTAATAAGAAGACCGTAACATTTGTGGTGGTATTTTCTAATGTAAGGCTTGTAAAATTAAAGCTTGGCTGGGTTTAACTGTTTACTACATCGGATAACTTTTTTACGGTGGAAGTGAAAAGCTTACGAGTTTGACATTTTTACTGTAATACGGGTACTCACGATATACTTATTTTATTTATTCGCCGATATTTCGACCCAGTTGCAGGGATCGTGGTCACGGCTAGACTGCGGTGGCGCGGAGAAACTCTTGACAGGTTGACAGACGACGTTGATTAATAGTCTTTGACGGATGACGTTGTCAGAAACCGGATGTTAGATGTCGGATGACGTTTGACACTAATACATCAGTCTGTCTACCTTACGTCTCGATCGTTTGTGAACCATATCACGACACACAACACTGACCACATCTTGTCGCACAACACTAGACACTTTTCGGGACTTGCATAAACTAACCACTGGATTCCATTACGAGTTTGACTTTGCAACCTTTTAACGGACTTCAAAAGAAATATCTTCATAAAAGGAGGTAGTATTTGTTTTAGTTTTTTACGTTAGAACTCCGTCATATACGAGTATGAACCGATTTGGATATCTCTTTTATAATTAAAGGATTTCAGATTGGTCCGTATTTATCAAATTGCAGTTCTGATGATGAAATCCACGAGAAATTGAGAGTGCTTTACAAATATTATCGGGATGTATTTGGAGATTTTGATGAAAATATTCAGCAATAATTTAAAAGTCCTTTTCCGTAGACCGTTTTCCGTAGTAAATTATATTTTTGTTGATTAAACATAAAATATTTTTGCCTCTTTAATTTCCTCTTCTGAATTCTAAAAGTTTATTATAGATAGACTTCTTAAATTAATACAGGGAATAAGAAGACATTGAAAGAATAAGGTAGTCTAAATTAAAACGGAAACTTTTTGATTGCAGAGCTTTTCAATGTCAAATGGAAAGCATATTTTCTTTATTTACCTAACAATAATACTTATTACCTGGTTCCGTAATGGATCCCGTGGTACTTTGTGCGATTGTTATAGCTTGGGTTAAGTAATACTGAGTTCCTGGTACGAAAGTTCGTTCAAAGATACGGTTTTGCTTTTACTTGCAAACTTTTTACTTTGTTTATCATCTCAAACTTCATCGTTTCAGTTAAGATTGTGGTCTCGAAAAAAAGGCTTTGTTTAATGAACACTTCATTACTCATACATAATATGCTTTGAAATTATAATTGTAGTAGTTAATCGTAAAATTTGAAAAAAAATAGGAAATATCGTTAAAGATAGTTGCCACATATCATCTTTTTGAATTATTATTATTTTACTCATTATAACAGAAACCTTATGTTGGACCACAATCCCACCTGATAAATTAAGTGCAGTCCAAGATGGCAAGAATACTTACTAATCATTTTCTCGCCTGGTGTGCGATGAATGAGTTTGTGTGGATGTTTTTACTATCATTTAGTTATGTAAGATTTTTGCGCAATCTCACGTTACCCTGATCAGCAGAAAAGTTATATTTAGTCGGGCCCAACTTTGTTTCGAGTGCGAAGTTGTTCGGCAAAACAAAATATTATTTTCGTATGCCGTTTCACCTCGTAGGCCATTAATCAACGCCTCGTGCTTATTTCGGATCTTATTAAAGTTATAAATTAATTTCCTAAATAAAAATATATTTAGTTTACTTAATAAGAAAAATTGCATAGTTAAACTAACTTAATAAAGAACTTTCTTTGAATGACAGGTTAAAAAGAAATGCAATTATTTCTTAACTTGCTTGTGTGATTTGATTTCGGTGTCTAAAGGCGAGATCTGTAAACCGTAGTCATACTTTGCTCAGATTTAAAATATTCCGAACAAAAATAATGGTCGTAAATCAACCTTAACGTTAGTTTTATATGACTTTCTAATTTTGTCTCATTAACAAATAACCGAACAAAAAGAATGGTTCTAAGTCAACCTTAACGTAAGCCGTTTTAAATAACTTTTATTTTTTTCGTATTATCAAAGTGTCAGACATCTCGTACATTTGACTGTTGTCTGAGCAAAGTCCAAGTCTAAGTGCGTTTTATTGATCTCACCCTAAGAAACTACATTTATCTAGCCTATATGTTAGCAGAATACTGTCCTACTACTAAGCCTGGGTCTCCTCCCACAATGTGTGAACTCCACCACGTTCTCCAAGTAGAGGTTGGCAGACTTCACACACCTCCAAAACGATAGCTCTGCCCGCGGTTTTTCCCGCATTTTCCGGGATAATAAATACCCTATGTCCTATTCCAGATCATGGTCTACCTGTGTGCAAAGTTCCATTAAAATACGTTCAGTAGTTTTTGCGTGAAAGAGAATCAAACATCCTCACAAACTTTCACATTTTATAATATTAGTAGGACTCTTTGGGGTCTAACTTCCACTCGTCAATGATGTCTTTCGCGCTATGATGGAAACTGTGGCCATTTACCATCAGGTGGCTATCAAAGATATTGGTAGTAAGAGTCCAAGCATTTTTATTGAACTTCAAAATCCAATAATATGGCAATTTAAAAACAATGCTTATAAAATAAAATGTGGACTAAACACTCACTCAAGTGGTATTGTCGATGTTTTCTTCGATATTCGCATTATACATCATTATAATTTGAACGGTACGATATTAATACTACACTTAGAAGATATTAGCTTACAAATAGACGTTGTTCAGCCATTTTATAGTACTCACAAACAATAGATAGTATTAGCAGAGAAGAAATAATAGTACTTATAAATAAGTAGTATTAGTTCAAATGCTAAGAACCTACACTATCGCTTAATAAGACATATTAAGCACAAAGATATAAAATTGTGTAAATAAATTTATTCAAATAGAAAAACTTTATAAACTATGGCCTAACATACGCCAATTAAAGATTCCTACAGTCATTAAGTATCAAATTTACATTACTTCAAAGGAAATACAGATTAATTTGAAATATTAGACGCAGTGTTGCATTACGTAAGCGTAATACGGATATGTGGAGCAGTGGCAAATTCAAGCTAAATTCAAATATAGGAATATTGGCGATGATCGAACTACTACGCTCTACCTATTTCAGGCACCGAGCTGTTCGATTTTGGATAGTTTATGAATGGATCGTAACAGCACAGCTCAAAATACTGACGAGTGAAATCTGATGCAATTCATCGAATACGTACGATTGTTCGTTGCTGCTAGTGAGATTGAGTAGCCATCATTATAGCTACACGATATAAAATATTTCTGAAAGCTCTTTCCGTTATATAAATTCAAAATCGAAACTATTTATTCATGTTTCTAATGCACATCTTATTTGATTCTATCAAAGATTTTTACCATACAACATCATTGGATTCTATTGTCATTTCTATGCTCATCATATCTTTTAAAGGTAGGTAAAAATATGTTCTGAGTAGAGTCGGTGAACTTTCAACTACGGTACTCTATGTTACGGTGACTTGACACGCACTTGACCAGTTTTATTTAATTTTCTATTTTAATTTATCAACGCGAAGATTGCTAGTAAGTTAACTACTATAGTAAAGGCAAGGTGTCTACATCATTAACCGTCTCATCTCATTCTGTTTAACTAAAGATGTTAATTAATTAGAAGATGCAGCTCTAATTGCACTCACATGAGTCTTGTAGCTTAATGTTTTGCATGTTAATACGTGTTTCCCCTTCCATTTTTCATAAGGCGTCTTAGCTCTAATGTTTTGATGTAAGTAGGATATGATATTACGGCGTCTACAAAAATAAATAAAGTTTAAATTTTTGTCTGTGATATCGAAATATAAGCTATTTCTTAAGCTTAAATCGATAATTTTACCTTATAATAACGAACTGATAATCTTATTAACAACATGTACTCAAATCACCTACAAACCGAATACAGTCCCTCCTATAGATTCGAGGACTGTGACAGATGACCATGGGTGGCGGGGAATGGTGGCATTGGAAGCTCATTTGCTATCCTCATAACACAAAATAATACCTAGACGTAAACATCAGCTTTTAAAATTTTTGTCCTGTCTGATTTTTTGTTTTTCTCCTCTTGTCTCTACGTCAATAATAATAATAATAAAACTTTATTTCGGACAAAGACATGACACATTTTATTACAGTTCATGGTAAGGCACCAGAAACAGTTACAAAACATAGAAACAGTTACAAAACATAGAAACAGTTACAAAACAGTTCAATTAAACCAGTAGTGTTCCAATTCGAAAAAGTGACGTATGTCAACGTACTTAATTACCTAATTTATAAATCGCTGGATAACGCTTACAAAATGTTCATGTTTGTTAATCTTTCACGCAAAAACTACTGAACGGATTTTTATGAAATTTAACACACAGATAGACCACAATTTGGAATAAGATAAACTACGAACAGAGAAAAAGTAACAATAATATAGATAGAAAATCTATTCATCTAAAATGAATTGTATTACAATGTTAACGGCCAACTGTATCGCCCTATCAGTTGGTTACCCTGGATTCCCAGGGTCCTTATCCACAAGGATATGCAACGAAGCAATAAAAAGGCACCAATTCATCCATAGTTGTCCGTGAAATCTGTACTTTACGGGCCTCACAGGCCGCTGTGTTTTATTACCGCACCCTGACTGTACTAGTACTTACTGGCCGTGTGGGATAAGGCACAGAAGAAACACTGTCAGCAACGTTTTATAAATAAATAAAATAAAAAATTATTTTGACGACCCGTGTGGTGCAATGGTTACCATGCCGGATCGCCGCACCTAAGGTCCTGGGTTCGATTCCCAGCGAGGCGGAAATTTGAATGATGAGTTTGAATTTCTGTTTTCGGTCTGGGTGTGAATGTCCTTGTCTATGTTGTGTGTTGTCCATGGCACCCACGACACAGGGAATCCTAGTGTGGGGCTATGAGTGTGAAGCGTTATTTATTTTTTTATTTTTTTATTTCAGGCAAATAAGCCCATTAGTGTTATAACATAATCAATGTTAATGTTAATTATAATCAACCTTACCAACTACGTTAGTGGTTCGATCCAAAAATGATTGCATTTATAAGGATTTAAAAGTATATTGCTTGTGAGTAAAGTTTAAATAAGTATGAGTAAGGAAGCCTGCTGCCTGCATATAGAGGTAATGGAAAATAGCGTGTCTCTTATATGTGTGTGAAATATTATAATCACTACATTAATATGTAATTCGTAACAAAGAATCTAGATAGAAAACTACCACTACCGAATCTACATATTATATGGCGTTGTTACTGATTTGACGATCGCAAACTAGATGGGTTTTTAATGATTTGATGATCGGAAGCTTTGTTACTGATTTGACGATAACATTAAGTATTTTATAATCGTTCGTAAAGAGTAAACTCCAACTCAGAGCTGACACACACGATTTCTTTTTCGTATTAACAATATGTCAGTCATCAAGTACATTTGACTGTTTTCTGAGCAAAGTCAAAACCATCGGTACAGTTTAGTAATACTCTACTTATTTTGTCTCGAAACAGCACACACATACACACACTCTACCGCTAATGACTTGTGCCGTACTTGAACCACTGGACCTCTTCTTACTCCAATAAAAAGGGTTCATAAAAGCGGATATTCCCCAATATATCTCGATACATCCTTTCATTATGACCAGATCTCCTTATGTTTATTAGTTTTTTTTTTGTGAAAGGCTTTGGGATTCATCGAGAAAGGCTTGATAGGCAAGCTTTGAAAATTCTTGGTTTAATTTCAATTCTTCGTTCCTTATTAAATATAATAATTCTTGAAGAAAACAGTACTTGTTATGTAGGTTATTGCTGAACGTTGTTCTACCAAAAATTTTCCTGATAGGTAACTACTTATTTCAGATTTTCATACGGAATTTTGGAACATATTTACATTATGTACTATTATAACTTCAACATCGTGATTCAGAATTCAAGTAGTAACGCCATCTCTTATCATAATAGAAAATCACAACATTAATAAAACTCGTCCGTAGATACAAAATCAAGATCCAATATCATAACAACGAAATAACGTTTACGATAGCTTTGCTTTTATTAGTAAATAACTAAATAGCTTTACGACCTAGCCTGTTTGTTTCAGCATTTAACGGCCGAAACTAATTTATTAAGGTAAGGACTTTGACAAGAAGTACTCAAGTAGCTCGACGGAAATTTGGTGATTTTAACTCCTAAGGATTATTATATAATATTAGGGATATACTTTTATATGTTTTAGATATATTTACCCAATTGCATAAATCCTGGCTGACATTTTAAAAGTACTCATACTTATTTAAACTTTACTCACAAGCAATATACTTTTAAATCCTTATAAATGCAATCATTTTTGGATCGAACCACTAACGTAGTTGGTAAGGTTGATTATAATTAACATTAACATTGATTATGTTATAACACTAATGGGCTTATTTGCCTGAAATAAAAAAATAAAAAAATAAATAACGCTTCACACTCATAGCCCCACACTAGGATTCCCTGTGTCGTGAGTGCCATGGACAACACACAACATAGACAAGGACATTCACACCCAGACCGAGAACAGAAATTCAAACTCATCATTCAAATTTCCGCCTCGCTGGGAATCGAACCCAGGACCCTTGGTGCGGCGATCCGGCATGGTAACCATTGCGACACACGGGTCGTCAATTTTAAAAATACTGGCGATGAGACTTTTATCATTATTAATAAAAAACATTTAAATAAACCAACATATTATTATTGAACCGAAAATTTCAGTTATACTCGTAAATCTTATACCCTCGACAAGAATCTCAGCTATGAATGAACGTGGCAATATCCGAATGGATATTCGTGACACCGGAATAGTCACAAGGCAAGAAAGAAAATTGAACCGCGTTTTGTTATGCAAACTATTTCATTATACACTAGTGGTCTGCTGCGGCTTTGTCCACGTTTTCCAGAATAACCCTACCCTTACCCTAAGTATACATATATTATTTCCACGTGTGTGATTTTCATAAAAATTCGTTTAGTAGTGTTTTCGTGAGAAACAAACATTCATACATCCTTACAAATTTTCCCATTTATAATAATAATATGATTACATTAATTTAGTTGAAATATTTCGTGGATCGCAATTTCAGTAATTTTGCTAAGAATTTTGAATGGGAGATAAATAAATTTAAATTCCCTAAGTTTGAATATTCGGAATTCGTAAATAACAAAGATAAACTGGCCGAGTGATTGAAATATTGGAAATGATATACATTCTTTACTTACAAAAAGAAGTCATAATCTCACGATTTGAAAGCCATCCAGTACGGGTAATTCAAGTTCTAATCCTGCATGCACCACTAATATTTTAAATTCAAGGCGAAATCTTAAAATCTAAGATTAAGATATAATATGTATAAACCGTGCTTTGCTCAGACTAAAAATAATCCGAACAAAAATGGTCCTCTAAAGTTTTACATGATTTTTTAATTTTTCGTCTAAACAAGGTGTCTAAGCTGTCTCAACAAGCTGTTTCACTGCATTTTGGGTTGTAACTCTTCTACATTTTTCTACATAATAATACATTATTCTTCTGCATCGTGGTTACTAGACTTAATTGTTCTCCAGGGAAAGCTAGATGCGTATGCTAGTGTATAATTTAAAGATTCTCAAACTGTCGAGGTTTATAGTTTAATTATTTAAGGCAGGTAAACCACACTGCCGTCCTCAAACTAAAAGGCGGTTAAGTGACAAAAACCGTTTTTGAGGTAGGGTAAACGGCCCAATATCCGTGAAGTTTTGATATTCACGGATTTTGAAGGTCTGTTATGCAAAAACTAATTACCTTAGAAAAACGAGATATATATGACTTGGTAGGTAATTTATTCTAGTTTTCAGATTATAGTATCGTTTCATTTTAATAAAAAGATTTATGCACAATAATTTGAAAAATATTAAAAATAAGCCTTTTGTCCCAGTATCCGTTAAATTTGTACTAGTATCCGTTAAATAGTCCTGGAATCCGGTAATTTTTACCGCGAATTGATACTTTATTGCTTGACGTTAAAGTTCAACGAAATGTTGCATTTTTGTCTTTACTGCCGTATTGGCAATAAAAACAGGGTTCATACACATTTACTCATTTAGTAAACAAAATATGTATAATTAAGACAAATTAATTATACATAAGTAATTCCTCTATTAAATTATATAATCATCAAAATATTTAATATGATTTCTATAAATCAACTATCATTAGGTATTTATGAATCACATTATTTTTGAACTCTTAGAAAAGCACTACTTACTGAAATTATTTTACTTTAGTAGTACTTTAGTAACAAATAGGTATATCACTAACCTTACTCGAACAGTATATTAGCTAGAAAACACTAATTAAATACGCTTACAAAATATGTAGAAGAATTGAACTTGCGGTCACGAACATGCACTAGCCTAGCGTGGTGACTAGTTGACTACCCCCGCATGATAGTCACAAATGAGCCTCGGCCCCCAGTCCCCGGCAGCCCCACTATTCCTAGGTATGGTAGTGGCTATGGTAACGGCGGGGCAGGGGGTGCTAAGAATCGCCGGCAGAGATCGGACTACCAATCCAAACGACGACTTCTGCGCCTAGCAACATACAACACCAGGACACTGAGGACCGAAGAAGAGATAGACAAGTTAAACTGGACTAGTGTGAGATTATCTGAAGTCCGAAGACAGGGGGAGGACACGATAATACTCAAATTCGGAAACTTGTTCTATCACCGGGAGGGCGAACACCTGTCCCAAGGTGGTGTCGGGTTTTTCGTTCACACTTCACAGGTCCCTTGTCAACAACATTGTGCAAGTTGGGAGTGTGTCGGCCAGGGTAGCGTACCTTACACTCAGAATATCCAAACGGTATTCGTTGAAGGTCGTACAGGTATATGCGCCGACTTTGACACATCCCGACGATGAGGTTGAGGTTATGTATGAGGACATTAGTAGAGCCACCCATACCTCGAGTTTTCGAGTTTTTCACAGTTGTGATGGGGGACTTTAACGCAAGACTAGGCACGCGAAATGACAACGAGATTAAGGTGGGACCCTTCGTATATGGACGACGGAACCACCGGGGACACTTGCTGACAAACTTCATGGAGAACGAAGACTTATTCACGATGAACTCCTTCTTCAGGAAGAACCAGCATCGCAAGTGGACCTGGATAAGCCCTGATGGTTCAACAAAAAGCCAGATAGACTTCATTCTGGCAGACAAACGGTATAGGTATATTTAATGATGTCTCTGTGATCAGCAGGCTTAAACCCGAAGCGATCACCGCCTTGTAAGAAGCATATTAAATATCCACGTCAAGCTGGAACGGTCACGCCTGATGAAGTCTACACTTCGCCCAACACCTGTCCAAATCCAGGGTTCCGAGAGCTTTCAATTCGAACTACAAAACCGTTTTGGATGCCTAGAATCATGCACGTCAGTGGACGAGTTTAACACCAGGATGGTTACAACTGTCCACGAGGTAGGGTCGAAGCACTTCAAGACAAGACCCACCCCAGTGGTAGATCTCAGGTTCTCTCAGAACAAACCCTTGGTCTAATAAAGGACCAACGAGAACTATGTGTGCAGTCTTCGACCTCTGTGGCGGAGTACAGACGGCTCAATGAACACTTCTCCAAGTGCAGGCGACGCGATTTTCGAAAAAACGACGCAAATCGTGTAAAAAACACAATTGAGTGAAACTGAGGCTCCAAAGTGTTCGCCAGAGATTTGTCTATTGGGCAAAGTCAGCTTACGAGGTTGAAGACCGAGCTCGGTACCTTAGTGTCATTGAAACCCGAAGTTCTGAGAGAGACGGAGAGATACTACGGACGGTTGTATGCCTGCTCTCAAGCTTCAGCTCCCCTCGAGAAGAGCGATAAGCGAGCCAAACTAACCCGACACTGCACAGAAGATATCCCGGACGTTAGCCTGTATGAGATTAGAGAGGCTCTCAAGCAGCTTAGAAACAACAAGGCACCGGGTGATGATGGAATCACAACTGAGCTGTTAAGAGCTAGGGGGAAACCCCTCCTAGTAGCGCTCCGAAAGCTGTTCGATTCCGTCATTAATACTGGGACTACCCCAGAAGCGTGGAGCAGAAGTGTGGTGACTTTGTTCTGTAAGAAAGGGGATAAGACCCTTTTAAAGAACTACAGGCCCATAGCACTTCTGAGCCACGTTTATAAGCTGTTTTTGAGAGTGCTCACAAATTGCTTTGCACGCAGACTTGACAACTTCCAGCCTCCCGAATAAGCAGGATTCCGAAAAGGCTGCAGTACTATGGACCACATACACACACTACGGCAGATTATACAGAAGACCGAAGAGTATAATCTGCCGCTATGTGTTGCCTATGTGGACTATGAGAAAGCCTTTGATTCTATCGAGACCTGGGCAGTACTAAATTCTCTTCAGCGGTGCCGGATCGACTACCGGTATATCGAGGTGTTGAAGTGTTTATACACATCAGCCACCATGACCGTCAGAGTATAAAACACCGCAACGAACCCCATCCAACTGCAGAGAGGTGTCAGGCAAGGGGACGTCTTATCCCAAAACTGTTTACAGCTGCGTTGGAAGACGTGTTCAAGCTGATGGAGTGGAAACGACGTGGCATTAACATTAATAGTGAATCCATCACACACCTGCGATATGCCGATGATATAGTCATCCTGGCGGGATCCCTGGATAAACTTGGTACTTGATGTTTGGGGACTTGAATAGCGCCTCACAACGGGTGGGTCTTAAGATGAACATGGATAAGAGGAAAATCATGTCAAATGTCCATGTCACACCCGTATTGGTTGTTGTTGACGGCGCTGCTCTCAAAGTTGTAGACGAGTACGTTTACCTGGGCCAAGTGATCCAAATGGGTAAGTCCAACTTCGAGAAAGAAGTCACTCGTAGAATCCAACTCGGATGGGCTGCGTTCGGAAAACTAAGTCATATCTTGTCGTCCAAAAAGTTACCTCATTGCCTGAAGTCAAAGGTGTTCGAGCAGTGTGTGTTGCCTGTGATTACATACGGATCCGAGACGTGGTGTTTCACTATTGGCCTAATGCATAAGCTTAGAGTCGCCCAGCGGGCTATGGAACGAGCTGTGCTCGGTATTTCTCTACGCGATCGAATCAGAAATGATAAAACCCGTAGACGAACGAGGGTGACTGAAATAGCTCAAAGAATTAGTAGGCTTAAGTGGCAATGGGCTGGCCACATAGTTCGAAGGACCGATAACCGTTGGGGAAGAAAGGTCCTTGAATGGAGTCCACGCCTCAGTAAAAGGAGCACAGGACGCCTCCCGACCAGATGGACCGACGACCTGTAGAAGAAGATTCAGAAGGCTCAGGACCGGTCTGAGTGGCGCAGATTAGGGGAGGTCTATGTCCAGCAGTGGACTTCCAAAAGCTGATGGATGGATGGATGAAGACTTTTAATTGAAACTTTAAAATGATTTTCTTCTTCTATCGACAAAACTGTAACCGGTCCCTTGGAGCAGTTGATGGGATAGAGACCACGGGTTATAATATAACATCCAACGTTGACCGTGGGACACCGTACTGCGCGTGGCAGCAGCTGAAATTGAGGCCCCTTTTTTGACTGCCTCCATTGCTTTTAATGCAGCCTTCTGCTTCTCAGTCTTATCTGAAATAAAAAATGAAACATTTCTTGCAAGTCATGCCACATGCCTTAATATCCATCTTAGCTATCAATGATATTATAGAAATGCTACAGGAAAACGAAAAAACAACCAAAATAAATAAGGTAGGTAATTATTATTAATTCCAAGGAATGTGAGACTTTAACTCAAGACAATAAGGACCATGACAGGTTTAGGGACAACTATTAATGCACGAACCAGTATCCGGCAGAAAAATATACAGGTTCAAGCTAAAATGAGACCTACATGAAGGCAATAAGGTTCAATAAAGATACTTTAACGGGTTTTGGTTCAAGTTTGATGCGCGTACCAATACCCGGTAGAAAATGTACGATTTTGCCGGGTACTAGGTCAAGTAGGGATTTATGAGTACCAATAGATGTGAAACGCAAAAATATTAACATTTCAATTAGATTCACCTCAACTTGTAGGTTATATCGCTAGATAATTCATTCAAATATTAGAGTAATGTACTCTTACCATATCGTTATCCGCAGCAGTATGGAAAGCTCAACAATATCACGCGGTGACGTCCTAGTTCAGTAACTGAACTTTGGATTTTTGTAAAAAAATCCTTTAACACAACTTTCATGTCAAACAGTTTCGACGCCATTGCACTTTTTAGACAGTTTTACCATAGCATTTGTACAAAATATTACCAAGAATATGTTGACATTAACAAACTTTAATATAATATTGGTAGAATGGTGCACTGATAGAAAAACTGACTAGTTACCGGATACTCGGACATTACCGAGAATACGTACTTCTACCCTAGAGCCAAAAAACGCAGGATTATTTTGAAATCGTGCTAGTGATTCTCTATAAAACAATTGTTAATGTTGTCATACTATGTCAAACTCAAAAGATATATTTTTTTTTGAACTTAAAAATTACTAAAGGTCAAAAAAATATCAAAACTGTTAATAAAGTAAAAATTTACCAGATGACATTTAGCCGCCTTTTAGCTTGAGGACGGCAGCACAGTTTTCAATACTTTACCGGGCTGAAGTCTTGAGAAACACTGTTTTTAGAGTATATACAAAATCAAAACACGTAGACTGTGGCTCCCGTTCAACCCGGGCGAGGATCGCAGGAGACGCTCTTTCATTGAAACTATAAATTTTACTGAGCGCTAAATAGACTCTATTCTTTACTTGGTTCGCTGGCTTAAGGGGTTTATGCACTGGTGAAACGGAATTTCAATTTGTAAAATTTAAAAGTCGAAACTCAACAGTCGATTCGTAAAAGGGTTTGGTCGGTGATTTTGTAAGGTTGTTATTTTCTTTATAGTCCCCGCGAACTAAGATGCCCAATTTGTCGTTTGCAATCACAGTGACACTAGAGATGTACAAAAAAATCGGTTCACGAAAGAAACCAATTTTTGCAACAAATCGATTCAAAATTGTAAGACCTTCTAATCGATTCGATAATTAAATTGTAAACTAAAAACCGTAACATTTAGGTATCTCCCAACTACCTCGACTGAGCTACATATCTAGTACCACGTATTCTCAATATTATGTATTTACGACTCCAATAAAATATTCTTTTGTTTCTTCCTAACAACTGATGCTGCTAGATATGCATGGAAATAGCCGAGCCGTCAAACAACCTGACGATCCACCTGATGGTAAATAGCTGTCATCGCCCGTGAACATCAGCAAAACCAAAAGCATCACTGATGCGTTGCCGGCTAAGAAAGAATAGAAAAAGAAAGAAAGATTGATCATGATAGAAAGAACTCGTCCGCTCAGTTTCATAATAATATTTTGAATAATATTATGAGCGTCAGGGAAAAAACTACAGTGAATAAATTCTTGTTTATTTCGTAACACACATTCATGTATGAATAATTATTATTTTGTTGAAAAAAAAGAATACCGCAAAAAGCTTAGCTACATAATTGCATATATATTATCTGCAGTTTACTGTCCCTGGATGGCGAAGTGTCCATACATAATGGAAAAATTGGAAAATGTCCTTTGTTAGCATCCAATTCGTCGTGGTATTCTTAGGTACCTAATTTTAAATTCAAATGCAAGTAAATCATTTTTAACAAAGTAATTAAATTAATCAATTTTCATTTTTAAATTCCGATCATAGTAATGCATCGATTATGATTGGTTTTAGAGACGGTTTCAGGCCGTCACATCACTTTGCGTCAGTTTTGTTTTAGGCCTCTTCATCTATCATTGTTTCGACGTCAAATATTTTTAATAAATTTTGCATAAATTATGATGTGATGGGATTTTTACTAGATTATAACGTTTACTATGATTTATAATCAACGCCAATGCAAATGAGTAAGGATTTTTAACAAATTTTGGAAAAATCCTTTGTCCGAAAGTGTTCAACTATTCATGTTAAGTAAATTAATATTCCATTTCGCTCAAAGACGCCCATACAATGTTAGTTCATATTAATAAATGGCAGCTATCATTATGGGCATCTTAGATAATTTTGACTATAATAAATTTATTTTTGACACATAAAATTTGACACTTCTTAATGTTAACTTGAAATAGGTATATTATTAGGTATAATAATATTAAAATAAAATTAAAAGGTAATCTCAGACACGTGCGTATAATTCTTAATCAACCGAAGTAAAAAACTCCTCCTTTTTTGAAAAATTGAAAAATGAAATGTCGTTATATTTATCCGACAAACCATAAACAAAGTACATGGGTATCTTTTGACTATGTTTCTATAGGAAAGGACTAAATTGACTTATTGACCTCTAAATAAATACCAATAACCCGTTGGTACCAATTTCGCATAATTTTAGCCGAATTCAATTTGATGAAGGGTTGAATTTGATTACTGAATCGCCTCGGGGATTCGGGACCTTTGACCGCCAATTTTCATTAGTGTGATATTTCCGTACGGAATATGAGAATGTACGTATCTATACTAATAGTGTAATGGGGTTAAATATTGGAATGTGGTTGAAGTTGTGGGGATTTTTGGCATTTTAATTATATAAACACAATTACTACTAAAATTGATCGTTCTATACTATCTAATATCAAACAAACAAAAAATGTAACATTTATTAATTCTCACTTTATTATTTACAACACAAATAAATGGTTTAGGTGCAGAATGTCCAATTCGCGAAAAACTTACATTTCAGTTATTTCGTCAACGTCAATGCAACAATGAAGTGGTCGGTAATGGATATTGTATTCATTATATTATATCGGATAAAAGTAGTATTAACTCAATGCACTACTTCTATCAAAATTACAATAGTATCCGGCGAGGTTTAATGACTGTTACGCTGTGGTCACCCATTCAACCACAGAACTTTAGTTGTACCATACCTACAGAAGTTATACCTTTGAATATTCTATTTTGCGCACCGCATGAAAAGAATTCCAGGATTTTTCCACGAATCCGTAACGCAAAGATCGTAACACGTTTACGAGGTACAGAAATTAGACGGGACCCACCTGTCATTAAATTAGGGCGTAAAATCTTTTTTTAATACCAGAAGCCTTCGGAGCGCTAGATTTTTTGCCACAAGACATTCGAATGGTTGTAAAATTTTGCGCTGAATTTTTGTAATAACACGGCCACTTGATCAAGAACTATTTTAATAATAGCCACCTTTTTTACCGTCTTTTCATCAACTGTCGTCTATCATGAGAAATGGGTAAATGAACAATTTACTGGACTGGACTTACGTACCCAAGAAAGGGTTATGTTTTTCGCGTGTATCTTGTATGTATGTATTTGTGTAATATTATTGGGTCTGAACACACAGAAGTCATCAGGTGGATCGTAAGCTTGTTTGTTTAATGATCAGCTAGTTACTTAAGAACTCATAAATAGTTTTCTATTTTAAATTTTAATTTTCCCTAGTGTAAACTCCTCTTTAGAGTTACGAACATTCCAGGAAATGCCTTTTTATTGCCCCGTCTAAATTGCCACTAACTCTTGTGTACTCGCCTTAAGACTTGCCTTAGATCAACTTTGTACATGAGTTAAGGTACTGTGTATTGCCAGCTTTAACGGAAATTGAAGCCATTTCTTATTTTGTTCTGATGCCAAATGGTCACTTGTTTTCTTCATAACCAGCTGGGAATGGACAGTCCATATGAGTCGCTATTTTGCTGCTCTACTTTGCTGTTATTAAAATCAATATCTAAAGTTATAGCACTAACATTTAATTAATTTTAAATGCAAACGGTCATCCCATATTTCGAGCCCATATTTAAGGCGAAGAAAAGTCGAATATCCATTTTCACTTATATAAATATCGGTCGAAATGACTCAACGTGGCAACGATCCATGTAACTGGGTCGGAATATCGGAAGGTATTAAAAAATACAAAGAGGTTTTAAAAATACGATATAAAGATACTAAAGAATTCACTGATGATATCCGTATAGTTTCCTAAGGATTTGAAGGGCTTGTCGGGTATCAAACGGTAATATCGCATTGCAATAACGAGCGCTTTTCTTCAAGGGTCGGGGTGTGTAGTATGGAGACGGATTCCCATCTCATTAATCTATTCTATATTATTAATGTAAATGTATTAATGTATACAATGTAGAGGGATGATTTGATGAGGGGAGAATTTTTCAAATCGGTTCTGTAATTTCAGAGCCTATACAATGCGTTTGCATACAATGCGTTTGCATTGTATAGGCTCTGAAATTACAGAACCGATTTGAAAAATTCTTCCACTGTTGGGAAACAACACTATCCCCGGGTGACATAGGCTATATTATATTTTCAAAAATTTAGGGATCCTTAAAATACTCTAATAATGTAACCCAAGGTGTAAAAAAAATAAGAAAACCGAAGCAAAGCGAGGGCGGTTACTCGTGTTTTATGACTTATAAAACATTATATTACACTTATAAATCATTATTTTCTAAGAATGAATAATTTATTTATTTTTGCAGTGTTTAGATTTATAAAGCAATTTCCATATTTGACAATCATTTATAACAACGGATTATTCAATCTTGAGCTACTAAATATTCAAGTAAACGAACTAAAAATGATTAACGTATTAAATTATGTTCATGAAATGAAATTAACCACACACCCGGAACGTTAATAACACTAGTTCATCTTTAAAATGCTAGAATTGATCCATGTCTGAACACGGAAAAAAATATTTTGTGCATCGAAAATAGTAATTTCGTACAAAAGTCATTAATTTATTGAACCTTTAACTCGTGAGCGCAATTCATACTTGACGGGTTCATTAATTTCAATAAGTTGAGGTTTCGTACTTAAAAACCCTACTACTACTAGTAAGCCTACGCTCTCAACATCCTTTCGGTTTTTTCCAAACGCGACAGTATTTATACCGTTACAAGCAGGACAGAAGTTCAAACGAAATCTTTATTTACTAAATACTAAAAAATGTTTTATTTTAATAAGTCCGTAAATAACAAACACTAACCAAAAGTGAACCAGGCGGTCTAAACTATACTATAAGAAGAGACAATAAAAGTTTTTGAATTATAAAACTAGATCTAAACTAGCTTGATTAAACAGTAATAATATATTACTATTTGACGGCACACAATAACAATTCTCACAAGACCACTTTTATTTTCCGTTTTTCCTTTTCGCTCACCTGGATAATCCGAATCAAAGTCCAATATTTGCGGATCAAGACCGCTAAGTCCCGATTTTAATCTTTCCTTTTACAAAACGTGCGCTATTCGGAACGGAAAGTTCTAACGTAAGTCAATATAGACAAAGGATCCATTTTAACAGGTAATTGATACCGTGTGTGTTTGTGTATGGAATTTAACACATTCGTGCGCAGTAGAAATTTAATAATCATTATTATAAGACTATAATGTATGAGTTTGCAATTTTTCACCTTCTTTATACACTAATACATTTGTTAATTGGGTTCTACTCCACTATTCTATAGAGTTGTCTATGTCTGAGACCATACACTAATTTGTGAATTACAATACTGTGCATCAAATACCTTGAGTGTAATACTTTTTATATTTTTTTCAAAAGCTCTTCAAAAATTACCATATATTAAAATAAAGAAAATCGGTTTAAAAACCGAGGAAAGAAAAGAACAAAACACTGTTTTCTGTTTAGGTAAGTATACGAGTATGTCAGAATTCTCTACTGCCCCATAGTAAATTATCTTTGGATAAGTCGACTTACAGCCTACTTTCTCCGTCTTTTCCCCTTTAGAATAGCTACGGAACTACGCAATAATATAATATGACTCGGCAGTTGGACGATTTTTTTCCTTAAACACTCAAATAATTTCAGCATTTTAAATTGTGGACAATTTAATATGGACGCAACAAAAATACCCCGAAAAGAGTGCTACGATGTTTACTTTGCACTCCACGTGGCAGGGCACTTTTATGCCCCAGATTCAGGCAACAAAAGGTATGAAATAAAGATATTCGTTTCAAATGTCTCTCCCCCTCCCCAGCCCAAGGACATCTGTGACCTCGATTATGACTGTAGTCAGTTTGGCTAGTATACTTTGGTCCGGTTAGTAAATATCAGTAATCGTTACTATTTTTCCCATTCGAAGTTAGTCACAAATGCGTTGCTACGCCTGAAAACAGATGATAATCTCCGGTGTAAGTGTAAAATATTAAAAAAGATAGTTACAAAACATTAGTTACACGGCAGAAATAAATAAACGCTTACACACTCTTAATAATAGATGAGTTATACCGCCCCGGGCGAAAGTAAATAACAATAATAATGAAAATAAATAAATAAAATACACTTCATAGCCCCACACTAGGATTCCCTGTGTCGTGGGTGCCATTGACAACACATAAAGACAAGAACATACACCCAGACCGAGAACAGAAATTCAAACTCATCATTCAGATTTCCGCCTCGCTGGGAATCGAATCAAACGACCCTTACGCCAGACTGGTCGTCAAAAGTAAATGGCCTACACCACAAGAATCTAATCAAAAATTCCCAAGTTACTCAAAAATGTATCGGTTATGACTACATAATTATTTAAAGACGGTAAATGGTACTAATCAAATTCCGGACGGGGTTTAATAAACCAAGAAATAGGTTAATCTGACGGAGTCCGCATTAGAGGACTGCCAATACAAAGATAGCGGGAGATAGGATGCGATGTATTTTGGTTGGATGCGGTATAATGTTGCTGTAGATTATCGTCTTTAAAAATTATCGTGCCCCCACTAAATACATTTAGCTTAATATTTTATTTGTGTATTGTCCATGGCACCCACGTCACAGGGAATCCTAGTGTGAGGCTTAAAAAAAACTATAATACGGATTCTCACGATAGGTAGGTATTTTGTACACCGCTATTACGACCCAGTTGCATGGATCGTAGTCACGGCTGAACTGCCGTGGCGCGGAAATGTGAAAGGAGTTTGCTGGCCTGGATCCCAACCTGAGTATAGTATCAGGTTAAGGTAGGGTTGCCATCCGTCCTGTTTTCCCAGGACATGTCCTGGTTTTTGTAGTGTCCTGGGACGTCCTGGATAGTTTTTAAGCAGCGTCCTGGGTTTTTAAATTTTAAAATTCACGGCTCGCAAGTAGGGCATGGATACCGGAATTCCAAGATTTCGCAATTCCGGAATCTCAGACAATTTTTCAGTTCCAGAACTGAGAGTTTCAATATCGTAACTCCGGTATTCATTGTTATTAAACAAAATAGATATTTCAAGTGTTTTTATTTATTTCTGAACGCACCCACGAACCCAATTATCCAATTCTCTCTATCCCTTGTGAACCCCTCTCGCCACCATTATTACCTTTATAGATTAGCTGACTAAGAAATTGTAATAATTGTATGAAATCAATCTTTTTGTCAAATCAAATCAAATCAAAATCTTTTATTCATATAGGTATCACTGATACACTTATGCACGTCATTTTTTAATCTACCAGCTTTTCGGAAAGGCGCTTTGTCAAGGAGGAGAAGAAAAGCCGAAAGAAACTCCTCAGCGCATCTTTTAAAATCATGGATGGTTACATAATATTGCGTTCTAACCTACGCGGAACTGGATGCGGCATTAGTTTCCAGGCGTCTTTGTCATTAATATATTCATTTATACTATAGTATCCTTTGCGTACTAGCTGAGATTTCACATATCTCTTAAACATTTGGATAGGTAAATCACGTATTGACCTAGGTAATTTATTGAAAAAACGTACACCGAGCCCCATATAAGAACGTTGTACCCTACTTAGGCGAAAAGATGACGTAACCAAATTATGTCTGTTTCTAGTTAAATGATTATGCGTATCACTATTCTGCTTGAACATACCTAAGTTGTTTTTTACGAAAATAATATTGCTGTAAATAAATTGAGAGGCTACTGTTAATATGCCTATTTCTTTAAATTTCTCACGCAGGGATTCGCGTGATTTTAATTTATAAATGGCTCTGATTGCCCTTTTCTGCAAAATAAATATAGCATCAATATGTCGTGTTCAAAAGCAGCATTTGATTTAGTTGTAATTTAGTTGTAATCCGTAAATATTCAAAAATATGCTATAGTGAACATATCTGATGAAACTTTAATCAAATAATTTATTTTATTATGCATCAATCCCTCCATCCACCAGTCTTTAGAGGTCATCTGCTGGACATAGGCCCCCTCTAACTTTAGCCACTATGACCGATCCTGAGCCTTCTGAGTCCAGCGGATGCCCACTGTTCTTCAGGCCGTCAGTCCATCTGGTCGGGAGGCGTCCTATACTTCGTTTTCCGAGACGTGGATGCCATTCGAGGACCTTTCTTCCCCAACGGTTATCGGTCCTTCGAGCTATGTGGCCAGACCATTGACAATTCAGCCAACGACCAGCCTCAGCCGCTTCGGCTCACATGCTGCCTGTAGTGTGTTACGCAAGGGCGGAGGGGATGCACTTCCCGCAGCGCCGGAGACGTTTGGAAGCCTGTTTGTGTATCGAAATCCCCTAAATTCTCCCTAAAAGTGCATACTATAATCTAATTTTGTAATTATAATGATTTGTGTCATTATTTTTCCAAAATAATAGTAGAAGTGGTGTAGTGTCTCCCCATACGGAGGTCGAAATTTTGCTTCTTCCTCCACAACCTGTCAGTAATTTAGACTAGTTTATGATAAATATTAAGCAGTTTCCACAGATTTATCCTCAAAATAAAAATAAAAATTGTCATCCTGTGTACAATAAAGCATTAAATAAAAAAACTCAAAAACTATGTGTTTCCTCACGTATTACCTTTAAGGGGGGGGGGGGGGGGGGGGGGTCCTTACCCCAACCCCTCCCTTCCCCCCAACTCTACCCCCCTTCCACTGATACTAAAGAAATACCCAAAGTTTTTCATATGTATTATGATTTTACAAAAAAAATCATAACTTGAAAACTATAACTTTCCGGGACATAAAAATTGTAGTGGGGGCTCCCCTTTAGCCCCCCCCCCCCCCCCAAGGCAGGTACCTTAGATCTATAGTTTTACCTGGAACTTTTTTACTGCGTCCTGTTTTCAAACTGAGTTGTCCTGGTTTCTACAACTTCAAATCCTGGTTTTTTTAATTTGAGGTTGGCAACCCTAGGTTAAGGTCATGTTTATCACAAAAATGCATTGTCATCAGAATTAAAACAATATGTGTTTCAACTCCTTACGATTACTGAAGTAAGTCTAATTAAGCTACGAAGCTAAATATAACCGTTTAATAAAATGGCACATCCAAAATTTCCTACTTAAAACTTTTCTTATCAACGCAGACCAAAAATTCCGCGAATTTTGCAATGTTCCGTCGCTATGTCGGGTGACGAAGGAGAATTTTATTGTATAGTCTTTTCCATTATTTTATCTTTCATCTAAGAAAGCCATATTCCCTCACTGTATTTTTGTAGGGTTTTAAGAGGAATATTGTGGGATGATTACTATAGAAATTTGTGTTTTTTGGGGTCAAATTAAATTCTAAGATGTTGGTCAAATACGAATCTATCTAACCCATATTATAATCAAATGGTAACACCGACGCGGGCAGTTTATTTTAGTCCTTTGCGGTACGCATAGTGAAAGATGAAGCAAAGCGTTTGTGTTCCATCGTGCGGTTCCACGGTCCATTATGAAAACCCGTGTGGCGCAATGGTTTTATGTCTTGGGTTCGATTCGCAGCGAGGCGGTAATTTGAATAATGAGTGTAAATTTCTATTTTCGGTCTGGATGTGAGTGTTCTTGTCTTGTGTGTTGTCCATGGTACCCACTACACAGGGAATCCTAGTGTGAGGCTTTGAGTGTGAAGCGTTATTTATTTATTATTTTTTATTTATTATGCTCGACATTTCTCTATCCTAAGCCAAACAGTGGGTAAACAATATCTAGAGTTTTCATATCTAAAACAATTGCTTTGAGCAATTTAATTTCTCCGTACATCTCAGACCACAGTCTCAGACACTTGTAAATGCAATTGCATTTCCGGAGTAAAATGGTAAAATATTCTTTAACATATCGTATACCACGGTACGCTAGGAAAATACTCTGACAGTCACGACTCACGATGAATTCCCATAACAGGCATGATGACGTAAGTAAGAAAAGAATCACTAAAATTATGTATTTATTTAATGAAACCCTGTTAATGGATTACAAAACACTCATTTATTGTATTATTATGAGCGAAATTAACAATATTTTGATAAAATCACAGAAGAAATAATATTATCTACTTATAAATAAGTACAGAAGGCGCACTAAGAAAAATTACAAAAAATTATTAATTAAAATAAATAGTGACTCTTGCTCCAACGCAATAAAGTGTAAATTGTAATGAGTTGCCTTCTTTTCTAACGCTATCGCTAATCCTCTCTGGCAATGTCAGGGTTGTTTTTTTTTTTTGAAAGAATACAATTAATATGAAAGTTTAGTGACATAATTATGTGATGACATGAAGAAAACTAACACTTATAAAAATTAATTCATTTTGTATTTTTTTCTGAAAGTTTAATTTTTAATATGTGTGAAACCTAAATAGATTACGAACGTATGACAGCCATTATGAATTTTCTGAATAAGTAAGATTTGTCGAAGGTGGCATGTACTTGTAACGTCATAGCTAACATGCGGAGTGCACCAGGCCTTATAAAATAAAACTACATAATCTGAATCTAACTTTTGATATGTATACATATGTACATATTTTATTTTGGTTTATTAGTCCTCCGATTTAATGCATGCCAATATTAAATTTTCTTCTAAACCTACATTATTAAGACGTACAAATATCAGACCGAGTCATACCATAGAAGAAATAACAGTACATATATAATAGTAGTCATACTAAGTCGACTATAAGAAAATGGGGAAGTCTGTCTGTTCAAATACCAACCAACAATCTCGTACAGGGACACTTTAATAAAACTGGACGAGGTAAACGTTGGAGAATATTCTTCTCCAAGATATTTTCTCCTTACCTAGAGCCTTTTCTTTTGACGTGAAAATATTAAAATGTTCTCCGTGATAACGTAACAGGTACTCAAGATGTGCACGCCAATGAGGTAAGCTAAGCTTGTTTTGATGTGAATAGCCGGCAAATGAACAGTATAGTACATAATATGTATATCCAAATTGTACTACTACTACTATCCAGACTTATTTAATTCAAGATCATGGTTTGCTTGTGTGCTAAACACGAAAATCCGTTCAGTAGTTTTTTTGCGAGAAAGAAGGTCGCTGCATACTTAACGTGGACGGGACGGGGACGGGACGTGGACGGGGCATAATTATACGTGCGTGCCCCGTTCCCGTCCCGTCCGTGCCTCCGTGGCGTATGTGCTACTATTTACATTTTCTATAAAACGATGTTTCCAAAACTTCACGTCCCGTCCCATTCCCGTCCCGTCCACGTTACGTATGCGTTGACCTTAAGAAACATCCATACAAACTTTGACATTTATAATATTAGTACAATATACGACCACCGAGATTTTTAAAAAACACAATTTGTATTTTCAAATTAATTCGTTTGTGAGGGTCATGAAGCGCCTAATGAGAGGTAATTACACCAATTACCCTCTGTAAAGTAATGCTTCCAAACGCGGGGAAAGTAATTGTGGTGTAATGGAAGCTTTTTGAGGCGCGAGTGTTTTTTTTTTTAATATTTTCTATCAGTAAGTACATAATCTGGTATTTATTTTAAATATTATCTAATTCAATGCGAATGTTATCAGTAATTAGTTAATTACTTTAATTAAAACAATAAAAATAGTAATTTAAGAGAGATGACTGTCTCTGATAGAAACTTATAACTAACTTAAGTAAAAACATTGCGAGTAATGCTGAACGCACATTTGTCCCCACCGTCCGCGCCGGACGCGCGGCATTTGTATGAAATCATATGAGAGCCCGATACAGGTGACATAATATTTGCACCCTCAGTGGGAAAAAAGCATAAATCGTATTTCTTTGAATTTAGTTATTAATATCCGAACAAAAACAGTTTCACTGTAAAAAAACAGGCCAAGTACACTTCAAAAGATAGTTACAAAAATGATAATTAAGTTTTTACAAAAAATTATGAAATCAAAAAACCCAAGTACATAACCGTTTTAGATTAGAAAAAAAAATTTGCTAGTAAAAGTAAAAAAAAATGGTGTACTTGGTGTGCATAATTATGATTTTCGATCTGACTTGACATTAGAAGCCTAGGCCGTCAGAACAAGGCAAGCCCAACTGTGTCGTACAACCCAGGATCTCGGGATCCAATACAGAACACTCCATTCCATACGTTTAATATTTAACAGCTGCAGAGCGATGACAGTAAAGGAATGATAGTAAGCTGGGCTTTTCGGCTTGTATGGCTGTAGTCTGTACCACACGCTACTGAATTTGGAAGATATTTTTTAAAACTTTTTAACCCCCGCCGCAAAAAGAGGGATGTTACAAGTTTGACTTGTCTGTGTATCGGTGTATCTGTGTGTCTGTGTATCTGTATGTCCCAAACGGATGAACCGATTTTGATCTCGTCTTTTTTGTCTGAAAGGTGGCTTAATCGAGTGTTCTTATCTATGTTTAGTGTAAATAAAACTGTCCGGGATTTTTTAAATTATAATTTAAGATTATTTTGAAATAATCACGCACTATAAAGTATTATGCACACCAAGTACACCATTTTTTTTTACTTTTACTAGCAAATTTTTTTTTCTAATCTAAAACGGTTATGTACTTGGGTTTTTTGATTTCATAATTTTTTGTAAAAACTTAATTATCATTTTTGTAACTATCTTTTGAAGTGTACTTGGCCTGTTTTTTTACAGTGAAACTGTTTTTGTTCGGATTTCATATCTTTTTGTAAAGTATACTTTTTTCAAATATTGCAAGCCTTATACCGCGAAGCCGGTTGAAGTTGTGCTTTAATTACCTACTCTCGATACGTCAAGGCCAAAAATGTTTAATAATATTTTTTTTTTAATATTTAATTTAAACCGGAAAGTAAATCGGAAAAGTATTCGTAGCTTTCATGGTGGGTCGACTATTTGTATAATTATTGATTGAAGAGTCCCTAAAACTAGTATAAAAATAAGTTTACATGGTTGGCTAATACAATAATATATTTACCCTTACTAACTGAATTTAAAAGTTATTTTGCTTACAAGAACGAGTATTTGGCTATAGTTACATTCGGTATTCAGCTAATTTGATACTATTTAGCCGAATACTAAATATCTCATATCTACCTAGTTAAGAGTGTCGCTTCTGATATGTCACTATTTTTATGACAAAAACCCGGAGAAAATAATCGCACAAAAGTTGGTACCATTATTTCGAACTTTAACATTAGTGGTTGTCATTTTAGTCTCTTATGATTTGTGATTTAGTGGATCTAGAGTTTAGTGCATCCGCAGCGTCACCCGTAATGAATGGCGCTAGTGTCTGAAAAATAGATATTCGAACAAAGCGCTACCCGTAATTGGACCCGTCTTTACGGACACTTTTCATAAACAGAAATGGCTCTCCTTCTACTCTATCCTCCATGGACAGATTATTTGCCAGTGCCACTTGCTGTGATTAGTGCGAGTTGCAAAAACGTCGTTAAACGTCGTGAGAGAACCCAACCAAATTGAAAATAATACGATAATATGTATCTAGTTGGAGAATTAATTAAAATACTAAGCATTATTTAATTATAATAAGCTACAATTTTATTAAAACAGTGGTGACAGTGTTTCCAGTTAGCCAATTTTTGGCTAGATCTAGCAACCTTTAAGATTCATTTAGCCAAAGATGTGAAATATTCTTGGCTAAATATTTTAGCCACAATTTTAGCAACTTATTAACCGACTTCAAAAAAGGAGGAGGTTCTCAATGCGACTGTATATATATATATATATATTTTTATATTTATGTTTGTTACCTCAGAACTTTGGACTGGGCGAACCGATTTTAATGATTCTTTTTTTAATCGAAAGCTGGTGCCTGTCATGTGGTCCCACATAAATTTTATTGAGATCTGACAATGGCATCCATGAGAAAACCATATAAGTCTTAAATTAGTATTAAGTATGTGCGCGACATATGGACGAATAACTCTATATCACGCCAAACGATTTCGATGATTCTTTTTTTAATCGAAAGAAGATGCCTGTCATGTGGTCCCACATAAATTTGAACGAGATCTGACAAGTAGTTTTTGAGTAACTTTGAAGTCAGTTATTTTTTGTTAGTAAAATTTAGATTATGACTTGACAAGCTAATAAACACATATTATTTAGTATGATGAATGTGGTAAAGACAAAACATAGAAATAAGCACTATTGACGTGATAACGTCTATTAAAACGATGAACGCCGGGCGCACGCACGAAAAAACATGACTCATTGTCCCGTTCCGCGCGAGTGAGAGCGCGGAACAAGCGATAGAGAGGCACGATCGGCCGAAGCGCTCAAATTTGAAGTGAAAACTTCTTTAGCACTTTTAGTAGTAGTTGAGTGCAGCGGAGCGGGGCGGGGCGGAGCATGACGTTGTCACGTTAAACTACCGTCCGTAAACCGACTTTATAACCACCATTTTTACTTTTTTTATGTTAAGATTAAAAGACTATTAAAATAATAAGCAAACATGTGCTTCCTACCAAATACCGCTGGAATTTTTAGCCAAATAGGTAAACAAGACAACAGACTGGTATAAGGAAAGAATATTTTTCTTTCCTTGTACTAGAACTATCAACGTATAATGACTATTGATTTAAACGTATATTTTAATAACATTTTATGTTTCTAAGTTTAATTTTATTAAAAAAATTTTTTTTGTTTTTAACTCCCGATCCAAAAAGAGGAATTTTTTGCCACTTTAAAGGGTACGAAATTTTGACTTTCTATCAACTTTTTAATTAGTTAGCCATTTCTTGGTTCACTGACTTGGCAACATTGAGTGGTGTTATAACTTAGGCCAGCTTAAGCTGATAGCACAGAAATATTGTTATCTATTCATATGCTGATAGACTATTTGTCACGGTGACTTTTTGTTACCCAATTGAGTGCTATGAAAATATATGGGAGTGCGCTGATTACTTAGAAACGTGCATACCGACGAAACGAAACATGGCGGTTTAGTTCCTGCTAATATCCACTTTGACATGACTTTGACATTACCGTAGTCAAAGTGGGTTTTGTAAATACTGCCTTAGTGCCTTAGTAATAAGTCACAGTTTACACCGTAGTAAAGAGGAATACAATATGGCGGATACGGCACACGTCTGACGTCATATAAATTTGACAGTATAGCGAAACTGTTTTTTATTTATGTTTGTTTTGTATTTCATACGTTAGACAAGGACACCATTAAGTTTACTATGTCGTCTTCTAAACTATTCCATATCTAACCCCGGTCATTCACATGCGCGCAAATGTTTGACATTTTTACGAATGTTTGCACATATGTGAATGGCGGTCAAGCAAATGGGTTCGCATATGAGTACACAAACCCATTTCCGCTTCCTCCCACACTTTGTTCACGAATGTTCAATCTTGCTGTTGTTATTATGTTGTTGTTATTCAAATCCATTTTCAATACAGAAAATAAATGGTAGTACGATTAGACGCCACGAACCACGAAAAATTAAGACTTAAGTCACCTTTTTAGTCGTGTGCGCAACTGGTCGCACGAATGTGTGGGTGACTACACGAAGGTTCGAGGTTCGCGCGCTTTGATGTGCGACAAAAAACCGACACAGCTTGGAAAACCTCGAATGCCTCGAAAACTTCGCATATCTAATCATTCGTGAAGGTCGTCCCACACTTGCGGGTTCGCGTATTCGTGCATATGTGAGTGACCGGCATGAGTATCTATATGACATTATAACGGGTCTATACTTAAAGTCTATGGCTGATTATGGTGACGTGACAATACGGTGACAAATAGTTCCTAGCAGACGGCAACATCTAGTGACGTGACTGTCACCCGGCCGGGAAGTGCGCTCACAAGGCAACAGGGTTCCCAACTTAGGAGTTTTCCCCCCAAATTTAGGGGGTAAATATGTAAGATGGGATTTTTTAGGAGTCTTAAGTGTATATTTTGTGTTATTTTTAGGGTTTTTGTGACTCTTCATATTTTTTATTTATTGATCAAAATAATGATGTAAGAGACCCCGGAACAAACTAGCCAATTAAAGAAGACTGGGACTTTTGGCATTCAAATATAGGATATCAGATTAATCTGCAATTTGGAATGGGGAAATCCAAAAAGGAGTATTTGTGAATTTACCTTACAAAATATTATGTCGATATTGTAATCGGAATTGATTTATTTGTCAGAATTAATAAGTCCAATAAAATATTAATAGAATGGCATTTAATGAACATATCTACCAAATACCGCTGGAAGTATTATGACTTTTAAGCCAAATCGGTAAACAAGAAAAATATTCTTTCCTGGTCACAGAACCAGAACCATCAACGTCAAATTAATGATTTTTGATTTAATCGTATGCAAATAATTTTATTTATGTCCCAAAGTTTTATTTTATTAAAAGATAATTGTTTGATGGTGTTTTTTTTAACTCCTGATCCAAAAAGAGGGTAAAAAATTTTTAGCCACTTTAAAGGGTACGAAATTTTGACATTCTAGCACGGAACACAGACACAAGTTCTAGCCACGTTTTAAAAGTTTTTAGCCATTTCTTGGTTCACTGACTTGGCAACACTGTCAGTGACTATTCAAGTGGGCGCATCGTGGGTGACAGTAAACAAAAAGTTACGGTGACAAAAGTCACCAGTGAGTGGCTGGCCTTATACAAAGTTACTCTATGGTTATAACTTATATTGTAAACTTTAACTTTTAACTTAAAATATACTGTAGTAAACTTATACTGTAGTCAGTGTTGCCAGATGGGGCTATTAAGTGCCAATGGGGCTATTTTCGTTACCGAGCGGCTGTCATATTTTATCCGTTGGCTACACGTAGCCGATCGGCTATATTCAGTGTACCGTGGGTCGTGTCCAGTGCTGCCAATATATATAATAAAGGAGATGTTCAAAAGTGGTACTTTATTCCGAAGAAATTTGTGCAGCCGTAATTTATATTTCATTTGAAAGCATATTTTCTAATCTACTTGAAATTATAAAACTTATATTTTATTGATCCTCCATATTTTGGAAAATCGAAGAAGTATGTTCATGTTAGAAGGTCTATGGAAAGCAATGTTTTTTTTTTTCTAACAGGTACATACGTCCTTTTCACGAATTAAAACATAATCTGAGGTCAATTTATTATATTATTATGTTTTCAACACATGTATAAAATAATTAACATTAATTGTAAACTAAAATCATGAAGAAACGAAACGACATAGATCATCCTAGTTTGATCCATAGTGATTATGTATTCTGTGGTTTGATATTAGTAACTGTCAGTGTCAACTGTCAATCAATCAAATGCAAAACAAAATGTCATCGTTTCATTCATTCATCACTCAATGTCACTCAGTGTTGCCAATGAAAATTTTTGGAAGGCCGTGTACATTAGATAAAAAAGCCGTGTTTATATGGGAAAAGATCAAGTGTGGGCCGTAGCTATTCAATTACGCTAATATATACCATCGGTTCAGCGCTAAAACTAAAAAAAAAGGTCATCGGCAGTGAATTTCATGCCCACTAAACGAGGAATACTTTTCATTAGCCTACATTTACGTCAACATTAGCCTAGTGGCGCTGTTTGAAGGGTTTTAACATTCGTTAAATGTTTGCAAAACAATAAATAACAAACGTGGAACACAACACGTGGAATTTGCGAAAAGCCGTAGAATTTGCTACGGCAATAAGGTTCCAGCCGTAGCCCGTAGATTTTGTGATTTTTTGGCCTGAAAGCCGTAGAACACGGTAATTGCCGTAGCATTGGCAACACTGATGTCACTATCAGTCAGTACTGTCAAGTGTCAATAGTGTCAGGATAAAGTTGCCAGAAGTAAAAAAGGTGCCCAGTGTGACAAGCTTTTGATCTATCTACTGAAATTCAAACACAAATAAAAAAACAAGGGAGGATCTTTTTTTTATTTTCACAACCTTGTCCCAATCGGAATAATTTTCACTTTCTCCTCATCGAAGTTTTGTTTTTGTACAAATTTAGTACCAGCCCCCATACATTTTTTGAACATCTCCTTTAGCGCTTGGACCAAAAAAACTTTTTTTTCGCCCCTATACTTCGAACCCTAGATGGGGCTACATGCGCACTCCGGCAAGGCTATTCGAGAAAAAATTATCTGGCAACACTGACTGTAGTTTACTTGCTGTGCTGACTGCTGTCGTGCTATAGATATCATAGCTGTTTGGTTGTTTGTTTAGTGTACAATAATCATTATTTTGATTCAGTAATAATTATTTCTCAATCATAATAAGATAAGGTAATTATTGCATATAAGCGAGAAAACAGGCAATATTAATTAATGGAACATAGCTATTATACAGCGATAAAATTATGGAAAATTTGTTGTGTGGTGAGGTTATATGAATGAAAGATGTTCAAAAAAGCGGCCAAGTGCGAGTCGGACTCGCCCATGAAGGGTTCCGTAGCAGCAAGTAACATAATATAAAAGTTCTTGTAGTTAGTTGTAACTTTGATCGATGTTTTTTGCGGTTTACGATTTATGACGTATTAAAAAAAAAACTACTTACTAGATCTCGTTCAAATCAATTTTCGTTGAAAGTTTGCATGGTAATGTATATCATATATTTTTTTTAGTTTTTTTTTAGTATTATTAGATAAAAAGCTTGCCACACTGGGCACCTTTAACTTCAGGCAACTCTAACCTGACACTACTGACAGTACTGACTAATAGTGACATTGAGTGATGATTAAAACGATGACATTTTGTTTTGGTTTTGAATTTTTGATTTCATATAAGAAATAGTTCAGAATTTCAGACGACTTAATTTCGTTGTGCTGTATTTTTACGCTGCCGCGGCGCCGCGGCGCCGTCGCTGCGCTGCCGCCGTGATCAATCCTTTTTTATCAACCTCTGCTTGCCTACCGGACTCCGACACTCCGACGTCTCCGACCGCGACCTTATCTCTTTAAACGACAACCTGGCGCTTGTTTACTGGACTTCCCGATCTGTACTATCAAAATCTTTTGAAAAGAAAAGGTATGTTACAACTACAAGTACTTACTTGTAATATGTATCCATTTTAGAAGATTCATATTTGTTTGCACATTTTCATCATGTTAGTTTTATTGCTTTGGTTTAATACACATGCTCTCGTGCAGCCAAACAAATCTTCCTTAACTAACATTAAACAAATAGGTGTATTATGGGTATACATATCAAGTAAATTCATGTATGAATGTAGTAAATGTAAGGAAACAGTATGTCTGCTCATATTAAAGTGATATATATTGCTCATATATTGTGATAAGTTTGCTTCAATCAATACATTGCACTTGTTTCTTGTACCTACGGACTTGTTATATTTCAATTTTTAGATATCTACCTTACAATGGCTGTATATATTATTAATACAATTAAGTCTATTAAGTATGTCATATAGATCACATGTTTTATTGTTTCAGATTTCTGATAATGATCAGTTGTGCCAAGAGTGTGTGAACCTTACCAGCCCTTACAGTTATCCTCAAGAAGCCAACAACCGCATTGAAGATCCTCATTGTACATCAAACAAACCACTACGACATACATGTGTATGCATATCTTGTGGCATTTCCCTATCAAGATGTACAGGGAGACGTCGGCACAGACTGCCAGAAAATTGTGTGGAAAGAAACTATTTAAAAAATCAAATATTTTATATAATGAAATGCGTACAGTAGGGAGCTGTGCACACATAATGACCATTATATGGTATTTAGGATGGGCTCGGCATCAAAATAATATTCTACCAGCAAGGTTTCTAGATGGCATATGTGTAAGAAATGTGGAAAATGAAGTTCAATAAAATGCAATTTTTCAGTCTTTTATTATTTCCTACTCTCCATGTAATTGCACACAATTTATTTAAGTATGATATCAGCTTTCCATTATTAAAAAGTGATACCTACAAAATCTATTTACAGTGGCTTTCTATGCAATGGGTTTCATAATAAAATACTATTGTGTCTAGGTTATGATGACCTTAAAATCCTAAGACCTGTTATTAGTCATCATTATAGTCTTCATTCCGAATTATGTAGAAAGATATTTAATCCAGGCTAGATTGAACTACGAGCAATCAGCGGTTCGGGCCTGCGATTCTCGAGGAAACTGAAGCAAATCCTGGTCGTAATTGCTTGTTATAATAATGTAGTCCCTTAGACAGTTACTAATATCAAACAGATCAAACCACAGAGTACTTAATCACTATGGATCGAACTAGGATGATCTATGTCGTTTCGTTTCTTCATGATTTTAGTTTACAATTAATGTTATTTATTTAATACATTTATAGTTACGTGTTGAAAACATAATAATATAATAGATGAACCTCATATGTTCATAATTCGTGAAAAGGACGTATGTACCTGTTAGAAAAAAAACATTGCTTTCCATAGACCTTCTAATTATCACGAACATACTTCATCGATTTTCCAAAATATGGAGGATCAATAAAATGTAACTTTTAAAATTTCAAGTAGATTAGAAAATATGCTTTCAAATGAAATATTACGGCTGTACAAATTTCTTCGGAATAAAGTACCACTTTTGAACATCTCCTTTTTAACAAGTTATTGATTAGTGTTGTATTTATTTAATAGGATTTATATGTTTAGGCACGGTGATCTTTGGCTGTATGTACTTATTCACGATAAACAACAAATGGACTAATCATGTCTATTTTGAAAAATGAAAGTTTTTATGTTATCATAATATTACAAGATGAGGAAGTGTACAAAGTAAGAAATGTTATGTTCCTAGTATTTATTCATATGTTTATATTGAAGGTACAAATCAAGATAGATGGCAGAGTATCATACTTGTTTGACCTCTCAATGGATGGATGGATTATCCATCCAACAAAGCATGGATTTGAGAATTGAGAAAATAGGTCAGAATAAGGCCGCTACAAATATAATCATTAATTTATATTACAGTGAATGAAATTTGAATTCTGTGACCATTGTAATTTACTCATTGATTTTCTATTGAGATTGGAATTGAAGGTATAACATTGTGTGAGAAATAAAACGTTAAAAGACAGATTGTGGTTTTCTTGATAATTTTATTTTAGAAGGCATATTACGTTGAACATGAAAATATTAATAATTCATTACAGCATAGTTATGTGATTTTGGTTTAAAGAGTGTTGTATAAATAAAATGTTGAACAGTAAATAATTTTTAATATAATATTTTTGTAATTCTTCTCCGGACAACAGTATTCAGCTTGATGTCAATGGTCTTAGTTGTAATTCAATCTCCCCCTTTTGTTATTGTATTCTTCTTATTTGTTCTTCCAACACCTTTCCTTAAATAAAAATTTTATATGACAATTTGTGTTAAGCAGTAGGTACTTACATTAAAATCTTTTAAAACAAGGATTAAATATATTTGTATTAAAACATAATACATAAATATCCATTCTTTATTTATTACATAATATTATGCCTTATTCAATTATTCCTATCTATATTAAAACAAAGCAGGCCCATATCATTTTGGTACATTACAATGGCTTATAGTGAAGTCCTATCAATACATATTCTTGCTGGGGATATTGGCTTGGCAAGAAATTTAAAAAATTAAGAACATAGATTTATGATTTCAAAAGTGTAGGTAGGTACTGATACGTAATGATAATATAGTCCCAAGTAGGTACCTACATTTATTGTTAACTGCACTTCTAGATACTGCTTGCCTCGCAGCTGGGTTTTCAGTTTTATGGGTTTATCAAAATATGTCATTATTTAACAAATATTTTCCTTGGTCCTTGAGAGCTCCTATGCAAACTATATTATCACCTTTTGTAACATTATGTTGCATAATAAAATAATCCATTGAGTACCTACATACTTGTAGGTAGACAATTTTAAATAAACTTTTAATTAAATCATAATTATTTAGGTAATGTAAAAATGTACCTTTTATTTCCAAGAGTCCAAGTCAAGACACAATAATAATATTAGGTTTATCGAGTTCCTTACAAGTACCTAGTTTAAAAGTTATCGTCTTTAAAAAATATCTCCCTATACTTTTCTGAGTTTGTGACATTCGCCATTGGATTAGTGTTTATGTTTAAGTACTTAGGTAGGTACTCTGTGACTGTGATTGCGTAGTGGTAGTGTATAAGTATTAATTTCGGGCGTAAGACCTCAACGAATCCGAACAACAAAACTCAAAAGCGTATGTATGTTTTAGGTAAGTATACATAATAAAATTAAGAAGAGGTTATTTCAGGTAGGACTGACAATAATAATTAACATTATTAATGTAATTTTTGTACCTATTTAGTAGATCTGCCCGCGATGCTTGTTTTTAACAGTTGGCGTTCGTATTTGTATTTTTATTTTCTGTTCTCTAATTTTTCTAAATCACTGTTAGAATCACAAATAAAACAAAACAACATTTTAAATAAACTCCTATTTCAATGCTACCAACATTACTTACTGAGGCGTCGACATGGATATAATAGTATAACTGGATTACTGACTTCGATTCGAACTTCGAAGGGTCTGAAGACGTGATGTCACAATTCAATGAACATCTAATCTATATAAATAAATCATTTTTTTCTTACAAAAAGTTAATGCTTGACCACGATCCTAATTGTTGTTCGTTTTTCTCGCTAAAAATCGAGAATGGCTGGACCGATTTGGCTAATTTTGATCTTGAAATATTTGTGGAACTTCACACCAAATTTTTTTATTTATTTTCTGGACAATTTTTTTTATTTCAATTTACTTATAATTCGGCATTAAAAGTACATTCAATTCTTAATTTTCACCCTTCTACCACCAACCCCTATTTTTTAATAGCGATATTAGTACTTTAATTATTTTCTACACTCGGCTGTCGATAATTTAATTGATCATTTATCAGACCTGTAAAAACAAAAGTATTGTGACAAGTTTATTTGGACAATCATCCCCATAAGGGTGAAACTAAGGGATGAAATTCAAAGTTATAAATGTGTTAAAATATGTATTAACTCAAGGGTTGTGATTAGGGTGTCTTTATATCTAGGTATAATTTATGAGGCAGTACGACGTTTGCCCGGTCAGCTAGTATTTTTAATAATTTCTTCAAAAATATCTTTGTCATGTAAACTGATGTTTTTATATTATTATGATTATTTTTGTGTAAGGTAATAGTAAAATGAAACAATATTATTTATTAAGGTACCTATTGTACATCTATTTTCTTAAGTGCACTGCATTTATAAAAATATTTGAACACCATCGAATAATATATCCTGGGACTATAGATAACATGAAAAATAAATCAATTGTGTCGTCATCCATCTTCAGGTATCTTCGAAGATTGTGATCCAGTTAGACTATTATATCCTTGAAGCAAGCACTCAATGTATAGTCTGTATACGCTATCTACTTACTAAGCATGTGTCTGTGGTCACAGCCATTATATCGAAATATATATTACGCCAATGCCATGTACGAAGAAAAAAAAAAGAAAATTCAATACCAACCTTCTAGCAAAAATTCACCCGAAATTAGTAATTTAGGCTGTTCAGATTCCAAAAAGGGACCGGGCCAAATTTTTTATTGTTGTAAAGTATGAAATAATTGAAAGATCGAAATAATTTTTAGTGTTATAAGGACACAATTATCAAACAAAATGTTATGTGAATGTACAAAGTATTGGCGTTTCGCTAATAATTAAAAATATGGAGTTAAAAATTTCGTGACCGCTTGTTTCGTGACGTCACACTAGGTTTCGGGAAAAGAGACTATAGCGTCAAGTGACATTTTTTGGAGTGTGTGAGTGTACTTGCCCTAGACACTATTGTGTCTCCTGATGATTAGAAAGAGGGACAAAGCTGCATATGCTCAATTTTTTCCAAATTTTTACCATTAATCTTGACGGTTTTGTGCAAGAAATCGTAATGTAAATTCCTTTGACTACTTACTGATATTTTAAAAATTTTTTTGCTCTCCTGTAAAATTGCAATTTTCATCTTATGCCTTTTTTCCACTGAGGGTACGATATGTCGGGCTCTCATAATAATATGATTTCATACAAATACGATGCGTCCGGTGCGGACAGTGCAGCTCAATGTGAGTTCACCATAAATCAGCATACCTTGAGAGTACTCTGTCATATTCTTATAGGTACTGTGAAGTCTGTGAAGACAGCAGAAATATTTGGCCTTGGTAGACTATGGCATTTACCATGGTGAGAAGACCTGAGTCCAACGGTAATAGGTTTGACACTAGCTTTTACTTAGACCACAGAAGAAATAATGTTACAATTGATATTAGCACTTACGCCCCGACTCAGAGTCACTAACGGTTACTTAAATCGCTCCTTTAGTACAGAATTTGTATGGAGATTCCTTGCTACGGACACAGTATAAATATTTATGTTTTCTTATACTGTGCTATGGAGTGATTAAAGTAACTGCTAGTGACTTTGAGTTGGGGCGTTAGACTTATAAAGTACTCACGCCCCAACTCTAGAGTCACTAACGGTTATATAAATCGCTCCGTAGTACAGAATTTGAATGGTAATTCTTTACTAAGGAGCGATTTAAGTAACCGTTAGTGAATCTGAGTTGGGACGTTAGACTCCGTTCAAGCTTCTTCTAAGTAAGCTCAAAATTGCTTTATATTCATCATATACTCGTACTGGAGGGCTATTCAGTTTTGTAACATGACAGCGGAATCCGCGATGAGTTTCAAAATTGAAGTTCGAGTCCGAGATCTTGATATGTGATTCTCTAATCATCTGGCACGCACTTGCGAGGTGAAGGGAGTCTCGAACTCTAACTTCAATTTAGAAACTCATCGTGTATTCCGCTGTCAAGTTACAAAACAAAAGCGAACTTGCATCATATTGACATGTCATTATCTAATCATCTAGTACGCACTTGCGAAGTGAAGTGATCCTAGAACTCGAACGTCAATTTTGAAACTCCGCTGTCAAGTTACAAAACTGAATAGGGCTGCTGTTCATACAAGTCGTTAGGCAATAAGCACTTGAAGCACTTAAATTTTTTTTTTAAAGGAACTCCTACTATAAATTTTTAAAAATATGGAGGAACCGAAAACTCACAAAAAGTACAAAAATAAGACTTGTTCGTACACTTGTGTTCCCCATTTTTCTGTATGGCGCCGAAACGTGGACCTTGCGAGAAATTGAGAAGAAAAAGGTAGACGCTCTAGAGATGTGGTGCTGGAGACGCATGCTAGGAGTATCGTGGACCGAATTTAGGACTAACATCTCTATACTCGAAGAACTCGCCATTAAGGAGCGTCTATCGGCAACAGTACAAAAACGCATTTTAACGTTCTTTGGTCACGTTTCGCGAAGAAATGAGGCATCCATAGAACGGCTGGTTGTGCAGGGCAGGGTCGATGGTACAAGACCTCGCGGTCGGTCACCTATGCGATGGACTGACCAGATAAAAAACGCAATAGGTGGCCCCTTATGTGAGTGCACCAGGATGACGACCAGCAGAGAGAGATGGCGAGATGTCGTGAGGCGAATTACATCTCCCCCAAGTCCTCTACTACGTGACGACCACGTCAGCTCTGTCAAGAGCTTATCGGCCGAGAAGAACTATAAATTTAAAAGTTTGTATGGAAGTTTGTTACTCTTTCATATAACAACTACTGAACAGATTTTCATGAAATTCTGCACTCAGATAGACCATAATCTGGAATACGATATAAAGTATTTATTATCTAGAAAAACGCGGGAAAAACCGCGGGCAGATCGCTAGTTTTATTTATGTGGTGACGTACCAAGACTACCAAGATTAAAAATGTCCAATCTCTGCTATACGTAACTTCAACTACAGAAGAAATAATAGTACTTATACTTCAACAGCAATTTCCAAATCCATGATACCGTACATTCCTTTTTGACAATACAGCGCTTAATTTGTTCGTTCTGCCTCACTCCGGGTTAAATTAAATGACCCGTTGCTGTGATGAACGCAATAAATGCTTTGAATATCAGAAATGAGCATTTAGACGACGAATTTTGAATAGATTCTGAAAGATGGGAAATTATGTTAAAATCTTTTGTTACATTTTGGAATGTAAAATGTCATAGCTAGCTAAAAGTTCACATAGGAAAATTCAATTTCGATGGATTGGAGAAAGATCGGAGAAAATTTGTAAAATAGAGGGAAAAGGTGTTGTGGTCGCTTGAGATGCGCGCGTGTATTAATTATTCATGACAAAATACATAGATGTAATGTTTTATTTAACCTATAGTAAAGCCTTTTACAGTTTTCCTAAATAAATGCTACTGTTACAATTAATTATATGATTATTATTATTTTTCGTAATTTAAAACACCTTAGCGCAAATCATAAAATTCATTTATTTTCAAATATGTATCCAATTGTACATTACACATGCAATTACCCTCCATACCACTTATTTAAATGTATTTTAGTACGTGACCGAATAGAGTCAGCACGCGAGTAAGGCACATCTCTCCCTCAAAGTCCTCTATACATAATGTATCAATCTGTCCTGATTTCACTACGGGTAACATATTCTTCTTTCGTAGCGTTCAATGTGCTACGGATTTGTAGACGTAAAAGAATGACGAATTACGGCTTACAATTTATATTATTTTAACAGTCTGAACAAAAAAATGGTCCAAAATTACCTTAACGTTCGCCGTTGTACATGTGATTTTTTATTTCTTTCAATTTAACTAAGTGTCATCTAGTACATTAAAACAGTTGTCTGAGCAAAGTCCAAGACGTAAGTGCGCTTTATAGATCTTCCTTGACTTACTACTCGTAAATCTACGGATCCATCCATGAATTGCATTTAATCCTCATGAATATAGCTATCTCCACTATTGATTCCAACAATTCGAAGTACTGGCCATTATCCGATGACCAAACACTTTCTTTTGTCATTACTTCCTTTGTCATAACTTCCTTTTGTCATTGAATCCAGTTCCTAGAGATCGGAAGTATAATAGATTTGCTGAGAAGGTTAAAAGAGCTCTTTAGTTCCATAGTACATAGTGCTGTCGCTTCGCTTGCAGAAAAGTATTTTGCGCGATAATGACCAACGAAAGAACTGAAGCTGTATGTAATGGTATATGGACTATGGTCTTTGTTAATAATGAGGGCTCTTTCGAAGACTTTCCAATTCATACAGTTAATAGTATCAGGCGTTACTTTACGGAAAACCATTGTTGTTAGTTTAGTATTAGTCTATTTTGCAACAATCCGCGGTTAAAATGTATGATGGTCTATACTTTAAGACATGCGTGGCACCTCCCTCCCACAACGAAAACAATGACAAAACAATTACATTATGACAAGACCAATTTAACCGGATTTCTGTAAACTTACACCTGCCTTCAACATTATAATGATCGAAAGATCCCAGTGTCTAGTAAAATGGAATTTATAGCGTGAAGAAACACAAAAACCTTGGAGAAATGCGATGGGATTCCAGTTAAGAGTAATATATAGCCAGCTATTTGACTAGTAATGTGAGATTTATTACCATTGATTCTTGTTCAGGCTTTTATCTCATACATAAACAATGTGTACTGTATACTGGCTTAGGCTATACGGGTATATTACGCATGAAATTTTGCGGAAATTTTTACTGATTGTGACTTTGAGAGAAAATATGTTTCAAATATAATATCTAGTCATGAATTCCGTAGACAAAGACAAATATATAATTTTTATATTTGCTCACTCACAAGATATCCAACTCTGTATCAATTTTACGACAGAATCCTTAGTAATATATTTACTGATACACTCAGTATTATTATATATTAGGTACATATATGGTATGGTAAGTATCACTTAGAGATAGAAAAAAACTTAATAAAAAAATATCAGAAGTATTTCAACTGTAAGCCATTCAGCATTAAAAAGTACGACCCTAATGAAGATTAGTCTCAATTATTTCATAACATGAAATCTTCGCGATGAAAAATAAAAAGTTCAAAACAACTCCGACAGAATTTTGCAGACTTGTGGAGACTAAGAAGCATTACTTCAGTACTTAAATTTTGTACTAAGTATATCTTGGAGATAATTGCTTTCATTTCCTCCACTCAAAGCAAAACAATAATTTCGACAGACGAGACTTTTGATTAAAAACCGGGCAAGTGCGTGTCAGGCCACGCGCTATGTAGGGTTCCGAAGTAGTAAGTTTATACTCATTAATTACTTATGCTAACATAGCCGTCATAGTTTTCCTTGTAAATTCATCATTTAACCTATTTTTGAGATTTTTTTCACCTGTCCAACTTCAACCGTTTAGCCAGCAGGGGGGACACTTGACTCTAACCAAAATTAGAACTTTAAAGCCTAATATTTCGTAAACGGACCCCTAATTCCACAAATGGTCTTAAAAGACTCATAATATTTTTGGAAGAACTTTTCAAAGATACCCCACAATATAGTGTACGCGACGAATGAAAAAATCATCCTCACGTTATCTGTAGGGGGGGTACCTTAAAAAAATTGTTTTCAATGGTTTATTCTACGATTCTAGAGCTTTAATAAATATAAGCCAAATTACAACCAAGCCAAATTACAGCTTTCTAGCGGCGCTTTTCTTCGGACAGGCGGACAGACCGACATGATGAAAATATAAGGGTTCCGATTTTACTTCGGAACCCCAACGACAGCACACTCTAATTTTATATTTCGGGGCTACAATGCCACAGACAGAAACACAAGATACATAGATAGACAAACAAATTACACCCCTCTTATTGTCGGGGGTTAAAAATGCGTCGGCATTTAAAACGACTTCGATTAGATAAAAGACGACAGATGACTTGAAAACGTGATGAAAATCTTAATACGAGAGTAATATTTCCCTTCTAAATACAGAAATATCCCACTAATCCTACTTATAATAAATGTGAAAACTTTTATGGATATATGTTTCTCTTTCACGCGAAAACCACTGAACAGATTTTCATGAAATTTGGCACACAGATAGACCATGATCTGGAATAAGACTTAAGGTATTTATTATCTCGATAAACACGGTCAAAGCCGCGGGCAGCACGCTAGTATATCAATATTTCCCTTCTAAAAACGTAATATAACAATTTGTATAAATCCGATATTCTGACCAAATACAACTTCGCCAAGGCATTCACAAATATAATCCCGAAACTTCAACGTTACACGTTATCCGCGAATTGCAATCCCTATCTGTAATTGGGTTCAAAGATTTAAGATAAACAAACAATACACATTAACAGAGTTTCCAATGTTATTTGTTTGTGTTAGTGGATCGTTTCATTTTCGACTAATGACTCTTGCTGAATGGGGGTCAAATTGCTCTGTTGCTACGACGTAAATGAACTAAGGGTGAGGCCAAACGAGCGTATTTTTTTGAGCTGTCAGTCGCGATAAATGAGTAAGCTGCATTCGGTTTCATAAAAAAAGTCCTGTTTGTACCACGGAGACTTGGTATGAAACCGACTCATTTCACGGGAATCACTGCTCCAAAAATACTTTCTTGGCCTTGCCCTAACGGCCTGGCTACGGGGATCAGCGGCGCAAACGGCGGCGTGGCGGGACGGGACGTGAAGTTTTGGAAACATCGTTTTTTGGCAAAGGGAGATCTGATCGTGACGCGTGTGCGCTGTCGCCACAGTTTCATAGAAAATGTAAACGATAGCGCATACGCCACAGAGACACGAACGGGACGGGAACGGTGCATGCACGTACATGTATTTATGCCCCGTCCACGTTCCGTCCCCGTCCCGTCAACGTTACGTATGCATCGACCTTTAGTCGCCCGCTTGATTCGCTCGGTAAATTTCGCCGGTTGCTCCGCCATGCGTCGCCGCGCCGCTGCGCGTGACATGCTCAGTAGATGTATTTACATACTTTGTTTTTGCCGTTTGATGTTACACCGTTCGCACTACATATACGCTACGGCGAATGTCCCGTGGCCAGACGGTAAGGCTCTATTTGAACTTGAAGTATTTTATAGGGTTAGATGAAAGTCGCGTAGACGTTGCGGCAACGCAACACACTTGTAGGTACAGTCAGCAAAAGAATTAGGTATGTAGGCCATGTAGGGCATGATTCTAAAACCTTCTGTAATTATTAATATGACAAAATTTTACTCATATTATCATTATAAAATCATACCTTATGTATCCCTAAAGGTAGCATTCAACAATTTTATTGTTCAATTGGCGTTGAGCAACATTCAAATAATAAAATAGAGGTCAAAATAGTTATAACAATAGTATGTACAATTTTTTTTGAGCATGAAAGTAGCGCCTAATAAGTATTCACTCGTGCGACAGGAACGCGACCAAATGTCGCTCAACAATATTGGCGGGCGGAAATTGGCATGAAAAGTATGAAAATGAATTGTTTTATTCTCAAATGCATCAAAATGTCGCATTAATCGTAGCGGTACTACTCACATAATCATGTCGCTGTCGCATCGCTGTCGCTCGTATGATCGGATATTAAATGACATGAGATTGACGAGAAATGTCTTCTGTAATGGGATACTAAGGAGTTTAGGAGCGAGGATTTGGAGATAAAGCTCTCGTAAGATTAGATTCCGATTACGACGAATGAGAAAAACCACTTCACACGTCATTCAGTCAAAATTAACGTGACAAGAACATTATAGAACAATTTTATATCTTTGTGGATACGAATATTCTGGAACTAGATATTTCTTAATAATAAGTGCGGGTTTTTGAAGTTGTACTGCTTATGGGGCGTTTGGAAAAAATATGAAACTAAACCTTTTACGAGGCGACAGCCAAAAAGCGACATAATGAAAGTACGTGATACTAGGCCTGTTTGGGCCTAGTAAGGCACACAGCATTCGCTGGAGTTGTAAGGAATAGGTAAGTAGGTATAAATATGTACTATTATGACATGTCTTCTATGGTATAACTTCTTATGTTCCTATATAAGTAGGTACACATACATGCGTTTTGAATAATATTATGTTGATTTGTCGTTTACAACAGCAGAGGCTCGAGACAAATCTTTTTTTCTCTTTTAATTAATGTACTTATAGCAATGAAAACAACAGGATCAGACATAATATGTCAGCTACAGGGCCTTTAAAAGCCATCTTATTTTCCCATTCCAAAAACCTTTAATACATTGAACGTAATGGTACTGTAGGAGCCAAGGAAGGACGTCAGGGAGATATCATCAAAGAAGCGGTTTACATGCTACTTACAATATTTGGTATTCAAAACTAAAACCTGACCACGAAAAATGGCACTGTGAAAAACAATAAATTAAATTGGTCCGTACCTATCAGAGCATCTCTTAATTTTTAACACGCTTCTAATAGCTTCATACGTATGTAACGGAAATTTTGAAACATGTTTTGACCTCGTTCATAACGTCAGATTAAGTCGAATCAAGGATTAATGACAATCCAATATTTATAAAATAAAGTAGAAAGAAAAAAAAACGTACAACACTTAAGTTTCATTTCAAAAAATGGACTGTCTGTTTGTAATATTAAAATAACCGCTTTTTACTAAGTGCATTTGGATGTATACACGGTACATATACCAAAACAACATTTTTCACAATTTTTGTCTGTCTGTCTGTCTGTCTGTCTGTTTGTTCCGGCTAATCTCTGAAATGGCTGGACCTATTTTGACGGGACTTTCACTGGCAGATAGCTGATGTAACAAGGAGTAACTTAGGCCACTTTTATTTTAGAAAAAAAATAGTTTCTTAGATGATACGAAGTTCGCTGGATCAGCTAGTAGTTTAATATAATTGTAAGCCATATCCTAAGAATCACGTTAGTTAGAGATGAATGACTTCATGATATCCCGGCAAAATTAAATGCATATAAATTCATTTTCATAGTTTCGAAGTTCTGTCATGAAAAGCAAAAACTAAAATTATTCAGGGATATCTGCGATTAATATTTTGTAGAATCTACTTATAATTACATATTATATCATCGTGGATTATTCTCAAACAATCCACGAAACGTTTATTATTATTCTAAGCACGAAACGATGCACAGAAATGAAATCCTCCAGCGTTCAAGGTAGCCACAACCATTTCATAGCCATTTCTCATTTCCTGTGCTCTTTTTTGTTTACTGGAAACCTTTAAATGAAAAACTCGTACTCGACACCCTCACGCAGTTTATTACTTCCACACAATAACCTAAAAGGTCCAGAGCCATGTAACCTTGTCTAAACGTAATCGCTCTAACCTATGGAACCAAATATACGAGCATGAAGCTCGTTAGTTGATATCGTCTCCATTCGAAGAAGATATTACTCGCATCTGCATTGCAAATTGATACGGAGAACGTAAATTCAACGAATGAAGATTTCTAGTAACATTGGAGTACGAGAGATGTTTTATAGAGAACACCACAGCAGCCTTTGGATTGGGTAGCAGTTTGTAGAGAGCTTTACGTGCACTCCGAAGCACGGAGGCACGCAAGTTTGGCCACTAGCGGTCACCCATCCAACTACCGACCGCGCTCGGTCAATCACACGACGTAGGATCAACGTTTACCTCCGGGCTATGAGCGCTTCAATTATTTACAAGCGAGCTCACAACCTAAAAACTTATGAAAATATTGAGAATATTTCGCTAAAATTTCCACAAAATTTTCTAGGAACTCCTAATTCCAATAATTGGTTTCAACCATGTATTTCCATAACAATGTTATAGCCCAATAGATCCAACCAACTTGAAACCGTACCAAAAACGCACATCAGATATCTTCATATGCGTTTAAAAATTACGTATACTATACATTGCTAGTGTAACATCGATCTTTATTTGTTCATGCTTTAAAATCCGCAATGGACACTCGGTTAGTAAGTCTAGTTTGAATTTTAAGTGTTGAAGGTATTTATTCCCTCGTTAGTTGGCTTTGTCAACATGTGTCTAGACTTCAAATAGCTTTGCTGCTATATTTTCACATCCTGACATTCCTGATGTCAAAAATTGATGCAGAGATCGGTGAACGAATAAAATTGATAGAGTTAGATTCGTGTGATGCCAAAAAGTACCTATTCATTATAATCATTACGAACAACCTAATACTTAGGAATACCTACACCGTACATTCTTATAAGTTTATTATTGGTTATCAGTAATAATAATAATAATCTTTTATTGCCACTCACAAAAAAAGACAAAAGAAATACTAACAAACCATACCACAGTTTATACACTAATTACACTATGGATTAATTATTGATATGTATATATTGGTTCTTGCATGTGTGTGTGTGTGTTTGAGTGAATTTAATATTCAAGGAAATTTGCTTCATTTACAGAAAAAAAAACTCTGGATATGCAGGGATTTGCTGTGGGTTTAAAATTTTCTGCAGCGAGTTGCCACTTCAGTAAAGCTATTAACTTGTATTTAGTTTAAAAACCCTCTGTACTCATTTTGTTTCTTAGCGGAGGGGGTAAGTCGTTCCAAATTCTCGCTGCAGCAAATTTGAAACATCCTTGGTATGACAAGACAACTGTTTCTATTGGAGCGCCGCGACCGGCTACGATTTGAAATATCTCTCACCCAAGTTAGCTTCTCAAACAATTCGGGTTTCTTGTTCCATATAATTCTTTGCACAGTACACGCGTAAAGAAAACTCTATCCCCCTTATTACAAGACGAGGTCTAAAGTTTAGGTTTAAACCATGACTAAATAGTCCAAGCTTGGTACGATACTGACTACGGCCGGTCTCAATAATGTACTAACAGTTATAAAAATGTAGATAAGGCTGTCATTAGTATGTCATCTGTCATATTTGTCAATTTTTGCGTCTCAATAACCTTCGGTGGATAGAAAATTTCTATCCATGACATTGATCTACCGTCCGGAGGGCCAAGTCATACCGTAGGTATGTTGGTCCATACAAAAATAAATACTTGCGTCTCAATAACGCTTTGACAGCTAACTGTCGGTAATAGAAGTTACCATCTATCGGAATTTTTCACATCGCTCGATTTCGACGGATAATTGGTAGATTTCTCATATTGTAAAGAAAATTTATCAAAACATCATGGATTTATTAATCACTGATGAGTGATAATGAATTTTCTGAAGCCTGTATATTTGATTCCGCCTTTTTAATACGGTTCCAAGATCGCCGAAATTGTCCTCGTATAAAATATATGACTGCATATAGGAATGACTGAATTGTGTGAATCCAATTTTGTTTATAACTACCTAGATTCAGATTAAACATAAACCATAATCTAAATTTTACTAACAAAAAATAACCGACTTCAAAGTTACTCAAAAACTACTTGTCAGATCTCGTTTAAAATGTGGGACCACATGACAAGCACCAGCTTTCGATTAAAAAAAGAATCATCAAAATCGGTTCGCCCAGTCCAAAGTTCTGAGGTAACAAACATAAAAAAAATAGAGTCGAATTGAGAATCTCCTCCTTTTTTTGAAGTCGGTTAAAAACGGCAGTGAATGAGAATTGATAACAATTCCTATCTTTAAAGTTTTAGGTAAGTAGGTATTTTAATAAAACAAGAACACTAAGCTTTTTAAGTTAGATTTATTTTGAAATTATAACAAAAACATTTCGCCTTTTCAGAAATAATGGTGTATCCCTGCTACATCAATAGCTATTGGCTACTATTTTGGCCCTAGGAAGAAAGGTACTTCATCTTTTGTGAAGGGTCTGGACTTCATCTGAAAAAAAACTTCCTTTAGTACATTTGGCAACAATTTTTTGTTTAAAAGCAAAAAGAAGCAACAACTCATAATTGCTGGGCTCGGGGTCTCCTCTCGCAATGTGAGGGGTATTAGGCCATAGTCTACCACGCTGGCCAAGTGCAGATTGGTAGACTTCAAACACCTTTAAGAACTTTATGGAGAACTCTCCGGTGTGCAGGTTTCCTCGCGATGTTCATTGTTTTCCTTCACCGTAGCTAGTGATAATTAACTTCTAATACGCACATAATATTTGAAAACTAGCGTGCCAGGATTTGAACTCGGGCCCCGGACAAGTGGGAATAAACAGTTCGTTCGGGAGACCAACGTTCTAACCGCTAGGCTATCACTGCTACAAGTACAACAATTTACAATTACTACAATTTTTTGTTTACTAAACATAATAGGTAATATATTTTATTTTATTAACAAACAAAGTCTATACTCACGGTAATTGTTAAGCTATATGTTTCATTGTATAATCCTAGTTTATTCATAAAACTAATTAATATTAAGTACTAAAATTATGAGAAAATACACGTTGTTTATATTTTGGGTAACCAAGCGACATAAACGAATGTCAAATGACAATGAGTGATAAACGTCAAATGCTGCGTTTTGTTACTAGTGAAGCATTGTTCCAGGTTACACATAACATTATTTTATTAACTTCATCCGCGAAATTTACAGTACATTTGGAACAAATTATCATTTTAATAATAAAATTAAATAAGTTTATAATCAAAAACACTGAGTTACTTTTTATGATAAAAAGTATAAAAAAAGTATAAAAGTATAAAAAAAAATATTGTTATGTGAAAACGAAATTTTCAGAGGGACATAAAAACCAGAGGCAGAAATGTCACTGAAATATTATCTATCGATGATCTTACTTTTTTTTGCTTACTTTTGATTTGTGAGACGGCAGTTAGCGGGAGATCAATGTATACTTTTTATCTCTGATATGTACCAGAGTTCCACTGACAGTATAATATTGAGACCGGCCGTATAGTAACATACTGTAAACCAAAGTTTATTACAAAACGCAAAATACTCGTTGACTTGTTAGTACTATTGGTTTCAAGTTTGGACCTTGGATCACCCTTGGCTGAAAATGCTGACATAACTGACACGGGTTTGACACGAAACTGATTTAAAACGTCAGTATTTATTCCCCCGGTCACTTATGCCGGTCACTTACATTCGCGCGAATACGCGAACCCACAAGTGTGGGACGACCTTCGCGAATGATTATGCGAAGTTTTCGAGGCATTCGGGGTTTTCCAAGCTGTGTCGGTTTTTTGTCACACATCAAAGTGCGCGAACCTCGAACCTTCGTGTAGTCTCCCACACATTCGTGCGACCAGTTGCGCACACGACTAAAAAGGTGATGTATCTCTTAATTTTTCGTGGTTCGTGGCGTCTAATCGTACTACGGACTACCATTTATTTTCTGTATTGAAAATAGATTTGAATGACAACAACATAATAACAACAGCAAGATTGAACATTCATGAACAAAGTGTAGGAGGAAGCGGAAATGGGCTTGTAATAGTCATATGCGAACCCATTTGCCTGACCGCCCTTCACATATGCGCAAACATTCGTAAAAATGACAAACATTTGCGAGCATGTGAGTGACCGGGGTTACATACGCGCAAATGTTTGACATTTTTACGAATGTTTGCACATATGTGAAGGGCGGTCAGGCAAATGGGTTCGCATATGAGTATACAAGCCCATTTCCGCTTCCTCCTTCACTTTGTTCACGAATGTTCAATCTTGTTGTTGTTATTATGTTGTTGCTATTCAAATCCATTTTCAATACAGAAAATAAATGCTAGTACGATTAGACGCCACGAACTACGAAAAATTAAGACTTAAGTCACATTTTTAGTCGTGTACGCAACTGGTCGCACGAATGTGTGGGAGACTACACGAAGGTTCGAGGTTCGCGCGCTTTGATGTGCGACAAAAAACCGACACAGCTTGGAAAACCCCGAATGCCTCAAAAACTTCGCATAATCATTCGCGAAGGTCGTCCCACACTTGCGGGTTCGCATATTCGCGCGAATGTAAGTGACCGGCATTCGATTACGACGTTCCATTATACTACGATGCTGTTTATTGTTTTTGACATATTTAATGGAACACGTCTATTATTAATATTAAGAGCGTAAATATTATTGCAAATAAATAATTATACAGTTTTCTATCAATTGTATTTATTGTTGTTGTCGTGGATTTTATTACATGTTAAAACATGTATTTTTTAAGAATTAATGTACGCGTGTGTAAAGGAATGGATTTCTCGCGCGTATTAATATGAATCCGTAATTTTACGTACAAAACCAATCTTAACTAAAATAAAATCCAGTTGGCTTCGAAATTTATTACACTGTTGAGGTCTTTGGTTCATAAGTGCTAAGAACAATTGTACCTTGTGCAGCGGAGTGTATTGTAAGTAATAAATATTGTGACTCATCGGAATTCGTAAAATTCAAAAAATGAATAAAAATCCACAAATTACTAAAATATAAGCAAAACTTTATTAATATTAGTACACTTACACTAGGTTAAAAATAAATATAAATTCTGGTCGTAATCTAAGTATTAATTATTCATTATTCAGGTATTAACAGATTCCTTCGTATGATTGATAAAATTAAATTGACAAAACATTACAATGCAATATAAAATAAATTATTATTATCCAAAAGTGCTGTAGTATAAATTGCCTTCTCCTTAAATTGTCACAAACTGTATTGACAAAAGGTATGGAAATTCCACTTCCTTATCATCTGTTTTTGTTTATCAAAGGCTGCAGGATTTTTTTGAATCTATGGGACAATTTTGCATTTGCTCCGGCTCCCTTTAGTTGGCTCAGCAACTCCTTGCAAATCAACTGCATCATCTTGAATCTAAAATAACAAAAACAAAACAATGTTATTATCATTGGAATAAATAGGTAATAATAGCATAGTAAGGGTACTGCCAAGGTTTGAGTGAGGAAGAGAAATATATCACCAACTAATTTTATATCTAGTGTGAAGCAACATGATAATATTTGTGTTCGTTTTGGAATTAGTTTGATAAATGTTTATGCATTTCTCATAACCCATAATAGTAGTTGCAACAGAATATAGGACAAACCTTAGAAAGAAGTATTTACTTAACATCAGGTGGACAGGAATCTCACTTGCTAGTTCACTTTCATAAAATAATGCTACAGCTACGTTATAATTGCAGTGGTACTGTATGTAAACAAAATTATTATATCGACACCCGCAACGAAGAAGGTTGTAACTTGAATTGCGTCATTTTCAGAATAAGCAAAAAAGTAAAAGTTAAGTTTGAATGTTTTTTGTTGCTAAAAAAATTATATGTGCATTAATTCTATAGGGGTAAATACTATACTTTGATACGTGTATATCTCAAAAAATACTGTTAGAAGCTGAGATAGCATTAGTTACGACCCAAGGTTTTAGATAACTTCAACAGCGATAAGGTTGTATCTAGCTAGTTACAACCATCTTAGTGATGAAAGGTAGCCTGCTTATAATGGAAGTAAGTCATATTCTTGAATTTTAATGTTAATTATAATGCTAATAAAATAAATTATCAAGTTCAAATATGCTTAATTGCTCATGCTACCAAAACCAGTGACGACTTCGGCACCTGGCAACATAATTATACCTCCAGGATACTGAGGACCGATGGAAAGATAAAAGAGCAAGAAGAAGCGATAGACAAGTTAAACTGGAATATTGTGGGATTATCCGAAGTCCGAAGACAGGGATATAATCGAGAAACTTGTTCTATTACCGACAGGGCAAACCAAAGCACCAAAGACCAACCAAGAACGCAAAGTGGTGTCGGGTTTCCATCCACAAGTCCCTCGTCAATAATATTGTGCAAGTTGGGGCGTGTTAGCCAGGGTATAGCAGGTACTAAGAACTAAGAATATTCAAATTTATTCGTTGAAGGTTGTACAGGTATATGCACCGACTTTGACACATCCTGACGATGAGATTGAGGTTATGTATTAGGACATTAGTAGAACCAGAGGTATCCTCTAAAGCTTATTATACAGTTGCGATGGGGGACTGGCCCACAAAATGGTGCCGAGATGAAAGATGGTCCCTTCCCTTCGGAATTAAGACGACGGAACTTGCTGGCTAAATTCTGGAAAAATCTGTTTATGATTAATTTCCTCTTCAGAAAGAAGCCTCAACAAAAGTGGACATGGATAAGTCCCAATGATTCCATAAATAGTAAGATGGACTCATTCTGGCGGACAAATGGCACATATTTAATAATGTGATCAGCAGGTTACTGGTTTAGTAGCGATAACCGTCTTGTAAGAGGCACATTAAATATCGACATGAAGAATTGATGAAGTCTACGCTTCGCCCAGCATCTGTCACGCCAGTGGACGAGTTTAATACTATTGTCCACGAGGTAGGATCGAATTATTGAAAGACCCCCAGTGGTAGACCTTATGTTGTATCAGCACAAACTCTCAGTCTTATTATCTCAAAGTGCAGGCGACGTGATTTGCGTGAACAGCACAAATCATGTAAAAACAATTGAGTGACACCAGGGCTCTAAAGTATTCGCCGGGGATCTGTCTATTGGCAAAGTCAGCTTACGAGGTGAAAAGCCAAGTCCGGCACCATATTTTCTTCGAAACCCGAAGTTCTGAGAGAAACTCATAGGTACAATACAGACGGTTGTACCTTCTTTCAAGCTGGGGAGCTGCCCTGCGGGGAGAACGACAAGCAAGCTAAAGTGACCGTACACAGAAGATAGTAATTTTTTTCATATGTCCAAGTCCAACTATATCATTTAGCTGGCAGGGTGGGAGGACAATTGACTCTAACCAAATTCAGCACTTCAAAGCCGAATATTTTGCAAACGGGCCCCTGAATTAAAAATGGTCTGTACAGATCCATAATATTTTTAATGTGCTTTTCAAAGATATCCCTCACTATGGGGACACAATCATTACCACGTTACATACCTGTTTTTTTTAATGGTTCCGCCACTTTGCAATTTTAGTAAATAATATGTATATCCATGCCAAATAACAGCTTTCTAGCACTAAAGGACGGACGGACCTACGTACATGACGAAACTAAGAGGGTTCCGTTTTGACGATGAAACCCTAAAAACCACAAATTTTAATTAAAACAGGGAGTTCAGATGTCATTTTGCAGGCGAAATACACAAATCGTATAAATATTAGCCGGTCGCTCAGTACAGCTAAGCCGTGACAAAACAGTATCTTAAGTTACGGTTCCGATACGTTTGTTGTGATGCCCGTTAAAAAGTTGTAAGAGATTTTACTTCCACATTCAACAACGAACATAAGAGACGTAATTCGCTTTACGCCTATAATATTGCTAGAAATTTTCATCATATGGCAATTACTACCTTCTTCGACTGGCTATCTTCGAAACCACGAATGCTAGAGATATGTCGATACTACTGTCGTGTAGCTCTTTTCACGGACTATACGCCAGTGGTATAGTCGAAAAAGGTTGTAACTTGAGTTACAACCTTCTTCGTTGCGGGTGTCGATATATACTTACTTCGCGGCGAGTCCAGCATCGTATTGCACAAATTACTGGAATTTCAGAGGACAAATGGATTTCCACGATGGTCATGGAGTCCAATCTTCTCGTACCAAATCCACAAAGGAGAATGCCCATTTTGTATGGAGAAATGTACTGACATTAATATTTTTGTGTCCTGATAAAAATACCTTTATTTGAATAAGTTATCTAAATACATTACACAAACCAACTTTAGTCAATTTTAATCGTAGGAGTTATGAGATTTTCAACAAAATTATTTTGTATTTAGGTTATAGTAGACACAGTAATATGGACTCTATGCAGGCGCATTAAGTCGTATATGTTTAAGTTTAAAATTCATTTGACAGCCCCCAAACGCCATCTAACTTTAAATGTAATAATTATCAAATTCATTTGGCAGTCCCCTAACACCATCTAGTTTGTTGTATCATAGTCATAATCGAATCAACGCAACCTATTGGCCCGAAGGATCTTAAAAGATCCCTGATTGGCTCCAATTCCAATATAAATGGCCGAATGCTTTTGTGTTGTAAAACGGAAGTAAAGTTACTTATTTATTTAAGAAAATAAAGCCCAAAAAGATTTTTTTAGGAAATACGGTAAAATATTTAAAATATTTTAACTTAATTTTTAGTACAAAAGTCATTGTGACACAATTTTTTTTTTTGCGAGTACTGGCTATGGGCATTCTCCTTTCATTGTAAACCTCTTGGTAACTATATTTACATTAAATATCTTCATCACTCAGTTCGGCAAACGGATCCAAAACAACACGATTTTTATGCCTACCTATTAGTCTGTCCGGTGATACTGAATATTAAAATATCTTCAGTATGTACAAAATACATTGAATAAAACATTTTAATAAATATTTTTTAACAATTTCGAAATAAACATGACAACAACCTAAAAACTGACTTTGACATTTGTGAAATAGTCCAACGTTAAACTAGGGGGCTCGCAGGTTTAGCTATAGTCTCAAAATAAAGGTGGCCACTCAAGGTCAGTCCATCGCGTCAAATGGCGTGATATACAGCCAAAATTTGATCGTGAATGTGAAAAACTGATGGCGTGATTTAAAAAATTTGTATGTCCAATCGCGCCATTTTGACATATGTCGTTTGGCGTGGCTCCAAAAATGACGCGATGGAATGACCGTGAGTGACCACCATAAAAGGCACGTAAAGTCGTTCGAATACGACGTAAGCCTACCACGGTAAATACAAAATAAAAATCAAATACAATCTCGTGTCACAAAGCGTCAAAAAGCATCGCGCAATGCACGTCGCAATTGTCAAAATTCTTTCATCTGAGGCTTTAGTATCATAGTTAGGCAATGGTTTAAGCGTTAAAACGCGTCTTGTAATAATATTTTGCTTAGTCCAAGCTTCAAAGGAGGTTTAGTACCAGGACTAACGATAGACCTCGTTCTGTAAATGTATTTCTCATCGTTATCCTAACTTTTTGTCCCACTATTATAAAATTATTATAAGGAATAATTTCCTTTTTCTCACCTACCTAAATCCTTATCATATTTTCATACTATTACTGTTATAAATTATAACAATACCTAAGGGTGAATTTTCCAAGTGTGCGTGGATGGCCAAATCCAAAATTATGAGGAATAGCGAAAAATGCTGAAAGGAGTATTGATTTTTCAGAAATGTAATGATTCAGTTTTAGTTTTCATCAAAATCGGCCCTGAGACTCCTTTCAGCATTTTTCACTATTTCATAATTTCAGATTTGGTCATCCACGCACACTTGGAAAATTCACCCTGTACATATAATATAGAAACTAAACAACTGTATAAAAATAAAAACCTCAAAATTTTAAACTTTTCCAATCCCAAAGAAGAAGACATAATCATTCACGCTTTTACTTGTAATATCGCTGCAAAAATATTCACGGTCGAATTCTTGCCACCGTTTCTCGTTTTAATTTCAGGTCAAAAGTCTATCTGGAAATATCAAAAAGAGTACCTATCTCTCTTGAATTTGAAAAAAAATGTTTGCGGCTCGAGACGCCATTGTCTGGCCTTCTACCTGTTAGCTTCCATTTGCAAGTTGAAAGAAAAGCAGGCATAATATGAACCTTGGCGCGTCCCATTCAAAGGCCGCGTTCGACACTCGGTTCACGTATTTGCGAAGGGAATTTTTCAAATAAATTTCTCAGTAAATTCGTCGGTGTCCCGGAATAGGGGATTACCGTTCATAAGTTTGGGCCTCTGGACGTCCTAGCGACGTGACGTCATTAGAACGACGTGAGCGCTGACTGATTTCGAACTAGAATGCGTACGTTTATAGGAAACGATATTTTCGCGCAGAAAGCAAACATTGGTTACGAAATAAGCAGTAGCATTTTCCGAAATAAGGGAATTATTTGTCCTTGAGTCCAACTTCAATCCAGAATTCCAGATCAATGATGCAGAAATTACGTCAGATCTTTTCCTGTAGAGGTCGCTGAACTCTGTATCTGTTCTAGTGATGCTCGTTGATATTAATCCAAAAATAAATAAACATTCACCATCTCATGCCTCCATAGAACATGCCTTGTATTGTGAGTGAAAGGGAGACAACACAACCACAACTATACTCCAGTCACACGCACATTCGGTTTAGACTCGATGTAAACAAACTGTTACCTAGCAAGCACAAACAAACAGGTGCATGAGTTTTGTCGTAATAAAGTGAGTTTGAACTATGTAAATCTGCAGTTCGGTATTATGTTGGTAGCATTGAAATAAGACCACCCGGCAAGACAGGCAAGCCGTGTTCCGTTTCGTCCATACTTAACACTTATATACTTATACTTTACTTTTTACTTATATAATATTATAAATGTGAAAGTGTATTTGTTTGTTTGTTTTTTTGTTTGTTTGTCCGTCTTTCACGTCGCAACGAAGCTGTTAAATGGTATGGTTTTTGTGTATGGAGATAGTGAGGAGGGTGGAGAGTAACGTAGGTTATTTTTGTACCGCGGTAAAACATCCCCATGGGAAGATCGATGTTTTGTTAGTTGCTAGATATTTAGTTCCGGATGTTGTTAATAGATGGCGTTAGTAAAATTCATTTGCAAGTTCTGAATCACGCTATCAAAATATCAAAATATGATACATGTAAATTAGTTAAGTTATAGGCAACTAAATCTAACTAAGTAAAAGAAGAATTGTAAAGTAAGATTTGTAAAAAATCGATCTCTACCGCGAGCGAAGCTGCGGGCAAAAGGTAGTTCTTTATAAATTAGATTTTTCAATTTATTATTATTTTGCAATAGTTTAAAATAACACGGAATAGTTACCTGTAAAATCGATATAGTCTGTTATAAAATACATAAACATAAGTAAATGGTATTCGGCTGTGTTTAATTTCATATAAATAATTTTATTCTCATGCTAACTATATTGAGTGGAATGAAATATGTTTATTGTTTAATCTGTATTTCGAAAAAAAATACGACCAAGTTGCAAAGCATGTAAGCGCCATTATAGCTATGAGGTTTTCGTAGTCATTTGTATTTATAGTCATAGGCAGGCAGACCTTAAAAGGATAATTTTGTGAAAAGATTTTAAGTCGCTTCACGTAATTAAGGATGGGAGAGCGTTTGTTATTCAATGATGAAAATTATTTTAAGATTTTAATTTTTACCTCGTTTTCTCTTAGTGTGTTGTTGTTATGGGTCAATAGTAAAATAATGAAGATGTCAGAAACTTTATAATAATTATTTAGTTCTATAATAGTTATTTGGTGTGCGAAATACAAATCTATTGGTGAAAACCCAACAAAGGAATTTTAATGATTTGTTTACATCGAGTCAAAACCGAATTTGACTGATATATAATAAACGTATTTGTAACATAAAATAAGTCCTGCCTAGTCATCTCTGAAATTCTCTGACCAACCTGATTATCTCCTTCACTCTTGAAATAATTCCAATAAATAATCTACCCATTTCCATTTTCCACTTTCAACCAAATTAAATTCTCGCACTGACTACTGTTGACAGTATACGTGGAATAGATTAACCCTCTCTCTAAAATGAGTTTAACTTCAAGCATAAGTAGCTCAGAGTTCCTGACCAATTGAATCTCTAATAGTTTTGGAGGCGATCTTGTGTGTTGTAGTTTCAATTGGAGTAACTTGGAGAATTAGTGATCTATCTAAACATTCTAAACCTTCATTAAAGTTCTTAGGGTCACCCCTTGGATAATGAGGATTGGAAGTGAAATTATTCTATGTAATATTCGGTTAACCAGAAAGGTCAATAATTTATAAGGGCTTCTGACTTACGACAGGGTAAGTTGTACCTAAGCCTTTAATTATATGAAAATGTTCAAGGACTTTACTAAAAGGTAAAAAAGTGGATATCCTACTCCTAATAATATTATAAATGCAAAAGTTTGGGAAGATGTTTAGATGTTTGGGGTTACATCGCGCACTAACCGTTGATCAGATTGAGATGAAACTTGGCAGATAAACAGACCATCTCTGCAGATGGTTTAAGTCTGGACTTAAAAAAAAATGTGTGTGTCAGCTCCGACGCTCGAATGAAGTTTACTACTTACGAATGATTATTAAATATATACATCGATTAAATTATAATTAAATTAACGAATATTATATATTACTGAAAGCATGCTGGATACATTTATTTATATTACGTATTTAATTTAACATGACATTATCGTGAAATCAGTAACAACGCCATCTAGATTCTGTGTAACGAATTACTAACAAACGCATAACATAACGGAGAAATTTCACTCCCCATAAATTTTCATACCACGGGCTCTTAATATATGAAAATCGATTCTAAAGAGCTAAACTGAAAAAAATAGGATAAATTTTATTCCAGTTATACGTTCCCATGGGATGATTTTCCCGAGGCATTTATTTATTTATTAATTTTGCAACACCTTATTCTAGGGTATACAAGGGCAAAAACTTAATGCCTAATGGCATTCTCTACCAGTCAGCCCTGGGTGTTGGTGAAAAAGTTAGATAGGCGCAAATTGTGATGTAATTGGTCAAAATACTCTTAATTACGCATGGCTATCTAATGGTAAGTTTTCACTTATTTCAGTGGTGTTGGGTACGTGGTACCTAACTATAGTAAGTGGTCGCTTACCATCACATCACTGATGTACGTGATCACTTACCTTCAGAACAGTATTTTTACTGTCAAAGCATGAAGTTGTTACCAACACTCATTATGGACATCATCAAAATTTATTCAAAACAATTTATATTGGTACTAGCTGCCTGGACAGACTTCGTTCTGTCAAAAGTTTTTTTTTAATAAAACCTTTCGTGTGCCTTAAGGGAGATGTAAGCTATCCTATCTTTCAAGTTGGATCAAACTGCACACGGTGTGCTGATTTGATTAAAATCGGTTTAGTAGCTTAGGAGTCCATCACGGACAAACAACGTGACACGTAATTTATATATATTAAGATAATATAGAGGGTCTTGAGGTAGGTAAACAGAAACTACTAAATTAAAATTCATGTTGAATGCATTCTTATGATGAGAGGTTAATACTAACGGAATGGTTATCCTAAAGATAGATGAAGGTGTCCATCACGGACAAACAACGTGACACGTAATTTATATATATTAAGATAATATAGAGGGTCTTGAGGTAGGTAAACAGAAACTACTAAATTAAAATTCATGTTGAATGCATTCTTATGATGAGAGGTTAATACTAACGGAATGGTTATCCTAAAGATAGATGAAGGTAGGTAGGTATATAGGATTATATTGCATACTTTAAACGCAGGATTATATTCCATACTGCTATTTGAAACCTACGTAAAGCTACGAATGTTTATTTCTTTCAAATAGACACTACGGAAGCTGTTACTAAAAGAATTGGTTCTTGGTTCAATCCAGAACCAATTTCATGTGTCCTAGATAATAAAGTTGGGAAAGTTACGCACTTTATTTTACCCTTAACTAAGTGCATTTCGGGGTTTTCCACGATATTGGTACGGCTCCCGAGAGATTTGACCTCGCATGCGTAGTTTCTTTTGCTAAGAAAACTTTTTTACTTAAAAGTTAGTGGTTGAATACCAATCCATCTCATGGTAAGTAAAGATGTGGTGGTCCAGTCCTTCTGATGGTAGAGATGTGGCAGTATGGTGAAGTGTACCTACTAACTTAGTATTTAAAAAAATCTTCTCTCTTTCTTCTTGGCTGGCAACGCATTGTTGATGCCTAAGGTATTGCTAATATCCATGAGTGTTGGAGACCATTTACAATCAGGTCTTCTGCTCGATACCAAAAAAAATACTATTGCCTTGAATATCTTAATTAGACAGGAAAAAGCCTTTACAGTTGCAGTCGCGGTGTCATTTTATAAATAACGATTCAATCGCTTTGGCAAAACGAGAGGCATGTTATGCATTTGAAAAATACCTGTTGATAAGACAACAACGTAAAAAGTATGCTATTCACCGTCATCTTCATGAACCAATTTAAGCAAGTTTATAATTTCTAATTCCTATGTAATTTAGATTATAGTAAATTAAAAACGGCGTCAGTCAGTACCTACAGATTTCCGAGAAAATTCCAAATCACTTATTTAAAATTTAGTAAGTTTTAGATATCGTTACTGAATTTACTTAAGAATTTGGTAGGGCGTTAAAACCAATAAGCAATATATTTACAAGTTCAGTCATGGGTCAGTGAATTGGAAATCTCTTGAAGACACGTACTTCAAAAACATTCTCTGAACTAGTTTAACCCAGGACCCTTCGCATGACAGTTCGGAGTGGTAACCATTGCGCCACGCGAGTTATTATTCTGATCTGAAAATGGAAAATAAACAAAAGATAATTAGAAAAAAAAACACGTTTTCCTCAAATTAATAATGTGGTCGAATGTTTGAGCACACTAACTGTGCTCGTATCTATTAAAACGTGTTACTCCCTTTATCCCAAAGACCCTCGTACAAAAGTTTCACCGACACCATTAACTTCAATCGTGCTATCAATGCCAAATGAATTAATCTCCCAAACTTTACGGCCAACTTCGATGATAAGAACGCGACCATAACTTATGCTTGTAACATGAATCTTCGGCGGAAGAAAAAGTCCTAGAAATCGGATCCATAAATTAACCAACTTGAAACTACTGCGGAAAAAGAAACCATCTTGATTATAGAGTGGCTTAATGAGGAGGGCGTAACGTGAGAGGTACACGGATATAATTATAGAAAATATAAGAAGGCATTTTTTAACGGTTTAATTTAAATTACCCTGTTGGCGTGGTTCACATCTTGTAACATTAATAAATCCTACTTCCTCTTATCCTAAGGAGTTGAAATATTACATAGTGCTGTAGTTCTGATGACATTGCATTTTTGTGATAAGCATGACCTTATGCTACTGTCAGGTTTGGCTCCAAACAAGATAACTTCAACAGTTAACAGAACAGTCACATATTTTAGGGTCCCGAAGTAAACCCGAACCCTTATAGTTTCGTCATGTCTGTCCGTCTATCTACCTTGTAAATTGACCATCTAACCTATTCTTGAGAATTTTTTCACTTGTCCAACTCCAACCGTTCTTTAAGTTGAAAACTTCATAATATCCTAGTAAAGATCCTGTAAAATCCGTTCAATGGTTTCAGAGATAAGCGGAGACAAACAAACAGACGGACAGACAAAAATTTTAAAAACTCGTTTTTCTGTGTTTGTATCGTACAAGTATCGATTTACAACTTGAAAAAAAAAGCGGCCAAGTGCGAGTCGGACTCGCCCATGAAGGGTTCCGTAGCAGCAAGTAACATAATATAAAAGTTACAAGTAACTTTGATCAATGTTTTTTGCGGTTTACGATTTATGACGATTTAAAAAAAAACTACTTACCTACTAGATCTCATTCAAACCAATTTTCGTTGGAAGTTTGCTTAGTAATGTACATCATATATTTTTTTCAGTTTTATCATTCCCTTATTTTAGAAGTTACGGGGGGGACACACATTTTACCACTTTGGAAGTGTCTCTCGCGCAAACTATTCAGTTTAGAAAAAATGATATTAGAAACCTCAATATCATTTTTGAAGACCTATCCACAGATACCACACACGTTTGGGTTTGATGAAAAAAACATTTTTGAGTTTCAGTTCTAAGTATGGGAACCCCCAAAATTTATTGTTGTTTTTTTTTATATTTTTGTGTGAAAATCTTAATGCGGTTCACAGAATACATCTACTTACCAAGTTTCAATGGTATAGCTCTTATAGTTTCGGAAAAAAGTGGCTGTGACATACGGACGGACAGACAGACAGACAGACAGACATGACGAATCCATAAGGGTTCCGTTTTTTGCCATTCGGCAAAAAAAAACCCTAAAAATCATTAGTTTCGAAATCACAGATAGACACTTCAATTTTATTTATTTGTATTGATTGTACTTAACACAAAATACGATAAATAAATAAATGACAACTATTTATGGATGAAGTACTTAGTAAGTACGAGTATAATAGGTATCTTGTAATTATAGTAAGTAATTCTAGCACATAAGTATCGTAGTAGGTATAGACATAATTATGTATCCAAGTAATATTATGTGAAGGTATGAATGTTTGTTACTCACTGAATGAAATCTGACATATTATAAACATAATACCTACCTAATGTTACTATTCATCAGTCATGATTATACTATTTAGTAATAAAAAAAATAATTGTCATCACAACTAAATTTTAACTATTTAGCATAAGAAGAAGTAGGTCTAATTTTATTAGTTTTGCAAGTTTTGATACATACAAACAAGGTAAGCTAAATATAACCGTTTAAAAACACAAAATCGCTTCCAGTTAAAGTTAACTCTCAGAAAATAGTAAAGTCGGTAGCGGAAACGGTAAGAGAGTTTATCACGTGTCCACTTTTAAAAAACGATTTAGTGTTTTTCGAGCACTAAAGAGAGAAGAATAAAATGGTATTTCTGTGGAAGCGAATTGAACAGAATATAATGGAGTACCTATTTCTGTTGCTCCTAAATAACTTCAGGGTGCGATTGAGTTTCTTTTTTATAGGAACAATGAAGCTTATAGCTTGGCGGCTTGTTTCGATACTAGGGTGAGATCTATAAAGCCTTCCTAAGCACAATGCATACGTAACGGGCTTTTTCTTCGGCGATGATGTTTTTTCCGTCCCGTACGGGCCACGTTCCGTACGGGATTCCGCTGCGTATGCACTATCGTATACATTTTCTATAAAACGATGTTTCCAAAACTTCACGTCTCGTCTCGTCTCGTCCCGGAAAAAAACCGTTACCTATGCATAAGGCTTTAGACTCGGACTTGCTTGAAACTTTGTTAATACGAAACAATTTAAAAGTCATGTAAAACAGGTAATGTTAAAGTTATTTAGCTAGTATTTGGTAATTTGGCTATAAAATATAGTATATAAAAACGAACATTTTGTCTTCGAGAAAACTAAATTTACTTTTACAATATCAGAAGAAATCTAGGAATGTACAATAATCAAATTATAAATATACTTAGAAACTAATCATTGAAAACAGCCAGCATATATACTAGAAGGATAGATATACTAGAAGGATGTAACAAATAAGGAGATATAGAAAATAATAAAAGATTCCGTACTGATCGCCACAGGTACATTATTTTTGTTCTGGTAATTTTAAGTCTGAGAAAAGCCTAAGTACGCTTTATACATATATCCTGTGAATATGTTTTATATGTTCCCAGCATATATCTCACCCTCAGTGTTCACCAGAATTAAACAACAGCAGGCGTGGCTTGGCGCGGTTGGTAGTTGGATGGGTGACCGTTCCTGGCAAAATTATTTGAGTGCTTTCTTGCTTTGGAGCGCAAAGGGAAACCTAGTGTGGGGCTATGAGTATGTAGCGTTATTATAACGTTATTTTGCTATGATGATTGGATAAGCAAAACCGCGTTTCGTAACCGCCATCAGACTGGCAGAAATCACATTATGATGATATTATTTTTAAAATACCCTCCAGGACAAATTGCGTGGTTGTGTCTGACAGATCGGTCATTACCCGAGTTTTATGTTCCCACTTTGTCATGGATGAAGGAACGCTTTACCAGTTGCTCAACTCGATTTAAATCAAGGAGTGAATTTTTGTCTGTTTAGTGATAAAATAAACAAAAGTGCAAAAACAATGATAAAAAAAAATGTAAAAAAAAACCTGACTGCGTAAAAAAACCAAAAAGAAAAAACAAGCCTAGTAGTTCAGAATGTTGTTAAAAGTAATACTGAACAAGTACACCCTATGATAGAAGGATTAACAGTCGGGACCCATTTTTCAACCAATCAAATCTTGTTTGTTTTTTTCCCAAGCAGTCCTGTAAAATTGAAATGGGGACACATTAATTAATGATTAATGTTTATTTGTATTTTAATAAAAAATATATTCCCAAAACAAACAAATTCGGTTTAGTAGTAAAATGTATCTCGCGTGTACCAACTCAAACTACCCTCAAAGTAAATTGAGTTACCCATGAAGCTATAAATTTGATATACTCCAGCACAAAGTTTGCTTTACGTAGAAAGTCTCAGGTTTGAAACCGCAACCATTTAACATATTTGGCTCGTGTTCTAACTGTAGTAAAATTTATTGTTCACACATATCATGCTGTTAACAAATCTGAACTCTAATTCGTTATCTTTAAAGTGGATAACAGATTGAGTTGACCTAACCTGTTAAACTTTTCTACGATTCAATACTTACCTTAAGTTCAGACATTAAGACTCAAACTTGGTTGAGAAACTTTACAGTCTTGAAATAATATTATATCTCTATAAGCGACGATCAAAAATAAGCTCTACGGTCAACGTACTAAGGTTCAAAATTGCTAAAATAGTGCATAGTGTTGGTAGTAATATCGATTATCGACAAGTCGATTAAAGATGTCAGTTACATAGGATTTGCTTAATTCATAGTGCAAGTGTTGCCATGTCACTCGACTCAGCTGTATATTACGCCGTAGTAGTGGGGATCTTGTAACACCGTTCTGTAATTTTATTTAGCTACTTCAATATTTAGTTATATGAAAAAGATAATATCTATTACGGGTATGATAGCGAAGGCAAATTATACTGAAAATTATAACTTTTGTACTACGGTATGTAGAAACTCGTTATTTATGGAAGATTATTTTATTGATAAAGTATAATATAAGAACATCAAAAGAAATCAATTAGGTGCTTCCATAACACTTTCTCTTAAAATGACACAGAATTTTTTTCTCTCTTCATTATCTTCATTACAAGTCATTTTGCATTTTACTATTTTTATTAGATTGTTCGTATAATGGATCAACGAAAAGATGGTGGTAGAGGTAATCATTAGGTACCCACCAGAAGTAATGTTTCTACCTGATTCATTTTAAAAAGGTTTTTGTAAGGGTTATCATGTTTGCATGGATTAAAATCTTGTAAGATTGTGACATACTACAAGAAATTAATATTTAAACAAAAATAATAGGAAACAGCGAATCCTAATAAAATTTCGCCAAGACTTATAACAGTTATTCTAAATGTATCAGGTTTACACGTCGGTGTAACAGACGGCGTCGTGGTTTTGAAATGCTTACACATGCAGACATGACACAACGAGTTACTCAAATTAAAGTTGGAAAAGAAAATAGGAACTAACTTGAACGTGCATCGACTGTAGTGCTTATTACATTGTCCCTTTAAGTTGGTTTGCAATTTAAAGTGGTACGTTTTATGTAAATTGCTGACGCGAAGACGAAATACTTGATGATTAGTGGTCACCCGCCCATAGATGTAGAATGTGTGGAGCTTTAGTTCAGTTTTCGAGTTTAGAGCAGAGAGACGACCCTGTAGCCTAGTTGGTAGTAACCCTGCCTGCTGAGCGAGGGGTCCTGGGTCGATTCCTGGCCGGGGCAGATATTTATTTGACAGGTAGGTATAATATTTGTACTCGGGTCATGGTTGTGATTGTAATGTGTTATAGGTGTTGCCCATATCCATGCCACCCGCGATACAGGTACCTATTGCGGGGTATGAGTGTGTTAGCGTTTATTTATTTATTTATTTATATATTTTGAGTTTTGTTAAGTGAGCCGTTTGTACATATGACGAAATAAATTATTTACCTTTGACTTAGATATAACTTAAAAAGCCCTTTCCAGTCACAACTGTTCTGTTTTTCCTGCTTTCTTTTGTTACTTGGTCAGCAACGCTTTAAAATCTGAATAAGTTTATAAAGCAAAGGGAAGCTAGGTTAGTAGTCTATAAATCTAATTCAATCCAATCGAACTGATTCAGGTCACTAATTTACATGAAAATCATCCCAACGTCATAATTGTGACCATCTCGTCTGTGTCTACACACGCTACCGTTTGTTGACAACCTAATAACGAGGCCACATTACCACAGTTTCCAATAGTCAACGAACTCTCTTGCCACAATTCCAACGCTGATTATGTACAGCCCCGCAAAAAGACTTTACGTGCATAGCGAGTATTGTAATGCAAATTTTGTTTTCATAACAGAACGATTTTACATTAGGTACATGATTGATCAATAGAGTTAAAAATGAAAAATTTGTTGAGAATAAACGTGAAATGAACGCAGTTCTTTGCTCAAAGGATTTATTAGGAATTTCTCATATAGTTACGATGTGCAAAGAAGTCATTATGTAGCTTAATCTAATTACTTGCAGCTTTGCCTGTGTGTTTCTTTATTTATTTTCTATCCCTAGAATACTGCATACCTACTCATTGCTGCCTATTAATTCTATTATCGACATAAAATATTTATTCTTCATTTTCTTTTATTAGGTACCCCCAATGCAAGCAGAGGGGTATTAAAAGTTTGACGTGTCTGTGTATCTGTATGTGTGGATCTATATGTCTGTCTGTGGCATCGTAGTTCCCAAACGAATTAACGGATGTTCATCTAGTTTTTAGGGTTCCGTAGCCAAATGGCAAAAAACGGAACCCTTATAGATTCGTCATGTCTGTCTGTCTGTCTGTCTGTCTGTCTGTCTGTCCGTCCGTATGTCACAGCCAATTTTTTCCGAAACTATAGGAACTATGCTGTTGAAACTTGGTAAGTAGATGTATTCTGTGAACCGCATTAAGATTTTCACACAAAAATAGAAAAAAAAAACAATAAATTTTGGGGGTTCCCCATACTTAGAACTGAAACTCAAAAATTTTTTTTTCATCAAACCCACACCTGTGGGGTATCTATGAATAGGTCTTCAAAAATGATATTGAGGTTTCTAATATCATTTTTTTCTAAACTGAATTTGCGCGAGAGACACTTCCAAAGTGGTAAAATGTGTGTTCCCCCCCCCCCCTGTAACTTCTAAAATAAGAGAATGATAAAACTAAAAAAAATATATGATGTACATTACCATGCAAACTTCCACCGAAAATTGGTTTGAACGAGATCTAGTAAGTAGTTTTTTTTTAATACGTCATAAATCGTAAACCGCAGATTACCTCGATCAAAGTTACAACGAACTTCAAGAACTTTTATATTATGTTACTTGCTGCTACGGACCCTTCATGGGCGAGTCCGACTCGCACTTGGCCGCTTTTTTTGTGTGAATAGTGACTTAATCGAGAGTATCTTAGGTATGTTTAGTGTAAATAAAACTGTCGGGGTTTTATAAGATTATTTGACTTTATTTGTGCGACTCACTACTAAAGGGAAATTTTGAAAAAATATTTAAGTATGTGAAGTAAAACCACAGGTGACACGCTTGGTTTTCATACAATTCGAGGTACATGCGTCGTCTACTCTATATACATGTCTGTGAGTAGGAGAGACATAGGTTGATGGCTTCAACCCGGTAACCACTACTGATCACGGTTCTCCTCTTGAAGAGGTTTTATATTGATTGGTGAAGGATTAAAAATCCAGTTATCAAAAATATCTAAATATCAACATTGCATTTAAGTAAACGCTGACTGTACTCAGAATTTAAAAGCAACTGTTCAAAACAACAGTTAAGTAATAGAGTTTTCACAAGTTTCTAATTGGGTTTTCCTTTGAAATTTGTTATGCAGTACTTCTTTACGGTATACTAATTAACCTGGCGTTAATTAACAAACCGAAGGATGGTCATGGTTGAATATGCATGCTGCACGCGACAGTTTTTAGGGTTCCGTCGTCAAATTTTAACCATCACGTTCGTCCGTCCATTTTTCTCAGAGGCCTTTAATGATATAAAGCTGTAATATGGCACTGGTGAATATATTTTACTACGGAGCCTAAGTGGCAAAACAAAATCTTAAAATGTTCATATTATCTCTAGCTTCAACGTTTTATTTGTTCTTGGAAGTTTGTGAAGTACCAATATCAGCAATAAAAGAATTTCGTCGCAGTAAGGTAGGTAGGAAAAAGGTAGTAGGAAATAAGAGTACCTAGTTCGTAGAAATCCTTAAAGCGTGCTAACGGATTCCCGTTCTATTCCTATTCTTAGGCTTAAACTTTTGTCACGCGTATTATTATTTTTGTCTCGTTTTCTACTAAAGTTCTCTAGGTGGCAGAGTAAATGTTCTGAACATGATTATCTGGCTATAAGAAAAACTAACAAGACACTCGTATCCTCACAGCCACAATATTAACAAAATGTGTTAAGCATATTTTGCTTATTAAATTTATCTTGATTTATCCTGTCCTGGATACATTGATTGAAACTACTCACTGAAATACGGTATTAAAATTATCCTAAGTATTTGTTTTAACACATTGTACATCATCATCAGTCATCACATTGCCCAATTATATTTGTGGTCGGCGTAATGTTCTTTTCACTTCTGCCCTTTTAGCCATGAACACTCTGACTTCCTTATCTTTCATATCATCTCTCACCCAATCTATCTTTGACCTAACACATCACATGACCTATAGGGAAATTGAATTTACCTTAACACAACGTTACGGCGATTTAATCATTCCACATTACGATTCAATCTCTCGATACACAACCAATTAACGTGATATCTTAATTATGTCCACATCCGTAGGTCGGTAATATCTTTCACGGATGGTCAGTGGATGGTATAACGTCCATTCGAATGGAAACAAGTAAAAATACTGCCAAAACGGAACTATTGTGAAAGAACTTTACTTTTCTTGTAGAATGTAAACCAAGGCTGAGTAATCAACTAATTATTCACGTCAACCCATAATTATCCCCCTACCTTTTTATGTAAATACTTAGTCAACAAACGACAAGACGGACCATCTGATGGTAAGTGGTAAGGGGCCATCCATAAATTACGTCACACAAATTTCATGACTTTTTAATCCCTCCCTCCGTCCTTGTGACAGCTAGTCACAATTATGAAACCTCCCCCCCCTAGCGTGACGTCACATATTATGAAATTTTACACCTAGAAATTATTAAATTAAAATGGCAGTTCCGAAATTAATTTTATTTCCATTAATTGTTTTTTAATATGCATGTTTACCTATGCATACCAAATATTTGATTTTGAAATGTGACGTCATGAAATTTAGGACCCCTCCCACCCCTTGTCACACTACATCGACCCCCCCCCCTCTCCTCCCTAACGTGTGACGTAATTTATGGATGGTCCCTAATCTTCGGCCTTGGGCACATGCACAGAGAAGAAAAGAAGGTAAGCTCGAGAACACTTTACAATGTGAAGACTTAAGGATTGTTTATAGGTAGGTATATTCGCTCAGACTACACACTTTTGAGAAAGTTTTTAAACACTCACACTTCCACACCAGGAATTGACCGCTTGTTCATTAGACGACTATAACCATATCTTATATTACGTATTGTGTATAATATCTATAAAATATCTATAAAATACACGTACAAAATATAACTGTCGTCAGTACACCAGTGGGAACTTTGCTGATGACGATAACGATAATATGGTATCTTTGATGTCCAATGAGACAGCGTGCAGTACAATTTCATACAAATACGCGTCCACTGCTGTCGTTTCCGGCATGAAAACATTTAATAAATAATTGTGTCGTTATCTTGTCGTCCAATGAAGAAGCAGTCATTCCATGTCTCGCGTGAAACATGGTAAATTACAAACACTCAAAAACAAACATCTGTCACAAATATCTGGTCAATACCAAGCTACAGGAGCTACAGGAAGCAAGATACAGGATTGTCTCACTAGAACATGGTTTTTGTGTAACCAGATCCGAAATTTCATATTCATAATGTCCCTGCTTTAGGCCTTGTGAAATGGATCTGTTCCCTCGGGATGAACGATAAAAGTGAACATCGACATGCTGATATGGATAATAATGATTATAAGATTTATAAGCATTTAAAAACATCTGTATACTAATATAATAAAGATAGAGTTTTTTGTTTGTTTGAATAATTATCTACTCTTGATATCGCAATTTATTAGGAAGGCTATAAAGCAAAAAGAAGGTTCTCCAGGTGTACGCTATATCCGAAAAATAATAAAATAGAAAAATGCAAGAAATCTTTAAACACCTGTTGAAAGTTACTGACCAACAACAATAATTCATTTTTAGGCGCTCCACCCACTGCACCGCGCACCGCGACGGGGCGCGGGATGGCAGATTTTATCATTGTATGCAAATAGCTCAATTTATATAGAAATCACGCCTAGCACAACACACTGCCGACGCGTCACCGCGCGGGAAGGCGGCCCGCGCGCGTTTTCTGCCAATCTGCGCGGGAGCGCGGGGCGTGCCGCGGGGTATGGCACACCGGCTCCGCAGTACCGGGCGTGATTTGATACTGTGTAACAGACGTGATGTACCTAAAGCGGGGAATTCACTGGCGGTACGACCGGGCATGTCTGACCTTTACCGGAATTTTGAACTTATTGCTTAGGCTACAACGACAAAATGAGATCGCGCGGACTTGCAACAGGCAAGTCTGCCAGACTGACTGCAACGGTCCTACACTAGCAAACATTGCACAGACCTATAGTAGCGTGGCCCAGCGGACATGTCTGCAGACTTGCCCGTGGGTATGGCCGTCTAATGAATTCCAATAAGTTTTTCTTCCGGCGTAATGCAAGGACGAAAATTTGTATCTGTTCCAGTAATGGTCGCTCGAATTTTGCTTAATAAATAATCAAAAGATGCAGTTGACATAAGATTTATCTTCATATTTTCTTAAGTCTTTGTAATTCAGTGCAAATGATCCATTTATAGATCTCGATCGTAAATAGGGATGTATCCAAAATCTTCTATGGACGCAGTGTTTTTTAATTCTTGTATACAAAAACCAAAATGACAATATAACTGCAACATCTTGAAATTGAATAAGTTCGTCCATTCTCCACGACGATCGACAACACAGTGAACACATGCGTTTATTTAGCGCGAGGCCGTCGTAATCTGCTACACCGCGCGGGGGAGCAGATTACACCGCTAAGTAAGGCAGATCTGCGCCTCCGTCGCCGCGCGCGTTTTCCGTCGCTCCGCGCACCGCGGTGGGACGCGTCTTCAGTGGGTGGAGCGCCTAAATGTATAAAACGCAACATTTTCGGACGGAATCGAATTACTAACCCTGATGTTACCAAGTGACAGAACATCCTCTATCAGGTTATCTAACACAAAGTCGTTGACACATCCATAAACGCGTACTAGATTGATATCATCAACAATTTCCCGAAAGAAACGAGTACAAACACTATCTGTATCTGTCAGCCGTACAATAAACTTGATAATGGAATCGTTGTACGTCCCCTGTTTGCAGTTTGCGTAAATTGTCGCCATTAAGCCCATTCTAGCGGCGACAAACTTTCAAATGGGAAATTGTTTGGTGTTATCTTAAAGTGTTATATTGGTCAGTTCCCTTGGTTATCAACGTTGGATTTTAAGGAATTGTTTTTAGGGTTCCGTGCCTCAAAAGGGAAAAGGGAACCCTTAAGGATCACTGCGTCAACCGTCTATCTGTCTGTCAACAGCCTTTTCTTCAGGACCGCTTTGGGTTACACTTCGGGGAACGCTGGAAGCTTAATGAAAAATTAAACTAAATTAAATTTTTAGGTCTGCAGTCTCTTGAATCAATGAAAAATCAAGGTTCTAAATCGATTCGTCGACTAAATCAAATCGTCAATGTAAGGGGACGACTTCCTACGTTATGTGAAGTTTCTAAAGCAATGTTCGATTCTTCAAGTTTGTACAGAACCCTCGATGCGCGAGTCGAACTAGTCCTTGGGTGATTTTTTTATGTCAACAATTAACTAAATCAACTTATTTATTTATTTATTTATTTATTTAATACTTGTATTCACAGCAGTTATCACAATTTAATGTTACTCGTTACATATAACTTAATCTTATGCCAGATTGAATACATATTATGTAGGTTATTCTCTTACAATATTTGGAGGGTTGAAGTGATGAACATTTAAAACTATACAAGGATGAGATACCAAAAACAATAGTTATTGCGGCAACAGTTCAATAACAATAATAAGTAATAAGTTTGAAGCTCGAGTTCGCAACTCAGATTCGCAGGTAGGTACGTGTATGAGAAGAGGTGGTGAGTAGTGTGTGTGTGTGTGTGTGTGTGTGCATGCTTGTGTGTAGAATCAGCTGAACTGTGAAGATAGATAATAATTGTTGGTACGTAAAGAGTGCTTCTGTTGCTTGTTAATGGCTGGTTTACATGGCGTTGCTAGATACATGATCGCTTTCTAATATAATAATATAATTATACAAGTTTAATGATATTGTAAAAATAAAACAGAATATATAATATTATATGTAGGATAAAAAGAGATGTTATATGCTTATTTGTGTATAAAAATATTAATTAATATAATACAATACATTGCACTAATTAGTATAGTAATGTAATTTAATGTCAGTTCGGAAAAAAAAACCCCAATAAATGTTTTTTTTTTTTTACAATTGAGTCCGTTTATGTAGTTAGTTAATTTAAAAGTTTTATTTCGGTCTTTTTAGTAACTTTCATTTTTAAAATATAATTATGTTTAGCAGTTATTTCGAGAAGTCAGTAGTTTACAGATATCACTAGCATTAGTTTATCACTAGCATCTACGAGCATCACAGATTTTTGTTATTGCAGAGACATCATAACTATAACATTCCTCTTGAAAACTATCTAGGGACAAAATAAATGAATGCTTCTAACCATTCTGTGTAGTTCCATCCATCCATCCATCCATCAGCCTTTTGAGGTCTACTGCAGGAGATAGGCCTCCCCTAATCTACGCCACTCAGACCGGTCCTGAGTCTTCAGAATCCAGCTGATACCCGCTGTCTTCTTCAGGTCGTCGGTCCACCTGGTCGGGGGGCAGCCGTGGTACGGGTGTGACATGGACATTCGACATGATTTTCGTCTTGTCCATGTTCATCTTAAGACCCACTCGTTGTGTGGCGCTGTTCAAATCCCCGAGCATTGTACCAAATTCCTCCAGGAATTCCGCCAGGATGATTATATCATCGGCATATCGCAGGTGTGTAATGTGTTTGCCATTGATATTAATGCCACGTGGTTTCCACTCCATCAGCTTGAACAAGTCTTCCAACGCAGCGGTGAACAGTTTTGGGGATATGACGTCCCTTTGCCTGACACCTCTCTGCTGTTGGATGGGGTTCGTTGCTGTGTTGTATACTCTGACGGTCATGGTGGCTAATGTGTATAAACACTTCAACACCTGATATATATATATACCGGTAGTCGACCCGGTCCGCTGAAGAGAATATTCTGTTTGGTTAAGTATTTATAAACTGAAATTTGGCATGCACTGTAAACTGTAAGCTCAAAGCCTTCTTAACTTACTTGTAAAGGGACCAGCGTAGCGTGTAATCCTATTAACTGCAACGCGGTAAGAGGCAACGACTTTATCGGATTGATTTTGAGGCAAGAGTCATCTGACTATTCTCTTTGACTCTCTGGAGAAGACCGCGAATTTCCCATCAAATATGCAAATCTTCACGACAGACTGTACTCCGGTCGAAGTCTAAAATGTCTGTGAACGAGTCAGGTTCCGTAGGTTCGTTAGTATTTGTTCCACTCAAAGTTGATTACAGATGCTATTTGGAAATGCTTTACTACCGCTGAGAACAAATACCTGTTATACATATAATTGTTATTGGAAACAAACAGCCTTCTGATCGGAACACAATGGCTTGAGACAAATTGTTATACGGCAGAAATAGATGAGACTGGTGATACTGCCCCAGGCAAGCCGATCTTGTTGCGACAACGCAAATACGTCACACAATGACGTCACGCTGTCTGAATCACGCTATCGAAGTTTTCTGCATCGGTTTCAACCTACTCCGCTCTGAATAAATCAGTTTAGTGTACCTTTATCAAATTTAATAAGCGTTAATGTATGTAGTGTATGTAGTGTATGTATGTAGTGTATGTATATTTTGTACTGTAGTTTCTCCTCCTCTGTTTCATGTTTTATAATATCATATCCCTAATATGTATATTAATTAACACATACAATTTTGTAATTGGTGAGTTATAAATTACCTTCAACACGGGATTGTTTTGCTTTTAGTATAATTTTAATTACTAGGCTTATATAATATAATATTATAGGATAGACACCACATGTGGAACTACGCGAAAAACGGGACTACCCTGAAAACCAGCAGCCGTGGTTTCTAGCCGTTCCATGGCACAGGCTGAGGGTAGTCCTTTTTCGTCAGGTAACATGGTACCCTCATAAATATGTTTTCTGTTTCGTTCACGCAATAATTTTATTATGGCTACATATTGTTAGTTTTTTCTTGTTGTAACTTTGTACCGTGTTTATTCATGACGGAATAAATGTTTCTTTCTTTCTTTCTTTCTTAAACCTTATGGATTGTAATAGAGACTTGAACGTTATATTCTTTAATTTTGCCACCGTTTTTGAGAGCTTTTATATACATTTACGAGATAAAGCGTAACTTATAATTATTATTAAATTTTAATATGCTTCCAATGTTTGTTATTTAGTTCCTTTCATTGTTTAGGTTAAATCTTGCAAGTTGAATTGGAACTACTTCTTGTCTTACGGAGTGGAAATATTACCTACATATTGCTTCAGTTCCGATAACAATATTATTTTATGATAGACATGACAAACGCGTTTGATACTGAACGGTGAATAGCACAACATTTTTTGCTTTTAGTTTTTATACAGATACCTTCATATTTTATTTTTATTTCAGCTAAAAAAACATAATTCAACTTTGGTGGTCAGACGGTCCGAAGGAAAAACCTCCGGTAGACAATTACGCCATCTGGTGGATAGAATATCTACTACGTCACGGCGGAGCGCGGCAACTACTACGTTGTATGTTGCTAATCTACCATGGACAGAGTAATATGAGATATCTTAGAACTTGTTTCTGTATTGTTTATTGGATTAGTTTCCCTTATTTCTCTCCTTTTATTTGTGTTATATTTAACATTTTATCTGTCTTTCGCGTAGGTACATTACACGAAAGAAAAACGATCTTACACTTACGATAAAACTAAAGTAGGTATCTTAAGTATGTTAGGTAGTTCTTGTGTGCAAGTAAACTTGATCGTATATGGCCACTTTATAGCTATTTGGCCACTCATGCACACTGGATGTCACGGCAAGTCAAACTGCAAATTTGACCAGTCAAACTGCAGACTTGATCAAGTACACTTGACCGTGTAGGTATGGACTCTATTAGGTACTGACATTGCAACCGAAGCAGTTAAAACGCAGTAAATTTTTTATTTTGAAATTTATTGGAAATTTTTTTATTTTGAAATTTATAAGGAACTTCCTTATCGCGCGTTGCGAAAGGGGGCTAAGCGGAAAATTTGGTAACGACACTTTTTGCCGGTAACGAAAAGTTGTAACGACACTTTGCCGTCGTAGTTTTTTTTACATAAAAAGCAAGCCAAGAAAAGGAAAATTTGTCACGAAATTTAATACCTTAGATTTGTTTTGGCACACTTGCTGCGTGTTTTTGATATCCTAGTACTGACCGCAAGGAACTTCGTTTTAAAATTAATGTAAAACGTGTGCCCTCTAGTGACAAAAGGTTAAACTAATAGCATAATGTTAGTTACGCCATCTTGTGGTAAAAAGACTAGTTTAAAAGTTCTTTAACACGACATAAGATAGAGCTACTCTCAGACGTATTACGATTAATATCTAATTACTGTGTACGATTCAAATCGAATTATTAACGATACTAATATCTTTGTATTAATAAATATATAATGCAATAAAATCTTCCATTAAAATAAACGCATTGGGAATAAAAGAGTAGGCCAGGCACCTACTATAGTAGTAACATTATAATGTTAACTAAAACTTTCCACAGATGGCGTTTTTCTCGGCGGACTTTTGCACATTAATTATTTCATAATTTAGAAGAAGCGACTGACGATCTGCGATTGAATTCAACTGTGTTAATTAATAAAAATGTGTTTTGTGGTTCCGTAGTCAAAACGCAACCCTTACGGTTTCGTCATGTCCGTCCGTCCATCCGCAGCATAACGCAAATACCTGTGTTAGAAAGCTGTAATTTTGCATGGATATAGGTAGATACATATTTATTAAATGTACAAAATCTTAAAAAAATTTCAGGGAACCTTCCCTGCTGGTAAAGTGTGAATGAATTGTATTTTTCTAGTCTAGCCCATACTTTGGGCTTTTGAGGTATTTCAATCATATTATGGGTATGCAAAAGCTACTAAGAATTATTATCAAGGATAGGTTACCTTAAGTAATTAATGACTAATAGTCGATGAATTTACAATACCCGAACTCTACATTGTGCGTGGCCTGACACGCACTTGGCCAGTTATTTGTTCTGTTTTTCTCTCAATAGATACTAGATACTAGAGACTGAACTGATTGAACTGCCATCTTTCGTAAAGGGTTGTTCACTGTGATGAACAACAACTAAAGGTGTTGAAGAAATAAGAATATAGTATTTTTATGTGTGTGATTGAACTACCATGCAACTGATTTTATTCAATGCGGTAAGCATAAATAAAGTTGTTAGTCCAGCTTTTATGACCTGCCCTAAACCTAGGCAGGTAGGTACCTATAATAAACATGGAACAATTTCTTCACAGACTGTAAAAACAAAACAAAGTAACTTCTGCCGTTAATCCCTACGAAGATTAATGTAGACAACGGACAGACATAAATTATAAAGTTTTGCTATGTTAGCTCTAGAATAAAAGGCTAAGTAGCTAGAAATAACCTCACGCGAGGGCTAAGTACAAAACAGTTGCATAGTTAAGTAATTTTATTTATTGACTAGGTAGGTACCTATTAACTGACTTTATTAACCTCGGTGTAGTTGTTTTAGTAAATCGATTGAAATAAATAAAACTTAGATACACTTGTATCACTAAATGTCAGTAAAACCTCAAGCTTACTATAATATATCACTAAGAAAAAAAACCGCAACCAAATCGAATAAGCCGTCTTTCTAACGCAAACGCACAGACAAAGAGACAAAAAATTTAAAAATCATCATTTGAGATCCGAAGCGAAAAGAGCGTGGTTACTGCTACATACCTACTTAATAAGGAATCAACACAAGTAAAATTTTCTGTATCATTTAATTTACTTAATCTAAAATTCAACAAAAAAGATTATAAAGAACTAGCTTTCGACTACTAGCTACTCATAATAATATTTTATGAATAATTATATTGAGACCTTACATAACTGAGGAACTCCCTTATTTCTCATAGCTGCCATCATCAGAAAAATATATAAAAAAATATTCTACCGATCTGGAAGCATACACTTTCAAATAAAAAAGAATCTCCCAAATCGTTCCATTCGAATTGACGGCGGTATTTCCGGAATTCACCACTAGTAGACTTTGTTTATTTTTGTGGGGATTTCATGAATAAATCATGAGAACTTCTTTCGAGTCGATTATAACACACCTGCATGACTCAAATTCGAACCAGGAAACCCTTTTCCAACTAGCTTACTGTTAACAAGCAGTAAAACGTCGAACAGTGCCCTAATCATATATACACGAAATGCCGCTCATAACCGCAATATCCAAGGTCAGAGTGCTAGGCAAATGCTGTTCTATCATTCCCATCGCAATCTCATCACTGACCAGCTTCCTTATTGAGCCACAGTCAATATTTCGATAACGATTCCTGGTTATGGTTCGCATATACTCGCGATGGTGTGCCTTGATTGCCGACGAACATTCGTTGTTCGCTCGTCTAACTAGTTGTATAACGGTTTAGAATACTCACCCCATCCTATGTATGTAAGGCTTCACATGAAGATAATTATTATTATTATCAATATTATTACTCGATAATAATATCTGAGGTTTGGTATAGTTAAAGTTTACGATGTTTGATGCTTGAACAGATGAACAGCGCCTCACAACGGGTGGGTCTTAAGATGAACATGGACAAGACGAAAATCACGTCGAATGTCCATGTCACACCCGTACCGGTTGTTGTTAACGGCGCTGCTCTCAAATTTGTAGACAAATATATTTGACTAGTAAAGGGGCAAGTGATCCAAGTAAGTTCAATTTTGAGGAAGAAGTAACTTATAGAGTCCAAATCTGTTGGGCTGCGTTTGCGAAACTGTGTCATATTTTGTCGTCCAAAATACTATCCAAGTAGTCCAGTCATCTTAGGAATTCACTGCGGAATGAGAGATACCCAGCTGATTTTTTTGTATAAAGTTGTATTTTGGCATTTTAAAACTTGTCTCAAAACCTGCATATGGTAGGGTGACCGCGTCTATTAAAAATTTGAGGACAAAGGTCACAAAAATCGGTTTTTTGCAAATATCTCATTTCCTATGAGTTTTTCGCTATTTGTATCTTCATCAATATTGTAGAGAATTAAATTCCCTACAACTTTTGTGCCAAAAAAATTTTTATACGTTGAATCGTTTTCGAGATAGAGGGCGGAGAGCGCGCGGTTAGAGCACAATGTTAGGTCAACCGGTACAGTCCCGGTCAAAACATGCTATATTAACTTTATTAATTCTATCTATCTAACAGCCTTTTAAAGTCCACTGCTGGACATAGGCCTCCCCTAATTAGCGCCACTCCGACCGATTCTGGGCCCTCTGAGTCCACATCGTTCGAAGGACTGATAACCAATGGGGTTGCAAAGTCCTCGAATGGCGGCCACGTCTCGGTAAAAGGAGCACTGGTCGCTCCCCGACCAGGTGGACTGATGACCTAAAGAAGACAGCGGGAAGCCGCTGGATTCAGAGGGCCCAGGACCGGCCGGAGTGGCGCCAATTAGGGAGGCCTATGTCCAGCAGTGGACTTTGAAAGGCTGTTAGATAGATAGAATTAATAAACTTAATATAGCATTTTTTGACCGGGACTGTACCGGTTGACTTTACATTGTGCTCTAACCGCACGCTCTCCGCCCTCTATCTCGAAAATGATTCAACGTATAAAAATTTTTTTGAAACAAAAGTTGTAGGGAATTTAATTCTCTACAATATTGATGAAGATACAAATAGCGAAAAACTCATAGGAAATGAGATATTTGCAAAAAACCGATTTTTGTGACCTTTGTCCTCAAATTTTTAATAGACGCGGTCACCCTACCATATGCAGGTTTTGAGACAAGTTTTAGAATGCCAAAATACAACTTTATACAAAAAAATCAGCTGGGTATCTCTCATTCCGCAATTCTTACCTAATTTTGACTAAAATTACTGGACTAAAGTGCCTGAAGTCGAAGATGTTCGAGCAGTGTGTTGCCAGTGATGACATACGGCTCCGAGACGTGGTTCTTTACCATTGCACTAATCCACAAGCCCAAAGTCGCACAACGAGCTATGGAGAAAGCTGTGTTCGGTATTTCTCTACGTGATCGCGTCAAAAATGATGACTTCCGTATACGAATAAGGAGATCTCCAAGGGCTGATGTATGGAGGGATAGAAAGTGTACATGGAGAAGAAGTGCACAAAGCTGTTTTTTTTTATAATATATGTATGTTACAAATCCTACTAATATTATAAATGTGAAAGTTTGTGAGTTTGGATGTTTGGATGTTTGGATGTTTGGATGTTTGTGTTTCAATCACGCAAAAACGGCTGATCAGATACAGATGAAACTTGGCACACATATAGTTTTATACCTAGAATAAAGTATAGGATACTTTTTATCCCGAGATAATGATCTGTTCCCGAGGGAAAAGAAGTAATTTTTATAGTAATAGGAAAACAGTTTTGACGTTTGTCTTCACAGTGACATTAGAAAACTCAAAACAGCTGATTGAGCGATAAAATTAATATTATGGTCCATTGTTTTAATATGTTTATTAACAAACATATCAAAAATTTGCGGTGAGGCGCATTGTGATAATTTTTGTCATAAAATGGAAGCTTTAGTAGCCATCGATCTCGTATAAAATCAAATAAAGCCAACCCAGCATTTTTTACGCTAAACTAAGGCTGCTTTCACATCAGCGTTTGTCGAGCGTTCCACGCGCCCAACGCTTAATCAATGAGCTATAAAAAAATAATAAATTTACGTAGAAGAAATACTGTAACTTATCAAGGTTTTTCCTAGCTCTCAATATGAGGTGCGATTGAAATATTATAATACGTACCGCATTAGGTTTAATTTGTCAGGTGAAAATCATCAAATTTTGTTTTTAACATTCGTAAATATCTACCAATTTTTTTTTATTTACTTTATAGAAATAAATATTAATTTTGTTAACCTATTTAGCAAATCATTATTCAAGTGTGTCGGATGAACGCATCCGCTTATAAAATCCTAGTGTGGTGTCGGCCTTATGTCAAGATCGGCCTTATGTCATGATTTCTTTATTTTTCTATTGCTGTACATGCATATATTACCAGTGCTTTTTACCGAAATCTACAAACCTTCAATAAGTTTTTAATGAGCTTTACATAGGAATAGATTCGTTGTTTATGAAGCGATTTTCATGATTTTTTATTCTATTGGGAATTTACTAAAGTTGGTCCTATTTCAGTAGGTATAGTGGGATGATGGATTGTGGAAATAATGAGTGAACTTCTCAATCGTAGGGAATAACTGAACCGTGTTTAAATAATATATTAGCTGTTGTCATCATTTACATCGTCCATGTCGTTATCATTATCAATCGTTGACATTGCCAGGTATGGTGGTGTGTCTTACAGACGAAATGTGACTCCTCAACGGAACAATTGAAATAACTAAACAATTTTTAAAAATATTTGTTGTTCGTAATATTGGCTTCAACCCATTAATGGCCAGTGGGCCACGAGTCTCTCCTCTTCAGCAGGCCGCTCTAGGCCTCCACCACACTGCTCCAGTGTGGATTGGTTGAGGGGTTAGTGGCCAACCCGAGTGCCAGAAGTTTTCAAACCGCCCGAGGGTCTCCGACATGGCTTAACGACTGTTATCTTATGATAACAACCGGGACCGACGGCTTTACGTGCCCTCCGAAGCACGGAAACGCTAAAGAAATTTCTGCCTCTAGCGGTCACCTATCCAACTACCGACCGCGCCCGCTTTGTCGATTTCATAGGATCGACGCAAGCCGCCGGCAAGTTCGTTATATTAACACTGCAAAACCAGACGCACAGAAAAAAGTTAATGCTTGACTACAATCCCACCTGATGGTAGCGATGTAGTCTTGGTTTAGTATGCTATCTATTTAGTACAATAATAAATATTTTCATACCTTTCATACTTTAAGTATACCTAATGATGACCTGCGATGATTGCCAGGAAAAGACTTAATTTGGCATACTTTTTATTTTAAATCATAGTTTAACGATTTAAGGCGCTGTATGACTACGATTTAAAAACGTTGATTTCACTCACACAACCGCATATCTGCGCTAATCTAATGTTACATTTACGAGACGCTGAATAGGGTTCAAAATTGCAGAGCATATTTTTGCTAACAATGTAACTAGACTGCGAATAAACATTTAATTTGAGGTTTTTCCTTAGATAATTCAGAATATAGACATTAAATTCAATATCTGTCCGGTTAAAGTTTTAATAAAACCATATGACTATTACATTCTCAAAAAATAATATGTTGTTACCGCTGAAAATACAGAGAATTTCGACGCTAAAGTTTATTTTTGTACAGCAAATTACGATTTTTTATTGGAAATATTAAACAACTATTTGATATTCTATTCGGTTAACGTTTTTCTTTAGACCTTTTCTTATGCTCTGTATTTTTTGCGTGCGATATTTTCATTGGGTTTCCTCATACTCGAGCATCAAAGAAACCCAGTTTTGTGAATATTGAGATCATACCGCGCCTTAACAAACTGCAACATCATCTGCGTAAATAAGATCCACAGATAAATGAATAATTTGAGAGATGACACATTCACCTTATGCACCATGAATCATATTTATGACTACGACATCGTGTAATTTTTTATCGATATAGTCGATGTGGCTAGGACGATATGGTTGTATTTTTTAGCTACTAAAACATATGCATGGGGCAACCTCGCTCTTACCACTCTATGGAGTACATAAAACACTGAGTCTCTTAGTTTCGTTTCATTTCAATGCCCTTAAAGATGTCATATGGGAGCATCCATTAAATATACCGATGTTATTTAAGGAATGCTATAGTTCGTTTGTGTTACGTTTGTGTTAACGTAATTCTCTTAATGGTTCTGCTGGTTGTTCTAAATGCGGAATAACTTTATAGTTTTCCTCCAGAATAATAGTTGTTCTTTTATTTTCTGCGCATTGCAAAATTTACACGCTTTGTTAATTCTGTCCCTTTTTAGAAGCATGTGGCTATTGAGACTCGCGAGTTGCGACTCGCATCATACTCTAGCAACAGCCCGTCTTCGTCATTCTGTTTCATGAGCATATTGCTAACGTCGTTCACCTGCCTGTTCCGGCGTAGCAGCTCTCAAACTGGCTGAACTCACGACGTTCCCTTTCATTTTTATGACCTCTCAGCAGCTCGCTGGGACGCCAAATAATGATGATGAAGTGTCGATGATGTGCCTGTTAAGGCAGCTCTTAAGGTAGCCTGCCGCTGAACTTATTTCTCACGACATGCCCTATGATTTTTTTGAATCCTTAGCAACTTGCTAGAACGCGAAATAATAAGCATTTTGTCGACATCAATGATATCCATTGCTTGGGATGAAAAGCAGGATACTGTAAGTTTAATTCACAAACATCCAAACATCTATACCTAACATCTAAAACATTTAAATTTTTGTAGGATCAGGATCCAATTCTCAATTCTCGCGGACGAAGTCGCGGGTAAAAGCTAGTACATTTAATAAAGAAAATAGAACATTACCATTATGTAATCCTTTGACATAATTACGGTCGAATTTTGACCGCAGAGCGGGTCAAGCTTATTTAAAATAATATTAGTGAGCGAGAGTACGCATTGCCATTACAATACTGTTTTGACCGTAGTGTTTATGGCTGCGAAGATTGTTTCGTATGATTCCAATTCGAGGGTGAATTTAACCGTGTAAGTTTATGACTTTATGAGAGAATTGCGGCCTACTTTCGTGTGGATGGAAATATTACCTCTTTATACTATCTTGATGAATGTAGTAAGACTTCGTTATGTAATGCCCTCTACAGTGTTGGGGCGATCTCTTAGAATAAAGGTTTGGTGACCAAACGGATTAGCAGACTTAAAACATTTATAAGAACATTTTAAAGAGATCTCTTCTAGCAGTCCCACAGAGAGTTACTCAATGTTTGTTTACTTTTCTTACCTAACTAGCAACAAAAATCTACCAAAAGATACAAATATTGTCACGTATCCGTGAGAAGTTATCATCAGATGTAAGTTCAAGGAAGCTTGATTTTTATTATAAGCTACTTATTGATTTCACACCATAAATACACTAACATCATCGCAGTTCAATGGGCTCTATCAAATGACTTCCAGACAACCTTTAAGCCTTAAAAATCGTACCCTAAGAAATTAGGGTGTGAGTGGACAGCTAGTTAGCTGTAACTATAATTTTATAAGTAATTACACATGTTTATGTACGAAAGTAACATCATAAAAGGACACTATATACATCGCAGTTCAACGGTCTCTATCAAGTGACTTCCATAGGACCATATGGCTTAAAAATCCTGGAAGAATTTAGGGTTTAAGGATAGCTAGTTAGCTGCAACTGTTTAATAGTAATTACAGTTGGCCATCGTGGCCCATTGAAGGCATTTCCGCGTCAGCGATGCAGAGATTACTCATAGTAAAGCTAGGGCCTCACTGTTAAGGCTCCGTCGAGATATCGCGGGGCGACGACCGCGCCCTATGTCAGTTGCACAGAGACGTCTGTGGAGTATACTTTAATTTATAATATGTCTGTGTTAAACATTTTAACTTATAAAATTGACGACCCGTGTGGTGCAATGGTTACCATGCCGGATCGCCGCACCAAGGGTCCTGGGTTCGATTCCCAGCGAGGCGGAAATTTGAATGATGAATTTCTGTTCTCGGTCTGGGTGTGAATGTCCTTGTCTATGTTGTGTGTTGTCCATGGCAAAAAAAAAAAGCCATTTGCTTTAAGATATAGGATTTAAAATATACCATAGGATTGGCTACAGATTTCTAGATCAGTAATTAATTTTAAGAAATATAATGCAATTAAACAATTATATTTTTATAATGTATCGTTTAATAATTATGGCGCGGGAATCTCTATATAATTGGTTCTACGACACTGCAACCAAAATACGTAACAAGTTAATAGTTTAAAAACATGTTTTTTTTATGTCATTTTAGGTACTGAAGAAAAATATTGTGTCTTTGCTGTTAACCGCTAAAGAGTTCACTTGCCTGAAGCCAAAACTGTGGGTAGTTCCTATTAGGTCATGCTTATCAGAAAAATACATTGTCATCAGAATCAGCAATTTCTACAATTTAAACTCCTTAGGATCGGAAGAAGTAAATCTAATTATGTTTGCAAATGTGACTCACATAAACAAACTAAAAATCTAAATAAAACAGTTGAAATTTTTTTACGGGTGACTATTTTTACACTAACACATCTTCCCACCAAAAACTAGAGTTGAATTTTTTCGGTATAGTCGTGCTAAGTTTAAAATTGCGACTGTCTAGTTCATCGGAAAAAAAAATGTGTTCATTCTATTAATATTAATGTGAAAGTTTGTGAGGAGCAGAGCGATAGTAATTTATAAATTTATTAAAAAAATCCACCCGAATAAACAAGAACTCGCTTTAATATATAACATAACATACAATACTTTTCACACAAACACAAATACAATTCTTTCCGCCCCAACACCGTCTCCACTTCTCCCCTGTTCCCACAATATATTCCACACAAGGACCTCGAATGCTCATTAAGGTGTCCATATTGGTTACGTCGTTATCTCCCGACGCACGACCGGCGTTAGTGTGAACCTAGCTTTATATTCCGTGCAACGGGATTGCTTTTTTATGGTAATGAAGTGGGGATCATGCTCGAACTGGTTGGTAGGACCATCGTTAGATAAAACCACCACTGGGATTGAACCACTACAGGTACTACTACAGTACAACACAGTACATAGGTAATATATTTTGATAAAGCTGTACCTTTATTATAGCGGACTATCGCTCTGCCTGCTACTTTGCCCGCGTTTTCCAGGATTACAAGTACCCTATATCTTATTCACATCAGCAACACCAATCTACTGATGAGTTGCCGGCCATTAAATAGAGAAGAAAAAGAAAGAACGAAAGAACTGACTCTCAAGGCCCCAGCCGAAACATGAGTCGTTAGGCGGCTGACTCAAGGCAAGAGGGTGGTATCTATCCAGGCGGACCCCATGGAGAAATAATAATAGTAATATATCTAAAACCTTTAAACGAGCAATTCTTGTACAATATATGTATTTTCTGAGTCTCGGAAACGGCGCCAACGCTTTTCATGAAATTTATTATGCAGATATCGGGGGCGATAAATCGATCTAGCTAGGATAAATTTATTGAAAATGTCTATTATCCATGTTTTCAAACAATGAAAAACTTCTACAATAGACTTTTTTCGACATCTACTGGCGAGTAGCAACACTAAAGCTACTTTAGTACATGGCGTTGTTTGCTAAAAAATACCGAAGCTGGTATTAATGAACGTACTACTATCCTAAACCAATCTAAATATATTTGGCCAGCGTTTGTTTCATGTTATGTAAAATTTATGTTGAGGCTAAGTTTTAACTAAGTTCGGCCAAACATCATTTTACACGAGAATAACTGTCCCTTTAATATAAGTATTTTTACTTTTTGGTTTGCTTCAAATAACTCTAGAGTATCAAAATGCCAAAATTTTACGAACGTCTTGTCAAACGAACAGATGAGTCACCAGGAGTAAGGAATCTTCGCCCATGGCAATCAACAACAAAAAAGGCATCACCAATACGTTGCCGACCAAACAAGAAGCGAGGTTTTATTTGTTAGGCATGGTAACTGAAGTAATAATGCATAAAAACAACAGCCTGCAATACATAATTATGTTCAGTGACAACTAAATTACTTCGCAGAAGATGTTTAATTTTATTTAATGCGTACAAAATCGCGTAAGATATTGTGTCAGCTTTTTAATACAATGTAGTTCACATTCAGTGGCTCTTAGGTTCCTTAGGAAATGTCTTGGGGTTTTCATTCATATGAAGTAGAGAAGAAAATTTCCTCTCATAAATTTTCATCGACATCAGAATAGGAGGTACTCAATTCAGTTGTATTTTTTTTAAATGTTGTTACCTCAAAACTCAGTCCTTTATTAACTGATTTGAAAAATATTTTTTTAGATGAAAGGATATACCTAGTTACTTCTAGATACAAGGAATGTAGATATAGGTCCAATATTTATCAAAATTCACATATTCTATGATGGAATCCAATGAATAATACATCCTTAATCTCCAGATAAGTTAGTAGGTAAAGTCAAAAACTCAAAACTTAAAAAGTTGCTAACCAACTGATATCAGCATTATTGATAATATTGAGAACAGCTTTGTCATTTCATGATGTGAAACTTACAAAATTATTGAATACTACATACTGAACCCTCATCCACAAAATAAATTTCGATATTCACACACAGTTTCGGTTCCTTGAAGGGCGGGGAAACAAAACAACTTCAAAATGGAATCCTAAAATAAAATATTAAGGTAGATTTACATGGACTTACGATATTTGCAGTAACAGAAAATATGATAAATGATTGTCATAATTATTGTAACTAGTAAGTTATTCATAACTAAAGTAATATATTTTTTATTTATTATTTTATACATTAATCCATTGGTCAGAATGTTGAGTCCTAAATTCAGATATGACGGATTTACTTGAGAAAGTACTTACTAACTAGTAACTTTGAGTATGGGTAATTGTAACTTGTAAACGCGTAACTTCGTAAATTTTTCCTCACTTATTTTATTTACTGGTTCAGTTGTTACTTTGTCGCTAACAATAAGTAGTGAACGAATAACTACGCTGATTTTTACCTGCGCCATGTATACCATGCACATTTTTTACGTCCATCCGTCAGACAGGATCTTGAGCCCTAAATTCAGAGAGGTATTCGCGTGAAATCGTTCAAAAGGATTAACTTTTTGCCCCGAGATTAATAGCTTTGACCTCATTCGTTTTTAAATTTCGTTCATTGTTTGTAGTATTTTGAATATACCTAATGGAGTTCCTAGAACATGATATAGCTGTAATTTATCAAGGTTTTGGTTCCTATAAGTTATATTCATTGATTTTATTTACGAGTAGGTAGTTTCATCTGACCCGAACGCTCCGGTGTCTGTGTGTTATCAAATCTTGCATTTTAATTGATCTAATTCCACTTTAATCGAACTGAAATTTTGTTCTGTTTAAATCTGAAATAATATAATTATACAGATAAATACAAAATTTTCTTTGACATAATTGTAAGCTTATTAATTCAAAATATAAAATAAGAGTAATAAAAAAAAAAAAAAATCAAGAACATAAAATGATTTTAAAGTAATTTCCTTTCTTAATAATATATAACCTTAAATTACAGTTAAACCACAGAAGAAATAATAGTACTTATAAATAAGGGTAAACTTAAATCACATTAACTTTAAATTACAGTAAACTTCAGTACTTTATCCTTATTTATTAGTTATTTTCCTAACCTGACTGGAAAAGTCTAAGCAACTGCCTAGCATTATGAACATGCGCGGTGACCACATACCATCAGTCACCATTAAGTTAATGGCATGTAAAGAATACATTAAGCCCTGAAAACCCAGGTATTATCAGGGTTTGGTCATGCCGTCATTGAAAGCAACGTGCTAAAGTCGCACGCGATATTGCGACGATATTCCGCATTCATTTTGTTTTCAAGGCGACATTTGTTTGGCATTCTGTTATAATTACTCATTTTGTACCATCCGGGCATCCATGCTTGCGTCTTGACAGGAAAGTAGCATCAGATGCGATTTTAGTTGACATCTCTAATAAATAAAATTCTCGCGTCACGGTTTTTTGAAGTTAAACTCCTCCGAAACGGCTCGACCGATTTTCGTGAATCTTTGCGTGCATATCGGCTAGGGTGGAGAATCGGACAACATCTATTTTTCATCCCCCTACCCCTAAATTTTTGGCAGAACAACATTTGCCCGGTCAGCTAGTTAATTTATAACTGACAAACACTCTGCCCGTGACTTTAACCGCGTTTTCCGGGATAATAAGTATCCTTTATTTTATTCCAGATCATGGCCTACCTGTGTGCAAAATTTCATTAAAATCCGTTCAGTAATTTTTGCGTGAAAGGTTTTTGAATATTAATAGGATAAGAAAGTAGGATATTAGTAGGATACTGTGCAGCTTACTTTGGTGACTCTACAGGTCTCTACAGGACTCTACAGGAACTGTCCCAGGTTCGATTGCAAGGTCAACATTTATATGACAAAATTTTCTTCTGTAGTTCTGTGCTTTTCTTCCCACTACCATAAAAATGGCAAAGCCGACTAGTGCGGTTTTTTACTATAGTTTATTATATCTACTAATTGACCAATAAAAAATAAATTTTAATTTTAAGAAACCCATATTCTTCGAGTTCAGGTACCCAATATAGGTATCCCAAAGCGAAATGATAGTGATTACTAGTTAATATTATAGAAGTCATAAAGAAGTTAATTTAACTCCTGTAATGTCAAAGGACACGGTCTAATATTACCCAGCTACCTGCAATAATTGTGTCGGAACACGGCATATGATAATTATCATCATTTAGCACAAACTTCGTCGATTACGGCCGCATCACATTTTAAAGTTCTAATCCACCGAACGACATGAAACTTATAATTGGGTTTGCAACTATCCAGCTGAAGGGTAACCACACGACTGTGAGCTTTGGGAAAAGTCCTTTTTGCGGATATGGCCCGTTTTGTAGATTGATAGTGAACGTGTTCGACGAACGAGGTATCCCAAAATCGATTCCTGGAAGGAATATTCTTATCTATTGCTGGCATATAATATTCTGTGACTGATGTTTGTTTTCGTATTGTGGGTGTTTGCGATGTCGCATGTGCATCGTAGGATATCCTAAGACTGTATAGATATATTATGTCAATGTGATTATTTATTTCTGAACGATTTATGCAAAAAATTTAAAGACTGTCCTGATGAATCACTGGTTTTACATATAGGAACCCGTAGTTCAATTTGTTTCACAAACAAACTCATTTGTTTTCAACTGGAAGTTTAATTTAAATTAATAAGACGTACTTTACTAAAAACTCTATCTGGTAAATTAATTTTAAATAATTATACCTGTTTTAAAGAAATGCCTGAAATTAGTATATTTATAGTCCCCGCGAACTAAGATGCCCAATTTGTCGTTTGCAATCACAGTGACACTAGAGATGCACAAAAAAATCGGTTCACGAAAGAAACTAATTTTTGCAACAAATCGATTCAAAATTGTAAGACCTTCTAATCGAATCGATAATTAAATTGTAAACAAAAAACCGTAACATTTAGGTACCTCCCAACTACCTCGATTGAGCTACATATCTAGTACCACGTATTCTCAATATTATGTATTTACGACTCCAGTAAAATATTCTTTTGTTTCTTCCTAACAACTCATGCTGCTAGATATGCATGGAAATAGCCGAGCCGGCAAACAACCTGACGATCCACCTGATGGTAAGTGGCTGTCATCGCCCATGAACATCAGCAACACCAAAAGCATCACTGGTGCGTTGCCGGCTAAGAAAGAGTAGAAAAAGAAAGAAAGATTGATCATGATAGAAAGAACTTATCCACTCAGTTTCATAATAATATTTTGAATAATATTATTATGAGCGTCAGGGAAAAAACTACAGTGAATAAATTCTTGTTTATTTCGTAACACACATTCATGTATAAATAAATATTATTTTGTTGAAAAAAAAGAATACCGCAAAAAGCTTAGCTACATAATTACATATAATGTATTATCTGCAGTTTACTGTCCATGGATGGCGAAGTGCCCATACATAATGGAAAATGTCCTTTGTTAGCATCCAATTCGTCGTGGTATTCTTAGGTACCTAATTTTAAATTCAAATGCAAGTAAATCATTTTTAACAAAGTAATTAAATTAATCAATTTTCATTTTTAAATTCCGATTATAGTAATGCATCGATTATGATTGGTTTTTGAGACGGTTTCAGGCCATCACATCACTTTGCGTCAGTTTTGTTTTAGGCCTCTTAATCTATCATTGTTTCGACGTCAAATATTTTTAATAAATTTTGCACAAATTATGATGTGATGGGATTTTTACTAGATTATAACGTTTACTATGATTTATAATCAACGTCAATGCAAATGAGTAAGGATTTTTAACAAATTTTGGAAAAATCCTTTGACCGTAAGTGTTCAACTATTCATGTCAAGTAAATTAATATTCCATTTCGCTCAAAGACGCCCATACAATGTTAGTTCATATTAATAAATGGCAGCTATCATTATGGGCATCTTAGATAATTTTGACTATAATTGCTCATATTCATTGTGGTTTTGATTAATTCTATCGGGATTATCCTGATTTTTTCACCAAACGCGTCAACCCTACCAGTAACTGCGATTACTAACGATTTGTCTGCGCCTGGTATTTAGGTTAAATGAAATAGTTTGTAATGGAACTGAACGCCAAGATTTTCATGAATACTAAATTAGGTTCCATAGAAAATACAAAATATTGTATTGAAAGGTTTTAAGTACATTTGTATCGGTATCGAAGGTAAATAAAACTGTAACACACTGTACATGGAGGATATTCTAGAAAAATAATTATGATTTGAAGTTTTTATTAACGCAACCTCTTAGAAAACTCATTGGAATGGGTTGGTCCCATTTTTGTCGTTTTATTTGTTCCCGTTAATTCTAAAAACAGATTTTTAAGAATTTGTCACCAAGCTACACGTTCCTACATTTATGTATTCCTACTACCATAATATAACTTTTTTCTTCCCTCTTTTTCAGCCGGTGATGCCTTTGGTGTTACCAGGTGTCTCTTATCCTCGTTTGACAGCCATTTACATAAAAAAAACTTAATCATCACACCACTGCATAGTCATTATTTTTCGATCACACCGCGCCTAAAAAAGTTTCACTACAAAGGTTATATTCGTTAGTTCCACGCATTCAAATATCGAACGACACCCAAAAACCATTCGGAGTCACGTCACTCATTCACCGTTCGCGAAGTTATATCTACTGTTGCGTTCTGAATGACACTTATGCTAAATACATAAGGTTGAAATTAAGTAGAATTTTAACAGGTAATGTCATTTTTATCCTTGACACTTGAACAAAAATAGAAAATGTTTATGTACTCTTCAAATGTTATGAGTTGCGACACGTTTTGATCATTACCTGAACTAGCTATGGAAAGTATAGGGGAGACTTGCTGCAGACGATCTCGTAGATTTACAATACCTGCGTAGCGAAAGGTACCTACCTGGTTGGAACCCGGGACAGATATTTATGTGACAGATAAATGTTACAGATAAATTTTCACTTTACTAAGTATAGTTACTTTAATATATTTAAGACTTTAATTAAATATATTAAATCTGTAAAACTCTTGTTCAAGTTACCATCCATATACTAGGTTAGAAATACCACCATAATGACCCCACTCACCATGTCACCTCCTTTATATTATATCCCACTTCTTCTCCAGAATTGCAATAATCAAAAAAATATTCAACCATTAATAATAAACCTTAGAATCTGAATCAAACTTATGTGATAAACTTTCTTGATTCTAAGGGCGTTTATCGACCATGGACAATATGGACATAAAAACTGTCCAAAACAACACGTGATGTTTGACATGGTGAGTCATTGGTCACTCCCTGGCACTATTAGGTCACGGAACGGTCGGGCCACACACATTCAACTAACCTATACTAACAAAAACTGTTGGACAAATGGTAGGTACCTATACTGGTTTAATTTTAATATTTTTAACACATTGTTTTAACGGCTAAGTAATATATTTCTTTTGGAAAATATTTCTTCTGGCATCGCCTGTGGAAGAGTGGTTTTACAAACAGAAATAACAAACATAAACGCCCCATTTATCTCAGAGGAACATAACTATCGCAGAAGGAAAAGTAGATTCGTTTTAATACTTGATACCATTAACTAATAATGTTAGGTATTAACAACTATTGGCATACATTATTCAATGTTGACAAAATAGAGTCTATACTTTATTTACATACTATAAAATCATAGTAAAAAAAAAAACTAAAAAACACGCTTTTATAGAAATAAATTTGAATTAACAATCGTGTAATTGTAAAAAAGCGTGGGGTGCTTTTTAAGATATTATCAAAATGATGATCCTTCTACTCATTGACACTATGCACCCCACGCTTTTATTACAATTACACGATTCTTAATTCAAATTTATTTTCTATTTTTTAGTTGGATTTTCTATGAAAGCAAATTTTTTTGTTTTTTTTTTAACTATTATTTATTTTTTAATTTTTTAGTTTAGATTTTTGAAATGAAAAGGTTTTTTCTTTCTTTCTTTTTTTATTTTAATTTTGAATTGATGAAATCGGTCCTCGATAAGCCTAAGAATCTTAAATGGAATCTGACCGTTTGAAGTGGGTCAAAATCAAGTCCAAAGGAGTCGGTTACAAACATACAAGTGAACTTAATATAAATAAATATAAAGCGTGTAATAAAAATATCTCTATCAGGTTTTCCAAGTGCCAACCTTAATTATAAAGCCTTGATCTAACTAACGTACAATATGTGTGTGTTTTTTCACCATCCTGGTCAATGAACACAACAGATGGCAAGCGACTCTTGATTTGCGTTTCCAACTAAGTCTGTAGCTGCCCGTTGGCTTTAATACTAACAGCTCGCTCCTTCGCACTAGCAGATTCATTTATTTGCAGGAAACGCAGGGAAGAATATAGTCTAAGACACAACCCATAATTGCCCCACTGCTGGGCTTGGGTCACAATGTGAGGGGTACAGACCATATTCTACCACGCTGGCCAAGAGCGGATTGGTAGACCTCACCTTTAAAATCTTTATGGAAAACGCTCAGGTCTCTCAGATGTGCAGGCTTCCTCACGAATGTTTTCCAATAGATAGGGAAGAATATGTCTAATAAAATGCCTAGATATTTGCTCACAAACTAACACCCCCGTAGTAGGAATCTTCATGTCTCGTTTGGCATAAACACAAAGTCATCACAAACCCCAAAGAAACGAGAAATAAAGATTTATTGACACATACGTGTCTACCCAGTTCGGCAATCGAACCTGGGACCCTGGTATCGCAGGGAAACTACTAAATTATTACTATTTTATCTGCCATACCAACTAAAGACGGTAATGTTCGACTTAGTTTTTTTTTATAATTTACTGATACTTATTTATTTTATAATTCAGTTTCATAATCATTCTACCTATCCTTTGGAGCTACAAGTTTCAAAGAGCAACAGTAAATCACCATCAGGTCTCGTTGCCAGCTAAAACAATGAAATGTCTTCAAAACGCAAGAGCCGTCAATAACACCTTACAATAGGACTGTCCCATCGTCTATGGCTGATCGTGGGCGGCAGTGTCCTCTCAGTTATTGAAAAATGAGACACCATAAATATCAACTTACTCCAACAAAGCACTCGATCAGAGTTCATAAACCTTTTGTAATTCAAAACATTTCTTTTAAAGTGTAAATTTATTCAAATTTCAAAAAACGACTTCCACGACCGTTTCCTTTAGGATCTCTTGAAAGAAGAGCACAGAAATATGTTTAAGTGCGCGAGCGAAAGGGACCGATGTAATTTACTGGTTTCGTTTGTTATTTAACAATAGGTTTGCAGTCAGGTGATGCGCATGCGACGGTACTGGTTGAAAAGGTTTTATAAAAATAGAGTCAATTCTCGTTTTTTGCTGGTAACCAAGTTAGTGCGAGTACAATATTTTAAATGGATTTTATTATTACATACAATATAATATTATATAATATTCAAGTTCTTTATTTGCTTTTGTATTTATGAAACGTTAATGTACTTGAATTCTGTAATATTTAAATAAAAATCTCATTCAACCACCGTATATGTACTTATTTATACTACAGTAAAACAGTTTCTATAAGACATAAAGACAACCGAATCTGTATACTGAATTTACTTTAAAAATGTTTATGAGCTTCTCACTTCAAACTACCCATATATTATAGAGAAACATATTTTTGCACTTAAATATAACTGATTAATATTTTTGCACTTTAATCCGTAAAATCGTCACAATTCCTTTAGGAACAAGACATAAAAATTAGCAATAACAATGGGCATTTTTGTGTACCGGCAAATAATTAGGAATTACCGAACAAAAACGTACAGACTCTAAAAGTCGTCGTTTAAGTCATTTAAGAGAGCGCATTATTAGTATGAAATATAAAAAAATGTGTGAATTTAAATTGAGTTAAGGTAGAATCGACCTTGCATGGTGTAAATTTCCATAATAATATGTTAATCCTAAGTGTAGGACAGATTTAAGCAGTTTTTGGCCTTCAGGAGTCATGGATTAATTGACAGGAAGCCGCTGAAGATTTACACTTTTAAAGTCTTGATATCCTTGTAGCCAAAGCAGAGAGTCTTGAGAGCCAGTTCTTTCTTCCTTTTTCTTCTCTCTTCGCAACGCATCGATGAAGGCTTTGATGTCGCTGATGTCCATGGGCGATGATTGCCACTCACCACCAGATGGATCGTCAGCTCGTTTACCAGTTATTTCCATACAAATTCCGGCTTAGTGTGTGGTACTGGATTCCAAACCTGGCCAAACAAAAAAAAATATTAATTAAGTAATGTATCTTAGAGATATGCGGCATTCAGAACAGCTGTAGAAATAACTAAATTTCTCATATCCATGAAGTATTTAGCAAAAATTTTTGCTGCGATAAATGATACAGAACCCGTCGTATGGCTTAGTTGGACTCCCTTTCAACCTTTTTTTTCTTTTTCATTCCGTAACGAGACCCCGAAATTGCAAAGGTCCCTTCAGGTTCCGATAAGGTGATTTACGAACGAATACTTAATTGTACTTCTTTTATTGTATTGAATGAACGCACTGCTGGTTAATTATATTGCAATAAATTACGAGGGAAGCGTTTGAATTATTTCGAAAAAATGTTTTTGGCCCCTGAATAATGTTTTAATGTATGTTATTTAGAAATTTATTAGCCCGTGTTTTTGTTTGTGATATTTATTTATTCATGTAGGTACATAGTACACATACATAGTATTTCTTTTTTTATTAGGAGATGAACTTTCAAAAATCCTTTCCTAGTGCTTTCTTACACTATAAGTTAAGTAACCTCTTTTAAAATTTTATGCGTCTAGATAAACTGATTCAGCATAATTTGTTGCCTATCTGTCAATCCTTTCAAGAGTGGTACATTAAATATTAAACGTATCGCAACCAAGGAACAACAAGGCTTGGAACCACATTTTCATTCAAACACTGCATTCGAACTCTAGTATCTCAAGAAGTTTCGTTAATATGGCTTTAATTAACCCATTAATGGCCCAATACTGAGCACGGGTCTTTCCTCTAGAGGAGGCCTAGAGTAAGTCCTCCTCCTCGTTAAGCCATGATGGAGGTCCTCGGGATGAAAACATCTGAATTAGGTTGGCCGGAAACCCCTCCTCCAATTATTTACATAATGTCTTAATTGGATTTAAAAATATATCCTTTTACAAATTTTAATCGCCCGCGGAAGTGTTTAGTAAAGTAAAAATAAAATACTGTTTTCAAGCTCGAATTTATCAGAGTTGACAACGTTATAATTATCATGACTTGTATCAAAACACATCCTATTATAACTAAGCAAATAACAAAGCTCGCCTAGTAACTACTCGTACATAAATTATGTAGTTCATAAATCAGGCTTCGATTATTATACAAAGGCACGCCCACCGCTGATTTAGTTACAATAATTAACGTACAACGTTCGAAAAAGGAATTGATTCATTTATGTTCCAGGGATCTTTTGATTTATGACGTCGGTCATTATGGTTCTAACTCTTTCCTACTTAATATTTTGTTTTGCGACGATTAAATAAATAAACACAGTACGAAAAATTTATTATGAGTAGGTACTCACGATGATTTTGTGTGCAAGTTGCATGGGTTGTGGTACGGCTGTAACACGTTTAGTTTCGTTAATATTTAACAAAATCGATTGATTAAGTTCAAAATTAAAATACATTTGAGTCATGTAATTTATTGTGATACATATTTTGTTTTTAAATTTTTATTTATTTAATTTTCACAATCAGCATATTTGGAAAAAAACAAATTATACTTTTTTTATTTGCAATTTATTATTATTATAATAATAATATTATATCATTTAACTTACAAAAATATCGTATCAATCTTCATGAGAACCCACTTGTACGGGTCTCCTCACAAATTCAAGCCATATTTCATTAAAGCCATAATTCATCACACTGGCGAGTATACTCGTAAATTGACATATTTCACGACCTTATTGACTTCACGACCTTCGAGAACTCTCAGCAGATCCGCCTAAAGAACTACGAAGACTGCGTAGGTTTCCTCAGGATGGATTTCTTCACCGAAGCCCGAAGCCAATAGCAATTCGTAAGAGGCTCTAGAGTCTAAATTATGCGGGTGGCAGAATTCACGTTTTTTGGAACACATGGTACATTGAAGAAAATTGCGCTTGTTTACTTTTTACTTAATTTTTCATCGCAAAAGGAACTGAAATATATATTTTTGTTAATAACTTTGAAATGTAGAATTCTATCCTAGGTGTAACATCAAACAAGGCTATCATAATTTACCCTGCTAGTTTCAACACTTCCAATCTAATTCACTACATGACACGAGTCTCTTCTGACGAGGTGTAGAAAACACTTCACCACTCTATTGCTGGACGGGACTGGCTAATCCAAGTGTCAGAAGCTTTTATACCACTCGAAGGACTTCCGACTATCAAATGATAACAATCGGAATCAAAAGCTTTACGTTTCCTCCAAGGCCTGAAAGTTCTCAATACTTTTATTTCTATATCAGTCCAAGATTCGGGTTGTTATTTGGTAGTAATTTATTAATCCAACTAACTTCCAGACCCCTTTAACACGGCCGTCGTATTCACGCAAGCAACTTTAAGGTCCAAATAAGGTTGTACCGTTATAGCCTATTTCGGCTTGAGATTTATTTTGGACCGTTCGGGGAATTATAACGCCGCTTCTCGAGTTACTTTGCTAATTAAATTTAATGAAAGAAATTGTGCAGGAAAAGCTGTGTAGCCTTAGAATTACAACTGTACAGTTGTTAGACTACTGTTAATTGTTAGTGTAAAGGTCTTAGGTTCTATTCCTAGCCGGGCAAATATATGTTTCTTTCTTTCTTCTTTTTTCTTTCATGAATGGAAATACGTTGCATGGTGATGTTTTGGGCATACATATACCATACATAGGGACTAATTCCAGGGTTTGAATCCTGTATGGTCTAATTTTTCAATTTTATAATCACTAACGAGTAACGTTCTATCAGCTAAAGAGGAATAGACCATTGGAATTGATCAACGGGTTAATAATTTACTTAATGTTCCTTGCAGCTTTTTATATGTTTATGTTCTCAACCCCAACTCCCAACTCAAGAGTTACTAACAGTTACTTAAATCGCTTCTTATTGTTAGTACTGGTTATATATGGTGAAACTTTACTGAGGAGCGATTAAAGTAATGGTTAGTGAATCTCAGTTGGGGCGTTAGTTAGTTAGTTTTAACTTCAAAATTTATTTTCAATTTGCTCATGCTTATTTCACGTCTCAACTATATAAAGAAGAACCCCATCTTCCATAGAGGCCCCCGCCCAGAATAGACAAGAATGAAAATTGGTGGTCAATTAGATCATTGTAAAATCTTTAATTTCTCCAATTTTCACGTCTGCTAGCAATGGCCAACTAATGAAATCCTAATGAATCACCTTAAATATGGGTTATGATTATGTCACACTCGTGTCACAGTGCTGATGAAAAAAATATGTGTTTGATAAAGTTTTCGTTTATTATGGGTAACGTAAGGTCGGTTGGTCACCGGTTGGTGAGTACCTATCTACTGAATATGCGTTTTACTAGGCACTTACTACCTCAAACACCTACGAGTATATAGACAATGTCAGGAATATAATGAAGACCATAAATAAATAAATACTACTTAAACCATAATGGTTAAAACTGAGTAGGTGGGTATAATACTACCTACTACCTACCCACTTTAATGGGTTTTACCCAAAAAAATGTCAAAAAGGTTGTGTAATAAAGGCATTTTAATTTTTTAAAGATATTTTATTCATTATCATCAAAATATATCAATATTTCGTCAAGAAATTGTGCAGGAGGCGCTATACTCCTATATCCAATATTCAGGCAGTGGTAGTAAGAAAAGCAAATCTAGAAATTGTATTAAAAACACATTCACCAACGCACGAAACGAAAAGCGAATGCAATAGAACATAGTGATTAAGTACTCTGTGCAAAAATTAAATTGTCATAAATGTCATCATAATATTCTTTTACTTTTTTTACACAGATAAGTTAAACTCAAAATGTCTTATAATAAGCGTAACGATGTCGTTAAAGGATTTAATGGTAATTATTATATATTAAATAGTTTAGCTTTATATAGAACATGAAAACATATCAGAAAGGAATAAATATTGTTTTTATAATTAATAAATAGTTAATTTAATACATATTATGTTCCTTAATCAATCGATTATAAAATCGTTTGTAATGAGGTAAATACAATGAGAACTTCTTTCTTTATTTTGTTCATTTGGTGATTGCAAATGAGGCTAAGATTTAAATATGTTTATTTAGTAAATAAGACGAATTTTTATGTATATAGTTTACTCTTGTCCAGTCTTATGTGCTAGCACAGATTACATATAATTCGTGGCCGGAAACCGGGGTTCTCCTTTCTTTGGGAACTCAAACACACCCTTTCACAGAGCCTTACAGCCACGTTAAGTATTACAAAAGTTATAAAACCTATGGCCATCATGCTATAAGCTTGAATACTGCCAACAGGAGTCATTGCATCGATAAAGGAGACTGCAGTACTAGACGTTCTGAAGTGAGTCAGGAGAAAAAAGTCGACATATAACCACTTTTGCCTAAAGCGAACCGGTCTATGAAACCAACTTCACTCTGTACAGCATTTCATTATTCGAAGGTCAATCTAGCGACTGAGTTGACTTGACTCGCCAAGCTCAGATGGTAGTTGGACTTGCGCACGAACGGTCGTGCGACGCGCTGTGTAATAAAAAACTTTTACGTCAGCAAAAACAACGGAGGAACTGACAAATTAATCGTGTATCAGCTAAATTGAACTCCATCGATTTTAGAGCTATCTCCCGTTCAGAAACAACGAATTAAAAGTAGTTGTGACAGTATAAATTCGCTAGAAAGTTGTGTTACATTGACAAGTATTTCTATACAAACAGTGCTCATGTCTGTGTATCGTTCATGTTTTGTATAGTGCTAAGGTGAGGCTTTTGAACTGGTATCCGGAAAGTTTTAGGTTATCATCGGTAAGTTTTTTCCAAACATATCAAAAGAAATGTGTAGATGCAATACGTTTTAACGGCTTTATAGTTTTGCAAATATTTCAATATGTTATCTTATGTTACCTACTTGTAATGCTTGCTTAGGTTTTCTTTTGCTCCAAAAAAAAGTAATCCAACATGGCTGAAGAATACTTCCTTACTTTATTTTTAATTGTTTATACTTATGTGTGGAAATAAAGGTATTAAGTAACGAGTTAGCGAGCAGTATTGCAAATACTTATTAAAGGTAAGATAATTAGTGTGTAAATTTTAATCACTTATTTTGCTCATCGATTTAATCAGCATCAAGAATGATGAAGATTTTTAAACTGTGGATTTTTCAAGATTTACTTATCTTCTAAGGTTGTTTTAAAGGTGCAATTGCACTTTGAAAGGTGACCTTTCACATCACACTATTAGATAAGTTACTGTTACATGTTTTAAGTGTAATATAAATTGTAGATCTATTTATAGATACGAAAACGTACTTACAAAAACCAATAATAAAAGACAGAGTGGTAAAGGCAATGAACGCATTGGAGTTCAACTGGTAAATTTCCTTGATAAATAAAGCTTTAAACATCTCCTTTTATGTCTCGTTCCTAGGTAAAAATTACCACTGAAGAAAATTTACCCTAAATTCAAGGTTAGAAGCTCTAAGCAAGTTGAAGGTGATAGTGATGTAGAAAGTGAGTCACTAAGCAGATCTTCAAAAAGCGTCGGATTGCATTAGTAGTTTTAGTACCTTTTAGAAGACAGAAACAATCCTGGTATTTCTCATGAAAGAATTACATGGTATTGGTAAGACCAGCGACATGTTAAAGGGGCAGAAAAGATCTGATAAGATCAGATGCCATATTTTAAGTTTACCATAGATCTTCCAGTTTTTGAAGTGAACTCTTACCTTACAATCAGTTTGTAGTATATTGTCGTCTTAATTTAATTTATTCAAATACGTAAGAAGCCAGGTCACGAAGGAACTGGTTTTTCAAGCCAACCCTTATTAACTGACCGACTTGAAATAGGACTGGTGGTTAAGCCAACTAGAGTCAAGTCTAGATCAACTAATTGTTATAATTCGACAGTTAATACATTTTGAATTTAGAATAGTATCAAAACCTGATGATTACAAAATTCAATAGATATCCGTAGTAATTTCATGTAACTTGGTCTACTGTCATAACTGACACTAAGTAACACAATATCCTCTAGGATTTTCGTTATAATCGGGGGAATCATTTAAAAGTTACTATCAGATATGAAATTAAAAACGCTGATTTTTATAAATTGATTTAGAGACTGGTTCAAAACAGAACCGTTCAATATTTCGATTAAAAAACCAAAACGATACAACAATCGCACAGTCACTTCCAAAAAGTAGCAAAGCACGGTCATATTTCAACACAAAAATAAAAATAACAGAACCAATAGAGCCTTGGAGAAAAGAATAAGCAAGTGTCTTAACATGCATTTACTAAAGACGACAGATAAAAAATATAACAAATTTTTAAAGGTGAGATACAGGTAATGTAACCCGATCGAGCTGATAAAAACTTAACGCTTCATCTATTTTTAATTGATGGCCAGTATTCATATTGGTGTATTATTTATACGATGGATGAGGTTTACGTACCCTACATCATTGTGCATATGAGATTTGTTTTTGATATGAAAAACATTAAAAACATGATCTAAACCATCTCTAGAACATTTTGCTTCACCCTCCTAGATATTTCAGTTGCACTTTACGGCAGATTTATTGGGAAAAAGTAAAGACCCCTAAAAACGCCCTTATCTTTCAGGAGGTGACAAGATCATGGTTGTTTTTAATAAAAGCTCCTTAGCCTACACCTAGGGTATATTAGATTTTGGGAGTCTGTTTTGCACTCATCATAGGGACGTGACACGGAAAATATGCTATAGCCTAAAGATTACTTACGACAATTGATCAATGGTGATAACTATGAAGAACCTGTTATTAAATGATTCACGTAGACTTGAATCGACAAAGTTCCACTATTGCATACGTGGTCCACGCATTAACAAAAAGGATGTATTGTCGTTTCTTCGAACAGTCCAGGACATAGTATTAGAGAAGATACAAATGCTAAATACTTATTGGAATTTACGAATCGATGTGCTATGACTAATATTATGTAAGAATGAAGTTTTCGAGACCTTACCATATTTGGACTGGATAGTCATCCAAAAAAAAGAGTTGTACTAAATCTGAATACAAATATCCAGATTTTGAAACTATCTTCGCGTAAAATAATAATTTTCCTTATTGTGATTTATTTAATGTAATATTTTTAAGATGCAGATTTTGGACATGTTGCAAATTGACTCTGTCAGATGTCAAATTTACGAAAAATATTTAACTATCAACGGAAACTAAATTGGTTAAAATGTACAGTAAAAAAAGTCATGTTAATGTTCAAAATATTTTTTGTAAAAGACATAAGGTAATTAAATTCGGTAAAATGTTTATAGCTTTCTTTCAAATCCATTAAGTTTTGAATACTGTTGACTTGCAAATGGTTCGTGATGTAGTTATATTATAATTTATTATTATCTGGTTAAACATCATAATGATTCTCTAACGTCATCTAGTATCACTTGCAGCTGAGGAAAACGAATACGGAATACTAGCTTTTGCCAGCGGCTTCGCCCGCGGTAGAGATCGATTTTTACAAATCTTGCGGGAACTCTGAACTTTTCCGGGATAAAAAAAGCCTATGTTTTAATCCAGGGTATAGGCTATCTCCATTCCAAACAGCCAAATCGGTTAAGTAGTTTTTTCATGAAAGCGTCACAAACAAACTTACATTCACATTTATAATATTAAGTATGATGTTATATCTTAACCGCAACGCCACCTATCGCATCTTAGCAATATGTTGAATCATCGTCTATCAGTTTGTTATGTGTATTTATGTAGATATGTTATAATTTATCTGTTACTTAAGAGCCAAATATTAAATTACCAAAACCAAAAAATATTGGCTGACGACCCATCTGTAATCCGAATTCATTTTGTCAAAGAGTTACTTCACATTGTCACTAATTCATCTTTTGTTTTCTGGCTTAGCACGCATTGCGAATTTTGTTGCCACGATTTTTTTTCTGACGGCTTATAAATCGTGTTCTGAATCATAACTAGCACGCATGGCGAATAAAATTTCTTGCAATTTTTGTTTGTTTCTACCATTTCTCAGCAGAGGCGCACGTACCTGTAAATGAACAACCGAACAAAAATGTAAAAGACATGTCAAAAGATATCTCCAATACTGGATTCACCCTTTTACAGCACTTAGACCTATGAAAGGATTTTTTATGTAAAATACCATGCCTGTTTTTTCTTATATCCCGCTGAGAAACGCCTTTACGCGTCCCACTCCGTTGAGTGCGGGGTGGGAATGTGGGACTCACATAAATACCCACTAAAACCCAGCGGTCTTCTTCTCTCAGCCTCTTCGTGGGACGCAACGGGATCGCTGTAGCATTCCACCGCGTTGCCCCAAGACTAAGCCAGGCCAGATTTTACATCGATAGGGGGAGAAAGCGCTCATGGCACATCCTCCTTCCTCCCGGTCTCCTTCGGCGGATTGGATCCGATTCAATATGGGCCTCTCATTCTCGATCCGCTCTTCCCTTTTGCGAAATAACAGCTTCGCAGAAGGAGACTATAGCAGCCCAGCAGATATTGCTGCCTAGCATAGCCTTTATTACGTTTGGCAGCGAAATGTCTTCATCCATACTGGACCTGAAAACATGTCGCTATGGGGCCCATGCAGTGCATTCCACCAGAGTGTGTTGGGCCATGTCTGACGGCTCGTCACATTCATGACAGACTGGGATAGGCTCCCATCTCGCTACTTCATGCAGGTACTTACCGAAACAACCATGCCCTGTAAGCACCGTTCCAGTCGCAACTTTAGTATCCCGTGCTGCCATGACAACCAGCGATTAAGGTGGGGCCGTATGGCTTCCACTGTCACCAAACCCACTGCGGGGGATCTAAGATCCTCCATCCACTGCTGAATTAGTTTCTTTTTGGAGAAAGCTCTCCTCCTTTCAAATTCTTCTGGCCTCAAATGTCTGCCCTCTGCCCGTGCCGCCGACCGCTGCTGATACAATTTGGCGAGCACCTGCGCTTGAAGTTCCCAGGGTAGGTCACCCGCTAAAACCGTACTAGCCGTCCATGAAACTGTGCGATGTCCTTGGATCGCTCTCACTGCAATAATTCTTTGCGGTCTCCGCAGAAGAACTTTGTTGGAAGTGGTGAGAGCATCTATCCATACTGTTGCACCATACAGTGCAATTCTTCGTATGATTCCGGCATAAAGCCTGCACGTTAAGCTGGGCCCACCTACATTTGGTAGAAGTCTTCCAAGAGCAAAAGCAGCGACAAGCGTAGGGCCCAATTCAATAAAATGCGCCCGAAAGTTCCATCGACCGTCCAGTATAATCCCCTGAATGGGTAAAGTTGCGCCTCTACGTGGTCCCCGATTTTCCCGTGGAAGAGAAGAGCCTCTGTCTTCTCTAAAGGAACCTTGAGACCGAACATGTTTATTCTCTCCATCAGGGACGTGCCGACGGTAGCCCGACGGGCTGCATCTTCATAGTTTCTGCCACGGGCAGCAAAGAGACTCATTCTTGGTAGAAGTGGTCTGCGCAGGAGCCAGTCATAGCCTATGTTCCTCATGATGGCACTTCATGATAGCGAAGCGCCTCCTCGATAGTTGCAAAGGGCTTACCTTTACCCAACAGCTTACTGTTGAAGGCATTTGCCACGTCTAAGGAGACCGCCATGCAAACTTCCCCTCTTCACCACCTCAGCTGACATGACCTTCAGTGCTCCCAGGGCATCAATTGTGCAGCGACCTGCCCTAAATCCGTATTGGGCATCGGATAGTCCAGGTCCCACTTCTTCGAGATGTCGGATGAGATGCTGCCGATGAATCTGTGGGATGACCTTCCTTTTGAAGTAGACCCAGATTTCCGGTTTTCAAAGATTTCGGAAACTGCCCGGTTCGCAAGAAAGCATCGAACATTTCCCTAAATTGTTCCCTTGGGTAGAGTTAGCAGCTATAGTTAACACCTGCCCTGGAATACCATCACGCCCTGGCGCAACTTTCTTCGCTTTTATGCGATCAAGAGCGAGATCCAGCACGCTGTCTGTAGATGTCTGTAATAGGGAAACACGGCATATCATCCCGGTTAAAGGATGGGAAAGCCATCACTGGCGGTACGTGTTCCGGCATTGCCGGAAATAGCTCGGTCACCAGCCGCTCGGTAATATTTGCCGGCAAGGTTTCGATGAGGGGCGCCCTCTGTTTTCGAAATTTCTTCCTTACTGCTTGATATGGATGTCCCCATCTCTGTCTTAATTCAATAGCATCTCTTCTCTGGCCAGGGTTTTAGCTCTCCTGATCGCCATTTGTAGTGACTCCTTTCTCGTCGATACTTGTCCCATAGCTGATCGTTCAGTCAGAGTCGCTACGTCTCCGACACCGAATATAGGCCGTGCTCTGTGACAAGCCACCCGTAATTCCGCTATATCCATCGTCCACCAGCATACATTTTGTCAAAGAGTTACTTCACATTGTCACTAATTCATGTTTTGTTTTCTGGCTAAGCACGCATTGCGTATTTTATTGCCACGATTTTTTTCTGACGGTTTTTAAGTAGCGTACTGAATCATAACCAACACGCATGGCGAATAAAATTTCTTGCGATTTTTGTTTGTTTCTACCCAGTTCTCAGCCGAGTTGCACGTACCCAAATGGACTACCGAACAAAAATCTTGATTTGCCTACGGCGTAAAATACATGACAAAAGATGTCACCAGTACTGGATTCACCCTTTTACAACACAAAGACCTATGAAAGGATTTTTAGGTAAAATACCAAGTCTTGCGAGAATATAACAAAAAGTTTTTCAGGTATTTTTTAAATAGAAATAGCCGGCAAACGAGCTGACGATCCACCTGATGGTAAATGGCTATCGTCGCCCATGAACATCAGCAACACCAAAGGTATCACTGATGCGTTGCCGGCCAAGAAAGAGAGAAGAAAAAGAAAGAAAGAACTGGCTCTCAAGCTCCCAGCCGAAACACGACGAGTCGTTTGGCGGCTGACTCATGCTCAAGGGAAATTGCTTCAAGCTAACTAGGCAAACCCCAAGGTGAAATAATAATAATAATAATGATATTAATTAACAATTAAAATGAATATTACCAATATAATCCTTCCAAAAGAATTACTATAAAAAAATCCTTAATTTACTACGGCTAGTTGGTCCTGCTATACATTATCAAGATACAACAATAGAATAATAATAATAGAAAAAGCAATTTCAATTCAATGGAGACAATTATTGTCTTGTTGAAAGTGCTTTATCAAATTTTTCAAATATTTAAAATTCAACTGAAATTATTTCAATTGAATTTTTTTTCGCAGTGCGGTCAGATTCATACACCTCCTTATCCACTAATTGTTCGCGCGATGGATCCTGTAACGCAACACAGATTTGCTTGGGAAATTATTTTCGCGCGATTTTTTTCGCAAGTGCGTGTAGCTTCATATAATTTCCATATCTCACAGAATTTTGCGGAAAAATCGCTCGGTGAAAAACCGTAATGCGTGCTAACCTAACATACATGATAACATTCAGCTCCAAACACTTCATCACTGTGTAAACTTTAACTATGCCAAATCTCATACACCTACGTGCATTATTCTTAACGGATTCATAGATGGAAAAATTTCCACTGGTGGTATTCAAGTTAATTCGACATTTTTGGTTCAAGGATTGTTTTGTGATTGATATATTTCGGTCAGCGTATCTCGATTAGCTTATCCTTATCTAGCTCACTCTTACATTCGATTCGAATTGTTTGTTAAATGAATGAATGATTACATACACTTATATTTGTGGTTTTACGATTGTTGAACCCTATGTGTGTTTACATAGTCAGTTGATGGATAGCTTTAATGTATTTATCGAAAACGTGCCTACTTACAGCTCGCAGTTAAATCAGGGTCAGAGAAATAAATCTCACTCATAACAGCCTTCTTCATATGTATCAAGGTCAATGTGTCGTCTTTAGTCTCAAATTCTCAATATCTTGGCATCCTGCCAGCACTGCTAGCCTTACGTCTTAGCTTTTCACTTCATCTTTTATGTTGATATCGAGTGCCTCTTTATTATACTACATTTCAGCTTCATAATAAAATTCTTTGTCATCATTTCCGTATCGCTGAGGCTTTTTTAAATGTCAGATTACTTCAATAGCCTTGAATTCTTTTGTTGTTCTTATTAATAGTAATAAGAACCCTTAGACACGTATTTTGTGTCTGTTGGCTTATCTCACAGCAGTTTAGGGTTTGAACATCTGTTACTCTTATGGAGGACCTGAGTGCCATACATAGGACGTGACACGGCATGGCACGTTAAACGCGCCGTCCAGGGTGTGATAGAAGTCACGGCGTGGTTGACACCTAGGCTATATGAATCCACCTATAAACGCGTCGCATCCGGTGTGCGGTTTCTGAAAGGCTCGTCGTATTTCGGATGGAAAGAAGCCTCCAGGCTTGGTGGCTACCAAGCCTTTATTCATTCTTTCTTGTTCTTTTCTTTTTCTTGGCCGCCAACGCATCGGTGACGCCTTTGGTATCACTGGTGTCCATTGCCGACGATAGCCACTTACCATCGGGTAGATCGTCAGGTTGTTTGTCGGCTATTTCCATAAAAAAGGCTGAATTTACAGCATTTATTAACTTAACAGCCCGACTTAATAAACCCGAGTTTCTGAAACGTAGATTAAAGTTAAATGAACGATAACATAATTTGACAAGCAGTTTTTTTAAAACGGTTTTATTTAGCTTGTCCTCTTTGTTGTTTATTTGTTTGGGTCAAATTTTGAGAGCCTAATTAGACCTACTTCTACTCATCTTATGGAGTTGAAATTTTACATATTGCTTTAGTTCTAATGACAATCCATTTATGTAATAAGCACGACCTGATACTACACAAAGGTTTGGCTTTAGCCGAGGGAACTCCTTACTGGTTAACAGCACAGTCCCAATATTTTTCTTATTTATTGTCTACATTGACACTATAAAAGCGTATAATTAGTAAACTATTAACTTGTTAACATCAATTTTTATGTATAAGTTGGTTCAATCATACTTTCAGAAGCCCGTTTGATGTTTGACAATAGATTTGACAATTAATTGGTTAATGGTTATTCGTCAGTGATATTATATGTATAAAAAGAGGTTACTTGATCAACCTTCCTTCACCGGTGGTTAACTTATATTAAGATAATTTAAAATTAAACGGTCATTCTCGGGTTAAGGCCTGTTGAAAAACGCAAACAGCAGATAATCAGCAATTCGGCGTCGATTAAAACTAATATCAAAATAATCGGATCAAGGCTATATCTAATGTTGTTCGCGATGCCGATACGCAGTTAACTACGAAATTTCTAATTCCATGCATAATTATATAATCTGTGATGTTAATTATGAATCTGTGCTGTAATTTTGCACAAGTTGCCAAACCGCAAGGTAAGGAGTGCAGGTAAATTGGAAGCTTGAAAATTGTTATTGCTATGGTTCAAGAAGGTATAAAGAAAAATTTCCTCTAAGACATTGTTCATTCCTCTAATGAGTCTAAGACATTCAACATTGTTTTTTTATGCTGCTGAAATAGACATTTAAGGTAAAAATCAATAGATATAAAACTAAAAAGTATGAAATCGTTTCCGTTACAGATAATAATTATTTTATACAACACACATTTCAATAATGAAGGCACATTATAATTGGACGCAAAAATGTTATGTGCTTCGGAGGGCACTTTAAGGTGACATAAAAATTCAAGCCACAGTGCACAGTAGAACAGCGTGGTGAAGTATGTCTCCTCAATTTGAATAAAGACCCCATGCGCCATGAGCCAACCTGTGCCTGAACCAAATAATTATAACCGTGAGAAATAATTATGAAATCTTGCAACAAGAATTTATTGTATCCTATGACGCTATATATGGTTACTTGTGTGCAATGCTGTTACGAGAAGTATTTTCAATGTTTTTAAATGGCTTCATTATTGAGAAGTTACTGATGCAGTAATCGATTCACTTAGATTATTGTTCAGAAAATGAAACTGTTCTTGGTAAACTACTTCAATTTATCTGATAATTTATATTTCGTTTTCGTAACCGTGGTTATGATTTCATATATTAAGTTCTTCGAATTGTCGTTTATGTGGATTATTTTATTTGATGACCTCAGTTTTACTGATCCTCTTTCTACATTTATCCAAATAATTGATATTAGACTAAGTATCTACTTATAAGATATAAATAATACGAGTATATGGATTTCAAAAATGCATTACTTTTACTGTTCTATGTATTTTGTATATTTCAAAACTTTTTTTATGGAAAAAGCCGGCAAACGAGCTGACAATGATCTGATGGTAAGTGGCTATTGTCGCCCATAGACATCAGTAACACCAAAGGCATCACTGATTCGTTGCCGGCCAAGAAAGACAGAAGAAAAAGAAAGAAATTTATTGTAAAATTCAAATACGTATAACTAAATATTACTTGGCTCGGTGTGACCTTTAAATATCATACTATAATACAATGATACAATGGACATAAAAACCCATAAGAAACTGATACGTGTAAGACGTAATATTATAAAAAGTAGCAACACGCCCTCCAGAACAATAATAATCTTTAGGTATGTATGTAATTGTGATTCAATGGACATAATCAGAAGAAAGAATAATGTATGTACATACATAAATTTCGAGACTTCTGATCAACTTGAAATTTTGCAATAATTTCGTAGTTTCGTTCTGATGTCCTCACTAGGATCATCAGGATAAAAAGAAAATATGTAGATTATTTTGCAAGTTAAGTGTGAAGCTCTGATGACAGAATAAAAGGGTGTGAAGAATGACGGCAAATTTCATTCTTCTTTATCGATATCATAAAAAATAGGAAGGAGGCGTGTCTTTTTAGTTTTATGAAACATTTATTTGTGAAAAAAGCGTTCAAACCAGTAAAACCCATCTAGCAAATGGTCATCGTCGCCTATGAGCATCAATCATACCAAAGGCTTCACCAGTGCTTTACTGGCCAGAAAAAAGGATAACTGCATTATTACTGGCTCTCTAATACTGCAACTAAAACTGAGTACAAAATCTCAGCATGTAACGTTATTGCATCATCTTTGACCGATTATCCGTGCGTCTTCCTCATTTTGACCGTCTTGTTAACCGTTAATTTCGCTTGTTCATCGCGAACAATGTCTTCGTTTGAAGACCGGGTGACTTATTCAAAAGGATCATTTGAATTTGATTTGTATTTTGAAGTTCATTGTGTTTTGAACTCAATATCCTTTCAACTTCCTTCTGGGTCAAAACAAAGAGATCTGGTTAGTTGTGTTGTCTCTACAAAATTATTGATGTAGGACAGTAAAAAATTAAATAACTAATCTGTTACTACTATTCTAAATAGTTAAAATAGAAGCCACACTATATGAGCAAATTGAACTAATTGTTCTAATTGCACTTATTATCACACACGTCTGTCCTCTCAGCTTACATTAGCTTCCTACTCTAATTTAGAGATAATTTGTGTTATTGCTGTTTATAGCCTAAATGTATATCAGATAGAAAAAAACTATATCTATTGTATTTCGATTTACGACCAAATTGAAAGTAACTAAAGCATGTATAAATGAAAAAATCACAGTTATAGAGAGTGATTATCTAGGTTGTTCAGAGTGGATTCTAATGATAGTTTATTTAATTTTGAAATTAAATGAAAGGCTTTCTTTCCAGCGAACCTTTTCTGAGTGTGTTTTCCATCCATACAAAAGCTTTGGCACCAGATACCTTCGTTTGAAGTTCTGTTTCACAAACTGGTTATAGATTCTCTTCTTCACAAAATTGACTTTATCCTTTTTCTAAAATCTATTCAATGTTCTTTGTTTGCCCTGTTGGAGATATATTTAGGCTGATTTACTAACCAGTAAAAAACATGTTTTTTTACGGCCAGTTAAACCTAACTGGCTTACTTGCCTTTTGACTTAACTCAATTCCGACCTGATATTGCATGTGATGTGCACAATCCCCGTGATCGCCTGCGAAGGTGTCACAAGGTTTGATTACTCATTAAGTTTCTATAAAAGGAAACCTGATAAATCTAAAAATAAATCTTCAGAACCAGAAACAATAGTACTTAAGTCTAACGAACTATACGATCATAATGATGACAAAATCGAACAAAAAACTGCCCAAACCGGCTTCTGTTGTGTTTTTAAACTGCTTAGAACAATATGTAAATTAGGAGGTATGTAAACTTCTACTCGCTTAGCTTTGGGGAACACCATATTCAAATTGTTAGCGTAAGGGGCTTTATTGAATCCAAACCAACTTCTGTTTTTTTGAGATGAACTTGCTTCATAAAGAAGACAGAAAGACTGAGAAAACGGAGAGGGCCAAGTAAAGTTGAACAACATAGGATGAGGTGTATCTTGACGCTGCAAAACTTGAATATTATATAGTACATAATATTATGTAGCGTTAACAGAATGTAAAGACAAATTCACAGCCCGACAAATTATTTACCCAGATACCAGACAAAAAAGATATTCGAGTAAACTCAACGACATTATAAAGAAAAAAACTAGTACTTTCAGATACAATTAATAAATTAGCAAAAACGGTGTTTTTTGCTCTTTCAGGTTAGGATATCTCAAAATTCTGACGTGATAGAGCAATAGGTACTTTCGGTAGTATAGCGGTTCGGCATCATAAAGCTGTTAACGTTGAATGAGTGCCGGTCGTACTGTTGTAATAACAATATTACTTCACCAAAATGGTTGACAGCGTTTTTGCGGGAATAAAAAAGGATTAAAATTTTATTTAATTTTATGGCAAGAAAGCTGGTTTTTTATTAGGAAAATCAATATTTTGAATTAGTTTTTCAAACATAGTAGAATACCCTATTCTGTGGCCAGATTCGGATTCAACGCATCGAAATACTTCGGAAATGTATATTCTGGTTTCTGTCTAACAGTGTTCGTCTAATTTGGTTGGCCTGTGTTATTTTTATTTCATCTGCAAACAACATACCTGATCTTATTGAAAATAAACATAATCTCAAGATATCAAGTCAACATTCTTTATAACTTCACATGATCGTTTAATTAACTTGACAATGGTGATTTGTGGATGCCTAAAATACAAGTGTTATTTATATCCTAAATATGTATACAACAAAGTTTGGAGGTTGTCTGGAAGTCAACCGCTTTAATGATAAGACCACCAGTGTTTTGTTCAAAGGTAGTTCCGTAAGTGAATGAGCGGCCCACTAAAGAATTTGGATTTCGCTTCGTAATTAAAGACTATCCACCCCACTATAGATATAGGGAAAATTTACAGACAGTCTGAACTTGTGCGCTTATTTCGACTACTAGATTTGTTCAAATCCGGCTTGAAGGACCAACCAAAACGACCAATTCAATCTCGACTATAGCTCTGTCCGCGGTTTGGCCACGATTCCCGTGATGCAAAGTAACTATAGATAGGAAAATATGAAATCACAGTTAGGTTTGTTCTCTTATCGATAGTATAAAATTTTTGAAATTACTTTGATGTCGAAAGTATTGACTATATTACTATATCGTCATGTCTAAGTGTTTACATTCGCATCGTGTCGTGCGTTCTAAAGAACCAACTCATACGGCATCGAATTCTAAACAACTTCAGTATTCTTGAGAATTACGGGACTGAATTGATTGTTTAGAGTTCGCGTCGAATGCCTTTGTAATTGATCAACAGTTAGATCGCTTCAAATGAAGGATACAAGGCCTTTGTGTACAAACAAAGAAGCAAACATGATTAGGATGTTCTCTTCATAACATTTCTGTAAACAACAAACAAAAACTACTGAAAGTTTTTTTTTATCCTATCCTACTGATTTTATTAATGTGAGAGATGAGGTTGTTTGTTCCTCTTTCACGCAGAAAGTAATGAACGGATTTTTAAGAAATTTAACACATGGTGTACCTGCTATGATCACATCTGACGAGTAGTTTTTGAATTATCCTTATTTTGAAGTCGTTTATTTTTTGTCAAGGATTATTATTATTACAATACAATACAAATGAAGAATATTTTATATTGTATTGTATTTTCTGCTTGTTTCCCACTTACATACATAAAACAATCATACATGCTCTCCGTTCTCCAGCTAACATACAAATTGTTGTAACCCTTGACTTTAACTGAATCGGGTTCTCAAGATTTTTTTCGACCTCAAAAAAGGTCATTGTGGACTACAATAAAAATGTACGCAATGTCCATTAAAATCATTAACTGTAGTATCAGGATTAAAACAGTATAAAAATCTTCATCCAACATGCATAATACGACCTCCACCACGCATCGAAAACCACAAACGCAAGGTATGACGTCACAGCCTTAGCATAGGAAACATCCGATGAATAATCTTGACCTCAAACCCGCTATTGGGTATCACGTACGCAGAACAAATAAATGATTAACTAATTTTTAATTGAGTTACTCAGTGATTGTCTAGTGAATCTTAGGTAGGTGCTAATAATTATGTATAGACAGGGAGGGGGTGACACTTGACTCTACCCCCATCCGCCTAATTGGAAAATAGCCTTTGCAGACTCATAATAATTTTGAAATAACTTTTCCACGATGCCCCACACTGTACTAGAGTAGACGAGAGTTTATTCTACCAATTTGTTAACGTAATAAGTATGTATAACTATATCCATGCCAAATTCCATTAAGGCATAGAAAATATTTGCTTATATTCTTGACAAAAAATAACCGACTTTAAAATTAGGGATAACTCAAAAACTACTCATCAGATGTCGCCCAAATTTCAGTCATCACACATGGCAATCACCAGCACTCACAATCACATCAGCAATCACAATAACATGACAAGCACCAGCTTTCGCTTAAAAAAAGAATCATCAAAATCGATTCACCCAGTCGAAAGTTCTAAGATAACAAACATAAAAAACTATCGAATTGAATACCTCCTCCTTTTTTGAAGTCGGTTAAAAATGGAAAACATTGTGAGAAAATCTATACAATTTTCCTTACAAAGTCTTTCTTCATAATGATTAAATGTAGGGAGCAATCTTGAGGATCAGTAATCCATAGAATACTAAATAGACCGTGTTTGAAAGAGACATAAAAGTCACGTATACGCACTTGTTAAGACTTAAGGACTGACATGTCCTAAGTTGTCGATGTTGTCCGAAAACTTTTGATCTACTTAGATTTACTGCCTCTTATCCTACGGAGTAGAAATTTTATATGTCGCTGTAGTTCTGATGACAATGCATTTTAGTGATAAGCATAAACTGATGCACACAGGTTTGGCTTCAGGCGAGGGGAAGAATTAACACTTAAGAATTAACAGCACAGTCACAATTTTTTTAATACGCACTTACATTTACACTGTTCTTAGTTTTTTAAATATTAACTTGTATATTAAGGCAACTTTGGAAACAACTTGCATAGATGTATTTGACGTCATATTACTATACCATCGTGAATGTTTTAAATCCGCATATTTAATTAATGAATGCGGTTTTCATGCAAAGGTGAGGTACCAAGAATAACACGAACTTTGATATTACTCAGGGGTTATTTACCCTTAGCTACTTAGTAAATTAGTCACATTTTATTCTGATGAAAAACTCTGGTGTAATCTCGTTTGTGACGTCAATTTGAATTATTTGTACTCGTATAATGTGGCTACCATCCTATCCTACTAATATGTGATAGTTTATAATGTGAAAGTTTATGTGGATTTTTGTTACTCATTCACGCAAAAAATGCTGAACTGATTTTCGTGAAATTTAGAATGCAGGTAGACCATGATTTAGAATGACTAATAGGGTATTTATTATCATAGTAAACTCCATCCTTATAAACTTTCACATTCATAATATAAGTAAAACTTTTTAATAAAGTTTTTTTTTTGCTATGAGCCGGTACAAGTGCAGACGGGTCACCTAATGATTCTTCGATGATGATGACGATGTTCTCAATCAAACCGTGAAGTCACGTGCCAAATTAATCGACGCGTACAAAACTGATTGGATTACATTTGCAAATCTAGTTAGCGGTTTTTAACTGTGTCAGGGTGGCGTGTGATCTACTTAACGTTTTTTCTGCTAAAATGCTTTTCCGTGTTTGAAATTGAAAACAGTAACTCGAAGTGAATGTTGTGTTTCGTTAAATGGAATTTTGGTAAATAGAATACTAGGCTGTATTTAAGTGTAAGAGCGCGTTTGACCTAAGTTTTCACTTTGCTATTATTGTGGTAGCATTGAAGTGTAATTATAATTACCAATAACTAGGGAGATAATTATAACGTAGTTGTCACGTTCATCAAAGGTAATACCAAACATATATCGAGATAATAAATATTACATAACATTATATTTAACAAAAGTAATTTGGAAACGCATCATTGCTACCAACGTAATAGTGAAATGCATACATATGTGAAATGCACTATATCGGGGTAAACTTGGTTAATTTCTCACGGTTTTTATTATCTTTTAATGTCACATATCTCTCTACCTCTGTAGGGAATTAATCCTAAGATAATTTTTTTCTTCTACAACTTGCCTGAAGTTTCTTTAGTTTCTTCATTATTATCTACCAATATATTTGAGAAATCGTAAAATCTTTTTGGATACAAATTAAATACAATAGCAAACGATGTATCTTACTATACAAGCAAATTGATGGTAATAGCCATTATTATGATGACACTATGTATCGAAATACCCGATAGATGCAAAAATTGTGTCGACTTACAGTTGGGCTTATTACGCTTCTTGGCGTAAGTGTTTTTGTTCTTTACTTTTAGGTGGTAAGAAAAATATTGTTTCATAAAATAAACTTATAATATGAAAGAATTTTGCTTACTTGCCTTAATTTCCTGCTGCCAAACCAAATGTTCGATAGTGGAGATAGATATAATTTTATATACCTAATCATGCTAAACAGGTATTTGATCTTGGTTATCTTAATATATATAAATTACGTGTCACGTTGTTTGTCCGCGATGCACTCCTAAACTACTGAACCGATTTTAATCAAATTTGCACACCGTGTGCAGTTTGATCCAACTTGAAAGATAGGATAGCTTGCATCTCAAAATAAAAAAAATTGACAGAACGAAGTCTGTCCGGGCAGCTAGTATATTATATGTCTTAAGGTTAAATAATTATCTTATTATGTAAGTTTATTCTTACTTGTAATATGGACCTTTAAAATGACTACCCAAACCAAGAATCGATCCGGGAATTGTTCGATTGGTTGTCTGGAATTACTAAAAATCACTATTTTTAATGCTGCAAATCATTTCTAGAAGTAGAAGTAGGTATTCATTACGAAAATTATTACAAATAAATAAAAACGGTTATTTTTTCTTGGTAAAATTCAGATTATTGCGTAAAAGATTCGAGGTACAAACTCACATTTATAATATTAGTAGTGGGTTAAGTATAAGCAAGATATTACTTTGTTAATACAATTATGTCGAATGTCCAAAATCGGGTCAAGTACTTGAAATGGTAACTTTCACAAGAGAGTGATAAGCTATCAGCGCTGTATTTTAGGTTATCGGGTGGCACAATTCGCCGTATCAATATTACGTATTACAATCGAACGTTAAAATGTGTATTAGAAATTAATTATAACTTGTTTCAAAGTAAATTATAGTTGGTAAAATGGAGACACTCCTCGGAAGAAAAAAGAGCCCTTCGACCAGGTGGACTGACGACCTGAAGAAGACAGCGGGCATCCGCTGGATCCAAGAGGTTTAGGAGTGGTCAGAGTTGCGCTTGTTAGGAGAGGCCTATGTCCAGCAGTGGACATCCAAAGGCTGATGGATGGATGGATGGAAATGGAGACTTCTGTATAAACTTCTCAAAAATGTAAGTATTTTTATTAACCGATCTCAAAAAAGGAGGAGTTTCTCAATTTTTTTCATAATTGTAAATTATCTTTGCCCTTCAGTTATTTTATATAAATAATTTCCAGAAAAAAAATACTACAATGCAATAAACATTAAACTATCTATCAAACAGCAACCGTTTTAATTGCAACTGGGGACTGAACCTGGGAATTCGCTAATCGATTCCGCAAGGCAGGGTAATTGCACGTTTAATTACCTGGGAGGACATAGAAATACGTCGACAGGATTAATGGGGATTCTATAAATAATTGTGTGACTTTAAACCAGTAGGTACATCTTGGTTTTTGTACCTGGTGTTTTTAGTTGTGTGTGTGTGTTGATGTTTTTGTGTTTGCGTATAAGTGTGTGTGTCATTAGAACTCATATTTGTCTCACTGCTGGGCTAGAGTCTCCTATAAAATGTGATTGGTACAATTGCCATTTCTTTCTTTCTTTTTCTTCTCTCTTTCTTGGCTGGCGACGCATCAGTGATGCCTTTGGTGTCGCTGATGTCCACAAGCTACGCAACACCCATCAGGTGGATTGTATCGTTTGTCTTTTTTATCTATAAAAAATATTGTTATAGGCTAATACCATCCAACTATTTTATTGAGAATATTAAGGAGAAACTCTTTACTGCATAGGTTTCCGGGCGATAATTTCACTGCCATCAAAATGTTTGCCATTTGAACCAGGGGACCCTAGTTTTGCAGGTAAATATACATCACAGTCGTAGTGACTACTACTTTATTATAAAAATATTGTGACTTCGATCATAGTTTTACATAACTAAAAAGTTTCACCATCACAACCAGAACGTAGAAACAATAATCACCATCGCAAATTACATATTAATTTCTACCGTATCATGGTTAACAATCATTTCATCATCATTAAACAATGGTGGAGGCCAAATGAGATCACTTGTCGTAATCCATCATTTAATATTTCGATACGTCAATCATTTCGTCTCTGTACGCACCGCCCATTTTACAGGGACGAATTGCACGTGTTTGTAGACTTGGTATTAGAAGATTTCTTGGTAGGCGTTTGGCATATCTGTCGTAACTTCCAGATAGCTTATCTATAGTAATATTATAAAGAAGAAAGATTTGATTGTTTGTTTGCATTGAATAGGCTCCGAAACTACTGAACCAATTTGAAAAATTATTTCACTGTCGGGAAGCTATACTATCCCTGGGTGACATAAGCTGTATTATATTTTCAAAAACTTAGGGATCCTTAATAGAACTCCAATAATGTAACCCAACGTGTAAAAAAAATAAGAAAACCGAAGCAAAGAGAGGGCGGTTGCTCGTATATAATAATATATGGAGTAATGGTTACCATACAAAATCGCTGTGCCAAGGGTTTTATTTCCAGCGAGACGGAAATTTGAATGATGACTTTGAACTTCTGTTGTAACTACAAATTTTCGGTTTTCGGAATATTTCCTTTACTTCTGCTATACGACATTAATTGCTTCTTTTCAAATTTCATGATTCTAGGCCAACGGGAAGTATTCTAAGTTTTGATTCCCTTGCCAGTACCAAAGCCGTAGTTTTGGTTTACGTTGACTTAGAAGTTTGATTTTTGAACAGATTCAAGGAATTGCAGACCTGAGTACTAGATATTAATTTCAAATTAATACCTTCACACATCCCTGAGAAAAAAAATTTACAGACAGGCAGACAGACGGACAACAAAGTGAGGGATTCTCTTTTCCTTTTGAGGTACGGAACCCTAAAAACTTTAACTTCCTTGCTTGGCAACGAAACCGAATACCATCTGCTGGTACTTAAAAAATATGGATACCATACCCAATGCCACAACACGCTAACCCGTTCTATTTTTCGAGCAATACATCAATCTGATAGAGCCGATACAAGAACTCTTTCGCTGGCAATCTGATATTAATATCGGTGAGGGTAAAGGTTGGATCGTTAGCGCGAGATAAGTATTATTTACGGCCGCGACGTGGGTATGCAGATAGGTTGTGACAACCATTGTTATTAGTGATGTAAGTAGAAATAACAGGCAAAAAGTCTGTAATTGATATTTAGATTGGTTTGCAACAATATGAAACATAAGTAATTCCTACTAATATGTTTGCTACCCTTTTTCGCATATACCGAACGGATTTTTATGAATTTTAACACACAGGTAGACCGGGTATACCATATTCTGGAAAAGATATACAGCACTTATTGTCGTGGAAAATGCAGGCAAAGTCACGGGTACAGCGCTAGTAAATATAATAAACTCATTTCAGACTAAAACTCAAATATTTTTTTTTCATTAATTATTATTATTACTGATACTCTTATGAACATCGAATACCTACGTATATTGAATGCACCACGGTTTGGGAAGGTGCCGTATTAAAGAGGATAAGGAACAGCGAAAGAAACTTCTTAGCACATCTTTTAAGAACATTTCGTTAAATTGAGAAGGTCTACAGATTGCAAATACGTTATATTTTATTGTTGTAAGTACTTGATTACTTCCGAGGTTTTAATCTAAATCCGATAACTGTTTCACGGCCTTGTCATACATCGTTTTTGTTTTTATCTCTGTACATATTTTTAGCAGTAATAATAATACCGGGAATTGAACCAGTATTGATAACAGAATTGATAACAGTGTTCATGGAAAAAATAATCTTCTATGTACTGTAGGTGGTTTATTTGTTTGCAATGTAATACAAAACAAAAATATTGTACTGAAAATAAAACTAAATATAATCTACTTACAATATGGGAGCCCAAGAGGGGATTTTTGGATTTACTCGAGCTCGTCAGATTATTATAAGGAGGATACTGATAAGTACCTCCAGCCAGTATGAGGAGAACCCATCAGTAAAAAAATATCCTCTCAAAGCTTTGTTTCCACTAGTTTGACTCGTTAGTTCGATCATCGAACTAGTGGGAATATCCAAAAATACCCTCTTGGGCTCTCACATTATTATGGCTATAATTAATTAGTGGCCCACTACTGAGTACGGGTCTGTCCTCTTGAGGAGTCCTAGAGCTTAATTCACCACGCTGCTCCAGTGCGGATTGGTGGAGGAGTTAGTGGCCAACAGGTCGTATTCGACTGTGGGAAATGTCGGTTAAGTTACTACTAGGAAGACAATGACAAGAAAATTTGTTTCCGAGTTCGATTGCCGGCCGAGGCAAACTCGTGTGGAGAACTCTTTTGTGGATGTTTCTGACATCATGTAGTTAGACACAGACAACAAAATTTATTATGTTATTAGATATTGTTTTTAGTGTCCACAACACGAATACAAACGAATTACTCTGTATGTTAATTCACAATGTTTATTCAAAACCACTTGACAACCGGTTCCATTGCAAGCGTTCGTTTTGTTTATAATAACTGAATTTTAAATGTCAAGTCCTTTATAACCGTGACCTTAAGTTTTTTAGCGTTGTACTTCATACGAACTTTCTCTCTTTTTATTGATACGAAGAAAATGAGACACCGTTACTCGTTAGTTTCATGCTGATGCAGTGGGCGACTATTAATGACTAATATATTATATACGACTGGCTTCTACAATTAGCCACCACTAAAAGAACGAAAAGGAAGGAGAGAAAGAAAGAAAAATCTTTATTGGAACGAAGTTCCTTATCGCGCGTTGCGAAAGGGGGCTAGGCGGAAAATTTTGGGACGAAAAGTTGTAACGACACTTTTTGCCGTCGTAGTTTTTTTTACATAGAAAGCAAGCCAGATATTTTCGTTTCTTGCAGTCAGTACTAGGATAGCAAAAACATGCAAGCGAGTGTGCCAAAACAAATCTGGGGTATTAAATTTCTCATCGGCTTTGTTCACCTAGTAGCTATTGCTACTACTCTGGTATTAAATTTCTCATCGACTTTGTTCACCTAGTAGCAATTGCTACTAGTTGAACAAAGCCGATGAGAAATTCAATACCCCAGATTTGTTTTGGCACACTTGCTGCATGTTTTTGCTATCCTAGTACTGACTGCAAGGAACTTCGTTCCATCCGGGTGTCCCTTGACACCTCTCAAATTTTTTTTCATACAAAAAACGGTCCTTATTTTAAATAACAAGACTTTCAATTACATTTTGTTGACATCAATATTGTTTAATGAAGGATTTTTTTTTATTTAATGACAATATGATATAAGCCCGAAAGCTGAAATATCTACCCCGTGTTTATAAGAGAGTAAATAAATTGAGTAATAAGTAATTGAAAATATTTTAAAAGCAAAGATGACACAAGTTTCTTAATACCTGAGTAAACAGTCAGTCGTTTGAACAGAGATCTGAAAGAGCCGCGGAGTTAAATATACAACTTTAAACATGTGTAAATATAGTATTTTTATTTTATTTTATTGACGCGAAGTGATACTGCCCCAGTATTTTGTAGCACATAAATGAATCAGTTTGATCATGATTCTGTCATTAGGTATATTTACAACGAGCCTGTAGCATAGTTGGTGGTTACCATGCCTGCAAAGCAGTGACGGATTAAGACTACTTGATGCCCTAAGCAATCCACGCCTGTGGGCCCCTCTATCCGTATGTCAACGTGGTTTTTTGTGCTTTTTCTGCTTCTTCTGGTGCCCCCCCAGACGTGATGCCCTAGACAATTGCTTAATTTGATTAAGGGTTAATCCGTCACTGCTGCAAAGCGAGGGATCCCTGGTTCGACTCCCAGCGGCAAATATGTGACAGATAAATATTTGTACTCACGTTATGCGTTTTATAGTGATGTCTTATTAATGTTGTCCATGTCATCCGCGACACAGAGAATTATAGTATGTACGGGGTATGATTATGTCTTGTGCAATACACTTTTAATATTGTAATTAAATAATTAATGATTAAACGAACTTAACTGTAAATGAAGTTCTATCATAATTATGTGAGGTGTTTCATTCGAAGAGATTAGATAATACACTCGTAGTAATGTAAACCAAAAAAGAATGTTCATAGAGTATAATACTCTGTATTAAAAATCAAATTATAAGCAAGTGCCTATAAGTTACAAAATAAAATTCCTCTTTAAGATCCCCTCTAAATCTGTAAGATTCCTCCACAGACTATCGTTTCGTTGAAGTCTTTTACTAAGCAAAGATTTTTGACGCCTTTCTAACGCCCCAACTCAGAGTCACTAACGGTTAGTTAAATCGCTCTTTAATACAGAATTTGTATGGTGATTCTTTATAAGGGGCGATAAAAGTACCAAACCATGAGTGTCTCTTAGTTGAGGTAAGGGTGTAAGGCCCGCATCGGCGCTTGAGTGCGATCTCAGATCTTACCTACAAGTCAATTTTACATACGATTTAACGTATGTCAAAATGATTGTTGAACGGTTATTGAGATCGGTTTATTAATAGATATGAGATATTATGATCGGTATATTAATATGGGCCTAAGAGGTCAATACTCTCTATTAATATAAAAAATATATTATATTTTGTCGCAAAAACCTCACCATTTTTAAATCTGTTGAAGTGAGTTCTGTAACTGACTGACATTACAATTTGTTTTCTAATTTTTTAATATTTTATTATTGTATTATAATTGTCTTTCTATTTTTTACGGAAACCTTTATTTTAAAGAATCTCTAACATGGCCGCTTTTATCTCCTCGTAATATTTACATTCCCCGAATTCACACTTAACACATTGCCCCTAATGTGTGATTTACAAACAAACGATTAATAGTGATTACAGACTGTCGCCATGACGATCTTTTTACCCGACCAAGAAGGGTTTTTAATGATTTCATTATTTACTAAACAATAATTATTGAATTCTCAGAGATTTTATCAACCCTTGGTTGGGTAGTGGCTATTTTAGTGGTACTGTACTTCGGAGGGCATTTTTAGTTGATAAACTTTATAGATATCGTTATGCATTGGTCAGTAGATTTAGGATACTGGGATGTCTCGAACTCCAATCCCACTCCAGTAATCCAATCCAGTAAGAGGTGACTAAATCCGGCCCACTGATGGCTCTCGGAGGGATTATATGAAAATCGATTCTTAAGGAGTAAACTCCAAAAGGTTTAAAATGTGTAAATTAAATAAGAATTCCTACTACCTACTTGACCGAAGGTAAATTTCACTACATCACAGCAAACATGGTTCCTTTTAGCCTGGAGAAAGCCAATATGGAAAAAGAAACACAATATGGTATTGAAAGCACACTCCGTGTACGGTGTTGCTTTTTGTTACTGCTTTTAAAAACACGTCCACTTTTACATTTGAAAGTCACATTCAATTGAGGCGGTGACATGAGTTTAGTTCTTTCACATGCTATTGCTTGACCTGTTATGTACATGTACAATGTACATGTTACATGTCATTATGCACATGTCATGGAATTCAGGGGTTATGTCCGCTCTCGTTCGGAGTTCGGACTAAGAAGTTTATACATGTTTATATGGAAGGCAAGCTTCGAAGAAGTACATACCTGAAAACGGATCACGTGTCATTGGATGAACAATATGTCCGTTTAGCAGACGGGGGAACACTTAATTCTAACCAATATTAGTACATATTTCCAAACGGGCCCCTGAATCGAAAAATAGCCAGACATTATGAAACGTTTTGACTACGGAACCCTAAAAAAGTCTGTTAAAATAAAACATGGTCAGGATAACTTTTCTATACTAATATTATAAAGAGGAAAGCTTTGTATTTTGTATGTTTGTAACGAATAAACTCAAAAACAACTGAACTGATTTTAAAAATTCTTTCACCATTAGAATGCTACATTATTCTTGAGTAACACAGGCTACGGATGTTTGAAAAATCATCCCCTAAGGGGTAAAAATAGCGGTTGGAATTCACTGTATGAAACAAACTTACTTCGTCAGTTTTAGGGTTATAAATATGATTTTTTTATGTAAGGTCATAGTTATAAACAGAAGTTAATTTTAACAATTTTTTTTGGAAAATCATCCCCTAAAGGGTTAATTAAGGGGATGCAAGTTAACTTCGTCAGTTTTGAAGTACCTAAGGAGGGTAATTTGTATATACTTAAGCATATAGTTAAACACAAAAAATGACTGTATCACGGTTTACTCGAAAGTCAGCCCCTAAGGAGTAATACTTCATTTTTGAACTCCGAAATGTGAAAATAATTACATAATATAAAGCTTATATTTAGAAAAAAAAAATTATTGTTATAGTTGTAACACAGGGAGGAGAGGGGAGCAGGAACGGGAGAGGGAGATATGCACACAAAAACCATAACGGCTAAGAACGGTTGTACCTATCGATTTTAATGATCTCTGATTTGTTAAATTCTTAGACGATACGAAGTTATATATTAAGTTGGTTATAAACAACCGCTAAAGGTTAATGGTAAGGTCTGTTTAACTTCACTCTGACCGATTAGAAATGGTAACCAAACGACGTCACGGTTAATGTAAGTTAACTAAGGAAATCACTTTTTTATTTAAATACATTAAATATTTTTAGTTTAATGACTTAATAGCAGTTTGGATTAGTCTTGGTGATTAGAGCGAGGTCATGGTTCCAGGTTTTAGGTTTGAAAGCGAAGTGAGGTTACCATAGGTCATTGTGAGCCGAAAATGATATAATTATGAAGTCTTTACATTCCAATGGCTGCTAAAATATTCAACATAATATTTTGTGATCTCTTAATCGAATAAAGTATGTTTTTATCTCTTATTCTATTGGAGATTTATTTCGAAGTTATTAACTTGTCATATTAGACATATTATGTATTCGATTTGGCTTAATTATAAGTTATGTATGTAACATTATATTATCTTAATTTCTGTGAATACAAGTTTTAAATAAATAAATAAATAAATCTGTCCTATGGCGACCTGATATTCATTGACAAAAAATAACTAAACATAATTAGATAATGTGCAATAATTAATTATTTAATGTCTTAATCTATAAGCAGGGTGCTGAAAATAAAGAGCAAAGCGCACAACTGAAAATAATAAAAACAATCTTACTAATATACATAAATATAAAAGTTTGAGCATGTGTTACTCTTTCACGTAAAAACTATTGAACAGATTTTCATATAATTTTGCACACAGATAGACCATGATTTAGAATAATATATAGGATACTTACTTACTTATTAAAGCGTTAGTAACATCAGTGCCATTTGAAGTGTAATCACACACCGTAACACTCAATTGTATTTACGAAACAATACAAAATTGAAATGAATAAATAATTAACCACTTTTCAATGATTTACAGAATCGGATTTTCTCATAAAGATAGCAAATAATTTGCACGTGTTTTGAGATATACAAACGAATTCTCATAGTTTGTTTCTATGTGGTTACGACAGCTACGATTCGTGTAATTTGTGTCTTACAATGAAATTAGCATCGCACGAAAATTAAAAAAAAATTAAAGCCACCTAACGAAGACAACCATAGTATACAAAAGACCTATTACTATGGAAGATAAGGAGAGCCATCTCATATGGAGGGAAGGTGGAAAAATTGTCCAGCTGTAAATAAAGGTTCCACTGAAAGCACATAAACATGACTGGCATGACTGGTAGTTTGTTACCTCAAAACTTTCGACTGGGTGAACCAATTTTGATCATTCTTTTTTAAATCGGAAGCTGGTACCTGTTATGTGATCCCAATCAAATTTGAGCTAGATCTAACGAGTAGTTTTTGAGTTCTTTTGAAGACGGTTATTTTTTTGGTATTCAGATTACTAAATTACAAATAACAACAAAAAGATGGTGTAAGTTTGTTTACCAAATAGGACCATAAAGCTTTAGGCATACGTTTCATTCTTATAGTTTTATTACTTTAGTTTTACTAAATTGCCATCAATCATAAATTCATAATATTTTTTTTTTATACAAATAACAATTAACCAAGTCTATTCACGCGTCCAGCCACACGAGGTAGGAAACAAGAAACCACTACCGTGTATTGTTTGTAAAAAACCGTAACAAAAACGCAATGAAAACGTTGTAAAAACGTTACAAGAACGCATTTCTGTACAGATCATCACCTCACATACTGATTGTAAAGTCGTGAGCAATTGTCGGCCCGTGTGTTTTAACTTAACTTCCAATTATGTTAATGACTACGTACACAATGAACCTGGGAACCTAAATATTATTTATAATATTTTTTTATTAATCTTGTTTAAGAGTAAAATAAAAGCATGTATGCACTTATATTTTATTTAAACTTCTAAGTACTAATTAACAATATAAAACAATTAATCCACTTTTTTTCTACGTTGGATTTACCAGTTTTATCAAGGTACCTATGTGCCGGGCCGGCGCTTCATTTATAGGTGGATACGATCAACAGTGTGAATAGAAAGATGCCTGAAAAAATTAAAGAAATCTACCAACAAACTACCTATATAACAATAACTTTGACTTTCGTGCAATTTACACTCATTACCAGAAGCTACGTTAAGCTAAATCTACGTTAAATCAGGACATCATAATGCACATAATCCATCCTTGCAAACCCTTTAGTATATATCAGTCAATCATGATTAAAATGACGTTTTTGTTGATTGAAGAATGACGTGCATAACAAGAACAGAAAAAAATTACATGATTTCAACAGCGCCTAAAATACACAATGAGCTAATCCTATTTTGGTAATCCTAATGCCAGAACTCAACCGTCAAATACAATTAATAAAAAATAATAATTGAACATAATAACTACTTAACTTCGTAGTTTTTGTGAATAAACCGTGATGAGCCGTGACGCAGCTAACCTTAAACGAAGCCGTCTAAAAACTAAACGCATGACTAATTTAAAGATTCTTATACGGAAGTGTTATATCATAATAATAGTGATGTCATTAATATATTCAGGGATAAGTGTTTTTGGGATCGCCTGTATCTCTTGAAGTTCACCGATTTGCTTTGATCCTTAGAGATTGACCGAGAAGCAAGAACATGAGCGGTCACTAGTTCGATGGATGACCACTAGTAGGTAAAGTGCTTCTGTGTTTCAAAATGGCGAATGCCGCTAAACCGATGGTTGCTGTTATAGTTCTTGTGTAGCAGTCCTTACTCCTTAAGCATTAAGTCTTTTGTACCGACAAGTACGTCCTGTATTGTCATTTAAGTGGAGAAAGAGTGGTCAAGAACAGTCGAAATTATTACTATAAATTAGTAATAATACAATGATATTATAATGTATATAAAAAGAGAGGTAGATTATGTTACTAGCGCGCCGACTATGAAGAGCGTAAGAACAGGCAATTGACCGTTCTGCTCGTAGTCACTCTGTCGATACAAGACGATACGCACGTTTTTGTTGTTGTCAGAAGTGCTTGACATTTGACATACAGCGTTAAAATGCCTTTGTGTATTATACCAATGTATTTGGTGCAGTGAAACAAAGATAAACATGTGTGTATTGTAGCTCTTTTCTGAACAGATTTTGTGGTTGATTTGTAAGGGTGTAACGTACCTATATTTTTAAATATAATCAGTATTAATATAAATTATTACTATAATTTCGACTGTTATTGACCACTCTCTTCTCCACTTAAATGACATTAGGACGTACTTATTGCTAGGGTTTTATATCTGGCTAGCTACCTTCAAAAGTTCACCCTTACATATTTTTACGTATTTCAGTCGCAGTGTCGGAGACCCAAAAATAATGAGAATTTACCTTTTCACGGTCAGCAACGAATTGATAGACGGTAATGCTTTTAGTCGTACTGTGTATGAGTGACGGTGACCACCAGATACCTCATCTGGTTTTCTCTACGGAATTTACATAAAACACTCTTACAAAGTATTCAAACTAATTGGTATACCTAACGCATAAAAGAGTTCTCTTCTTCTCAAGAATGAGGTATTACAAGATTTACAAGTATCGTGGGAATTTACAACTAGTAAATCTAGCGTGAATAAGTCCGTATACTAATTGATGGCCATCGTCATGACCATAGTCGTGACATCCGAGTCGTGCGTCGAACGTGGTTTCCGGATAGCCGGACGCCGTATACCGTATGCTATATGCTGTATCCCGTAATCCGTAATTCCAGGAAATAACTTCATCATAACTCGTAACTGCTTTATTACTGCTCGGGTTTCCTTTCATTACGAACAGGTTGTTTAATGGTCAAATAAGGATTAGTACCTTTTCATAGACCTTTAATATAGGGTTGCAGATAAATAAATAAAATAAATAACGCCACTAAATAGCCCCACAGTAGGATTCCCTGTGTCATGGCTGCCATGGACACACAAAGACAAGAACACACACACCCATACCGAGAACAGAAATTAAAACTCATCATTGAAATTTCACTGCATCGCTGGAAATCAAACTCAGGACTCTTGGGATGGTAGTAGTAGTCCGTCGTCCACTCGAATGACCTGCGATCCGAAACAAACTTATCTGTCACATAAATATTTCCCTCACCTCGAAATCGAACCGAGGTCCAAGCCACTATCTACTAAAAATAAGTAAGAAGTAAGTTTCTCGAAGCATTATTACTACCTATTAATACATAAAAATTATAAAGTACTTTTATACGTAGCTAAAAGCTCGAACATTGTCCCGTCTTATAATCTCCATAATACAAAAAGAAAAACTCCGTCTGTCTATCCTCTAATAGATTCTATGCCATTAAAGAACCTTACATTATGCCGTGAAGCCTATCATTAATCTTTAGTTAAGCTTTTCGAGTAATTGCTGTCAGGTACTTTTATTTCTGAACGGCAAAAATAACGCATAACTATGCAAATTAGTTGGTACTATTGCAACTCGTACGCTTCTCGATTCAATGACAACAAATAGTTACAAAAATATTCAGTAAATTGGATATTTTGTTAGGTGTTTTTGAATATGAAACCCAGTAGTTTTGTGTATTTATAACTGACAAAAGACGAGCGCTCTTATGTCAATTTATTATTACTTGAATATATACTCGTAATAATAATATATGACTAGCGGTCATTACATTATTACAATAAATCACGCGCTTCTGTCTGTACTTTGGAAGGCACGTTAAAAAAGCGGGGACGGTGGCAGTGCATCGGTGATTTTTTTGCGTCACTGATGTCCATGGCCGACCAATTAGCATTTAAGTTTCTCATTAATTGTCGACTATTCACATGAAAAAGATTCAAAACAATCACTTACTTGTCCGTTGGCCGATATTATCTCCACCAAATTGCAATGGAGTTTCATATTATAGTATTCTCCAGGCCATGGTAGGTATTTTGCAATGATCTACTGTGAGTGAAGACTTTCTCTGCCATTAAAACCATTCATCAAACGCACACACTCAACAAAGTAAAGCATTTTTGATTATTTATTACCTACTATTGGTTCTCAATTGATTCTCGAAGTTTCAAAGATACGTCTGTATTCAATACGAATTTAATAATTATGAATTCAATAATATTACATACAATTTAGTTTAATTATGATATTTTTTTAAATATTTGTCTTTATCTATACATATTATTTAAAATATTGATGTTTCTGTTTGTGATTTCAAAATAACTGTTTTCTCAAAGACTTATAGTTATTTACAAGATATTAAAACACAAATAAACTTTTGAAAATGGTTGTCTGTCTTTCTGTTTGTCCAAAATATATATATCTAGAACCTGGAACGCCTGAACCGGATTTTCACTGGAAGATTGGATAAATAAGTGTAAAAAAAAATTGTCGGCAACCTCGAAAATTTTTAATGTCCATGCTAACCTAAGGAATTCCGGGATTCAACGCTCTGAGGATTCCCAGTTTCTTTAGAGCTGATGTCCACGGGTGTTAATAACCAGATATCATCAGAGTGAACCAAAATTAGTGCTAATAGCTGGTACACAATTAAAACCTTACTTTGCCTATTATAAAATATTCTTATCTGCTTCTAATGACGATGTCAATTAATAAGACCTTTTTTAGGTCAATTAACGATATTTAATCCACAGTCTTCTCGTGCCATCAATCATGACTCATGTGGAACGTTCCAGATATGTCACGTTCCACGTTCCAAGGTCACTGTCCCCTCGATGGTGACCAGTCAAACCGTTTATTAACCCAGTGCCATTCAATACCGGTTATAAACAATGATATCTAAAACAATTGGTTAACTCTGTCGTCCAGTGGAGATTGTCTACAGAAAAAATGATCGTGTCTCCACTAAATATTATTGAAATAATTTGAATAAAATAATTTTAATGTACTGTTTAAAATGTATGTTTATTAATTATGTAGTTAGAGTTTTGTAATTTTTGACATTCGTTAAGTGAGCCGTTTGTTCCAATGACGAAATAAATAATTCAACTTTTAAACCGGATAGCAATCAAAAAGTTTGTTGATCTGTCAAATTGAATTTGAGCAATAACATTTTTTATGTCATTTATGAATAATTTTAATATAACGGGTTGTTGTAAACTCGTCACTGATCTATATCAAATTGACTCAGATTTATTAAACTTTAACACATTCTGTCCACTTTGACCACCTCTCGATCGTCGTGTTTTACATTTGTTTTTCAATTGTTTTGTAATACCACAGAAGACATAGGTATGATAGGTAATACGCAAATGCTTCTATGCCGTTCCGTGGACAGATATCATTTTACTACGAAAGATGCAAGCAAGCGTCAAGTTGACGATAGTGTGATGACGTGACACCGCGTCAAGTTAACTCAGTTCTTGCGATTTATTATTATTATGTGTATTTTTTTATTAACTCAACTCAACCAATCTTTGTACTCAAAGTAACTTATAAAACTGAGAGACATTAATAAAAATAAAACTATAAATGTCGATAGTAATCACTATCGCCTCGTTTTCAGTACAAAACATGCCTTAGATCATATCGCAGCGACCAATTTCACCAAACGCTCGAGGGTTAAATATGTGGTTTAAAAAATGAATTCTCTCGTAACTGTCATTAATCAATAATAAACGATATAATTCATCTGCACTGCGGGTAATCGGTTATATATTTTAATGGATTTACATTTTATTTTTAATATCTCATTAAAATAATATTATCCTACTAATATTATAAATGTGAAAGCTTGTGAGGAGGTATGGATGTTTGTTATTCTTTCACGCAAAAACTACTGAACGAATTTTCATAAAATTTTGCACATACATAGACCAAGATCAGGAATAACTTATAGGGTACTTTATTATTCCGGAAAATGAAATTGATACTATACTAAATTGATGAAACGCGAGCAGCGACAAAAACGAACAGTATTTGTTTTTGTTTTGTATTCCTCAAACTTATAATAAAATTATTTACGTAACTATTAAAAAAATCCCGTTTAACTAACACAATAACTATCTAAATAAGCAAATATAATTATCGCTATTATCACAAGATTCCTACAAAATACAGTAAGAATCATCTAATTAGCCAGTTGACACGGCATTCCCGCCCCTATTACGGCGGTATTCCGCCTAGAATCCCATGAGCAGTTACTTAGTTAATGTATGCTTGCTGTAGGCGGACGAGGTCTCATAATAACTGTATCGTGTAATTAAATTGAATATTATAACACGTTAAATAATCTTCCTTCGTTCGCGCTAAAACTACAGTTGTCCTGTTATCGTCCAGTGGTTCTCAAAGTCACAGTATATATTTGTAAAATTGTTTCGTTTTCCTAATGTGCACAATATAGAGTCGTATTTAATTTTAATTAGAAAATCTAACCGTTGATATTACTTTCAAGAATTAGTAAATATTCATACCACGTAATATAGCTAGCTAGCTATTTACATGAAAATGCTTTTTATTGTAGCGTGAAGGACTGAAAAACGCAGATAATTGTAAATTGGTCATGGTGTAAATGTTAATTGGTCATCAATGCAATCCCAACCATGAAGAACTCTTTTTAACCCCCGACGAAAAAAGAGGGGTTTTTTAAGGGGTAAGTTTGACGTGGCTGTGTACCTGTGTATCTGTAAGTCTGTCTGTGGCATCGTAGCTCCCAAACGAATGAACCAAATTTTACCTTTTTTTTTGTCTGAAAGTTGACTTAAACAATGATCTTTGCTATGTTAAGTGCAAATAAAACTGTCGGGGGTTTTTTAAATTTTAATTTAAGACTATTACAACTTTTTTAAGAACCCCATGTCAAATGGAATTAAACATTCGACCTGGATTCGAAACCGGGACCAGCATAGTCACTAACTGAGACTGAGCTATGTTACTTCATCTCTAATTGACTGAAAGTGAACGTGGTTCACATCTCATGCCGTCACGTGACTCCATGACCGACTTACAGTAATTATATCTAACGTTATTAAAACGATAACTGGATGTCACTCTAATAGCGCTATGAAAATACTTGACCCGTCTAGCGATAACGGGTCGAAAATACCATGGAGATATTTTTTTGTCAATAGTGGAGAAACAAGCAAATTTTGGCTTAAGAGCCAGTTCTTTGTTTCTGTTTTTCCACTCTTTCGTGACCGGCAACACTTCAGCGATGCCTTTGATGTCGCTGACGTCCATGGGCAACCAGGTGGATTGTTAAATCGGTTGTCGGCTATTTCCAATAAAAAAAACTTGAGAGGTGTCAAGGGACACCCGGATGGAACGAAGTTCCTTGCAGTCAGTACTAGGATAGCAAAAACATGCAGCAAGTGTGCCAAAACAAATCTAAGGTATTAAATTTATCACGAAATTTAATACCTTAGATTTGTTTTGGCACACTCGCTTGCATGTTTTTGCTATCCTAGTACTCTGGCTTGCTTTCTATGTAAAAAAAACTACGACGGCAAAAAGTGTCGTTACCAAATTTTCCGCCTAGCCCCCTTTCGCAACGCGCGATAAGGAACATCGTTCCAAAAATAAGATTTTATTTTAAGATTTGATTTTAAGCATTAAAAAATAAGCTTGCATTAAAAAATACGCTATTTCCATTTCCATAAAAAGCTACCACTTCGAGCGATATGGACAGAATAATCAGATCACAAAACAAACAAGACACGACAAATTTTTCCGTTGAAATGGTTAGGAATTGAACCCGAAATCCTTCACTTGACCACAAGGTCACTTACCTAGGCCTAAAGTCATTTTAATATACAAAAAAGGTCACCCACAGGGATAAAGTCGTGTTAAACTATTAAATCTAGTAACAGTAAAAGTAAATCGTAGACATTACGATTTACTCAAGTAATTTACTCAAGGTAACACTGACATATTGCATAAACAAAAGTTTACTATACTCACGCGATGTAAAAGTATTTTCAAATAAATTGGGTTTAGCTTTAGAGTACAGTTGATCTCAAAAACAGGTATCACGTATATCACCATCTCTGTCTGCCTTATCGTGTTTCGAATTACAATAAAAAGACAACATAAAATCGACGCAATCTATAGAGCAGGACGGGGCTGGTTGACTGATCCATACTTACGTCGACAGGTTTCATCGAACGATTGGTGTTTCAATACCGTAAGGCTCTCAGGTCCTCATGGATATGTAGTGTATTAAGTAAAGGATATTACATTAAAGACGAATATAGTCACAAGGACTTGAAAATAATAGAGCCACAACCAGTTCCGCGTAGGTTAGAAACTAATTAAGTAATGTAACTGTGATCTATACACGCGGTACCTACCGTGTCAAGCCAATTTCAAGCTAACAGAATTGGCGAGCAGCACCGTGTGTTACCACCACACACCGTTACTCGAACCATTTGGAGCCACTTTTTACCCTTAGTATAAAGGATGTTCAGAGTTTTTATCGTCATGCAAGATGAAAATTTTCCAAATTAATTACAATAACCGTGCTTTTCGAACAATCAATAATCTAAGCGTGATTAGGCTCACGCTTGATAAAATTATTCCTGTCCTAGTATGATAGGTATAGAGAATAAATATTAATGACGCAGCTGACAAGTACTGCTTACTTATCATAAATATACGTGTATATATTTTATGCGTGCTTGAAGTTATAATTCCTTCGAGGTATTCAAATATACTTAATATCAGCTGCCAAAGACGTTTTAACCAACGGAAGTGGTGTCCATTGCACCTGTTAGTAACCTCTAGTAGCCAAGGACGGACGGTACTGAGCAGGTTTATATGAAACATATGACTACCATATGTGCGTGTGTAATATATGTATGTGTATATGATAATCGTAACATATAAGTGTTTATGTGTCCGTGTATGTGTGAGGTATTATGTTAAACTACATATTATAGATCGGATGTTGGACTCTAGAGTTCCATAAATATGCTTAACTAACATTGTATAGATCAATGATGTGGAATATAATATACCTACCTATTAGTAAATTAAATAATATGTAAGTGTTATTAAAAGTATTAATGGTATTAATGGCATTTATGCCCAGCACAGCGCGGCGGTACAAACCCTTAATAACTAATGTCATATTGCATTCCGGTAAACTATACCTACAAGATGTTTCGTTTTACATAGCAATAGCAAAACGTTATTGAGTCATACATGTATTTTATCTATTCTGTACCCATACGCTTTTTTTTGGGTTGCAACGCATCGGTGACGCCTACGTTCAGTGTTACTAATGATTATAATTATAGATGGCAGGCTATTAAACAGCTTATAAAGCAATAGGATTATTTACTGGTCGGCTATTTTCATAAAAACACTATTATAGTTTTTGTATGCAAGACAACAGACAATTAAATATCATTGTTGTTATCACTCATCTGTCATACATGTACAGATAAAACTATGTGGACAACTTCAGATATATGTATAACGTAATACATAATTATGTGTGCGGGGCGGGCGTGCAGTAAAATATAATAAATAAGTGTATAGCATTCATACTATCCATACATGTAAGGAGGTATATACTAACGTAATACCATATATTTTAATATAACATAGTTCCACATTACTATGCCGTACCAACACAAAGTATGCCGTATATAATAAATTTTGAACTCAGATATCAAAACTTTTAACAAAAACAAAACTGAGAGAAAAAAAGAAAAAAATAATAACAAAACATCTCAACCATCGTCATCTCGATTCGAACTTTGTGTGAGTTCCACAACACAAAGTATGCCGTAGCATATAAATATGTTGTAACATTACGACATAGTTAAGATATTTCAGACCCCTTAAATATATATTAATCTACATATTTCCGGCACCAACTGTACCTGCAATGCATTTGAAATAAAATTGCGAACATAAATCTCCTTTAGAGACGGCTAATTATTAAGAAACTTTTCAGCACATAATAAGCTTACGTAAATATAAATTAACAACATCGAAATACGGTTATTAAAAATAATTGTTGCTTTGACTTCTACAAATTACTTGTTAGGTACGTAGAAAATCTTGAACAGCGCAGCGGCACTATTTTTTGGGGAATTGAACGTAGAATTGAAGTTAAATTATCGCCGATAATTTCGTGACGGTGGATCGCACTTTGAGTATAACTGGATTGATTCATACTTAAAATTAAATCATACCATTCATTGACTTTCCTTACTATATTGCCTAAAAACATTTATTTTATTGTTACAGAATAAATCATCAAGGAGCAGCGATTGGAAAGGTATGTTTTTTTATTTGGAAAACAACTAAAATGATCTTATGGGACCTATTGCGTATTGACTCCGTCAATAATAGTTTCATGTCTTGTAATATCATCCACATACAGAAATCGATCAGTTTTATTATATGAATAGACGTTAGTCTATGAGCGTTAGCTCATCCACGGCTTTGCTCGCGTTTTCCGGGATAATAAGTACCGTATACAAGTATAATATATACAAGTATAATATATACAAGTATATAAGTACCGTATGTTAGTATACAAGATCATGGTCTTTTTATCAAAATCCGTTCAATAGTTTTTGCGTTAAACATCCACACATCCTCACACACAAAAAGTACAGTACGGCCGTACGTATCTTGGCGCGTCTGAACATAGGCTCTGCGAACTTTATCGCATGTAAGACAGAGATAGCGACACGAACATGCTAACGTGACTGAGACATAATACGCCACGTACCGAGCATTGCCGAATTGTGTTAATGCGAAGCCTTCTGCGCGAAGTTCAGACGCGCCAAGATACGTAGGTCGTACTGTACCTACATATAAACAGATAGGTATAGTTATTTATATCTATCGTGGTGCGTATCATGAGCTCTGTATTCGGGTTAAGTAATTTCGCAACCTTACAACAAATTATATGTTCGAACATATATTACAGCTAAGTACCAAAGTTTCACAACACAAAATGTAGTTATTAGTTAAAATCAATATGCAATCAAGTGTGAATGGTCATCTGGCAGTTTGACGACCGAATGTATTGGCTGTCTTGTCTAATATTGTAATTTGATTGGAATTGTTATTAGCATAAGTAGTTGTTGGTCTAAGCGTGCTTATATGAAAGAAGTTATTCAGCAATATTTATGAATAATTTCTGATAATTAAGAGTTATTTACTAGTAAACTAAATTACCTTGAAATTTAATCTTAAAAATTTTATGTATAAATATAACCGACTGCTTAGTGAAGGATGTCTATAATAATATTGTATAATAATTATATATATTTTTTACATATAAATTATAAGTTAATGCTTGGCTACAATCCCAGTGACGATTTAGTCTTGATGGTATATTCTTAAATTTCATTTTTTAAAAACCCCCGATAGTTTGATTTACATTTTACACTAAACACAGCTAAGAACACTCTCGATTAAGTCACCTATCATACAAATAAAACTAGATTAAAATCAGCTCATCCGTTTGGGAGCTACGATGTCATAGACACAGATACCTACAGATACACAGATACGTCTAACTAATTATAATACCCCTATTTTTTCTTCGGGGTTTAAAAACCATGGTAGAAGTAGCTTTTGGGCGGTGTATTCGCAATAATACCAGCTCACCTTTGCTTACGAAAATCCTCAACACATTGAATAGCATACAAAAATTTATATAATGACCTTTGTCATATAAGCGACATTAATATCCTTACAATTAAATCCAACCCCTAGTAAACAATAATAGAGTTCAAAATGCATTGACGGTGCAAAAACCAAAATACATTCTATTGAATTAAAATCACACCTTAAGCCATTGTAGGCAAATTGGTGTATAATCTATGGCGGAGCTGATTGACTTACGTGTAAGATTTTGCAATTTGTATTGTGACAGTTTTGTTCCGGTTTGTGTTAGGAGTTAGGACAATCTTTAATTGAAATCATGCGTTGAGTAGGTCACCAGGAATGTAAATATTTTCTTAGAAATGCTTAAGCTCATTTTCTCATCTGGACGCCATAGTATAATCGCCAAGTTACCAATTATCCACCAAAAATATCACCACCCTTTATGTGCGATTTTACTCAATGAATAACGCAAATCCTTTTAGCCGTTCCTGAGATGAGACAGAACACAGACGTCAGAAAAGATGACAAAAATTCTCACGACCATTGTCTTGAAACCTATGGGATTAATAAATACTAAGGGTATTTAATCTAATAGATTTTTCAAATATCTCTTAAATGAAATGATAGGAAAAACTTAATAAACACATACAGTAGGTAGGCATTTCCTTCTGACCAACCAACGGCGATGAAGAAACATGAGGGCTAGGGTACAGTATCATTCTTGATGAAACAGATGATGAGATGGCTACGATAAATAGATCTGAATCTGAATGAAACCCAGATCTTTCGCAATTACGAACTCGAGTTACCATCATTACATAATAAGTTACGTTTGAAGATACCACAGATATCGCTCCACTAATTATACCCATTGAAGATCGGAAATCCGATTGTATATCGATATTGGGTTTAATTGCTGATGGATGGATGGATGACGTAATCCAACGCGTGATATAACTGTACAATCGAAAGCAGATACGTATTGAAAGAAAGAAGATTTTATGGTTGTACAAATAAATTGCCAACAAGACACACGTCTCATACATTATTTTCGCGAAATAATAAATGTATTATAATTATGTTAAAACAATTTTATAACTGCAAAACTGGAGAAGCAAATTGATTTTTAGGGTTCCGTACGAAAAAACGAAAAACGGAACCCTTATATGAACACTCGTGCGTCTGGGTGACCGCCGTTCACAGCCAATTTACTCCGAAGCTACTGGACCAAATCAGTTGAAGTACTAATGTACTTTTTTGTGACCCAAAGACGAAGGTATAAAGTAAACAACTAAATTTTGAAAAAAAAAATTACCGAAATCAAAATTAAACAAAAACTGTTTTGGAAACCGTATCGTGTGATATGTCAAATGAAAGGGCTTGTTCTAAGGATCTTAAATACATATATTTACATAATCAACGAACAGGTGCCTTACCATGAACTCTAATAAAATGTGTCATGTTCAGGACAGGTCAGCTTGTAGCTAAAACCTGACAGGAGTGTATTTTGTACCATGAACGTTTACCGATGACCTGCAATGCCTCTACTTCTGTCCTGCATCTTAGTCTATGACACTTGATTTGTACTAATTATGTTCTGAAATAGAGCGTTTTATCGGTTTACCGGTTTTCAATTGAATGCGTAATATTGATGTTTTTAAAAGTTTAAAATAACAATCTCAATTGAAGATTTTGAGATTTGTTATAAATACTTAAGTGTTGTGATTTATTAACCTTTCGTTCTCTAAAATTACCAAAAAAATTATCGCTAAGTGATGCTTACATTTTTGAACGTAATCTTACACCACTTGACACTTGACACAGTGACATGTCTAAATGTCTATTAAAATGTGTGATTTATAATGCCGGTCACTCACATTCGCGCGAATACGCGAACCCACAAGTGTGGGACGACATTCGCGAATGATTATGCGAAGTTTTCGAGGCATTCGGGGTTTTCCAAGCTGTGTCGGTTTTTTGTCGCACATGACAGCGCGCGAACCTCGAACCTTCATGTAGTCTCCCACACATTTGTGCGACCAGTTGCGCACACGACTAAAAAGGTGATGTATCTCTTAATTTTTCGTGGTTCGTGGCGTCTAATCGTACTACCATTTATTTTCTGTATTGAAAATGGATTTTAATGACAACAACATAATAACAACAGAAAGATTGAACATTCGTGAACAAAGTGTAGGAGGAAGCGGAAATGGGCTTGTATACTCATATGCGAACCCATTTGCTTGACCACCCTTCACAGTGCAAACATTCGTAAAAATGTCAAACATTTGCGCGCATGTGAGTGACCGGGGTTAGGAGCGATAATTTAAAAAGCATAAGTACAATGAATGTTTTTAAAATTTTCCAAACAAATGAAATGTATTTATTTTGTGATGATGGTGTATTTGAAATTCGCCATGGCTGCATCCCGTCGTGTTTCATCATCATCAACGAAATAGCCGAAACAGGACAGTAAATGTTACTTTCGGTGAGCTGTAATATTTTGACGTTAACATATGCCACTTTCTGATGTCAATACGTCAACAATCGCGTCATGGTACACGAATTGCAGGGCAGAAGATCATTTTTGAAGTCACGTGACCGCTGTCCTGTTACGGTGACGTGGTCGCTGACTGCCCTGTGTTTTAGCCAGATCATGGTAGGATATAGCAGGACAGGCCAATTATCGGATAATATTGACCTGTTTTAAGAGTTCATGGTAAGCCCCCAGAACCCTCTCTAAGCGAGATTAACTCGTACTTGTCAAGTTTATTTTCAATCTTATATTAATATGACTCTTTCGATGTAGCACATAAAAAACTTTATTCTTTTTTTTCAAATATGATCAAAATGGTGTTTGAGGCTAAGACTATCATAAATATTTAAGAATAATTTAGGAACAATAATAATAGAAATTAATACACGGCTCTACGCACATCTGAGTGACGGTATCCGGAGATTATATATTTTGTTTTCACCAAAAGAACGCGATTCAAAGGGATAATTAATTAGAAACGAATAAGTATTTAAGTACCTGTAAGTAATGAGTTACTTAAAAGAAAATTATGTCACGGCTTCGGAGTAGACAACGTCAAATTTTATTAACCGCTATTGGCATCTATCCTACTCGTCGCTGCTTCGTTAATTCTACTTATAATTGACTATTAAAACTAGAAGTGTAACATGTAATATGTAAGGAAATGACCAACCATACGGGGGCTCGTATAAATATAATAAACCGACTTCGGCTCAAGAGCACGAACTCAAATCTTACATTATGTTATTTTAACACACGATCCGACAATGTTTCTGTCTCAAACCCAAATTAAGATCGCGGAGATCTTAAGATTGGTGTATTAACCCCCTGATTTAAAAAAAGAAACTGAAATAAAAATGGATGATAATAAGATAAGGACTGACATCATTTTAGAAAAACATCATAACGGTCCTATGTTTTTCATTAGACATACGGTACCTTAAAATCGTAAAACCACGGCACTTGACTTTGAAAAGTGTTTACAACACAAAGGTGCTAAATGAACCATGGAGTTGCAGCGATTTTGACGCGACTCAGCGTCGTAGCACATTGTTATGCGTGTAAATGTCGCAGTTCATGTATAGTTTTGGATAATTTTAAAAGTATCCTACTAATATTATACGAGTAAATGTGAAAGTTTGTACGGATACCTGTTACTCTTTGAAGAAAATACTACTGAATTGATTTTCATGAAATGAAATGAAATTGAGCAGGTATATCATGATCGAAATAGGACATTGCGTACTTATTGAACAGAGCGCTATTAAAAATATATTTTCGCACTAACATACTCGGGATATACGTAATCGTAAGTTACTGACTGACATACGACGCCTAAAATAGTGCACCAATAAATATTTTACTTCGAATAGAGGTTCATTAAATCGTGGTGCTCCTTACTTAGAAGGAATTTATAAAGGGGTCCAAAGGGATGACACTCTGTATGAGTTTAAATATTTTTAAAGCAATATACATAATTTGTACCTTTTCTTTACGACCCATTTACACAGAATCAATTTCCAGCTGTTTGTTTAGATTATGTCGATGTGTATATGGATTGTACTAAAATATTTAATAGATACAATCTACTACAATCTATACGTGTTAGTTTAAAAATATAAAATCTTAGGTACAGACGTAACACAAATTGCTCGCATATAAATTTATCCGGATCAGACATTTCTACATCCGTCTGATTTGCCTCCTTAACTGCATCAGCATTTAGCGCAAACAATAATTATTCGTTAGTCCATTGTCTTTATTCAAGAGAAAGGGCGGAGAGCTACGGAGAAAGTTCTCCGCGATAATTTAGCTGCGATAGTAAAAGTGTGACTTAAAACACCGCGCAACTTTGCATGGTATTTGGTTGTGCAATGTGCATTCATAATACTTTTATAACTGAGTTGTATAATGTTATAGTTTTATACTGATGAGTATAGACCTAATAAGAGTAATAGATATCGAAGTAGAGTATTTTAATGTCTGAGTATAAAAAGTTTTTTTTTCATAATTTGAATTCAGCGCCCGCCTATCGTAGGTGTTATTTAATATAATAATATTATTTAATATAACTTATCTTATAAAAGTCTAAGGTCCGTATAAATAAACCAATCTTTGAGATGCTGAAATCAAATCTTATGTAAAAATGACATTTGTAAGATTCAGATAGGGCGGACAAGTCCCTTTGAAGCACAAAAGCGCTCAAGTTTAGTCACTACTCATCCAATAGCCGTGCCAAGGGTCCGGGGTTCGATTATCAGCAAGCCGGAAATTTTAATGATGAGTTTGAATTTCTGTTCTCGGTCTGGGTGTGTGTGTCCTAAGTCCTTGTCTTAGTGTTTAGTCATGGCACCCATAACACAGGGAATCCTAGCGTGGGGCTATGAGTATGTGGTGTTATTTTATTTTTATTTTAACTGACCGCGCGTTGACTTATGATCGACTTAAGCCGCCGCCACGCCGTGTTATAAGATCCATCCTAATAAATGAATGTAATGCTAAGGTATGCACGTAAACCGAGTAATTGATTCGGCACGCCTCACGACTCGCGGGTCAATGCAGCGGTCGCCATTTTTCTATATCAAATAGAGCTGTCAAAGTGACAGTTCCCCGCCCTTGACATTATGCAAATGTCATAATACTGGTGGCCTCAAATCGTTCTGTTTGTTTGACTGTACTTGATGCTTTGTCACGATTTTGGATCTTTAGATACGTTTTAATAGATTTGAATAATTTTGTAACAATCTGTTTGGTAAACAAACGGTTGAGTAGCCTTGGTTGTCATTCTATGGTGAGAAGAAAATGCTGCCTGTGGTTTATTTTCATTCTTGTGTGTCTGACTACGCAATTGCGTGTTATTATAAAAAACAATAAATAAATAAAATATTGAATCAGTTTAGGAAGTTCTAAAGTTAACCCATAAAATTATTGTTTTGTGTGTTTATAATATTCCTTACAGAACGCCGCCCTGGGCTTCAAAGGGTAGAAAGATCCACTGGTTTAGATCGTGTGTTGTTTTTTTTAACTAAATAATAATCCCACTAAATAATAGTCTATGATGGTGAGCACACTAACTTAATAAAAACCTAGTCACTCTTTTCTTGAAGATATTCACGTCATAGCCATAGGCGGGCAGGAATTCGGATGCAGTCAAGCTATTTCCGTCCTTCGCGGTATACATGCAAAACAACAATTTATTGTTTTATTAAGTAGATTTATTAATGCCTCTACGGAACCCAAAAAATAAGAAGCCCAAGACCGCTCACCACTCAGGCAGTGGTGGCACCACTTCTATTACAACCATAATCAGATGCGAACTAGTCCAAATCTTCAAATCAGTTCGCAATTTAGATCAAAGACAACCATTACGTAAGACAACTGTCGTAAGTGATTACAAGTTCAGATTGCATCCTAAGCCAATTTCACCCTTATTAGAATGCTTGGAAGGTACAAAGTGCGTAAGACGCACATTAGTATGATTATCTGGCCGCTCATGTCAAATTGGTTTCGTATTTATTCAACGCGTAGCTAAAGTGGAGGGTCGGCAAAAAATATTTTTGTACTTTATTTATTTATTTTTTAATAGCCGAATATAATCCCAGCTGATCTTATATACTTAGTGATGATCTACAACATAAATTCATTAACTAAAAATAAAAATTATTATATTTTTTTATGTCGCCCGTGCTACTTTACAATGGTAGAAGCCTTGTGCATTTCGTAATAACTTATGAATATAATAGGAGCTAAGTTACTAAGTGTCAAGGATAGTGTAGTTATAGAAAAAAAAACACTCGGTAGATTGCGAAATGCTAATGGAGCTGAGAGTTTTTATGTAAATCTTGACACATACAAACACAATCAAATACTACACACTTAAAATGTGTTCAAAAATCGATTCAATAAAAAAAATTACATAACTTTTTTAAGAAGCTTGCACTGAAATTTTATACAATGCAAATAGCGTATAGAACAAATCATAAACAATTAAGACGCTACAATGAATTTGCACTAGTAATTATTATACTTAGCAAGCAAATATCACAAAATTGCTCGCTAGATAGATGGCTAGGGGTCTCAAAATTGATGTGTTGTTTTTAACTTTTGACATGACATTTCAACTGTCATGTCAAAAGATAGGTATCGATTGTATTAAAAAATAAAAACTAACGAGAAATAAATAATTAGATGTCAGCGAGACGATGGCACTTACTTCATTATTCAGCAAGCAAAGCCGGGACGGGCTACTAGTAAACGATAATATCTGCCAATTAATTATCTCCATCATTAATGCCATGTTAAAGACAGTCCACAACTCATAAACCAAACTGGTTTGCCGACCGTACGGATGATAGCATGTAAAGTAATAAGCTGATAAAACTGTAATAGCTCGAGACCGGCTTTACGCAAGATCGGAGATAATTGTGCTGACGGTACCGGTGCAGGCAGAAGCCGTATAGGGAATGTAATGTAAATATGTATGTTAGCTGCTTATCGGGTTCTGTACAATCCGTTCATGTCCACTGTTCTACTGCTGGGCTTGGGTCTTCAGTCCAAAGGCTATTGGCCAAGTGCGAATTGGCTGTCTTTACATTAGGAAAACGCAGAAGAGTTTTCTTATGTTTTACCGGATAATAAGTATCCTATATCTTAATCTAGATCATGGTCTTCCTATGTCCTAAACCATATTAAGTGGCACTAATTTTAAAACAATCCAACCTGACATTAGGGTTAGGTAAACTTAAGTTTCCCTTAACCCTAAATGCAACAGTTTGTAGTAATAGTAAAGTAGTGAGGTAGTCAAACATTACTCGGTAGTTAATTCAAGCTTAACTATACCGTAAAGCTGCTGTTAACTTTTATGGAGCTTACGTAAAGTTTAATAAGCGACAATGCAGCAGTTTTGATGAAATAGCACAGCCAGTATTTGCTTAGGACTTATCTATGACCACCTAAACTGTAGTGATGAACAGAGTCTGGGGTTCGATTGTTTTCGGGGTATATGCTTGCGCCGTATTGGGGCGGCTTAGAATACTAACCCCAATCCCACGCCGGATGGGTGTCGTAAAAGGCGACTAAATCCGGCCCGCTGGTGGTAGGGCCCCTCGAGGGATTATATTAGTAATATTGATTTTAATTATTAATTAATACCATTATTACTATTATTATTTCTCCATGGGGTCCGCTTGGATAGCTTTCACCCTCGAGCATGAGTCAGCCGCCAAACGACTCGTCGTGTTCCGGCTGGGGGCTTGAGAGCCAGTTCTTTCTTTCTTTTTCTTCTCTCTTTCTTGGCCGGCAACGCATCAGTGATGCCTTTGGTGTTGCTGATGTCCATGGGCGACGATAGCCACTTACCATCAGGTGGATCGTCAGCTCGTTTGCCGGCTATTTCCATTAAAAAAAAAAATTTTTTTGAAGTTATACTTCTTTATAGTTACACCAATATTTGTATCGTAGTCTTTGCCGTACTTCTGCATCCCCAGATTGCATGATTCCAATATAATTTGTAATGACGAAATTATGGAGAGTAATCCGAAGGAATAGGATAAAACTGCTGTCGTATAGTTAGTACAAAGCGATTAACGGTAGACTTAAATACAGCATGACAGCTTTATAACGGAGACGCATCGCGCATGAAGGTTTTTTCCGTTTTCTTAGTACATGGTCATTCATTATTCATTCTTTCTTCATTCATTCTTTATTCATTCTTCATTCAATCTTCATTCATTCTTTATTCATTCTTTATTCATTCTTCATTCATTCTTCATTCATTCGTCCTTCATACTTCATCCTTCATTCAATAATTGTGCATTTATTAAAAGTTACTTCTTATGGGGCATTTGAAAAAAGATATGTGAGTAAAACTTTTACGATGCGACAACCAAAAAATCGACATGATGAAGGTGTGTGATACGAGGCGCATAGCAGTCGCTATTTTATGTTATAGCTAAGTCTCATAAATGTTTTTTCCTGAAATAGATCTAGTAGGATTTTCAAACCCAGTGTCTACAAAGACAATTACAGCACCGATAATGCTGCCATTGTATTACATTGATAGAGACATCAAAGATGGTTGCCACTGACCTGACCAGTAGATTACCATTAGGTACCACCGTTGCTCCAATCACTTACTAATTTCCTCCATGGTTACAGGACTGATTTCCGGCTGGAAATTACCTCAGAAATCCATTTTCTAATTACATCCTATGGGAAATGGGTACTTATGGTGTGGTATGAGGTACCGTTAGATTTAGATTGCTTGGCTTGTAATGTACCTTATATGACATTGAATTTGCAATGTTTAGTGAGCGTCAAAAGGTAATAAGGTTTATAGGAAAAATAAAATGACCAGGACAAATAGTAGGAACTAAGTAAATCTAGTATTTACTTAAGAAAGTCATCCAAGAAATACGTCCATTTGGGTCGTGTCATCGGTCCCTTGAAAAACGAAACAGCAAAAGAGGTAATGATACGAAAAATATCACAGTGTTTATTTTTTATCAATGTTAAATCATGTTTTACGTTAAAAAGTAGCATTTAAAATTGATCCAAATATAAAAATTCTGTAGTAGCTAAACGTCTACTTAAACGTTATGGAAGGTTTTTGAATCATACACTGTATGGTATTTTCTAAAATTATGGCTATTTCCATAAAAAATACTGGTAAAGTCCTTGACAAAAATTAAGATTAAATTAAAACCCATATCCCCTAACCGACAGACAAATTTAAAAAGTAAGTGAGTACTTATTATTGCGACAGAATAGATAATATTAGGTACTGTATAATTACGCAACAAAATTTATTACGCCTACTCATCATTTCCTATGAAAATCAGTATTTTAACCTGTGTCGTAAATCGTGACATCCCGGGATCAGATAATGTTGTCTCTTTCCGATGTACGGCAATCGCCGGTGAAGAAAAAGGACAGAAGTCAGCGTAACTAAGTATGGCCAATGAAAGCCGAATCAGATCAAGTGATTTAGTTATTGTAGTAGTTTTAAACATGGACAAGATAAGTGACAAATGTGGTCAGTCGACATTCTTAATGTGATGATTCACTGTCCGAGGTAACTAACTACAATGGATAGTTTATGACCAGTAGTAATTAAGCAATGTCTTGTTACAGGACTACGAAATGTAATAAATATTTAAGCGTAAACACTATTAAATTTATAGCTGATTTCTAGAATCTATCTTTTACTGGTTTAAGGTCATATAGAAAGCTGTAACTGCATTTGTGCGTTTCAATCAATAATTATGTACATAATTATGTTTTTAAAATTTGTGTATAGCTCCGCCTTAATCGTCTGTCAAAAAAATATTGTTGCATTTAACTAGAATTCTTGTAAAGCACTATCTTATAGCCACTATCTTGGAAAAAGATGTAAACGCAATAAGGTATAGATCAGTTACAGAAACCAGTAGTTTCCTACTTATGCTGATATACTGCACAAATCTGAGATTTGTGCCAGCTTTTCCTATCCCCCAATAAACTCTTATTCAAATCCATAAAAATATGAGACACAGGTAAAATATTAATCATATTCGTATCCATATCTAGGTGCAACACCTTATTACATTTACTACATTATACCCATCCCATTAGGATATTTATTTACATCCAAGTCTAAAAAGGGATATAAAAAGTCCAATCAAAGTACCTCTATAATTACCAGATAAACATCTTTATTTATATACTTTTTACTCTCTATCGATCCAACAAGACGAGTTAATCATGTCGCTGTAAAAAACTAAGTTTACTCTTAGCAGTTTTTACGAATTGATTTAGCCAATTTTTAATTATGACTGAAGTTGGTGTTGTTACCCTGTCAATGTAAGGTAATGTATCCATTTACTCACACAGTTTACAGGGCCGATATTTATTGGCATGGTGGCTTGGAAACATAAATATTATCTCTAACATAAATGTCTGTCCCGATCAGGTATCAAACCTGAGACCTATCACTTTCTAAAACTGGGGTAGATTCTCAACGACGGGAATTTTAATTGAATTATTTGATTTTACGAGTATAGCCTAACATACAACATGCATACAACATTATTCTTAAATTGTGATTGTAAAGAAATCCTACTAATAAATTATAAATGTAAAAGTTTGCGAAGTTGCATCACGCAAAAACTGCTGAACGGATTTTCATGAAATTTAGCACACAGGTAGACCATGATCTGGAATAAAATAAAGATTTACTTTTTATCCCAGAAATCGAAGCAATACTGCGGGTTGAGCGCTAGTTAATTATAAAGATATAAAAATTGAATGAAGAGCTTAATAAAATTAAACCCTTAAAAATAGCACACAAACAGTGTGAACACTCCCTAACAATTGTAAAGTTTAGTACCCGAAAAAAAATCTACGCGATTAAGATCACATCACAATGAAGCCATCGACCTTACGACCACAAAAATAGCATTCCTGACAACCACCAGTATAATAACCCTTTGTCTATTACTCACAGAGGTTACAATGCCTTGAGTTTTTGTCGCCCTTTAATACGTTTTTATAAGCAAAGATAGTACAGTTTATGATTGTATATTACTTTTGTTTCTCTCTAAATTATAAAAACCTATCATTTATTTACATTAAATTACATTACATTAAATGTTACATTAAATGTTACACAGGCTAGTTAATGTTTGTACATGTGTTTGTAACATAGTATACGTCGACAGGTAACTTTATCGAAAAAATAAAGAACTGACAAAATGACAAGGTGGGACTACACTACTAAAATTAATACATGAAAAATAAACTCAAATTAATATTTATACTTATATTAATTAAAAATAACAAATCAAGAAAACATTCAATAAGGTGATTATTTGAAAATAATATTAATTTGTATCAAGTAAAAATCTCGTGATTAGTCAATAGGTATATAATCTCGTCTAGTCATATAAACTATTTTAAAAGTAATGAGTACAATTTTTGAGTTGAATTATAATGACTTCCTGCTTAAAATTAACACAGCAGAGATAGATAAAACTAATAAACCTATTGTCTCATTTCGTCACATAAATTATTTTAAAAGTAATAAGTTAAATTATATTTTATCTTGATTACGTAGTTAACATACTCGTAAGTCAAAGATGCCAGGAGAAAGGAAAGGAAAGTGCATTTTTCTGAAACAAATTCTTACATAACGTCGTTGCGACTTTAATGCCTCATATGTGTAAAAAAACAGTTTTTTGAGGGAATCGATAAAAATCGATAATTTTTTGTTTATCAAGCACATAAGTGATTTTGAATTTGAAGAATAAATTACGATGGAAATGTCGTACACCCATGAGAGTTTTTGAATTCGATAGTGCTTCAAAATGTAGAATCATTTGACGTAAAAAAGTGATTTTGCCAAAAGTGGCACATAACACATAAGAGGTCCTATAGTCGCAACGACGATAGTTATATTTGAACAGGAACTAGCGCTTTTCCTGCGGCTTTGCCGTCGTTTTCTGGGATAATAAATAACCTATATGTTATCCCAGGTCATGGTTTTCGTGTGATAAGCTTCATGAAACTCTATTCAGTAGTTTTGCCTCAAAGATTAACGATCATTAATACGTCCTTACAAACATTCGCATTTATAATATTAGTAGGATAGTAGGTAGCAAAATTTTCCTTGTCCTAGCTAAGTAAAGCCAGGTTACTTATCCCTAATATCTGTAACTGTCGAAGCTAGAACAAAATTAATGGTGGCCGACAAAACTATGATGTCAGACAAAATTATGCTATCGCGCAGAATTATGATCTTCGACAAAATTATGACACATCTGTCCGCGAATAGATTCTACTAAATGGTTTTGTGCTAATTCGTTTGTCGAAATTTATTACCGTTGTAATTTTGAATATTACAGTCGCAGTTGTTGAACCATTAGGGGTAACAGTAGGCTTAGAATTGAAACTTAATTCTACTATTTATAAATTAATTCGATTGGTGTACATATTATTTAAAATGTAATAATAATATAGATAATGTAAACTTATTATAATACTAAAACTATTTGTACGCCATAATATGCCAAATGTGAGATAGGATTGCATAATACTTGACCAACTGTATAACCACATTTCAAAAATAAAGTTATTTCTTTTCATTATTTCATTTCAATTTATTTCATTAAAACAATTATTAAATAATTTGAAAGTTAACTACATCTAATTACAAAGTTTCTATAGCTTTACGTACAAACAAAACAAGTGACACATTCACACAAAACCAATCTCAGTGTTTACATTTTTGTTAACTAGATTTCTTCCTTTGTCTAATTCAAATGCATTTAGTTTGGCGTGACAAGAATTCGGAAATGTCATACCATACTCTATACCGCTTATAAGCGTCACAGACACCTAGAAGTTAGTCACGCACTAACTCACTATTAAATTCCAAACGGGACCCCATGTCACTAGAAGTGGTCACTTGTCTAGGTTTCTACTTTCCAGTAATTACGAGTAGATCGGAAGTTGCTATGTTGATTTTTTCACTAGGTTAGTTCCGAAATGGTCGCGAATTAACTTCCCTATGTATTACGACCGTTTTCAAGAAATCATTTATCCATAATCTCTCGGTTAGTATGAAAAACTAACATTGTATAATGTTGTAACTTTTCGAATAGTCCTTAGTTCAAAATCATGGTTAGTTAAATTTTAAGACCGAACGTTTGCGGGTAAAAATCTTAACCAAAAACCTTATTATTATACCTCATTAAACCAAACCTTTCAATATACAGGATATATTGTCCCATTCACGAAAAAAGATTGATCTTCTGAACTGAAGGCATTTCCCAAATTCAGTCGATCGCTTACGATTGGCATAAGGCATTGACCTAATCGCTTCAAAATATAATACACATATTTATATGACCTTGATTGTTTTAATCTAAATTCTAAATGCTTAATCAGATTGCATGTGTAAAAAATGTTAAAAGTATTACAAGGATTAGATAATTGATTTCTTGTAATTTTTGAGATGACTTTGATCATTGTTAAATAAAGCCACGTCACATTTGAACATGTCGATCAAAATGATAAAGATGATAAAACATGGTACAGATTTAATTTGCTCATGTCGAAATCAATGATGACGATGCGTCTTATTGGACGGTACTGATCTATTTAGTAGTATAACAAATCATAACAGAAAAACAGGAAAGAAAATTCTTACTGACATGAAGGTACTCATGGATAAAATGGGTACCTTTAAACTTCAATGAAAAAGAAAAATCTGTTGTTTATTTTGGAACTGGTTTTCCAAATTCTTTTCAATTTATTAAATTGGTTTTCTGAGATTGGAGACTGACTGGAAATATCTGTCGTACTCTACATATACTCGTAGCTCTATACGCTACTGAGAGTATACGCTTACGGTATGAACTACGATTAAACATATTATTACCTTTACAATATGCCAGTGTGAGGGTCAACCAGTTATTGTCAAATGGATTAGTTTTAAAAACCTCTAAGCGTATTGTGACCACGACTTGCGCATATTAAAAAGCATATAATAATTTAATCTTTATTACAGCTATATATTTACACGTCGGTGTGACTGGTAGTCTATACGAATTATTTCATTGCTCTGCACATCCAAAACGAATAAGATCAATTAAACATTATTATTTTTTCTCGTAATAACTATTCATACCCATATTAGGGTCCGACGTATAGTGAAATAACTGCACAAATAACTGCAATAATTTTTTTAAGAAACGTGAAACACTGCCTATATACATTTCTTTTATAACCTTTTGTAACCATTATTATACGTATTCATAGACTATGAAACAAATTTAAAAAAAAAAAACTTGAGAGGTGTCAAGAGACACCCGGATGGAACGAAGTTCCTTGCAGTCAGTACTATAATAGCAAAAACATGCAAGCGAGTGTGCCAAAATAAATCTAAGGTATTAAATTTCGTGAGAAGTTTAATTTATCCTAGTACTCTGGCTTGCTTTCTATGTAAAAACAAACTACGACGGCAAAAAGTGTCGTTACAACTTTTCGTTACCGGCAAAAAGTGTCGTTACCACTTTTCGTTACATCGTCAATCAAAAATCGTATCGTGCCTCCTAAACAAATGGAAACAAATGGTTATTAGCTATGTTTGGTGAAAATAATTTTTAATAATAAGAAATATTTTACATGAATGAATTGAGTCCTATAAGTTTTTCCATGATGTCTTGAGAGGTATAATCTACTAAACGTCAAGTGCCTCTTAAGTACTCTCATTACATTTATTTTTATACATACATACAGATCAATCCAAGATACACCGACAAGTATTTGACAGCTGGAATTTGGTCCGATTAGTGTCATACTCGTATTTTTTGTGCACGTGATTTATTCGATATTTGGTGTCAAAGATCTGGTATCGAGTTATGATCTGAGCACGCGTATCTACTGCTTGACAGTGGCTAGAATAGTGCAATATTTTAATTATAATCTTGCTATTAAGTACATAGCTGTTTCTGTGTGTATGAACCACAGACCTGTGGTCGGAATTTTATGTCACCTGAAAAGGTAAAACAGAACCCATACCTAAAGGATCACTGTGTTGTGACTTGTGCGTCTTTCTGTACCTATGTTTAACACCTTAGTTTTTTTTTAATCCCCGACATAAACATTGGTAGCTATGTTTTAAATATCTGTGTGTGATAATTTTATTGGTATTCATCGAATAACATTTTGGTGAAGTCGGTTATTAATTTTTGGTAAAATTTTGCTTGTTTACAGCACAAAACTAATTAAAAGATTGCATAGAAGTACGATTAACAGAATTAAATAACCCATTATATAGTTAAATTATCTTTAGTTAGATTTTAACTGTAAAGGTCAATAAATTTAAACGCAACGGTATTCCATACAAGTATCTAACTGTAATACCCTTGTCAATGTCTTTTGTATGGGTTTGTGTATAGACCGACAGTTCTATACGTATAAATTGTTATATAACAATCGACTGCTATCGACGATATCGACGAATCTTATCGGACGGACAACGGTCAACGTCGTTTTACAACAAGCAACTAATATAAGATTGTATCGGTCTATACAATGCTTATTCCTGGCTAGGAATTCGGCTTAGTCAGTTAGTTGCGCAAATTGTGATTGAGGTGTAAGGAGTAAGCGGAAAGCAGAAAGCGATTAGTACATAGCTATGTCGCTTCAACTTAGCTTGACCCCATGTTTTTTTTTAAAGCGATTAATGGCGATCTCCTGTATTAGCGATCCCATGATTGTTATAAATATTTTCTGTAAACGCTTACACACTCATAACAATGCAGTCGGATTCACCTTTGTCACGGGTGGCATGGACAACACAAATAAGTAATCATTACGTATGTTTCTATATTAGTCCCATAGTTTTCAACATTCAGTTTTGATTTTGGTAATGGGACCTAGGAGATGAGGTCCTCAAAATATTATAACAAATTAAGTATACGTGTTTTAAATGAATGTATTGCGATTGAAGAACAAAAGATACAATTACTTGGTTGGCCTCTCAACTCTAAAGGTTAAGAACCTCTTGTTTTGGACGATGATAATTCATAACTTGGACCATCGGTCAGTTGACCGTTGGTGTCGACAGAGAGTCTACGTCACACCCTTGACCTCGGCTTCCCCAATATCAATGGTCAATAATGTATCTGTAGCACTATTTGGCAACTCTTTATGTTGTGGTCTATTTGATTTATCGATCAACAACCTTTACTTAAATACTATTAACCGCTCTTTGCTTCGGTTTTTGTGCAGATATTTCTTTCAAATAGATTAATTAAATTAAAGTATAGATCATGTTACTCCGTAAGAATAGAGAGGGGAACAATAGAAAGGAGAGAATAGAGAGGATTGAGGAGAGATTGGTGAAAGAATTTTTTAAATCGGTCCGGTAGTTTTTGGTTATGGTCGTTTCAAACAAAAATAAAAAGCAAATATTACCATTTTATACTAGAAATGTATAGATACGTACCGTATTACAATATTAGTTCGTACTTCAGTCAATGATCATGTCAATTCAATTTCTACAACTTAGAAAACTTGATTATACAAGCTCACATTCTAATCTAACATTTCGTAAATGTATACATATAAGTATGTATGCCAGATCACACTTTTTTAACCGACTTCAAAAAGGAGGAGGTATTCAATTCAACTGTATTTATTTATCTTTGTTACCTCAGAACTTTCGACTGGGTGAACCGATTTTGATGATTATTATTTTTTAAGTCGAAAGCTGGTGCTTTTCATATGGTCCCAGTTAAAGAGTCTGACGAGTAGTTTTTGAGTAATTTTGAAGTCGGCTATTTTTTTCTGGGTAAAATTCATTATAGCCTAAACTGAACAGCTGACGAAAAAGCAGATGGGTTTAGACCTGATGGTAAGTAATCACCGTCGCCTATGGACATAAGCAACGTCAGAGGAGTCAATGCTTCGCCGGCCTTGAAGGACTTATTTTATCTACTTATTATTTAAATTAATTACTTATTATTATTTTAAGACTCCGTAGGGCTTCTACTCCTACACAATGTTATTGTATATTTCATGTCATATTCAATTTTAAACATTAAACTGAACTCGAGGATCGATTACAATACCGTAAGTGACACAAATAACATGTAAAATATCAGAAGTTTTTGTCAACTGATTAATTGAGAAGTCGCGTGCCAAATGTAAAAAATAACAATCTAAGAAACTCGTACTAAAATATAATCGACTTTAACTCTTAAGGCATAAGCAAAACGGTGGAGAGTCGTCAATTATGGTAGCACAGTGTCACAACTTGAAAAAAGACAATCGTATAGAAAGTTTTGTTTTCTATGGGACTTGATGAATGATGACCTAAATGGTTTTGAGACGTTTTCTTATTGTTATTATTTTTTGTTGAGTAGGTAAAGGTTATCTTTCCAAAGGCCACTGCGACAAAATTTTCTGTTACGAGAATTTTATATTAACGATCTGCGTGGGTTTGATTCCCAGCGATGCAGAAATTTGAATAAGTTTGAATTTCTGTGATCGGTCTGGGTGTGCTTTGTTGTCTTTTTGTCTTGTCCATGGCACTCACGAGGAATACTAGTGCGGGGATGTGAGTGTGTAGCATGTATTTATTATTATAATAACTTTATTAACGTTTTATCTGGAGATTAAGACTTTATGGTAAGCGGCTCTAGCGAAGGAGAAGTCTCATCTGAAGTCAACCTCCCCTGGTCGTGGAGCGTCCACTGGGCTACGGACGAAGCTATGAAGTCAAGTCCCTCTTGTTTATTGAGCTCTGTGCAAACCAGTTTATTTCTACAATACTTTGCACAGTGGTAGGATTTGTTCCCCTGGCTAGCTCCTATCCCCCTTCTGAAATCATCCGTAAATTTTTTTACGTGTTTTCGTCGCAGTGTTGAAGGACAGAAATAATGCGGGTCATCCACTTTTTTTTGGTCGGCAACGCATCGGTGATGTCTTTGTTGCTGATGACCACGGGCGACGATGACCATTTACTATCAGGTAGCTCGTCTGCTCCTTTTTCGCAAGGTCGAATTCAAACGTCAAACAAATCTGCCCCGACCGGGAATCGAATCCAGAACACGTCGTTAGCAAAAGTCACGACTATTGCTCAATTGGATCGATTATGAGTACTTTAACTATTTTAAGCCTGAACTTCTATTAAGTATTCAGTGACCAAACATGGTCTACCCATCTTCAGGCCTTGGTTCCCTCCGTCCTTCTTCCGTTTACCCCGGCAGTTGAAGTTGAGTAGCTGATTATCAGAAAAGCGGCACTTTCTTTAACACAAAGCGTATAAAAACAATAAAAAAGCCATAGAAATTAAACCCATGAAGCTGGCTACGTGATCTTAACTAAAACATCATCGCACGCAAATATCCAACTTATAGCCACTTATTAAGTGTTATATTACCCTGGCGGAACGACCTAAAAGTGAAATTGGGCACTTTCTAGATACACCCACGCGGTAAGAATAAAGTTATGGTGGCTATATTGTTATAGTAATCGTGTGGGCGTTGGGAATTACCACTACCATGGTAATATGGTTGGAGTGTTTGTTTGTATCTATGTACCCACATGATCTATCTGTCAGCCTTTTGAAGTCCATTGCTGGACTTAAACCACACTTAATTGGCCACATTTCGACCGGTTATGGGCTCTACCATATGATAGCAGTATATTGTAGCAGCCATTTTATGACGAATCCGACTTAGTAAACAATCTAACGCCCCAAGTCACTACGGTTACATTAAATCGCTCCTTAGTAAAGAATCACCATAAAAATTCTGTACTAAGAAGCGATTTAGTAACGGCTAGTGACTCTGAAATGGGGCGTTAGTCTTTTTATAGTAATTTTTAATTAAAATAACGCAAACACATAATTAAAGTAATTTAACTATATTCAATATTATTGCTATCACGATTTTTTCATATTTTTTAAACCAATGAATCAATATTTCAACAAAAAATATTGCCAAGATTAATAAGACCTAATAAAACTCGTCAACAGACTGTAGACCGACGCGACGTGTGGATATGAAATCATAACCCTCTGGTTGTTTCGCCGTAGTAAGGTAAGAATTAATACTCGTATTAAATAGATTTTAAAGGACAACATTCGTTGAATTAACCATGACGCTAACTTAGCGTAAAAAATAATTCCATCCTTTATAAAATTCAAATTGACTCATAGGATTAAATATTGAGTAAAAGCGTCAGTATTCTATTCACATAGCAATATCGGTTACAAAACGAAATGTTTAATCCGTGTATTGATTCCGCTCACGATTTTCAAGAGACACGTTCCTTCGAGCCCCTATGACGTGTCAAATAAGAATCTACGACTCACAGACACATTTTATATATATAAACTACTATAAGTCATAAGACCATAATTCAATAGAAATAAGATTCAAAATCTAAGTTAAATTCGAAGAATACAAGTTTGCAATCGGGGTCACACACGCTCAATGTCACGTCATACTATCGTAATGTTTTGGCATTTTGAAATCAACTTTAAGTCCAGGTGTTATAGTCGTTATTTGGATGAAAGGTCCGTAAGGGAATGCAGTCGTAAAACACAAGTTTCTTGACAATATTTTCGTTTTTCGAACGAGGAAAAGTGAAGTATTGAATAACTCTTGAGAGTTCAATGGTGTTAACGAACTTGTTTAGTCATATAACATACGTATATTTCCACTGCACATTACCATTGTATGTTGTTGTTGACCTTCTCTACCGTTCAAGACATGGGTGCAAATCCTTTCTTCCTAACGTTGCTATATTTGCATTTTGCACCCAGTAAGTATCAGCTCTTGCTTTGCTTTGGGAAATGTGTCTTACCTTACCTACTTCTTCTACTTAAATCTTACTACATTACATTAGACCAAATTCAAGTCGACACAGACAATCAGAGAAAAAGTGTAAAAATTCTTGTCCCATACAGTTTTCTAATACGCAAGCTTACGGCATATGAAATCTCACCTTGAGTTAGCAGTAAATCTTACAAGTATGTACAACAAAAAAGATCGTCTCTCTATTCTTATTACCCGACTGCTAGGGAGGGTTATGTTTTTCGCACCTATCTTGTATGTATCTATGTATGTTTGTATGAAAAATCATCAAAATCGGTTCACCCAATTAAAATTTATGAGGTAACACATATATAAAATAACAGTCGAATTGAGAACCTCCTTCTTTTTTGAATTCCGTTAAAAATGGACGTTGGAGCACGTTATGTTACTGTTTTTCTTGATGTTGTATTAAAAAATATAAATAATTATTCCCACTTACAAGTTCAAAGAATAATATTTAATACCACGTTCATTTTTACAATAGACAATCTTCAGTGGAGTGTTCCAAGGTCACTCTAGTTCTTCTCAATTACAAGGAGAGAACTTATACTTAAATGTAATTCACCACATATTACGTTTGTTTTCCTCATAACCCTTAGCAGCCACGTTACCAAGAATTTATTCCTATAAGAAGGCCGAGAATATTGGTTCGCTACTTGTAAATTATGTAGTAGGTATTTTGTTTCTTTTCACATCCTTTTAAATGATCCTTGGATATCCTTGTGAATCACACACAAAGCTATAGTCGCTACATATGAAATATAAAATCATGCATGAAATGCAAAGCATCCAATTATAATCTTAACAGCAACCGTAAAAGCGTTGAAAGCTTCTTCGAACTACACAATCTAACCATCACACAGATCGTATAAATTAATTAATAATATTCAGAATAAGAATCCCCTGGATACATAATAGATAAATACAGTTTTTAATCGATAACAGATATTTTATTAATGCATGAGAAAAAAATCATTTTTGATAACTTTACGTAAATTAGATTCACATAATAATTGTAACTTTTCACTGTGTAATTGAACTGTCTACGACAACCAAAGGTTAATTTTTGTCATGACTTTGGCAGTTTTTGGCAACATAACAATTTTTATAAAACAAAAATATTCTGAGAAAATAAATCAAAAAGGTTGAGATGCCATTATTAGCTGACCAACATTTGTAATAAAAATCCCATCAAAAACATAAATGTAAAGTGAGAGTCAATTTCAAAAAAAAAAGAATTGAGATCTAAATGGGTGCCAATTTCTGTGTAGAAAAGCCTAAAATTTTAGTCACAAGAACATGTAATTCAATTATCATAAATTGATAAAAATTTACTACTTTCAGATTTATTCCTTTGTATTCACCCGACTACCTATCTGCATGCCAAATTTTAACTTTCTAGGTCACCTGGAAGTTGGATATAGTTTTGATCTATAGGTCAGTCAGTGTTAAATTTCTCGATTTTTGGACGTTAATATCTAAATAACCGATTGAGATGTGTTTATGAAATTTGAAAGACGTATGTATTTCGCAAGTCTTAATAAATGAGCCAAATTTGACAGGTTTAACTTGAATAGTTTTTGAGTTATGAGGTGGTCAAAAGTGCCTCCAAATGGTTCGTGTAATATTACACACGGTGCTGCTCGTCAATTCTGTTAGCTAAGAAATTGACTTGACACGCTCCGCGTGTCTAGATAAATCTCAACAGAAATGTAAAGAATTCCAAATAATTTGAGTGTCCTTTTTTAACCCCGCCCTCACTTGTTATAAGCACAAATAAAAAACTCGCCACAGACGCAGAAAACAGTCATAAAAGAAAAAGATGGCTACTCAATCATCATCAAGGGAACATCAAGTATAAAAAGAGGTGAAAAAGTGACACACGACTAATATACAACGTAACGAGCGTAGAAATTGTGAGGGTTAAAAAGAAAGAAAAAATAATGAAGGATGACCTGAACGGACAAAAAGTCTTAACAGTATTATCTTATCTTCTGTATTCTTAGTAACACCAAACAAAATTAATACAATTTTCATTTGTACTGTACAGCAATTTACCATGGAAAAAGGAATAATGTGACATATATGTTTTGATATGTACTTAATTAACTGTGGCTTTTCTTGCGTTAAAGTTTTCTGAATAACTCACTAGGGATATCCTTCTTATTATTATTATACGTTTCAATCCATACTTTAGATAAATGCTGACTCACATGTTTTTTACAAAACAAAGTGGGACGTAGTTACGCGAAAACTAAAATCATTAATGGATACTGTTGACACAACAAAGTAACGATGAAGTTAAAAATAACAATCACCAAAACATTTTTGAAACGTTAACCAGACCAAATCAAAATGAATAATTTCTCCTCTTCGTTTTCATCGATTGTCACCATCGTATTCCAGATATTCCAGTACAGGAAATACGAAAATTTCCGATAAGCATTAATAAAAGACGCACTGTAGACTTTATGTTAGAAAGCTACTATCTTAAACGACGGTAGGAATGCGCAATATTTCGATATCGATAGTAGTTATATTGTTATCGATTTTACATGAAATAATTTGAAGCGCGATAGCTTTCGCATCGCTTTAAAAATACTGAGTTGTTGTATTATATAAAATTAAGAAAATAATCTTGTTACGTTCAAAGGAAATGACTCAAGTGATGAAGGTATACGTAATATGATAGCAATAACAGCAGGTGTTTAACAGCTGAGCTCACTATAAATACAGTAATACTACCTTCTGTATGTCTTTCTTCTCTCAATCTATGTTGCGGTGATGCTTTTCTATTATAATATAGGTACTCGAATCTTTAAGTCAAGAGTGAATACACTATTGGTAGATAAGTTACTGTGCCATGACTTCATTGCTGCTTACCATCTGGTAGGTGGCTTTGTAGTCAAGCATTAGCTTATCTAAACTAAAAACTAATATAGAGAGGAAAGCTTTGAAAGTTTGTTTGTTTGTAATAGATAAACTCATAAACGACTGAAACGATTTCAAAAATTCTTTCACCAGTTGCTCTTTTGTTTCAAAGTAACTTGCCCGCTATATTTTATTTAAAATAAAGTAAAAATTATGTGTGTAACAAAGCCATCTAAATTCTAGGTTGTAGTTTGCGAACGTAACGGAGAAAGTTTGATTTACTCCCCATAAATACATACATGAAAATCGATTCTTAAGGAGTAAACTCCAAAAATTTGGGATCTAAGATACGAAAACTGAAGCAAAGCGAGGGCGGCTACTAGTTTAGTATACTTAGGTAAAAAACGACGAGCTGAAAGTAGTGGAAAATATCGATAATTTTTAGTTCACAGCCATCCCTATGCGACTGCTAGTCTAGAAGCAATGTGCGTAGACCCAAGATGGCGACAAAAGCACGCTCACGCATATTAATGCCTCAGTATTGTTCATAACGCTCTTTATAGAATATTAATAAAGTGATAGCTGCTTCCAGATACAGAAAGCCTGGGTTCCCATGATGTCATAGGAAGCTCGTGTGACCCGGTCAATGACCTTGCTTAGTTCCCTGCAAACTGAGGACTTTTATCTAACTAGGTTTTACCCGTGAGTTTAGCTCGTGTTTTTGGTTGAAAAGTACGCTATTTCTCTATGATACATACATCAAACTTTCAAGCCGATTCAGACAAGGCGCAAAAGGGGAACAAAAAACAAACTTTCAAAAACCAAATAATTATTTGGCCTCAACTGAGATCGAACCCCTTCGCTCAACAGGGACACCAATTAAACTACAGCGTCGACTGCTACTTTGACAGCACCTTTTACTTGATTATCCTGAAAAAACATGCGGTATTGATCAATACCGTTTCTCTTTCGTTCTGATTGGCAACCGAGCCTACCGATGACCATTTATCAGTTCGATCATTGACTTAGCTCTTTCCATAACAAATGACATCACTAATGATTATAAACAGGATGTTTCCAAAAAAGCTGAAAAAGAAAAAAAAATAAAGGAGCTGATTAAGATAACGGTGACTCTTTTACTCAGGTATTTTTTTTACATCTGGTAGGTCAACCCTCAAGCTATCTACCCCTTAAGGTTGATCCGCTATTTACGGAACACCCTGTATATAAGGAGTTTAGGCCAATCCTTAATTAACAAGGCTACGTAATGTGCTATACATTAGGTATTTAGAGCTTAACTTAGACACTAATCTTGTCACTCACGCGTCCCCTAATACCGTGAAGCCCCAATAATCTCGCTAGGTGATCTAGCTCCTATCTAGAGCGTCTAGATTCCGGGCTCTCATTCAGGCTTACACAGTTTCGACAGCCACTGAGTTAGTTCAAGATATTTGTATGTTATAATCCAAATTTTTAAATACATAATCTAAATTTTACTAACAAAAAATAACCGACTTCAAAGTCTCAAAAACTACTTGTCAGATCTCATTCAAATTTATATGGGACCACATGACAAGTACCTGCTTTCGATTAAAAAAAGAATCATCGAAATCGGTTGGCGTGATATTGAGTTATTCGTCAATTTGTCGCGCACATCTTAACACAAATTTACGACTTATGTGGTTTTGTCGTGGATGCCATTGTTAGATCTCAATAAAATTTATATGGGACCACATGACAGCCACCAGCTTTCGATTAAAAAAAATCATCAAAATCGGTTCGCCCAGTCCAAAGTTCTGAGGTAACAAACATAAAAAAAAAAAAAAAAAAAACAGTCGAATTGAGAACCTCCTCCTTTTTTTGAAGTCGGTTAAAAAATAAGCGACTACAAACCGAAATTTATATTTTAAAATAAATATTTTAAAAATACTTAACAATTTTTTTTTTTGTTAAAAAGTTGCGTTTGTGCTGCTGAGATGTTTTCTCGTCTGGAGCCAACCCTGAACATCAGGTCACCATTATTATAAGAATGCATTGTCATCGAAACCAAATCAATTTATTCAACTGCGTAAAATGAGAGGAAGTATATTTTATTAATCTTGTAAGATTTGACCCGAACATAATAGTACAAGCTAACAAACTAACGAACAAAGCAAATAAAATGAAAGCTTGTAAAATATAACATAATTGATTTTAAATAAAAGTAATAGCCAGACACTAGGATTCCCTGTGTTGTGGATTCCATGGACAACACATACCCAGACCAAGACCAAAAATTCAAATTTAAACCGCCTCGCTGACAATCGAACCCAGGACCCTTGGCACGAGGATCCGACATGGTAACCATTGCGCCACACTGGTCGTTTAAAAATAACGATAGGGATTCCGTATACGTCGTATCATTCAATGAAGAATCGGCCAAAGAAATGATAAAAGACACATTAGTCGAATGCAATGGGTCATTGATATTTATTTTATATTTGTCCCACGCGCGTCCCTTTTAAGGGCGTCGCACACTGCACGGATGTCCTGCGCACATGGGACATGGGACACATATTAATTACCTTATTTGAACTTGCCTATCCAGTTAAGCTGGTTGAGGTAAGGATTATTTAATCGTAATACCATGAAATAACTTTATTATACTGTTTTATAACTTTGTTTTCTCTCTGTGTGTTACAAAAAATTACTTCCTGTATTCAGTATTGCACCAAGAGATTGACTTGACCTAATGGATGAAAAGTATTGTCCACATCCCAAAGACTGCCTAAATGAGTAGCTACTGTAGTAAAAAGACCGACATTTTCATACCATACCGATTTCACCTTTATAACTTGTGTTGTCTTTGTTTTAGTCACTGCATAAGAGTCTATTTGATGTAAAATATTGTATTATACGAGTACAATACCTATATCTTTACCATCCCTGTTCTGCTCCTTTAGTCTCGAAATGTGCCAGCCTAATGTTACTTCAGCTTACCTTAACAGATCTGAAGCCAGCGAAAACTTGTATTTACTAATCATATGAAGCATGTGAATATTGACCTTTCAATTACGCCACAATTTATTCAAACACCGTTCGATTTTATAGTTACGCGTATTCCACTGAACTGTTAGATATTTTAACATGCGATGCATATCAAAATCAACGGTAGTGTTAGTTAATACAAGCGTTACACCTGTGTAAGAAATCACTTCCTTAGGTATAATATTTTTAAAATTATTTATGTTTATTAATATTTTAACTTATTTTCTGTTAATTAACAACTGGTTACAATATTACATGAAAATGGCTAACAGTAAGCAAAATAAGATGATACTATATCAATTTATTGTAACATATTAAAGTTATTGATTATACCAACAATACCGCTTTCTTTTTATTTGATTCTAGCAAACTAGAAGATAAAAGTTAATAAATAATTATGTATGTACCTAACTCCTTATTTCAACAGCCGATAAATAATAATTTGCGCGTTTGTTTACAACAAAACATATTTGACATATTATGAAATTTAAAGCACATGATCCACAATAGTTATTTTGGGTCCAAATATCTTTTCTACTTCGTATTGTAAACTCAAGACGTATACGCTTAGAAATAAGACAAGGAAAAGTGAAGTTAAAAAACGTAGCCTTTCATTTAGTGCTTCAACAGCCGCTAATAACAAGCCATACATTGTTCACGTTGTCTATGAAAGGTGAGAAATATTTTGGTACGTAAAAGCTTTGTAAACTTGCTGTTAGAAAGTTATTTTACGACTGTTTGAGGATTGTATTTAAAGTGTTGAGTTGCTTAGTTTACGGTAAGCTAGGAAGACGTAAGGATTAAGATGGTTTAAGTGTTTTGGATACTTCGTGATGTATATAATATATACTTTTGTATACTTGTCATCGTAAATCTAAAAACCGGGCAAGTGACGCGCAATGTAGGGTTCCGAACTTATGCTAACATAGCCTTGATAGTTTTCCTTGTAAATTCATCATATAAACTATTTTTGAGATTTTATTCACTTGTCCAACTCCAACTGTTTAGCCCGCAGGACACTTACTCTAACCAAAATTAGCACTTTAAAGCCAAATATTTCTCAAATGGTCCTAGAAGACCCATCATGTTTTTGAAATACCTTTTCAAATCAAAATTCATCGTCACGTTACATTTCGTTTCTATATCAACCGTTGCTATGAAACCTGGCCGGGATTTAGTAGTAGTATTAATGTATAATAGACTACACCATGCTGTGATTGTTATATAATCATATCACACTCACACAACACATGTTTAAACAATTTAAACTTACAATTGCAATTGTTTTATCGTAGTATTGTTAACTGCAGATAAAATAATGTGGGAACTCGAATCTCGCCATTGAAAAGCAGCACAAACGGACAATTCTAAAACGTTATTCATTCATATATCTACTTAAGCCTGTGACTTAAGCATTCTCATCTCATACGCCTACCGAAAAATATTATTTTGCAATTTTTTTACTCTTTGTTAAATTGTGCTCAATTATTTTTTTTTCAATATCTATATCTATACTAATATTATAAAGAGGAATGCTTTGTATTTTTGTATGTTTGCAACGAATAAACTCAAAAAATACTGAACCGATTTTAAAAATTCTTTCACCAAATGCTACATTATTCCTGAGTAACATAGGCTATATTTATTATTTATTGTTTATCTATCTATTTGTCTGTCCGGGCATCACATAAAAACCCTTGAACGGATTTCGATGAAAATTGGTAAAGTTGTTACTAATACATACTCCGGGTCATATTTTAGGATACTTTTTATCCCGGAAAATTAAAAGTTTTTCTCGGGAAACGGAATGAAAGTTTGTAGGTATGGAATATTTTTAAAACGTCAACCGATTTGCTTTAAATTTGTAACTAATGTTCCTTGCTTAAATTGATGGAACTTGTATTCTTCAATTTTTTCAAAATCTTGCAAAAAAAAAGAAAAAAAATATGAATATTGCTTATTTTTCAAAACCCGCTCCTGGAGGAATCCTTTGTGATTTTATCGTGGGTTTTAGTATTTAGTTACTAAATATAAGCCCTTCTATATAAATTCACCGTTTTTTTTTATTTTCTTCTGCAAGAGGTATAAATAAAGTAAAACATAATTTCCGTATGCGAAGCTGCGGGCAACAGCTAGTTTTTTATAATTTGGTGTCCATAAATTACGAGATGCGTTTTTATGCGATTTTCAGATCCCCTTCCCCCTGGTGAGACATAAGAAGGTAAACTCGATTTGTTTTACAGCTCATTCACACGAGGACGATTCGTGTTTTTTACCGTCTTTTTAACGATTCGTACTTTTTTGACGGTGACAATGGTTTTAAATGGCCGTGTTCAAACGAATAACGAATCGTGAAAAATGACGGATACGTCTTAAATGATGTACCTACCATCTTTTAAAAATCAAGTTCGTCAAAAAATATAAATCAAGTGCGAATCGCGAAAAAACTCGTTTTCGTATGCAATGTGAACCTGCATTCGTAATGACGTATCGGTTTTTTTGACGAATCGTCAATGGCGAGTCTCGTGTGAATCAGCTCTTACGAAGACTGTTTCTTTGTTAAATTTTAATTATTATTTAAGTCACTTTATTAGTAATTTTTACTGAACAACTCGCCCCTATAAGAAATTATAGGGCATTCGCAAATATCAGACACACCACAAACCACCATTAGTTCTACTCCGTTTGTTTCAGACCTTTAAAATAAATTATTTTTTATTCCAATGCCAATAAAGTTTATTTTCGCTATTTTACAACTATCATATTTTCATGCGAGTCAAATCGTTCTTATGTTCATACATACAAGGCTTTTTTTGCTTTGGTAGTGCACCAGTTAAGGACAGGGGTGTCCATCGATGCGAAACGTTACTATATAAAATTGTTTCAAATGATACATATGGTAGGGTCAACAACACAAAACGCAATTCAGTGCTATTTACCTTTATGTGCTACCAGTATCTATGATGAAATTATAATGGCACCAAATAAATGCCAAACAATATTTTTATTTATGAGAATATGAGTTCTAGGGCTGGCAAACTGTTCTAGCTTTTTTGTTTAGGTATTATGTCACGCAACATTTCTATTAGTATTTATTGCTAACGAGCAGAAAAAGCATGTGGTAGGTAGGGTTCGAACGATACTTTCGATACTGAGTAGGTATCGATACTTTTGTTCGCGATACCCGATACTGAGTACTCGATACTCTTACCTGGTACTCACTCGCAAGTACTCATATGAAACGTCGGTATCGAGTACTTTCATTAATACTGAGTACTTTGGCACTTTGGCAATGCAAGACCATGTAAATTACTATGGGCCGAGTCCAGTGCTACCATTATGTTTAGGGCTCGGACTAAAAAAAAAAAAGGTCATTGGGCTTCGATTTCTCAAGAAAGTGATATGAAATTTACTGTCGATGACCTTTTTTTTTTTTTAGCTCGTAATGTGATGCCTTGCAAGTACTCGATACTGAGTAGTATCGATACTTCGGGGTTCGATACTGAGTAGTATCGATACCTTACCCTCGATACCGCACGAGTACTCGGTATCGATACCAGAGGCCGATACTTCGAACCCGATAGGTAGGTGATGGTTACTACCACCCATAAACGTTTATAAATAATACTGAAATCATCATTTGTATCACTAGTTATTGTTAATGATAATGACATTTTTATTGACGCCCCTGCAGCCTAGTTGATAGCGACCCTGCCAGCGAAGCGAGGGGTCTCAGACTCGATTCCCGGCCGGGGCAGATAGTTATGTGAAATATAAATTATAAATATCGTATTTGTACTCGGGTCATGGATGTTATCGTGATGTTACATGTCTCGTCCATGCCACCCGCAACACAGGTAAAAATCTACTGCAGGGGTGTGATTGTGTAAGCATTTATTTGTTATTTTAAATAGGTTGACACGTAAAAGTATTGATATATGTTTATTTGGGTTACAGCATCATGAGTTACGAACGTTACGATAAAACCAGCCAGATATCACACTAAGTATAAATAATTATCGTCGTCAATGCTAACTCATTTTTCTTTTCGTTACAGATCGCAGCACACAGTGGAAAGTTGTTTGAAGGTACGTATTTTAGTTTTTATGACATAAAAACTATAAAAGGTAAGGTAAAAGTGTAGCGTGACCTTTACTTACTTAGGGTTGCCAACATTATTAGTATGAAGTAGGATTAGTATAAAACGCGTGCCAAAAAAGTGGCACTTAAATTGGTCCAATGAAACCAATGCTGGGTACATATTATTATTCAACCAGCAATGTTGTCTCAGGTAGTTCGTAAGAGAGAGAGAGATATGGCGCTTCATATTTGGAGAGATGGCATTAGGATTTCAGTTCTATAAAAAACCCCAAACACTATCATACAACGTCAAACTCTTCATAGTGTACATACCGTACATAACAGACGAGGCTACTACCAGGTTTCATTTAGGTCGCTGGTCCTGCCATCTTGTGAGATTCTGACGGCACTCATACAAGGTGGTAAGGTTCTTAACCTCTTTTCTGTCTCCACTTACCTTCAGGATTGTCAAAACACGAACGTAAAAATCCAAAAAATACTGTCCTAAATTAAAGAATTATTCAAATATATTTTTTTATGGAAATAGCCGGCAAACGAGCTGACGATCCGCCTGATGGTAAGTGGCTATCGTCATGGATATCAGCAACACCAAAGGCATCACTGATGCGTTGCCGGCTATTATTGTTGGCGGTTTTTAAACATTTTTATTGTGCTGTGCTTTGTGCTGTGCATTGTGCTGTGTTTGATTTAACTTGATTAGAATTGTTTCAAAAATAAAAATAAAGAGCTACTTCAAAACTTTGCTTAAAATAAATAATAGAGAATTTAAAAAAATATTATCATCTATTCATTGAAATCAAAACATCATAATGAAGTACCTACTTTAACAAATATTTTTTGTAATTTAATAATCAAAATAACAAAAATGTACTACCATTATTTTATAAAGTAATAGGGATGTTGATAATATGATCCTGTTTTATATAACATGAGTAGTTAGTGGTATTTGGTCGTAAATATACGACCCTGGCGAAATGGACACGGAAAAGTTTGTCGGATTAATCCGACCTAGGCGGTATAAAGGACTAGACTAAGGACGACAAGGATATAGGAGTCTTTGATGATTTTAAATAAGTTTTGCATCGCGACTTCATGACAAACTACTTTCTTCTTTATTTTGCATCGCGATTTCATATCAGAATATTTTCATAAATCTGTTTGAATTATTTCATGACAGGAATTTTGGTATAGTCTAGGTTTAAACGGATAAGAATTAAAAAGCAATTTTTTTATTAGAAATCTATATTATGTATATTACAGATAATAAAACATTACTTTGTGTCAATGTAAAGTAACCCTTTAGTTATATGAAATATGGTCGCATTTCGCAGTAGATGGACTAGGGACCCGCCATAGTTATGATGATGTGCCAGTAATAATCCATCTGATATCTTGCCGCTCTGCAGTTGAAATTTGACCGTAATTCACATTGTACAATGGTTACTTCTCATTGTCACTATTGAATTTAATTTTTTTGATATCTGTACAAAGACAACATGATAGATATTATATGTATATAAAATTTTACTTTTTGCACTTCTTCGTAAAAGTAATCCTACAGATGTGCGTGAATTCTTAAAAAGGGTTTTTAGGCTTTAATTGCCTGAAATAAATATTGTATATATTTTTTTATTCACCTTCGCTTATTAAAATGTAAATTAAAATGAAAAACTTTTAGATGTGTCATGAAATAATAATAAGTATCCTTAGTATGTTTTCTTAGTCGGAGAAAACCATAATTAATTTCTTATCCGTACTTAAGAATAATCAAGAAAAAAATTACGTGAAGCCAAACTCCTCGGGAGATACGCGACAGTTCAAAACACTAGACTAGCACTCCAAAACAGTGGATTTTAGTTGTGTATTGTTGAAACGGTATTCTAAATTCACAGGCTCATGCAAGAGTTGTGTGGCCAAGTGCAACAATCGTTCGTTGTACGTGGGGAAAGGCCTCAGACTCATGAGCTCAGAGTTACAAGTACATTAGCGGCATCTACTTGAAATAGTACCTATGCACTAAGTTAACACCTCAGGTTCTAATAGAAACCATCTAAGTTACCTGGAGTTACCCCACATACCCCGTTACCCCCCTCACTTTAGAATAAACCTACCAAAACAGAATTAAAACCTGGAATTCAGTGACAATGTATAGGTAGGTATTCAAATACAAAGCTATTTTTCTTTAGCTTTCACCAATAATATTTAAAAAATAAAAACCCATTTTTTAGGGTTCTGGGTAAAATCGAAAAATAGTTTCGTCATGTCCGTCTGTCCGAAGCAAAGCGCCGAGACTTTCAGTGCAAGTATTTTGGCATACTATTAATTTGGCATGAATACAATATAAAGATTAGAACAACAAAGACTGGAATTCAATCAAAACAAAAGACGTATCTATCCGCAAATAATTAAACTAAAAGTCGAATAAAATATGTCGCAATAGATTAAAAGAAGCAAAAAGTCGTAGTAAACTGCTAAGTAACCATAAAATATTGATATCGGCTTAAATATCGTATGGAATACAAAACATGGCCTTAATTGTATGGCAACAATGTATTTAATGCTTCTCAGATGGTCCTTAAGGATAAATGTGGTACTGATATGTGCGCTAGTTCGATTAGGAATGGAATTTTTATGACTTTAGTTGGGTAATGATGGAAATAAAAGCATGTAAAATTTGCTAAGGGGCTGTTAGGATAAATAAATGTATGATCGTGTATTAAGCCCGGCATTGACCTTCTGGTGATTAGTGATATTGACGGTCAATTCACCACCAAACTACTCTCTGCTACGTTCAGATATAACATTTAGCTGTTGATAAAAAATACATTAAAACTTTTTTTTAGATTTTATTGATAATTTTAGATCAAATTAGCAATTTTAATGTTTTGTATTGTAAACTGATGTTGCGATTTGTAGGCTTACATTCAAAGCTGCAGACACAAATACAAAATACAAATAACATAAAAGCGGCCAAGTGCGAGTTGGACTCGCCCATGAAGGGTTCCGTAGCAGCAAGTATGTAAGTATAATATAAAAGTTCTTGTAGTTCGTTGTAACTTTGATCAATGTTTTTTGCGGTTTACGATTTATGACGTATTAAAAAAAACTACTTAGTTACTAGATCTCTTTCAAATCAATTTTCGTTGGAAGTTTGCATGGTAATGTACATCATATATTTTTTTTTAGTTTTATCATTCTCTTGTTTTAGAAGTTACAGGGGGGGGGACACACATTTTACCACTTCGAAAGTGTCTCTCGAGCAAATTATTCAGTTTAGAAAAAAATGATATTAAAAACCTCAATATCATTTTTGAAGACCTATCCATAGATACCACACACGCGTGGGTTTGATGAAAAAAAAATTTTTGAGTTTCAGTTCTATGTATGGGGAACCCCAAAAGTTATTGTTTTTTTTTCTATATTTGTGTAAAAATCTTAACGCGGTTTACAGAATATCTACTTAGCAAGTTTCAACAGATAGTTCTTATAGTTTCGGAGAAAAGTGGCTGTGACATTCGGACGGACAGACAGACAGACAGACATGACGAATTTATAAGGGTTCCGTTTTTTGCCATTTGGCTACGGAACCCTAAAAAATAGTTTCCTTCATACATTTTGAATCATAATTATTTGTGCAACAATGTTCGACGCTCAAATGAATCGTATCTTTTACATTTCATGAATATTGTAAGTACATTCGCATCATTTAATTAATTTTTAATCCATTGACCTTTACTTTTTCAAAAATAGGTCTGTATTCTACCTACCTGTAAATGAAACCAAACCCATAATTCTTTTTGCAATGTGTGATCATCATAAGCGTTTTATTACGAGTCTAGAATATAAAGTATAAATTATTATCCTTGCTGTCACTAGAATAACTGAATAAGCAGGATTATCCTGTGTGTACTGCATTCCATACAAAATTGTATATCTGCCCATATAAAAGAAAATTATTCATTAGTTATTACGATAACACTGTGTTTCTTGTTTCTAATTTCGATTCCTATGTTTTTGATGTTAATTGATTTGGAAAAATGGGATTTGGGAAAACTTGTCTAAAACATTTTATTATACTCATTCATACATTCGAACAGGTAAATTATAAATACCTAAATCGCAAAAAAATCTGTAGGTATCTGTATTAATAAAAAATTACGTATTTAGAATAATAAGACTAAAAAGACACACAAAAGAAGAAAAAAATACACATTCCATTTTTAAATCCTGTCATTTTGAAATCACCCCTGATATTAAAATCAGCACAAATTAAAAGCAAAACCTGGCTACAGATATTAAAAGTAAAAAAAAAACTAAGTAGCAAGGCTTAATAACTGGTAGGCTTGATGCGCTCGTCCCACTAATTAAAAGTCGCATTAAAAACCGGGATGTTGATATCCCAGGAGATTCGTATTTCATGTAATTTGTGTAGAGTTGAGTAATTGACGACATTAGCAAGCGCATGCGAACGAGTGAGCTTTTAGATTAAATGAAAAACTTTTTTTATTAGTGCCAGACGAACTAATCTAACTATAATCTATAATATTAATTGTAGTTCGTTATTATAATAATTTTACTTTGTATTGCATTAATGTCTGTATTTTACAACGAGGGTCCTAGAGCTAGGTTTGTAAGACCCTTGTAGATATAGATGCATGATTACTGTAATTATTAAATGGATGGTGCTTTTACGTCCAAATCGCTGAAGATATAACAATCTCTATATTATGTAATTATGTTTTATATTTGTTAAGTTCCCTTATTTCCTAATGGATTCTAACATTAGAACTGAATTTTGTAATGGAACCAAGAATACGAGTATTATACCAAACCTAGTAAATTTTATGAAATAAAAAATTCAATTTTCCAAATCGGTATATAAATCGGACATGATCGACTTCCGGTCACCAAACATTAAAAAAACAACCGAATCTAGAACTTCCTTCTTTTCTAAATCTGTTATTTTTTTTCAATGACCTCAATTTATCGAATCATTCAGTTGTATGTTCGCTGACAGACGCACTACTAATCTAACCATAATAATCATCATAACCATAACTAATATTACCATAATAATATAGTAACCATAAGTATGTATGTTTGTCTAAACAATCAATCCCAGCAGAATTCCAAGTGTCAAAGGCTTAGTCTTGCAAAGCGGAGTCTCAAATCTAGCAAATACATTAGCAACGGTGTCAAAGATCACGTTGTTTCCACGAAACCATCTTCCTCGGGCCTAAATACCACGAGGGGTTCTCCTCGTTTATCCGCTGTGAATTATTTAGGGTTTTGTAACGTTGTTTGCAATTTGCCTGGAGAATAGTCAAGTTAGGTGCCCACATTGGAAATATGCATTTTTTATTATTATTTTTTATTAATTAATCCCTAATTTATTATTTTTATATTTTTATTTTATTATGTGCTCATATGTGGCTGGAATGTAGCGGAGTCATTTTTGCATGGACATAACGTCTATTATGCAAAACGTATGTTCCACAATAAATTACATTTGATTTGTTTTGATTTCATTTTATGATAACACCCGTAAGAAAATTACATTAGTGTTGCGGTTGATTTTGATGTTAAAAATTGTTAAACTTCATCAACCGAAATGTAATTGTGTTCAACTAGGAGTCAAACCGTGGATTTCTCGCTTGGTAGGCAGGAACACTGCAAACTGAGCCACAAAGTCATCTGCACATTGCACGTAATGTTCGAGTAAATTACACTTGAACAACAAAACAGCTTCACGGAGAATGGATAAACACAATAACAGAGCGCAATTTTCAGAATGGTTGAACCATAAACACTTCATTTAGAGGGATACCAAAATTTTTATCTCTTTCTTATTTAATACCTGTGTCATGAAAAAATAAACATTGCTTTTTATACATTTTTTGAAGGCACCTCCTTGTAAGCTATTTACATCGATTTCGCCTATTGTACCAGGCACATTCCCGCACCACACCATTAAAATTAAAACAGTGGGTATCCGCTGGATTCAGCTAATCCACTATTAAGTGACGCGAGTTAGAAGAAGTTTAGTCCTATGGCCCTCTTAAGGCTGATGGATGAATTGATTTATGATTAAGCATACACATTGCCACATTAAACAAATAATCCGTTTGACGTCGGATAAATGAGAGAACACTCATGAATGCGACCCATACAGCGCTACAGGCAGAAATGTCATAGCTATTTGCATAAATATTTGCTAGAAGCTGGCTGTAGCTTACCGTCTCGGTCGGCCAATATTATGTTTCGAGGTATAATGGTCGGGAAAGTCACAAATTATCTTCAATGTAACCATAGTGTAACACTAACAACTTACAGAAGGATATGGTATTTGTTTTGGGGAAAAAAGGGCGAAACTGTCAAAGGTTTTCAGGGTTACCACATGACAAAATTGTCTTATGAAAAGATAATTTTGTTATTAGATTCGAACCGCTAATGTGGTTTCTCACAGTGCGGCACAGCTTAAACCAAGTTTAATTATTAAAATAAAGTTTCGATATTGATTTATTGTGGAAGTGATCAAGAAGTTCTTGACGACATGGGTTGTTTGATAACAATGACAACGCACAAAGACAAACACTGTGTGTGTCAGACTGAGAACAGAAATCCAAATTAGTCATTAAAATATGCCAATCCTGCAACCGTTGCCCATGGAGGTTAGAGGTAAAGGAGGACTGACTCATAAGGGGGGAAATTTGATAAAGTGCCCAGAATTAGTAAATTGGCGCTAGCGTAGGAAAAGGGTATCAAGGGATTCAAGTTAGACAGTGACAGACATTTCTCCACACAACAGTCATTTCTCCTTTACTTCTATACTCAATGCCATTGCCCCACATGAGTCGTCAAAATATAGTGAGTATAGTCCACTGTAGTTGATTTGATTGGTATCTGAATTAGTTTAACCGACAGTACCCCAAATCAACTGAGACAGACCTGTCAACAAGCAAACTTATCATCAGCTTTATATATGAAAGCTAAGACCAGTGTATTGGGGTCGAGGCCTAGCATGTGACAATCTCGTTGATAGGAATCCGTGTGGGCGCTCTTATATTGTTAGCGACATGCTGGATTGAGCTGTGTATAGTAAAACGCACAAACAGCTCTATAGGACTTTATTAAACTAGCACTCTCCACGCGGCTTTGCTCGTGTTTTCCGGGATAATAAGTACCGTATATGTTATTCTAAATAATGATCTATCTGTATGCTGAACTTCTTAAAAATTCGTTCAGCAGTTTTTGCGTGAAAGAGTAACAAGCATCCGTAGATCCTCACAAACCAGGCAACTTTAGTAACGAAATAAACATTTCTTTCTTTCTTCCTAAAGCATTAGATACAAGTTAATCCCACAGGATGCCATGTATGATAGACAAGCCAGCTGTGAACATATTATGAGAACGTTAACTTCCCATAGGCTTGTTCTATGAGAAAACAATTGTCGGAACAAAAAATATGACGAACTGAGCTCGCAATCCCACATTGCAAACGGTTATATCTAATTGTGTTCAGCCCTACGGAATTGTTGGTATCTTATCGAATAGACGTCGACTGCGTATTTAGCGTCTTGAGCCAGCCCTAAAAGTAATATCAGGTCATGTTTATCAATTAACATAAAAATACATTGTCATCGAAACGACTGCAATATACAAAGTTTCAACTTTGTAGGATAAAGGGAAGTAGTTCTAATCAGATTGCAAGATTTGACCCGAACATACAAGATATTTGCAATATAAATAAAAACTTGTAAAAAGCGAATGTAAAAAGCGAATAATTTTCGGGTTTGGGTACTATTCTCAAACATAAAGTATATTAAAAGGTGTCCTGTAATATACAGAACTCTTAGTTATTGACAACAAATGTTTCCATTCGTACATAAAATAAAAGACGCCCGTCCGTATGTAAGTTGTTTTGTTTGGCACAAGTGCATTAACTTCACTCAGATAGAGCGACGTTTGGTCCACGCCCTAGTAATGAATTCCCTGTAACTGGCTATTAAATGCGATCCTTAAGGAATAATGGTACGAGTCAAGGAGGATAATAAATATGCATATATTATAGTAAATCGTAAAAGGGTCGTGACTGCAATTGAAAGTATTTTATACGATAGAACACGGGAATATATTTGTTTTTCGAATAAACGTTCCTTGGATTTATATTCCGGTGGTATATTTTATAGTCTGATAGATGAGGAAGTGGACTGACTACTTTTATGGTCATCTTATGGTAAACGGTCATTGCCGTTGTTCTTGAATTATTGGTACTAATACAACAGAAGCCGGACTAATGACAGGTTTCTATCGGTATTAATATAATTCATTCATTCAATTACATGGTCAATTCATTCATGAATTTAATCATTTCATTTGTTCATTCAATTACAATGACAATTATTGGTTAAAATACTGGCATTATTAATTTTCCGTAAAGCCTGCCTAGTTAGCTTCCATCTTCTATCGTCAGTCAAACGACTCGTCGTGTTCCGGCTGGGGGCTTGAAAGCCAGTTCTCACTTTTTTCTTCTTTTCTTTCTTGTCCGGCATCCGTGATGCCTACGGTGTTATTGATATCCATGGGCTTACAATCAGGTATCTCAACTGCTAGTTTATCGTATTAAAAACATACATACATACTCGTATATACCAATATTTATATGTCGTACGTCATGCATGCATACGGTATCTTTTTCTACGCGAATCAACTTGTTGAATAACCCCTTGCTAGATCCTGCACAAACGTTATATATATTTTTTTTATTTCAAAATGATATTTTCTTATTCAAGGATTAATTAATTTAAGGAGTAAATTAGGTTTTGTCTATCATCCAACTTAAATCACAGCCGATGATACTTAACTTAATCGATAACTTGCAATCAATGCGAGTTTTTTTTACTCGACTGCCAAGGAAGGGTTATGTTTTTCGCGCGCATCTTGTATGTATGTTTGTATGTATAAGTGTGTAATATTCTTTATTACCTCGTATCTTCCAAACCACTAAATGGATTTATATAATTAAGATATCGTTAGATTCCTCTTGATAACCCAAGTGTTCTTAGATAAGTGAAATTAAAAAAATACAAGTAAACTGGCTGTGAGATGCCATTGTTTGGAGTATCAAAGAATAAAAATAAATCGAATAATGCAATATGGATGTCAAATTAAAGAGCTCACCATAAGGATTTCAAAAAGGTATATCATGATAGTTTTTTTAATTTTCAATTTATCAATGAGTTTAAAACTTCTCCCTCTTTATCAGACATCAAATGATACAAAAATAAAAAAAACTTTTATCGACTCGCCAATAAATAAATAAAATTAACGACGTAATCGAAGACGTTTCCCGTTCGATATTCAAATTGTATCGCCGTCGCTTTATTTTATATGAAAAGACGTAAAGTCTTCAGTGATTTATTTGGCTATAAATTTATCGACATTTTCTTGACAAGGCACAGCACTATCGCACTGGTGGCTTTACTTTATGGTAACTATTTATTTTTAGGGTAACGTAGATTAACTGGTATAAAATGGTATTTCTGCTAGTCTGTCACACGCGATTTACTCCTAATGTAATGAGTTGTGAGGGTAAATAAGAAAATAAAAGTAACAGTTTTTACTAAAGTATAATAAATAATAAATCTTTTACGCTTCAATATCAATCGAACCAAAATATGATTTTACTTTATTGTAACGGTACGTTCATAATAATTTAATGCAGTATATGTTATGTTATATTATTGTTTGGAATGAGTAGTGATAGTCTAGCGGTTAAATCGTTGGTCCCCCGAACTCAGGGGCCCGAGTTCGACTCCTGGCACGCATCTCTAATTTTCAAATGCTATGTGCGTATTACAAGTTAATTATCACTTGCTTCGGTGAAGGAAAACATCGTGAGGAAACCTGCACACCGGAGAGTTCTCTATAAAGTTCTCAAAGGTATGTGAAGTGTTCCAATCCGCACTTCGCCAGCGTGGTCGACTATGGCCTGTACCCCTCACTTATGTCAATTATGGGTTATTGCTTTGCTTTGCCTTGCTTTGCTATTGAGCACGTGTATTAAAAGGTACTTCAAAAACGGCAAATTAAAAGTTATCCTGCGTTGTAGCGGCCATAATAATTCTGGGTTCGATTCCTAAGGTTGACACTCAGGTGTTGCTTAAAAGTATATTATAGAGCCTCGAATCGAATCGTGTGTAAAATCAATCAATAAGTTCAAATTATTGTTGTGTTATTTCTTTTATGTCGCAGCTGGCAACGCGTTTATAACTTCTTTGATGTTAATTATCATAAATTGTGACCGCTTTCTTTCATCGTTTACCGGTCGTTACCACTAAACTAACGTAATAAAAATAAATGAAACTCATTATGTTAGCAGTAAATTCACGCACCAATAAAATTCTAAAGGAAATCTTAACATTAACACGAAATGAATAAAACATACCGAGAAGCCAACTATTGGCGCCTACCCAATTATAAATTTATCGATAACTTTCACTGTGTTGATATTCACATCACTATTGAAATGGTGCTAGGAAATCTCAATATGGACATTAATATGCAAATCAATCTTTATCTCTGAATCTTGACTTTGAACTTTCCAGTTGTTTTAATACTTATATAACTAATCTAGCTGTTGCATGTAGCTAGCCTTCGGTATTTGTGAATAAATATCACTAATATTTTTTCTTCAACTGTCTTTTTAGTGGTCTCAAACCATCTTGTCATTATTGCCTTTCCAATGAAACCATTATGGGATATATCTGTTGGATACTTTCAAAGTCTATAGAGGACATGCGTACAAACATTTTTTGTGTTTTATATATACCTATAGATTGATATATATTGGAGGTATGCATCTAACTCTTTAGTAATGTGTACAGTCTGCAAAAGAATTAAATATGCAGTGTTTGATTCCAAAACCTTCTGTTATTATTGATATTACAGATTTTTGTGTTATTATCAATGTTAAATGATACCTGCAAACGTAAGGTATGATTGAACATTGACAATAACGTAAACAATATGTAATATTAAACATTACAGCTTTAGAATCATGCCCTGATACTTAATTCTTTTGACGACTTTACATACACGCACGTACCTATCTTAAATACCGGCTTAGAAACACATCGTGTAATAACAGTGTAATAACACACACAGTGGTCCATTACATGGTGTCGAATGAATATGCGGGACCCTTGACCATCTTACTGTGTACTGTTAGCAGGGTTGTCGGTATTTTTTTGGGTTTAAGAGGCTTACGCCCCAACTCAGCGTCACTAACGGTTACTTTAATCGCTCCTTAGTAAAGAATCACCATACAAATTATGTGCCAAGGAGCAATCTAAGTAACCGTTAGTGTCCTGAGATGGGGCCCCCGAATTAAATAATATTATATTTACAAAGCGCTAACCTTGCTATATTTTCCCAAATCGCTATACAAGATCTGGGAATGAACCCCACGCGCCTTTCGTATTTTTCCGTATGTTTCCTCTACATTGGCTGACTGTATGAAAGAATTTGTTAGACTGTGGTATTTAAGGTAATATTATTAGCTATCTTTTTTCTCTTGGATACTTCGTGAGAGCGTAATACGACCAGGTTAATGACTCGGAGCCTGTTTTAAAAAACGCGTCGAAGCCTTGCATGCATGCTGTCATGATCGTGTGATCAATGCATTGACCATGTTTATTTATTCATTCTTTATTGACACTAGAAATAGCATATGGAACTAGCTAGCATGGTAGGTAAAATTTGCAAAAACATATTTGGTATTACTTACCCAATTACTAGGTTTAAAAATTACAAAACTGTAAATAGATTTTTTTATATGTGAAATGGTTTCGTATTATTATATTTATACCTTTAACCAAGCAACTCTTATATATTTATATATATTCTCGAAATCTCGGAAACGGCATCTACGATTTCCATGAAATTTAGTATGCAGGGGGTTTCGGGGGTGATAAATCAATCTAGCTAGGTTTCATTTTTAGAAAATGTCGTTTTATCCGTGTTTTTAGACATCTATTTGCGTGTAATAATACTAAAACTACTTTAAAGAATACATTTTTTGGAATGTGTGCTATGTATTATTAAGATTACTTTATCGAAGAGAAGCGAGGGCAGTAACTAGTACATAATCTGTATCTATGTATATATAACACAATAAATGTTTAAGACCACTACATTTAGATTTTCGACTTTTCTATACAACATTTTTTTGCGTTGTAGCACCCGCCTGGTATCCTCTAGTAGTCTAGTATGATATATAAACAGTAAAACGGTAACATATCCCATATTAATTTAGTCGCCGAACATTTCGCACGGTATTTCAACAAGATTTATGTACGGCTCGATCTCATACTTTCTTTTTTTACCGTAACAGGTTTTTATGTAACGGAATTAGTTTTGTTCCGCTGTTATGTGTTTTTGATTTACGTTTTTATTTAATTGATCAGTTTAATATTTGAAGCGTTTATAATATGTAAGTAGCGAATAATCGTCAATATAAATCAGTCGATTGAAAAGTGACTTTGTTGAATGTTTTTATGATGTTAGACTGTTGAATATTTTTATTTACATGATAATGACTACTATGTGTTACTTCTCTACTCTCTCATAGTCGCAGTGGCCTGACCCCTTGAGCCCACAGAGGTCTGTCACCCGATACAATTAGATGACCCGTAATAGTTACCATGCCGGATCGCCCTACCAAGGGTAATAATGGGTTCAATTCCCAACGAGGAGGAAATTTTTTAACGCTTCACACTCATAGCCTCACACTAGGATTCCCTGTGTCGTGGGTGCCATCATCAGTACGTTGATATTAAAATAATAGAAAATAAAAAATCTTCATAAATTCGTATTTAGTAAATTAATTTATAAAAAGAGCCACGATCATTATATTTGAAATTAAATATTTGAAGATTTCTTTCAATCCCTCATGGAATTTTCTTTTCTCCTCTGTTTTGGAATTATACCTGTCAAAAATATATTTTCAGATAAAATTTCTAAATGACAAAGTGCTGAGGCAAACAAAAATTAAAATAAATAGCTTTATATAAAATCATTATAATCAAATCGAGAGCCTCCTTGTTTCTGAAGTCTTAAAACTTCTGGCACCATTTACAATCAGTTCAGAAAACTTTCATTTGATAAATAATTTATAATTCTGTGATGTAACTTATTATAATCACTTTATTATCGAAATGAAACCGACGCAACATCAAGACTGTATTAAAATTTATTGCATAAAATTTTCCCACAACAATCGCCCTCAAATCTGCCAGCGGAGTCGATTATTATTTATCGATAATTACGTCGTGAGCTAACGGTTTTATCGATACTCAGTTCCCGGAACGCGCATCCCTAACGATCGGTTACCGAATATGGTGTTCGATTATCGGTTTTTTAAAGGTCGGAATTACGTTCCGTATAATGTGTTTCGGTTAGTTACGGTTTTTCACCAAAACCTTGTCCTACAACAGAAAGAGGGTTAATAACATTGCATCTTTCTCATACAACGGTCAAGAAGGATACAGTTATTATCCTCGCACAATCAATCGCCTGTCTCTCTTTTCGTCTTTCTCTCTCACTCGTGTTTTTGGTGTAGAGGAAAGAGGAATTATTGGAATAGGAAATATTTGCATATCTCACAGCTTTTCTTAGTAGGATCTAATTAAAATAAAACCGGCCAAGTGCGTGTCAGATCACGCGTAACGTAATGTATAGTTCCGAAGTAATAATGCTAACATAGCCGTGATAGTTTTCCTTGTAAATTCATCATATAACCTATTATTTAGAATTTTTTCACTTGTCCAACTCCAGTCGTTAAGCCGGCAGTAAAATAGAGTGGTTGTTATATACACAGACGTATAGATAGATAGTCCATTTTGTAGACGTATTTTATTTAGTAATCAATCTTACAGTATTTTTGTCGTAATTTGTAAATTAAATATAATAGGTATAGGCATAAAATGAAAAGACTAAGAATAAACTATAGTTTAATGCTAAAACTAATTTATTTTTACCTACTCTAAATTATTTCCTTAAACTAATATTTCAATAAAAAGAAGTGCCAAGATTTTTTATCAATTAAGACTCGTTTAAACATGAAATATACATTCGTTCACACCTACATTTTATACTTATAATACAAATACATTCACATAAAATAAATAAACCTGGTTATTTCCGAAATATCTATAAAAACGATAACAAAACGCGAGTCATCATTATCTGTGCAGCCTTGAAAGATTTTCGGAAACGTTACAAAACCGCGCTTTTGTTTGGAAATCGTTAAAATATAATCTGTGTTGCCACACGTTATGTCAATGGGTCCGAACAATGGCTACATCAACAATACACCGAACTTCATAACATTGCTGACCTCAGTAAACGACGATTGGTAGAGCAAACGTACGTTTATCCTATTACTTGACAAGTTTGCTCTGAGCACTGGGATTTGGGTTTGGATTTGGGATTTGGGTAACCAATTAAGTTTGATTCGAACTCGGATGAGATTCAAAAGAGAGAGAGTTCGAAACTATTACACTATTATTTATTAGGAAAAAATATGCAATAGGTATCTAATGCTGTTACTCAATACATTAACGAAGAAAAACACATGAATTCATAAAAGATAGTTCAACCTCTGAGTCTCCAAAGATTTACATTACTAACTATCATACTTTAATAACATACATAACTAACATACGTTTGAATTGTCAAACGGCCTAAAATTGCCTATTTTGTGTTTTCATGTCTGAGATTTTAACCCAGGATTCTACGTAAGGCTTTGTTTTGTTCCTACATCATACATTAACTTAGTTACACGATTCTAACCTTTTTTGAAAAGTCCAAAGAATATGTTTTAAATTGATAAATACAAATTCGATATTCATCTGTTATCATCATTAAATAACTATCGTAATTAATTATGTTAAATTATTATAATTAAAATGTTACTTAAATGAATATAGTAACTGAAAATAATTAAGTTTAAGTTATTTTATGTATCTACTTTAAATTGCGCAAAGGATACAGGTATTTACATAAATATTTAATTAAATTATAAACTTTCAATCCTAAATTCAATAAACATTGTTTGCAAAATGTACCATACGACCATTGTATTCAAAATTGGAACAGCTAACAAATTATATTTGCTAGTTCATCTAAAAAACACGAATAAAAAATAATAATTCTATCAATTTTGATCAAAAGCGAATGTTACCGTGTTAGAACTGAAGTAGTCGTTTTATCAGTGCTGGATTTAGGCCTAGGCCCGTGAGGCCCGGGCCTAGGGGCGCCATGATTTTGGGGGCGGCAAAATTTTCAGAAACCTAAAAACTTAAGAGCAGTAAAATATGAGAATTATTTGTACCTACCTAAAATATTTTTGTGAATTATTTTTGCTTCTTTATAAAATATTTTTAATGTTGAGTTTACCTTTTAATTTGTCGGTGCAATATAGATTCTTTTTAATCTATATTACTCTGAAAACAATAATTTTCAGATTTTTCGCAAATTATTAATTTTTATAGCAGACAGTTAAATATTATTTGCTATTTCTCAATAGCCTTTATGAATAAATTATAATTAAATTTAAAAAAGTGTTCAACCTATATAATAGCAATCCTAGACTTACCACCGTGATAACTATATAATTGTTCTCCCAGAAGAAGGTGAGATGGGATTTTGTTGTCTATGGCGGGTTTTCTCCTTCCCCTCCCGTGACCTCGGGAAAAATCTGACATTTCACATTTTCAGGATGGCGGCCGAGTTGAGATTGTCAACTTTTTTGTTTATGACTTTTCGCCCAATATTTTTGGGAGGTTTCGTAAAGTTTGGGAGGAGAATTACGAAAAAATTTGAAAAAAATCAAGATGGCCGCTGAGATATTTGAGTTTGATTTTTTTCGATTTTAGAGGTGACTGCGGAGTAACATCGGGGTTCCTTTTCAACTTTTTTTCAATTTTTTTTGTGTTCGCTTGAGTGTATCCTTAATTTTAATATTTTGGATATTTTTTTTCAACAAGATGGCGGACCCCGTAGTTGTGGGAATCGAGGCAAAGTGTTGCCAGGTTGAGTTTTTTTCGTTCATACATTGTTTTGGACTTTTTATTCAAAAATATGAAAAATAGGAGCTATATTTTTAATCAAAAAATCACACGAGCAAATGTTTCGTAGTCATCGTAATTACATTTGACCATTTTCGTCGATGTCAAATGACAACACTGGCTGCTGGATTGTTTTTTTTTTTTTACGAAAAGTCGAATTGGTCTCCGAGAAGTCACGTATGGGGGAAATTTTTGGTTTGCCTCCGTGTCTATGGGAAAAATCCGGCCTTTCGAAAATCCAAGATGGCGGCCGAGTCGAATGACCAACTTTTTTTATTATTCACCTACCCAAGATTATTGTCATTTTCGGCTAATCTTTGGAAAAGTGTCACGATGAAATTGGAAAAATTTGACAAACCAGGTGGCCGCCGAGATATTTAAGTTTGAAATTTTCCAATTTTCGAGGTGTCTGCGGGGTTACATCGCGGCGGTGTTATAACGTTTTTTTGCAATATTTCTTCTCTCTTTGCTCGGGTCTATCCTCAACTTTGCTGTTTGGGGTATATTTTTTTTTCGATAAGATGACGGACGCCGTGGCGGCCATTTTGTAAAATGTAGGAAAATTGGCACTTTTGAGGTGAAATATTTACAAGTTGGCAACATTTGAGGGGGCTCTTTGTAAGAGGGGATTTATTTATTTATTTATTTATTCTTTATGTAAGACCTATGAACAGGTTTTTACATGGGCGGACTTAATGCCTAGTGGCATTCTCTACCAGTCAACCCAGGGTGATGGCGAGAAATTTGTGGCAGGTGGCAAGAATGAAAGATTCAAAATAGTTATCAATTTACCTAAACAAGAACTAATATATTATTTAAATACAAGTTAATAATACATTGATTGGGATTGTGTAACTTGAAACGTTGCCAGGTTTGGTTTTTTCTTCGTTCATTTTTTTTTTGGACTTTCTATAAAAAAAATGTAAAAACTAAAATGAAAACCATTTTTGGTAAAAAAAAATCACACAGGATTACTTTTTGTGGATGTCGTAATGACATTTGACCATTTTCATCTCAATTAACTGGCAACTATAAACCATAATTCTATGATAACTAATAAAACGTATAATTATGTTATGGATTGATTACACCTAACGAGTACAGTGGCGAGTCAGTAAATGAGCTTTCGGCCGAGAGAGTCGCCAAACCGAGTTGGTGTTCACACATATTACTATAGTGGTGAGTCAGTTCAGTTTTGTTCACGCTTAACGACTGCAATGGATCGCAAAAAAAAGGAATATAAACGGGTTTTATTGTTGTTTCCAAGCTCCATTTGTTAGCGGAAATTTTAATTGAGATTAGGATAATTTTAAAACAAAAACAACGCTGCTTGAACGATTGGCGACGAGTGGCGAGTGGCCGAGTGACAAGCGAGTGCGTGTTCATGCGTGCCGAGCGGGATATCGAGTCGCTGCGGGGGCAGAAGAATGAAGCGGGGAGGTGGGTACTCGGCCTAGTAAACAGATTGGGATTCTAGTGACTCTCTCGCCTCTCTGCTCGACCTAGCACTCGGCCGAGCACTCGTTAAACTGTTTGTACCAACCGAGCGCTCGGCCGAGGACACTGACTCGCCACTGTACTCGTTAGGTGTGATCAAGGCATTAATATTTGATACATAATAATTTAGGTTTTTAAAAATTGCTTATTTAATTTCGATAATCACGTCCTCACAGAGCAAAAAGGGCGCCATATCTTAAGGGGCCTAGGGCGACATCAAACTTAAATCCGCCACTGCGTTTTATACAAACGATTGCTCCATAGAATCAGTCGCCAATTGTCACTTACGTTGCATCATCGTCAATGCAATCAATGGGTGTGTTTATAGATACACTGATACATGATTTTAAACTTGACTCATCGAGTTGTGGTCATTGTAGTATGTCTCCTTGTTTATAAGTACTATTATTTCTTCTGTGGTATGTCGTAACGGAAAGTTGATAGACTTTTGTATAATGTCAAATATCATCTGACATCCTGTCAAAAGTTTCACCACCAACCCAGCTGTGACCACGATTAAAACGTAATGATTAACCCCCGTATTCAAGAACAATACTTGTCTAAGTAAAGAAGCAATACTATGCGAAGTAAGGCATTTCTCAGTGCGTTGGTCATGGCAAGACTTCAGTTTCACAGTCGACCCTTAAGTCTCACTTAGCTGTGCGGACGCACAGAGATGTATACAGCCCTCTTATTGGTCCATTTGATGCGGCAAACTTCACTCTAGTCATTTGACACAGGCAAAAGACAAAGATAACATAACAAATAATCGATCCTTTCTTTCTATTTTGATAGAAGTCAAACCAACACTATGCGTTCGGTAAAGTAGCTCGGCAGCTACTTTATCGATTTTGACAAACGCACAGCGAAGGACTTCAATCAAGTATTGTTTACGAAATGGTTTAAATGCCACATAGTAGTAAACTCGCAAGCACTGTGAGACCTCACAGTGTTGTTCTTGAATACGGGGGTAAGTACTCTGTGACCACGTTGACTCTAACCAAAATTAGCGCTTTAAAACCAAATATTTCGCAAACGGACCCCTAAGTCCAAAAATGGTCAAAGAAAACCCATAATATTTTTGGAAGACCTCATCAACTAAAACGAATAAAAAATTCATCCTCACGTTACGGGAGAAATCCTGTAAAAATGTTTTTCAATATTTTATTCTACGATTCTGGAGTTTTAATGAATATGTATATCCATGCCAAATAACAGCTTTCTAGCACCAAGGGTCTCGGCCGTGGCGATTTGCTTCGGATAGACGGACAAACGGACGGACGCACATGACGAAACTATAAGGGTTCCGATTTTACTTCGGAACCTTAAAAAATATCTTTGTCTACTAATATATAAAATAGCTATCTAGGCTATTTTATAAAAAAGTTTTATAAGTCAATAATAATAAAAAACAATTTGCATTTTATTTATTTACAAAATGCTGGCCTTTTGCTGGTGTTTTATCACTTTAGGTCCTAAAGTTTAGGGGATGACCTTTCAGTAATTTTCTCATAGTGCTCTTTTAACGTACTCGTATATAAAAAACTTCTGTAATAAAGCTTTATTTTTCTAGGCCCACTGGCGTAGGCTGTATTATTTGTCAGTCAGCAACAGGGGTTTATTAAGTAGATAGATACACCAACAATATTATAGAATAACCATTAATAAAGCTCTAGTCCAATTTGTTGTATCCCTAGTGATTAATTTTTTTTGTAAATGACAGACCGCAAAGCAAGCTTGCACAAAAATCCAAACAGATAAGAATTAAAATACGAATGCCGTCGAGTGTTTATTATCTTCATTGTAAATCGACCTTTAGAATTATATAGAATAGATAAAATCTTTGAATAGAAACCCACATTTCATATCACACAGCATCCCTTGACATACAAACTACCAGAAAATTATTAATAATAATACCGTGAACAGTATGACCCGTACAGTACGATATGACCTGGTACTGCGGGATCGTTGGAGCACGTATCATCGTTAGGGTTGCCAGTCACATTACGACTTATTCAATTATTCGATCTAATCGTGTGTATTCACAATAAAGAATATTTGTGAGCTTCTTAAATACTTAGTACTTTTTATATTTTTTTGTTTTCTATCGATATTACAAATTCATTCACAACACACGAGATTATTTGAATTAAATATAAATTAAGTTCAGGAATCATAACAAAATTGTATTAAAAAAAATCTAAAACGTTATGTAAATTCGCTTTTTATTATTTAATAATATAAATACACAGCGCACGCTAATACATATACATAACATAATTTAATCTTTTAAAAATAAACACACAAAAGATTTTATAAAAGTTTTCGTACAAAATCATTCAAGTTTCACTATTCCTGTCTTGCTCTCAGTGCTCTCATTCAACGTGCAACTATACGTGAAAAAATATGCAAAGTGCGTGAACTTCGTCCCCAAAAAAATTTTTGATGGTAAGTGATCACCACCGCCCATGGACATTAGCAACACCGGGAGTGTCACCAATACGTTGCCGGCCTAGAAGGAAACGATAGACCCAGTTGAAGGACTCCATGACATAAATGATATTATTTATCTATAACAAGATTTCCTGAAGCGACAACCCTATCGCTCGACGCTAGTAACACCATGTATTCAAAGTCAAGAGCTGACCTTTGCCCGCTATCGGTCAGTATCTCATTAACGGGACGGTCAATTCGTTGTGGTGCGAGTCATGAGATCGGAGCTTGTTTCTGTGCCTTAGTGAACAAAAGGGAGCTTAAGAGGAAGTTATTTCTTTCTTCTCTCTCTTTTCTTGGCCGGCAACACATCAATGAAGTCTTTGATGTTCCCCGTCTGCTTAATTAGATTTTTCATAAATCTTTCAGGTTTAACCCCAACCTACCTCATGAATAATTTTTTTGGTAGAAACAACAGAATAGAAAGTAAAGAGCTTATTTTTAAGATAGAAGGATTCAATACTTTGGTCTTATATTTTGTAATAATAATTTCATCTGTTACCTAGCGCGTATTTTCTGATCGACTGTATATTTTGAAGATATAAAAATTATAAGTATTGCATTACTTTTTTAGCCGATGGTTAATTTTTTATTTATAAACGCAATCGCTTATAACATGCGCCAGACAAGCCCAGGTCAAAGGCCTTGTCAATTCCAGGAATTGTTTGTGAAGCCACCAGTAACGAAACTACATTGTTTTACCATGATAGCGACTTCTGTGTCAACTCTAGGTACTCTATGTAATTTCGTTTGACCTCCGATATAATGACGGTAATAGGTAATTTAATAGATATTTACTGTACACAAATGTTAGGCAAATAATAGGCAAATTATGTGGCTTTTTACAAGGCAAATACTTAATAGGTTATATTAGATGGAAAATAATATAATTTTTGCTGTCTTTTTTGTAAGATTTACATTTGTGTTTATAGGTAAGTAGGTACCTAAAGCGACAAGGTTTAGCTTAATGACTTTTAAATTGTTTGAAATAAAATAAGAAAATGAATTTATGGTATTTGTGTACATATTGCTTTTATATTCAAGAAACTATTATGAATAATAGTTTGTAATGTATCATTTGTAATACCTGCCTGAAGGTTGTCTGAAACATATTGCGATGTTATCTGGAAATATTGGCACCGATTTCTTTGATAAAACCGTCATGCCACGGTCAATTCACAACGCACACCGCAACGTTGGAACCAATGCCAATTTCTCGATTGGTACCAACATTGGTGCCAACTTATGGATCAGGCCTAATATAATAATTATTACCTACATACAGTATGTGATATTCTCTAAATGTTATGGGAATATAAAACTACTATTTAATAATGTCTAGTCAAATTCAAATGGCAGAGTATCGTATAAAGTTTGAAATATTAACTGCATGTGCCATTGTCAGCGATAAAATAGCAGCGATAACTTTTACCTGAAAAGTAATTAAGTAACAACCATGTTGTTCTGACAGAAAATTTATTAATTCAAATAATTAGCCCATTTTGAAACATTTTAACATTTTTTTTACCACGTAACTGTAAATTTTAGGTTAAAAAAAGTAAAGTATAATATCACAAACATAAATAATACAGTAAATAATCTGTGGTTACAAATATACATCATAAAGGACGCTCAAAAAATGTATTTTTTTTAATTACCAACATATTTGATACATTATGTTTTACAAACCACTAGGCTATCACTGCTAGTAAGCTACTCAGTAGTTAATCGTTAATCGTTTATAGCCTGCGGTACGACAATCACTGGTGTCTCTCATGTGTAAATATCTCCTGACCGCGGGTGGTCATGTCTGTTCTTTAATATTTTGTATGGCACGCTTAACTCATAAAAAATGGCCGATGTTTTTGTTAAACTAAACTATAAAATAAATTCTTGAAATAATCATTTATACTCGTACTAAAGACGGAAATTTATCTATTAGCGATGCGCGACTCTGAATGATTCCAGTCGAATTATTCGACTTAGTAAATCATTCGACTCATTCGAATAATCTATAAAAATTAGTAACTAATTTGACTTGAGTCGACACAGAGTACGAATCGTAACCTTTCATTCGACTCGGAACTTTGTTAGCAGCTACTAGCTAGCGAACGGCGAACTCGGCCGTCCTAACGAAGAGTGCAATAAGTCGAGTTTTTGGGCAAATTGACTTTAGACCATATTGGTAATCACATAAGGTCTTAAATCAATTTGCCCAAAAATTCCATTGAATGAACTTGAAGGAAGCGGCTATTACCGCACGGCGGCGGAGTGGTGAACGATAGACATGGGCGGTATAAACGATAAACAGTTTAAGTAACTATTTATTGGTATCAGGTGCCTCAATAACTATTTATTGAGAGAAACCATTTATTCGTAAATACGAGGTATTGCGAGTTAGGAATAAAATATTTATTTTAAATGCAACTGAACAGTATATCGCCTTTATTCCGATTGCAATAAAGTTCACTATTAAGGATTCATTTAATCAGTTATTCCGTATACCGACATTAGCGAGAATAAGATTATACCGATGATACAGTAAAACTGATATACCGAGTAAACATTTCAATAAATAGTTTTTAAAATAAACAGTTTTAAAACACTTTATCGGCGACAATAACAATAAATAGTTACGAAAGAAGAGTATTACGAAAACGCGTACTGAGCCATGTCTAGTGAACGATCATACATAATAATAATGATATTCATTCCAAACTGACAACTGACTACGTGACAGTGTTGCCAACCTCGACTAAGCATCCCCCCCCCCCCAGCGTCATCTCGAAATTCCCCTCTTTCCCCTAACACTCTGTCTAAGCAGTAATTTATTTAAGTAAGTAAAAGGAAAAAGAAGCTCACCAGGATAAATTGAATTAATTCATCAACCCAATCAATGATCTTCTAAATACGTAACAAAACCCGGCATTAAAATTTCACCCTAGAAAATTCCTCTAAAAAAGGTAACTATTGAAACATGCGTCAAAAAATTGTACCTCTAGTGTATGCTCCTAAAAAATATGGCCCCTAAAGATACCCATATTCATCTAACTTACCCCCAAATTTAGGTGGAAAACCCCCAAGTTGGCAACACTGCTCAGTGAGCGTCGAATGCGTGAGCGACTCGACTCTTAGAGCGGCTATTATTACTGCTATTAAAATAATTACTAATTTAGCAGTCGACTAGTCGTCAGCGTCGAATGCGCGAGCGACTCGACTCTTAGAGCGGCTATTAGATTAGTTACTAATTTAGCAGTCGACTAGTCGTCATTCGAATACGAACGTTAGTATATTACTAATATTCAAGTCGAATACGTACATTAGTAGTCGGAGATTATTCGAATAGTGAGATCATTCGCAGTCGCGCATCTTTATTATCTATTGTCGCGTGGTAGGGCGCTTTTCTTCTTTCTTCTGTTTTCTTTGTTTATCGGCAATGTATTTCTGCCGTCCTCAAGCTAAAAGGCGGCATCTGGTAAATTTTTGCTTTATTAACAGTTTTGATATTTTTTTGACCTTTAGTAATATTTAAGTTCAAAAAAATATATATCTTTTGAGTTTGACATAGTATGACAACATTAACAATTGTTTTATAGAGAACCACTAGCACGATTTCAAAATAATCCTGGGTTTTTTGGCTCTACCTCAAAAACTGTTTTTGTCACTTAACCGCCTTTTAGTTTGAGGACGGCAGATTTTTTATTTGGCACATTAACAATAATTTTTAACTCATTATTTGGCACATGCAATGATTACCTACCTCATAAAATCGTTTAATAATTAAGAAAGCGATATAACAATTACCGATCCGTGCAAACGCCTTTCCACGTCCAACGTCATATCCTGATTAAGATGCGGCGGAAGGCCGATATTAATGACGCATCATTATTTAATGATCACGGCTAATGATGCTGAATGAATGAATGACGGCGTCCGGCTGATGCCAGGTTTCTATTTCCAGTCCTATTCGTTCACTTGGAGTAATCAGATTGTAACTGTCTTTCAGGGGTAACATTTTCATTAATTTGTTTATCTATAAATATTTTAAATGCAAACTCAAATATCTGACTGGCGTAACGTACACGCCAGACACATCTAGGTGTGCTTCTGTGTTTGTGAGAATGATAGAGTTGTGTGTGCTTACGAACCTAAATTAATTGAAGACTGTATGTGCAATGGTTTTAGAATGATTTGATCTGTGACGTCACACGTTTTTAAAGAAAATCTCTTGTTTCAGATCTCAACACGGACACCAAAGCAACTTATTGAGCACAGCTGTTTGTAAAGTAAGGCTATTGATTTAACACTATTAATTGTCTTTGAGGAGAACGTTATTTGCCCCTTTGTAAGTAAGAATAATGCACGCACGTAGGGATCTTCACCTGCGGTGGAGGTTTCTCAAAACCAAATCAAAAAATTGTAAACGTCGTTACAGGTGAACAAAAAACGGGATAAAATTGACCCTATTTTTAACCGACTTCAAAAAAAGGAGGAAGTTCTCAATTCGACTGTATTTTTTTTTATGTTCGTTACCTCAGAACTTTGGACTGGGCAAACTGATTTTGATGATTCTTTTTTTAATCGAAAGCTGGTGGCTGTCATGTGGTCCCATATAAATTTTATTGAGATCTGACAGTGGCATCCATGATAAAACCATATAAGTCTTAAATTTGTATTAAGTATGTGTGCGACAAATGGACGAATAACTCAACATCACTCCAACCGATTTCGATGATTTTTTTTTTGCAAGCAGGTGCTTGTCATGTAATCTCACATAAATTCGAACGAGATCTGACAAGTAGTTTTTGAGTAACTTTGAAGTCGGTTATTTTTTGTTAGTAAAATTTAGATTATTTGTCTTGCATATGGACAATCTATGTGCAAAATAAGTGCTCATAGCCCGGCGGCTTGCGTCGATCCTATGTGATCGACAAAGTTAAGCAACAGCGGGCGCGGTCGGTAGTTGGATGGGTGACCGCTAGTGGCAAAAATTTCTTGAGCGTTTCCGTGCTTCGGAGGGCACGTAAAGCCGTCGGTCCCGGTTGTTATCATAAGATAACAGTCGTTAAGCCATGTCGGAGGCCCTCGGGCGGTTTGAAAACTTCCGACACTTGGGTTGGCCACTAACCCCTCCACCAATCCGCACTGGAGCAGCGTGGTGGAGTATGCTCTAGGCCTCCTCAAGAGGAGAGACCCGTGCCCAGTAGTGGGCCATTAATGGGTTGAAGCCAGCCAAAAATGTACAAAATTCATCTTAATCCATGCATTGGTTAGCGCATGACAAAAATACGAGTACCTATCCAAAAATCTTAACATCCAAACACGCAAATATCCAAAAACCCATTGCCCTAACAACCAAATATCCAACCACGCTGACATTCAAACATCTAAAATCTTCACAAACTTAAACATTTACAATTTAAGTAAGATGAGACATGTGACTAAAACATTCATTAGTAGGTACTAATACCTATCAGTGTGAAGACAGTAACCTTTTGATAAAATGAATTTCGACCGCAGAGTCACCACTTTTAATCAAAATACTTAGCTTAGTAAAGTACCCCTTGTAACAACAATCAGTATTTCAACATCATTACATCTCTTAAATCATTGAATGCCCAATGACATAGGATTTGACATATTGTCGTTAAGGAAACCTTGGATGGAGGTCGTTCACACATTCACACACATTCATTAGCACAATGCGGTGGATTTGATTGATTTGGCTACTTTACAAAAAAAGTACATAATTAAGAATGGAATTTCAATACCACGTTAGGAAGTTGTTTGATTGGCTGCGAATGACGAGTTATCATCGCTTTGATGCTAACACTAACTTAAGGTTTTATGAGTTAGTTTTCGTTACGCCTTTAGTTACGAAAAATGCCTGCCAATCAGTTTAAATCAAATCCTTCACTGCTTACGCTTTAAAATACATTTAATTTATGTGTTTACATTTAGGTAAGCACACTCACAGCCCTACACTATGATTCCCTGTGGGTACCATGGACAAAACACAAAAACACACACAGACCAAAATATAATTCAAGGCAATGCATAATTATTGATAACATTTAAGGTAAGAGACTGAACCGTATTAGGGCGGCTTAGAATACTAACCCCAATCCCACGCGCGCCGGATGGGTGTCGTTCCGGCTGGGGGCTTGAGAGCCAGTTCTTTTTCTCTTTCTTCTTCTTCTTTCTTTCTTAGCCAGCAAAGCATCAGTGATGCTTTTGGTGTTGCTGATGTTCATGGGCAATGATAGCTACTTTCCATCAGGTGGATCGTCAGCTCGTTTGCCGGCACGACTGTAAAAGATATGTTTTCCTAGTGACATTTAAAGACAGAACTTATACTTATAGAATTATGGAAATATCAAACTCATATCCAAGGAGTCTTGTTTTCCAAAGTAGAACCTTTCAAATAAATTATACTAACCAAAGTTTATCCCTCATCCCATACCCGACCGAAGCTACTCAGAATAGATTAAGACGGCAAACTAATCTCAGGTTAATTGAACTGTTTTAACTGCCTCGTTTAGTGTAGCGGTAAACAGGTATTCTTACTGGCTTCTGATTACAAGCAATTATTCCTACAACTAGCGCTCAGACTTACGGTAAGTCTCTGTATTAGTTACCACATTGGACATGACAGGAATTTTCCTAACATGTCGGGAATTTCAGCTTCCAGAATCAGGGAATTTTTGAAACTGTCAGGAATTTTTAAATAGACCCATAATATTTTTGAAAGAATTTTCAACGATACCCCACACGATGGGACTCGCGACGAAAAAAAGTTCACCCCCATGTTATCTGTATGGGAAAAAATATGTTTTTCAATATTTTATTCTACGATTTTACACACACGGACAGACGGACGGACGGACATGACGAAACTATATGGGTTCCGGTTTTTCTCGGGAACGCTTGGGAACTTGGAAACTTGGGCTGTGTTTGTTTTCTAAAATGAACACGTTCGTTTCCTGTCCAAGAATATAGATTTTTCAAAAATGTAATGATGCAGTTTCAATTTTCATCAAAATCGGCCCCGAGAGTCCTTTGAGCATAGTTTCGGATTTGAACCATCCACGCCCACTTGAAAAACTCACCCTGTATAAAAATAAATGCTTACACTCTTATCCCCCACACTAGATTGATTGACGCTTGCTCCTTCTACCTACTTCAGCATGAAAACACGTCTACGCTGTAGTGGACGCGTCACGGTTCACGGTTTTGCTAATCAAACATTGTAAACGGTGACTATGAGTTGTGACCCAGTTGTCGTGTGTGGTCGCTACCGTCCGGTCGGCTAGCGGTCGCGGAAGTATTAGCATATGAAAGCGAGATCCGCAAATCTCTGCCGTGTCAAGTTTAATGTCGTGTGTCGTGTGTGATGTCATTTGGCATTTGGCGAGTGTAAACAATGTGAAACGTTACTTTAATTTAAACACTGGACACGCATAGATACAATTATGAATAGGTTGACAAATAATATGAAACGTTAGTTTAAACACTTTTGTTTGTAGAGACTAAGTTAGTTACCTGGATACTCACGTTACACTTCTTATTAGGCACAACTCTAAATATAAATAACTAAACGCTTATACACTCATACCTCCGCACTAATATTTCCTGTGGGTGGTATGGACGACAAAAATAACACATCACTAAACCATCTACGACCCGAGAACAAATATTTTACCCATTCGGAAATCTAACCCGGGACCCCTCGCTTTACAGGTACCTCGCTACCAACTAGCCTATGGAGTTATCAACTTTTTATTGTTGCATCTGAGAAGATTATTCTGGCAGTTGAAACTTTGGTTCCTCGCTTCCTTTTTAGGGTTCGGAATTAAAATTGGAACCCTTGTAGTTTCATCATGTCCGTCCGTCTGTCCGAAGCAAAGGGCCGAGACCCTTAGTACTAGAATTAGGAGTCCGTTTGCAAAATATTTGGCTTTAAAGTGCTAATTTTGGTTAGAGTCAAGTAAGCCCCCCTGGCGACTAAAAGTTTGGAGTTGGACAAGTGAAAAAAATCTCAAAAATAGGTTATATGATGAATTTACAAGGAAAACTATCACGTCTATGTTAGCATAAGTAGTTAATGAGTACTTAATATGTATGTAGTCGATAAACTTACTACTTCGGAACCCTACATTGCGCGTGGCTTGACGCACTTGCCCGGTTTTTCCCTAATAGTAAAAGGTCCTAACAGGTGTTAAAATTATTGAAACGCATGGGCAAAACTCAATAGAAATTGCCATTATAGTGTTTTTTATTGTATTACTCTTTTTATCTCTATTTTATCTTTATTGTAAACTTAAAAAACTAGATTACAATGGATGGACTTAATGCCTGATGACATTATTCACCAGTAAACAAAATATAAAAATGTGTTCGATGATACAAACATAGAAATACTGTAAAATACTAAACAACAAGCTTTTGTGTTAATATCTATACAGTACATCGCAAGTTCAGCGGATCATTGATATCGGATCTAAAGATGGAGGCAGAACATCATCAAACAACGGAAAAATGCTTTTCAATGGCGTTCGTTTCGCAAACACGACGCACGATTAAACCTTTTGTGCCGGTAGATAATGTAACTGTAGATAGCGGATAGCTATGCTCAGATAGCGTCATAGTAGACGAATATGGAGTGCTTGTGGGGCTACGAAACACGCGGGGATAGATATATTTTTTCTTTCTTCTTTTGCTAAGACAGCTGACTGTACAGAGTAGCAGTTAGTAGGGTTTGTGTGTGTTTGTCTTGTGTTAATCAGTCCATGACACTATTGAGTGTGAGTGTATTACTACATTTATTATACTTTTTACGGCTGAATGTTTAGTTGCCGTTAGCAGATACAATTCAGCAGTTTCACCCAAGGTCCATTGAAATTCATTTTAAAATCCATTGTTGGACTTTTTTGCACTTTAATATACACTTTAATCCATACTCAATGATTTCTTGTAATGTAGATTTCTTGCGATCTGAATCATAACAACATTTACAAATGGTTGCAAAAAAACTATTTCCATTTAACCTCCGCACAATATGTTATAAGTATTCATTTATTTAAAAGACTTCCTGAGTATGTTTAACGTAAACAAAATTACGAGTCAAAGACCAACCATTTAGCTAAGAGCCAATTTAAAGTTATGTAAAAGACCATCATGACGTAAAGATTGCATTTAAGCAACTAATTGGAGTGTGTTTGAAATGATTATGCAAAGTATACTATTTAAATAATTTAGTTTTCATATTCAGAATCAAGATAAAGAGATAATTATTAGATGAGGAACATCGAAATGATAAACAGTCAACGAAATATAGATCATAGAATACTAGGAGTCGTAGTGTGCAGTAATTATACTACATTGTATGACACTTGGCCATAAACCCCTCTCCACCAATCCTCAGTAGAGCGCTGTGGTGGAGTTTGCTCTGGGCCTCTTCAGTTATGAGGAGATACCCTTTCCCTGTAGTGGGCCATTAATGGTTTAAGCCGATGCCACATTGAAATAATGGAGACCAAAAACTGGTTACGTCATCACCGGAAATAAGTAGCTTATACTAAATTGCAAACTCACGTATATAACAATAAAAGTAACTTACGTTATAAAACTTGTTATTTCAAAATATAATTGCTGTTTAAAATTCATAAAGCTAGTTATAATAATTAATAATGCACAAATATACTGCTTAGGAAATAAAATTTAGTAGACCATGGAAGGTTTTTCCTTATATTTATATATCTTCCTATTTAGACGAAAATTGATGAATATTTATATAATTTGGCTATGTAAGTAGATAAATATTGTTATTTGAGACGCCATAGCCCAGTTAATAGAAACTATACATATATTGTCACTGACAAGTCGGTAGAGTAGCGCTACCCTAAATAACATTTTAACCGTAACATTTACCGTGGCATAATACAAGTATTAACTTTAATTGCTTAATAATAATAATATTGATAATATTAACCTTACGCGAAGCCCACCAACCACTAAGGGGCTAGATTTTTTCGCCTCTTACGACATCCTAGTATTCCGGCTTGGGATTTGGGATCAGTATTGTAGGCCACTCCAATACGGCCAGTCAAGAAGGAAGTATCATCAACCCGCATTTTATCTTCTGATTTAATAAATCCGCTCCGCTTTCGCTTACCGCTTCCCGCTGGTGTTATGGCTTGCGGCAGACCGCTAGCCCGGGTTTCCCATGAACCTCTGATTTATTACAACTTGATTTGTCCTGCGGTACCCTAATTTGGACTCGTCATATTTATGCCGTACAGATAATTGTGGGAGAGTATTTAAACTTGTAGCGGGTGACAGGTGGTTTGAATTATACCGCTTTAGCTGGACAAACGATGGACAATGCGACATTTTTAGTGATGTTGTTTGAACATCAATCTATCACTGAACATCAATTCAAGATTTTTTTATTCAATGTTGGCTTTTAAAATACGTTTCAAACTACACCTTCGTTTCGTTATGTTAACTATGAGTGAGAAGAAGTGGCATGAAACTTCCAAGAAGATTTTAAAATAATAAAATGATAAAATAATCTAAAGCCATTAATAATGTAGACCCAAGACTCACGGCAGCTGGCAGTGACCCAGATTTCTCTAGGCCCAGGTATTATTCCCAGTCGAAATTGTTTTCATAATTATCGGGTTTTGTTTGTTTTATTGTCTTCGTGTGTGTCCCTTGCTGTAAGCGCTTCCTTCCGTGCTTCAGAGGGCACGTTAATTCATCGATGCGGGTTGTTATCGTTACAGGAGTCGTTAAGCGGCATTAAAACTTTTGTCACTCCAATTACAAATGCCAGAAATAATGCGGGTTTCCACTTTCTTATTTGGCCGGCAACTCATTGGTAATGCCTTTAATATTACTGACGGGCGCTCTGCCCGTGGCTTTGCCCGCGTTTTCCGGGATAATAAGTACCCTGTACGTTACTTCAGATTCTACTGATTCTATGATACTTCAGATTCGGGTCTACCTGTGTGCTAAATTTCATGAAAATCGGTTCAGTAGTTTTGTGTGAAAGGGTAACAAACATTCATAGATTCTTATAAACAAACTTTCACATTTATAATAGAATGATTAATTTTAATAATTGTATTGGTAGGATGGACAACGACGACAACTTACTTTGAGGCAAACTATCAGGTAATTTTTCTTCTCGTTTTGCGACTGTGTATATGAAGGTAATATTTAATAATTGCTTGTACGTAACTTATCTTGTACATAAATCTATATGCTTTAATTGGAACGCTAAAATCTTGATGTTGTGCAAATAAACTTCAAAGTTCATAAAACACTGATTGCATCGTCTTAATCAATCGAGAATAATGTCCTGTAGACAGGACATTCACCTGTTGTGAAATAAAAAGCTGTACCTGTAGGTACACCGTTGGACATTTACAGTATCATCTATGGTACGCTATTTATAAATACCGCTCATAGTCAAAGCCAAATTATTTATTTTGTTATAGGAACTAACAGTTTACTTAACCAAAGTCAAAATTTATAACATTTCAACATAAAAAATATTTCAATTAATTACATTTTGTTAACTTAAAATTAATTACTGATTTACAAATTGGTTAATCCTAATCCTAAAACAATACGATGACAAAATAAAACAATGACAGAAGTATCCTCATGCTAACATAATTCTCCACAAATTGGCACGGGTCTCCTCTTCCAAAGAGATCACGCATAGTTCAAGCTGGCTTAGGATAGATTAGCAAAGTTCTCATGTCCAATAACTCTCTAATGTGCAGTTCCCCGTGAATATTTTTCTGGTTTAAACTACAAATCATTAGTTTCTATCGATTCTTCAGGACTCATGTCTCATGAGATAGAAATCTCCACATCATTACACACTTCTATATTATCAGAATATTTTCTCAAGACAAGACTAATCTTGAGAAAATAAATCTGCGTTAAAATGTAATAAAATACACGTTGATAATACATTCTTAAAGTACACTATTCCTAACGTCATAAACAGTTTATGACGTAACATTTATACTATAAAATAATTTTATTGCACTCTTTCTCACGTCGCTACCGGTATTCATTTACAGTATTGCCACCGTTATATTAAAATAGACTATAAAATATACAATGCGAAGTTCATAAGATGCAATAACCATATTACCATACAATAATTAACTTTAACGGGCTGAAAAGTCTATAAAACATGGGAAGTAAGATAAAATGAAAGAATATTTTAAAATTAATATAACTGTGTTAGAATAGTTGAACATATTTAGTGAATACTCACATGCAATAACAAAATACTATTTATAACACGTAAACAGTTCGAAAACCATGATGATAAAAATGTTTTTTCCATATTTTCATGACTATTTAAGTCTACATTCATGTTTATAAAATATCAGATTTACTCTAAAAAATTAAAAATATGTGATATTTTATCCACATACATGAAATGCTGGTAAGTGGCGATGAACTCATGTTATGGTAAAGCGGATTAACTTACTAAAAACCTATTTACTCTTGACTTGAAGACACCCCACATTATAAACAAACAGAAATACCGACGTGGCAATTATTCCACTCCTTCACGTTACGCATAATGAAAGATGAAACAAAGCGCGTCGTCCGTACTAGAGGGATTCTGAATACAAAGGGATGAATATCCGCCGTACGTTGCGATGTTCGATGGTGTAAAGGGGATAGGGGAATTAAACGGGTAATAAAGAAAAAATAAAAAGCGGCCAAGTGCGAGTCGGACTCGCCCATGAAGGGTTCCGTAGCAGCAAGTAACATATTATAAAAGTTCTTGTAGTTCGTTGTAACTTTGATCAATATTTTTTGCGGTTTACGATTTATGACGTATTAAAAAAAAAAACTACTTACTAGATCTCATTCAAACCAATTTTCAATGGAAGTTTGCTTAGTAATGTACATCATATATTTTTTTCAGTTTTATCATTTCCTTATTTTAGAAGTTACGGGGGGGGGGGGGGGGACACACATTTTACCACTTTGGAAGTGTCTCTCGCGCAAACTATTCAGTTTAGAAAAAAATGATATTGGAAACCTCAATATCATTTTTGAAGACCTATTCATAGATACCCCACACGTATGGGTTTGATGAAAAAAACATTTTTGAGTTTCAGTTCTATGTATGGGGAACCCCCAAAATTTATTGTTTTTTTTATATTTTTGTGTGAAAATCTTAATGCGGTTCACAGAATACATCTACTTACCAAGTTTCAATGGTATAGCTCTTATAGTTTCGGAAAAAAGTGGCTGTGACATACGGACGGACAGACAGACAGACAGACAGACAGACATGACGAATCTATAAGGGTTCCGTGTTTTGCCATTTGGCTACGGAACCCTAAAAATTACGGTGCTGTTAATCATTAAGGAGTTCCCTTGGCTGGAGCCAAACACACAGGTTTAGTTAGGTTAGTATCAGGTCGTGCTTATTACATAAATGTATTGTCATCAGAACGAAAGCAATATGCAACTCCTTAAGATAAGTGGAAGTAGGTCTAATTAGGATTGCAAGATTTGACCCAAACAAACAGGGTACGCCAAATAAAACCGTTCAAAAATCAAAGGATCGATACAAACCGTTCACTGCTTCGATTAATGAAAACTTCATTAAATAGTTAAATTAAACCATTGAAGTATAATGTCATAGAACAGACATCTCAAACAAAATGTGCGTCCTGCCGGCCGGATCTATTTTCAAAATTGAGCCCCCGTTCTCCTTTCAAAATCGAACGAATCTATTGAAAATTGAAGCCAATTGACGCCAATTCATTGGTACATACATCGTGTTCCCGGTGTCGGATCTATACGCTAGTAATAATACTTCAATGCATTAAACTGATTAATTGTTCCGTGAAGATAAGTTAACAGACATCATACAGTAACTGCATAACGCGCCTGATTAATTTGTAATAACTTTTTATGATACGCTTATTGTTTACCGTTAACCATGTGACTACATTGCTCTGAACGTGTCAATAAAATTAAAAGTGCGAATGCACAGAAGCATGTTTTAATGGCAGCCCATAAATGCCCTACAGCTAGGAAAAGTATGGAAGTTAATAAATAATGAAAAATATTCACAAACTCCCCCGTTTGTCCGCGCAAGGATTCGATATCGAAGCATGGAGATTACACAAGTTAAATAAAATTTATAATTATAAAATAGTAATTAGAAGTAAATTAACTTATAATTTGTGTAATAAAAAAATCTGTTATCCAATTTTCACAAGGCTAATAGTCTACTCAATAAGTTCAAAATGGTTGAAATTAGACATACTGCTCTTAAAAATACGTGCGATAGCTCATTCTGTTCGGAATGACGTTTAGAAAAATGTTTCGGAAGCGTTTACCAGCACGTAAAAAATTGCAAAAGTTATTGACAAAATAAAGTTGAAAAAAAAAAGTATTTTGTTTTTGGTAATAACTCCGAAACTAATAATATTTAAGAAATTTTAAAACAAGATTCCTAAAGAAGAGGAAATTTCCAAACAATGACTCGCGGCTCTCGAAACTCTATCTCCATTATTTATAACTTTAATTTAACGCTGAAAATGGGTCTCCACGCGGCATTTTTAGGTTGCGCGTGCGGCGTCAAAACCGAGTTCGTCACACTCAATAATTTTTTAAGGTATTAATTATTAATTTAAAAAAATAAAAATAATATGGTGTATTCGAAACACTTCAGAGAATTTGCTCCCGTAGGAAATTTTGCTTAAAGTTAATTTTTCAACAAGTTAGACGATTGTTAATTAACTAAATTTTCTCGAACTTCTATTTTCATTGTACATTAAAAAAAATGTTTAAGTAATTGTCCTATAAATTTTTCGCTTCGTGGAGCCCTTCTTATATACATGCTTAACGAGATCACGTCATAAAAGTTTAAAAAGTTTTAATACTTTGTGTATAATAATTTTATAAGTTGAACAAAAAATGAAAAATCCAAATAACATTATTGAAAATATTTTTTTCCCAATTTATTATTACATAATCGTTTTGGCATTCATAAAAGACATTTACTGACTTGAAAACAAAAAAAAATCCCTCATTTTTTTATAATTTTTTTATTAACAAATAGACTATTTCAATGCTTTCAAGAAAAACTTTCTTAATACCTTATTCTTTATAAAATATGATTTTTGAAAAAAAAAATTTTTTATTAATAATGATATTTAATTGTTTATAATCGTTTTTTAATATTTCTATTGTTTGAATAATTAGTCAAGAATTTTTTTTTTCTTAAAAATTATAATTGACCGTCTTTAATAGAAATATAAAAAAATAATTTTTTTATCAACAATTTCATTGTTTTTTAACTTAACAATTTGTTATAAACAAATTCTCAACTTTTTTATATATTTTTTCTGAAACTCCTAAAAATAAAAAAAACAACGATGTATAACAAAGTACAGATAAAAACTTTTTTCAATTTTTAAATTTCGATTCGATAAAAAAACGAAAAAATTGTTTGTTCAACTTATAAAATTATTATACACAAAGTATTAAAACTTTTTAAACTTTTATGACGTGATCTCGTTAAGCATGTATATAAGAAGGGCTCCACGAAGCGAAAAATTTATAGGACAATTACTTAAACATTTTTTTTAATGTACAATGAAAATGGAAGTTCGAGAAAATTTAGTTAATTAACAATCGTCTAACTTGTTGAAAAATTAACTTTAAGCAAAATTTCCTACGGGAGCAAATTCTCTGAAGTGTTTCGAATACACCATATTTTTTTTATTTTTTAAATTAATAATTAATACCTTAAAAAATTATTGAGTGTGACGAACTCGGTTTTGACGCCGCACGCGCAACCTAAAAATGCCGCGTGGAGACCCATTTTCAGCGTTAAATTAAAGTTATAAATAATGGAGATAGAGTTTCGAGAGCCGCGAGTCATTGTTTGGAAATTTCCTCTTCTTTAGGAATCTTGTTTTAAAATTTCTTAAATATTATTAGTTTCGGAGTTATTACCCAAAACAAAATACTTTTTTTTTCAACTTTATTTTGTCAATAACTTTTGCAATTTTTTACGTGCTGGTAAACGCTTCCGAAACATTTTTCTAGACGTCATTCCGAACAGAATGAGCTATCGCACGTATTTTTAAGAGCAGTATGTCTAATTTCAACCATTTTGAACTTATTGAGTAGACTATAATAAGAAATCCAATTCTCACTTCTTTCTTCCAAATTCAAATTCTAGTCTTCGCCAATTTCTACACAGAACCACCAATCAAATTTCTTCCAAATTCAAACTATGTATAAATCCAACGTCAGTTATATCTTTCTAAAAACAAAAGTCGCGACTCACAACACTTCCAAATTCAAATCCCAACATTCCAATGTTCACTAATCTGAGGTCAGAGTCCAATCCACCAAGTTCAAATTCCTTGCCTATTGGCACGTAATGCGGTAAAACAAAAAACTGTTATGTAAGCAATTTTCCGCATATACACAAACGATAGCCGAAGGTCAATGTACACAGACAATGGTTGATGACGTAACTACGTTACGCGGGTTGGTTTCAGTTGTTGCACACCGAGAGCAGGAGCTATTTGTCAATGTATACAGGGTGTTTAAATTGTTAATATTTATTACTATACGCCTCAGCGATTGAAACATACAAATCTACATAATGTATTTGACACCAAATTGTATCAATCGTCCACAATGTATAGATTGATTTACTTAGTGTGTATCAAAAATTGTTGTATTGGCTAAAAAATTAACAACTACAACAAAAGGAAGATAGAAATACAAAGGAACTCGAAACATTAATAGACGCACTGCACGCACTGTGTAAAAGCACTGTATGTGTACTGTGCAAGAACTCTGCATATTCAAATAAAAAAAGATGTTGGAAATGTGATTTAGTAGAAATATTTATTCAAGAGCTGGCTAACGAAACACCTACAGTTAAATAGACTCTGATTTTTCAAATATTAATCTCTCAGTGTGCTTCGGGTGTTAGCGTACCATCTACATAGTTTTAGGGTTCTCTAAAATCGTTAAGAACCCTAACAATAATTTCATTTTCAGTGAGTATAACTGTTCAACTGTAATTATATCACACACACACACACACATGAGAGATAGAAATAGACATAGCAGTGCAAGCATTCTACGATAGTTGAAATGTTTTTATTAATATTCCATATAAAGTACTTTTTTTAAATCCTATTTTAAAAATAATAATTAATAATGCTGGAGAAGTTATAATTATAAACAATAGCCACATATTTTGTATATTTATTCTAAAGAGTCTTCTTGTAAATAAAACTACAGAACCACTTTACCCGCCAGTCCACACTTGGCCCCTTTTTACATTTAGTGCAGCACGTTTGTATAGTAACGGTTCTCACCGGCTTCCAACCGAAAAACTCATATTTGCGGTGACCACTCGCCAAATTGAGATTTTACGCCGTTTCCGTCGCCACAACCGTTTTACTGCTACGTTTGCGAAATGGCGAGATTATTTCAATTTCATTCAGGTGATATTAGTTACCTACTATATTGGTTTAGATACGGTTATTTCGGTTTTTGTACTTAAACTAGTGAATTTATAATTTTTGATATGCATCAATATCCTATAGTCGTATGCACTTACTAGGTACTTACTTAGGTATTAATATGTGGAATAAGGTTGAATTTAAACTAAGTACCACTATGGATAGATAGCTTCATTTATACCCCTAAAATATACAAGCGTGATTTCCCAACGTTTTCCACTTACGCGAATACAAATGTGGAAAAGTGTGTTGATAAAAAAAAACACATTCACCGCACTTTGATTGAGAGACACACAAAGAATCTGTTATGTCTCTCTGTTATGTGTTTTATGTCGAAAAACTTAATTTAGACCTTTCGCACGGTGGCCAAAATCACAACTATGAGACTAGAGTCGTCTTAGTGATCTTATATCTTAGAGTCTTCGTTAATCATCGTTTAGGCTCGTCTTGCCGAGCCTAAACGATTCAGCCCCAGTTAGTCATCACGATTATACATTACACACAAACCATAATCTTTCCAAAGCAGCGGTTACATCATAAACGCGCCTCCTATCCCACGTAATCGTTGAATATTCAAAGCAGACATGTCTCGACATCATTACGCCTCATTAACACAGCCCACAACAATTAATGAACCATGGAGCAAGCCCATTCAAGTTCTACTTTCACCGGTACACTTCCTGCTTTCCCTGTTTCCGCCAAAGTACGGTTTTATGTGAACAATCGATCAACCTTCATGCCCTCTTTGACAACCAGGGTTGTCATTGTTATTTGGTATTGGTATGGTATTGGTATTGTCTTTCTCAGAATGAGTTAAGGTCACAACTCACAGGTCAACTAGCTGGCCAATACGATGATAACAATACGGGAATCCCATGCGTCCTCAGATTGCTTAGATGTATCTTTCTCCTCTTCATAGAGGTACAGAATTCCATCTCAAGGCATCTGACTGACCGTCAAACCAGGCTATTATTTACTGACCTTTTTGGTCATCTCATTTAAAATTACTTTGCCCTTGCCTATAAAGTTTTATATCAGATAACAAGATTTAAAGTATTTTTTTGTGTGTTACAGATGTGACTACCTTCACCATGGCAGCCACAGACGGCCAAGTCGTGGTCGCAGCATCCCGCTGGTCTGACGAGGGTCTCTACCTCAGAGAGTTCGCAGCTAAGAACCGACTACCAAGCGTCGCTAAGATCACCAAAGGTCAATATGGAGGCCTTGGCGTACCAACGCTCCCAAGTCCAGGTCTTCAAAGCACAGCGCTACTCGTATCGGCGGGTAAAAGAAAGAAAATTATCGCCCAGGCTATCAAATTAAAGGAGGGCAGAAGAATGGTCAGCGTCGGTCCAAGAATCGCAATTCCTGATACATATAAAGGATATTTTGAATTACTCAGCGAAGAAGGGCGAGCTGTCAGATGCATTGAATCTGTTTCGGAGCTAGCTAGAAGGAAACTCGATGACGGATGTCTTGTGAGAGAACCTGTGAGAGTTATCTGTGCAAAAACTGACTTGGATGGGAACATCACAGCTGATGGAGCGAGGAACCTGCCCGCTGGAGAAGTTATTATGCCCAGAGGAGAAACATATTTAGGCAAAAACAAATACTTGAAATGTACCGATACAAAAGGTGACATGGTGCTGCTTAGTTTAGATCAAAGAGGTAAATTTTCTGCAGTGGCTAAGGAAGAAAATATTAGTGGAGTTCATACTGCGAAGACCTTGTTAACGAAACGATTGCCGATTACTGTCAGGCTTGTCCACGGAACGCCCCCGAGAGGCTTGAAAAGCGCAAGTCATTTTGTACCAGAAATAAGACTGTTATCCCTTTTTGAAGAAGAACATGTATTTGCATTGCCATTACAGAAAGAAGGTAATGCGTTAATTGCTTTGCCAATGGCAGCACCGTTGAAGATGCTCCGGTGCAAGAACGAGGAACAAATAAAGAATTTTATGGAATTTTCTAGACTAGTTGAGAAGTGTAATCGTTTGCTGGTTGACGTAGTTGATCGAATACACGTCTTAGATGGTAAATTGGGAGATCCTAAGAGACTTTTGAACGCACCTCTCCACGCACCACCTTTAGTTAAAACCGGATATTTCTTAAGGAGAAGTGCATCTTCCGATTCGGCAAATCACCACAAACATATAAGTCGTCATAGCCACATTTATAGCAGTCACCGAGACGAGAACAGCATTCCAGATGAATACGATGAGATCGATCAAATCTATGATTACGTCAGAGGATTTGCGCCATTGCCTAAAAACATAAAGGCGGCCTATTCAAACGAGCCATCCAGACACGAATCTGCTCCCTCTTCACCGGCCGCTACACCTATCCATATGCCCTTGATAACTGAAATTAAGCCAGAACCTCCACCGATAGAGACTATTCCTACTAAAAAGCCACTAAACTCGCAGAAGGCTGAAAAAAGAACTCGCAAAGCGACGGTCATAGCTAAGGAGCCACCTATAACTATTTACAAGGAGAAATGCTCGGTGGCACCAGTTCCAAACTTACCGAAGCTATACATTAAAAATAGCGTTAGCAATAATAAGAGCCGGATGGTGTTCAGTCAGAAGGCCCATTCGCCAACTAAAGAGTCACCTAGTCCTTTAGCTAGTCCGATCCGACCCCTGGCTAAGGGGGATTCTCCTATCTTTAATATCCGGTACAAGAGTCTGTCGAACATTCATCAAGCGATGGAATTGGATGGTACTTTGGATTCGAGTCATTCTGGGGGTCGAACTTCGGGGGATTCTGGGAACGGCCCGAAGCTCCCAGAGAAGCGATCAAGGAAGCTGAGTCGACCGAAGTCGTTGACGAACCTTGTCTGGGAGCTGAAGGGGTGTCCCGTCGAACCGATTGAGAAGCCGAAGACCTGTAAGGTGAAAAACGAAGGCTACAAGAAGATTGGGAACAAACTGTCCTTGGGAGCACAGAAGAGGGTATCGACGCTGTATCTTTAATTTTTTGGTGAGTTTCAGTTTTTTACACATATTATTATCATTTAAACACTCAATAACCGTTAAGACAGTCTCGAATCTCGATCGATCTATTCAAAATAAATGCATGCAAAGTTAACGGCATTAAAGAAATAAGTAATAATTATAACAATTATTATTGATCAAAGTTGAGAAATAACACTGGCAGAGCAGACTTATTCGAATGACGAGTGTATCCGCTATTACTTAAACCATCTGCCTAAAATACCCAAGATAAAATTACCGAGTTAGAGCACAGAAGAAAATAAATAATAGTACTTATGTTATAGTCAATCCATCTATCAGATTTTGGAAGTCTAGACTGGGTATATGCCTTCCCTAAGTTGCGCCATTCTAATAGGTCCTGAGTCTTCGTAATACGAGATGCCTGCTATATTTCTTTGTCAGTTTGAGCTCGGGAAACTTTTCCGAAATAATAGATATTAATATTCTTTTATTCTTTATATAATGTTACAAATTAAAACACATATCTACAGATAACTTCAGATAAGTGGCATATATTGTCAACATTTAGCAACTTACGATTATGGCACAGATAACAACGCAATAATATCAAATGTCAGATTTGTCGTTTTCGTTTTGGCGGTTAATGGCTGTTTAGACCTGAGGCTTTGTCTCGATTGAACTGTTACATTAGAATGAAAGCTAGTTATAAAGTGGCAGTAACTTTAGGGTGCACTACCATGCACATGGATCAAAACAATTAGATATTCGGGAACAAGTTGTAGCTGCCTGATGCTTGAAATATAAGTTAGGTTACAACAACCTAACTTATATTTCAAGCTCATTAAAACAAGACACCTCAGTTGAAATATATATTTGTTGTATTATTATTCCATTCCTATTGGTTTCCAGGTATTGTTGTGGTAAGGTAAATATGGGTAATGTAGGTACGTTTACTTGGTTTTGCGAAGGTATTGGTAACTGCGTAAGTATTAATAGGAGGTACCTACTCGGTAGGTATAATGATAGCTGCGTCAGGCAGCTACAAAGTCTTCCCTCAGACATCGCAATAATCTGTATAGACTCCTTGGTAGGCTGTAAAAACGAAATTTCTTTGATATTATGACGTAAAATAATTATTTATTATTAAACGACCCCGTAACCCTGCCTGCGAAACCAGAAGTGCAGGATTTGCGGGTTCAAATCCTGGCCACGGCAGAAAGAGTGCGAACAGTGAAAATTGTAAACGTGCAAGTTTATGAGTCACATAAGTGCACATTTTAAAAAACATTTCTAATAGTTTCTTGAAGTACCTGCCTAATAACTATTTTATAAACTTTAAAATTTAAATTTCCCCGCCAGTTTGGTAGCTACGATACCACAAACCGACGTATACAGATGCACAGATACAGAGACACGTAACTTATAGCACCCCACTGATTCTGCAATTATTAATTTCATTACAGCCAAAATTCGGAATAGTCTACCTGGTCTTCAATTTTTATCTCAGATACATGTGACGCCATCTAGTATAGAATAGCGTAAACTTTGGCAATAGGAAATGAAAGATTCTAAGGAAGATGTTACTTTGAGAGGCGGTTTTGCAACTCAGTCGTGATATGCCGCGGTAACTGCAAATGTTATACCTATTGCTCACTTTAATATAGTTGGGCAACTTTATTCAATTGGTATAGGTAGTGAAGTTATTCGGTCTGTTTATGTACCAATAGATGAGATAATCGAGGAGAACTAAAAATCAATCCTGCTTCAAATCCTGAATGTCTAACTTAACGAGTTGTAACCCAGTTAGCAGTGCCTGTGAAGCAAAGGGTCCTGGGTTCGATTTTAAATTTATGTGAATAAATTATATGATGATGTATTATTTTGTATGTGTTCAGGCCATTTACTACTCATAGTTCTAAAAGTAATGTACGTGTGGCCTGTGGGCATGTGAGATTTTTTTGTAAGTAATATAAGAAATATTTATGGCCATATTATAAACGCTCGTTCCAGAAGCAATTGCTCTTCAATTACTAATAGAGGGTCCCTAATGGGCTAAAGTCATTATTATAAACTGCATGCTATAACACGATTACTGCTACGTAATTATAAAGTATGCAAATGGTAATCAAATGCACAATTATTACATTTCCATAATAAATTAAGTCTGTGTCATACTGCGTAGTAGGTAGGTACCTACTTTAACTGTATTTTGCTAAATTGGTTGTATCGTCGTTGAGGAGCGATAAGCTTTGGAAATTACCTATAATCACTTTAGGATTTTGAATAAATGACAATATTATTAGGTTAGATTTCAGTTACATAATTCGTTCGTGATTTGTAAATAAGTGAAATTGTAAAGGAATATTCTAGTATTCTATGCGCTGCTAAATAAATAGCGGACGTAAAATAACTTCAATAAAAATAGTATTTCTAATAACCTTTCAGTAAAACGATACCAGAAAGGGGGAATACAATGTATGTGTCAAGTTTCATAAAAATAAATTCAGTTGAAGAAATAGAGAAAGCTTTCACAAGATAGTATACAATTATAAACATACGGGTAATCTAATTGCCGGATTGCCTAATAAACGATTAAATAAACTAATAAATTAAATCTATATAATACCGTTTAAAAATCGATATTATAAAATACACTTTAAACATACCCAGATTTATATCGGACTAGCTGACCCGGCGAACTTCGTATCGCTATATTTTTTTTTTCTAAAATAAAAGTAGCCTAAGTTACTCCTTGTTACGTCAGCTATCTGCCAAAGTAAAGTCCCGTCAAAATCGGTCCAGCCATTTCAGAGATTAGCCGGAACAAACAGACAGACAGACAGACAGACAGACAAAAATTGTACAAAATGTTGTTTTGGTATATATAACGTGTATACATCCAAATGCACTTAGTAAAAAGCGGTTATTTTAATATTACAAACAGACACTCCAATTTTATTTATTTGTATAGAAGATATACAAGTGCATATAGTACGAGTTAACGACCCACAGCTAAGATTATGGTAAGTATCAACAGTTGGTGTTGACAACAAACCCTTGTCGTAAACATTATCTAGCTTCAATTTCCGTCAGAAAAACGCTATCTACCTATTTACATTACAACCCTGTTAGACCCTCGTAAACATAAAGATAACAACCCCTCACAGGGTTTGTTTATCGAATAACCTTGGTTTAAGCTAACGAAGGGTGAAAGCAACAAAAACTACGAATTACGTAACCGATAAAAACTAATGCGCAAATAATCCTGTAAAAACAAGTCCTCGCAAACAAAGTTATAACCATTTCGTGGTTGAGGACGTGATTACGCGTCTTCATCTATTTTATCTAAATACCGCAGACACCAATAATTCATTTTCATACGGCTGGTTTTTATTTTATGTAAGTAGGTGTCAAACGAACATAATATGAGTATTATGAGTCAGCTGATAGCTCGCCCATGGATATGTAATACTGAAAGCCACACCAACCTATACGAGTTTAGATTTTTCGTTTCGAAAGGAAACTTCATAAAATGGTTAAAATTTTAAATTGTACAAATTCAGTTTCCGTTAGAAAGCATTATAATATTTCTGTGTGTAAACATTTTTATGATATGTTTCTGCTAGAAAATCTATTTATTCATTAATAATTCTGAATTTCCCAATTCCAATCCCGCGTAAATCATTTGAATTTTGGATATTTCGGATGTTAACTATACCTACTGCTATCCTCAAACTAAAAGGCGTTTAAGTGTCAAAAACAGTTTTTGAGGTAGAGCTAAAAAACGCAGTATTATTTTGAAATCGTGCTAGACAATTGAAGACATGAGTGGATGAAGGGGTTATGTAACATTTTATTCAAAAACGATTTTTTGCATTGGATGAAGGTGTTATGTGCCTATAAACCATATTAAACCTTCAAACAATGCCATTTAGGCTTAGTTTTAGAAACAGCAAGTGATGAAGGAGTTATGTACCAACATAAAATGATAATCACACTGAATGAAAGTGACATGGGCACTTAGCCATGTTCTTTAATTTAAAATTATTTAAATCTATGTCTTTCTTGCGCGGATGAACGAGATAAGTGCAAGGAATCGCGCGGATGCGTTGCGTTGTTCTGGATGAAGGTGTTATGTGATGTACTTGTCTCTTTCTTTCATTTCGCGTCGTGTTCAATTGTGCTGGATCATGGGTCGCGTACGCATATCACGAGTGTTTTGTTTATTGTATATTTGATTAAAACTAGTGTTTTTGATTTTTTTTATTACAATAATTTCAAGAGCTAAAAGACTTGTGGACGCTGCTATAAAACCTTCAACTTTAAATTATGATTTCCTAAAGTACGACAATCCTTACCTCGAAATCTTAGACAAAAGTAACTTTCTTCCCCAAGGGTAATCGGTCCTTCGAACTATGTGGCCAGCCCATTGCCACTTCAGCCGGCTAATTCTTTGAGCTATGTCGGTTACCTTTGTTCGCCTACGGATCTCCTCATTTCTAATGCAATCACGTAAAGAAATAGGGAGCAAAATAGCCCTCTCCATAGGCTGCTGCGCTACTCTGAGCGTGGATTAGGGCACCATGACTCGAATCCGTATGTCATCGCTGGCAACACACACTGCTCGAACACCTTCGACTTCAGGCACTGAGGTAGTGTTTTGGACGACAAGATATGACGCAGTTTCCCGAACGCAGCCCATCCGAGTTGGATTCTACGAGTGACTTCTTTCTCGAAGTTGGACTTACCCATCTGGATCACTTGTCCCAGGTAAATGTATTCGTCTACAACTTCGAGAGCAGCGCCATCAACGACAACCGGTATGGGTGTGACGGGAGTGAGGTGTGTGACGTATTCGCCATTAATATTGATGCCACGTCGTTTCCGCTTAGTGACGGAATCGAACAGTTTTTGGAGCGCCACTAGAGGGGGTTTACCTCCAGCTCTTAATAGCTCGGTTGTGATTCCGTCATCTCCCGGTGCCTTGTTGTTTTTAAGCTGTTTGAGAGCCTCTCTAATCTCATACAGGCTGACGTCTGGGACATCCTCTGTGTAGTGTCGGGTCAATTTAGCACACGTGTCGCTTTCCTCGCGAGGAGGTGGAGCTTGAGAGGAGGCATACAACCGTCCGTAGTAATTTCTCTCAGAACTTCCGGTTTCAACGAAACCATGGTGCCGGACTCGGTCTTCAACCTCGTAAACTGACTTTGCCTAATAGACAGATCCCTGGCGAACACTTTGGAGTCCTGGTTTCGCTCAATTGTGTTTTTTACACGGTTTGCTTTGTGTTTTCGCAAATCGCGTCGTCATTGAGCCGTCGGTATTCCCTCATAGAGGTTGGAGACTGCACACATAACTAGTTCTCGTCGATCCTTCATAAGATCGAGAGTTTGTTCTGAGAGAACCTGAGATCTACTACTTGGGTGGGTCTTGAAATACTTCGACCCTACCTCGTGGACAGTTGTTACCATCCTGGTGTTAAACTCGTTCACTGTCGTGCACGATCCTAGGCACGTAAAACGACTTTGCAGCTCAAGTTGAAAGTTTTCGGTTCCCTGGATTTGGACGGATGTTGGGCGAAGCGTAGACTTCATCAGGCGTGACCGTTCCAGCTTCAGGTCGATATTTAATGTGCCTCTTACAAGACGGTGATCGCTTCCGGTTTTGAACCTGCTGATCACAGAGACATCATCAAATATGTGCCGTTTGTCTGCCAGAATTAAGTCTATCTCGCTTTTCGTGGAACTATCAGGACTTATCCAAGTCCACTTGCGTTGTGGCTTCTTTCTGAAGAAGGAGTTCATCATGAAGAGATCTTCCTTCACCAAAAAGTTGGCCAGCAAGTGTCCTCGGCGATTCCGTTGTCCAATTCCGCAGGGACCCACTTTCATCTCGGCGCCGCTTTGCGTGCCCAATCTCGCGTTGAAGTCCCCCATCACAACATTGAAGTGAGCTTAAGAGGTATGTATGGCTCTGCTTATGTCCTCATATATAACCTCAACCTCATCGTCAATGTGTCGAAGTCGGCGCATATACCTGCTGTACCACTTTCAACGAATACCGTTTGGATATTCTGAGTGTAAGGTACGCTACCCTAGCCGACACGCTACCAACTTGCAGAATGTTGTTGACGAGGGACTTGTGAACGAGAAACCGGACACCACCTTGGGACAGGTGTTCGCCCTCCCGGTGATAGAACAAGTTTCCGGATTTGAGTATTATCGTGTCCTCCCCCTGTCTTCGTACTTCAGATAAACCCACAATACTCCAGTTTAACTTGTCTATCTCTTCTTCCAGCTCTTTTACCTTATTGTCGGTCCTCAGTGTCCTGATGTTATATGTTGCCAGGTGCAGAAGTCGTCGTTAACTTACAGTTAACCCATTCATCTTTAATTTAAGTATGCAATTTCTTTTTATTTAAACGCTGAATGAAGGAGTTATGTACATATCTTTTTTAATAAATACATATTCTTAAACTTTTATTTTATTTTTCCACTCCATATTAGTAGATGTGTATAATTACTACAATTTGATATATATAGTTAGTAAATAAATAACAAGAAAAAATATTTATCTCAAAAATAAGTAACAAAACTTTGACGTCCGTTTTCTCCACATTTAAATATTGTATCATATCCCCTTCATCCACTCATGTCTTCAATTGTTAATGTTGTCATATTATGTCAAACTCAAAAGATATAATTATATTTTTTTGAAGTTTAATATTAATAAAGTTCAAAAAAACATCAAAAAATGTTAATAAAGTAAAAATTGACCAGATGACATTTAGCCGCCTTTTAGCTTGAGGACGGCAGTATAATTAAATAAATTATGAATCTGAAAAAATGAATATGAATCAAAACATCAATAAACACACGAAGCGAGGTTAACGCGCTATTCGTATTACATTTCGCGAATGTTCCTAAACTAATTGGGTGGTGGCAATCCCTAATGGCGGGAGCGGCGACCGCACCTACCACTCAGCTACCACTCACGCCATACCACTCCCTCGTAAAGCTTTCTGCGTAAAATAGAAGCTGGTAAGCATTAGTTTCAGGGACGTTACATGCGATGTTTTTATAAATTCTTGTTAGACTTAGTTTTTGTTAACTTTGGGTTTTGTGATGTGAATTCACATTTTATACCTAAAATGAGTTGAAATGAAAAAGAGGCAGTAAGTGGTACGTCGTCATATTTGACATGTTTAAAAAGACGTCGTATTGTGACGACGTAACTTAAAGCAATGAAAAACCAATGAATGTACCAGTACATACATTACCCTTCAGGCTTCTAAGTAGTCAAGTAAAAAGCCCCAAGAATCGAACTTGGTCTTGAACGCAGCTCATTTAGCTGATCGTCTAAAAACATCTTTCTATAGCAACTTCTTCTTCACATTACGTTATGGTGCTGCCACATTACGCTTCAAAACGTTATTTATACTCCATCCAATTTTTTATACAACTTTTGACGTACCTATGCACGCCAATGATGCACGAATAACTAACTAATTGACTACCTAATTGATTAATTGAACAATTGACGGGACGGGAAAACAAAGATAAAAAATGCATTACTTCATGAATGTTTTGTTACACTAGTGAGGCGATGTGTCTCTTAGCTACGATACCAATATCGTTATTTATCGAGTTAACAGATTACTTAACGAAGAGCCAATCAAGGTCTGTGTTTGATTCATCAACGCAGAACCTAATCTTAGAATTACGGAATTTTAAAAATATTTTCCGTTTATGGTCTGGAAAAGCCACAAAAAAGGATTTTGGAAAATTTAACCTTTAGATCTACCTTCTAGAGGTTGAAAGATTGTAAAGAGTGAAATGAAAAACATTGTCTCTTATCTTGAAATTTCGTACATAAGACTCTGTAACAAAACAAAGAAAAACATGTCAGTATTTTTAGAAATTCATCGCTAAAGATGTTGCAACTTTATATTATTATGAAAAGGACAAAAGTCCCTTTTATAGGCAGGTAAAAGCTAGTTTAAATAATGTGTAATAATAAAGATCAAAAAAGATTGAATAGGCTTTTACTAAGTTAGTGCATTTAATATATTTAAACCAAATCACCTGAAATTGTGTTCAAGCATCAACATGTTTTAAAACATTCTATGAGAGCAGTGTGGTAGCACCATTAAACGGAAGAGTTGCTAGTTGAAAGCTAGTTCTTATGACCCGAGTCCAGTTTTTGCTTAGAACCCATCCTGTCCCATCAGGTGGATCTATTAATAAAACCTGAATCGCGGAAAGATTCCCCTCTCTCACCGTACACTAGCTAATCTATAGGCTATACGAATAAAACTGTAGTCTGTAACTGATCGCTGTCTGTATTGGAAGATATCAAAGTCATTTGTTTTAATATGAAAGCATTTTAATAATGGGGTCGAAAACTACGCGAAAAAAATAAACCATTTAAAATTTTTACTACTGTAAAAGTGGTGCAAAAAGTGGCGCTTAAGTAAAGAGACGTTAATTTTTAAATTAGACTATCTCTGACCTTTGAAGAAACCAACATTATAATCTGACGTTTTTTGTCTAGTCAATTGTTGTTCAAAACTCTACCTACCTAGTATTACCTTGAATTGATGCACGTATACCAAGAATCCGACAGGTTAAATTAACATCCTCTACTATCAAGTTAGCTATTTCTTGCTAAATAAGTAAAAAACCGAAACTGACACGACAGTAATCATACGCTTAACGATCCCGGGCGTATAATTTGCTCTAAAGATATGCAAAGTTTGTTGTAGATCCGAGTTAGACCTGTTTTTATTACCCAGCGGGGATTAAATTAAAAAAAATCTTGATAGTTACAGCATATGCTTTGGATTCGCTTTTTGCAGTACCACAGGAAAATATAAAACCTTTTTTTTTAATTTGCATTCCGTTTACTGGACGAGAGTGTCAAACTTCATTCTCAGCTATTGCGTACTAGATGGCGCTGTTTAGCTATTTTTATTTTTAGAATATCGTTATGTCAAATAGTTATCTCTGGGAGGTCTAGTTAAAAAACAAATAATAAAACAATATAATCAAATAATACACAGTGCACCTAGGTCAATGTTAAGGGTAGATAAGATACTGACGTTACCTGTAGTAGTTACACTATATTATTACCTACACGAGTGTTTTGCGCACGGCGTGTTTCGAATAGATGAAAGAAAACACAATGTGCGATTTTATTTCTATGTCTACATAAGCCCGTGGACCATTATTTTATAAGACATTATAAAATATTTGGTCATTAACAACATTTTATAAATCTCAACAATATTATATTTTACTGAACTAAATAAATTTCGTCGACTCGCTGTGCCTTTCCCAAAATTAATACAATTTTTGTTTTATGTTTAAGGTCCCTGCTGTCCAGAACATGATGAAGACACGCAAGCGACAACAAAAAATTGGATACCATCAACGAAATCAACACAAAAACGACAAAAACGAAGCAAATTAAACGACAAAAATCATTAAAGATGATTGAAAATAAAATTAGTCTATTAGCAATATGAATTTTTACTGTTTTCCAAACAGTAAAATATTATAAGGTATATTTTCTAAAATAAAGTGTATTTTGATCTCTGTAATGAATAATAATAAATCGTTATTTATGATTTAATGCCATATTACGGTAATTTCTTCGGTGTTCTACCTAGATTTAAGATTACATAGATAAGTTTCTCTATATTGGCAAATAATCGTATACAAATAAAAAAAATTACTCTCACAAAATACAAACCAAAAACTTGAGGTGCCTTACTAAGTAGGTAATTAAAAATGTTTCGCTTATTTCAAAATAAAATGTAATTCTTTAGAGAAAAATAAATGTAATCACTTAAATATAATTAATTAATGTAAGTATAAGAGAAACAGTCACAATTCAATTTTAGTTGCTAGTTAGAATAATCGAACAAATTCTTTTTTAATATGCATTTATGACGTTCTATTACATAATAGTATTGTTTTATTCATTTATATCCTATGGTTGTATAAGATTCAATCACTTACTAAGAATTCATTCCCAAAATCCGATATTAAATATCGTAGTCATTCATCAATTTAACGTTCTTGCACGTTAATCATTATTTTTCGAAATTTCATAACTTGGATGTAAACAAAGTCCTATTTAACTTTTGTTATTCCAAAAACATTATTTAAAATAATTATTTATTAGAAAATATCTTACTAGGTAATTGATCTAAAACAGCCATTTAGATGTATTCCTATTTTTAAGATGATAAATTTCTTGGAAGTTCAAAGTCAGTAAAATTTATGCTTTGTAGACTAAGTGCCCTTTGGATTTTCAACAAATTTATCGTTGACAAAATTTACACTTGTGGTTTGGGTTCATCGATGTTAATCTCAAAAAATCATTGATTTTCTGTATTCCTACTACTAGATTTTATTGATAGCAGCACGGTTGATTTATTTTTAGTTGGTACCAAGAATAAGTTTTATAACCCATATAACTATTAGTAGGATCAGTAAGAAATATTTTTCACGTGTCACCAAGAGAACCCAGAATGATGACCACGGACAATTAATGTAAAAATAAATGAAATTTGGATTTAACAAACGATTTATGCCACATTAATGAATTTTATATCCCAAATATTGTCTGTTTAGATTTAACTAGTTGTCCTATTCCTATTGCTAGAATATTTTTACTCTCTGTCATTAAACTAAGTTTGAATATTGTTACGTCTCGATCGGCAGTAAATTTATAAAATAAATAAACGAAATGATTTGAGGGTTTGTCTTTCATTTGATTCGATACTTGATTTCGACCCATGGCCTACTACACAGCACGGGTCTCTCCTCTTGAGAATGCCTAGAACATTCTCCATCATGCTGCTCCAGTGCGGACTGGTGAAGGGTTTAGTGGCCAACCCAAATGTCAGAAGTCTTTATGCTACCCACAGGTATTCGACATGGCTTAACGACTTACCTAATGATAACAACAATAAAAGACGGCTTTATGTGCCCTCCGAAGCATGGAAGCGGCGGAATAAACTAGCGGTCATAAATCCACTGCACCCATTCCACTGATCACTTAGGATGACACGAGCCACCGCTACACCAGATGATTCGACTAGCAATTTGATAAATTACCTATTTACGGCAAGAAAGTCAAATTGTATTAAATGTTTGGGGTATACCAACAGTGCAAACATCTTCCTCTGCTGCTCGCAGTGCACCTTGTTAAACAACAGATGATTAGTGGCGTAGCTAGCCCTAAGGAGGCCTTATATCAATACTTGTTGTAGGGCCCCCTCGACGTCAGCTGTCCAATATAAAAGGAGTGCCAACTGTAGCGGTCGTAGACCGCTGCCGAGCTTCTTTTGGGAGTGTTAGTGGAGCCCCATATACGCTGGGGGCCCCGTATAATTGATACGGTACGCCCCTGCTGAGATGATGCTACGGACGCTACGGTGTCAACTTTTAAGATTTTCGACTCCTCTTGAAGGTCGCTGAGCTCTGGTCAATGGTCATCCAGTTTGCTTTGGTATAGCTGACCATACTGACCATCCTCTAAAATCGATTGAGAAATTTTTATCCATGCTTCAGTGATGGGAGACAAATGAAAGTGTCATAACCTGTGGTTTTATTGAGGGTCATGTCATGGCCGTCATGGGCGAAGAGAAAAATGAAATACGAGTATTGTAAGTCTTCTCATTTGTTGGCTATATACATAATTATTATTCAGCCTATTGTGTCGCTAGAAAGGTATTACCCACGTTACTACTTGTTGGTATGTACGTAGGTATGTTTTTATATTATATCTTGGTAATTTATACAACCTACATGACAAACTGTAAATTACGTTTCTGGCGGTTAAAAAAGCCATCTGTTCATCAAGAGAGGAAACCTTCTATGTGCTTTGCTCACAGGTTTAGCTATTCGCTGATAGATGGCACTAGTAACGATTTACTAATGCCGACTTTATACACTAGATGTCTCTACACCCGTATTGTGCACAGTAATTTTGGAGCAATTTTAACAAACATTACCTTGTGGCTTAAATAATTTAATTTTGAAAGTGTTTTTTTTTTATGGAAATAGTCGGCAAACGAGCTGACGATCCATCTGATGATGATTATTTCTTCTGTGGTAAAAGTTGAATATATTGTCAAACCATAGTACCTTAGACGCGTACATATTGCTATTGCTCGCCTCAGAATTTTCTTCGCATGAAGAAAGCTATTACGCTAAAGCTTTGTTCTATTGGAACACAGATAAAAATTCGATTTCTCATTCGATGTATGATTGCAAATTTGCTTTGTCCTAGATCCGAATTCCAACATCTGCAACATTAAAAATACATTAATATTGTTTGTCTTATTCTACAACTTCCACTCGATGGCGACGATGGCAAATTTGAACGTTCAACAAATTTTGTTGTACCTACTTAAATATATGAGTGAGAAATTTAGGGATCAATTGGTCACCCCAAAAATTTGTTCTAACTCGTCACGCGCCAAAAATGTATTAAATTATAAGTTCGTCACGTCTCAAAAAGTTACAATTTGTCACATGTAAGCTTTGAGTATGTATTAGTACTTAATTTATGCATGTAAGTATCATGTCTGGACTAGGTTACTATGGAGGCGGACCTCGTTGTTGAGCATATGAAGTGTAATTGTTATATGCAATCTGCAGTATACATGCATGTTTTGCATGTATAGAAAATGTTTGTATCTCTAGCCTGATAGGCAAAAATGGATCAATCGTCCAGAACAGAAATATTAAAAAAATACCAAATATTCAAAAATATTACCTTTATCAGAGCAATAAATTTAAAAAATTAAGTAACACATTAAGCAATGGTATTATTTATCGTACATATACTAGATGTATACAGCTATATAACTACTATTTGTCATTACCATTGACCGGCAGGCCAACGAAAAACAGCACTGCACGGGATCATAATAATATCTCTTAAATATATATTATAAGTTTTTTTTCTTTAAACTGTATGAAATGTGTTCCTAGAGGCAATAAGTGTATTATTATTTATTTATCTACTTGCTGAAAAACGTTGTTCTGCCAAAAAATCTTGATAGGGACACCCTAATTACCGAGTGGTATGAAATATACTTTACGACCTATTCTCAATATTCTCATCCAGCAAATATACACAAACAATTTCATAAAAATAGGTCGAGCCGTTTCGGAGGAGTGCGGCCACAAACACCGTGACACGAGATTTTTATTTATACGTACTATCTACATAATTATTAGATTTTACTTGCCGTGTGAATGATGATTTGTTTTGCAATAACGTGTTTAATAACCAAAGTTTTAATGTTAGAGATAATCGCCTTAATAACCTTGACTCGGCGTTCAATAATTACAACACGCATTCACTATTAAAATATTGTTGATTTCGTTGAAATCGTAAGCAATTTGAGTATGATGACTTGATGAGCGATGTTACTTGATGAGTTACTCAGGTACCTACCTTGATAGTCTTGATACGGTGTTCGGTGGTTTATAATGTAGTTTTTGTTTTTAGGGTTCCGAAGTAAAATTGGAACCCTTATAGTTTCGTCATGTCCGTCCGTCCATCTGTCCGTTCGTCCGTCTATCCGAAGTAAAGCGCCGAGACCCTTATTGCTACTTCGTCGGTTATTTTTTGTTAGTAAAAATTATTACAATAAAAAAAATATTGTTTATGAAAATTAAGAAATAAAAACAAAAAGTCCTCAGATGATGAAAATGTTCCCGTACCGGGAATCGAACCCGAGCCTCCTGGGTGAAAGCCAGGTATCCTAGCCACTAGACCATACGGGATTGTGTTCGACTGTTCAAAATTGGTCTATATTTAGAAGCGAGTCTATCTTAAATATATTTTATTACTACGCTAGTAGTCGATAAAACTACTTCGGAACCCTACATTGCGCGTGGCCTGACACGCATTTGCCCGGTTTTTTGTTTATTATCACAATAGTTACACCAATAAGTAATTAAATAATCTTATAGTAAAAAAATTGTGTAAGGTTGCCAACAAATAAAGCAGAGGAATCATCTGATGATAAAATTACTGCAGTACTTAAAACCAAATGCATACTGACTTAGTACATAATTTCCCACTGAAGGATGGAATGAATTCCTTATTCTTCACTTTCGTTACTCGTCACATCCACTCATTGGCACCTGAAGCGTTCGATTCTCCTAAGATACATAACATAGGTCTAACATATATTACAAATACAAAGCTCTCACACCTGTAAAAACAAATTTTCCAAATGTCGACTTCCTAAGTTGCAGTTGTTCTAAGACATGCAAACAACTTTATATAAAACTAGCATTCTACTCACGGCTATGCTCGCGTTTTCCGGGATAATAAGTACCCAGTGTCCAGTGGCGTAGATAGCCCTATGGGGGCCTGTCAAATATAAAAGGAGTGCCAACTGTAGCGGTCGTAGGCCGCTGGCGAGTTTTTTTTTGGGGATGTTAGTGGGGGCCCCTATACGCTGGGGGCCCCGTATATAATTGATACGGCTGATACGGCAGTAGGTACGCCCCTTCAGTGTCTTATTCTAGATCATGGTCTACCTGTGTGATAAATTTCAGGAAAATCCGTTGAGTAGTATTTGCGTGAAAGAGTAACAAGCATCCATACATCCTCAAAAACTTTAACATTATTATATTAGTAGGATATTACAACATAACAATAACATTACCTAACTCATTGAAAGAAAAGTAGAACAAGCGATGTAAATTCTAAAATCAATCGTGAAATTGTCACGCGAACGAAATCCGTAAGAACGAAAATACTTCGTTTCGGACCGTATGTGACCGGTTCAGAGTCCAAAAAATTTCGAGCCTCCTGTTTCCTTTATTATCATCAACGCATCGTTGATTAAGAAGTTCAAGGCTTTTATCTTGCATCAAAACGCAATCTAACTTGAGCAGTGGCTTACGATTTTATCATCATCATCATCCCGATCAACCCTAACGACATTCGTTTACACCCTTAGTTCCCAAAGTAGTCCAGGTGGACTGCCAGGGGTCCACGGGAGACTCGACGGGGGTTTACGTTGGCGTGATAAAAATCAGTTAATTAATTAACCAATCAATTCTCACTTTATTTCGAAAACTATTAATCTCTATATAATCTAAACTCAGCCGCAACGCAAATTACCATAGTTAGATCTAATCTTCACATTTTTGTCGAGTTTTGGGAATATGGTAGAATTGTAGCTGCAAGGGGTCCACCGGAACTAGCAAAATTTTGAAAGTGGTATAATGAGAAAAATGACTGGAAACCTCTGGTTTTACACCATACGAAGCGCCAATGTCATGCGACTTTGTCGTGTCGCTGTCTTACGTTAAAAAAGGCAACTTACGCATTACGCGTAACAGTGACGCATGACGCATAACAACAGTAATACGTGACACGTTTCTCTATACACCTTCATTACTTACCTGCCTTAACCATAAACAGACACTCTACTAGGTGTTGTTATCTAGAAAATATCACCCTTGGGAGTTTCTTGCCACTCCTTCTTTTATGATAGATCATCGTGGTGAATGGCTGAAATGTTGCGACTTTTTAAAACTTTGTGAAAACAATAATAATAATATAATAATTTCGATTCACATCCGCTTTTTTATTTTTTTATTCAGCGTATTTGTGAGAGAATTTTGCTCGGTGTGGGTTACGGAAAACTTGTATGTAAAACAGCTTACAAGGTGTTACAAGTCTCCATAAATCGATCAATCAAATAAATCGATCGATAAATCCACAAATCAATATGGCTGTGCAAGTGTGCAATGGAGTGTAAAAAATAGGTAAACGTAATAAGAATAAAGGTTTTATTCCATAAGTAACAATTACGCAATACCTTACCTAAACGGACTTTGATGCAAAGTAACAATTTTAAAATATTTTTAAATGATATCTAGAATATCATTTCTTGAATTTATTAAACAAATAAGGGTACCTAGTGTCAGAGATTTTAAGTCTAAATTCATTTAACTTAACTCATTGGAAAGTTATTGTAAACACCATTTAAATATTATGATTGAAACACGATGATTTCTCAGAATATTATGTAAGTAGCACAAATATTAACTTATTATATCCTTCTCAACAATAATCCTTGGATTCTCGCATTTTCGTTCTGCTACTAAATTTCCTTTTTTTCGGAATCCTAATCATCGCAGTTACTTTTTGTCGAGCAACTTTTAACACAGTCATGACACCAAAAGTAACATTTACTAACAACAAATAACTTTTTGCTATTACATGTTGCCCACAAATCACTAACACTTGGACACGTTGGTCCACTAAAAGAAACAACGGTGTAGATGCACCGAATTTCACAACCTTTCACCACACCTAAAACAAAATTTTTAACAAGTACATTATGTATTCCAAAATTAGTTTATCACCTCTCCATTTTAAAATATTCAACTTTTATACACACATGATCTAAATTTAAATTCTTTTTATGGCTGTAATGCGTCCAAACCATTTAAATGACCCTCATCTCTCTCCCTTTGTTCTTTCAACCTCTGATCCTCATATCCATCTATACCCAAGCCCAATCTCTCGATCAGTTTCACTGCTTTATCTCCATGAAGTTCAAAAAACTGCTTCCTTCTCCGCTGTGATATATCTGGATCAAAAATCCACGGTTGCTTGTTATGAATCACAGGATGTCCGACTAAATTGGTCCGTAGAAACGCTCCTACTGGCCCGAGCTCTTGTGAATCTGTGTCCTTTAGCAGCACAATCAGAAATATTGACAGCTGAAAAAAAAACAACCGTCAAATGCAGGGAAAACTGGAAAAGTCATTACCACAGAGTACGTCACATTTTTGTAAAACTTTTTTAGCGCGTCTTGTTTCGACTTACAGCGATTATTTTCATTTTGCAAATTATTATATTGCTAAAAACAAGTGTTATTTGCGCGGCCCACTTCACAGTACTGCTGGGGGCGAGCGCTGTTTATTGCAACTTTTACATTTAAAACAGTTCAGGTTGCTTAACGATCATAAATGCGTTGATATCTTGCGACACGCTGCGAGCCAAATGACTTCCAATTACGGACTCAGTCCCATACGTAGAGGTATACAATGCCACCGTCCTTGTATTTCGCCATATTTTTTGTTCATTTAAATTTTAAATCGACGCTAAAAGGGGTGTTTGTAACTATGACAGCTTTGTGCTATTTGGTTAATTGTTATGCTTATTTTTCATACGCTTGCGAGAGCTAGACATTTCCCAATATTGCATTGTATGGAAATATGAATAGGCACCCATCTTGCAGCTAATTATTTGCTCAAATTTTATGTGGACGAAAATAGTTTTAATAATACTTACCAAAATATATACAGATACCTACCAGTTAAGTTTATGTAGCACATATAATGGGCACCTGAGTCTAACTGACTTCAATACTTTCTTAATGTGTAATTTTTAAATATTTTTGGCTCCCATCCTCAGCTGAGCTCCCATCATAGATAGAATGCATTTGCCCCAAACACAATTTTCCCGCCTATTTCAAAATTCGAACGCATTGTGATTGGTAGTTCAACGGGAAGTCGATTCCGACGCGCGCCGCCCGTGCCCCGTTTGAAAAATCAATAAATGTGACATCGACATAACCTCACTCGTATAAATTAACGTATTAAGAAGTTTTCAGTTACATTTTGTTAAAAAAATCTGCAAGATGATGCAAGAATATGATGACGATTTCTTCTTTGAAGAAGACAAAATGTACGTATGAATAAATTGTGTTCTCTGTATGTTATTATCAATACTAAGCTTATCAGTTCCTTCCTCTATGTTGCAGAGTGTTGTTATCTTTTGTTTGAGTGGACAGTTGGCTTTGTTTTCGCGAGGAAAATATCATTTTGTATAGTTTATTCGTGTGCCTTCACAAGATGAACCCCTTCTATGATCCTTTTGGTTTCCCTATGATTGGCGTCTCCTTCAATGCGTATGAAGACAAAATGTAATTAAAAATTTGACACGTATACATACAGTTTTAGCTTTAATAATTTTACAGGGCAGTGTTTATTTTGTGTAGTATTATGTTAGTAGTGTAGCAAACCAATACAAAAATGGGTATTTGGTGTAACAGTATTTGTTAGTTATCTACTAGTGCATGTTCATTAATTTAAATAGTGTAATTTAACTTCGATGTTGGACCTTATTTTAACCTCAAATTAAATAACAATCTGAGATTTAATCTTTTGATTTTTTATAAATATAAACTAGCTTTTTAATAAACCTCAATTGTTTCTGTAGTGCTTAGATAGACCTAGTATATATTTGGCCAAACTTTTTAATTGGGCCGATGTTCAAAAATACTGTTTTAATACTTCAAAAAATACCAGTTTATACTTTTTTACATTAAAATATCGTTGTATATACTTAGTAATAAATTTCTAAAGAATAAAAAACAACTATGTTATAAATATCACTTTTATTCATATTTCTTCTGTTGATCAGTAAACCTTCATCTGCGGAAACCAATAATAACATTAATATAAATGTACCAACACGTTACGAAAAGTAAGTACCTATTATGTGTTAGTATTATGTGTGAAACTGAATAGAAAAATTGTTTAATCCAAAAAATCCTTATTACAATATAATATTATAATTATTACAATATTTTATATCCCAGTGCTCCAATAATATGTGTTCCGGAAGGTCCGATTGCAAATGTTGAAATCAACGATCGATTTGAAGAGTAAGTTTATATTTATTTTTCTTGCTTGTTTATATTAATTTTTACTCGTGTATTTTCCCTCACTACGAATACAATAAATACCTTTAACGAAGAATTAAAGAATGTCTATTTTGTAGAAGCTTCAAAATTAACAAAATTTAAATTTAACAACAAAATTTTAATTAAGAAAGGAGTAACTTATAAGTATTAAACCGTTAAACTGAAACATGAAACTATAACTGTGTCATAGTCCTATGTAAAAGATCTTAGACTATAAGATCTTAATTAGGTAAATAGTTCACTTCACTTACTGTACAAAATAATTCTCACACTTTCTTTTTGTATGAAAAAGCAGCATCTATGTAAACTTTGATAGGTACGTTAGAATCGTAGAACATCGTAGCCATAAAGACATCATCACGCCATCTAAAAACCAATAACGCAATCATTACAACAACTCTGTATTACAGTAAACTCAAAATAGAAGAAATAACCGAATCAAAAACAGAAGAAGAAACCGAAGTCAAAATAGAAGAAATAACCGAATCCACAGATTGCATATTCAACGACATGAGACGAGACCGATACATGATCCGACACCAGGACCTGATGTGAGCTTCAAGAACCTTCTAGAAGTGCTAGAACTGCGCTAGAATGTAATTGTTTCACGCTAGACACGTCAAGTTCAGTTCTGTGTGTTGTAGACAGTATTTTTAATAGTTTAGCTAATGTTTTATATTTGAATAAGGTAGTATAAAAATATAGGAAATTTATGTTACATGCAAACAGACATAAAAGTGTTTTCAATTTTTTTTCAACTCCAAAAAGGTGTTCAAAAAGAGGCATTCAGAAATTTAATTCACCTGGGCGAATTAGAAAAGATGAATGTTACAGACGAATATTTTACTTGAGTGATTATATTATCAAATCTTGTAATATGCACTCAGGTTAATTTTATTTTGAGTTTTATAAGATATCTATTTTACACTATAAGCTCAATGAATAAAGTGTACTCAACCAAATCCGAATATCCGAGACATTGATTTACTTGTGACTTTAGATACCTAAGTAAGAGAATTGTTAAATTTTAAAACAGAAGCATAATATTTTGTAATAAATCGTAATGCGTTCCATATAGGTAATGTTTTTCCTCCATTATAATCATTAGATCTAAAACGAATTTATTTCGAGTTAATGACAGTTGTACAAATAAATAACATAGGTAAGTAATATCTAAATTTGCAGCTTATTTCTGAAATGATGACAATATTGAAACAGTCTGATCCCGAAACACTAGTTTTTAGAAATAGTGGTTAGTTCATAGGTATGAATTCGATTATTTCAATGTTCAAACTGAATTTTCTCTAGAAACCAAAGCTGTAAGTAAAGTTTAAGATTTTAAGGATAAAGATAATATAATGCAGTCTTACAACATTAGAACAAGAATAAACCCGTAACAGAAGGTCATCCACCACACGTAATCTAAACCTCACCTTGAAAAGATCCGGAATATTTAGATGAAAGTGAAATTAATGTATTACTTACAAAATGTTGTTGGACCAGTGTATGAGAAGTATCAATAAATTGTATCTATTAGTAACAAATATTTAGAGCATAAATTACGAAGAAAATTCAATACTCAAACTGAGTACAAGTAATATTCGAAGCTTTAACATTGAAAGATAGAATATCTTCACGGCAGAAAACAGATTGTATTGTAACATTTTGTGTGTGTAAATTAGCACAGAATAACCACATGGGAAGATCCGTTTTTAAGTTTTTGTCTGTCTGACTTAATCATTATATTTTAAATGTGTGTTAATGTTAAAGATGCTAGAAAGTAAGCTAGTGTTTTGAAAGCTAGGAAGTTATGTAGTTAAAATCTGTAATAAATGCTAGAAATTTGTAAATTAGTATTTTGAAAGCTAAGAAATTATGTCAAGCTAGAGTTTAGTTATATAAAGTATTATTAGTAAAAATACCTGGTTTTATTTCTTACAGCCAAACAAACTTTTTTTTATATAATACACCATTTAATATAAACCACATTTGTAATTAAGGAAAATGTCCGTAATTTTCAGGGGAATGACAGTCACTTCTGGAAGCGTGACGTTGAACAAAGACGAGAAGAACCTGATAGGAATCAGTATAGGTGGAGGGGCTCCATTGTGCCCTTGCTTGTATATAGTGCAGGTAAATATCAAGCACATATAAACTGGGTTTTGTAGCCCAACCAGGTATTAGTCACACCGTACATATTTGAATACCTATTCAATGATATGGGGTATCATACCAATGATATAGGGTTGAAGTATAATCTGAGTTACTCTCAAGTCGCGCCTAAAGAATTTTTACTTCAAAAAGGAATATAAAGATACTGTTCAGTTATATTAACTCGAGTATGAACGTATTACAGATATTTGATAATACTCCAGCAGAAAAAGACGGCACTTTGCAAAGTGGAGATGAACTGGTCGGTGTTAATGGGCAGACGGTGAAAGGAAAGACCAAAGTGGAAGTTGCCAAGATGATACAGGCTGCTAAAGTAAGTAGACATCCGGAAAAATCAATAATTGTAAAACAAATTTAAAGGTTAAATTGATTTCATAAAGGAGTTCAATGGAGAAAACAAAATACATGACAACAGGACTTGTCTATCCATGCATCCATCAGCTTTTCGAAGTCCACTGCTGGACATAGGCTTCTCCTAATAAGCACCACTCTGACCGGTCCTGACCCTTCTGAATCCAGCGGATACCCGCTGTATTCATCAGGTCATCAATCTCGGAGTCAGTCGGAGAGCGTCCTGTGCTCCATTCAAGGACTTTTCTTCCCCATCGATTATCGGTCCTTCGAACTTTGTTATTTAAATTTATTCTATTTCCCCAAATTACTACCTAAATGAAATTCCATTTTTCGTATCTGGAATTTTCGACTAGGTTTGCTCTAAAACAATTTTTTTTAATCTTTATAACTTCTAGCGAAGTATTAATTTCAGGATGAAGTAACGATAAACTACAACAAGTTACACGCGGATCCGAAGCAAGGAAAGTCCTTGGACATCATAATGAAGAAGATGAAGCATCGTCTCGTGGAGAACATGTCTTCAGGGACAGCTGATGCCTTGGGTCTATCCAGGGCAATTCTCTCGAATGATTCTCTAGTCGCCAAACTTAACGAAATGAGAGAGACAGAGAATACGTATAAACGTTTAGTTGAGCACGCGAAAAGGTAAGATTTGGTGAATTTGTCCATTAATTTATGAAAAATATAATTTCATTTCATATAGGATTCATACCAGCCCTGGATCAGTGACTAATAATGATTTTAATTAATTGATTCATTGCATGGTGCCATTAAGTTTGACCTATTAGTCCAGTAATTTTAATCAAAATTAGGTAAGAATTGCGGAATGAGAGATACCCAGCTGATTTTTTTGTATAAAGTTGTATTTTGGCATTCTAAATCTTGTCTCAAAACCTGCATATGGTAGGGTGACCGCGTCTATTAAAAATTTGAGGACAAAGGTCACAAAAATTGTTTTTTTGCAAATATCTCATTTCCTATGAGTTTTTCGCTATTTGTATCGTGATCAATATTGTAGAAAATTAAATTCCCTACAACTTTTGTATCAAAAAAATTTTTACACGTTGAATCGTTTTCGAGATAGAGGGCGGAGAGCGCGCGTTTAGAGCACAATGTAAAGTCAACCGGTACAGTCCCGGTCAAAACATGCTATATTAAGTTTATTAATTCTATCTATCTAACAGCCTTTTAAAGTCCACTGCTGGACATAGGCCTCCCTAATTGGCGCCACTCCGACCGGTCCTGGGCCCTCTGAATCCAGCGGCTTCCCGCTGTCTTCTTTAGGTCATCAGTCCACCTGGTCGGGGAGCGACCAGTGCTCCTTTTACCAAGACGTGGCTGCCATTCGAGGACTTTGCAACCCCATTGGTTATCTGTCCTTCGAACGATGTGGACTCAGAGGGCTCAAATCGGTCGGAGTGGCGCTAATTAGGGGAGGCCTATGTCCAGCAGTGGACTTTAAAAGGCTGTAAGATAGATAGAATTAATAAACTTAATATAGCATGTTTTGACCGGGACTGTACTGGTTGACCTTACATTGTGCTCTAACCGCGCGTTCTCCGCCCTCTATCTCGAAAACGATTCAACGTATAAAAATTTTTTGAAACAAAAGTTGTAGGGAATTTAATTCTCTACAATATTGATGAAAATACAAATAGCGAAAACTCATAGGAAATGAGATATTTGCAAAAAACCGATTTTTGTGACTTTTGTCCTCAAATTTTTAATAGACGCGGTCACCCTACCATATGCAGGTTTTGAGATAAGTTTTAGAATGCCAAAATACAACTTTTTACAAAAAAATCAGCTGGGTATCTCTCATTCCGGAGTGAATTCCTAAGATGACTGGACTATATGTATTGCTGAAGTTGAATAGTTTTGACATTATCTTTGACATCGACTTCAGTTACAAGACCATTTAAAATCTTTCTTTCTTTAATTCTCATCTTTTTCTTTGTCAGCAACGCATCAGTGATGCCTTTGGTGCTGTTCATGTTCATGGGGGACGATAGCCACTTACCATCAGGTGAATGGTCAGCTCGTTTGTCGGCTATTTCCTTTAAAAAACACATATTTTTCCTAGTATTAAAGTTTATTTTCGAAATAAAGTAAAAAATCCGGGAATAAGATAAATTCAAGCTAAAGGCGTCGGTTCCAGAATGTTGAAGTCATATTTCGACCTGCTACAAACATACAAGTCCATAGGCGACGTATTCGCGTCGATCGGCGTACGGGAGCCCCAAGCTAGGGCTTCGGAGGCCTTCACCAAGTTCGGTCAGTACCATCGTGAGCTGGAGAGAGATGGGATCAAAATGTTGAAAACTTTGAAACCAGTATGTATTTATTCTTGAGAACCTGAGTATAATAAAATGTATTTACAGTGTCTATATTCTACACATTTCTGTTGCAAACTTTTTTGTGGTATAGTTTTTTACTACAATGAGCTTTTTCCAGTAGCGCTATGACTTGAGATACTTACTTCAAAAAAAGTGTAAAAAGAGTTCTCCTTCCATGCTCGCGTTGCATTGGCTACTCCTTTGGCTTTGCTCATGTTCATTGTTAATTTCATTGTTAAGTTCATTGATAATACTATCTGCCCCGTCTAATTCTTCGTCAATCTTTCACGCCATAAGCTCTTCTGTTCTTCTCTTCTAAACTCCGAAATGCTTTGACTGTTTGTAAAACTTAACCTTCAAATTTTTTTCATGGTTTAATATTGCAAATAAGCAAATTTGCCGCATCTTCATTTGTTTATTCAATATATAATACGTCATACTCATTAGTAAGTGATTACTATAAAAAATATGAATGAAGTATCTGTACATATTTTGAAGCCTTGAATCAAGCCATTTTCTGCAGATCCTTGCAGACATGGGCACATATCTCCACAAAGCAATCCCGGATACAAAGCTCACCATACGGAAATACGCTGATACGAAGTTCGAGTATCTCTCCTACTGCCTCAAGGTGAAAGAGATGGATGACGAGGAATACGGGTACAATACCATGCAGGAGCCCTTGTACCGGGTGGAAACTGGCAATTATGAGTACAGGTAAATGAGGGAAAGATTTTTGGGTATGAAATCATCTATTGGGATATAAATTAATCTTCTTCTTGTTCTTGACAAACTGTCATTTTTTCTAGTGTACCTTTCCTTGTCAGATCCAGTGATCCCTCAATTCCCCTGCATAGTCCAGTGACTATGCACAGTTTTATCCTGATGATGCTTATCTGGTGGTAGAGTTGACCTGGCTTGAACCCACAAGTACTGGTCACCACCTACCTGGCTAGATTCCATCCCATCCATCCATCAGCCTTTGAAGATCCACTGCTGGACATAGGCCTCCCCTAATTTTATTTATTTTTATTCCACAGACTTATTCTTCGATGCCGTCAAGACGCAAGAGCTAGGTTCGCGAAACGCAGACTGGATGTTTTGGTCAAACTGGAGCTACTAGAGAACAAGAAGACGCAAGACGTAGCTTACCAGCTCAAGAGGTTCATACAGGGACTGGCGGTCTATCACAAGTAAATGTTGATGAAGTATTTGATAGTACTTTGCCGGCAAAATTTGATATAGTATTTGATAATACTTAGACGGTAAATGTTTATAAAATATATGCCGTAATTTGGGCGGTGGTTTAGTGGTTGTGAAGATGAGGTTGGAAGATGAAACTGTTGCAAAACATTTTTTGTAAGCTGTGTCTTATAGTTACTTATAGCATATCTAACATTTTTTACTGTTGTTATAACATAAAAAAATGTTTTCAGTGAAACTATGGACCATTTGAGGGAGAATTGTGGTCTTTTCCCAGTGGAAGTGGACTTATCTCAAAATGCCTTCCAGTATAAGTCTACAGCGCAGATTAATCAGGTAAAACTGATTGCAATTTTAGTTGTCATTACTATTTTCATTAATCCCATAGGTACTATATTTTATGTTATATTCAAAGATACCCTTTTCGTACCTCCCGCCTTACCTCCTCACCTCTTAAACGCAAGTGACTCATAATTTGACCGGCAACGCATCGGTGAGGTATTTGGCATTCCTTGGCGGTGACCACATACCATCAGAAGACCTGACAGATCGTTTTTGACGATTAATAAAAATGGCTTCCACTGATCAAGTGTTATTATTCCACAGGACAGTCTAGAAGATGACGAAGAAATAGAATTCGGTAAAGAAATCAAAGAATATCACGATATTGACGAAGAAGACACTCAAGACAGTAAAGTATTGAATCGGCGGGAAAATAAAGACAAAGATGATACTGATTCCTCTGAGCAACTCCTACCAGGCCTGACTGACGTTTCTCTGACAGATGTCAAAACTGACAGTGACAACTTGACGCTTTTGACAGAACTGGGATTGGTTGACACAAGTAATACTGACGATTTTGGAGACTTCCAAAATGGGTTGTTAGGTGACTTTATGCCTAAAGGCAATAATGTGACGGAAGATGCGTTTGATAAACTTCTTAATGATCTATGCCAATAGAATTTTATAGGATATTTTGTTGATTTATCTTTATGCGTATGATCTGTAACAAAATGGAAAGATCACATAATATATTCCCAATAGTTTAGGTGGTTTTTCAAACATTCAAACGGCTGGGAATTTTTCATTTATTTATTGGAATTTGAAATGTAATAAAAACTTTGAAATATCAAAGCAAAAATGTGCTTAATCCAACAAATCTGTCCTTAATAATTTGTATTGTATTGATTATTTAATTCTCCGAGTGGTGACAAAAAAAATCTTAAATAATTGCTCCCAAGGACAAAAAAATTGTCGAAAGGACTTTAAAAAGATCCCTACCGAGTACCTACCGTTATTTTGTTTTTTCAAGGCTGTAATTGGTCGATTCAATTAACACTCAATCTTAATTCATAATAGTGGGAATCAAATGGTGAAATTTTCGATTCAAATAGTTTCAGGAATTTTTATAATTGTCGCCTAGAAGAAATTCCCACTAGTCCTTAAATAAAAGTAGGTAATCAGTTGATCTAATGGGAATGAAATTAAACTAGATGGCATTATATAAAAAACTAGTTTTATTACTAATTATATTATTAATTAGATAGACTTGTGTACAATAAAGTTATATAACAATAAATGAGGCTTTTATTTCTGGTACCAATTAAGGTTTTGGTTTATTACTTTTTTTCTTGTACTAATAATGGTAAGTTTCTATAAATAGGTATGCATTAAGTATTCACAATGAACAGGCAAGTTAATAAAATTGAACAATGCGGTAATTATGCAATCTTACAAATATTGCTTTATTCCAATGAAATAATATAAGTAGGTAAAATTTTTGACTGAGAATATCTATGATGAAAGTTTTAAATCATTATAATATTAATGAAATTTCTTAACGTTATAATAATCTAATGAAATTCACAGTGAGTTTTATAATTTGTAAGATTACATTAGCGCGGGTTTAACTTGAAGCAAAACAGTCATTATAATGGGCGCCATTGACGATGCGATCGATCTCACCGATCGATCGGTTCAAAAGTGCCACTCATGAGCGGTAACAATCTTAACATACACTACCGATCCGTCGTTGCGATCGGTCGGCAACGACGGATCGCACCGATCGATCGCATCGTCAATGGCGCCCATTACACTTCGACTGAATTAAAAACTTAATTTTCATTGAAAGGTTCAACTGGATAGCACACATCATGGTAATCGAAGTTTATATTATATTTAAAATATTAAAATCAATTAAAAATCACATCTTCGAACAACACAAGCGATACAAATTACAATGTAATTTAAAAAAACTCGCTCATTGTCCCACAGCTGGGCTGAGAAGAGGTTTAATTTAACTCCACTCATTCGAGAACATTATAAGAAACTCTCACACAAGCAGTTCGTTTGATAAAAAATGGTTGTACTTAGCTAATTCGTTTAAATTGACTTAAAACTACGTAACTCGTGTTGGATTCATTGAAGATTGAAAGACTCATTAACGATAATAATCGAAAATAGAAAACCAAATGAAAACAATAAAGCCTTGGTCCTAATTTACACTTTCGATAACTTCATGAAGCACACACGAGTAATAATTAAGAACCATTATTTGCCGGTAAAAATCAGATAAGTACCGATGTGTGATTTAACAAAGGAAGTCTATCCGTCGGAGACTAATTAATGTTCTCAAAAAGTGTTAGTTTAATTAGGTATCTAAATGATAATAGAAAATTAGCAAAAGCAGTGATAGCCTAGCGGTTAGAACGTTGGTCTCCCGAACGGAGGGGCCTGGGTTCAAATCCTGGCACGCACCTCTGATTTTCAAATATTATGTGCGTATTAGAAGTTAACTATCACTTGCTTCGGTGAAGGAAAACATCGTGAGGAAACCTGCACACCAGAGAGTTCTCCATACAGTTCTCAAAGGTGTGTGAAGTCTACCAATCCGCACTTGGCCAGCGTGGTAGACTACACTAGTTCTACGGTAGAACTAGTGAGAAAAAAAAATCCCACTAGTTCTACGATAGAACTAAGCAGTAGAACTAGTGGGAATGAACGATGGCCTGTACCCCTCACATTGTGAGAGGGGACCCCGAGCCCAGCAGTGGGAAAATTATGGGTTGTTGCTATGCTTGCTTTAATAGAAAATTCGAATAGATTAGTTCTGCTTTCGTATCTACCCCAAAATTTTAGTTATTAGTTCTTGAATGTTAGTCGCAGTTCCTCTTTGCTGCATAAACTATTTTACTTAACTACACAGATTAATGATCAAAATGGTGCACATGCACATGTTCTCTCTCATGCTCAAAGTAATGTTTGAGTCTGTCTACCTGATGCGGGTCAACTACAAACGGTTCCTTCTTGATGTGAGGTACGAAGAGCTTCGGAGGATGAATGGGAGGAATCGGATGATGATGATAATGGTGAGGTGCTGGGAATATATTCAATAGATCCAACTGATGCAGTTTATGCAAGTCAATGTCCGAAGCGAGTTTGTGGATCTTTGCTTTAGCCGTCTCTTTGATTCCTTTCAACGTCTTCAGCCCTGATGCTACTTTCTCTGTCAGCTTCTGAAGTTCTACTGTTCCTGTTGCAGTGTGGATTAGCAGTACTAGTGATATCTGGAATGAATGGAGAAATGTTATCGTCAGTGATGAGGCGTTTTGTAATCATCACTAGCACAGGTGTCTTACTGTTGTATTAAATCTGATGAAGACCACATTTAGAAGAATAATTATGATGACTAACTAGTTTTTTTATTGTTTTCTTTCATCTTAGCTACAGATATAATAACACCTTAAAGTTTCGTACTTATAAACTAGATGTAGCTAAATGGACCAGGTTGAGTGGACACCGTACCGTTATTACAACATGTTTTTAGCAATTTTAAAATGTTTACCGTGTCGTATTCACGAACTAAAATATTCTTCAGTTAGTTTTTATTGAACATTTTCCCGGAAGTAAAAACTTCCTCAATCACTTCCGGGATATCCATCCATCTATATGCCTTTGTGATTCCACTGCTGTAATACCCAGTGTAACCACCTCTAACTTGTATTAGTGCATTTGGAATCGGAACAGTCCTAAACATTCTCTACCCGATGTTGCCTTTGATTTCTTTTATTATCTTGTACTTATTATACATAATTAAAGAATTAATAAAAAAACATATTTAGTTACTAATGAGGATTTGTAATATTTAAGTAGATATATTATTTTGTTTAATTTCGAACTATATATTTTAAAAAATCACTATCAATGACACGACACGCGATACTTAACTTCCAATTCACTGCAGTATGAAAACTCTAGAATTTCTTTAATTTAATAATAAATAGACAAAACATAAAAAAATTATATGGTATACTTACAATAATAAAAGCCCTCATGGTGAATGATAGCCACAACACCTATTGATCGACTGGCCGGTGTTGGTGCATCGATAATAATATAAGTAAGGGGTTGCAAGCAAATCACTCGATCTGGGGGCAATTCTCAGAGCAATCGATATCTCTAGCATTCGTTACTCATATTTCGTAGCGCAGTCGGTCGTCACGTACTTACAGATGCTTTTGTTTTTTAAAGACGACCCGCGTGGCGCAATTGTTACCATGCCCGACCGCCATGTCAAGGGTCTTTGGTTCGATTCCCTGCGAGGCGGTTTGAATGAGGAGTTAGAATTTCTATTCTCGGACTGGTTGTGTGTGTTGTTGTCTATGTATATTGTCCATGACATCCACGACACAGAGAATGTTAGTGTGGATGTATGAGTGCATAGCGTTTTTTTAAAAAGCCTGTTATGCAGCACCTGATGTGATTCACCCATGTTGAAAAACCTACCTAGTTTTCTAGGGTCAAAAATAAGCGTAGAAAATTTATCATGTTATCTAGAATAATAATTTTATGTATTAAACAGGTAAACACGTAACACGCAAGGGAGTTACAAATGTCACAAAAAAAATACACTCCCGGCTGATAAATATCTAGGAGTAGAGAATAGCAGCAGCTCTGAAGTGAGCAAGGGAAAGTGTAAGCATCGAAATTCAGCGCGCAAGGTTAGCACCGCGCACCGTGCATCCCAATCATTATTTGCACGCAGATTATATATTCCTCATACACATCACTGAACTAATGAGCTGCCAGCAAACTTCACTTGTGAAATATGCTAAGACACTTCTGCCTATTGACACAGAAGAAATAATATCTAGTACTTATAATAATTAAGCAATAGCACAGCACAAAAGACATAATACTTAGTACCTTATAGTGACTCTTACATGCCTTCAGGTACTATTAAATGTCGTCTGTGGTTATAGTAGTTATAGTTTTTCTTTTTCAGTTGACTTACAGACAGAATAGCCGCCTGATCAATATAAGCATAGTCACCGTCGCTAAACTCGCTAATGGATTGATGTAACACACCCACGTGCGATATACATGAATATCCTGAGGAGTTTTTTTCCGGTTCTTCTTTTTAACCTTAACGACACCTTTTGAAACCGGTCGTACAAGCAAAAATAACGCGTAAGAATAGGCAAAAAACCTAGGTTCCTACTTTCAAATTATATGCATTCAGTTTCTATATATTAATTTTATTTAAATTCCCTTCTATCTATCAAGTTACTATAAGCCACAAAGATATCTTGCATTACTTACCACAAAAGTAAGAGGCACCGAAATTTGTTTGGTTGTAGTAAACCAAGTTTGGTGTTGTTTAACAAAACGCATTTCGATATTTAGAGGAACTAAACTAGGTCAACTAGGAGCTTAGTAAGAGAACCACAGACATGTATATTCTTGATATACATGTTCCATAGAGAACTGTGGAAGTTAGGACGGCTAGATAGCTACGTTAGTCTTCGCGCGGGATAAGTGCCGCGTGCCTCGTAGTGGAAAAGAGATGGTCAAACTTTAGCTCCATCCTGAGAAAGGGATTTCAAAAGGGACCAGCGCTGTTAGGCTCGCGGAAGAATGCGAGAGCGTACCCATGATCCTGACTTACGGTGTAAAGGAGTACACCCGTGTTGGTTTTAGCCGGTAGGAAATATTTGTAATCTTCCAGTTAGTACCTCATCGTCAGTATTAATCTCACTCGAAGTTTGTCACCATCTGTGACTGTTGCTACCCCTGAGAATAAATCATAGATGGTCACCTCTTGTGTAAATTTAACCAGCACCCAACACTTTAGCGTAAAGCTACTCGGTAATAGTATTTGCCTCTGTAGAGTCCGGTTAGATTTATATTCGAATCATCAACTTATTCTACGTACGCCCGCAATGAATTGTTTAGCTGACGACATTGTTAGCTAAACCTTATGTAATGATTTGAAATTGTACGTAGTATTATTTTAGTTCAACACCCTATAACCCAGTTGGTAAGTAGGTATAATTATGGTTACACTGACTGAGTGCCTGCGAAACGAGTGGTCCCGGGTTTGAATCGCTACCGGAGCAGAAAACATAATAAGTAATTTTTGCTAAGCAGGCAGACTTCACGGTACCATAATAAAATACCAGACGTGTTGGTCTTTGCCCTACCACCAAGCCGGCCGGTTTCTGTCGCCTCTTACAGCTTACTGGCATGGAATTGAGGTCAATATTTTTAGGCCAATACGAAAATGAAAAGAATATACCAGGTATGCTTAGTTTCCTAATATGGAAACACGTTTTTACTAAAGGAATGTAGCCTTGACTAAGGTACTTTAATAGGTCAATTAACATTGAGATCAATACTTAAATCAATCATGCACCAAGCTAATCATTTGAAAGTCAATCATTCACTTCATGTTTGGGTACGGTTTTTAATTAGTTTGTGCATGAACAGGAAAGTTGTTATTATGTTTATTAGTAGTTAAATTAAGTACCTACTTATTGTTAGATCCTAAGTAATTTCCGTAAAAATAGGATAACTAATCTATGTATGCTATCTAACATACAAGGTCTTCTGCCAATTGAGGAAGCCAGATCCTAGGGCAAATGCCCTTCCAAGTATCGGTACATAATTATGCTGTAAAGTATTCATAACCATATTTTTTTATTGCAATAAACAGGTACAAATTCTGATCGTAAGTCTAGGTACATAACATTCCTCTGTATATTCCCAAGAGGCCTGCAATTTTTGATAGGTAGTGCATGCATTACATATGATTTAAAATTAATTTATAAGAATGTCAACAATATATTTATAACCAATTTCATGTCAATAGCCAATTTAATTATTCGATGAGACTTAACGATTGCTTAATAATAAAAGCTAGGAATACTAGGACCAACAAACAAACTCTTCGAATAACGACCATAATAATATTTAGCTTCAAGTTTTATTTTCAATGAGATTATTGTAAAAATTTGGGCAAAGGCAAAATACACCACCACGTAATCTTCGTAGTAAGTACCTACTAATAATTTTTTTGTATTTTTTTATTATGTGCTTTAAAAAATAATTTAAAAATATTTTTATTTACACTTTCATAATGTTTATCATAATTTCTTATCAAGGTTTAGACATTTATTCCTGAAATCGTTACCAAGGAGTCCCCCAATGCAATGGTGGGATTTTTTTTATGCCTTGAGCAGGCAAACGAGCAGACGGGTCACCTGATAGTAAGTGATCACCGCCGCCCACGGACATTAGTAACACCGGGGCGTCACCAATTCGCTGCCGGCCTCGAAGAAAACAATAGACCCGCTTCTTGAAGGTCCCCATGTCATAGTTTGGAGGGAACACCGATGCAGGAAGTTCGTTCCACAGTTTACACGTGAGGGGTATAAAACTAGGCAAGAACCGAACTGTGGATGAAGGCCAGGTATCCAGGTGGTGTTATATTGATTACTTAACTTACTTTGTAAGTTAGTGCTTATGTTTGGGTTTTACGTACAAAAATGGTAAAAATAAAACATCAGTTTTCTTAAAAATAATTATATTGAACCAATATGCACAAATTAGAACAGCTTAGAAAAGATTTTTAGATATTTACCTAGGACGTTCGGGCGTCAAACGACGTACCGCGCTATACAATATACGGATACATGAACTTATATTATACAAATAAATCCTTTTCGCCACGACTGGGTTAATCTATCAAAATTGTATTAGTTAAAGTTTTAGTTAATTGCTTTTAAACAAATGGATAACTTCGTGGGTAGGTTACAAATACAAAATAGCGGGTAGGTTACAAAATAAGACTGAAAACAAACAGCTACGAGAGAAGCACGATTCAATATCATATACCACAGATAAATCTAAAGGTTGGCACTGAAAACCAGCAATTGGTTCAATACCTTTGTAAACTGAGTGTGAACGTGGTATAAGATACAAAAACCGTGAGTACCCTCTACATATCAAATGTTCCGTTCTGCCACAACACGTATTCCCACAGCAATTATCAGGAAAGTACCTATTGCACAACGCTCAAATGTGACTCTCAACTGAGCTCAAGATCTTAATACAAAACTTCGTACACAACGGACAATCTACTGTGTTTAGTAATGCCCTCATAAGTACACTCACTATACAATACCTAAAATAATGTTAGCTATAAAATTCCTGGTTACAATTTTGATAGACATACAGGTTCGTCATTAAAAGCTGGTGCATTCTCACATTTGAATAGGTACAAGCTTGCAACAATTAAATATATAAACATTTATGAATATTGGAGATGATGTTAATGATATTATGTAATAATACCTATTATGTTATGTAGTTCAGTACAATTACAGACTATAAATGAAATAAAAAGAATATATCGAAACTGGTTTAAACGATTCGAAAGTCAAGCTCCGCCATCGCTTCAACATTGAGTGCTCTCGAGAGAAGAAGCGGCAAGAAATTCAGAAGGTGTTTTTTTTATAAGATGTTGAAACCGAATTTTGAATCTACTGTCGCTTTTATAGATTCGAAGTTATAATTTTTTTGATTTACGCTCAATATTGACGTATGTATACTTTTACATTACAGTGACAAACACAACAAAACATAATACCTATTGCTTTATCATACAATATTTATTAATATAAAGTTACAAAAATAAATTCTGAAACTGCATTCGCCAGTAAAACCTCTTGTCTCGTTTACACTCACTAATACGAGCATGCAAGAGTAAGAACAATAGATTTTTCTCACTCATATTCAATTTGACGCGAAATAGTAGCCCTATTCGCTATCTACGCAATGCAGTGAATAAATAGCCCTAAAGCTTTAATATTCGACCTGTATTTTGTACTTTTTACCAATCCAAATCACTATCAATATTTTCACTAACAAGGAAACGGCAAGGGTGTGGGGTACAGTAGCTCGAGCACGAATATTTGCGAGAAAGTATTCGTATGGTTAACGTAAGCAATTTGTCAAATTTGTATGGCATTTTAGTACCATTTACGCACGATAGGGGCGCTTTTGAAAAAATGCCATACAAATTGCTTACGTTAACCATACGAATACTTTCTCGCAAATGTTCGTGCTCGAGCTACTGAAATCAAATTGTGGTTCCTCGTGTATGGGGCCGTTCAAGTATTACGTAAGCACTATGGGGGGGTCTTTGCTTTGCTTATTTTGGATGACATGGGGGGTAGGGGAGTCTATAAGATGATTACGTCATCGGTAGTTAATTACTTTTTTACACGAATGGCAATCCTCACATTGTCTATACATTTATAATTGAAAAATGTTTACGTAAGCATGGGGGGAGGGGATAAGAGCTTTGCTTACTTTTGCTAACAAGGGGGATGGGGGGGGGGGTAAATAATTCTAATAAATCTGCTTAATAAATCTTAAATCTGCGTAATATTTGAACGGCCCCTATGTAGTACTCGGTAAGTGTATTCATATCCTCAAACCGTAGAGCGCACTACTTGGTCATTACCGAGAAAAAAAATCCTAAAGTACAATTTTTTTTTATTAAAATTCAATAACTAGTTATAAACAATTTATTTTCGACTTTAATACATTATTAAACCGTGAATTTATAACTTTTTAATAATTAGAACTCATAAAGGACAGAGGAATTAATATAGAAGAAAAGCCAAAGATCTTTTAAACGTTACCATTTTTTTAAAACAGTATATCATCAAACACAATATAATATATTATTTATTAATATTTAAATTAATAAATACAGTGAATATTTGTGATAAAATATTTAAACCACATTTTTTTTCAATCATTTATCTTAAGGAGTACACAAACCTGGATGATATTTATCATGGAATCATAATTATTGTTATTTTGTAAATTCTTCATATTATGTATGGTATATTAAATTTCATTTAATAATACCTAACCACATGCGAATTTTAAATTTCCATGTGTTTGATGTTTAAAGAGTTATAAGTTATTGAATTCGCCGTTCAATACTGTATAAAGTAAAAAAAAATTGTTTATAACGAGTTATTAAATTTTATTAAAAATATATTTTCATACTTTAGGATTTTTTTCTCGGCAATGACCAAGTAGTGCGCTCTACGGTTTGAGGATATGAATGTACTACATACACGCGTAACCACGGTTCGATTTGAGTACCCCACACCCTTGCAGTCTCCTTGTAAATATAGAGACTCCTCCTTAGAGGCTCCTAATACAGGCACTCTTCTGCTTAAAAGAAGACTCTAGCCACTTACTATTGTAAAACGATGTTTAAGGCAATAAAGAGTTATTATATTCCTTGATGCTTGTGAAAATACTGATTTTAGACATGCTACAATTACTTATTAGTAATAACAACCTAGCGGCGACTAATTTAATATTAATACTAAGTGGCTGTTATTTCATTTCGATTTCAGGATAATAAATACCCTACAATAATATCTTATTCCAGATCATGATCTGTGTACTAAATTTCATGAAGATTCGTTCCGTACTTTTTGCGTGAAAGAGTAACAAACATCATTACAAACTTTTACATCTATCATATTAGTAGGATACCATAGATCTAACAGTTATTGTCAGATATTTTCACAAACACCCGCTACATTATAAGGCATAGTTAAACACTTCAATACGAGGGCTATTCTCAACTGATCGTGAGCTATAATTAGCTAATTTAAATATACCTCAAACATTAACAACGCAATTACGATAAATGACGTACCATTTACGCTGATTAACATTTGAAGATCTTTATAATCTTTAATGAGTGCCATATTAAAAAAAAATCTTCATTAGAGCGTACCGGCCATACCATAATTACATTTATTCTTAATCTCTGGTAAAGGTTGCTAAGAAACTTACTGAGAATAGAATAATAAGGATCGCCGTTTTTCAAGGTTAGCAGTCTCGTCTTATCACCGTTTTATGTGAACAACATTCGGTTTAAGAGGGTAGTCCTTAAATGTATATCCGCAAAGATGTTGGCTCATATAGGATAGTTGTTCGATTCTCTTATCGATGTCCGTAATAGACTTTGTAACCATCCAACCGATGCGCCCCAAACCGGTTTCATTTGAAAGGCAATACGAAGTCGGATGTCGACCACTAAACAATGCATTAGGCACATTCGATCCATCCGACTTTAAAGTATTAGCACAAAAACAAACAAAATACAAAAAAAAATTTACAAAAATCTTTATTTGTCTATTACCGTTAGTTACATAACAATATTCAAACAATGGTTAAGACCACTCATTAAACATAGTATCCATAACCTTATCGAAATTGCATTGAAGTGATATTATTTAAATTTTAAATTACACAACTTTTGGGATAGGAGAAAAATCCCACATATTTCACATCAAATAACACCACGATCATATGAGAATAACCCCACAAGATTCTATATAATAAGTATAATTATATATATAGTATAAATAAGCTACATATTTATACAACGTTTATAACTTCAGCCTGTGTATGGATTAAGCCAAAGAGCAATTTTTACCTTAACGTAATAAATATATTATTAACTGTTAGATAATAAAAAAATCTTAGAACTCGGGTATCTGTTTTGTACAGATCTCGGGAACAGCTAACCGAATTTGATGCAGTTTTCTGTAACGGAAAAATGTCTTGAATCACATAGTTTCGTAATAAAATACTGTTATACATAATATTAACTAGCTGCCCGGACAGACTTCGTTCTGTCAAAAGTTTATTTTTATTTTGAGATATAAGCTATCCTATCTTTCAAGTTGGATCAAACTGCACACGGTGTGCAAATTTGATTAAAATCGGTTCAGTAGTTTAGGAGTCCATCGCGGACAAACAACGTGACACGTAATTTATATATATTAAGATTTAAAAATATGAGCTCCAACATGTTTAACGCCTCCTGTGTAACAAAAACGATTGAGTTTGAAAGATTTCTATTCCCTTTAAACCAATGAATCGGTTTTTAACATACAAGTGTTCATACATTAAAGCATTTTGAATTGACTTATAATTTGATATAGTTGCTACTTTTGTTCCTGTGTTAACAGTAAAGTTGCTACAGCAATTTAGAGCCTCAGCAAAGCAGGAGAGTTTAAGACCTTAATTTTTTTTTGTTTCTGTCACATCAACGAACGGTTGTTTTATAAAAAAAGTAATTATATTATTATATAAAACATAATATTATACTAGCTTTTGCTCGCTGCTTCACCCGCGGTAGAGTGGATTCGAAACGAAATTTTTAATTAATTAATTTAGATTAGAACCACTAAAAAATAAGGTGCACCAATAAGTAGAATGATGGATTAGGCTACATAATATTAGATATAAGATGATGCCCGTGGCATCGCGCGCCATATCCACGATATCGATAATATCCACATAATATAGTAAGATAATAGGATAAAACAGTTCACTCACAACTTATACAAAGCAGCTTGTGCTAGAGATCGGCCGCGGCGCCCCTTATGTGGCCCACGACTGGAGCATTGCGATCTCATCGTCCTCCTCTGTAATACAAAATATACCGTTCATCAACAAATAAACACTGACACATATTCTTATCTATCCACCATAATCATTATATCTTATCTATTCAATGACCGCCTGGAACTTTTTAACTTATTGTCTACGACAAGGTCACCCTTTGTGTAGTGTGTACTGTACTTTATTAAACAATGTACATGTGAGGGGGTGAAATGGAGAAATCGTCCATTGTTTATGGTAGAAGTGTGAGGTCACCCTTTGTATAGTGTGTACTGTACTTTATTAAACCACTAGCTATTACCCGTGGCTTCGCCCGCGTGTTCAAAGGGAAGTAACAATGAGTTTTTTAACATGCATGACTCATTCCTAGATATAATAACATAATAATAATAATTCATAAATAAGTAATAGATCCAAAATTTAAAAGTTACTAAGAGGAACCAACTGTAAAACCTATGACCCTCCTCGACCTTCCAACTATAAATATAAAGTTATGTCAGTATTTATATAATGACCATCCAAGACTCCACCGCCACTTACAATCAGGTGGGATTATAGATAATAATAATATTATCGTTGGAAGGTCGAGGAGGTTCATAGGTTTTACAGTCGGTTCCTCTTAGTATCTTTCAAATTTTGGATCTGTTACTTATTTATGAATTATTATTATTATTATGTTATTATCCATAAAAGTTCTCGAAGGTGTGTGAAGTCTACCAATCCGCACTTGGCCAGCGTGGTAGACTATGGCCTAACCCTTGCTTTCTGAGAGGAGACCCCGAGCCCAGCAGTGGGACAGTTATGGATTGTTGCTTGCTTGCTATATCTAGGAATGAGTCATGCATGTTAAAAAACTCATTGTTACTTCCCTTTCAACACGCGGGCGAAGCCGCGGGTAATAGCTAGTACGCATCATAATGGATCTTTCCATGGGAATGAGTTGTTTTATCGCGGTAAAAAGTAGCCTACGTTACTCTCCAGCCTCCTACCTATCCCCACACAAAAAATCATACCATAACTTCGCTCCGTTACGACGTGAAAGACGGACAAACAAACCAACACACTTTCGCATTTATAATATTAGTAGGTAAGTATAGTAAGTATAGTACGGATAGTATGGAAGTATGGATGTACATGTGAGGGGGTAAAATGGATAAATCGTCCATTGTTTATGGTAGAAGTGTGAGGTCACCCTTTGTGTAGTGTGTACTGTACTTTATTAAACAATGTACATGTGAGGGGGTGAAATGGAGAAATCGTCCATTGTTTATGGTAGAAGTGTGAAGTAACGGAAGCCAGGAAATATTTTTTATAACCATAAAAAAACGTAGCAGTAAATCTGGTCCAGGGACCTTGGTGGAGAATGGTCGGTTGATGCACATGCTTTCATATACAAAGTATTATGAAGAAAAACAATGTAATTAGAAAAAGGAATGATATAATGTCAACGCAGAGGAACATTCTTGAGGTCAACGTAAATCGAACTAAATCATTCGATTTAGTATTTAGCTATTTATTCAAATAGCTAAATCATGGAGCGAAGCAAACAGGAATATTATTTACAAAAACCAATACCCCAGAATCTCCTTTTTTTTACAAGTGCATATTTGTATTGTATTAATTTTTTCACACATTACACCCTCTTAACATCTACTCTATAAGCTTTGAAATACGATCGCGTCATAACTTCATAGAACTCCAAACACTATGTCAGTTGTCGTCATGAGTACCCTACTCACCGGTATTCTTAGACTTGCTGGGCTTTGGTTTGTCGTGCACTACCTCGGCGGCTGGCACATCAGGCAGGTTGTCTGTTGGGACGCTGATGCCGATCATCTCCTTGTCTAGATCCTCCTGGAACCAAAATGACGTATTATATGACATACAATCTTTAAAAATCACGTTTATAAAATGCCATAATGTAACGTCATAATGAAACCATTGTAGCCTTGTCATGTCCGTCCGTCCGTTCGAAGCATAGCGCAGAGATGCAGTGCTAGAAAGCTGTTTGAAAGGTCTTTCAAAATATTATGGGTTTTAAACCCCCAAAACACGAGTTAGCTAGCAAGGCAGGCTTCATGTAGAGATAATAATACCACTAAAAACATTAATGTCTCAAAAATAATATAAAGTTGATAATCATTCTTATGTGAAGCCCCAACAGCAAGCGAGCCGGCTTCTGTCGCCTCTTACAACACCCTTTCCAGTATTGGATTGGGGTCAGTATTCTAAGCTGCCCTAATACAGCTAACATGGATATGTATATTGATAAATATTAGTAATAGTGATATCTGTAAACATTCAACTGACCTGTTCCAACTCCTCGAGTTCCCTCTCCAGTTCATCCTCATCGATATCGTTGGGGAAGGCCACATTGTTGCTGATAGCGTCGGTGATCTCCCGCGAGATGTCATGCTGCTCCGCTATGTCGTCCATTATATCGTGAACCTTGTCTACATCGCTGGAAATAGTAAATTAATTAAATTAATAAATAATAATAAACACTACACACTCATAGCCCCAGGACTCTGTGTCGTGGGTGCCATGGACAATAAACAAAGAAGTAACAAGTAACATTTTGTATTTTATGTTGTACACTTTTTTGGACTTTGTTGACTATGTTTATGTTAAGGTACACTTAATTCCTAAGTGTATGATAATTTGTACAGTAAATTGCAAAATGTACACTATAATAGTCGAACCATAATTCGATGGACCACTTTGACAACTCAAATGCACAAATGTTGCCAGGACATAGGCATTGCTATTCTTATTGACATTATGAAAATGTTCTTACGCTTCTCGCCCACGTCAGACTTTTGTAGGACAGTCAGTGTTTTGTAGGATTTTTCCACCCATATTATTTCTGACCGACTTTTTGTAGGACGTGTGCGTTGCACTGTACGTTCTATTTTTCTCCTACAACAAATCGGTCACCGACTATATTATCGGACGTGGGCGAATAGCCTTATCAATATGTAGAATATTTTTTGTGGCTTTTAAAATCAAATAAACTGTATCTTAATGCATTTTTCTTAATAAAAATGTGACTGAATTTTGTTTAAATTAAATACAACTTATCTTAATTGCTTTTAGCTGGCATCGAATCATTAAACGGAAGATATTTTAATGAGATAAGAAGTACAAACACATAAATCGAACACTATTTTATCAACGTAACTAAATGTTTTCCATCACACCTAAACAAAACGTATTTTTATCGCTCACTTTCTCGGTAAATCAAGCGTCGACACACACTTACTTTTCACTATTAATTTTAAGCAATAGGCAGCAACACTATTTGTCAAAGTGGTCCGTCGAATTATGGATTCTACTATATTTTGTAAATTGCACTTTAAATCTTTCTTTTCTAAAAGGGCAGATTTTTAAACAGGCACTAGCCTATTCTATTTATCTATGTATCTACAATGTTAAGTGCATATGTTCTAGTTATCACAGATTACAAGATAAACTTACATATCCTTATGAGCGAGTTTCATGGCATTCGCAGCATCCTTCATGGTGTTGAGGACTTGAGCATTAGTGTTGGCTCCCTCCAGAGCCTCCCGTTGGGCTTCAATCTGAGTGAGGGTGCCATCAATTTGTGTCAACTGCTTCTCGTATCGCTTCTTGCGTTTTAATGCGGCGATTGCAGCTATGGAGAAATAGATCTAGATAAATAAATAAATTCTTGCACACTCATACCTACTCGGCTAAGTCAAATAAGACACAACTTAAATCTAGGATCGCGTGGTCGCGAGATTGCCGAGCTATACTGGAAAGCGCAAACTGAATCTGTTTTCCCCTGTCACACGAGTTTAGCCATGTTATTTTTTAAATTATTAAAAAGTTACATCTTCTCATTAATATGACAGACTATAAGGCTTAGCACGCATTACGGTTTTTCCCCGCGTGATTTTTTCCGCAAAATTCTGTGAGATATGGAAATTGTATGAAGTTGCACGCGCTTGCGTTAAATAAAAATCGGGCGAAAATAATTCCCCAAAAAATCTGTGTTTCGCCACAGAATCAGTGTATGAATCTGAATCCACAGAAAGAGGTGTATGAATCTGACTGCTCTGCGAAAAAAATTCGCGGTGCGCGGGCGGACCGCTCAGTCGCGTGCCACTACTGAAAGAAAGATTTCGCGCTCTTCGTCTCCCACAGAAAGAGCCAGAAATTGATAAATAATGTATAGCAGGACCAACTAGCCGTAGTAAATTATCGAATGTTTTTATAGACAATCTAAAATTCCCGAAAAACTTTTTGTTATATTCTCGCAAGGCTTAGTAGTTTACATAAAAAAATATTTTCATAGGTCTTAGTGCAAATCAAGATTTTTGTTCGGTGGTCCAGTTAGGGACGTGCGAATCGGCTGAGAACTGACTAGAATCTAGATACAGACCAAAATCGCAAGGAATTTTTTTCGCCATGCGTGTTAGTTATGATTTAGTACGCGATTTAAAAATCGTCAGAAAAAAAATCGCGGCTGTAAAATTCGCAATGCGAGCTTACCCTAAGGTGTATGAATTTGACAGCACTGCGAAAAAAAATCGCGGTGCGCGGGCGGGTTATCGCACAGTCGCGTGCCACAATACCATGACAGACTAATTAAGGACCAACTAGCCGCAGTGAATTATCGAATGTTTTTATAGACATTCTAAAATACCCGAAGAAGTTTTTGTTATATTCTCGCAAGGCTTGGTATTTTACATTAAAAAAATCCTTTCATAGGTCTTAGTGTCGTAAAAGGGTGAATCCAGTGTTGGTGACATCTTTTGAAATGCCTCTTATGCCGTAGTAAAAGGCAAATCAAGATTTTTGTGCGGTGGTCCATTTAGGGACATGCGAATCGGCTGAGAACTGAGTACAAAGAGACAAAAATCGCAAGGAATTTTATTCGCCATGCGTGTTGGTTATGATTCAGTACGCGATTTAAAAATCGTCTGAAAAAAAAATCACAGCAGTAAAATTCGCGATGCGTGCTAAGCCTAAGGAGGTGTATGAATCTGACCGCAGTGCGAAAAAAAATTGACGGTGCGCGGGCGGGTAACCACTCAGTCGCATGCCAGTACTGAAAGAAAGATGTCGCGCTCTTCGTCTCCCACATCGGCATCGATAGAGCCAGAAATTGATAAATAATGTATAGCAGGACCAAAAAGCAGTAATAAATTATCGAATGTTTTTATAGGCATTCTAAAATACCCGAAAAACTTTTGTTATATTCTCGCAAGGCTTGGTATTTTAAATAAAAAAAATCTTTCATAGGTCTAACGCCCCAACTCAGTGTCACTAACGGTTACTTTAATCGCTGCTTAGAAATGAATCACCATACAAATTCTGTACTAAGGAGCGATTAAAGTAACCATTAGTGACTCTGAGTTGGGGCGTTAGTGCCGTAAAAGGGTGAATCCAATATTAGTCACATCTTTTGACATGTCTTCTACTCCGTAGTAAAAGGTAAATCAAGATTTTTGTTCGGTGGTCCATTAAGGGACGTGCGAATCGGCTGAGAACTGAGTAGAAACAGACAAATATTGCAAGGAATTTTATTCGCCATGCGTGTTGCTTATGATTCGGTACACGATTTAAAAATCGACAGAAAAAAAATCGCGGCAGTAAAATCCGCAATGCGTGCTAAGCCTAAGGAAGTGTATGAATCTGACCGCACTGCGAAAAAAATTCGCGCTGCGCGGGCGGGTAACTTCTTAGTCGCGTGCCACTACTGAAAGAAAGATGTCACGCTCTTCGTCTCCCACATCGGCATCGACAGAGCCAGACATTGATAAATAATGTATAGCAGGACCAAGTAGCCGTAGTAAATTATTGAATGTTTTTATAGACATCCTAAAATTCCCGAAAAACTTTTTGTTATATTCTCGCAAGGCTTAGTATTTTACATAAAAAAAATCCTTTCATAGGCCTTAGTGCAAATCAAGATTTTTGTTCGGTGGTCCGTTTATGGACGTGCGAATCGGCTGAGAACTGACTAGAAACAGACAAAACCGCAAAGAATTTTATTCGCCATGCGTATTGATTATGATTCAGTACGCGATTTAAAAATCGTCAGAAAAAAAATCGCGGCAGTAAAATTCACAATGCGTGCTAAGCCTAAGGAGGTGTATGAATCTAACCGCACTACGAAAAAAAAATCGATTGAAATTGTCTCTCTTCAATTGAAATTGCTTTTCTCTATGTTGTATCTTGATAATGTATAGCAGGACCAACTAGCCATAGTAAATTATCGAATATTTTAATGGTAATTCTAAAATACCCGAAAAAGTTTTTGTTATTTTTTTTTATGGACAAAGCCAGCAAACGAGCTGATGATCCACCGGATGGTAAGTGGCTATCGTCGCCCATGAACATCAGCAACACCAAAGGCATCACTGAAGCTTTGCCGGCTAAGAAAGAGAAAAAAAAGAAAGAAAGAACAATATCTTCTCGCAAGGCTTGGTATTTTACATAAAAATCCTTTTATAGGACTTAATGTCATAAAAGGGTGAATCCAGTATTGGTGACATCTTTTGACATGTCTTTTATGTCATAGGCAAATCAAGATTTTGGTTCGGTTGTCCATTTGGGTACGTGCGACTCGGCTGAGAACTGGGTAGAAACAGACAAAAATCGAAAGGAATTTTATTCGCCATGCGTGTTGGTTATGATTTGGTAAGCGATTTATAAAGCGTCAGAAAAAAATCGTGGCAATAAAATTAGCAATGCGTGCTAAGCCTTATGGTTGGTGGACATTCATATGTGGCTGTCAATACTTTATTGTTCAATAAGGAAGGGATAAACCCACTCATGTGTATTGTGTACACAATCATAATTATCACAATGTAATATGATCGTGGGAAATTCAGTACAAATCCAATAATTATTTTCAGTTAACAAATAAAATAATTTTAGTAAGAATAAGTATTAGTAAGAATCTTCATATCTATACTAATATTATAAAGCTAAAGAGTTTGTTTGATGGAATGAGCTAATCTCAGGAACTACTGGTTCGAATAGAAAAATTATTTTTGTGTTTGATAGTCCATTTATCAAGGAAGGCTATAGGCTATACAACGTCATATATTTTAGTAGTTTGTTTTTTCCACAAATGAACACAGGTGAAACCGCGGGGCACAGCTAGTTATGAATAAAATAAAAGCTATATGAATAAAATATAACTTAAGCAAATACACAAGTAACACATGTTAGTGCAAAATTACTCTTTTTTTAATCTGTAGAAAATGGAATCATAATTCTTACTACTTCGACTTACTGCCACATTAATGAACAATTTTTAGCTTTTTTCTGTTGTAGTAATTTAAAGTGAATTTACATGAAGTAATTCTATTGCAAGCGTTCCTCTAAAAATGTTAAATGTACAGGTCATAAGAATAAAATCAATCACTTGGTTAATTATATAGAGATAACAAAGGAGGTATATAAAAAATAAAAAAACATTATATGTATGTAAAAAGATAATATCAAAAAAGAAAAAAATATTATATGTATGTAAACACTAAGTTTTATCAACCCACAACATTTCATAAGTGAATAGTGTCTTGCTCCAGATATGGATGATACAACATTGCTTTCATAATAAGTCCTTGCATAGGCTGTAATGTAATGGCATGTACTGCCAACAACATACCTTAGAAGTAACAATACATAACATAAAGAAATACAGTGAACTAATCAAAGGATGATAAATATATATAGTCAGTCTGAAATATAACAATAGTACTATGTCAAAGATTAATAAGAACATCCATTATAAAATCAAGATGACTCATGATAATAATTAATGTATTATTAAATTTACTCAAGTAATCCTTGTTGCTTGTCTGAATAGCTATAAGAAGTTGACGAATTTTATGGTTTCATTATAGACAAATATACACCAGAACCATTGAAGCAGAACTTAAAATATGCTTTTGTTGCAACATACATTGTATAACACAAGGAAGATGTGAATGATACAATAAATTGAATCACAAGGTCAAGATGTCAACAATACTCCTTCATAATCACACCACCTCAACACTAAAAACTTACAGAAAACTGAAAATACAATACCTCTCTTATTCTTCGTGCCATTTTTCCTAGCTGTCTGTAACTCAATCTCGATTTTGCGTTCGAGAAACTCTTGCTTTTTGATCAGCAACTCCTCTGTCTCGCGTAATTTTTGTATCGCTTCGTGTGTCGAAGGCCCCTTCTCCTCCTTTTTTCCACCAAATAACTTCCCCAGGAAACTCATTTTATTGTTATTTTCTCCAATTAACCTTCAATAAGTAGAACAATCGCAATATTCAAGTAATTACGCTTACGATAACGATATTCAACATCTATGTTCACTCATTTCTTAAAAAAAAGTATGCGTCATCATCTGCATCGCTAGCAGCGTTCGATCAAAACGTGGTATCTTTTGCCCCTAAATCCCCAACCGCAACACCTCAACCGACTATTTATATCACTTTATTTGAGTAATAACTTATGTTATGTAGATTTCATTAAATTCGAGCTTATATTTCCGCGTTTAATAAATGAATATAAAGTGCCGACGCCGATTGCCGATGCTGATACTTGATGATTACATGTGAAAGGGGATTATGAATTCTAAACGCACTTCAAGCTGTTTGCTGACTTTGCTGTCAAAACCTGTGTTGCCATTGCCAATGCAAATTTTTACACGGCCGTGTATATTAGATAAAAAGTCCTGTTTATATGGGAAAACATTAACTGTGGGCCGTGTCCAGTACTGCCCAATTGCCCATATACGTATTTACTATCGGTTCAGCCGTACAACATAATATAGGTATGTTTGAATATCTATTTATCAGACACTAGCGCCATTCATTACGCGTGGCATAACACAACAAATTTCACTCCGTCTACAAGAACCATGTTCCTTATATTCTTTAATCTGAGCCATGTTCATGTATCTATTTTTCACACACTAGCGCCATTCTGAAATGGCCATTATTGGAATCTCTATTTTTAGTAAACAGCTGGACACTTTTTCAACTCCTTCTACCTGTCAATGCTCCATGTCAAAAAGGTAATTTGCAATTTTTTTTCCCATGTTTTATGAATTCTTTATTTTTTTAATATAATTTAACAAGACATAAAATTGTTTTTTGATTGGCAATTTTTTGTATCAGCTGTGAAATCGTAGTGACAGTGACATACGCATGGTCGCATGACAATGAAATAAAAGTGACGTAACGTAACTGTCATTTCTGATGAATGTGGTGAGGTGATTGGTGTGGAATGTGGATTGTTGTGATAAATAATTAAAGCAAATGTTCTAAATTTTACAGTTTTCTCAGAAAATACATATAACTATTAATTAAAGTTTATTGTAATTTATTAATTTACATCAAAATGGTTCGAGTCATAACTCAGGAGACATACGATGAAGTGGTTCAAGAAAATATAGACGAATTTGATATGAGTCCTGAAGAAGCAGTCAAGGAAGCAATAGCACAATTTGAAGCACAGGTATATAATGCACATAATTTCGTAGTATAAAAAGGTATAAATTAAAATAGTCGTAGGTCGATGTAAGAGATTATGCGACATAATCATTCAGCGACGTATTCGTTCAATGTACGAGTCAGCCAAGATGATCAAAAGTCGCATTTTTTAGTGCTTTTGTGCTTTGAGTATCAAAACGTCGGCTTTATATACGATGCTCATCTTGTGATAAACCAAAGGTAAAGGTGATGACCAGTTACTGGCAAATTGAAGAGGAAGCAGAGGACCAGCTTAATACCTAATCTCTGACACTAAAATCAATGAAATAAACATATAAATTTTACTTAAAGAAAAGGTTTTTTGATATGTAACTAGCTAACAATCGAGCAGACCATCCACCTGATGGTAAATGGTCATTGTTGCCCATGAACACCAGTAACACCAAAGACATCACTGATGCATTGCCGACCAAGAAAGAAAAGAGACAGAAAGAACTGACTCCCAAGCCAAAACAAGCCAGTGAATAAACTAACCAGGCAGTTCGAAATCCCAACCACTGTTCGAAGTAATAATAACTCTTCTTAACATTACAGGGTGTAGATTTATCAAATGTAATCAAAGACTTGGCACTGAGTGATACCAAAGATCATTTGGTTTCAACCGCAGTCAAGAAATTGAAGGAATTTTGTAGCAGTAATAATTGTGAGGATGAGAAGATAATCGCTGAGTTAAATATCTTACAGGTGTGAAAGCTTTCAATCCAACATTTCAGGTTTTTTTATTCAATCAGAATATTAATTAAAATTTGATAAGTACTTTGGTGCAAACGGACACGCAAAAGTGGAACAAAAAACAGTTTACAAATAATTAAAGAAATATAGTCATGTCCAAAGTAAGGAAGACTAAATATAGTACTTTGGTAAAGCTGATAGTTTTTATTAAGTTTCAGTATTATTTACCTTACTTAAAAATAAGACAAAAGTATTAAATTTTCAATCTTTTCCAGTCTGAATGCAACAAAGACATAGCACACAGGGTCCGCGCAGGCAAGGAGGGTGCATACAAATTACTAGTAGATCTTCTAGAAGACAAGTATAATTCATTCACTCAAGAAGCGAATGACAGAGACAAAGATTGCATTGTAAGCACACTGAATACATTGACAGCCTTAATGGATGTGCAGCCTGATTTACTGGATCCCAGAGGGATTGATTTAATTAAAAAGTAAGTTGATTAATCCAATAATTCATAATGAATAGGTTAATAGTGTAAACATAAAAGCAGAAACAAAACAGTGAATAGGCTTTTATTAAGTTCAGTGCGCTCACTATCTAAGACTGCATCTCCACTTACCATTAGGAGGGATTTGTGGTAAGCACTAAATTATACTATAAAATAAAATTATAATTAAATTCAAACTCAAATTATTTATTAAACTAGCTGCCCGGACAGACTTCGTTCTGTCAAAAGTTTATTTTTATTTTGAGATGTAAAGTATCTTTCAAGTTGGAGCAAACTACACACGGTGTGCAAATTTGATTGAAATCGGTTCAGTAGTTTAGGAGTCCATCGCGGACAAACAACGTGACACGTAATTTATATATATTAAGATTAAGGTTATTATTAATACACTTATATGTAAGTACATTATACTTTTTATTTAACTATTAAATTTAATTGTTGCAGTATTCTAGACAATATTGACAATGAAGATATTTTGATAGCCACATTGAAATGGGTTAACGTATGCTGCTTAAAACACGAAATGAATAGACAGAGAATATATGCAAAAAATATTGGAGAAAATTTTAAAGTTATTCTTAAGAATAAGAACAAACCTAAGGTAATAAATTATGACAATACTATTTTTATATCTAGTATTTTCTACATTATAACTGGCATTTTGTCCAATGTAAGTAGTAGTTTGTCCATTATGACTGACATTTTGTCCAATGAAACTAGTATTTTGTCCATTATAACTGGCATTTTGTCCAATGTAAGTAGTAGTTTGTCCATTATAACTGATATTTTGTCCAATGTAACTAATATTTTGTCCGTTATAACTGGTATTTTGTCCAATGTAACTAGTATTTTGTCAATTACAACTAGAATTTTGTTCGATTTAGGCAATAGTTTGTCCATTATAACTGGCATTTTGTTAGTAGTAATTTGTACATTATAACTAGTATTCTGTCCAACGTAACTAGTAGTTTGTTCATTATAAATAATATTTTGATTCTTATTGCCTTACTTTCAGTTACTAATCCCATGTTTGCAAGCGATACGTAAATTCGCGTTGGACGATGACATTCGTGTGGAGTTCGGCAAAGCGCACGAACACGCTAGAGATTTAGGTACAATGCTGTTAGAATCTCTTGCTGGGATGTTGAAAGGTATGATAAATAATATTAAATAATAAACACACTTATATAATACACCCACATACACACTAGGGTACCCAGTGTCGCGGGTTGCGTGGAGTTGTCCAGTACGTAAGTGTTTGTGTTGACAAATTATACATAACAAACCCCCAATAAAAGACATTTCTCTGTCACATAAATGTCTAACGGAACCCTAAAAATCAAATAACTATCTTAAGGCCCCCATTGACGATGCGATCGATCGGTGCGATCCGTCGTTGACGACCGATCGTAACGACGGATCGGTAGTGTATGTTATGATCGTGAACGATTTGCTTGATCGCAGACGATATCGGCGATCGCAACAAAAATCCATGCAATCTTGAATATCGCACCGATGAATCGACAGTGTGTGGACCTTTGCGATCACCGATGCGATTTTTGTCTCATTCTGATGCCGGCCGCCGCACGCATCGCATGCCTTCAATGCCTTGGCTAGTGCGTTACGTTGGTACTACGTACCTATCAACATTCGATGTACGAAACAAATAAAAAAAATTGCCGTATTGGGGCGGCTTTAGAATACTAACCCCAAACCCACGCTAGATGGGTGTCGTAAGAGGCAACTAAATCCGGCCCACTGGTGGTAGGACCCTTGGAGGGATTATATTGGTAGTATTGATTTTAATTGTTAATTAATACCATTATTACTATTGTAATTTCTTCATGGGGTTCGCTTTTACTTTTCGCTTTTACCTTTGGTGTTGCTAATGTTCATGGGCGACGATAGCCACTTACCATCAGGTAGATCATCAGCTCGATTGCCGGCTATTTCCATAAAAAAAAACTTCGTGGACTTATCGAGGACCGATGCCGCAATGACAATTCAATATTAAAAGAAAGAAAGAAAGAAAGAAAGAAAAAACCTAGTTACATGCTTTATATTAGCTTTAAACGGTTAGACTTCTTCAAACTTCGTAGACCTATCGAGGACCGATGATAATTTAATATTTAAAGAAAAAAGAAAGAAAAAAAATGTTCGGATATGTTCGACTTACACGTATTAAGTAGTTAAGTAGTTAACTAAATTTTAAGTAAATTAATCCGTTTAGGACAATTTAGTAGTTTAGTAATCAAGTAGAGTTTTATTTTTTTTTCTTTTGTAGCCGAATCAAAGTCACTGCCACATAGCTAAGGAAAAGAAGTTCATTTTCCATTTTGTAGGGCACGTATTGAATTATTTGAGCACGTCTTTATCCTTCCGTGTCAAACAAGTAAATGTTTGATAGCGATCGATCGTTGCGATCGATCGTTGCGACCGATCGTTCGTGTATGAGTGGCACTTTTGAACCGATCGATCGTTGCGATCGATCGCACCGATCGATCGCATGTCAATGGCGCCCATTATAGAAGGGTCCTAGACCTGGATAAATCCCGTTGGTCCAGAAGATGCAGGACATCATGTATAATAAAAAATATATTTTGATTATAATTATTTTATTATAATATGAATATTCACAGCAACCATCTCCGTTCCAGAGCACGCGAAACCCCCAACAGTGTCAGAGCTAATGTCGACGATAGCAGCACTTCTAGTACGCCACGAGCTGTGCGCGCTGGTAGCCGAGCGCGGTATCGACGTGTTGTTCGGTGTTCTGGCTGACAACTACGATGACGTCGCTGTCACGCAACAGGCTATGAAACTGTGAGTGAGGAATGCTAAACAAAATAAAACAAAACAGAACAATATAAAGCAAAACAATATAAAAATCCTTTGTTTTTTTACACTAAAAAAAAGAACTAAAAAAAAATAAAGGCAGGGAAGAAACATGTTTGTGAAAGGATAAATGCTAGAATGTATTTATAAAATTAAAGAATACACAACGCAGCAGTAGAACTAAAGAAACTCGGACTACTAAAATTTACGGAAGTATAAGGCATGGTGAACGCACGTACCAATGATATTGTATTAAAAAAGAGGGCACATACATTATATTGTGGACGGACCCACCGCATTTGTATGAAATCATATGACAGCCCGATGCGGATGACAACATATGCGACCGCATATGCGCACAAATATGCGTTCAGCATTACAGTGTACTTACTACTGATATCTAAAGAAAGCATCTGTTACTACGAGTATATTATCATAATATTTAACCAGAATATGTTCTTTGATTATAAAAAATTTATAATATGAACAACATATTTACTTTAGAAAATTTTACTACTACTACTTTTTAAAATAAATCTCAACTTTTAAAAACCGCACAACTTTTCAGCAGACTGGAAATGTGATCTTATAAACAGGCATCTCTGATCGTCAATGTATATTGTTTTTTTCTTCACGATTATCTCATTCTCCAATTTGGATCTCTCGTGAATCAATTCCGCCCTCAGTTTCTCCGTTTCCATCGACCGTCTCTGTAGAAGACTCATGCTGTCATTGAGATCTCTTACTTCTTCAATCAATCCTATCAAGGACCCTTCCCTGCAATTTTCAACATTCGGTCTCCAATTCTTAGTGTTCAATCTCGTCTGCGCCACTTGAATCCTTTGAGATACCTTCATCATTTCTTGGTGCAACGTCTCTATTATATTTTCAGTTTCAACAATCTTTTGGAGTGTCAATTTCAATTGATTCTCCAATTCAATCTTCACTTGGTCAGTGCGAGCGATTCTCTCACTTAATGCCTTGTTTACTTTGATGTCTTGAGAGCGTAAATCCCTTGCGGAATTTATCAGGATTGCATCAACTTTCTCCCTCAACGCTTTAGATAGGTCTATTGCAGTTTTGAATTGATTTAATGTATTGACGGTAAAATTTTCCCATGTCTGGACATTCGATTGTCCTTCAGATAGCCTGGTGGCTCCTGCAGAATCTTTAACGTTAGAAGACTTAGTTTCTAGTTCAGCATTATGACTTTCATATTTAAACGCCAGATACTTATTGCTCCAATCTCTTTCTAGCCCATTCTTTGCGGCTACGTTCATTTTCATTTGATTCTCTATATCTCTTAACATATCTGCTTGAAGGCGTTTTATGTTTTCTATCAATATCGATTCCTTGTAGAGCTCCTCTTGGGGTCCGTCGTAAACTGTATCCGATTGCATTCTATTGCATCTGAGAGTTAAACATTCCTGTGTTATGTACTCTGGTATCTTCAATGTGTCCATGGCGTTCTTTAGTTGCTGTCGTAACGATTCCAATATGTTTATTTCTGCGTCGATGTCTCGAATTGCGCGTTCTAACTCTGCCTTCCAATAATCGATGTGTCTTGCTCGGTGTTTTAACTGGTCTGTGCTGTCGCTGAAGTCATTGCAAGCTGTTTGGTTGACTTTGACGATGCAGTTCTTGGTTATCGATGTGTTATTGTCGGTGATTCCGATTATATCTCCTTTCAGTACTCGTAGGTTGTGGTCGTGCCAGTGTTCCATTGTAGTGAGGCCTACGTTTTTGTCGTTGAATGAAAGATAGTCGCCATTTGGTGAATACATTTTTGGAAGATTAAAACTGAGATAGTCTAAATTGAAGATCGCAAGATCAAATCAAAATTGCTATAAGTTCTTGTGCAGTTTGCGCGTGGATATTGATCAAATGGTATCCCTAAGAGATGTATTTTATTTTGTTTCTTAGCAACCGTTAATTTACTAGTTAACGGTAACTTCCTTGTTAATCGTTACTACGATTATTTCAATCAGTTAATATACCTACAACTCGGTATTATGGTATGGGTACCGCCATATTCGTAAGTACAGTAATTGATCTTACATTGAGGAATTTAAGTATATTATTTTGTATTATGAGTGGAAGTATTTGACAAGCACAAGAAAGGGTACAGATAGGATGACCTTATTTTCTGGTTTATAAATGGTTGTTTATGTATTATCATTAAAAACTTAACATGGTCAAGTTATATCAAACTAGTAACTCGCCCCCGCTTCACTTCAGGTACCAAAGTCATAACAGTCGTATTCATGAAGCATCTCTTTTTTGCTTTGTCTTGAATGTGGCTATTATACACATTTTTTTTAATCCGACTTCCAATTCCTGAGATTAGCTTCTTAAACTGCTCTTCAGTTTAATATAACTATAATATATAATGTATAGATATTAACGACACGCGGTCACCATGCTAGACCGCCGTTCGAAGGGTCCTGAGTGCGATTCGTAGCGAGGCGGTTTGAATGATGAGTTTGAATTTCTGTTCTCGGTCCAGGTCAGGGTGTGTGTGTTATCGTCTTCGTGTGTTGTCCATGTCTCCCACGTTACAGGGAATCCTAGTGTGGGGCTGTGTGTGTGAAGCGTTTATCTACTCGTATGGGTACTTCTATACTAATATTATAAAGAGGAAAGATTTGATTGTTTGCATTGAATAGGCTCCGAAACTACTGAACCGATTTGAAAAATTCTTTCACTGTCGGGAAGCTACACTATCCCCGGGTGACATAGGCTATATTATATTAAAAAAAAAATTAGGGATCCTTATTAAAACTCCAATAATGTAATGTAGTTTTATTTATTTTTATAGGCTACACTTACATTTTTAATTGTGTTATAGTGTGACAGCACTGGCAGGCCACGATGACGTCAAAAGACAGCTGGTGAAGAGCGGGATAGTGTCCATCGTGGTATCTCTGCTCAACAGACACGCGGTTAGTTGTGGGATTTTACGAGTAACTTGCATGACATATACGTAGGTGACTCGATAAGTTTTGAGACGAGAAAAAACTATACGAGATATGAACAATATATATTTTACATTATTTCGAAATAATCTCCTTCATTCTCATTAAAACACTTTTGCCAGTCTCCCCTAACCCTGATTAAAATCGTAGAAGGCTAAGTTTTTCAGTTAAACCAGATATAAAATTATAAAACATCATAGCACGCAAATGTTCGCGGTTAAGCTCCATCGTTGCAAAGAAAAACGCGGGAACCGTCCGTCGTAGTTAAATGACTGATTTTTTTAAAAATTAGCAACCTAGCAATGCTATTTGCATTCTATTTTTGAATAAATTTGCTTTTTAAAAATATATAATACAGATACACTCAATTTTCAAATACGAGCATCTCAAGACTTATCGAGTGACCTACGTATGGACGAAATTCGACCATAATCATCATTGAAAAAGAGTTATTTCTATGGAAGCTAACGTAGCTACAATCTACCATTTTAATTATTTTATTGATTCGTTTAAGAAGTTATTTATTATTTTTTTATTATTACCTTCATATTTAGAGGCAAACACCGACGCGTTGTATTAAAATTATATTCACTTAATATTCCTAAGGACAGTGCCAATGCGCGCTCAAAACGTGGCCCTAGTCAATCCATCTTAGTGCATATTATTCAACACAGTAATGCTAAAATCACCTATTTCGTAATTATGAGTTTGAATTTGTCTTCTCAGTGTGTGTTTTTGTCTTTGTGTGTTGTCCATGGCACTCTCAAGTCACGACACAGGGAATCCTAGTGTGGGAATACGATGAGTGTATAGCGTTGTTTTTTGTCCTCGTAACTATGATCACCTAGTCACCTGTTTGGAAATATTTTTTCTTAACCCCCCATCAGAACAACGCCACAGCTACAGCGCTAACCCTAAAGTGCATAGCGGCGCTGTCGCTACGCGAGGCGGCGCACGGCAAGGAGTTCCTCGACAACGGCGCCGCTGAGGGCATCGTGCACTGCCTCACTATACATCCTAAACACGCTGGCGTGCAGGTCAGATCACTATACACACACAATCACACATACATACATCACACAAAGACAGAGAGAAAGAGAGAGACTGACAGCCAGAAATACATGTGGTATAAGATCCCGCCATAGAACGACCTTCACCGAGCTGGTTAATGGATGAAACCTATTTTATATTAAATTTAATATGTCCTTAAATATATTGCATATGGGTTGCCTAAAAAATTTCAGTCCAGTCTATCCTTTTCATTTTCAAGAACAAATAGCATGGTTGGATATAGCATAGCATCATAGATGGTTGGTTGCGACCACAGAACATCTTTATGTGTTCTGTGGTTGCGACCTCTCAGTCGCCCATTTTTACTCGCAGCAATTTATAACCGACTTCAAAAAAAGGATGAGGTTCTCAATTCGACTGTATTTTTTTTATGTTCGTTACCTCAGAACTTTGGACTGGGCGAACCGATTTTGATGATTCTTTTTTTAATCGAAAGCTGGTGGCTGTCATGTGGTCCCATATAAATTTTATTGAGATCTGAGAATGGAATCCATGATAAAACCATATAAGTCTTAAATTTGTATTAAGTAAGCGCGACAAATGGACGAATAACTCAATATCACGCCAACCGATTTCGATGATTCTTTTTTTAATCGAAAGCAGGTGCTTGTCACGTAATTCCACATTAATTTGAACGAGATCTGACATGTAGTTTTTGAGTAACATTGAAGTTGGTTATTTTTTGTTAGTAAAATTTAGATTATTAAACTTCGACAACCGGAAGTCAGGACTGATTTTTGGCAGACAACCCTATACCATCGTATTATTAATGAAATAATCTTTATTTTCATTTAACTTTCATTCATTAACCACACCGGTGCAAGTTACTAGTATCGACTTACCTGTTTATACCTGGCAACCCGAGAGTTGTGACGGGAAAAAAATAGGCAACCTAACGTTTGCATATTCTATGGACTTCATACTTTCGATTGGTATGGAATTTGTCTATTAACCAAACCGGTGAAATATTTAAAAAAAATATTTTTTTAAATTATTAATTAATCATATCCTGGACTGAAATTTTTTAGGCAACCCATATGCAATATATTAAGGGACGTATTAAATTTAATATAAAATAGGTTTGATCCATTAACCAGCTCGGTGAAGGTCGTTCTATGGCGGGATCTTAGACCAATGCGCATACATAAGACATCCACTAGACGCAATTGTTTAGTCGGTGATCAATATAATGCTAACATTAGTAATATTTTTCATTTTTGCACGCAACACTCAACGCGCAAGCATGTGTGTCAATTTTGTAAGATAAAGTCGTTCTTATATTTTATATTATTATCTGTTAATTGTTGCCTTAACTTAACGTCATGTTGTTTCACGTGTAGCTCGAGCACGAATATTTGCGAGAAAGTATTCGTATGGTTAACGTAAGCAATTTGTATGGCATTTTTTCAAAAGCGCCCCTATCGTGCGTAAATGGTACTAAAATGCCATACAAATTTGACAAATTGCTTACGTTAACCATACGAATACTTTCTCGCAAATATTCGTGCTCGAGCTACTGTATATTAAAGTTACGATTACATATTTATCTAAGGCATTTTACACACAAGACAATTTTTTAATGCCCCCGATAGTCCATTTTGTTTATGTAACTTATATAAATAAAACTTGCAGAAAAACGGCTGCTGGGCCGTCCGCAACATAGTATCCCGGTACCGGGACCAGAACGCCAAGTTCCATGACCTGAACATCCAAAGCCTACTCAACAAGGCCTACGATAACTTCGGCAAAGACTTCGGGTTTGACGTCAAGTCTGCTATGAGAGATGTCGAATGTGACGTCACTCTTGATGAACAGTGGACGGGGAAAGGGGTGCAGATGGAAGGGTGAAAGGGAGGAAAAAGTTTTAATACAATGTATTAAACATGTCATATTGAACGCTAGGGAAGATATTCCGCCGGTTTCTGATGGGCTGATCAAAATCAACTAACATAATATAATAATAACTTAACAGTTCTGTCAAATTAGTCAAAACGTTGATTACAGAAATGTTAATCTATATTCCAACATTTTAAATGATGAATTAGTTATATCTATCGCACATTTTTCCTACACTAATAAGTAATAACCTGATCGCTTTGTGAAGTGTTTTTACAAAAGAAACAAATGCGCAAAAATACTATGCATACTAATAAAATGCCTAATTGTTTTCTACAGAGCATAAATATGTCCTAATTAAGGTGACGTCGACTTTATTCACCTGAGTTAATTCACCCAGGTGTCTTAAGTCTACCTTTAGTGTACTTTATTCATCTATACACCCAGGTGATTTAAATCTACTGGCCGCAGGTGAATTAAGTATACTAAAGCGGTAGACCTACATTCACCTAGGTGATTAAGGCAAGCTATACACGAGCCTACAGCCGAGGTGTATTAGTAAACTTAATTCACCTTATTATAAAAAATTAGCGTAACATTGACTCTTTCAAGGAGGCCTAAATTGTATTCCATAAACATAAAAACAGGGACCAACGGCTGAATGTGTCCTATGAAGCACGGAAACACTCAAGATATTTGCCTATAGTGGTCACCCATCGTTCGATCATCTAGGGTCAACTTAAGTCACTAGCTATGAGCGCTTCGCTAAAACGTTTGTAAGTTATGTTTCCAATGCTTTTATGTTTAGTTAAGTATACATACTCGTATTTGTCTAATTGTACATAATCATTAGCAAAAATTCGAGGAAAATATTTTCAGTTTTTATTAATTTTGTAAATCATTGCAGCCATTTGACTATTTATTATTAAAGAAACAGCTGTATTAATATTATTAATTTGGCTTACCTATTAATGTTAGCATTTTATTTTAAAAGTAATTATAATCATATTATGACTATTTTTCGTTTGTTTGCACTTCGTCTGACTTGCAAAAGTATGGAATAAAGATTTTATAACATGAGAAGTGATTTTATTAAATCCCTATACATATTTTAATTTTAAGAGATATGCATATTGACCACCGTTCGGTAAGTGATCACTAGTCACGAATATCCTAACTCCCAAAGACCCTAGCAGGAAGTAAAGGTAGTAACAATATAAATAAAATTACAAGATAATTGCAATAACATTTTTTAATTTGGATAATCTTAGTTGATATTTCAGTGCTACCAACAATAGCTAACTGCAGACCATAGACTTTAAGATAAAACGCACTATAGCGTTTAACTACTCTGTGGCTGCCATGCCACTGGTGCCAGACTGTCAAGTGCCCAGCCAATAGGGATGTTCGATCCAGGTGCCTTGTATCGATATTCTGAATCGAAATCGATCGTATTGAAGTGTATCGATACAAGTGCTTTGATACGATTTTTTGGATCGATCCGGATCGAATCAAATATTTGAAGATAAAAAAGATTTTGTATTTTTTACCTATACCTATTCCGAATTCAAAATTTCGATTTGAATTCGATAGACCTTTAAGTCTATCCGCCAATACTTTCGCTACATTTACTTTGTTTACCTGTAATTTTAAACTACTACTTATATCTTCAAATTTCGATCCGTATGTGAGGATCCTTACTGCATCAATCCGCCAATATTGTCACTAAGTAGATATTTTGTTTAGCTCTAAGTTTAAAACAATAGGGTATTCTACTGTTTGTAAAAGTACTTCAAAATGATGATTTTCTTAATAAAAAGCCCCCAAAAAGCCTGATGATGTACTGCACAGGATTGTTTTCACACATTACAGGATTTTCTGTAACCGTCTATTAAAAAAGCTAAAACTTGAATATGTATCCCATGAACTTGAGAGGAACAAAAATAACCCAAAAAATCTCTGTTAAACAGTTAAGAACATCTGTAACCTAAATACAAAGAACCAATAGAGCTACTTAACTTGGAAACAACAACAAATTCACAGCATTCTCTTAATTTCTGCAATAATTAGTTCTCCACTGTAGGAAAAACCTTTGCTAATAAAATTTTAGACGACTTACAAACAAACGGAAAACGTCCTAGCCACAAAGATAAAGCCCGATATATTATACTCTCATGATTCTTTATTTTTAATCCCGACAAACTAAATGGAAGTTGAAAAACTTATCATTAACCTGCGGAATAATAAATCCCCGGGCGTTGACGGTGTAAAAAAACTCATTCGTCAAACAAATTAGACAATTTTATTCATAATCGAACCACTAATGCACATCTTTAACATTAGTCTTTCCACAGGAATATTCCCCGAAATGTGGAAACTGGCAAAATATATAACACTCATTTACAAAATAGGGCCCCGGAATGATATCTGAAACAACCCCCCTATAACTTTGCTTGGAGTCTTTTTTACTAACTAGGTACATACACTTACATAGAAAAACAGTATAAGATAAAAAGTAATACTTACAAAGATGTAATAACATTCCGAAATTCCACAGAACAGAAGTCTGGGTTACATGCAAAGAACTTTGCAACCATCATAAATTACGACGTCACATAATGGCGGCTCGTGTTTTAGGTCACGTGATATACAGATTGAAAATTATGACTTTTAATTTTATTGTAATAAAACAAAAATGTGCTTTTATAACTCAAAATTAGAATATTTACGTATATTTCTATATAAATTTTAATTTTTATCAAATTTCATAATTTATTTTTCACTACCGAAAGTACCCTATTAGCTAACTTCATATTTTGATCCGATCCGTATTTTGTCTAATTCTAAGATAAAACAATTACTTCTTACATTTCATATTATAATGTTAATCTGATCCTCCTTAAATTTATCAAATAATCGATCAGCTAATATTTGACTAAGTATTTTGTTTTGTTTACCTCTTCTAAATCCTTACTTAATATTATAAATGTCAAAGTGTGTTTGTTTGTTTGTTTGTCCGCCTTTCACGTCGCAACGAAGCTGTTATATGGTATGGCTTTTGTGTGTGGAGATAGTGAGGTGGATGGAGAGTAACGTAGGTTACTTTTTACCGCAGTAAAACATCCCCATGGGAAGATCGATATTTTGTTAGTTGCTTGATATTTAGTTCCGGGTGTTGTTAATAGATGGCGTTAGTAAAATTAATTTGCATTTCACGCTATCAAATGATTCATGTAAATTACTTAAGTCATAGGCAACTAAGTAAAACTAAGTAGGATTTGAAAAAAATCGATCTCTACCGCGGGCGAAGCTGCGGGCAAAAGCTAGTTTAAAATATTACATCTCCTTAATTCGATCCGAATGATCCGATCCACCATAGATGTGTATCGATCCGACAGTGGATTGAATATCATTGTTTCGATACAAAAATCGAGTGGATCGTATCCCATTGTATCGATTCACACAAGTATCGGATCGGATTGAACATCCCTACAAGCCAATGCTATACTATAGTCGATGTTTCATTCTATCTGTATCTATCCGTGACAGTCGGTGTGTGTTCGGCTCGAGTCGTGTCGTCGTTCGCAAGTTCGCTATATAGTTCCCTATCAAGCTGTGTTCTAAGCATAATAACTTAAGTTTTGTGTATGAAAAATATGTGAAAATGGAGTTTCATAAATGAACGTACTTGTAAAAAAATTAGAAAAAAATATCCGTGATTTTAATGTTCCTATATTTTACGCTCATTTCAAAACACTGGGTTTACTTCCATCACTCGCACCGATTTGATGGAGGGTGTTTCATGTTTATAAATATTGATTTGTTGCATATCATATCGTGTGGCATTCGTACCATTTCTCGTGGATACACAAGTGAAATGTAGACAGTGACCGCAAATTTTAAAATCGATGGTATTATTGAGAAAAATGCAACAGTTGTCGTATTTCTATTATGGCGTGGTGACGGCTCTCGAATCGGCTTGTGTTATTTCGTGCTTTTGATTGTTTCGTGAGTTATTGAGTTAAATTTGTGATTTTGACAATGGAGGGGACTGCAGAAAAGGATTGTTCCCCGCTATGGAACCTGTACCAGCAGATTGTATCGGATATGAAGGTAGGTCAAAGATTTAATTGCGAACAGTCACTGACCAGCCTACCATCGCTACCGTCACAGTCCGCCGGTCGAAGCGGACGCTCCACATTTTCTATCGCCCTGGTAAATCGTTCGGATTGAACGAAATTATTTTGTAAAATCTCGTTAGCACAAATAGCTCGAAGCCTGTTAATTACGCATTTAAGACAATGTAGCCCACATCTGACTGACCGATAGAAAAAATCAACAAAGAATGAAAGAATGAAAATAAGATAATTAAAGAAATGGTCTTCAAAGTAGATTTTAAATCCATCAGTCAAAATTATCATTTTAATAAATAAATTAGTTACATTCATTAGCCACAATTTACTGAAAATCAGTTGTAGCACACGATTTTACACCTATATTTTAATATCAGGTTGGCATTAGGAAAATCTATGTTTTTATCTGCAATATTATTTTATATAGGTATTGTTTTTTTATTTTATTATACCTATTTTAGTTTATGACACTTATCTACAAATAATCTAATAATATATCTAAGCACTTAGTTTTTTGCTTCTACTAGTTGCAATTTCGGAAAGGTATTACTATGGATGTAGTAAGAAAAACAGTGAAACAAACTCCTTAGCACATTTTAAATAAAAACTCACTGCAAAAAAAAAAGCAACAACCCATAATTGTCCCCCTGCTGGGCTTGGGGTCTCCTCTCACAATGTGTGGGGTACAGGCCAACGACTACCATGCTGGCCAAGTGCGGATTGGTAGACTTCACACACCTTTGAGAACTTCATGGAGAACTCTTCGGTGTGCAGGTTTCCTCACATTGTTTTCCTTCACCGAAGCAAGTGATAATTAACATGTAGTACGCACATAATATTTGTAAATTAGAGGTGTGTGCCAGGTTTTGAACTCAGGCATTCGGGAGACCAACATTCTTTTAAAAACTCACTGATTGTAGAAATATTACCTACCCTGAGGGGAACAATTTACGACTGGTATTTTCATGAGCCCATATTGATAATAGTCAATGATATTGTATAATGTATAAAAAGAGGTAGATGTGCCAAGAGGGCGCTGAAATTAAGACATTTGAATTAAGATAATTAGCAATTTCATTATGAAGTTTGACAAGTGCCTTTGCACTCAAAGTATCTAAAGTGATCATCACAAACTGAACCTCGCAATGTATGAACATATCTATAGTAAAATATCTTTGATAATAGTTTATTTTTTATTTAGTATCTTTCCGTGGTTTCTTTACTCAGGGATCTTGATAATTTATTTACTTAATTATGCTACCTTATTGATTATTAATAACATAATGTAACTGTTAGACCTACTGTCCATGACACTTAATTTGACGTTTGCATGTAAGCTGCATAATGAAACAAAGGCAATAAGGCAAATGTGACAATACCTCTCCGCTGACAGATTTCATACTTTTGCTACTTAAGCAAGCAACAACCGATGATAGCATATGTCTACGTGGATAGAATACCTTACAGTAGTGATTCTGAGTTTGTATGTGCTTGCATATTTTATTGTACTTTACAACCCTGTTTCTAATCTGTTCAAGTTAAGCATAATGTGTATAATTTTAAAATGTAGTATCATTAATATACATTTACGAGTTCTGAGATAATTAATTTCAATATTTTCATTTGTAAATTTCATGGTTCCATCACAGGTACTACAAGTGGAATTTTATTATACAATTCTGTTTTATGGAAAGATTAAACAAAACCTTAAAAGTACTTAGCTTTAGCCACTAATTAAACAGTGTTTTGAATCTAATAGCTAGTTAAAGATAGCTGTAATCGCAGGTTATTGAAAGTATTTTCGCAAAAAAAAAATGGATGTTTCACATCTATTTCAATACACATAAAATAGGATATTGATAAAAGTGGATTATTTATCTAAACCTGTTTTGTTATCTGAGTACATGTATGGTGTTAAGTTTGGGTCCTCAGTGAAATAATAAAATTTTACCAACATCAATGGAATAGCACTAATGCTATCGCATGAAAACGCAAAGTGTCTCAAAAGTAATACATTATTTAAATATTAAATTAGATTGTTTAGTGCGATTGCTAAGTCAATCTATTTATTTAAACAATTTATGATTTTTTATATTGATATGATCAGTATGATCACTATAAGATGTTAGGTTAGCAAATTATGTAATAACTTAAGACAGAAGGACACTTAAGTGGGGACTGAATAAATTAACCGACTTGGTATTACATGGATCTCACAACTTTTTACGGTAGAAGAACTGAGTTGCAAAGACATGATTTTTTTACAAACTAAGTTATGTTTTTGATAGCATCTCATTTCTTTTTGTAGTTAGTCCTACTTTTTTTTCCTTTCCGGTGCCTTCTACTTCTAGTCACCTCCAATGGCCGCGGTTATGACTTATGATTTAGTCTACTTAATACTTTGGAGATTTTGATACAACCTCGTATCCACAACGAAGTTATAGTGGGGTCGAAAATGGCCTGAACTGTTTCGAGAAAAGGATGGTACGGCCGTACCGCTTTTTTGCTCGACTTGGGGCACTCCCGTACCCCCAGATAATAATAGTAATTATATTAAAAAGAAGGAAAACCAAACAAGAATAAAAAAATATTAATAAACAAAAAATATTAAAACGTTAAATGAAAGGTCAGTGTCAATCGTTAGCGATAAATTACATCATAAATTTATATTGCATTCCATTAATAATTCTTATGTCAGTCACCCACATTATATACATTGGTAACATTGCCCACCTGATAATACTTTATAGATAGAGAGCCGGCTGACAATTGGGAGAAGTTTAATAAATGACAAGAAATACTGCATTAGTCGCCAAACGAGTCGTTCGGCTGGGGGCTTATACTCGTATTATGGGTATAACTTGTTAATAAATGAGTTTTTTTTTTATTAAAAATACTTCAATATTTTTAATCAATACATTCAAATCGAAACACTATAAAAGTCAATTGGAAGACGTACCTGGCGGACTCGTACCTATATTAATTTAAAATGTACATTTAGAAATTCTACTATCCTACTTACCTTTATACATATATAACATTATAAATGTGAGAGTGATGATGTATGGATGTTTTTTACTTTTTCATGCCAAAACAGAGTTGCATGAAGTTTATCACACAGGTAGACCAGGCCATGGTCTGGAATAGGACAACTTACTGTCCCGAAAAACGCAAGTAAAGCCGCGTGCAGAGCGCTAGTTAAAAATAAAATTCGCTAGCACCTACACTACGAAGTCGCGTGTCCATACTTCGGTGTCTATTATTAGCGCACACGTGCTCAATGCTTTTGGCGCTTCCGCTCACACGTGGCACAAGCACGTAGACACGGGTGTTTAACCTGTATTGTAAACTTTGCGTAAGGGTGTAACGCCCTCGGCCTCATCATCTGATTAAAGTATCGACATAGCGCAGTCTTTCTGTTGTCAAATTAGATTTTTTTACGTAAATAGACCAACGATCAGGTACACTAGATGGTTAGTGGTCAACGTCATCCATGGAGTCACATCAAAAGCAATTCAAGCTGGGGACCAGCATACTCTGACATTCTAACTCTGACTCTCTGACATTGAGACTGACAAACAGAGCCGGTATATGCGTTTGACCTGAAAGGTTGCTTGTTTGTTGGTGATTTTTGTCTACAGATATATATGGCTATGCTATCCGCAAAGACAAGAAATTCCGCTAAGTACTAAGTAGTTGTGTGCATATGTGAATTGTGAACAATTATTTATTTATAAACTTTGCGGAATCTGTTTTAAAGCCTAGACTGTCTGTCTGTCTGTCCGTCCGTATGTCACAGCCACTTTTCTCCGAAACTATAAGAACTACACTGTTAAAAATTGGTAAGTAGATGTATTCTGTAAACCGCGTTAAGATTTTTACACAAAAATAGAAAAAAAACAATGAATTTTGGGGTTCCCCATACATAGAACTGAAACTCAAAAAATATTTTGGTGGGGTATCTAATCTATGGATAGGTCTTCAAAAATGATATTGAGGTTTCTAATATAATTTTTTTCTAAACTGAATAGTTTGCGCGAGAGACACGTCCAAAGTGGTAAAATGTGTTTTCCCTCCCCCCCCCCCCCCGTTACTTCTAAAATAAGAGAATGATAAAACTAAAAAAAATATATGATGTGCATTACCATACAAACGTCCAACGAAAATTGCTTTGAACGAGATTTAGTAAGTAGTTTTTTTTAATACGTCATAAATCGTAAACTGCAAAAAACATCGATCAAAGTTACAACGAACTACAAGAACTTTTATATTATGTTACTTGCTGCTACGGAACCCTTCATGGGCGAGTCCGACTCGCACTTGGCCGCTTTTAATTATTTAACGACATATTGTAGCAAAAGACCAAGTATTTAAATATGTTGCGACATTGTTGAAGTTGACTCGTTCAAAGGTAATATGTACCTCGAAGTGTTTCAAGTTCCGAATATAATCGATAAGCAATACATTAGCATAAACAATTATTCGGTTGAAATTACGCGATACCGCGCCAAATTGGTTGAATTTACGAGTGCTAAAAAGATACGCGTTTATCGTCCGTTGGCGCTTAACACGATCGGTGTGCGAAACTCGGATATACGCAAACTGGTCTGATCGGTGTCAGTTAAATATAGAAGCACTGTTATGTATGTGTGGCGCAATGGTTATGCCGGATCGCCGTGCCAATGGTCTTGGGTTCGATTCCCAGCGAGGAGGAAATTTAAATGATGAGTTTGAATTTCTGTTCTCGGTCTGGGTGTGTGTGTGTTCATTTCTTTGTGTGTTGTCCATGGCACTCACGGGCCACGACACAGGAAATCCTAGTGTGGGGATATGTAGCGTTATTTAGTGTCATTTAATTTACTCTGGGAGGAGCTGAGCATTCAAACTCGTAAGAAACATGTCGCTCGCTTTGGGAATTGGAGTAAGCTCCTTATAAGTCATGGGTGGAACCAGGGGCGTAGCTACCGCCCGCGCCGTATCAGCCGTATCAATAGGCATGATGACAGATTTTGAAATACTGTTATAATATTGTTGGGAAATACATTATAATTACAACGTATATCATATTTCCGCATAAAATAAGGTTTAGTATACAATAAATATATTTCAACTAGCTGCCCGGACAGACTTCGTTCTGTCAAAAGATTTTTTTTTGAGATGTAAGCTATCCTATCTTTCAAGTTGGGTCAAACTGCACACGGTGTGCAAATTCGATTAAAATCGGGTAAGTAGTTTAGGAGTCCATCGCGGACAAACAACGTGACACGTAATTTATATATATTAAGATTTACTTATAAGTTTAAAATTCGCACCAAAACGCTTCAAAGTGTCATGGCGTGGTTGTGACGTCAGTCCTCAGGAAAACAGAAGACAATCCGTCATTATTATTATGGTGATATTCATTTGTTTTAAGATGTGTGACGTAATTCGCGCTAATTGAGACTGACTGGCGTTTTAGCTAAGTTGGCGGCTTGCCGTATTTTGTAGTTTCATTTTATCAAAAATATTGTTAATCTTGCTAATAATAATACGATAAATGCGTGTTTTGTAATCAATTAATAGGGTTTTATTAAATAAATACATAATTTTAGTGATTTTTACTTACTGTCATCATGCCTATTATACGGGGCCCCCAGCGTATAGGGGCTCCCACTAACACTCCCAAAAAAAACCTCGCCAGCGGTCTACGACCACTACAGTTGGCACTCTTTTTATATTTGACAGCTAACGTCGAGGTGGCCCTACAACAAATATTGATATGGGGCCTCCTTAGGGCTAGCTACGCCACTGGGTGGAACCCAGAGGTGCAACGGTTGCCTGACGCTGATGAGTATTCACATAATGGTTACATAACTAGTACAATATGTCTTTGGCAAAGCAGTGATAGCCTAGCGGTAGAACGTTGGTCTCCCGAACGAAGGGGCCCGAGTTCAAACCCTGGCACGCACCTCTAATTTTTCAAATATTATGTGCGTATTACAAGTTAATTATCACTTGCTTCGGTGAAGGAAAACATCGTGAGGAAACCTGCACACCGGAGAGTTCTCCATAAAGTTCTCGAAGGTGTGTGAAGTCTACCAATCCGCACTTGGCCAGCGTGGTAGACTATGGCCTAATACCCCTCACATTGTGAGAGGAGACCCCGAGCCCAGCAGTGGGACAATTTATGGGTTGTTGCTTTGCTTTTTTTATATGTCTTTGGCTAAGCTAACCTTGCTGTTATTTTGTGTGCTGGTTTCTACGTGATTGGGGCAAACAGACACAGACTGAGGTAGGGATAAATTTCAGAAGTATAATTTGGGCATCTTTCATCTGATAGTGTCAGTTTTACTTTATTATCATCGCGATTAAACTGGTTAGTACAGGGCAAAACGATATCTCAAACAGAGACATTACATATATCTCGCAGTTACTCGTTAGGTGTAAAACAAGCGAGAACTCGCGATAAGTACAAGTAACGGTTAATACCGCGAAGGAATGGGAGCAAGCAAAGGATTAATGATCTCATTACTGATACTTTAAGTTAAAGAAATGAGATGAAACAGAATGAAGCTTATGCAAATATGGGTTTAACGAAGGGTTCATGTGGTGAAAAGTCTTCGAACATGCTCTAATTTCTTTTATATTATCATGAATTGAAAATACATTTAGCTTATTTTAGTTTATTTAATTGTATGCAATCAATCAGTTGCAATAAAGAAGATAGAAAAAGAAAGAAAGAACTGGCTCCCATCCGGAACACGAGTTGTTTGGCGGCTGACTCATGCAAGAGTGTAGTGCTAACCAGGCAAGTTTTACAGAAAGATAATAAATAATACCAGGAATAACATTAATAATTTAATAATGAAGCCTAACCACCAAGCGGGCCGGCTTCTGCCGCCTCTTACGACACCCTAGCATGCTAGCATGGGATTAGAGTAGATTTTAAACCGCCCCAATACGGCTATAATGATGCTATAATGATTCAACCAATCTGCATTTGATGAAGCATGATAGCAAGTGGCTACATTTTTTATTCAGAGACAGATTTTTCCAGATGCCAGGTGTACCTACTAGTTACAATCAATATACTTATCTTGAATGCGGACCTGAACAGCATATCAAAGCACGTTACTCAAACATCTACTTATGCAATGATATCATATTATGCTGATGTCACAGATCATTCAATTTGTTGTTCTGTTAAGTTCTTGGGAGTGAAACATGATCTAATGTTATTATTATTTAAACAATCGTAACGTTATGACGTCTTGAGTAAGCTAAAGTTAGCAACAATACACTTTTGATAAAGCTGTGCAGGATGTGAAAAACTAATTCAAACGACGTGTGGGATATGAAACGTGCATTGAAAGGAAGAAGGAAAACATATATGCAGCTATTTCTCGACGGATTGTGCCGATTATTATTTTCGGGGCAATTATAACTCGTGAGCGCCCCTTTAAAAAAAGCTCCCTAGGCACCAAGTGCCGGTTCTGTTGGCCCGTACCCTTTAATTTTGTCGATGGCGGAATCTGGGATAAGAATTCTAACACTGGACACATTAATTCCGGAACAAGCGTAGATATAATTAAGAAAATCTATGGGAACAAGACTTAAAATTCCGAGACAATTCCGGATTTCCCGGTCATCTGACAACTTTGATTGTAAGTGATCGACCGAGCTTAGCAACTGCAGGATTGAGCGATAGTTTAGTAAGTGACCGCTAGTGACAGAAGGGCAAAATTTCGTCAGCGATTCTGTACTTCAAAGACCACTAGAGTAGTGACAAAACGGCAAATTAGCGTTCCTGTACATCGAAAAGCTGGTTAAGTCGCCTGCCTCAGTTTTTATCGCTAGTAGAAGTTATTTGTCACGTCTCCAGGTAAAATAGGCATTAAAAATCCAACACGTGAGTTAGACATTTTTATGGGACGCCACGGTTAACCGTTAAAGCCAAGCCAAACTTCTTCTTTTCTTGAAGATTTCTACTCGTATATCATAATAGGCGAGCGCGAACGCTGACGCGGGCAAAGTTAGTCCAATCCTTCGGAGTACCTACACGTATAGGTATGTAATAAGTGGACTCGTAGACCGTAGTACTTTTACGTTTCGGTCGATCGATGGAGAAATGGGCATGAGGAAATTCAATAGTGACTTCCTCTGATAATATTATGATTGGTTTATTATATTATTTCAATTAGCAGATGAAGATAACAAGGCATTCATGTTCATGTAGACACAATCAATTAGGGGATGACATTGAACTCAGACCTCAACATCTTAGTCAAAATATGTGGCTTGGCCGTTACTACAGTACTATTGTACATACGTAAGTATACGTATATTGTATACGTAACAGAAAAGTAATAAACAGTGAATTTTGTTAGCTTATGCCCATGTGACGGAAGTGAAACGGCCAATCCACATATTATACTTTGACTAAGGTTACAGTTAGTAAAGATAGGGCTTGTAGGGTTAGAGCGTGTAGATTTAGATTTTAGAAGCTAGGCTTTAAATGAGATCTGATAACTTTTTGATGTAGAGCCATATGGTCTCGTCTTTGTAACATTTTACATGAAAATGTTTTTGGTGGGATAGTTTTTACTTTGTATCTCTTGACTCTTGTTGATTTTTACACATATCTAAAATAACTTTCTTCACATCCCCATACGAACTTGACTTATGTATGCCAAACTACATACTCCGTGCGCCCGTGCTTTTAACGTGGATACAAAATTTTCTACACATATTTTAAATAATGTATTATACGTTTAATCAAGTAAAGGAAATTTCATGTTCTGTAACAGACTTCTTGAATATGAATATTGTTTTACACGCTCGCATGTTTCGTCTTTGTTACTTTGTTAATACACTGCTTAGTTAAACCTTATTATAAGTTCTATTATTTCTTCTGTGGTTAAACTTAAAATGTATTGGATTAAGTTTCGGGCGCCATACTTGATGCCAGTACGGAAAAGTAATGGTGTAAAAAAATTGCCAAGTTTTATATTTTTATGCCTTTGCAAATGTAAGAAATTTCGCTAAATGATGAACACCACGCAAGCCAGAATACAATATATTATTATCTAATCTTACAAAAAGGACAGTTTTGATTTTTTGTTTGTTTATTACATGGATATCTCAAAAACTACTGGACCGATTTCAAAAATATTTTCATCAATAGGACGCTTTGTCGATTCTGAGTAATATGGGCTCTTATTAAAAAAAAAATTAGGGATCTAAACATACGAAAACCGACCGAAGCAAAGCGAGGGCGGTTAGTGTAGAATATAGATTGAAGCATTTAACCCAAAACTAGCAGATATAATGACCGAAGCGGTCTCCTAGGGGTGCGATGCGATGCAGCGAGGGGTTGATATCGATTTCGCAAGGTTAGGGTTACGAACACCCTCGTTTGCGCCACTTGTTGTGCAATGTAGCGGTGTTGTTATTGAATTCAGTTATTTTCATTAGGCCATATGAAAGTCCTACTAATATTATAAGTGTGAAAATCTGTATTAATATTTGTCACTCTTTCATGCAAAACTACTGAAAGAATTTTTATGTTTAGCTGACAGGTGAGGGAATAAGGCAGGGTACTTATTGCACCGAAAAACGCGGGTAAAGCTGCGGGCAGCAGAGCACAAGTTTTATAATGTATACAATACAACTCTACTCCAAAAACTACTCTAAAAACTCGATTGGTCCGTCCAGTTGGGAGTTTTTTTTTGTAATGAGGTTTGCTCACGAGCTTGCAGTGCCATCATTTCCTGCCGTCCACATCTTTTATAAACCTCGAAGGAGGGACTGTAGACAGTTAGTTGGCCCTATTAGTATGATAGTATGGGTAACTGTGTCGAACTAGGAGTTTTTTTTAAAGTAATGGGGATAGCAAACGAGCTTGTAGTGTTAGCAGTTAGTAGGTCTTTGCCGCGCATAGACATGTGTGACAAACTTCGAATAGTGGAACTATAGACAGTTAGTAGGTCTTATTAATATTGGAGTACGGGTAACTGTCTTCATTGATTGTCCTTGGTTCTACTGTTTAGTTCTACTGGTAGAGTCGGGTGTATCTTCTCGCAGGAAATCTGTCAGGATTAATACACAATATGGCTTAGTGCCTAATTGGGAAGATTGGACACTGTAATAAGCTTGTAGCACCATATTGTGAGACCAACTGTCGCTGGTTGCATGACTCGTATGGTGTTTACACACTGACATGGTTTCTCGCCGCTGGTTATCGATTCCGGTCACGACACGACGACGACTCTCCAGTAATAACGCGATGCGACGCGATGTCGGATGCATAATTTATGTGGGGAGACAAAAAACTTGTCTGTAGGTCAAATTTGTATACGTATATCCTTATTGTTAACATTCCTCTACTCTAATCTTCAAATCAGAAAATGTTACGATCGGTTCTTTCAAGTTGATGAGTCTATTTTCGGCGCTTATCGTTCGGTGTTGGTTCGGTACGAAACAGAAAATTGGGGCTGATTTTACTGAATAGGTCCAAAGATATTAAGTTAGGACCTATAGTAAATCTTGATTGCGCGAATATAATGAAATTGCTGTTAAATCGGTTTATTTTGCAAGGCTGAGCGTGTAACGGAATTTTATGAATTCAGGAGATGGAATTTCATATTGGTTCATATGAACCCAACATCTTTACTCGCTTCATGTTGTTCGTTTATAAGCCGTTTTATGTATTTTTCATCCACTTATGTATTTCACCCCACTTAAATTTTCCCTAAAATTATATTTATTGCTAAAAATTGCATGCCTTGAGATTTCCGCATTGAACAGAGAGGCTCAGATTTTATTATGTAGTGATACTATTTCCTTAAATTAATATAGATAGATACCCTTAAAGAAATCTGTGCTGGATTGTACACGACGTATGCACAGTGACTGACATCATCCGTACATATAAAATAGTTAATTATCTGTTATTTGGTATTCATCGATGGCATTCAGCCGAGGCGAGCATCGCAACTCAAGTGAGGCATCGGCTCATGCTCTATAATTACACCACCTGTTCTTTCGCATCGCCACCCCTTCTTTTGTAGGGTAAATATCACTGATTAGCATGCGTTGTATAACTACAAGTGTTGTAGTATTCGTAGCATAAATGTCAGAGTTAGTAATAATAAGCTTAGTAATTTAGTATCTTATAAGATTCCTCAGCCAAATGTGTTTCGTCGAAAGCATTTAGGTGTTGGCTTCAACCCATTATTGGCCCACTACTGGGTCTAGAGCAACCCAATTACGTAAGTTTCATGCCGCCCGAAGGCCTCGGACATGGCTTAGTGATTGTTACGACAACAACCGAGCCCTCCGAAGCACGGTCTTTTTTGCCTAGTGGCTTATCTTCTTTCCTTCTGTTGATCGCGCCCTTTTTTGTTTAACTTTGTCGATCACTTTTCATTATGATCGACAGAAGCCACCGGGGTAGGAGAGTTCTTATGACCTGTTTTACGCTTTTTCTTTAGTTGTAGCTGTACTTACCCTAAGGCTACTACGGTACTCTTTTCATAAGACTCCACTGTCCGTCTATCTGTCTCTCACAGTAATTTCTCGAATAAAATCCCATCTGATGGTAGTGATAGTAAGTGATTAATCTAAGGACAGAAGAAAAACTTAGTAGTACGTTTTCACTGCTTAACTGGACAACAATATATCATTAAAATATGTATTACATATACAGACGACCCTGTAGTCTAGTTGGTAGCAAACTTGCCTGCGAAGCGAGGGATCCTGGGTTTGATTCCTAGCCGGGACAGTTATTTATGTGATAGATAACTATTTGTACTCGGGTCATGGGTGTGATTGTGATGTTTTTTTTTATGCCTTAAGCAGGCAAACGAGCAGACGGGTCACCTGATGGTAAGTAATCACCGTCGTCCATGGACATTAGCAACACCAGAGGCGTCACCAATGCGTTGCCGGCCACGAACAAAAGAAAAGATCCGCTTCTTGAAGGACCCCATGTCATAGCTTAGCGGGAACACCGATGCAGGAAGTTTGTTCCACAGTTTACACGTCCGTGGCAGGAAATTACGTGAAAACCGAACTGTGGACGAACGCCAGGTGTTTAGGTGGTGTTGATGGAACCTGGTACGTGATGTACGGTGACGGAAATCAACCGCAGGTATTAAATCAAACAGTTCTTCAGAACACTCCCCGTTATACAGACGGTAGAATACGCATAGCGAGCCTATGTCTCTCCTCAACTTAAGCGACTCTAATCCGTCTGTAAGTTTGGGATCGTCGACAAGACGAATGGCTCGTCGTTGGATTCGGTCAAACGTGTCCACTTGGCCAGCTGGGGCTCCGGCCCAAAGATGAGAGCAGTACTCCATGTGTGGTCGAATTTGTGCCTTATAGAGCATCAATCTGTGCTTAGGCATGAAGTACTGTTTAGCTCTATTGAGCACTCCCAATTTCCTTGCAGCTAGTTTGGCCTTACCAACCAAGTGGTCCCGAAACTGAACTTCATTCGAATTATATGTGTCGTCCATGCCACCCGCGACACAGGTAATAACCTACTGCGGGGGTATGAGTATGTTAGCGTTTATATCTATTGTCATTGTAAAAAATGCGTTTGAGCGCATATTACACACATTAGGTATGTATATGCGTGTGATCGCTTCGTAGTAAGACACAGGGTTCCGTTTGTGGTCTAGATAGAAGGGAACTGGCATAAATTGTATGGAATTGTCTCGGAATCACGACGGTAAACAAACGTGGTTCATTGTGCTCGTAACGGAACGGGTCGCTCCCACGGGGTTAGTGGCAGCAAGCCAGTAATGAAGCGGATATCAAATGGAGAGATACAGTTACGTGGTGATGGTAGCTAAATGATACAATTTTGACGAATGTCCGATATTCCGATATTAGTACACATGGCTAGTAAAAACGTTAATGTTAATCCTTTGATGCGTCGAAAAAACTTCCACCCGAGTTATCACCTAAGGTATAGTGGCATATATAAACGACCAGGGCCCTTTTAGCGCGCTGACTGTTGACCAGTGACCACACTACGTAACAGCATTCATAACGTGTTACTTACCGCGTTAGGCCGCAAATGGGGCATTTCGCCGCATTTCTTTATAACTAGTCCATTCACACCAATGATCAGAACTAAGATCACGACCATCTCTCCGTAAGTAACGATTTGCATCTTTTTGAGAGCTTCGTAGAAAATTCTAATAATAAGTGTAACTTTCTCCTTCGTATTTTCGTTCGCAGTACCTATAAGTATTCGTAGAAATCATGTCTTTCGTGTGAAGACATTCGTTAAATTAAACAATTAAATTGTTAGGCTATTTGTATTAGTCCAATATTCTTAGCATAGCTACTGGACTGAATGAACTACTTCATTGTCTACAATGGCGAATGCTGAAAGATCATAAATTACTCGTAGAAAATTGTGGCAGATACTAATTATGCGAGTGTGCTAAAGCCGCTCTTAAATCCACTTATGCTCTCACAAAGCGGAAACTTGATAGGGTTGTCACTTTTAACATAATGTTTAGTGCGAGTACCTTGGTAAATTTGAATAAATATAATATGATTCGGTTGGAAGGGTTTTTTTTTGTTCGAAGCGTATTTAGTCCTGTCCATCTATGCATTGGTCCGAGGTGCACCTCAAAGACCAACAGGTCTTCCATAATACAGCAAATCCCAGTGTGGGACCAACGACCCTCAACTTTATACTTTGTATGATTTTAATTCCATAAACTTTATTCTTATTATTATTGCGGGGAAGAAGAAGGCTGTGAAGCTAAAGGCTTCTACCAAAATTTTAGTTTAGCGTAAGAAGAAAATCGGATATAAAAAACGATTAACTAGACGGAAACGCGAATAACTATAACTTTTTGCATATAATGTACAAGACAAAGATTTGCACTGGAAATTGTTAGCTTAAAATCAGCGAACAACAAGCGTGGTAGCAAAGCGTGAAATTTCACATAACTTATGTGGTCGAGACGGCATACAGCCAGTTTCTCAATATGGTTGGCTCGGTTGTACGTATCCGTTACTTGGTTGCGTAGCGGTAATTATCTACGCTTCCGTGACCCCAGCTTGAAGCTGGTGCTAGCTTCTGAGCTGAGCATGGACGAACCAGGTTACTATCAACTTGGGTGAGATTTACGGTGGAGAGGATAGAATCGTCTGCAGACTTAAGAAGTAAGGGTTGGGGTTTACAGACAATCGGGTGCTATGTGTGGATTGGCTGCAATATGTTGATATAAACCCGGCTTACAGGTCAAAAGGAGTAATATACAGGGAAAAATGTGTTTACGTGTAGATTCCATTGTATTATTTGCCCATTTGACATTACGATGGCTACAAAAAGAAACCTTATTTATGCAGAACTTAAGTCGAAACCAACTTACCCTGGTTATCTTGTAACCTGAACAACAGATGGCTGCTGTAGTTGCTACCGCAGAGTTTATTTCAATGAAACGTGCTAGTATTATAATAATAAAAGTAATGTTAACAGTCAGTTTAGTGGTAAATGCATTTAAAATAAAGCGTGGAATGTTTGAAACAAATCTCTTTCGCAAAATTGGGCTGTTTTTGGTTTGCAACGCATCAGTAACCTCTCTGAAGTTACAGAGGCATATACGGCGATGACCACGTGCCAAGTACAGGCTATCAGCTAATGATGCCCGCGGGCTACATGAATTATGTAACAGATCGCGCGCCCGATCTCTAGTTACTTGCATATTAACGACAGTTTGACCTTAAACTCTTGGTTAAATTCCAATATTTGCACGCGTCCTTGGCTCGTCGCACCTGTTCAAGTAATGATGTGTTATGAAAGCATAATCATTATGGAAATATTTAATAATTATGGAGTACTGTTTAATAATGTTATGTTTCAAATCAAACTGAACAGTACTTATAGTAGAATACAGTTTCTATTATTTGTATTTATAGTTTCTGGTTTCATCTTATCCATAGCTAAAAAAATGTACGCTTACATCGTAGTCATTTTATTTTCTGTTACTGCAATTGAGACACGTTAAAGGAATCCATGTTTGGTTTTAGATCGCACAACTGTTAACATTATTCGATTTTGTTTCATAGAAACCGCAATGCCGCAGGACTAAGAACTCACCAATGTATAGGTAATTTAATATCAGAGATTGTGTCTGAGATTGATAAACAAACGAAAACAGAACAAAGGAAGCCGATTTCCACCCGAGCAGCCTATTTCTGCAAATAGTGTTTACCTCAACGCGGAACGAACCTGTTTCCTTGGAACACGTATTCACAGAGCAATTTCCTCCGTAGCGAATCGTAATGGATGTATGCTCCATCCTCGAAGGATGTTCCTAGAAACGAACTCTTTGCTATACTAGTCATATAATTCTAGCATAATATGAAGTAGCAAATGCCCTAGCTTTGATTCGGTAAACCCTTCGGTAAGTCCACACTCGGATAAAATGTTTGGACGGTATTGTTTAAACAGACATAGCTTCCTTATTTGTGAACCGATATTGAAATAAATGAAAATGTTAACTTTAGCTCACTACAATACATCAGTAAAACCGCATTTATCTGTTAGCCGTTCTTGAGATTAGCCGGAACTGTGCGTTTGCACAGACAAACAGACAAAAATTCTAAAAATCGCTTTAATTGGATCTGATAATTACATTAACAAATACCCCTCGTAAAAGTTTTTCTTAAATATCTTCCATGTACACACATCGATCAGTTACAGTTTGATGATCATGCTGAGTGTAAAGATGAAGTTGTCCTTTATAACGAAGACCTGATCCTCGGGGGACGTCACGAACTGACACGATAAACGATTCTGATTTATAATGGTGTCATGCAGTCAGGGTAATTTTCGGGTCTCATGCTGTTGTCATGCACATAGTCATCGGCCGTTGACCCGGCGATGAGCCGAGCTACCCCGCGGCTAGTTTCAACCCCGCAGCACCCCCTGCTCGACCCATTTGCCGTGCACCGACCCGCACCTTATTGTGCGGGCTCACGTCATCACTGACGAGATATTGCGCCTGAGAGATTAGGGTTTGGAGAAACTTTTGGTTTTCGGTCGTTGAGGTTTTGTTAAAAATGACAAGTGGCACTTATTGATGTTGTATTGGCGTTTAAACTTAGGACCCTAGGAATGTTATTTATTGGCTGGGATCAATAGGCAAAACAGCAAACGTTTTAGGTTTCAACTTTGCAGCTTTACTAATTCTATTAAATAAGGAATGGATATGTTATATAATGCCTTATATAACATAACGATTTTTGAAATATCTGATTTATTCGCAACTCGAAAATTAAATAAACTTTAACACCAAAAGGTTAATATTGGCGACAAACGACCAGACGGTACACTGATATAAGCGGTCAACCACGCCCATGGAATCAGTAACAGCAGTAATATCTTGGACGGGACACACTGGACTACATCCCAAATGTCGACTTGATTTTAATTTAGACCAGGACTTTGTTTAAATCTGGGTTGACCTAATTTCCTTCGTATAAGGATTAGTCTATATTTGAAATGGTTTTCGGATACTCGATTGTTATTGGGCGACTGACATCCCTGCTCTGGACGTTTATGTAAAGTGGGTTTGGCATTGCAATTATTTCGAGAGCTATCTAGGGGCGAATCGTCCCATATCTTTTAATGATGTTACGTGTTTGTGACCTAGTTGACTTTCAGGTAGACAATAGACTGTTATGAGTTTTGCTCCAAATTTTCTCTGACAAAGCGAGTTTTCAAATTTTGACCTAAAATCCTTGTCGGGAAGCAGATAATGAATTCTTGCTCCTCTTCTTCTTTTAATTCTTGGTCTTTATTTTTGATTGCTTAAAAATGACCAAATACATTAATAATCGTGTGCATATATTGCTTTAAAGCTATATGTAATTTTTTTCACAGACGTTATTCGACGTTAATCTCATAATCTCTGTCAGAGTAATTGTCGAGGTTGAAGGGGTCTCCAACAGGTTTCTACAATGCACATTGGAATGGATGTAACTAACAATAGTTTAATTAGCCCGCGCTTTGCCAAACTGAATTGCAGCCTTACTTTTTCTCATTGTGAGGAAACCTACACAATATCAGAACTGTGAAGCTACATAACTATTATTTGACTCTTCCATAAAATCTCGAAACGAAGGTAATTCTTTAATGGCTTTGCCGAGTTGTAATCATAGGCAATAATGCCTGCGCGACTAAGCATTAAATAGGCCAAGTGACGGCCGACCCACCCTGACGTTACCTGGCGGTTGGCTGAGCTTATGTAATTGTCTTAGCTGACAAGTAAAGCGATGATATATCGTGCTATAATAGTATTAACACCTTGGAGCAATGATCTTTTAATGCGGCAAGTCAAGTGGTCTGTCTGGTTTTTGTAGATATCTGCACTTTGGTGACTTCTGAAATTTTATGATTTTCCCGAGCTACTTCAAACTAGTGAATTGAATTATCTTTTCCAACAAGATGTATTTTTTGAGAAACTAATGTTAAACCTTCGTTAGGCTATGTACCACCCAATTTATTTGCCCACCTGGCTGGCTGCTTTTTACGTGTTTTGTCACACTCTGTCGAGCGAGTGGTCGAAGTCGGTTAATATTTTTGGTAAACATTTGATTTTATAATCAAAATTTTTATTTTATATTTTACGTGAATACCATGCAAAATGTTAATTCCATGCAAACACTGCTTACGACAGGAGTAAGTAAAAATGTTGCCACTTGAATGACACAAAGAAACTATTGATCATAAATGTGTTCGTCAAATCTGTTTAGAATCTCTCGATGAAGTTATGGCCGGTAGGGTTGGCTAACTTAGTTATGAACTTCTGTTCGTGAAAAGGGATCTAGTCTATAAACTGTGTTCCTCGTAATTGAATCCTGACTAGGTTTCCGGTGTGTTATGGACCATACCCGTATCCAGTCCACAAACTATTGCCAGATTTGATCAACTGACTAACATTTCATCATCGACATCATCATCCTAATCAATAACTGTTCTATTGCTAGGCACAGGTCTCCTTCACAGGTACCTACAGGTCATTTTCCACTACACTTCAGTTACCTTTTTAAAACATTATGGAAAACTCTAGACGTTATGGTTTTCTCGCGATAGTGTTCTTCAATGAAGCATGCGTGATCGTGATCCCCGTCTCGTCCACGTTACTTATGCATCGACCTTTACTTATAGCATAGAAGAAATAATAGTACTTATAAATAGTTATACAGTATATTCAAGGACTAGAACAACTACTACAGACGGTGTTCTCAAATGTTGATTACTGTATTATTGTGTTACAGTGGCGTAGCGTGGACTTCCGCCGCCCGGGGCCGACCGAAAATTTGCCGCCCCCCCCCCCCCCAGTGATCTTTGCCGCCCCCATATTATTTAAAATATATTTTTTATTAATTAAAAATGCACTTTTCTTGTTTTTTCCATAGCACAAATTTACATTAAAATTTAAATAAAATTAATTTTAATGTATATTTTTTTTCATCTTTAAAAATCGTGTGGCTTCCATCCCCTGTTCTTGTGCCGCCCGGGGCCTGGGCCCCCCCGGCCCCCCCCACGCTACGCTACTGTTGTGTTAGGCCGATGCCTCGAATAGGGTGACTAGGCGTTGGCTTCGCAGCGGAATGTCCACTTTAGAAAATTTTATTTACTTATGTTTTTGTGAAATTATCTAAACTTTTGTTCTTTACCTTCAAAGTTCTTTTTGAATGAGTGTGATATTTTGGGTTCAGAATAAATTGGCCAAGTGAATTGCGACTTTTCTTTTTTAAGCAATCAAATCAGGCGTTAATTGTTTTTGTATTTGAGTAAAGTGTCGTTTGTGACCGATAGGTATTATTCCTTCTTTACGTAGTGCAAGATTTGATTACAGCTGTAATTCAGAAATGTGTTGTTTAATTTCTTACTCATAATACACATACAAATTTAACGGGGATCTAATTAGGGAACTCAATCTATTCAAGCGCGTGAGCGAGCAGTATAATATGTCAGTCTCTGTTCAAACCGGGTTATCACAACAGTGCTATTAGTTTACACGCTAATGAGATTGTAGCTCCTGTGAGCTTTCCATGTTTATCGGATTAACTGTTGGAAATAATAGACGTATTTTAACGATCTCTTGTCGATAAATTCTTTGGTTTAGTGTTTTGTAGAACACGGAGATTGTCTTGTCTGGGTGTGTGCTCGCAATAATTCAAAAAGTATGTAGTACCTAGTTAAAAATTTCACGTAGATTTTTATAAGAGATAATATTTTGATGCAAAAGAGTTTTCATATAGTTTTAATTCCGTTACTTATGTCCCCAGAGAAACAAAAATTTCAAGCGATTTGGTTTCACGTATAATATTATTATAATTTAGCATTTTATCTTGCTACTTTCGTTGCTACGATCTCCGTTGCTATGGAAACCGTCCGCCACAGTGTAGATTGGCTGCTTTTAGTTAGTAAGAAATAACTCTATCTATTCCGAGATAATGAGACTCATGAGATTTTAAAATGCTTTAATATTCAAGGATTCTATATAAACGTTGAAAATATTTTATATCGCCACATGACAAATAAGAGCTTGTAAAAATGTTTTTAACAATAAATTTTGTAATTGCAACCTCTTGAATGGGCTCAATAAATTAGTTAGCCGTATTCAGCGGTATTTCCTTGGAACCAATACATTGAGTCATTAAAATAAAGTGGTTTAAATTTGTTTAATGGGTCTTTGTCAAGGGCTTGATATGTGAAAGGGTTTGCGTTTTCGTGCTTTCAATTGCATTCCCATTATATTATGTCAACTAGCTATTACTCGCGGCTTCGCCCGCGTGTTCAAAGGGAAGTAACAATGAGTTTTTTAACATGCGTGATTTATTTCTGTTACTTTATGAATTATTATTATTTTATGTTATAAGGATATGGAAGTACAGAAGTATGGACAAATACGCATCATAATGGATCTTTCCATGTAAATGAGTTATTTACTGCAGTAAAAAGTAGCCTACGTTACTCTCCAGCCTCCTACCTGTCTCCACACAAAAAATCATACCATAACATCGCTCCGTTACGACGTGAAAGACGGACAAACAAACAAACAAACACACTTTCGTATTTATAATATTAGTATGGATTATTATTAATTATTATGTTATTATATCTAGGAAAGAGTCATGCATGTTAAACAACTCATTGTTAATTCCCTTTGAACACTCGGGCGAAGCCGCGGGTAATAGCTAGTACGCATCATAATGGATCTTTCCATAGGAATGAGTTGTTTTACTGCGGTAAAAAGTAGCCTACGTTACTCTCCAGCCTCCTACCTATTTCCGGACAAAAAAATCTTACCATAACATCGCACCGTTACGACGTGAAAGACGGACAAACAAACAAACAAACAAACAAACACACTTTCGCATTTATAATATTAGTATGGATTATGTAAAGCCTGCCTGGCTAGTTACCACTGTTATTGCTTGAACGGCAACGCATCGATGGGTGAGTATTATGTTACTGATGTTAGAAGATAGATTAAAGATGTTAGAAGATAGACGTAGAAGTACTACAAGATTGTTTGTTTTTTATACAAAAATAATACCTGATATTCATACAAGCGAAATAATATTAGCATAAGAAAGCAATTGTTGGAACAAAAAATAACGATTTCATAGTAGAAACCGCACTGTTTCGCCTGTATTATAATATGAAATAAGTGCCTACGTAGTATGTTTGCATTCCTACGTCTCTCAGTGTCAATTCTGTCAATATTGACGTGTAAAATGAAGTTTTAAAAAAGTTTACAAAAATACCTGCATTGGATATCACTTTTGACAATAAAGTACGGCAATTTTTTCTTTGAAGGTAGTTGTAAATGTTTACAATACTTCATTGTAAACTTCAACATTGACAGACGTCTATTTTGAAGTTTACAATGTTGATGAATTTTTTCCAAGAAAAAAAATAACCGACTTCAAAATAACTCAAAAACTACTCGTCAGATCTAGCTCTTTAACGGCCGCTTTCAATATTCGATCGTGAATCTAAGGATATTTTGTATCCAGATTTTATTTGATCCGTCGATAGGTTCTTAAACTGTATTTCAATAAGTCTATCTTACCTCGGAATCCATTGAAAAAAAGGGATCGGTCATAAATTTGCACCCTCTCTCAACGTTCCGTTTCACCGAACTGCAGTAACAGTACTTTAGTGATATTGATGATTAAAATGGTGATTATTATACTGAAACTAATTTTTTACTTGCATAAAAGGAAATATAAATGAAATGACGAAAGAAAAGTTCGTCAAAATATTATACGAGAAGAATGCGCATTGCGTAATTTAATGTTATGTTGGAGAAGAACGGAACGGAACGTCGATCCGTCAAAATACTGCGTCACCCTTGGACATATTATGTGCGTCCCAGACCCACCTGACCCAAGCTGCATCTGTTTTGTTTTTGTTTGTTCATTGCGATTGTTAACGTTCGATCTTCCTTAAGTTCACTTTTTGGTATGAAAGTCAGTCAGACCGATATTTAGGTTAGGTATGAAATTATGAAGTCATGTTATAGAAAATTAACTAAAATAATAATACCGTTTCAATGTAACTTTGATAAATGAAATTATTTAATTTAAAATAGTTTCGACTGATGTTATCTGAATGTAAACTCAGCGTCAGTGAAACTGGCCAAGAATTTATACGCCGTAACGTTCCTGAGTATACTCTCTTGTTCTCTGTTGCTACTACCAGTCCGATAACTGCATCAATACGAGTACTTCATGATCACTATCGCTATCACTTGAAATCAATTCCATTTTTAGTACGTAACACCACGTAACACACTCAAACATACTACAATCCACAGCTACAATCGGTAGAAATTGGGGGATCGCAAATAACGATAGATTATGTTAAAAAATCGATTTGTCAAAATTAGAGATCGGTTATAGAAAGCTCACAACTGTCACTGCCATACAAATTTCTATCTAAATAATCAATCCGTCCTCCCACAGATGGATTGAAAAAAAAGATCGGCATAACGATCCTTCGATCGCTTAATGAAATGGTAATAGTAGGAATTGGATTAAAAAATCAAACTCGAGTTGCGAAATAAGGATTGAGATTGGATATAGAAAGCGGCCGTAAGTGGAACCACATGACGAGCACCAGCTTTCGATTAAAAAATCAAATCATTAAAATCGGTTCACCCAGTCGCAATTTCTGAGGTAAAAAACAAAAAAAAATACAGTCAAATTTAATACCTCCTACTTTTTTGAAGTCGGTTAAAAATTACTAAAGACAGGTTGATGCTCTATGGCTATACTATAAGGCGCAAATTCGACCACACATGAAGTACTGCTCTCATCTTTCGGCCTTAATTTCCTACCACGCACGTGTACCTAACTGAGGAACGAAAATCCTGCATCGGTGTTCCCACTAAGCTATGACATGGGGTCCTTCAAGAAGCGAGTTTCTTGTTTTCTTCGAGGCCGGCAACGCTTTGGTGACACCCCAATAATGTCCATGGGCGGCGGTGATCATTTACCATCGGGTGACCCATCTGCGCGTTCGCCTGCTTAAGGCATAAAAAAATGCATCAGTGGCCAAACTAACTATAAGTATAAAAGCAGTTATTGCCTAATGCGTCTCTCAAAGTGGGCGATACCGCCTCATAATGCTGTCAAAGACCTTTAGGTGGGTCGTAAAAGTCATAAAATATTTGCAGGCGTTAAGGTCATTTCATCAAAAACCGCAAAGTATTATTTTAACTCAACGGAAACGTTTTTCATAAACGTATTTGTCTTATTCTTCGTTGCCCTGACTTTGTTTTGCACATTCATTACTTACAGTGCGTGAAGACCCTAACTCATTTCATAGCGAACATCATCAGATTTCATCTTGTGTCTTGAGCAGCGAACGGACGTCAAAACAAATTATGATGAATGTTGCGGTGTAATCGAAATTATCGCAGACGATAGTTAGAATGAGACATCGTGAGAGAAATGGAGACCTTCATTTTATATGTAATAGCTGACCCGGCAGACGTTGTTCTGCAACTTGTTTTATATTTATACAACGTAAATATCAGTCATCATAATCAAATATAGCCTGTTTCATTCAGAGTAGTTTAGAAATGGGACCAGTTGTTTTTGAATTAATCCATATAAATAAAAGCTTTCCTTTTATGATAATTATTTAGATATATTATGTAAGGAAGAATAAGGATTTCCAGTTGTTTAATGTATGTGGAAAATTTTTGTTGATAAAAAATAGTTCAATATTGTTTAGGTTCAGTTGATGTAAGCTGATTTGTTGTGTACTTTGTAAATAACAATAAATGGAGAATATTAAGGATTCTATCGCATCCCTAGGGATACCACGAGCTTACACAACCCGAAAAAACATTTATCCATCACACAAATGTCTGCTCCGGGAATCGAACTCGGGACTCTTCGGCCTGTAGAAGAGAGCAGAGACTTGGTAGGCCGCAAACGATTACACTTCAAAGATTTAGATAAATTATTGTGCGGTGATAAATTTTGTGAAAACAGTGAAGGGGCGGTAAGATTAGTTTGTTTACGTCCTAGAATCCATTGTGGGCGGTCATTAAATTTTTTAGACGGCTTGTATAGGCGGTGCTGTATAGACCGAAATGAGAATGTTTATTTTTAACATGGATCTTGATTGGTATAACTGACACAAGAGAAGATATAATATAATTTAGATTTTATTTGTTTTCGGAAAGCATACAGTGATACTTAACTTTAATCTTTAGCTCGAATGATTATTAGTTAGAACTATAAATACATATTAATTTATATAAGTACTAGCTATTACCCGCGGCTTCGCCCGCGTGTTCAAAGGGAAGTAACAATGAGTTGTTTAACATGCATGACTCTTTCCTAGATATAATAAGATAATCTATACTGTAGTAAAACTCCAAGATATGCATGACATAGTAGGTATATTTCCATTGAATTCATACATGTTTTCTTCATCTTATTATATTTTAAACATTATAGTATTCCGATCGTTCATCCATTATAATACATTTTACAAGTTAGCCATCATCCTGTTTTTCCATAACCTCAATTCGATCTGTCATGTCATAAGCAACTATTGCCACCTCTCGCCATAGATTATATTTCGTTGTTTTTATACAGATATTTTATTAATGTTGCCAGTTTTTAACGAACCTTACACTCGTCCATCCTGAACAGGTGTATGTCCCCATACACAGATCTAGAGTAAAAATAAGTAACCTTACACTCGGCGAGGGATGACATAGCTAGCTTATAAAATAGCATATTCATTAAAATCTTTACAAAAACAAGAGAGTAAAAAAAAATTACATAAAATTATGATGATAATAATAATTGGCTTTCTTGTCATATTATAAGTCAACTATCGAATTATGCAATTATTGAGTATTTGACAAACACGTCAAAAGGTACATTTGCAAGCTATAAAAATACAATAAGTATCTACAAGAATCATATTCAACAAACACGTCAAAAGGTACATTTGCAAGCTACAAAAATACAATAAGTATCTACAAGAATCATATTTAACAAAATTTCTGTATTTTACGGATTTTGCAAATCCATCAGATTTGCACATCCCATCAAATTCTTGTATCACCTTGAAATTTAAAAATCTTACTCTATAAGACGTGTAGACATCAAATTACTACTTCACAGTCAAACTCTATTTACAATTCTGCAAATCTATGCAACTCTTACAATTTGTCAATTTATGTCATAGACAAAAAAAAAAGGATATTAAAAGTTAATATAAAGCTTTTGAATAAAGATAATAACAGTGTTCAGGTACTATGAAGAATTTATTCCTCACAAATTGTTACTATTTCATCCGAATAAGTTTTACACATATCTGTTCCTACGCAACCGAATATCTTTAAATATAATTTTATACAGGTCTCTAATTACATGGGCCCGAGCCCATCTGAGGTTACCCGATAACCATTAAATAAATTTTTGCTATAATTTGTTGCTGTAGTTAATTTAGATGAAATAAACTTTTCTTTCTTTCTTTCTTTAAATAGTGGCAAGTTGTAAGTCAGTGGGTTAGGTCTATAATCACATGGGCGCGGGCCCATCTAACGCAACCTTTTACCCCTCGAGATTATTGGGTTAGGTCTATAATCACATGGGCGCGGTCCCATATGACGCAACCTTTTACCCCTCGAGACTAGTGGGTTAGGTCTATAATCACATGGGCGCGGGCCCATCTAACGCAACCTTTTACCCCTCGAGATTATTGGGTTAGGTCTATAATCACATGGGCGCGGTCCCATATGACGCAACCTTTTACCCCTCGAGACTAGTGGGTTAGGTCTATAATCACATGGGCACGGGCCCATCTGACGCAACCTTTTACCCCTCGAGATTAGTGGGTTAGGTCTATAATCACATGGGCGCGGTCCCATATGACGCAACCTTTTACCCCTCGAGACTAGTGGGTTAGGTCTATAATCAGATAGGCGCGGGCCCATCCGACGCAACCTTTTACCCCTCGAGATTAGTGGGTTAGGTCTATAATCAAATGGCCCGGGCTCATCTGACGCAACCTTTTACCCCTCGAGACTAGTGGGTTAGGTCTATAATCAGATGGCCCGGGCTCATCTGACGCAACCTTTTACCCCTCGGGATCAGTGGGTTAGGTCTATAATCAAATGGGCGCGGGCCCATTCGACTCAACCTTATACCCCTGAAATTCATATCCCGTGTGAATTCTATTCAATTCAAATAATAACGCTGTAATCTTTGTTTGCTCGACTGTTTATCTATGCGTTTGTTCCGGCAAATCTCAGGAACGACTTTCATTGCGGTTTTCACTAACGTATGTAGTAAGCTCAGGTTAACATTCAATGTTTGTTTTATTTCAATCGGTTCACGGAAAAGTACTGTCGATACATTTATCGAGTCTGGGCTTATCGAAGCGAAACGATGCACTCGTTATATTCGTTATACTCGTTATATTCATTAGTGCAAAATAAATGTTGAGGTCAAACCAAGGTATTTCTTTCTATGAATAGTAACTGGAGGCCCTATCGACCTAACAGCTTAGGGCGGACAGGTGAGCGTGCCTTGAGAGTTCAACCGTTAAGGCATATTATGAAATGGGGTGATAGTTCCACAACTCGAGAGTAAAGGACGTCCAAAGGGCACCCACTGTGGGGTTCGAACCTCGGCTTAGGGCGTCGCCTATTGGAGGACATCAAAGTTGGAATTAAAGTACACCGGGATTTATACGGATTCGTTCCAACCACAAATTGTATCATATTATTTTCTAAAATTCAAACTGTTATTATCTTTAAACACATATCGTCACAAAAGAACATAAGTTAGTTGTATAAATCGAATAAGATAGACTTCCATTATTGAAACACGCAAGAACACTGATCATAAATAATTACCTATTGCATCTTATTAAATTAATTACTTTTAATCGTCCAGTATAAATCAAAGCTAGAAGAAGAGCTGATACAATAGGGATGTTGACTAATTTTGGAGTTCAATTTGATTTTATAGATATAACCTTATGATTCATGAAAAATAATATTATAAAAATATTAATCTTCAATTTAAAGACAACAATTGATAAATATAAATCATTTTCAAATTTTCCACCAAAAACGTCACGTGACGTCACTAGCCGATATTCAATACTATCTGTCGACTGAAATTAGTTGCACTTGCATATAAAATACTAACAACGACTACATAAGCTCAAAATGGCGTTTGAAGTCACGTGACAATGAGTACTAATTTTAACATTTTTAAAATAATCATATTTAATTTATTGTGATTGATTTCGACAAAGAATAATATTTTAGGTGTTTAAATGTTTCCTTAATACTTTAAACATAAATTTATTATAATTTACTGATAGTGTCAACATCCCTCGATTATACTTCTTTATAGTTTTTGTAATGTGTTATAATCACATGGTAGCTATAAAATGATCATACATTAACTCAAATGATATGATATTATGTCCATAATTAAGTTCCAATTTGTCTAATCCAGTTTAAATTACGAATACATTCATATAATATGTTACCATAAATTCAATATTTTACTTAAATCAGTTGATAATGTAGCTTTATCCATTTAACAATTTGAAAACATAGGCGAGCCTACCAGTAACTGTTTGAAGTTAAACTCCCGTGGACCTGTCCAATGAGCAGACTGAGCCTCTGATCTAGCCGCACCAGCAGGCTGCAGGCTGCACCGCGTCCACTCCTGGCAAGCTTCATGAACCTCTCCCAGTCATTCGGTCCATCGCCTGCCGCATGTCGTCTCGAACTTGGCTCCGACTTTGTCTAGTACCGACGACTTCGTCGCGTCGCCGGTCGTTGCCGTTGATCATTTCCAACGAGGTGTGTTGTCTAGGACTCACAGACAACAAAACAATTGTTAGAATATATTTTTTTATTTTATTTTATTAGTTATACCTACATATTATCCTTTGCATTCGTAATGCAGAATCTAATGCAATAGATCTTTTGATTTATGTTTCCTTAATTTATTAATTTGTTTCTTTTAACAACAACTCAAGTTTCCTTATTTATTAAAATATTTCAGATTGTTCTATTTCCATTTCCATATCTATAGTCACTAAGTTACATATGCTGCAACGCTTAATTATTTTCGATTCAACACTAAATTGTAATGTGTATTGCGGTCACCACTTGCCCGTACTGGGGCCACGGTTACACGACAACCTCCAGTACAGTCCAATCATCATGCAACTTAATCTCTCCTCATGATTACATATACTTAATGCAATATTAATCAGTTAAGCCTTGATTCTCTGGTATTCTACATACTCTATCAAGAACTAATAGTTATGAATGGAATTGCTGACAAAACAACTGATATAATTTATCCAAAATATTGGTGACATCATTTTTGATTATGATGGTCTCTCAATTTTTGAGCTTCACATATCCATTTTGATAATTTTATGTTCACAAAATTGGATATATTCAAATAAGCTGTTTTAACATTTTACTAATATAAAAATAACCATAGATATATGGAACATAGCTAATTTTCACTAAAATAGTAATAGAAATACGGATACAGATCACCTCTGTTACTCTGCGTGTACTGCTTTGGACAGAAGTCTGTAGGTGCACCTAGGCATGGTCACACATAACTGAATTTCTACTGGTGAGCTCACCAGATGGGGTCTGGTACTTCACAGCTTATATAAGAATTCTTATCATCATGCCATGTCATGACATCTGGAACACATGAAAATCAAGCGATGTTCCTTTGCATCGCAATACGTTAGATATAATCATAAAAGTAATGCCTGCACTGTACAGTCAGTAAATAAAAATTTTGGTGAACTAGGTTTAATTTATTATAGCAACTTTAAAAAGAATACCATTTTGTATTACATCAAATTTTCATTATTTGTATTATGATATTATTCTTGAATAATTATAAATTATTCTACATTATTACCAATGCATTTCCAATGATAATAACAATATTAAAAGTCACCAACCAAACCATTGATTTCATAAATTCGACACACCATATCATCAATCATTTTAGAGGTAGGTATATGAAAACAAATTATATTTTATAAACAATTTCTAAAGTTTATGTAACTTAGTTAACTTTAAGATATTTGATTGTGTATCCACTTTTGTTACGAGAGAGTGAATCCTAGCTTCTCACAACACAGAGAATCCTAGTGTGGGAGCTAGTGCACTGAAATTGTATGTAATGATGGTTGCTGAATAAATCATTTTTCATTTTTTCAATCAAATAATTAAGCCATGAAAATAGGCTTCATTCTGAATATTTGGATAATATGATATCTATGGATAATAGGATTCATTTCTGGTTTCTGTGTTATCTTTATCTTCTGTGTAATTAATCCAACAGAGTTGTGCAGTCGAAATTTCAAGTAAGTTACTTTACCTGTAGTAAATAGTAGACATCGCAATGACTACTTTTCCCAAAGTAGGTATCACAATTCAGTCAGTATTTCAGCATCTCTATTTGACTTGCCTATTAAACTTCCAAACTTGGTTTAGCACATTCAACACTACTTACCCTTATTTACTTGTATTATACCTTTAGTATTGCTCATCAAAATGAATTATTTTTTCTGATTGTAGTGTTTCACATTAGCTTTTCATATCTTGTTTCATCATTTTCGAAGCATCTCATCATGAATATTTTAAAACAACCAGCCATTCTGCCTTTTCTATGGTTCCATGTTTCTCATATGCATGAAATATAAATAATACAGTCATATTAATAATTAAACATCAACAAATGGAAAACAACAGATACTACAATTAAAAATATCTATAGGCGAAAATATTAAAATATGGGGCAATGACTCAGGCTAACCATTTGCAGGATTCAAAACTTTAATTAAATCATTGATAAATATCCTGCTTAAAGTAACATGATCAAGGACAAGTTTCATGATGTTGAAAATACTATATTTAACTTAATGTAGGTACTTGGAATGCAAATTGAACCATTCGAAACTAGTAAATCAACGAGAATAAACCATTTGGAAAACCACCAATAATCATCATGGTTAACATCTAAGATATAAAAATGATTAAATTTTATGTATTCTCTGACATGATCATTGCATGTATTGTTTCCTTAGTCATATAAGCCTTATAAAATAAAAAGTTAATTTGCCTATAATTGATAAAATAATACACTTTGATCAATTTATTTTAGTCTATATCAACTAAAAACAAATGGTGTTCTAATAAAAGCTGCATGGGACAGTTACTGAAACGTCACGAATTATTCTTGAAAAATAACAGCTATCTTTAATAATAATCATAATGTTCATATTCATAACATAACATAATGTTTTATTATAATTTCAAAACAATCTAGCTGCTGCATTTGGATAATTTTAACATTCTACCTAGGTGTATTGCTAGTAGGTCAGTAGATATAATATACTTTTAATAAGTAACACCAATATCAAGTATTTAAACATATTATGTAGTTAATGTGTCTACCAAACTTAATTGTTTAAAATTTTAAATGTTTTACATTCAAATAATGGAACAGTTAATAATTGTTTTTTTTTTTTTATCTATTCCTACATTGTACTTACATAGACATCTGTCGGCGATAGTTGCATAAAACGAGTATATTGTATATTATACAAAACGAGGTATTTAACAGGAACCAAGATGCCTCAATGAAAAATACTTTAAATAACATATATGAACAAAAGGTAAAATAAATAAAAGTGAAAACTTTTTCCCTCTACTACCTATTTATGGAAATAATAAATGAATGTATAAATTTTATTCATAGCCATAATTTATTCTTATTTCCGTTGTGGAAAATTACTTCATGCACTATTATTTTAAATATTTTAATGCTACAAATATAAATAATGTAACCTATTTAAAACAAAATGTGATTAATGTGAATCTTAGTCACTCAAACTTAGTCCTATAATTATGTATACACCTTCTAAAATACCAAGACATCCATGCTCTTTATTTGCATCCAAATTCTGCAAAACCAACCTGGGTCGAGATTCTCCTATAGTCCGTCTATCTCATCTTTATAACAAGTATACAAATAAAATGCCAGACATAGATATACATTTTGATACCTTTACTAAATTTCAAAAATAATAATAATATGTAATGCACCTTCTTAAATTTTGACCAAATTATATTATGTTGTACTTTTGTTTGTGATCATATTGACATGCTAATTAATTAATATTCCACTGACATTAACTAATTCAGTTTATTGTAATTCGATAATACTAAGTTCATATGCTTCATGATTATTGAAACATTTTGATTTATAAATATTCCAATGTCAATATTTCATTCAGTTTATATTATAAGCAAATATTGTAATTTCTATTGGACATAATTGAATTGTGATGATAATTAAAAAGTAATATAGATTGTGTGTAGTGAAACTGTAACACAATGCATGCCGTGATTGCCTATAATTGAAAGAGCAGTTATGTATACATCTGTAATGTGCGTTGATTTCAAGCTTGTTGCACTGTTTCTTGCGTTGGCAAACCAAATAAATTAATACATGAATAAATACACCTTAGGTACCATGTAACCACTAGCAAGCCGGCCGGAGACCGCTGACTGATGATGTCACGCATGATACACTACACACTCCGTCCTCCGGTCCGGGGTCCCGGACTTCCGGGGGATTGCATTTTGCCCCAAAGTTAAAAATTACAGAAAGGTCACAACTAGCCCCGTAAACTCTGTTAAAACAGACTTCTATCAAAGTATATTACCTCATAAGCATTATAATATTCCATTTAAACGAAACGCTTTATTCTCGTTTTGTGTTTTTGAGATTAGACATTATACTTAGTTAATATTATGTGCCAATTGTTTTTTTTTAAACAATGACATGAAGATGTTGTTTCGTCCAATTTTATTTATTACAACCTCCATGATTACAACAATACATACATTTACGCTTAATTTGCATGTAAAATATATTTCCCTGACGTGGTTTTGATAGCATATATTTCTGTTATCAATGTCCAAACTTTTGATACAATACAATAGGTGTGTAATTCAGATCAGAACCGGGTCAAGTTCAAATATTCAAATCATATTATTATTTAATATTATGAACTCGAACAGCCGAGATGCAGTTCAACAACAATCGAATAGTTTTCTTGTAAACTATTTAAGTACCTAGTCTTATTCTTAAAAGGACACTTTTAAAACTTATAAGCTCAGATGAAAGAATAAATTACAAGATAATCTTGTAGCCTTAATACGTATTACAAGAAAGTAGGCGTGTACTTACCACATTCTTGCAAATAAATATCATTTCAAACAGTAGGTAGGTACTATTTATATCCAGCATTAACAATAATTCTTAGTGTTATGTTCGGTTTACACATAGTATTATAATTTACTTAAAATTTAGTCAAAACACAGCCATCCACTCAACCACTAATCAATACGTGTAAATCGGACATTAAATACCCCTCGTCTGTTGAAAGTCCTGTGACAGGATCCACAGATGTGTCATATCATATTACATAAAATGACATCAACAGACAAAAGTTTTAAAGACATTAATAAAATTAATGATCATGATTACATTACAAAGTGAGCGTGTTTTACTTACCACTGCTGATATGTAGTAAAACTCCCAAGATATGCATGACATAGTAGGTATATTTCGATTGAATTCATACATGTTTTCTTCATCTTATTATATTTTAAACATTATAGTATTCCGATCGTTCATCCATTATAATACATTTTACAAGTTAGCCATCATCCTGTTTTTCCATAACCTCAATTCGATCTGTCATGTCATAAGCAACTATTGCCACCTCTCGCCATAGATTATATTTCGTTGTTTTTATACAGATATTTTATTAATGTTGCCAGTTTTTAACGAACCTTACAATACTAATATTATAAATGCGAAAGTGTGTTTGTTTGTTTGTTTGTCCGTCTTTCACGTCGTAACGGAGGGATGTTAAGGTAAGATTTTTTGTGTGGAGATAATTAGGAGGCTGGAGAGTAACGTAGGCTTCTTTTTACCGCAGTAAAACAACTTATTAGTATGGATTATAATATACTAGCTGCCCGGACAGACTTCGTTCTGTCCAAAGTTGTTTTTTTTTAGATGTTAGTCCATCGCGGACAAACAACGTGACACGTAATTTATATATATTAAGATAATAAGTAATTTTGTTGTTAATTTTTGTGTTCTTTTGTTTCAGGTATGAATCTGTAAAAATACGGGACCAGTAAGTAGACAGACACACAATAGGTATATATTTAGGTACTGTTTTATTGAAGTTAACACAGCAAAAATGTCAGTTATAAAAATATTACTATAGCTCAAAGGTGACTTTATCATTAAGGTAAGTAAAAATAGCGGTTTTTACCACGCAACCCAAGGATTATCATTAAAACACCCCTACTTCATAATTAAAAATATAATAAACTAAAATCTTGAATGTAAATCTTCCTATGAACGACACAGGACCATGTCGGTCATGTCGCGTATTAGTTCCGCCTGTATTGTTTAAAAATATATTCCGGAGTTTCGCTCGCAGTCGCAGCCACTTCGCGTGACAATAAGTTGGATGTAAGTGACAATTTCACTTTCTATTCTCCACGGTGTTCCATTGTCAGCCAACTCAGCCAAGTGACACTTCATGGCTCTATTCACGGGAACAATTAAACTTTGAGCGCGAGCACCGCCGGCAATAGCCATCCTTTACCAAAATCTACCTATCGCGTTGTACCTACATAATAAACTTTCCTTTGCTATTGATTCTTTTTTGGCTATTTTCTGTGAATACCAGATAAACCAGCAGATGAACCACTTGATGGTAAGTCGTCATCCATACTACAGAATATAACATAGTAACACCAAAGGTATCACTGATGTGTTGTCAGCCAAGAAAGAATAGACAAGAAGAGATCTTCTATTAAAAACCGACGGTAAGTGTATTTTTAAAGGGATACCTATTCAACAATTTCATGTTCGAGATATAGGTTTAAAATTTAAATTTTTCATAGATTATTTCGTCATCCTATTTATTTGTCCTTTTGTTGCTAAAGTTACTTCTTTGTTCGTAACACCATTCGTCTTTGTTCGTATGTAACGTCTTCTTTAGGGTGAGCGCGAACAATAGAAAAAAGAAGTTTCTAGAAAAATCCAGTGGATTATAAAAAGATAACAATTCAATCAATGCTAATAAACGAGACCACACAGTACAAAGATACACTGGAGTGTATAGGTTGGGTACCAATAGTACCTACTGGTTGACACTCTTGCGGTCTGTGTTGTGGTTTGTGCCGAGTTACTGATATTCGGTTTCGAGGCATTCATTTTTTCTACATACGTCATTTCTGGTAATACGTCCTCGATTGCTTGGCAATGGGCTTTAAGGATTTAACTTATTGCCAGTTAATTGCAGGGAGGTGGAAGGTTAGTGGCGAAACCGATTACAAAGTTCTTATGCAGTCGAAGTTCTATGATGAACCTATAATTTCTGTATAATTATTGCAAACGGAAACGGATTATCCTTATAATATCGTTCCTGGAGAAAAGCATTCAATAAAGGCCACTATCAGTTACCCATGTTACCTTAGACTACGCCTTAAACTGCTTATACTTAACTCACTCTGTTGTATGTCGTCAATAAAATGATGTTAGGTCACAACTGCGTAATCTACGTATGGAACTGGTTATACATCTGTATTGGCCATTTTCTACGAACAAACGATTGAGTGTGCGATACCAATATAATGTGGACAGTGGGGTAGGGAACAATTCTCTTCCCTGGCTTTTCTCTATGGGCTCTACTTAGTGCTTATGGAAACATAGTATGCTTGTGCCTGAATATTATAATAAAGCAATTGCGTCTGCGAAAGTCTACAGGAACATAACCGATTTTGCTAATAAATCGGTAATTTTCGCACTCCGGTGAAGGCATGTAAAGAACTGGAACAAATAAATTGACATTGTAGTTAAACACATATTGTTAAAATTAATTATACATTCCGCAAGATATTGCCCAGACAACAATGAATTCCTAATGGAACTCGCTTTCTAAGTGAGCCACATAACATGCAAATGACAATGGATATATAATGGAGATAGTGATACGGAATAGGCTGAGGAAAAGTCCGTGAGTTTTGTGGTAGAAGCGTTCAAGCAAATGAAGCAAATGAATTCATCCATTCTTGGATCATAGCTAACCTCGCCTGCTCGTGGTGCATTCTGCGACTCTGTCGAACAACTCACGAGGTCATAGCGCCAAGTATCTACTCTATTAGCGGCAATGGACTCTGTACCACCTAGTTACCATCTACCATCTTCGTTCAGAAATCGTTCCGTGGAAATGTTTTACAGGCCCCGAAAAGCGCTGTAGTCTGTAGTAGTCGAGAAAATCGATCGTAGGCAAGGTTACTACTGTTAAATCCCAAAATAAGTTATGGCGCTATTAAACTCGACCATTATTTGGTTACACCTGTACGTGCAGTTTATGATATTTTAGAGTCCCGTACATCCAATGAAGAAAAACCCTTAAAGGCTCACTTTTGTTACACTGTCCATCAATGCCTTTATTTAAAAACTTGCTTCTGGGAATTGCTGGGCTCTTTGCAAGTTTAAACGTGTATTTATGAATGTCAGTGAATTTTATTAGGTACCTCTATTTAGTCTAACAAAAGTTTTAAATTTTCTTGGGTGGCAAGGCAATCAGTAACACTAAGGCATTACATGCATGAAGCCACAAACCCTTAGCTTATAGAATGTGTTTCAATTTAAATTTAAATGACATCGACATCCTATCCAATACCCTGGCATATTCTGTGTCAAACGAAGTGCTAAAACATACGACTTACGACAAGGTGTAACATTAGTAAATGTGTAGAATTATTTCAATTACATTATCAGGGCGGCATAGTGGGTAAGAAACAAACTTTTTAAAAGAAAATTTATAAAAGAAAAATTAAGAGCCAGATTGCATGCTTGTTTGCAGATTCTACTCAGAACAAGTAGCGTTAATTAGAGATTAAATCAAAATGAAGACTGGTTTATGTTTTATACGTTAAGTACCTATACACATTATACGTTGAGTATCATGCTCTGATTTCCAATGAATGGGGTTGGAAAAGAAAGATGATGATGGTGGCATTTTACGTACGAGAAGTCGACTGGCAAAGGAGTTTTGCTTGTGTGCTACTCTTTGATCTACAACTAGATCCGGGTTTAAACGGCTAGAGAAATAAACACACACTCTGGCCTGTGGCGTTGTGTTTTGTATTCAGACGATTTAAGATTGTGAAATAATGAAACGCTTTCCATCTGATAACTATGATATAAATAAGTCAATTTTACACATACCTAAGTCAAGAGCCAAGTAAAAACATTTTGTTTGTCTCATGTATGTCTGCTCCGGCCGGGAATCGAATCCAATACCCGTCGTTTTACAGGTATCTAAGGCTTTGGAGTTTTCAAGAAAAGAGTGAATAGACTTTTCTAAGACTAAGTTAATACGCTCACCATCCTGGACTTTATTACTTACAATCGGGTGGCATTGCACTCAAGCATTAACTTACCACATCGGGCGTCATACATACGTGTATGTACATAACGTAGTATTATATAATAATAGTAGCAATAGGGAATATTTCAATAGTTGATTTCAAAGTCTGTTTCACGACCTCGATCGCAAACAACGTCGACACCGGCCAAATATTTTATTTTAAACGCATATTGCGCTGTGCGGTGTGACATTTAACTGTTTCTTTGCCGCAAACTGTTCACTGTTATGTGATTATGATTCGTCACGGGGCCTTACGGCGGTGGCAGGGGATTAGCCCTTTACTGCGAACAGCTAGTACTTGCGGTGTTACTGTCGTTTGTGAACGGCGCGGCGGCGCCACTGTCTTTTGTAGGTGTAATTAAACGCTTAATAAGCTTATCCATGCCACTTCTCTCAGAGGACTTAGGCCCGTAATATCAATAGCAGTTTAATCTATGATTCTGAGTTTAAACTGTCTTTGTTGAACGGTTCAACATTGACAGTTTAAACTGTCTTTGTTGAACGGTTCAACATTGACAGTTTAAACTGTCTTTGTTGAACGGTTCAACATTGACAGTTTAAACTCAGAATCATAGATTAAACTGTTATTTATTTATATTACGGGCCTTAATAGGTGCTAGGTAAACCTATGTAGTTGTGTTTATATTGAAAAGTTAAAGAGCTAGGCAATTGAGGCATGCGTAGCGTAAGTCTAGTCAAATTGTGGAAAGCTGGAAACTGCAAAAACTTTGTAGTCCATTGAAATGTTACATTTTTTAGGCCTTACCTTGCGTTTTTTAGAGGACGCAATTTTATTTTTTTGATGTGTAGGGGGGATCAGTGTAAAGCTAAAACCAAGTTTGTGGGGTCGCCACCCTTGTCCCACGGCCGCCATCTTGAAAATAGGGGTTGAAATGGTTTTTACGATATATCTCTTAAACTATTTATTTGATAAAAAAAATTTGTTAACATTTTTTGTTGCAAATTAAATTCTCTACAACTTCAGTCCAGTAACTTTTTGTCGTAAAACTATAAATAAAAAAGTTATAAGCGAAAATGTTCAGAAAAAAATGTATCCTTCTATGCATTATTTCAAGCTCTTGCCTGCTTTTGATGTCATTTAAATGTATAGAACTATTGTTGGATCTTACAGATCGTACTCTTTGGTGGAAATAAATTTCAGTATTGCCATACAAAAAATAATAATTTTCATACAAATGTATCCTTCTATGCATAAATTTAAGCACTAGTCTGCTTTTGATGTCATTTAAATGTACAGGACTATTGTTGGATCTTACAGATCGCACACTTTGGTGGAAATAAATTTCAGTATTGCCATACAAAAAATAATAATTTTCATACAAATGTATCCTTCTATGCATAATTTCAAGGTCTAGTCTGCTTTTGATGTCATTTAAATGTATAGGACTATTGTTGGATCTTACAGATCGCACACTTTGGTGGAAATAAATTTCAGTATTGCCATACAAAAAATAATAATTTTCATACAAATGTATCCTTCTATGCATAATTTCAAGCTCTAGTCTGCTTTTGATGTCATTTAAATGTATAGGACTATTGTTGGATCTTACAGATCGCACACTTTGGTGAAAATAAATTTCCGTATTGCCATACAAAAAATAATAATTTTCATTTATAACTTTTCTGAACATTTTCGCTTATAACTTTTTTATTTATAGTTTTACGACAAAAAGTTACTGGACCAAAGTTGTAGAGAATTTAATTTGCAACAAAAAATGTTAACAAATTTTTTTTATCAAATAAATAGTTTAAGAGATATATCGTAAAAACCATTTCAACCCCTATTTTCAAGATGGCGGCCGTGGGACAAGGGTGGCGACCCCACAAACTTGGTTTTAGCTTTACACTGACCCCCCCTATATATCAAAAAAATAAAATTGCGTCCTCTAAAAAACGCAACCCCAAATGTAACTTTTCAATGGACTATTGAAATGAGCTCCCATCCGATGTTTATCCGAAGCGCTATTATAACATTGGGTTCTTCAAGAATGGCGCAATAAGAGCTCTCTTCCTCCTCGGCGAAGTATTGGCGACTGCTCTAGTGTTTCTCATGGCCACCATTAGGTGGCCTGTCGATATTTTCGAACAAGAAATCGAGAGAAATAAAAAACAATAATCATTGTCCTCTAAATCGATACCCAAAGCCCAACCAACTTTATGTAAAGAGTCCCGTTTTCCGTTACAGTTTTATTTTTTTTACAATTCAATATTGGCTCTGGTTTTGGTAAGTATTGTATGTAAAGTAGGATGCATTACAATGCATATACTGTTTATATTTTTATGTTTACGAGCAATATTTTGTACATCCCGGACATGGACGCATTGATAAAACCAATCGTCCATTAGAGAAATGCTCGTACGTGCAACAAAAGGTTGTCCATACACCAGTGCGTTGGTACAAAGGGAACATTACTATCCGCTTTGTGAGAGCACCGAGCTCTTTGAGTCCTATGTTCTGCTTAGGGTTGGCAATTTTGTTTTTTTTTAACACTGACGTCTGTGACTTGTTTCAGGGATGGTAGGTGGTGTTTTTGTTTTTATTACATTTCTATAAAGACAGGGTTCTAGTAAATAGTAAATATGTGGAATATGATTTAGTCTATTTCTTTGCATTATTCTAAAAAATTAAATTATTTTTCTATCTGTCTTAACCAAGCACATTTTATGTTACTCACACATACATATATTTTCAGTTGTATATTTTCGAATATCAAATTCAGTATAATATCATTATGATAATAATGTACCTATTTTTCTTAAGAAACATAAGAAGCTCTAAAATACAAGCGACAGTAGCAAAGTGTGGTTCTTGGTTTTATATTTATCAAAATACAAAGGAAGTGTATTGACAGGAATAGATATAAGTTAAGATTGTCAATGAGTGAACATACAATGTAATCTGTATCTATTCTTGTTCGTCCAGTATAAGTCAGGCGTTTCATCACGGTGGCAACCCTAACGGTGAAGTGCCCGGGACACTCCTCGCGTTTTTGTACTTTCGCTCCGGTGTATGGGGGGTGCGTTATTGGAGTTCGATGAACTTTGCGTCGGAGAGCCGTGATGCCGACGGCTGAGGCTGGCTGATGCGAAATGAGGAACGTCTTTGAGCCGCGAAACACCAATTGGATGGAGGCTGGAAGCTTTCCGGCTAATTAGGTATCTAGTTCGATGTACCTTTAGGGCATAGTACCAGTACTGATGAAACCGGTATTGATGTCTCGGTACCGAGATTTTCAAGCTCCAAGTCTGTATACAGTCCATTTGCTTGATATCTTAACTTTTCGGTTCCGATCGGTATTTGAATGTTTTAAATTATTTTAATTGTAAACAATAAGTTATGAGTTATTTCTCTTTTCTGCCTTCCATCTTGGTCGGCAACGCATGTGATGCAATTGGCGATGCTGATGTCCATGGACGACGGTGGTAACTTACCATGTAGTGGCTCGTCTGTCGGTTTGTTGGACTACATAAGGAACGGGTTTAATCACCTTTTTACCTTTGAACGCTCAGATGAAAAAGGTTTGAACGATTAAAACAACCAATATTTAGTTTCGGACTTATCACTTCAGGATTTACCAGTAGCGATAATAAAGACTTTGAAGGTCTACAGACAGACAGATGACAGATGACAGATTAGGTGACAGATGTCTAATCGCTCTTACATAGCAGCATATATCAATAATTTATTATTTTACTAGCTGTTGCCCGCAGCTTCGCACGCGGAAATTATGCTTATCATATTTGTACCCCTTACAGAAGAAAATTTAAAAACTGGTTCATTTATATTGAAGTACTTATATTTAGGAATTTACATACTGAAACTTACGATACAATCACAGATCATTCCTCCGGGAGCGGGTATGGAATAGTAAACTACATTAACATTTTTTCCCTCTCCCTCTCCCTCTCCATCTCCCTCTCTCCCACTCCCTCTTCCTCTCCCGCTCCCTGTTCCTCTTCCTCTCCCGCTCCCTGTCTCTCTTCCCCTCGCTCTTCCTCTTCCTGTCCTACTCCCTCTCTCTTTCCCGCTCGAAGTCCTTCTCTCACTACATATCCCTCTCCCTCTCCCTTTCCCGCTCGAGGTCCTTCTCCCACTTCATATCCCTCTCCCTCTTCCTCTAACGCTCCTTGTCCCTCTCCCACCCGCACCCGCGGCCCTCTCCCGACTTCTGTCCCGCTCCCACTCCCCTCCCGCTCCCTGTCCCTCTCTATCTCCCTCTCCTGCTCCCTGTCCATTTTTAACTTCAAAAATAACGAAGTTGCTTACTAAGTTCATTCACCTAAATTAACCCTTTAAGGGATGATTTTCCGAAAAAAATTCTAAGTAAACTTTTGTTTATTACTAAATTCTTACATAAAAATTTTCATATATTTTATAACTCTAAAACTGGCGAAGTTGATTTGAATGTAGTTGACTACCAACCCCTATTTTTAGGGGATGAATTTCGAGAAAACAGTGATTCAGTTATTTTTTGTGTCTAACTGTAAGCTTTTATACAAAATTTCACCCTTCTTACTTCATATCTGACGAAGTTGGCATACTAACTTGCACAATCTTATTTAACCCTTTAGGGGATGACTTTCCAAAAAAATGTAATATGTACTTCCAAATTTTGTTTCGAATCTGGAGCTAATATAATAAATTTTCATGTTTTTAACTTTAAAAATGATGAAGTTGCGTACTAAATGAAATCCTCTAAATTAACCCTTTAAGGGATGATTTTCCAAAAAACCGTGCTAAAATTAACTTTTTTTCACAACTATGAACTTACATAAAAATTTTCATATTTATAAGTCTAAAACTGACGAAGTTGATTTATACGTAAATGGCTTCCAACCCCTATTTTTAGGGGATGAATTTCGAGAAAACAGTGATACAGTTATTTTTTATGTCTAACTATAAGATTATATACAAAATTTCACCCTTCTTACTTTAAAAATGACGAAGTTGCATACTAAATTAAATCCACTAAATTAACCCTTTAAGGGATGATTTTCCAAAAAATGTGTTAAATTTAACTTTTGTTTATTACTGTAAGCTTACACAAAAAATTTAATATTTATAACTCTAAAACTGACCACCAACCCCTATTTGCAGGGGATGAATTTCGAGAAAACAGTGATATAGTTATTTTTTGTGTCTAACTATAAGCTTATATACAATTTTTCAATCTTCTTACTTCAAAACTGACGAAGTTGCCATACTAAATTGCGCCCTCTTAATTAACCCTTTAGGGGATGATTTCCCCAAAAAACATAATACTTACAAATTTTGTTTCTAGTCTGGAACTAATATGCAAATTTACATGTTTTTAACTTCAAAAATGACGAAGTTGCCTACTACGTACCATCCATTAAATTAACCCTTTAAGGGATGATTTTCCAAAAAAATGTGTTAAAGTTAACTTTTGTTTATTACTATAAACTTACATAAGAAATTTCATATTTATAACTCTAAAACTGACGAAGTTGGTTTGTATGAAAATGACCTCCATCCCGTATTTTTACCCCTTAGGGGATGAATTTCCAAAAATCCGTTCTTAGCTGACGTCTCCTTAGCATAAGCTATCATCCTGCCAAATTTCATCATAATCGGTTCGGTAGTTTCTGAGATTTTTTGTTTAATCAGTGTATCTCTTTTCAATTTTATATATATAGATTTCTTAAAAAATTTAATGTACCTACATTGAAGCTGGTTGTTATGTTGTGATTCGGATTCTTTCAATCTTATATCTATTTATATTCATTGGAGGCGTAGTAAAACATCAGCCTTTTTCCTAGCTCTCCAGTTATTCTTCGAATGCATGGTATTTTGAAAACTAACTTAAAAATCACGCAATTGACCAGCTAATTGTGTTGACCGTTAAAATTATCGTCCTCGCACTGACACGATAACGTTCATGGTCTTGCCGGTGGGTCACCCGTAGGCAATCCGTACACGGTCCGACTAGGGAATATGCCCTTGGTGGTAGATTAAAAAAAATTACGCTCATAAGCGTATCAGTGATATCTACGTGAAAACCATTATTCTGGGAATCCCGAGAACTTTGGGCTGCGTAGACAAGGTCACTACAAATTACAGTCTATGGCCGGGATTTTCTATAATAAATAAGCTAAGTTTGACAACAAACTCAACTGATGGTAAGCGGCAATGAAATTGTGGCCTATTAACTCTTGACTTGAAGACAACCACATTATAATGAAATGGGAACACCGATAAAGGTTACACTGACTGACAGTTGCCGGTCACAGTTTCCGATATCGGAAACACGTGTGCACAAAGCCTATATGACCCTGATTACATAAATGTTAGGTGTTATTATTATTACATATTGGCGCTTTTTCCGTAAAGACTGCAGTTTCGGTACTCGACCGTTGATAAGGTAATTGTTGATAACATTGTTAGGTTTTCGGTAGAACAATGTTATTATTTAAATAGGGTGACCCGAAAATTACAAAGTTGCGATCACTTGCTAATCTTTTGACGTGATAACGTCTATTAAAACGATGAGCGCCGGGCGCATCTATGAAAAAATGTCGCGTTCCGCGAGCGAGAGAGCGGCAAAAGCGAGAGAGAGGCACTATCGGCTACGATCGGCACTTTACCACGTGGTAACAATTTCAAATCATGGATTTTTGGGGCACCCTTTAGGTGTGTTATGAATTATGAGACATCAAAAACACGCACACGAGATTCATTTAGCTTTCACCATAAGTACCTACTATTATTTCTTCTGTGCTTATTACATGAATTTGTCCAGAAATAAGGGTTATTAATATGGCAATGTAAATTTTTAAAACTATATCAATTGTCAAGTCAAAACAAAGAGTTGTATGGAATTTTTTTCTTTTTCTAAAATGATGATTATTTTCGATTTAATACCGAAAAAACCTATACAATCACAAACCATAAATATTATTTTCAACGTTTATCGAAAAACATGTGAGAAAAAAGGTGTATTCAAACGACAATCTACAGTATTAATATTATCCATCTTGTAGGATTAACTCATTTTGATACTTAAATAGTTTTTTTGATTTTCTTAGTAATTTTAATCTAATTATGATTTCTTTATTTATTCTTTACCTAAATAGAATTGCAAATGATACAAAGATAAAATAAATGAAGTGAAGAATACAAACATTGTTACAAATTAAAGCTTGCAAAAAATTTTGTGTATATGACATGAAAATTTACATCATGCAAGTTCACTGAAATGTTGGAGGAGCAATTCATTATTATTATCTATTTATTCTCTTCATCAAAAATATCCATATACCTATACAGATGGAATTTAAATTGTAGTTGCATAAATTACTTAGTCACTCTTATAATCAATTATAATTGATTAAACATGTGCTTAATGTAACATTGTCTTTTATAATATTTTCATCTGAAGGTAATAAACCAGACTTATAATGTAACCTATTATGAAACTAACACTATGATAAAAATATCAATGATCAACAAGTTTTATTCCAATTTCCCCAAGGCTGGGGAGTGTTGCGTCTCCAATTTTAATTACCCCTTTTTGCCATCAGATTCTGGTACACCTATACTTACTGTAATTATTCAACAGAATATTTTCTGAATAATTTAAAGAACTTAATAACCATGTTATCATTGGTTCACCTCAAAGGGGCTGCGTATTGTGAACAGCCCGTTCTATTTGAAGAACGTATCCCCGTAGCTCTCAAAGAACGCTTGTTTGACGTGATCGATACCGTCTGACCTCTGACTACGTCTTTGTTACTCGAATGAAGGCACTCTGTGCTGGTGTGACAAATACGGAGTGTTTTAAATGGTTTAGTAATGATTTAGTAATAACCAGTGTAGTGGTAGAAAAAATTGTCTCATATACAGGGTTTATTCGAGTAATACACGCAAATTTAATGCCGAAAGACAAGTGCGTAATAAATAATTAATCATAACTAGTTTCGGCGAAAGAAAAAGTTGCAACTTGCAAGTAAAGCAGTAGACCTTAAAGTTCTCCGTAATGTTCTACAGGTTCTCTATACTCTTTTTTTTAATTCGGCAAACCGATTTGACAGGCGCTAATGTCAAAAGCTAAAATAATGTTGCCAGTTGTTTATGGCTAGAGCCGCTTCAGGATTCCGGTTCTTTGAATCGAAAGATATTGTTTTTAACGGCTTTTAATTTTTAACTTTATTATAATTAAATTTAATCTTGAATTTATAGCTATAAGAATAAAAATGATTGTTGACTTATCGACATGTTTTTATTTAAAATTGCATCCCCTTTTGTATTAATTAGTACCAACCAAGGATATTATACTTTAATTGAATTGCAATCTTCGTAGAGATACCTACGTAAAGACGGATAAAAATAGACACGTTATAAAAATAGAAAATGAAATGGGGAATTTAGGCCATGTCATCGACAACATGGTCGAACCACGGACCTAAAAAAAATACAGACGTAACCTTGTGTAACCGAGAGTGAAGCATAGAAATGGCCGACCGCTTACTACGTGTGCGTAATTTTGGGGTTACCACAATATGAACATTTTCCCCATTTTTTCTTTATGTACCTAGTAGTAAATTCAAACACAAAATGTATTACTTACTGAATAGTTTATTCGGTAATGTTCGGTTTACACGTATTAAGTAGTTAAGTAAATAACTAAATTTTAAGTAACAGTAACGGTAAACGGACAATAAGGTTGTTTTAACTTCACAGCTCCGCCCGGCATTGTAACCTTGAAGTAAAAGCTATTAGACCAAGGTTGCCTCTTTTGATAAAAAACATATAAGTATCTTGGTATTTATGAAAATGAAAATAAAACGCTCTCAACTGTTTTTATAATTGTTTTATTGTAAAAAAATTACAAGTGTGCATTTTTTTCATAGTAGCGATGAACAGATTTATTTTCCTGTCTGAATTCATGGTTATGGAACTTGACAGTGGCATAAATTCAGACCTAACTAATAAATTAAAAAACAGATTTTGACAAACTTGCTCTACATATACTGACACCCCAACTCGAGAGTCACTAACGGTTACTTTAATCGCTCCTTAGTAATGAATCACCACACAAATTCTGTACTAAGGAGTGATTTAAGTAACCATTAGTGATTCTGAGTTGTGGCGTAAGTTAATACATACATACGTTAGTTATACACTAACACCCCAACTGACGAGTCACTAATGGTTACTTAAATGGCTCCTTAGTACAGAATTTGTATGGTGATTCTTTAGTAAGGAGCGATTAAAGTAACCGTTAGTGACTCTGAGTTGGGGCGTAAGTTTAATAATTGTAGCAATCTGATCGGGAGTTTCTGAAAAATCCGCAGATAAACATACATACAACCAAACTTAATAACATACTCTCATGACACTGCGTTAAATAGACTAACATTTTGTGTAAATATTTTCAGATTTCAAATTCAAATTCAAAATCATTTATTCATGTAGGTATGATTGATACACTTATGCACGTCATTTTTTTAATTTACCAGCTTTTCGGAAAGGTGCTTTGTCATGGAGGAGAAGAAAAGCCGAAAATTTCAAAATTATTTACACACCTGCGCTACAAACTGATATTTTATAAGTATATCCATACTAATATTATAAATGCGAAAGTGTGTTTGTTTGTTTGTCCCTCTTTTACGTCGTAACGGAGCGATATTATGGTATGAATTTTGGGAGATATTGTAGTTATGAGGCTGGAGAGTAACATAGGCTACTTTTTACCGCGGTAAAATATCTTATTCCAATGGGAAAATCCATTATGTATTTGAATCACTCCATATTATAAGTAACAATGTGTTGGTTCTGCTATAAGTTCGTAAAGGATCTATGGATTGATATAAATTTATTGATATATTTTGGTTCCTCTTAGTACCTTTTAAATTTTGGAACTGTTACTTATTTATTCTTGCACCATGAATGTGTCATGTATGTTAAACAACTCATTGTTACTTATTTTTGAATACGCGGGCGAAGCCGCGGGTAATAGCTAGTATTTTTATAATTGGCACGCTAAAATCCTTTATGAAGAGTCAACTTCTTGTAAACTTGACGTTTATTTTCCAGTGTTTTATTTACAGTTTCCATTTTGGAAATATGATGAAAAGTCAAATCCACATTCAATAAATGCAAATTATTATATTTGATAAGATTAATGAATTTTATTAATTGACGACAGATTAAATACACTGGTTTACCCACTTCACTTATAGGGGAGGTACCTAAAATTTCTCCAATTTTGTTCTACCATTCGGCTTCAACCCATTAATGGCCCACTACTGGGCACGGGTCTCTCCTCTTGAGGAGGCCTAGAGCATACTCCACCACGCTGCTCCAGTGCGGATTGGTGGAGGGGTTAGTGGCCAACCCGAGTGTCGGAAGTTTTCAAACCGCCCGAGGGCCTCCGACATGGCTTAACGACTGTTATCTTATGATAACAACCGGGACCGACGGCTTTACGTGCCCTCCAAAGCACGGAAACGCTCAAGAAATTTTTGCCACTAGCGGTCACCCATCCAAATCTACCATTATCTTAACGTAATTAATATACATACTTACATTGATCGGTACCAAATTTCAGCTTTCTAATATTGTTAGTTTGTAAGCAATGCCGCGGACAGACGGACAGACATGGCAAACTTATAGGTAAGGGTTCCTTGTCATTTAGTACGAAACCCCAAAAATATATACTTTTAAACTAAAGTAAGAAACTCGAGCATTATACCTACATACTATAATTTTCCCACACATTCTGGGTATTTGCTTAAGCAATATTGTTGGCAACACTGGCTGATTTTGTGGTTACAAATTTTTTTAGTTTGTTTTGTTAATAACTTACGGAAAAATAAAAGAAATCAGTGATTAAATGACAAGCTTACTTGTGCAAGGTGATCCCTTTATGTTTTTTAACTGAACTACTATTGTTCTTGCAACTTTTAACAGCACACAAAGGCATTTTTAATATTCTTTATCAACTCCCGTTGTCCGTATGACTCGAGTGCGGTCCGGCGCCGGAATGACACCGATTGTGTCAATGTGTGGGTGTTTACTTGTACGAATAGAGAGTTAGAATTCCGATGGGTGCTTCACTGAATTTGTTCTTGAGATTATGTCTGTCTTTTTTTTAGGTCCGTGGGTCGAACATTTTTTTATTTTAATAACCATTTTTGTATTTATTGTAAACACAAACATCGGAAAACATTCATAGATCGTAAACATCTTTCCGATTACGGTACATCGCTATTTAAAAATTAATAAAATCGTGCAACACAGAAAACGTCATTTTGGTTTGCGGAATTAAAAAACAGGGTATAAGAGATTTCGGACCTGAGGATATAAGGATATCGTGTTTTTCTTTTTAGGGTATGGAACCCTAAAACATGCATAGACTTAAATAAGTCATATTTTACACATGGGGTATTCAAAACTCATCTATCCCACTGACGCAACTACCCGGCTATTACCCTCTACCAAGCATATTTTAAAGCAAACCAGTGTTCGAAAAACAGTACCGAGTGAAAATCTGGAGCAAATCTAGATGCTCTACTTTACAGCGTACGCCTAGTTCTTTTGTATCAAATGATTGCGTTTGTTTGTGATCAGGGAACTGTCGTCCGAAGAAGAAAGCAATTCTCCGCAACGTTCACGAGAAAGGGGAAACAGGGGCACAGAGGAACGTTGAACGTCTGGATTCGACGCTGAATTTTAGTTTAAAACGTGCGCGCATTTGTCTACAGTTGTTTTCTAGAAACATCATTTTTTTTTAGTTGTACCTAAATTTTAATGTTTGTTTTTTCTTACCTCTGTTTTCCCTTTGAAGAGTGTTTAGTTTAGACCTATTTTTATTTTATACGAAAATATACTTCTTGTTATTGGGACCTATTATGAGTTACATTTAATATCTAATTGTATTCTTACCCCAAAAAAATATGCAGAATCTAGCCTTCTCATCTGATTGTAACCATAAATTTAAAATTTAACTAATACATCATCTAGTAAATGTCACAGAATTTCGGTTTCTTTTTGAAGATAGCTTGGATTCTCAGCGAAGAGGTTTCATTCGTCGCCCGGTGTCTAGTTCAGACTCTAGAGCCCTAGATCGGGCTATATAGCTAGCTACCGGAGGAGTGTTAAAAGCTTCGTGTCTAGCAGCCACTTGGGCTGTCTTCGCGATATTAAATCTAACTAACTAAAACTAATAATTTCGCGATAGTAATTCCACTCTGGAGAGATATTGCTGGAGACGCTTGGTATGTGCATAAATGAACTTACTTCCAGGCACATTTAATTCTGCATTAAATCCTACCTACCTCTACATTTTGTCTGAATTACTGAAATTATAACCAAGGTTCGTCGATGTGTGCGCATCAAACTAGCGTGACAACGGAGTTTGATAATAATGCCGTTGTTCTTTTTTACTTAAAATAAGTTAATGCTTGACCACAATCTCACCTGATTGTAAGTGGAGATGTGGTCCAGGAATGTGAGCGCACTAATTTAGTAAAACCCTATTCACTGTTTTCTTAAAGACATCTACGTCATAGGCGGGTGGGAACGCTGAGGCAGTGCATTTAATTGATTAAAATTTGGTGTTTTTGCCATTTTTATTTCCTTGTATACCTTAACCGATATACTACTTAACCGATTGAGGTTATATTCACATAAAATGTTTGTTTTGTCCAGGGTACCTACTACAATAACTGGAATTGCACACGTTTTTAAACCGCTATAGATTCAATATTTGCACGAGAACAAATGTTAGTCCAGTCAATGGAAATACACAAAATACCTAAACTTTATATTCTACACAAAATACCGTTCCGTACAATATAATTTATGCAGTACTTCGAAGATAAACGTGCCTGGGAAGAAACTTATCACCAGTAACGTCTCAACCTGTATTCAGTACCAGATAAATATGTATTATCTGATTCTCGTATATTCACGACGTTTCTGCTATTAATATTATGCAAAATCTGTCTAAATATAGTCCTTTTCATCGCTAGCTACTTGTTAAATTCAATACGTTATGTGTTAAAATGGATTTTAATATCATAGGTATGATCAATGATTTTGTATGTATAGGGAGGTATGATATAGGTACATCAAATGAAACTTGCAATGCCATCTAGTATTTAATACTTGAACTAAATGTTATCTAACCGTTACAGTGCAATTCTCAATTCGACTGTATTTTTTTAAATGTTTGTTACCTCAGAACTTTGGACTGGGCGAACCGATTTTGATGGTTCTTTTTTTAATCGAAAGCTGGTGCCTGTCATGTGGTCCCACATAAATATTGAGATCTGACAATGGCATCCATGAGAAAACCATATAAGTCTTAAATTTGTATTAAGTATGTGCGCGACAAATGGACGAATAACTCAATATCACGCCAACCGATTTTGATGATTCTTTTTTTAATCGAAAGCAGGTGCTTGTCATGTGGTCCCACATAAATTTGAAGGAGATCTGACAAGTAGTTTTTGAGTAACTTTGAAGTCGGTTATTTTTTGTTAGTAAAATTTAGATTATTTGATAATAAAAACTCAGTTTCAATATCTGAAAATTTGAATAAATAAATCAGTAATCAAAAATACAATTTAAAAACATTCTTCGTTTTGCATCGTTGCTCGTACGTATACATTGTAGCAACCATTTGCCAAATTAAAATAATTGGAACATCCAGGACTAGTTATTAACAGCTAATGTGCCGTGTCGGGACATGGCATCGCGTGTCGGCTTTCATTACACATAGACACATGAGTCCATTAAGTGATTTATTTGGTAATCAGTAATCAGTGTCAATTCAATTGAGTTTAAAATTTAAGGTTCAATTTGATTTTTGATTTTTCTTAATACTGAGTTAATTATTTTAAATGCAAGTTAGCTTTATGGGAGAGAGATGCAGCGAATTTGTGTACATCTGAATATCTAGACACGCGGAGCGTGTCAAGTCAATTTCTTAGCTAACAGAATTGACGAGCAGCACCGTGTGTAATATTACACGAACCATTTGGAGCCACTTTTGACCACCTCATAACTCAAAAACTATTCAACATAAACCTGTCAAATTTGGCTCATTTATTAACACTTGCGAAATACATACGTCTTCCAAATTTCATAAACACATCTCAAACGGTTATTTAGATATTAACGTCCAAAAATCGAGAAATTTAACACTGACTGACCTATAGATCAAAACTATATCCAACTTCCAGGTGACCTAGAAAGTTAAAATTTGGCATGCAGATAGGTAGTCGGGTGAATACAAAGGAATAAATCTGAAAGTAGTAAATTTTTATCAATTTATGATAATTTTTCAAAAAATTGATTCTATTAGGAACACTTACTTAAAATGCCTGAAATTTAAGAGTAGCGATCAAAATTGATGACATCTGGTCATTATGTGGATTCCAAGGTGAATATATAACGAAACATATCAGTTTTAGTACTTTCTGAAGCTTTCAACGGGAGGAAGATGTTCAGTGTCCCAAGTGCCTGTGAGAAGTACACAGCACATATACATTTACGTGAAGATCAGTGGTTCGTCAGGAGACGTTATTTCCAGTGTATTACGTCGTTTTATTTTTAATGTGTGGAAAATTATTTTTCTCTAATCTACAAGATTACACCACAAAATTTTGTATTATTTCCGTAATTATACCAGTTTAAAGTAATTCGAAGTATTGTTTCAAAATTTATTGTTGCACGATGTCATCGAACATAAACAACTTATCTGTATTAATAGTATAAAGAGGAAAGATTTGATTGTTTGTTTGCATTGAATAGGCTCCGAAACTACTAAACCGATTTGAAAAATTCCTTCACTGTTGGAAAGCTACACTATCCCCGGGTGACATAGGCTATATTATATTTTCAATAAATTAGGGATCCTTAATAAAACTCCAATAACGTAACCCAAGGTGTAAAAAAATAAGAAAACCAAAGCAAATTGAGGGCGGTCACTCGTAACTAATAAGAGTATAGTCGACTTTCGTATTTATTACGATAGTATAATTGGGATTTAGTATTAATTATTATTTCAATATTTAGCGGACATCAATAGTGGAAGATCATTACTTATAAATAATGAAATAATAGGTACCGTATTTCGGACCACGGCGCACTAACTACAAATTTAGTTGAAGAGCACTATAACAGTTCATGTATTAAAATTAATCAGTAACGTTATGAATAAGTACTTACTAATAATTTCTATACAAAAAGTAATGATATCCCATCATAAACGTAAAGTGAGAGTCAATTTCAAAAAAAAAAGAATTGAGATCTAAATGGGTGCCAATTTCTGTGTAGAAAAGCCTAAAATTTTAGTCACAAGAACATGTAATTCAAGCTTTACATTTGACTTGGCTAGTTTTCTTTAGTTAGCAACCAACAAACCAAATTAGAGAAGAGTGTCATAAGCCATCAACCTAACAGATTTGACGAAGCTAATTACATAGATATAATATAGCCTAGGTAGGTACGTGAAAACTAACCAAGTCAAATGTGGAGCTTGAATTACATGTTCTTGTGACTAAAATTTTAGGCTTTTCTACACAGAAATTGGCACCCATTTAGATCTCAATTCTTTTTTTTTTTGAAATTGACTCTCACTTTACATTTATGTTTTTGATGGGATATTTTTCTCAGGGATCGTTTGAAAGTGGATTAATAGCAGTCAAATGCTGGCTGTCATGGCCCACTACATTACTGAGCACGGGTCTCACTCAGCTGAGCATACTCCACCACGCTGATGCAGTTCGGATTGGTGGAGGTAATTAAAGCAGTTCCGCGTAATTCCTGTTATCATTAACTATCAAAAATATTAATTACTTAACATGATGCTGATAGTTGATACGTCACGATGTTAAAGTTTTGATCGAGAGATTTTCAAAGATGAAAGAGGGTCCTATTCTATAACGAAGCTTGTCTTGTTGGAAATAGCTTCTATACTGCACCGAGATCAGAGACAGTGCGTTGAGCGTTCATTACCGTCGGTCATGCTGACGGCGGCGCCGGCGCCGGCGCGGCTAGCGTAGCGGTACCGTGACCCTTCGTGATAACCGCTCGGCTTTCTTCGGCTGCCCTCGGAAATGGTCGCACGGCTGATGCAGGCTCTAGTCACAGTAAAAGGAATATGTAATATTGTGCCCTAGTGGCTTGCAGCTTGAATTTTGGTCGTCCATAGATAGGGTTATCTAGACTAGATTCTTCTAAATCCTTTTTTTAATTTTATCAGATTTATTTAATTTTATCTGTGTATCAATGTTTATAAAATGTAATTTTTGTGGTGTACATTTTTTTTTTTGTATTGTATTCATCTAGAATCCTGAAAAACGAATGCGGGGCCGATAGTATCCTTAGTATTAGGTCATAGTATCTCTTTATTTAAACCCATAGAAAGTAAAAAAGACTATTGAACGTATTTTTCAATTTTATTATTAACTTATTTTTCAATAATTTGTCGTCATAACTTACCTTCTTCCAATATTACCTTCGTCATGCTTTTTTATTATTTGAAGCCTTTTGAAGTAACATTAGAAAATATGATATGGTCGTTAAATTAGAAAATTTAAGAAAACTTAATATTTTTTTTACATAAGATTCTTCTCCTGACGATAACAAACACAACCAAAAAGAATTCACAAGAAAACCGTTCACGCGTGATCTCATGATCATGATATAAAATAGAAAAAATACATTAGAAAAGTTAATATGATCGTTACGTTACCTACCTTATTTTTTTTAATTTTTTGCGCAAATTTCTTAATTCTTTGTACATAAGAACCTTCTTCTGACAATAACGAACACAACTTACACAACAAAAAAATTAGCGGAATCGGTCCAGCCGTTCACGCGTGATACCATGACCAAGGGAAGTATCGATTCATTTTTATATACAGTACCGGGATGACCGAGCTTTGCTTGTTTTTTTTTGGTAAATCGTGTTTTTTGGAACAATTGTCTTGTGATTGTCTTGGTCTAACCTCAAACGGCAAACCAAACACTCATTGGCTTAGTGTTGCTTAACAACGACATCACTGAAGTAGCTTTAGTGTTACTCGTCAATAGATGTCAAGAAGAAGTATATTTTAGCAGTTTTTCATTGCTTGAAAACACGGATAAAACGACATTTTCTAAAAATTAAACCTAGCTAGATCGATTTATCGTCCCCGAAACCCCCTGCACACTCATGTAAATCGTTGGAGCTGTTTCCGAAATTCAGATAATATATATACAAGAATTGCTCGTTTAAAGATATTAGATAGATATAGCACAGTATAATGGACACTTTCATACAGTCGGTCAGTGCATGGCGTCGGGAATCAGCAACGTTCCCGGATCTCTAACAGTTATTCAGGAAGAGCGTTGAGGAAAAATGCATGGAGAAATTACAATTTCTTACGGTGTACACACCGTCCGCACAAAAACATTGAGTTTTAAAACATGTGAGTGCATCATGAAAATAATTGAATATACCTGGGACCTACGTGATGCTTTGCGTATCGGGGTACATTTGATCCTAGAAAATGGTTGTGTTCCGACTCGTTGCAATGCCGAGACCGTTCCAATATTTCGTCAAGAGACTTTTGAAACTAAGCGAGCCTTACACTCCTGCCGACAAGCATATAAGTCGATTGGCTTCTGTTGCCAATGTTGCCATGCGATAGACAAAGCGTTTAATCACTGTAACACTGGACACATCGCTACAGTAACCTCATCTTTTTCCAACCTAAATCTCGAATACATCAAAAGACAAATCAATCACTTATAATACATGCAGCTTTGATTTCCCTGTGCTTATTAGTTAGGCAATGATCCTTGTTTCGTCAGCGGATGGGCCCGTCTTCCTACAGTTTCACTTTAATAGCACGTTCGTGGAACTCCGCTCCATTCCGTTGTATTGCGCCATCGAGTAGATTATGAAATTTCGTATACAAGTGTTGCATTTGAACGAAATCGGTGACTCCGTGAAATGCCGCCTTATCTTTCGTCTGGTCTTCGTAGTCATAAAGAGTTATTGCTCCGGAGTCCGGCGCGGCTTTCGTATGTTCTGTGATGCCTTAATGTTGTTTTGTTAACTTAACATCCCGTCTTATGACAGTTGTAGTCGGCAAAAGATTTAGAGATGCAGGTCATAACATAAATACGTTCCGTAATGTTTAATTACCGCCTCAGAATGTATGTTAGATCGTCTAACATTTAGTTAAGATAGATTATCTGTACTAGTATAATATAACCTGTGGTTTACCAGATATGTTACTTTAAGTTTGGTATTAATGTCTGTCTTGTATGGTTGGTAACAGTGACGTTGTATCTTCCTCTCTTCCGTTTTCCATGAAGCAAACATTAAACGTGTGTGAATCGCCTCTCGACCTTTAATTTACAACAGTCCACTTGCATACCCTTTCATGGTCCTTCAGCCATTTAAGGGCCCCGTGAGGACAATTAGTGCTAAAGTTTGTGCAGTAACTATATCAATTAAAGTGTACAATCGGCCGATCGAGTTTGGTAGCGTGTGCGGTTGTGAAGTGCCGCCATTGCATCTGGTGCCATTGGGGCATCGTTCTGCCTAATCGAGCTGAGTTTCTACGTGCCGAGTGCTGCATCTTCAAGAATAAACGCCAAACGAAGCACCTACAAGATTCCACACCAATTGCTGAACGGCGTTCACTTTGTCGGTGAATGTCCAGTGGGCGCTGCCATTACGCCGTGCATCTCCGAACTACAATTTTTTACAACGGACTTACAGTGCGTGCGTATTTAGGAAAGAAGCCCCCAAGAATTTCATCATATTTTGTCTTTACAGACTTCATCATCGATCATAAAAATAATCATCATTTTCTGCGCAGACGCCATTATTTTTCTGCAGCAGAATTATTCTCATTCCTATTATCAAATTAATTGTCTACTCAACACATTGCTGCCAACATTCAACATCGCCGAGCGGAAGGATTCACTATTCACTCGCGTCGCCATTGATGACGTTTGCGCGCTCAACGATATCTGTCACCGGTCGATACAGAAGCATTTTGTGCATCACACAAACGTTTTCCGTAAAGGTGCGCGACTGCGAATGATCTCACTATTCGAATAATCTCCGACTACTAATGTACGTATTCGACTTGAATATTAGTAATATACTAACGTTCGTATTCGAATGACGACTAGTCGACTGCTAAATTAGTAACTAATCTAATAGCCGCTCTAAGAGTCGAGTCGCTCGCGCATTCGACGCTGACGACTAGTCGACTGCTAAATTAGTAACTAATCTAATAGCAGTACTCAGATGGAATAAAAGGCAGATGGAACATTCGCAAAGAAATGTAACGAATGACGTGAAGTCACTTTTTCGCTATGTGTGCGTGACAGCCTTAATGTCAACTAGCAGTGCCACCGTATGGACACGTAATTCTTTGTGTGTGTGAGGATGCCAAATGAAAAGTCACAATCTCCCGCAATTTTGTAAATATTGTTTGACATATTTCCAACTTAACACATTATGCACAATTAAATTGGCAAATTATTTATTACTAGTGAACGCCCTTGCTTCGCTTCGGTAAGCCCACAGTCGATAAATGTAGGGATGGTATTCTTTAAATTGTCGTGATTTTTTTATTTGTAAACCGATTCAAATAAAACAAACACTAAATGTTAATCCAAGCTCATTACAATACGTCAGTGAAAACCGAATCTTTTATTAAGCCGTTCCTGAGATAAGGTGGAACAAATGCATAGAAAAACAGACAAAAATTTAAGTTGTATTATATGTGATAATCATAATTGATTTTAATTTCATCACTACTTATCAAAAATACACTTATCAAAATATATGTAAATGTTCTTTTAATATAAAATAATACTTAAATATATTTAATTGTCTTAATTAACCTATGGACATTTTTTATCAGAATAAGTTAGTGTTTGACCACAAAACCACCTGAGATGGTAAGCGGTAATGAAATCGTGGATGGTAAATCACACTAACTTAGTAGAAGCCTATTCACTCTTAACTTGAAGACACCCACATTATAATCTGACGGGAACACCCACGTGGACAATTAATTCCAGTCCTTTGTGGTACGCATAATAAAAGACGAAGCAAAGTGCATTTTTTTTCTCTTGTAATAGCAGCTGTCGGCAATCTGCAAAATTATAATTGAAATCATTTTAGTGAGTAGGCTAAACTAAAAACAGAAACTAAAATATAATATAATATTTTCTTTCAATCATGCATTTTATCGTGGGCAAACGTAACATTTTCAATTAACCCGGTTATAATATCCCAGCGATAGGTGTTTATGCTTTGGCTGTATTTCTTGATTTTTAGGTTTAAATAAATACAAATATTTACTTTTTAAATATATTTATTTATAAATCGACCAGTGTTCAAATAGCTCATGCATATTTCCCCAAATTTAGGGTAACCGATTTTCACATAAAGCTGGTATACAAATGAATAATTGTCGAGGTTTTGTGTTCCGAGCAAACCGCAAAAATATTATTATAAATAAATAATAAAATAATGAACAGATACCTGTGAAAAGATATTCCATCTTCTTTTCTTTGATTTTGCGAACTACTTTTACATAGTTTAAAAATGCAAGACGGCATTTTAACTGATAAAATTATTTAATAAATTTTGACAATTGCTATGTTCATGCAATTTGACGCTTTCTTTAGTAGTGACACGAGATTGTATTAGTTTTTTATTTTGTATTATTCGTGGTAGGCTTACGTCATATTCGAACGACGTTATCTGCCTTTTATTCAATCTGAGTAGCAGTAATGCCAGTAATATAGCCGCTCTAAGAGTCGAGTCGCTCGCGCATTCGACGCTCACTCAGCAGTGTTGCCAACTTGGGGGTTTTCCATCTAAATTTGGGGGTAAGTTAGATGAAAATGGGTATCTTTAGGGGCCATATTTTTTAGGAGCATACACTAGAGGTACAATTTTCTGACGCATGTTTCAATAGTTACCTTTTTTTAGAGGAATTTTCTATGGGGAAATTTTAATGCCGGGTTTTGTAACGTATTTAGAAGGTCATTGATTGGGTTGATGAATTAATTCAATTTATCCTGGTGAGCTTCTTTTTCCTTTTACTAACTTAAATAAATTACTGCTTAGACATAGTGTTAGGGGGAAAGAGGGGAATTTCGAGATGACGCTGGGGGGGGGATGCTTAGTCGAGGTTGGCAACACTGTCACGTAGCCAGTTGTCAGTTTGGAATGAATATCATTATTATTATGTATGATCGTTCACTAGACATGGCTCGGTACGCGTTTTCGTAATACCATAACTATTTATTGTTATTGTCGCCGATAAAGTATTTTAAAACTGTTTATTTGAAAAACTATTTATTGAAATGTTTACTCGGTATATCAGTTTTACGGTATCATCGGTATAATCTTATTCTCGCTAATGTCGGTATACGGATTGATTAAATGAATCCTTAATAGCGAACTTTATTGCAATAGGAATAAAGGCAATATACTGTTCAGTTGCATTTAAAATAAATATATTATTCCTAACTCGCAATACCTCGTATTTACGAATAAATGGTTTCTCTCAATAAATAGTTATTGAGGCACCTGATACCAATAAATAGTTACATAAACTGTTTATCGTTTATACCGCCCATGTCTATCGTTCACCACTCCGCCGCCGTGCGGTAGTAGTCGCTCGCTTCCTTCAAGTTCCTTCATTCAATGGAGTTTTTGGGCAAATTGATTTAAGACCTTATGGCATTACTAATATGGTCTAAAGTCAATTTGCCCAAAAACTCGACTTATTGCACTCTTCGTTAGGATGGCCGAGTTCGCCGTTCGCTAGCTGCTAACAAAGTTCCGAGTCGAATGAAAGGTTACGATTCGTACTCTGTGTCGACTCAAGTCAAATTAGTTACTAATTTTTATAGATTATTCGAATGAGTCGAATGATTTACTAAGTCGAATAATTCGACTGGAATCATTCAGAGTCGCGCATCGCTAGTTTTCCGCCATTTTGAGTTGTTTGTAACGCGAATGATTTTACTTTCGTTGTTTGCTAAGTTTTTCGTAGTGTAAAGTGTTTAAAAGTAGACTTAAAGCAATAAAATTTGTCACCAAGTCGAGTTCCACTTATATAGTTGAGTAGTGATTGTTATTTCAGCTATTAACGTAAAATGGCCGAAAAGGAAAATGCGGAGCTATTGCGTGGCTTGTTACGCAAAAGAAGCGCCGTTAAAGGTAGCCTCACTAAATTGTATAATAAATATCCCGATATACAGGCACTTCAGTATTTAGAAAGGCCTGCGATTCTTCTTGCAGAGGAAAGGCTGAGGTGTACATTTGAAAAATATGAGTTACTCAACATGGAAATTGTGGCGTTGGATCCATCTGTCGGGGATGACTCCGCAGAGGATCAATATATGGATACCTTGACTTATTTACGTCAAGCCTTATTAAATTTAGAGAGAGAACAAAAGGGTGTCCCAACAATGCCAACCAAATTGCCACAAATTAATATACCTGTTTTTAGTGGTAAGTACTCAGAATTTAAATCATTCACATGCCTCTTTGATTCACTTATACACTCCAATAAGGCCATGGATAGTGTCCAAAAGTTATACTATCTGAGAAATTTTTTGCAAGGTGAACCGCTCGACTTGATCACAAATTTAACTATTTCTAATGAAAGTTATGGTGAAGCGAGACAAATATTGTTTGACAGATATGATAATATTTACAAAATTACTAATGAGCACATCAGCATTTTGTTAGATATGCCACCCATTACAAAATCAACTTCAAGCAATATTAGGAACTTTTTATCTCAAGTTAAACAGCAACTTGCTGCCTTGAAAAATTTGTCACATCCTATAGACAAGTGGGATCCTATATTACTTTGCATTCTGACTAGAAAGTTAGACCTCTTTTGCAGTAGGGAATTTCAGCTGTGTAGGCATCAAGACCCTGAGGTCACACATCTCATTGAATTTTTAGAGAAGCGAGCCTTAGCGTTGGAGAATGCGGAGCAGACTAAGCAACAGTCTTCAGAGCGTGTAACTCCTAAGGCAGCTCACATTGCCACGGTAAGCGAGCAGCGAGTTACTGCCAACAGTAACACTGGTGCAACTGCGGCTCCACGAGCTCCACCAGTTAAGAAGTGCATACTATGTAAGTATGATCACAGACTATATACTTGCCCACAGTTTAAGTTGAAATCCATCGCAGACCGACTTGACTTTGTAGTCAAGAACAATTTGTGTAAATTGTGTTTAAATAATCACAATAAAAAATGTAGGTATCATTTTAAATGTGCCACTTGCAGTGACAAACATAATACTCTCCTCCATGAGGATAAAGTTAAACCTCCCGTAACATTATTGTCGAAATCAAGTGCCATACAGGTCCTCTTGCCAACTGCTAAGGTTAAGTTGTTTGGTAAAGACGGAACCGAGGTGCATGTTAAAGCCTTACTTGATAGTGGCTCACAGGTCTCATTTGCGACCAGTGAACTTACTAATGTACTACAATTAGAGCCAAGCAAGGAGAATATGCCTGTTACAGGTATAGGCAACATATCAAATAACTTAAATGAAAGTGTTGACTTGATTGTACATTCTTTGGTCAAAGATTTTAGCATTAAAATTTCATGTTTCATCCTCCCTTCAATAACATCACGGCTTCCTCAAAGCTCATTTGATATAAGCAAGCTGTCACTGCCTTCTGACATCACGCTAGCTGATGACACTTTTAATGAGCCAAGCACAATTCACATGCTTATAGGTGCTGATGTATTTTTTCAGCTGCTGCTTCCTACTGAGCATCGCTCGCTTTCTACTCAGCATAGCAATGGGGGAGGACACAACGCCGCTACTTCATCACCCTCGCTTCTGAATACCAAGCTTGGATACGTTGTGGGTGGTACAGTAAATTCACAAGTTGCACAACACTCACATCATGTAGTCACACTTTTCTGTCAGGAATGTAATGAAAACCTAGATAAATCTCTTTCTGAATTTTGGAAAGTAGAAAGTGTTCCACAGCTATTTCCTGAAAAGTATTCAGAGCATGACGCTTGTGAAAATAATTTTATTGAAAATGTAAATTTAGATACAGTTGCTAAAAATTTTCAAGTTGCCTTACCATTAAAATTGCCTTTAGAGTCAATCAATCAATCTCTAGGGGACTCCTTGCACTTAGCTATGAAAAGGTTTCATAATTTAGAAGCTAGATTTCAAAAAGATGCCTTGCTTTATTGGCTATATAAAGACTTTATACATGATTACATTAATCAGGGGCATGCTACAGTCATTGACATAAGTCAGTATGACCTAAGCTCTCAACCAGTCTATTTCTTGCCCCACCACCCGGTATTAAAACTTGATAAGAAAACTACAAAGTGCCGGGCGGTCTTTGACGGGTCAATGAAAACTAGCAAAAAGATATCTTTAAATGATTTGCAATTAAATGGACCAGTGGTCCAAAGAGAGCTGGTAGATATATTAATACTTTTTCGAGTTGATGAGTATTTTTTTATTGCTGACATTAAAAACATGTTCCGTAAAATTAAATTAGATCCAAAATACAGGCCTTTACAAAATATTTTATGGAGGGACACCCCACAAGATAATATTCAATGTTTACAGCTCAATACTGTTACTTATGGGCTAAAAAGTTCCTCATTCTTGGCCACACGTTGCTTAAAAGAGTTAGCAGATCGATATAAGGAGGATTATCCTCTAGCTGCTGAAATTATTTACAATTACATGTATGTAGATGACGCCTTGGTGTCACACATTTCTCCAGAGAGATTGATTGCAGCAAGTAAACAGCTCTGCATGCTTTTAGATATAGGAGGTTTCCAACTACATAAATGGGTATCTAATTTACCAGATATTCTGCATAACATTCCAAAAGCTCAACAACATTTTGATGATGTAGATTTGGAGAAAAATAATTCTTCATTAAAGACCTTAGGAATGAATTACAATACAAAAGCTGATTCATTCATAATAACTAGCCCGCAAATGTCAGCACCTATACCCAAGACGAAACGCGAAATTTTAAGCTTCATTAGTAGGTTTTTTGACCCTCTAGGGCTTGCTGGTCCTATAATTGTTGGTGCTAAAGTAATTATGCAGAAAATTTGGAAATCAAAGATTGATTGGGATGCAGTTCCTGACAATGATATTTTAAATTCATGGTTTGAATTTTATAATAGTCTCTCTGATATGAAACCAATTAGTATAAAGAGGTATGTCAATTTACAAAATTCCAGTTCTGCCCAGATAATAGGTTTTGCAGATGCTGCTAGCTCCATCGCATACGGCTGCTGCGTGTATTTAAGGGTCATTGATCCAAAAGGACAGGTAAAGGTTTCATTACTTTGCTCAAAATCACGCATAAATCCAGTCAACCAGAGCCTAACTGTGCCCAGGCTCGAGCTGAATGCTGCACTCCTGCTTGCGAAGCTTGTCACTAGAGTTCACGATGCACTGGCTATTAAACTGCATATTAGCAAGGTAATTCTTTACTCTGATTCAAAAATATTCTTAGCATGGAACAAGACAGGCACGACCAGCCTAAAAGCCTATGTTGCGAACAGGATAAGGGTCATACAGCAACTTACAGAGCGCTTTGCATGGTCTTACATAAATTCTGAGCAAAACCCTGCTGACTGTCTCAGTAGAGGAGTACTGCCTCATGAGCTACACAAGCACCCCCTCTGGTGGTCCGGTCCAGCACTGCTGCATTCTAGTGAGTATGTACCTAATGTAAATATAGACTTACCATCTGACTTACCTGAGCTTAAGTCCACCTCTGCATGCTTCAACGCTATGGTTTGTATGACATCCACAGAGTGTGAATTAAATCTTGATTTTTTACATAAATTCTCATCTATAGAGAAAATGCAAAGAGTTTTGGCTTACGTCTTGCGCTTCATTCAGAATGCAAAGTCAAAGAATACCGCTAACAAGCTTAACTATCTTACTAGTAAGGAATTACAAGCCTCATTAAACATGATTGTTAAATGTGAGCAACAAAATTATTTTAAAAATGATATACATGCCTTGAAATGTAAAAAAACAATTGTAAACGGCAATTTAAAGCCTTTACACCCTTTTATTGATGACAGTGGACTGCTTCGCGTGGGTGGTAGATTACAAAACGCCAACATTCCATATTCTCAAAAACACCCCATAGTGTTACCTAGAGAATCGCGCGTCACTGAATTAATAATTCAATATGAGCATATAAGAAATTTACATGCAGGCCCCAAGCTGGTACTGGCATCAATAAATCAAAGGTTTTGGATTGTGCATGGAATAAGACAAATTAAAAAGGTCACATATAAATGCATTGTTTGTTTCAGACTGAAAGCGCAATCAGCTTCTCAGATGATGGGTTCCCTGCCACATGATCGTGTCAACGCATGTCGCCCCTTTCAAAAAGTCGGCTTAGATTACGCTGGTCCAGTTTCTATCAAACAAAGTAGGATCAGAAAGCCAATAATTACTAAAGCTTACATTTGCCTATTTGTATGCTTCGTTACGAAGGCGTTGCATCTCGAGCTTGCTTCTGATTTGAGAACTGAAACGTTTTTAGCTTGTTTAAGACGCTTCACGTCTCGTAGAGGTTTGCCTACGGACATATATAGCGACAATGCGCCCACTTTCAAGTGTGCAAGGAGTCAGTTAAATGAATTACAAGTTTTACATAATTCGGCTTCCCATCAAAAGCAGGTGAATGAATTTACAGCCCAAAGGGGTATTCAGTTTCATTTTGTTCCATGCTACTCACCTACTTTTAATGGGATGGCAGAAGCTGGTGTTAAAAGTGTAAAGCACCACCTAAAAAGAATTGTTCAACGAGCTGTCCTCACTTATGAGGAACTCAATACTGTTCTGTGTCAAATAGAAGGTATTTTAAATAGTAGACCACTTTTACCTATGTCTAGCGATGTAAATGATTTTTCTTGCATCACGCCAGGTCATTTTTTAATAGGATCGGCTCTAAATACTTACCCAGAAACCAGTGTCACTGTTAGCACTAGATTGCAATTTTGGAAAATTTGTAATGATATGAAAAACCAATTTTGGAAGGATTGGAGTAAATATTATTTAAATAGTTTACAATTACGTCCAAAATGGCAAAATTTAAGGGCTAATATTGATGTTGGCTCACTGGTTATCCTTAGAGATGACAACACTGACCCTATGTATTGGCCACTAGCCAGAGTAATACAAATTTTCCCAGGCGAAGATGGCAAGGTACGTGTTGTAGAAGTAAAGCTACCCAATGGTAATGTTCATAGGCGATCCATAGTGAAAGTGTGTCCTCTCCCTATTGAATAAGTTTAATTTTTAATTTAGTGCATACTATTGTTATTATTTAAGTATGCAATGTTACTTAATTTCTTAGTTATTCTATACTTACATGCTTAGCCTACCTTTGTTTAAACTGTAACTTCTGTTTAGGACTTAAGCCTTTGCTGTAGAATAAGCGAAACTTAATATTTCAATGTATAAGTCTAGAGTTCTATTCAGAGTACATAATTACCTATTGATTAATACTTGACATTTCTATGTGTAAAGCACTTACTTACCTATTTGTTTTAGTACTTACGTTCCTATGTAATGAACCTACTTAGCTTTTTTGGCATTCCTATGCAATGCACTTACATATTTTAGTCCTTACTTACGTCACTGGTTACGTAACTTACCTATGTACTTAACTTCAAGTGTTTCAGTGTTCAAATATGTTTCTAGTAATATATTTAGTCACCTTTACGTTACTGGAAGTTAGGTTTCTAGCGTGTACTTACTTTTTAGGCTTCTAGTATTTACTTAAGCTTAATTTATAAAAAAGTAAGAGTTTCGAGTCACAGCAATATTTAGACCTGTTTCAAAAATTGCATAGCGGTATTTGCATCATTTTTTTAAATTTTGTTTTAATTACCAGTAATGTACAATTTTGTTGTGGCCCGCAATATGTTAGATCGTCTAACATTTAGTTAAGATAGATTATCTGTACTAGTATAATATAACCTGTGGTTTACCAGATATTTTATTTTATTTTTATTTTATTTTATTTTTCTTTATTTGGGAAACATACAGTGTCTTATATATATCTATAATAGTAACACATGATATTATCTTATACACCATTTATGAGTTTCCGCATTTATATGTTACTTTAAGTTTGGTATTAATGTCTGTCTTGTATGGTTGGTAACAGTGACGTTGTATCTTCCTCTCTTCCGTTTTCCATGAAGCAAACATTAAACGTGTGTGAATCGCCTCTCGACCTTTAATTTACAACAGTCCACTTGCATACCCTTTCAATGTATGTGTTATTATTATTACATCCTTACATTACATATGAAACTTGATTTTGATGGCAGTTTGTTTATCCCATTACTGTAGAAGTGTGTCGGACGGGAGACGATGAAGTCAGCGAAAGCATTTTGTACTGCCTCTCGGGTGTTGAACTTATTCCCACTTAAAAAAATGTCTAAATTTAAAAAAAAAAGTTTAAATCTGTTGGGGCAAGATTCGGTGAGTACGGTGGGTGACGAAGAGCTGTAACTCTTGTTGCAATGGTCTGTCGTGATGTGTGAGCACGCGCGTTGTCGTGGAGAAGCAATGCGGAAGAGCGAATAACCAGTCTTGATTGTTGAATTCTGAGGTTCTCCATCATTGTTTGCAATTATTCGATAAGAAGCTGTGATGTACAAGTCCGGCACTGGTCCACCAGACAGTCACCATCATCTTCCTATGAGTAATCTTTTTTTTAACGCACTGATTAAGTGCTGTACCCGGATCCACCGGGTCGAACGCTTACGGTTGTCGTACTAGATCTACTTTTAATCGCAGGTGACAATTCGATTTAGGATTCCCTCATTTCTATGCCGATTAAATAGTGCTATGCTGTTGGTCGCTTAGTTCGTGTGGCACCCACTTATCTAGCTTTCTTATCTTTCCGATTTGACGCAAGCTTCAATGTTGTTTTGACACTAACTCCAAAACACGCAGCAAGCTCAGCCGTAGATTGAGTTAGATTCGCTTCCACTCAATTCGTCGTTGTCGGCAATGGTTACCTTCCGACCGCGACTAACGCGAGGCTCGTTCTTCAACTCAAAATTTCCATATTTAAAACGATTGAACCAATAATGCACCGTGTTTATGCAAGCAATGTTAGGCCCGTACACGTCGTTAATGTTTCGTGTTGTTTGCGCAGCGGTAATTCCACATAGGAACTCATATTCGAAAATTGTACGAATTTTCAGTTTATCCATGGCGCCAATACATATACTTTTTAAACAATTGAAAGAATGTTCCCTGAACATTTGAGCCTTGTGAGAGCAGATTATGAATTGCATTCCCGATGACAACTTTACTCTGCTCTGGCACATATGTAAGTACTTGCAACCCACAAATGGGTTGGCAATTTTTTTTACACTTAAGCATATCTAATTTACAACCTATTAAAATTGTAGCATTGTGGGAGAAAGATAAAAATAATATTTTTTTGCATTTTCAAAAACTTCAGGGATGATGACGTAACCGCGAGATGCCTACCAGAATTGTACTTTCTTATTTGACTGATAATGAAAAATAAATAAAACATAATTTAAAAAAAATCTAGCTTTTTGGGAAACGGGTTAGTCAGATCGTTCAGTAGCTCTCCTACTATTAGTATAATATTGGTTCGCGTTTCGCTGTAAAAGTTGGCTGTAAAGTTTCATCCTATTTTTTCTGTCGCGTTCGTGAGGATGAGTTAATAAAAGTTTCGGTTTAAATAGCTAATAAAATTGATACGAAGTTGGTAGTTTAATATCGAAGGACGACGTTCAGTAAAGTTTCGTATAGTTAAATTAACTAGATCCTGTAGACTCGGAAAGTTTTCCTTATGTGACAAATCAGTGAGGGTAGAAAAAGTTGGGGGTGTTCCTTAAGAATTTTACTGGATACGTTGGTCGTTCCCATGAGGATTTTTATGGGCGGGCTCCATTTCGTTTCACATGGAGGTTTCCTAAATATTACGTCGAGATATAGGATAATGATTGTTGTCCCAGCTCGCCTGAAATTACAAGTTGCTCGAAAATAATAACGTAGCCTCTAAAAAATGCTCGCCAGCCGCCCTAAAACCACACCGAACACTTGCCGCCTTTTGGTCTCCTGGAATTTTAGAGCTAAAATGTTGACCTTAGTGTAATACTAGTAGTAGGCCTTCGACATGACCACGACTGTTATCTTAGGATAACAACCGGGACCGAGGGCTTTACGTACCCTTTGAACACTTGAAGCACAGAAACGCATCTTTCCATAGTCATTAGTGTTGAATAAAAAATGTTATACGTTGTATGTAATTAACATTCGAACATGATGGAGACGCTAGAGAGTACATCTGAGCAAACTTGATACAATAGGAGCTCGTTGATACGCAGCAACTATATTTAACTTGGTGTGTCAACATTGAACGCACGGCTCGATAAGTTTTATTGATCTTAAGGCCCGTTGCCCATATGGAACGTGACAGAAGCGTGTTTTTTGTGTGACTTTCTGTGAATGTTTACAAGCCACGAATTATGTTTTACTCGTCTGGGACCGGTACACAGGTACCGAAATGGTAAGAACCGCTGTACCGGTACAGAACTTGTAAGTACATTTGGTACCGATTTCAAACCCTGGTTGTAGGTGAGTACCGTGCCAAACGATTCAGTGGTTTGAGTTATGAAGGTTTGAGATTGGGATGTAAAGGGCCATCGCCCATCCATCCATCCATGAGTTCAAGCAGTGTCGTATATTGCTCTAGATGGGTCTTAACAAAATTTGTTATCTTAGACAATTTATTTCTAACGGTACTGAATAGTGGTAGGATAATATACGCTTGCCAGCTCCCACCCTTCTGAAATGAACCTATACCTATGTGTATCGGTTGCAGTATTCTTGAGTCAGAAAAATGCGAGAAAATTATTGAACTTCCATTTTGGTGACGAGTCCAAGATCCAAAGAAATCCATGAGGGGCTTACTATCAGGTGTCTGCTCGTTTGTCTATTTACACAATAATTTCTCAAAATGGGAGCTGGTGGAACGAATCATTGGGCCGGTTGCAGTCGGCAACTCAAAGGGCCAACAGCTGTTACAATAGTTACACAACATAACAACGCGTTAACAATGACACGCGTTTGATGCATACCACCTATCTTTGTTATGGTTTGGATATCGGAATAATCTTTACATGTTACGATCGGGACTAGTGTTGTTTTTATCGGTATACAAGACTTGTGCTTTACATAGAGTTTATTTGAAATGTTGAATTTATAGGGAAGTATCCAACAAATGAGCTAGCGATCCGTCTGATAGGAAGTGGCTATCGTCGCCCATGGACGTCAGCTATACCAAAAAGTGATGTGTTGTCGGCCAAGAATGAGAGAAGAAAAAGAAAGAAAGAATCTTCAGAAAATATTGTACACTTGAAATTTTTTTAGAACGGATCCCTTTTAATTGATAAATATACAGAATATTTTTATTTGTGAATTATTTGAAATAAGACAAATACTAAATTGTACACCAATGTTACTACAATGCATCATTAAATAGAAAAAGCGACCAAGTGCGAGTCGGACTCGCCCATGAAGGGTTCCGTAGCAGCAAGTAACATAATATAAAAGATCTTGTAGTTCGTTGTAAGTGTAACTTTGATCAATGTTTTTTGCGGTTTACGATTTATGACGTATTAAAAAAAACTACTTACTAGATCTCATTCAAACCAATTTTCGTTGAAAGTTTGCTTAGTAATGTACATCATATATTTTTTTCAGTTTTATCATTCCCTTATTTTAGAAGTTACGGGGGGGGGGGACACACTTTTTACCACTTTGGAAGTGTCTCTCGCGCAAAATATTCAGTTTAGAAAAAAATGATATTAGAAACCTCAATATAATTTTTGAAGACCTATTCATAGACACGTATGGGTTTGATGAAAAAAAAATTTTTGAGTTTCAGTTCTAAGTATTTATTGCTTTTTTTCTATTTTTGTGTGAAAATCTTAATGCGGTTCACAGAATACATCTACTTACCAAGTTTCAACAGTATAGTTCCTATAGTTTCGGGTTTGAACTCGGGCCCCTTCGTTCGGGAGACCAACGTTCTACCGCTAGGCTATCACTGCTTTTGCATACTTGCTACTGCTGATATAGCCATAGATTACGATATAGCCCATAGAGTCATAGACGGTTGTGTAGCACCAGCTGGTTTGCTTAAACTCAAAGATAGACGAGTCCTTACACTCCAAGACTTGCTCAAGAGCAATTTTAACACATGAAAATATCGGGCGCCATATGCGTCGTGTCGTACCTGTCCCGTGTGAAGTGTCGCCGTGTCTTGTCGCATAATGACAATGTGGGGTAGGTACACGTTTGAATATTCATGGCCATTGTCGCCGGCTTCTTACTACTGCTGTACACTGTTTTAGACTACCTTGAGCTATTTGACACGTCTGGCGTCGAGCGGTATTGTAATTAAAGTAAATTATTTAACGTCTTGTGTGTTTCTTAAACGTTAGGTTTGTATAATCGTGTATACGGTAAGTATCTATTTTAAGTACAACATTTAGATTAGAGATTGTTGGTCTCATACTAGGATTTTCTGCGTCATGGAAGACCAAAACCTTCCTCTACGCATTTATTTATTTGAACCACCAACTGATTACATAAGATGAAAATTAACAGCATTTTTTTTAAGATTGGTGTGCAGAATTTTTATTACATAGTCAAAGTCAAAGAATGTTAAAATAATACTGCTACGATAACGTAAATTAACTTAACCATACGGATTATAAAGATACATCCAACGAATTATTGTTATTGAATTATTGTTGAGGAAGTTAGTAACGGAATCAAAATAAAACTAGACACCAAATGACAACATAAAAACTTAAATATTTGAGTGGCTATTCCCAAAATAAACTCCCGAAGACGGAAATTCAACTTCTATTTCAGACCGGACTGATTTCGTCTCAGAGGTAAATGCTTAATAATTTATCGTATCGTGACCTGTAAAGAGGACTGTGTCATGGCTTAATGGAAATTAAATATTATTCAATTAACATAGCGGAAACACTCAAGTCTATCGACTTGTTATAAATTATTCATATCAGTTTATTAAGAAAACAAATTGCTTGTACTAAATGACAAACAATTTATTACTCAATGCATCGTATTTAAAATATGCTTTTAGTTAATCAGATTGATCTAAGTTAATTAAAACTTCGGATCCGTACTCCACAGGGTACGTTAAGTAATCATTTGGTACTATTGTTAGGGGCCATTCATTAATTACGGACATTTTTAGCCATTTTTGACCCCCCCCTCCCCCCTACCCCCATTTAAAGACACGTAAGATTTCTCGGACACCCCCTCCCCCATTTTACGTAAGCTTTTATCTAGTTTTAGAAAAATTGGCGTAAATCAAAGATTTTAATCATTGTTATTAGTAGGTATTTCGACTTCTAAAATGTTACGTAAGGAAAGCTTTAATCTCCCCTGAAGACAAGGACATGTAGAGATTTTGAGGACTCCCCCTTCCCCTCGAGACCCTTACGTAATTAATGAATGGCCCCTTATCATCTGATATCAATCGTTACCCATGTCGGTGGATTTCGAACATTTACGGCCTTAGCCTAAGCTGCTCTAGCCTCCTCAAGTACAAAGAGTACCTTCTGCGGGCCCTTAGTGATTGTCCTTATTGCGTAAATTCTTATCAACATTATGTAATGTATGTAAAGTAATTATTGATTCTGTTAGTGGGCCGTGCCATAGTGAATGCATGGAATGTACGCCTTCATATATTATGAAAACCTCCATATTAATGAAAGGAAAATAACTTACAAAGTGACAAATATCATGATAAAACCCTGAGTTGATAAGTGACATTATGTCAGAACTTTTAATGTAAAAAGCCGACAAACGAGCATACGAGTCACCAAAGACAAAACACCAGAGATGCACCACCAATACTTTGCCTGTCAAAAAACCTGAGAGACCTTTGTTGTGTGTTATGTAATCTGAAACAAAATGTCCAACTTTTTAATTTGACACAATAGCGCAACGGGCGTACCTTATGGAGGTTCTACTAGTAGACCCTGTATCAATAATTATAAGGGCTCTAATACAAGCATAAAACCGTCGCGTCTCCGCGTTTTGCTTGAAAACGTTAGGACTGTTAGGAGTGTTTCCCAGCACTAGTATGACGTTCACGTTTACATGCATACAAACTTATTGTATATCATATTTGATAATAAAGTACAGCAATTTTTGGGACGCATTTGTTAATTCTCACGGAAAGTTGTGAAGCACGGAAAGCGGACTATAAAGTGAGTGTTGTGACTAATCAGTGAGTTCTACGGTAACAAAGTCACTGGTTATACAGGTCAAGCGTCCAGAGCTGTGTAGCTAGCTTCCTGCGTCCTTGTGGTAGCTGGTGGCTGGCAGCCGGCCAACTAGTCCAAATGGCTTGGATTGGAACATTGGAAGCGTTCGGAAACGTTCCGTAATTAAGTTGGGCTAGTGTTCTATACAGCAGTGTTAATACTCGACACACAGACTCGACACGTTCGACATATTAAAATTATTTAGATTTACGATAACGTGTCATTTTATTTAGTGCTAATAATAATATGGTCTATCCCTAGTTCAGTGCTAATACGATAATAATATGGCACTAGTGGGAATTCAGTTGTCCCGTGATGAGGCGCACTATTTTGTGTCACTAGTCATATTGTTATTTAAACGTCAGTGTTTTTTGAAGTGAAAACTTCTTTAGTACGGGGGTGATTTGAAATTCGATGAGCCGAAACTGTCCAGTGGAGACTGGAGTTGAGTGGAGACTGGAGTTGAGTGGAGACTGGAGTTGAGTGGAGACTGGAGTTGAGTGGAGACTGGAGTTGAGTGGAGACTGGAGTTGAGTGGAGACTGGAGTTGAGTGGAGACTGGAGTTGAGTGGAGACTGGAGTTGAGTGGAGACTGGAGTTGAGTGGAGACTGGAGTTGAGTGGAGACTGGAGTTGAGTGGAGACTGGAGTTGAGTGGAGACTGGAGTTGAGTGGAGACTGGAGTTGAGTGGAGACTGGAGTTGAGTGGAGACTGGAGTTGAGTGGAGACTGGAGTTGAGTGGAGACTGGAGTTGAGTGGAGACTGGAGTTGAGTGGAGACTGGAGTTGAGTGGAGACTGGAGCTGAGTGGAGACTGGAGTTGAGTGGAGACTGGAGTTGAGTGGAGACTGGAGTTGAGTGGAGACTGGAGTTGAGGGGAGACCGGAGTGGAGTGGAGACTGGAGTTGAGCGGAGACTGGAGTGGAGCGGAGACTGGAGTAAAGCGGAGACTGGAGTGGAGCGGAGACTGGAGTGGAGCGGAGACTGGAGTGGAGCGGAGACTGGAGTGGTGCGGAGACTGGAGTGGAGCGGAGACTGGAGTGGAGCGGAGACTGGAGTGGAGCGGAGACTGGAGTGGAGTGGAGTAGTAAAACCTACAATTACCATCTTCCCGAAATTTTTTTCGTCTCATTATCTTGAAAACAAAATTTTTGAAGGTTTCACTTCTACCACGTGTGAATAGCACACATTTTAATTTTGCAAAATGGCTCTTTTCTAATATCCGTATAACAAAATAGAATCTGTATAATAAAATAGAATTTCATTTTCAATATGTCCCACCTAGTTAAGTTCCACGTTATGACCAAGAGGCTCAGACATTCATCAAAGTCGGACCCGCGCGGCGACGAGTCAATGTTATGCAAATCATTCTATGTATGTTTTGACGATCGTCTGTTCGGCGACTGACCCGGCAAGTACGTGAATAGCCGTTTGTACATTAGACGATACGACAACGATATCTTATTTATATTTTGATTTTTTTTTAAATCGGTTGATAAAAATGACGGAGTTAATAAAGAGGAGTCGTAAACGTTAAAAAAAATCAACCGAATTGAGAATCTCCTCCTTGATTTGAAGTCAGTCTGATAAAGATGTTTTGAAAGTTTTCGAAAGGCCGGTAGATTAGAAAAATGACGAGCATAAGTGTATCAGTGATACATGCATGCAGGGTTTTTTGATTTTGAATTTGAAACCATAATTTTGCAACATTTATTGGTGTGGCAGCGCCTTTAGGATGCGCGCCACGCACACATGGAAGTTTGTCTGTGTACACATGTACACACATAAATGTCGTTGTGGTGTCGTCCATTAAAGAAACGGCCATACTCTCGGTCGCGCCGAATATGTATCGATTTATCGGTCAACTTGATATTTATAGAATCGACAGACAGGTATGATTAGTTTATGTGAAGCTTATATACAGTTCTGAATAATTTTACGCTGTCATAAAAATTTTCAACCAAACCAAAATTTTTAACGCATCACAGTTGTAGTTGTCACGTTTTGGCTTACGTGGTTTTATACATACACCATATTTTGTTGGTTGCTATTGGAGGTACTCCTGTTGAAGGTTCCTGGTCTAGCGGTAGCTCAAATGTTGGTTAGCTACCACGGTCGAAGTAGACATCAGTCTTGGATATAGCCAGTTATAATACGGATATCCGCTTCCTTCGGTAATGCTTCTGTTTGGCATTTGGTGCTGCAGATATCCATGGACGACATGACCATCTGCGCGTTACTAATTTTTAACCCCCGACACAAAAAGAGGGGTGTTGGACGTATCTGACTCCGTGTGTCTGTGGCATCATAGCTCTTAAACTAAACGAATGGACCGATTATGATGCGATAAAATAGAACTTCGGGGTTTTTTAGGGTTCCGTAGCCAAATGGCAAAAAACGGAACCCTTATAGATTCGTCATGTCTGTCTGTCCGTCCGTATGTCACAGCCACTTTTTTCCGAAACTATAGGAACTATACTGTTGAAACTTGGTAAGTAGATGTATTCTGTGAACCCCATTAAGATTTTCATACAAAAATAGAAAAAAAACAATAAATTTTGGGGGTTTCCCATACTTAGAACTGAAACTCAAAAAATTTTTTTTCATCAAACCCATGCGTGTGGGGTATCTATGAATAGGTCTTCAAAAATGATATTGAGGTTTCTAATATCATTTTTTTCTAAACTGAATATTTTGCGCGAGAGACACTTCCAAAGTGGTAAAAAGTGTGTCCCCCCCCTGTAACTTCTAAAATAAGAGAATGATAAAACTAAAAAAAAATATATGATGTACATTACCATGCAAACTTCCAACGAAAATTGGTTTGAACGAGATCTAGTGAGTAGTTTTTTTTAATACGTCATAAATCGTAAACCACAATTTACCTCGATCAAAGTTACAACGAACTTCAAGAACTTTTATATTATGTTATTTGCTACTACGGAACCCTTCATAGGCGAGTCCGACTCGCACTTGGCCGCTTTTTTAATTCTAAATTTATCAGTAATTTGATCGGAACTATCGATTAATTTCACGAGTAGCAGTCTCTCTTTAATATTGTTATTGAAATGAGAAAATGCGGTTACAGCTACGACATTCAGTTCATCTTATCGGTTGTAGCGGATAGATATTATAAAACAGTATTAAATTGTTTAAAACGAAGTTGACAATACGCTAGTCCTCATAGATCCGTCTTATAGGCACGCGTTAAGAGTAAAATACACAAATGGTCTACCAAAGCGTTCGCTCGACGTTTCCGTGTCTTTGATCATCATCATCCGCTTCCACTTTTAGCAAATTAACATTCCATTTTTAGAAGTCAATTAAAACAGATGGAAATGGAACCGCTCCCTAACTTCGTTCCATCGTTCCACTTACCGTATCTGTGTTCGGTGAACTTTAGTGCTTTGAGAGATTGGTTTGGTATAAGTGTACCTATCATACTGGTGTTAGCGATTTTTCTCCAATTATCACCTGATATAGATTGATTGAGGAATTAGTGCGGTATTCTGATTAGTATAGATACTCTATAGTAAGATTAATGTTATAAATAAAGTGTGGGAGGATGTTTGTTAGGTTACTCTGTCACGCAAAAATTACTTAATGGATGTTCTTGAAATTTACCACACGGGTGAACAATTATCTGGAATAGACTATAGCGCTAGTATGTACTCAATTTTTTAGTAAAGAAACGAAAACGAATAGACGTACCACCTGATGATAAGTGACCACTAGGACTTGAATATCGGAATCTCGGAATCTCGAAATATCGGAATCTCGGACCGTGAAACCCGATATTACAATTCCGATACTGAGTGATTCGATATCGTAATATCGGAATCAGTAATTTTTATTTTAATTTAAACAAAATGATTTTAATGCGTGCCACAAGGTATATTGGCCACTAGGTCATAAAATTGAGCAAGTAAGTATAAACATTTTAGCTGTGTAGGGAGGTAGAGTTAATATCTTTAACCGTAATTCTGTTGTGAGTCTGCTCAGCCTACTGCACGAATAATGCGATACGGAAAAAATCTATTCCAAACATAATTTATCTCCTTAATCTCGGTGTACCTAAGTTCATAATTTCATCATCTTCTGCAGATCATCTGTACGAATCTCTAGTTGCTGAGAATTCGCATCTAACTGTCAATGACCATTCACCGCAGATACCTCATTGACCATTGTATATCGGAGGTTCACATCTACAACAAAGGTTTTTAAAACCTTACTATATCTAGACGCGAACAAAGCTAGTGGACCAGATGGTATTCCAGCTCTCTCCAGTTATCTACTGTTTTGCCACGGTTGGTTCGTCTCTCAATTAAGACGAGCATAGTGCCTCAGGCGTCGAAGTTTGCCAACGTGCAGTCCGTGCCCAAGAATGGCAATCGAGCTGACCCTGCTAATTAATTAACAGCCAATTTCAATTACCAACATACTCAGGAAGATTATTATTGAACATGCGCCTCGTTGCATACCTAGTACACAATGATCTCCTTAGTGACCCTAGAGCTATAGCCTAACGCATACCACTCTACCGCATTCTAGCGTATCTCACTCACTCGTATCTGGGGCGAGGACCTTAAGAATAATGTAGAGGCGGTTGCCTTTATCCCTTGACATCTCAAAGGCCTTCGATACAGTTTAGCATGTTAGCCCATTGATCATGCTTCCTGCGTATGTCCTATTCCCTGGCCTGATCAGCTGGGTTAAAGACTTTCTGAGTGAACGTTCATTTAGAGTCGTTATCAAAGATTATTTGTCCCAAGCAACCTTACATCACATATTACAAACAATGCCGGACTTTCTCAGAGATCTTTTATCTCCAGAACTCTATTCCTGCTGCATATCAACGATCTGGTCGAGCGATGCCGATACCTGGCAAGCTTCCGACCAGTAACGACCAAAATACAGTCTGAAGAGAGGCCCGGGTTGAAAGAGTGAATCAGCCTGAAGTCACCGAATAGGGCGACGCCAACCTTGTGAAATTCAACGCCACAAAAACAGAAGCATTTATTTTGGCCCTACTTTTCACAATGTATCCTTGAAATACTCCCACCGCAAGAAATTGAGATATCCGTGAACCGTAAATTTGAGCGGTTTATTGAATCCAAAGTTAAGGCAGCTGCCAGGAAACTAGGCATCCTAGCAAATTTGTTGCGATATTTTAAGTCACTTCAGCTTTTATCCTTGTATAAAGCATAGCTTCTGCCGTACAGCTGTCACATTTGGTGCAGCTGAATTTCATCTATCAGTAAAAACTATTTTGCGATTCAAAAATCCTAAAAAAATTAAGGTAGTGAATTTTTAACGCGAAAACCAAACCGATTTAGATGATATTTGTAACGAACGGGAATAAAACAGTATTAAAGACGTTATTATTTCATTATCCTATTGATTAAAAACCTTTTTGCTATCCCAGACGTCCTACTTTACAATATAAAATTAAATTTAAATTAATAAAAAAAAATGTATAATTCCGATACTGATATCGGAATTCCGATATTAGCATCAAATATCGAAAATCAATATCGATATTGAAAACCTTCCGATATTACAAGCCCTAGTGACCACCAACGCCGATGGACATCAGTTCATCATCAGGACATCAAGAAAGAAGAAAAATGACAGAAAGAAAGGAAAAGTTGATAACGATTTACCAATAGACCGTTCATTTATCTCCCCTTATTCATAAAAAGAAGCAAAGTTATGAAGGTTTGTTTTCGGTATCTGGTTTTGTGTTTGGTAGTGTTTTGTATCTTTTACTCTTATGAAAAACGATAAAGATAAAACATTTTAACAGTGCAATACTTGAAATAGGTTTATTAAGCGTTTATGAATACCTAAGGCCTGACTGTTATTTTTGTTTAGATAATCCGAGAAATAGCGGTAGCCAATAAAACCTACAACATAACGTTATTTTACGTTTTATTCATCATATTAATATTTTACGAGATATTCTTATGATAGGTATCTATAAATCCTGCAATAATTTGTTTGACTATAAAACATAATTCAGTCCATTTTCAATCTTATTGCAACCACTTAGCAGATCTATGGTGTTTACTGTTTACATAATGGGTTATTGAACTTTGGTGATGGGTGGTGGGTTCTTTAAGCAAATTGTTGTATGGCTTCTAAATAAGGGCCGATCGTTTGGGAGGCTAATGTTTCGCAACTTGCTGCCTACAGCGCGTCGTAGGTGTCTGGCCTAGGTTTAGGAGCAGGGTTGTACGGTTAATATTTTTTATCGATGCGTGGTGGAGTGTTTATTTATTTCATAAGTTGTGTCAACAGGGTGTTCCTACAGTATAACATACAATGAAAACAACAGCAGCCAGTAGCTTTTTATGCTCTAGTAGTTGGCACCTATAATTTAGGTGATACTTAGTTTATATCAGTAAATTCATTGTATGTTATAGTGTAGGAAGTAAGTATCTATTCTATCCATAATTACCGTCAAATAAGTTAAATTAAAGAATAGGTAAATTATTAGGAATATTTGGTATCATGTAATATGATAGTAACATAATTATACAAAAACACGAAGGATGGCTTGTGGTTTTCGTCGGCCTTGCTATCGTAGTTGTGGACGCCGCCGCGTGTCGTGTAAAAGTCTCGTTACAACTTTTCGTCCCAAAATTTTCCGCCTAGCCCCCTTTCGCAACGCGCGATAAGGAAGTTCATTCCAATATTTTGATTTATTTTTGACACAATATGATGCGTCCCAACCCAAGTGAATATCGAATGGTTTATCGATATTTCATTCAGCCCATCACTTTCGCGACCCACGGGTGTTTTCCATTATGCCATGGACGCCATGGTGGTATTGTAGGTATGTTGTATCGATTATAACATTTATAACTATCGATATCTTGATATTAGTGCTGTCCTCAACTATCATAAACTGTTTATTTATACTTTTATAAATAAAACTGTAGCAATCTTTAGCACATTGATGTGATTCGTAGTAACGTAACAAAATTATAAATTATTATGCCATAGGATTTTTATTTATTGGCTTGTCTCTGTTCGGTTTTCTTAGTTCTTTAGATGTTTATTTATTGTAAAGCTGTAAAAAATAATTTGCTGTCATCCCGGCCTATGGACACATTTTGTACTTTTACTGCGCAAGATGCAAGCAAGTGACAATTGATGATAGTGCGTCTATGTGGAGAAAATGTCTTATTGTTAGTCTGAAATAGTCATGTTCTTGTCAAATATTCTTCATTATTATCATTCATTGGCCCACAAACATCAACTTTCATGCTAATAACTCACATTTCAGTGGGCGTAAGCTGGAGAAAGCTGGGAAATGTATTATCATTTCGTAGTTTGAACTTAAACGGTTTAAGGTCTAGAAATGTAAATCAACAATTTCGGATGAAATTGTCTTCTTCTTTATATATTTTTAACAACAACAGATAAAGTACTGAATATAATAATTCATTAGTGCCGATCCTATTTTTTCTCCCAAATTATCAGAGATTAACCAAATCTTGGGATATCACCGAAGTCTATGATACTGATGTAATATTCAGCCGTCAGCTCAAAATAATTCGGGTGCCGTTATAAATATCTACGTAGCGACGTGGCCTGAGCTGTTATTGGGTTAATTATCGCGATATAGGCCGCCCTTCTGGAGTCAGTGGAATGGCGTCATTGTCTATCAACGCCAATACACTATTAAATTAATGAACCTGTTTCATTCTGGATTTGATTTAATTTATATTACTTACTGTTGCCTTTAATAAATGGTCGTTGGTTGGGAGAGCTGTTGATACAAGATTGGGAACGACATCTTTGAACCGCTTCTTAATGACGCCTTCAGGGTTTGTGACGCAAACAATTAGGTATTGAAAATAAATTTTATACATACCATAACTTTCTTGTCGTCATCAGTACCTCAAAATTTATCTTATTATTTTGCCTAAAATACATGTTATTTAAAAAACCGGGCAAGTGCGTTTCAGGCCACGCGCAATGTAGGTTTCCGACTTCCGTCATGACGATATAGTTTCGTCATGTCCCGATTTTACTTCGGAACTCTAAAAAGGCATGTCCATGTTATTTAAAGTACGAAAAATCAGTCTACTTACTCCGATCACCTTATCACCGATGTATTGCCGACCAAGAAGGAAGAGAGAAAAAGTATTCGTTCTTCTCTTACCATCAGGTAGGATTGTTGGCAAGCGTCAATTCCCGCATCAGTAACACCAAAGTTCACCGATGCATTGCCAGTCAAGAAAGAAGAGCGAAGATTATAGGCTTTTAAGTATAGGGTTTAGCGGTTGACTCTTGTAATAGGATGGTACTGGTAGGTAACTAATTAGGCTTGCGTACCGAATACTGATACAATCCTCACACAAAACCTTGGCACAAGGCAGTATGTGCCCTCTTCAGTTGCCTCTTACGACACCCTGGTCTGCCTGCATGAGATTGGGGTCAGCATTCTGGAGCGATACGAGCAAAATAACTTGCAACCTATGTTTTATCTTTTTCGAGTGATCTCGTAGAAGAGTCCGGACTACTCCGGACTAATCAAGAGAAATATACTCGTAATATTAAACAGTAATGTCATATCAATTACAGTCCCAATTTGAATTGATCGTTTATCATCCCGAAACAAGGCAGATTCATTGCGTGTTATTGTGCAGATCTTTTATAAATGGTTTGGTATTTTTATGGGCGGGTCAAGTGGGCTTTTAATTTGTTATTTTGGCGATGGCGTCATGGATAGTATCGTCTGTAATGTTTATATCTGTCAGAATATAGTTTTCTTTCAGTCAAAATAATTTCTCCCTCATGTAATATTCTGTTTTATCTATCCTTTTTACGCTCGTGTGCATTATGGCATATATTACCTATATATATTTTCATAAAAGCGCCCGTCAACGATGTAATGTGCAATTTTGTCATGTCACATCGCTGTCGCGTGTAACTGTCACACCACAAACATTTACTTGTCACATAAATATCGGGCAAGGGAATCGAATCCGGGATCTCTCGTTTCACAGGTACGATATACAACTATACATGTAATGTTGTTGTATGTAGCGGTAGCTTTTAGGGTTCCGAAGTAAAATCGTAACCCTCAGTTTGGTCACGTCCGTCCGTCCGTCCGTCCGTCCGTCCGTCCGTCCGTCCGTCCGTCCGTCCTTCCGTCCTTCCGTCCTTCCGTCCTTCCGTCCTTCCGTCCTTCCGTCCTTCCGTCCTTCCGTCCTTCCGTCCTTCCGTCTGTCCGAAGCAAACTGCAGAGACCCTTAGTGCTAGAAAGCTGTGCACGTATCACGGCCACGTTGGCATAAGTAGTTTATGAGTAATAGTGGATCAACTTACAATGTACTTCGGAACCCTACATTGCGCGTGACACGCATTTGCCCAGTTTTTTCCGGGATAATAAGTACCCTATAACCTATTTCAAATAATGGTCTACCTGTGTGCTTTTCATGAAAATAGTTTACGCGTGAAAGAGTAAGAAACATCCTCACGAACTTTCTTTATACCTCAGATGAAATAAAAGGCAGATGGAACATTCGCAAAGAAATGTAACGAATGACGTGAAGTCACTTTTTCGCTATGTGTGCGTGACAACCTTAATGTCAACTAGCAGTGGCACCGTATGGACACGTAATTCTTTGTGTGTGTGAGGATGCCAAGTGAAAAGTCACAATCTCCCGCAAGTTTGTAAATGTTGTTTGACATATTTCCAACTTAACACATTATGCACAATTAAATTGGCAAATTATTTATTACTAGTGAACGCCCTTGCTTCGCTTCGGTAAGCCCACAGTCGATAAATGTAGGGATGGTATTCTTTAAATTGTCGTGATTTTTTTATTTGTAAACCGATTCAAATAAAACAAACACTAAATGTTAACCCAAGCTCATTAGAATACGTCAGTGAAAACCGAATCTTTTATTAAGCCGTTCCTGAGATAAGGTGGAACAAATGCATAGAAAAACAGTCAAAAATTTAAGTTGTATTATATGTGATAATCATAATATGTTCTTTTAATATAAAATAATACTTAAATATATTTAATTATTTTAATTATTAACCTATGGACTTTTTTTATGCAGAATAAGTTAGTGTTTGACAACAAAACCACCTGAGATGGTAAGCGGTAATGAAATCGTGGATGGTAAAGCACACTAACTTAGTAGAAGCCTCTCTTGACTTGAAGACACCCACATTATAATCTGACGGGAACACCCACGCGGACAATTAATTTCAGTCCTTTGTGGTACGCATAATAAAAGACGAAGCAAAGTGCATTGTTTTCTCTTGTAATAGCATCTGTCGGCAATCTGCAAAATTATAATTGAAATTATTTTAGTGAGTAGGCTAAACTAAAATCAGAAACTAAAATATAATATAATATTTTCTTTCAATCATGCATATTATCGTGGGCAAACGTGACATTTTCAATTAACCCGGTTTGCATAATAATATGTTTTAAAATGCAAATTTTATCCCTCTAAGCCTTTGTACTATCTATCTTGTGTTTATAATATCCCAGCGTTAGGTGCTTATGCATTGGCTGTATTTCCTGATTTTTAGGTTTAAATAAATACAAATATTTACTTTTTTAATAAAATTTTTTCAATGTAAATTTATAAATCGACCACTGTTCAAATAGCTCATGCATATTTCCCCAAATTTAGGGTAACCGATTTTCACATAAAGCTGGTATAGAAATGAATAATTGTCGAGGTTTTGTGTTCCGAGTAAACCGCAAAAATATTATTATAAATAAATAATAAACTAATGAACAGACACCTCTGAAAAGACATTCCATCTTCTTTTCTTTGATTTTGCGAACTACTTTTACATAGTTTAAAAATGCAAGACGGAATTTTAACTGATAAAATTATTTAATAAATTTTGACAATTGCGACCTTCATGCAATTTGACGCTTTCTTTAGTAGTGACACGAGATTGTATTAGTTTTTTTATTTTGTATTATTCGTGGTAGGCTTACGTCGTATTCGAACGACGTTATCTGCTTTTTACTTCATCTGAGCTTTATACATAGATTAGTTTCATATGCCAGGCCAAAGTGCTATTTAGTTCGTTTCGAAATATAAAATGCAAAGAAACGGCTATCATTCCATCCATGATCACACAATTTCCATAATGCAATATCCCGCAACCCTCGGCTAATCGAGATACCGAATGAAATTATCAAGCCACTTGGGGTAGGCGACACAATTGAATTATGTTTAATAACGTGGCGTTCGCCTGTCACTTTTTCATTTTCTCAGGGTATTTTTGTTGTTAGTAGAGGCAAGCACATAAAACAAGTCAAAAACTTTCGTGCTTTATGCTAAGCATCATATGAATGATCGGTCCATTCGTTCGTCGAAAAGGTCTTAAAAATATAATAGGTCTTCTAAGATAATTTTTGGAATTAGGGGTAAATTTGCGGGTAATGTTGACTAAATTTTATTATTTAAAGAGTGTAGTAAGTAGAAACACTATGCGCTGTTTATATTATGCGTTGGTAGATTCTGTAATCGGGTACGGTTTGAGTTGCTACGGGTGCACTTTTAAAACGCACATAGAATAATCTAAATTTTACTAACAAAAAATAACCGACTTCAAAGTCTCAAAAACTACATAGTTGTCAGATCTCGTTCAAATTTATATGAGACCACATGACAAGCGCCTGCTTTCGATTAAAAAAAGAATCATCGAAATCGGTTGGCGTGATATTGAGTTATTCGTCAATTTGTCGCGCACATCTTAACACAAATTTACGACTTATGTAGTTTTCTCATGGATGCCGTTGTCAGATCTCAATAAAATTTATGTGGGACCACATGACAGCCACCAGCTTTCGATTAAAAAAAGAATCATCAAAATCGGTTCGCGCAGTCCAAAGTTCTGAGGTAACAAACATAAAAAAAAAAAAAAAAAAAAAAAAATACAGTCGAATTGAGAACCTCCTCCTTTTTTGAAGTCGGTTAAAAATTAAAAAGGCTGCATATTCGAGTTTCAAAGCAAATATCAAGTAAAAAGGTCCTCAATGAGTTTAAGTTAGACCGCCTTCAATTATATAAGAAAAATAGGATACTACCAATAGAGAGCAAGATTTAACTACATTTAATAAAGGAAAATATCAACAGGAAAGAATTTTTCAAAATTATACCCGTAATGGCCCAACCCGTACCAAAAGAAATAGGTTTAGCAAAATTAAAATAAAAAATTACTATGGCAAGCGTTCCATGAAGTACATGGTGCCAGTTATTTGTAATAGTCTTCCCTTTTGTGCGACAGAAATCTCTTCATATAGAATATTAAAAAAAAAGGTTGAGCAGTATTTCTTGGAGTCCATAACCTAGATTCAGTAGCTTGAGTTAGCTGTAAGTATATTTTTTTTTTGTTTGTTAAAATTATAAATAATATAACTCAGTATTTTATAAGACCTAGTTTAGTATAAGACATAGTTTATTTGTCAAAATTATAAATAATAGCAGAACATAAATAACACAGTATTTTATAAGACCTACTTTTGGTTAACTGTTGTTTTAAATATTAGAGCGAATACTCTCCGCCTACAAACTAGTTCATAGTTTGGGGATGTTTTGTAGTAGTTTTAAGAGCATGTTGTTTTGTGAATAAACGATTTAAAAAAAAATGTGCTAATTTTGGTTAGAGTCAAGTGTCCCGCCCAGCCGGCTAAACAGTTGGAGTTAGACAAGTGAAAAAAAATCTCAAAAATAAGTTATATGATGAATTTACACGGAAAACTATTACGGCTATATTAGCGTAAGTAGTTAATAATAAACTACTACTACTTCGGATTCGGAACCCTACATTGCGCGTGGCCTGACGGCTGACACGCACTTGCCCGATTTTTGAATTTGAATTTGCTATCTATTAATGAGAGGTGACATATGTAGCAAATGTACCAGGAGAGCATATTTCACAAGCGTTCGTATACGTACATTGATTTATACTTTCCCATTTGTAAACAATATTGAACGCTGTATGTCAAGGCCGGGTCCACGCGCCCACGCGAAACACTCATTTAGCGTGCATAGAGTAACGTGACTCCTCGGACTTACACAGAAGTTCGTATTCTAAGATTGTGAGCGGAAGTGCCTAGTATTAGATTGAATATTGTAACTTGATTCTTAAATTGGTGTTCTTAAAATATGCGACTTTTGAAAAAAAGTAACTAGTCCTTAGAATTCTTATGTAATTGTAAAAAGTAGTAATTTTAATCTACTTTTAAAAAGCGAGGAGGTACTAAACTTGATTTTTTTTTTGCCAGATTATCCCTAATTATTACCCGACTTCCGATCTTTTATGTATGTATGCATGTTTGTTTGCATGTAATATTCTTTATTACCTCGGGAAAATACAAACAAGATTTTATTGGTTTAAGTATGGTTCCCCATCCCAATTAGTAATCCTTCTATGGTTTACTCGTAGTTGTTTAGTATTACTTTAACAACATTCTAAACTACTGGGCTTATTTTTCAATTTTTAGTTTATTTCATTTTTTTTAATTATCATATTTTGAAAGCTGACGTAGAAAAAAATCAAGTTTATTTTTTTTTATTTTTACTTTAATTTATACTTTATTTTGTTGTCGTTGCTGCATACTTATAGGTACAATCGTGAAGGTAAACGTTGCAAATTTTTCATGCTACCCTTTCTACACTGCCCTGGACTGGACTTGTAAAATTGTGGTGTGATTTTTATGTAACTAGCTGGCCAACGAGCTTACGATTCTGGCGATGGTAAGCCACCGTCGCCTATGAACATTATGTAAGTAGTACCAAAGTCATCACCGACCAAGGAAAAGGAGAGAGAAAGTTACAATGCTACCTATTTCTCCTTCTGTATATTAACCCGTCGTAGAAGCACCGTGTACATTTAGCTTTCGTGCACAACTAATTAAAGCGACAAATAGAGCGTGCGGTTGCATCGAATTGTACGGAGCGGAGCACGGAGCGTTACATGATTCGGATGTCATACGGGTTTCGCTGGTTTTTGCGATGTGTGGCGTAACATGTGGTGCTGGTTGTTATAACTTATGTGTCTGTTAGACATTACACGATATGTGTATGCCAGTGACATCGTTTAGGAACTATGTAGACGCACTGTAAAAGCTTATTTTTTATCCAGTTGGCCGTCTGTCAGCTTTTGTGATCAGTTAGTTTATTTATTTATTTCTTTAGGCTGTGTTCCCAGTAGGCAAACTGTTAGCGGCCGACTGAGTTTGCGGCGTATCGGTTTAGTACGCCCTTCCATATATTTGAAATGGAGTGTCCACAGTTTGCTAGTTTTGCGCTCACTATACGCAGTTTGCAGTGTTACGTGCGCCGACTGTCTCAGTAGTGGCTAACTCACAGCAAACCCGGTTCCAGTCGGCGGCGGCGATATGGTTGTACGCCGGGCGTAGAGAGTCCGATTGCCGCAAACTGTTCATGCGGACAGCTGGACAGTTTTTATCCTCTTTCAGCGTCTCTACGATACCAATTACTTCAAAAATATCCATCGTGATTCGTGACCAACACGACCACTCCCTTCGTACAACAATAGTAAAGTGAAAATTCAATCGGTCGACCTAAATAAGCGGCTAACTCATAACAGTTTGCTTGCGACGCACGCAAATTGATCTGAGTTTGCAGCTAACTCAAATTTTAGTGCGCCACTTTGCGGCTCACTCAGTCGGCCGCTAACAGTTTGCCTACTGGGAACACAGCCTAAGTCTTATCGAAAGGTAAAGAGAATTATAAATGGGTGGAGTTAATGCCACGCAACATTTCTCGATTAATAATTTTTGACAAATCAATCTAGTGTTTCGTCCAAAGATATTTTACTATAGATATGTTATGTTCATACATTGCGAGGTTCAGTTTTTGATGACAACCCTCTTTTTTAATACATATAATATCATTGGTTTCGTCGCATTTTAAGGTATCTTTATTTTACCCTCGATATTTATTATGCGAAAATTTTAATACGTCTGTTGTATCGTTATTTGTATAAAACGTAGGTAATGTTTATTTGCTCTGTGATGTTTTAAAATATAGCCGTTAGGCTTTCGCTTAACTGGATTTAATTATAATTATTATGCTGATTATTATGCTGATTTCTCTAGTATATTTTAATACAATACGGAATAATAATAATTCAATGTATACTCCCGATCATTTTAATTGAACCACGTAGTCTTATCCGTTTAAAAAATAAATAAAATACAATAAAATAAAACACAGTGTTTTTATGGGTTCAATAATAAGTGAAATAAGAATAGTAACAGAATAAGAAATACTTATTCTGTTTCAAATATTATTAATTGAGGCTTTAGTAAAATATCAAACTTAAAATTGAAGTGATCCGATTCTCTTGTCCCGAGGCATACGAACTTTCCGGACAAATTTATACAGCGGTGAAAATATCATGTTTTATCATAGAATTACTATTACGTATAGAATAGACACCGCGAACATCGGGTTCGGGGGTGTGCATTGCAGCCGGCCGGCTGCATTTCATTCTGTCACTCGGCTGCGCTCATTGCGGCCGCATGTCAAAATTGTTTACTAAAAAACTGAAAAAATGCCGTCGTGCGTAATGAGAACGTGTCACAATTGCACGACAAAAAAACAAAAAAGATTATGGAATCACTTATCATCGGTAAGAAAACAAAATATTAACTTAAATCAACTAAAACGAATTTAATAAATTTAATTAAATTATTGTGCAATGTTCCCGCCATTTTTGAATAAAAAAATCATAAGGAGCGTTTGAACTTGGCAAGTCACTTGCATGTTAATGGACTAAATAAGGCTTGCCAATGCTTGTGATGTGACCAATTATATATATATTATGGTGTTGGTTTTTCGACACGAATCAATGGTAAACGATTGAAAATAAATCAAAAACGTACAAAAAGGCACGTTTTTTCTTAATTTTGTTTTGCACGGTTAATATACATAGGTACATAGTAATTACGGCAGACAGATGTATGTGTTGATTTGCAGTGAATGATTTGTGATAAATTAGATTGCTTTTAATAAATTTTCGTTCAATTATTACCATTTAAAAATAATAGAAATACCGGTTATAAAAATACCGGTACTAATTAAATTAATATTAGCAGAATACCGGTTAAATATAAAAGAAAGAAGGTTTGGAGTCTGTGACTGCTTTGGTTCGACAAGTGTCATATACAAAGTTACTCTATGGCAAGTGTGCAAACGAAGCTTCTAGTTTGAAAAGAGAACGGAGGGCAAGCCGGCGGGCGGTGGAACACACTTTTTATTTGAGATGGCTTCTCTATGTACCTAATACCTCAATTTGTTTTATTGTGTATTTTTAAATTAGGTCTGTATTCGAAGCGCAGAAAATTAGTGGCGAAAGTTCATGCCTTTTATAGATTAAAGTGCTGGTATTATGAAATGGAGCATAACTGCGTGCAAATTGGACAACATAAATATATGATGTAATAGTGGCTTGGCTAGTTTTTGCAAGTCGCTCGCCTTGTCGTGTAACTGTTAGCCTGTAAACGAGGGGGCAGTCGGGAAACTTGCTTTAAGGAAAACATAAGGAAATCTATATACACCTGAGTGTTTGTCATGATTGTTCTCAAAAGTGTGTGAAGTATGTCAATCCGCTTTTGGCCATAGCATACTAACGTCTTAATTCCTTTTAATATGAGAGGAGAATTGACTCAAGCAATTTACTATAGGTAATATACTGTAGTTACGTGTGTTTTATGTGTGATTATCGATGAGCTCGTTCGACGGTTTACAAACTCTCGATAAGCCGGATCGATACTGTGTGGAAAGATAAAGTTTTCCAGGTTTTAATATGCTGTAGTTTACATTATAACTGGGTGACGGTGGCGGTGGATGATAAGTGCCATTTTTAATACTGCGTTATATTAAAACATATATGTATTATGTTACTATACCGGACCGCTGAGTCGTGCCAAGGGTTCCATTCCCAGCGAGGCGAATATTTGAATGACGAGTTTGTATTTTTGTTCTTGGTCTGGTCAGTTTGTGTTGTTGTCTTTGTTTACGCTTTCTATATTCAAACCAGAACATAAGGTTTTTTTTAACACATACTTATAAATAATAATTATGTTATATTTTCTCAACGAATCAAAATATCCCTTTCATTAAGGCTTAGCACGCATTGCGAATTTTATTGCCACGATTTTTTTCTGACGGTTTAGGGTAAGCACGCATTGCGAATTTTACTGCCGCGATTTTTTTTCTGACGATTTTTAAACCGAGTACTGAATCATAACCAACACGCATGGCGAATAAAATTCCTTGCGATTTTTGTCTGTTTCTACTCAGTTCTCAGCCGATTCGCACGTCCCTAAATGGACCACCGAACAAAAATCTTGATTTGCCTTTTACTACAGCGTAAAAGATATGTCAAAAAAGGTCACCGATACTGGATTCACCCTTTTACGGCACTAAGACCTATGAAACGATTTTTTTATGTAAAATACCAAGCCTTGCGAGAATGTTATTATAACAAAAAAAAATTCGGGTATTTTAGAATGTCTATAAAACATTCGATAATTTACTACGGCTAGTTGGTCCTTAATTAGTCTGTCATGGTATTGTGCATCAAATTTGGCACACAGGGGAGGTCTCCTATGCATGACCGTTATTAACTGTTCTACGTCAATTTCTGGCTCTATCGATGCTGATGCGGAAGATGAAGAACGCAACATCTTTCTTCCAGTAGTAGCCGAGTGGCACGCGACGCGACTGAGCGGTCACCCGCCCGCGCACCGCGAATTTTTTTCGCTGTGCGGTCAGATTCATACACCTCCTAGGGTAAGGCTTAGCACGCATTACGCATTAAAATCGCGCGGTGAAAAACCGCAATGCGTGTTAAGCCTAAGGGTACTGCCGCGATTTTTTTTCTGACGATTTTTAAAACGCGTACTGAATCATAACCAACACGCATTGCGAATAAAATTCCTCGCGATTTTTGCCTGTTTCTACCCAGTTCTCGGCTGATTCGCACGTGCCTAAATGTACCACCGAACAACGATTTGCCTTATACTACGCCATAAAAAACATGTCAAAAGATATCACCAATACTGGATTCACCCTTTTACAAATGATGAGTGAAATTTTAAGATTTATGACACAAAAGGTGACGAAAAACGTCATGGGTGATTTTTTTTTCGTTATGAAAAAAATATTATTATTATATTGTTTTTTTAATATTGTTTCAATATTGTTTGAATATTTTTTTTATATTGTTTTTTCCAATGTTGTTTTTTTAATATTGTCTTTTTTAATTGATGCCAAAAAAGTATAACTTCTCACGCGCGTACATACGAGTAAGTATTCTTTTTAATTTTTTTCACAGTGTGGTCAGTTTTATACACCTCCTTAGGCTTAGCACGCATTGCGAATTTTTTTGCCACGATTTTTTTTCTGACGGTTTATACATCGCGTACTGAATCATAACCAACACACATGGCGAATAATTGTCTGTTTCTACCCAGTTCTCAGCCGAGTCGCATGTACTTAAATGGATAACCGAACAAAAATCTTGGTTTGCTTACGGCGTGAAAGACATGTCAAAAGATGTCACCAATATTGGATTCACCCTTTTACGGCACTTAGATCTATGATAGGATTTTTAAGCTATTGCACAGCTTTAATCGCGCGCTTGACGACCGAATCAAGAAATTTCCGTAACGAAATAAGAGGTGACACCGCCCAATTGCAGTCAGTACTAGGATAGCAAAAACATGCAAGCGAGTGTGCCAAAACAAAGCTGGGTTATTAAATTTCTCATCGGATTTGTTCACCTAGTAGCAATTAATTAAAGCGAGTACTAGGCGACCAGAAATGCGACATCAGTGATACTGTACATTCATTGTATGTGGCTGTCTTATTTACTCTTTGGTATTTAGCATAGGTACAACAGGGATATCTATATTACGATCATGCACATTAAGTTATTATTTCTATTTCCCTTGTCATGCCAATTAATATGTGGAAGAGCGACAGGAATAGAATAAATCTATCACTGTCGCTCTGACAAGTTGTTAGAGCGCTTTGACATGGGTGTCAGAGTGGCAGTGAAGGATTTGTTCTATCACTGTCGCTCTTCCGCATATTGATTGTCATGACGGGAGAAATGGCAATAATAGCTTAATGTGTATGATCGTGATATGGACGTCCCTGTTGTGCTTATGCTAAATACCGAAGAATGAATAATATAGTACATACTGTGGCATGTACGGTGTCACTGATGTCGCATCTTCGAAGACTTGTGTGTGCCTAGTACCTACTTGCTTTAATTAATTGCTACTAATGGTGAACAAATCCGATGAGAAATTCCCCAGCTTTGTTTTGGCACACTTGCTTGCATGTTTTTGCTATCCTAGTACTGACTGCAAGTAGGGGGTGTCAGGTTTTATTTCGCAACAAATATTATTCTAAGGCTATGCCATAGCTTTACCGCGGCAGTCCCCAAGTGCCACACGTTTTTTTAATGTAAAATACCAAGCCTTGCGAGAATATAGCAAAAAAAATTTCGGGTATTTTAGAATGTCTATAAAAACATTCGATAATTTACTACGGATAATTGGTCCTTAATTAGTCTTTCATGGTATTGTGCATCAAATTTGTCCCACGGTGGAGGTCTCCTATGCACGTCAATTTCTGGCTCTATCGATGCCTTACATTAATTATTCGTGTGAATTTATATCGCATAGCGGCGCGATGGATTCTGTGGCGAAACACAGATTTTTTTGGGGAATTATTTTCGCGCGATTTTTTTTTCGCAAGTGCAGTATATAATTTCCATATCTCACATAATTTTGCAGAAAAAATCGCGCGGTGAAAAACCGTATTGCATGCTAAGCTAAGACATCAAAAGATTTAAAAATAAAAACGAACTGGCAATTTTTTTATTTCAGATGCAGATTTTGACTCAGTTTTTTCAAAAGCATATTTCTCCTGCACCTTTCGCCCCTTCGTCGATTGGAGTCTATTTCTGAACGGGGCCTGATAGAACTGACAACCCCCGCTGTAAAGCAATTAAAGACCGGAAGTTTACTTTTTAGGGTACCGTACATCCTTTGAAAAAAAGTTTTTTTAGAAAACCTTCAAAGAAACCTTTCTAACAACTGTTTTCTTTCTGATTCTCTGTTCGTCAGTTTGTTGTATTTAAAGGAATTTTTATTTTCTAGCTCGTGTACGAATTTTGGAGTTGTGGGGCCAAATACTGATAAAAAAGAAATGTTTTCGAAGTGCACTACTCGTTTTTATGAAGAAGAAGAAATATTTGTGCACTTAAGTCAAATGACTATACAAAAGTGTAAGTAAAATGAAAAAATGAATTTTGATCTACACAATTTTTTTTATCCTTACTGAACCCAGTTTTACATTGTAGTTTACGGAAATAACCAGTCTGTCAAGTTCCTTGGTAAATGGATGGTTTGATATTTTTATGTGGTTTTAACATTTCTACATCCTATACCAGAGTTGACTGATGGATGACAAAACATTAGGAATAAGTGTGCTTTTTGTTTAAGTAAATAAACAAATATTTAGCCTACACATTTTTAGTATTTATAGTACGGAACCCTATAGTATATCAGCCGTATTCTATGATTTTAATCTATGTAGGTGTGAGTTTGGTAAGGGTGCTTTGAACTGTCGATGTCGGTGCCACTTGTAGGATAAATTAAATTTGTAAACGTTTTTGCTAGTGCCGTCACTGGTATGGAGGTATTGTGATTAAAATCAGCATTTAAGTTTATAAATGAATAATCTATCTATATACCACTAGCTGCCCGGACAGACTTCTTTCTGTCAAAAGTAAAATAATATTGCGACTATAAATTGAGATGTAAGCTATCCTATCTTTCAAGTTGGATCAAACTGCACACGGTGTGAAAATTTGATTAAAATCGGTTAAGTAGTTTAGGAGCCCATCGCGGACAAACAACGTGACATGTAATTTATATATATTAAGACAATAAAACTCAAAGGGCAAATTTTCTGTACATTGAATATTTTTTAAAAATTTCGATTAGAGGGCACTTCAATAACGTGTCAGAGAGCACAAAAATATTTTTTTTAGAATTATTGTCTGTCTGTCTGTCCGTCTGTCTGTCTGTCTGTCTGTTTGTCTGTCCGGGCATCACATGGAAACCCCTGAACGGATTTCGATGAAAATTGGTAAAGTTGTTACTAATACTCCGGGTCATATTTTAGGATACTTTTTATTCCGGAAAATTGAAAGGTTTCCCCGGGAAACGGTATGAAAGTTTATATGGAATATTTTTAAAACATTAACCGATTTGCTTCAAATTTGCAACAAATGTTCTTTGCTTAAATTTATGGAACAAATATTTTTCAGTTTTTCAAAATTGTCCAAAAAAAAGAAGAAAAATACAAATTAATGTGAATATTGCTTATTTTTCAGAACCCGCTCCTGGACGAGTCCTTTGGGATTTTATCGTGGGTTTCAGTATATAAATTGCTAAATATAAGTACTTCCAAATAAATTCACCGTTTTTTAAATTTCCTTCTACAAGAGGTACAAATAAGGTAAAACATACTTTCCGTATGCGAAGCTGCGGGCAACAGCTAGTATTATAATAAAACGCTACGGTATGGTCCTATCAGTAGATGGCAGAATATAAAATACAAAATGTGTTATGTATGAGTAGAGTAAAGTGTGCGTGCAAGGGGTGGCTTAAACGATACCTAAAATAAATAAAGAAATAAAATTTTACACAGAATTATACTTTTAAGTTTTTCAGTACTTATACATTTAACGTCAGTTATACATCTACAGTAATTCATTCTTACATTGTTGTTGTGGCATTATGATCATGTCAGGCTTTTCTCTGAACATCACTATGAATATGTAATACGTATAAATATACATTAGTGCTTGTTCACACTAACTCGCGGGCACGGTCGCGAAATATCAAACATAAACCCCCCTATTACAAGACGAGGTCTAAAGTTTAGGTTTAAACCATGACTAAATAGTCCAGGCTTGGTACGATACTGACTTTAGTAACATACTTTAAACCAAAGCTTATTACAAAACGCAAAATACTCGTTGACTTGTTAGTACTATTGGTTTCAAGTTTAGAACTTGGCTGAAAATGCTGACATAACTGACACGGGTTTGACACGAAACTGATTCAAAACGTCAGTATTTATTCGATTACGACGTTCCATTATACTACGATGCTGTTTATTGTTTTTGACATATTTAATGGAACACTTCTATTATTAATATTAAGAGCGTAAATATTATTGCAAATAAATAATTATACAGTTTGCAATCAATTCTATTGATTGTTGTTGTCGTGGATTTAATTACATGTTAAAACATGTATTTTTTAAGACATGACAACAACCTCAAAACTGACTTTGACATTTGTGAAATAGTCCAACGTTAAACTAGGGGGCTCGCAGGTTTAGCTTTGTCTCAGTTGAAAGAAATAAAAGGCACATAAAGTCGTTCGAATACGACGTAAACCTACCATGGTAAATACAAAATAAAAATCAAATACAATCTCGTGTCACAAAGCGTCAAAAAGCATAAACGTCGCATTGTCAAAATTCTTTCATCTGAGTCTCTAAGTATCATAGTTAGGCAATGGCTTAGCGTTAAAACGCGTCTTGTAATATTAATTTGTTTAGTCCAAGCTTCAAAGGAGCCAGGAGGTTTAGTACCAGGACAAACGATAGACCTCGTTCTGTAATAAGACCGAATATGACCTACTATGAAAGTGTTCACATCAAAACGCACGCGCGGTGTAAGTAGCGTCTACCGCGCCCGCGCTCGCGCCCGCGCGTTCAGTGTGAACAAGCAAGTAATTTGTTTATTGAATAGACGATACATATAAATAAACATCAGCTGAAAATATTTATGTGACAGATAAATATTTGTACTAGGGTCATGGGTGTTATATGTGTCGTCCATGCTACCCACGACACAGATAAAACCTACTGCGGGGTATCAGTGTGTAAGCGTTTATTTATTTAATATTCAAATTATTCATACTTTGTACACCAAATAATCTTAATAAGTCAGGTATGACTAACTTGCGATATACATATGAGTGCAGCCACTAACCATAAACTAGAAATGAATCGATATTTAAATACTTTTTGCTAAATACTCGACTACCCTCACGCGTGGGAGGGTAGTCGGAAGTGCTAGAAGAGCACTCGACGGCAGGCATTGCGGAGTGCCTCTACATTTAGCGTTAGCACATCCAGTTAGGAATAGTTGGGGTTAGTTGGGGTTAAGCTGCTCTTCAATAAACAATATGCATGATGCGCATTGTTACGCAGACGAGTTGCAATTTGTATCAAAGTGAAGAATATTCTTCGCTTCGTCTTTGGTCGGCACGGCAACGGATCGGATATCAATGGTGTAGGTTCTTGGACGGCGGTAACCACTTATAATAATTAGGTGGTCTGCATGATTATTAGTTTGCGTGATATAAAAAACGGTATTATGTTCATATACAAATGACACGACAAATAACCTATACTCAGTTCTAACTCGATCTGGAATACATGTCGAGCATGAGTCAGCCGCCAAACGACTCGTCGTGTTCTGGCTGGGGGCTTGAGAGCCAGTTCTTTCTTTCTTTCTTTTTCTTCTCTCTTTCTTGGCCGGCAACGCATCAGTGATGCCTTTGGTGTTGCTGATGTTCATGGGCGACGATAGCCACTTACCATCAGGTGGATCGTCAGCTCGTTTGCCGGCTATATCCATAAAAAAAAATGTAAACAGACTGATCGAAAACTTTTAAGTAATATCTTATCAGTTTCCTCAAAGCGTACACTACATATTTTCATTGCAACCTCTGGAGCAGTTAGTGTATATCTCCTACCTCGGTCACCGTCATGCATGAACCATCGTGTTTAGTAGACAGAATATTAATGAGTGCAGTTAACGGAGACGCGCTTCCTCTCCTATTTCGCTTTAATCCTTCCTGTTTGGGCGACGAGGCGACATCTGTCGACAGGCGAAATGCACTGTTTAATCATTATTAAATTCCTGTCGTGTTTGGTTCGTGTGGACATGTATTTGTTGCCAACGATTTCATTATTATCGTCATATTGTGGTTGAGGTTACAAATGTTCAATGAATTCGACATTTATAGCGTAGTACAAGGTACAACTATGATTCTATTCAACGGAGTGTCATAACATCGAAAGGTTGAGCGGTTTCGCAGTTTTTCTTATTTAATTATTTCTAATTTGTTCAGTAGTTGCAATACTAGTAGTTGCGTAGTAGTTCTAATTAATATTTAATTATTTCTAATCAGTAGTTGCAGGTTCTAAGACCAATAAAACCATATGCTATCAGAATACGAATTAGCAGGCCTCAAATAATTTTTAGGCATTATGGAGAAAACTATAATATGCAGGATTTCTTGAGATATCTGAAGCATTTTACTTGATAAACAAACACTACAACTTAAAAGCAGGTAATAGAAGAAAACGATGTGTGTGTGCGAGTATATGAAGTCGAACTGCCATCTCCAGCTCAAGGTGACATAGTCTGAAGTATCTGTAATCACAGTTTATTTATGTAGTATGTTTCTGATGAGGATGTGTGGTGGCAGATGATAATCCCATAACTTGCCATCAGACCATCACGTAATCTGTAAGCTCATTTATACGGGTAGACCAAACAAAACGCAACGCAATTATACGAGTACCTTACCATTACTTGGAATTCCCGACCCATATAATAGTTAGAATTAAATCCCACTCACTATGAGCAGCGGTTGAAGCGATCCCAATAACAACTTCAAAGTTTGTTTATTGCGCGGTGAGCGGTTTGCATTGAGGGTATGATGCTTGTGATGCTGGGGTTTGAGGCGCAGATGTGATATAAACGCGGTTGATTCGTTATACTCTGGTTAATGTTAGCAGTGATAGGGGTTAAGTTTGGTGATTTCTAGTGTTGAATGAAGCAATTTTTTAGTCATCTAAAATTACCTTAATCTTAACTATCATAATATTATAAGAAGAAACTTTTGATTTTTTTGTTTGTTTGTAATGGGTAAAGTGGGATAAACTCAAAAAACACTACCAATTTCAAAAATTCTTTCACTTATTCTTCTCTTTCATTTTATTTGTGACATAGGCCATATTTGATTATATTATTATTGTATGTTTTTGTGTTATATAAATATGAAACATGTTGCAGAACAACGTCTAACGTGTCAGTTAGTATTAAAATATACCTAAGTATATTATAGTAAAACAACTCGAAAAGGATTTATTCCCCTTTTCAAAAGGAAGGTCATGCGTTGGTAGGTTAGGTTGGTTGGTTGGTAGGTTGCTACAAAGTTAAAACTTTCAAGATCAAAGCATGATTTTAACAAAACATAAATAAAAGCCTCTCGTAGTGAAGGAAGAGGAGGAAGCATATCCCCTTGAAGCTCCTTAATCCTAGAGGGAAAAGGCTTCGGGATAAGCTTGTAAATGTTCCCCAATTACCGACCAGTCTCACTAAGCTCGAGCAAACGATAAGCGAATAAATGTTCGTAAGATTGAGAATACATCCGAGCTGTGCCGAGGTAGCGACTCGGTATGTGAGGTATCTAGGTATTACTTCATTAAGCGAGCCTAGAAAATATAACTAGTAATGGTGGATGTTTTCCTCGATATACGGATATCCGTTATTAATTTTGCAGTGGCACATACATTCTTATGGCGATATTCGCACAGGCACGGTCCGTTTCATTGAATCTTAAATGTCGAAACGAATTTTCATTAATCCATACGTGTATCTGGGAATGAGCCGTAACTCGGACTATCATTTACGATGTCGCCGAGCTATTTTACATTAGTTATTCGCTTACGGTGAGCTATGCCCTTTACATCGGATCTTGTAAATCCTTATTATGTACGTACCTTCTTTGTTTGTAGCTTAAATATTGATTGCTAGAAGACTACACTGACTTTGTTTACTGTGCATCCTTTCACACTCGATTGTTATCAGGTCTGTCTATCTTTTTCTTACGGTTTCGTTAAGGTTTCCGATGACGATGCGATGATAAGATACTTATCTAATATTGCCATTATTAGGGTTCCGTACGAAAAAACGAAAAATGGAACTCGTAGGATCACTCGTACCTTCGTGCGTCTGGGCGACCGCCGTTCACCGCCAATTTACTCCTAAACTGCTGGACCCAATGAGTTGAAATTTGGTACCTATTCATGTACTTTTTTGTGAACCAAAGACGAAGATATAAAATGAAGTAAGCAACTGAATTTAGAAAAAAAATTAACGAAATCAAAATTTAACAAAAACTGTTTTGCAATCCGTATTATGTCAAATGAAAGGGCTTGTTGTGAGAATCTCAAATATATTTTTGTTAAAGTTCTACAATGGATAATTTCAAAATTATTCAAGAAAGAACGAAAATTAAAGGCAAAAATTGATTTAGGGATCAATTGGTCACCCCAAAAATTAGTTCTAACTTGTCACGCGCCAAAAATGTAATAAATTAGTACTAGTTCGTTACGTCTCAAAAAAGTTACAATTTGTCACATGTAAGTATATGTAGTTCCAATTCGTCTCGTATTAATTTAGTTTTCACTCGTCATGCATTATTTTAGTTTCGATTGGTCAAACGATTCGATTGGTGATTGGTTCAAGCGAGTTTAACTAGCACTTGTCAAGTTTATTTACTAAACTCCATTAGTCAAGCTTTTTCGTGAACCATAATCCATTTATAGCAGGTCGTTCACCGTACAAATTATAAGCAAGTTTTTCCGGTGCCCATTATCGATGTATTGTTGATTTGTTGAGGTAAGTACATAAAAAAATATTAAGTTGTGCCGATAATTTCAATTCAGTCGAACTTTTTGCCGCGATACCGACAAGTTAATGGACATAGATAAAAATATTGGCTAATACCAAACCGATCTATAGATGATCATGCAGCAAGACATGCATTTACGTACAGAAAAGGAGATCTCTTCATTGTACTATTTAGGCTGTACTGCGTTAAAATGATTGATGGCTAACATGACCGTCCATCATGCAACAAGATCATGAACGCTTTACGTTAAGCGAACCCTAGAAGATCCCATGCATGTCATGCTGCATGAACGTCAAGGGACCGCTTAAGGTCGGTAACTCACCGGGACGCCAAGGCGACGTCGCCGGCCACGTATCCAAACAGTTTATATTGAAATGTATGGCGGATACCTCACTTGGCGACGGTTTGGCAACGTCGCCAATTTGGAAGCGTAGCCATGACTGCCAGTGCGCTATGTGGAGACTGGATACTCTGGCGAGCTGGTGACGTGACCATTAAAATGTACTCGTGTAAGTTGCACCTCCCTGACTGAGTAGCCAAACGGCCGCCATTTCGGGCGCTCGGTCAACTTTTGTATGGAAAAATTAGTTTCGATACAGAAAAAATTATTGTGAAAATTCAAAATTGTCCGTGTTTGTGGGATAGTGCATAGGATATTTTCTAATAATTCTTAATATAGATTAAAAAAAACACCACATCGGCTTCGATCTAATAAAAAACGATGAATTCAAAGTTTCTTCTTTTTTTTTTCTTGTAGTATTTTTCAGCGACGTACGTAACAAATCTTATTTAAATTTTTCACTTAACACGGTTCCATTTTTCAATAATCAGTTTCGATGCAGAAAGGTTTATTGTAGAAATACAAAATCGTCCATGTTTATGGGATACCGCAAGAACTGATTATTCCGACCGCAATTAAAGTAAGATGTTGGGACGAAATAGTCAATTAATTTAAAGAATTAAAAAAAATATGAGATCTGAGAAAATTGAATGACAGAGGGTAGCCACAGGCTACTCTTTTGGCTACCTTCGGACGCCAACGGTAGCCATGGCAACTACGCCGGCGACGTCGCCATGGCGTCCCGGTGAGGTAGGGCACTAACAGTTATCAGTGACCACGACTGAACTAACATGATACATATCGTCAGTACCCAACGAAGGAAATGCATCAAACTGGTTGGTTTCAAATTATTTCTATATGCTCGTAGGTTCGTTTATTTTTAACTTCATTGTATCCCATAATACCTGAATGTTGAAAGTATGGCTGATGTTTCCATGTGAGAGATATCACACAACGTAAAAGGACTCCTATTCCTTTGTTTTCGATTGCCGTCGTAAGAAAATCTGACACCGTCGAAACTATTTTTTAGGGTTTCGTACGAAACAAAAAACCCTTATAGCATCACTCGTGCATCTGGGCGACCAATTCATAGGCAATTTACTCCCGAAACTACTGGACCAAATGAGTTGAAATGAGTTGACTCATGTATTTTTTGTGACCCAAAGACGAGTATAAAGTAAACAACTGAATTCTGAAATTTTTTTTTTAAATGGAATCAAAATTAAATAGAAAAATTTTTGCAAATCGTATCGTGTGGTATGGCAAATGAAAATACTTGTTGTAAGCATCTCAAATATATTTTTGTTATAGCTCTACAATGGATATTTTAAAAATTATTCAAGAAAGAACGAAAATTGAAGTCAAAAATTGACCATTCCCCCCCTTATCTCCGAAACTACTCACGTGACGCTAGAATATTGAAAAAAAATTACAGAGAATACTTAAATATTACAGGAAAACCTACATATAAGAAATCTATGGTCTTAAAAAAACGGCAAAAATAAATAAAATAGAAAAATAACGGTAAATACATAATCAACGTACGGAACCCTCTCCAAGCGAGTAACTAGCACTTGTCAAGTTATTTTTGCTACGACAGCTATTCCACATGATACAATGCACCTGCGAATCAACATCGTGTCATTCATCATATTGTGGGAAAATGATAACTAAACGTTCATGCAATGTTATTATTGAAAATAAGTTACGGATCACAAAAGAATCTATAACGAAAACGTAAAACGTAACAAGAACGTAAAAGATTCTATAACGTTGGGGCCAGATGGGTAAAAAAACCTGCAACTTTGCATGAGTACGTTTGAGAGTAGGTAACAAAATCCAGGGGCTATTTACTTGTTTGTTTTTCATACGGACAGAATTATTGACGGATTGGACGAGCAAAGGCTGGTACCTATGGTTTTAAAGTCAATCCAACTCAAGAATGTGATTTTTTAGAATTACCTACAGCACTGCTGGCATTATGGCACATTCACATAGCGAAAAAGGATGCTACGAACAGACAGAAATTATCTAATAGATGGTCAAGTCACCTGTAGTGCATCTATTTTTGGACGCATGTGACTATCGCGAAGGTCGTAGGGACCCTTTAAGACTGCTATTTGTTTAGCTTGACGCTCTATTCTTCATGACTTGGTATATTTCCGCAATAATCGTATTTATTACCCGACTGCGCGATGCAGAGGAGGGAAAATTGTGTTTATCAGTCTATGTATGTATGTGTGTTCCTATAAGGGGTTGTAGAGACCAAACGGGTTGACCGATTTTGATGATTCTTACGTCAATCGATTCGTCTTAACCTTGCGAGTGTCATTAAAGACATGACAATAATTTAAATTCACCACAGGGACAACCAGATGCCATATTGTTTAAATGAAAAAAAAAATTGACGAACTACCTCAAGTGGGGTGTATCGTTGAATAGGTATTCAAAAATAATTTTTAGGTTCACACCATCAGGTGTGATTTTAGTCAAGCATTATTATTAATGTTTTCATTAAGAAAAAAAACCCACTTACCATTAAGTGGGATTATTGTCAAGCGAGGTCCTGCATTCTGTGAAGTATGTCATTGAAAATTTAGCATATTTCTTTGTTTGGTTACAGACGAGTGCACCGATGTGGGAAGAGTTTATATCGAAGGCGACGAAACTCCACTCCGCTTTGAAGTAAGTACAAATGACGACCGTTGCTTATGATCCATATCAGACCTTGAATTCCTACGATTCGACCCGATATGAGCAAATCCTGAACATGTTCTTATAAGTGTGCCAAGTTCATATTAATAGAATAAAAAATATACGCTCATACACACAAATACTCATAGTCCCACGTTAGGATTCTTTGGTGCCATCGACAACACACAAAGGCAAGAACACACACACCTAGACCTAGAACAGAATTCATTATTGGCATGGGGGTCCGGCATGGTATTCATTACGCCATACGGGTCGTCAAATGAATACCTATCCCCTAACTCGTAAGCAACAATGTCGGCTCAGCAAAAAGAACAGTGTCAGTAAATGGCGGCAAGTGCCGGATTTAATTTGCACCAGCCGTTGGAGCAATTGTCGCCAGCGGTCGAGCCAATTGTCGGTACATAGCGGCGATTGTCGCGGACAATCGAGTCTTAGAGGACATGACGCGGGAGCGGATTCAACTTTGTTGCTTTGACTGGAAACAGATAAAGAATTCACTCTCTCCAAAGGATGAATCATGTGGCACATTGTTTATCATGACGGATTGCCGTGCCAAGGGTCCTAGGTTCAATTCAGGTTTCAGCTAGGAGGAATTTAAATGAGAGTTTGAATATCTGTTCTCAGTCTGGGTTAGTATGTTCTTGCGTGCGTTGTCCATGGCAGCCACGACACAAAAATCCTAGTGTAGGGTTATGACTTGAGTTTATAGCGTTAGTAGTTATTTATCTTTATTACCACAGAAGAAATAATAGTACTAATTATAAATAAGTACTATTATAAATAAGTACTATTACATAAATTCCAAAATCTTGTTCAGATATTGATGTGTATCTGGTGTTTGATTGGATATAGATAGATAGCTTGAACGAGTAGTGATAGGCCTAATTTGAAATTTGTAATTCAGTGTAATGCATTTGTAAAATGGTGCGCGTATTGCTAATTCATTATTTATTTCTTAAATGAACTTTACTTTTATTTCGTAAAAAAAATGTATATGAAGCCAAATTAGTATAATTTAGGGCGTTTATAATCATGATATTTATAAGAGAAACGTCGTATTTCAGATCAGCGCTGGTCGCGATTGCTGCCTTCCTAGACGCCTTCCAGAAAATCGCTGACGCCGCGACGAATGCACGAGGTAAGTTTAGTTATTTTTATGTGTACAAGAATTCACACAACAAACTACCAGTTCTGTTGAGCTTTAAACTACCTAGTCTCTACTCATATATTCTACTCATTGTGGTGATGAACAATATGGTACTTATAGTCGCCGCGAACTAAGATGCCCAATTTGTCGTTTGCAATCATAGTGACACTAGAGATGTACAAAAAAATCGGTTCACGAAAGAAACCAATTTTTGCAACAAATCGATTCAAAATTGTAAGACCTTCTAATCGATTCGATAATTAAATTGTAAACTAAAAACCGTAACATTTAGGTACCTCCCAACTACCTCGATTGAATTACATATCTCGTACCACGTATTCTCAATATTATGTATTTAGGACTCCAATAAAATATTCTTTTGTTTCTTCCTAACAACTCATGCCGCTAGATATGCATGGAAATAGCCGAGCCGGCAAACAAGCTGACGATCCACCTGATGGTGGCTGTCGTCGCCCATGAACATCAGCAATCATCATGCAGCAGCATCAGCATCAGCAATGTGTGTCCCCCCCCCCGTAACTTCTAAATTACGAGAATGATAAAACTAAAAAAAATATATGATGTACATTACCATGCAAACTTCCAACGAAAATTGGTTTGAACGAGATCTAGTAAGTAGTTTTTTTTTAATACGTCATAAATCGTAAACCGCAATTTACCTCGATCAAAGTTACAACGAACTTCAAGAACTTTTGTATTATGTTACTTGCTGCTACGGAACCCTTCATGGGCGAGTCCGACTCGCACTTGGCCGCTTTTTTAGTATTTTTCGTTACTTATTATTTATGTTTCTCACCGTTTAAACCTTCCCTGAAGTTCCACAAATATGTATTTCAATTTTCAAGATCAAAATTAGCCAAATCGGTCCAGCCATTCTCGAGTTTTAGCGAGACAAACGAACAGCAATTTATTTTTATATACGCGACGAATTGGTGACGCTCCCGGTGTTAAGTAGGTACTTATGTCCATGGACTTCGGTGACTTACCCTCAGGTGACCCGTGTTCTCGTTTGCCTGCTCAAGGCATAAAAAAAAGATTGTTTGTTACAGCGCCTGCCGAGTTTATTTAGCAAAAGTTGTTCTCCATTTATTGCTCATATGGATTATAGTTTGATTTGTTAGTTACTCAAGCGAGCTGGTAGGGTAATTTCGCCTGACTTGTAAGCAATCACCTTCCTTCCAAAATCAATCGTGAAATTGTTTTTACATGTTTTGGTTGCAGTTTTGGGGAGCCAATATTAAGAAGGATGTCGAATACCATACCAGTGTACCTACATACAGAAATACCATACTATGACCTTGCTGTGAACGTATGAAATTACACTCTACTATTCCCACTGACAAGGATCGAGGCGGCTTATTACGCCCGTGTTATATTTGCATGCCATAAATGGCAAAATATTTTGATAGATACCTACTAAAAATGTCTCCTACAGGTACTTTTAAACTTGTTGCAAAAAAATTATTATGAATATGTATTTACATTTTACACGCGCTTTGCCCCGGTTTCCGGTGTAACGAGTACCCTAAATGTTTTTCTACATCATAGTCTACCTGGGTGAAAATCTGTACAGTAGATTTTGCGTGAAAGGGTAACAAACAGACGAACTTTCTCATTTATAAAATTAGTAGGTAGTTGCTTGTTTTGTTGAAGGAGGAAGTATTATGAATGAATGGGATATCTAGGTATATACGCAAGATACGCATCAGTTGTGAGGATAGTGACGGCCGGGCCGGACCCCTGTAGGGAAGAAAAATACTGTTTTAAAAACATTGTGTTAAATAAAAACAAGATATTCATGTTATTAAGCTCGAGTGTCCGACTTGTGATGATGTTGGCCTTTCAAACTGGTTCTGTTGAGGTCGATAATGATACACCAAGCCGGCGCCGCGGCGCCGCGGCGCATTATGTCATACCATAATGCGAATATAATTATGTATAATGTTTGTAAACTTAAGCGGCGCCTTATGATAATGTTTTTTAACCACCGATGCAAAAAGAGTGGTGTTATATTGTGTTCATATATTGTGTCCATTCAGGAGTTACATATTTTGTCTTCAAGATACTTACCAGGCCTTAAGTTGCTAAAAAATGTAGTGTTTTTAGAATATCAACGTTACATATAACAAATACAACGTTTTTGAAGTTATACTTCTTTAGGCGCGTTATGAAAAAATGATGAGAGTGAAATTTTAAGATTTTTAGCATAAAAAAGTAACAGGATGAAGTTGCCCACAAAAAAATGCGCGCGCATAGTGATGCGCGCGCATTGTAAAGTTGCCCGCAAAAAGCTACCAACAAAATAGAAATAGAACCTCTATTAGTTCGCTCGTCGCCTCTGATCACTTTTTAATATAATTATGTATATTGTATATCCACATGTTTCTAGTTTCTACATTCACAAAACGTGTTTTAGGTTCATACAAGTGCGAATTATTAAATATTTAATTAATGATGCCAAAGAAGTATAACTTCTCAAGCGCGTACATGAGTACACGTTTATTTTTTTGTTGTTGTAAAGCTGAGGTGATCGAAATAGTTCTTAGCTAAATTTGGAAAAACAAAACTGTCAGGGCGTTTTAAATTTTTAAAAGGTTAAGTTATTACAATACGAATGTGTTCACGATCATTATCTTATTAAATGGCTGACAGTCAATTGATTCTGTGCTTCGGAGAGCACATACGGCTCAGTTGTTAACGACTGTTTCGTTAAGCCATGTCCGAAGCCTTCTGGCCGAAAATTTGCGACACTTGGGTTGGCCATTAACCGCTCAACCAATTCGCAATAGAGCAGCGTGGTGGAGAATGCTCTAGGCCTCCTCATGAGGAGCAACTCGTGGTCAGTAGTGGGGTGTTAATGGATTGAAGCCGTAAATGGCCAATGACTGACAGATTGAAAGTAATAGGTAATTTTCTTCTAATATAAAACAAAAATTGTTATTAATCTTAATTTGTTTTATTATAAACTTCCTTCTTTTTGTAACATCACTCAGTGGTCTATATATAATGTATCTACGTTTTCTTAAATACATTAAATCTACTGCTCATCTACAAATTACACATGTATATGAGACTTCGTGTATATATTTTTTTTTGTGTTGCTTTAAATAATCATTATTAATTTACCTGACGCTAATGTTTTACTTTGCATTTCATAAAATTTATTAAAAACCTCATTTAAATTAAACTATTTTAAATTATAGTACGTAAATTCGGATACATGTACCCATATTCAAATAAATAAAATAATTTCATTATATATATTATGTCTATGGTGTACATTACTGTAAATGATACAACGGCAATAAGCTAAATTAAATCCTAAAGGCAAGCATTCAAGAAGCGGCCGGTTTCTATATTCATCTTTGGCTTACGATCAGAGATCAAAGTAGTGGCTTTAACTAATGTGATAATATTACAGTAAAAAATATTGATACATTTTTACACATAGACCGATAGCTAACTGCAGTAAGCCATAGATAGGTTTTTGCAACCGGCCGTAAATCACACCATAACATAATAACTACATACACGTGAACGCAGCTTAATATCTTACACATACACTTAAAAAACACGCGACAGTGACCAGTGACCACTTACCACCATCAGCACATCAGGCTAAAAAAATCTCTGATGCTTTTCTCCAATGCGAATCTTAAACGTATGCTATTAAATAGACCGTATGCTTTAAAAGTAACGTTTATTATAATTAAATATAATATAGGCAAAATAAAAACTTTGGTGAAATAAATTAAATAGTGTAGGTAATGTCCTCGTCGATATTTAAGGCAACACTGAATTCCCTGAAAGTACGTATTTTTCGGGTGACGTAGGAAAATAAGAGCGTGTAGTAATTAGATAGGTGACCGCTAGCATTTCCAAGCATTGAAAGGTACGTAAAGCTGACGGTCCCGGTTGCTATCTTAAGATGTGTCCCTATGTGCTTCACTTTGCCAAAAATATTGACGAGCACTAAACGTCTGTCTGTCATTTTTTTCCGTTATTGGCCATCGTCTTTTTAATCCAATCAACGTAATTGTAGACATAAGTGTAGACGGCCGGGTGATCTTTAGCGCCACACTGGTCGTAGCCACCGGAGACGATGCCGACGAGGACATAGTTCGTGTCAGTGTCTTCGTACATTAGCGGTCCACCGGAGTCTCCTCTGCAACTATCTTTTCCTTCCTCTCCACCGGCGCACACTACCTGATTCTGCTGTATATTCCTCACCGCTTCAGCACACACGTCCATTGGTACGTAAGGTACGAAGACAGATCTCTTGACCTCGCTGTTGGTGAACTCGTTATCGCTGCCCCAACCGGCGACCGTGAATCTGGTGCCGACAGTGAAGAATGTGTTTCTGTAATCCTTCGCAGGCAGACAGATCGGCTTGATGAAGTCTGGAAGGGGAGGATTGAGGTTAAAGTAAGAGATGATGCAGGCAATATGCTCTTATTTGCGTAAGTTTCTCGACGTCCGAAATTAATGGATTATTTATAGCAATATAATCTATAGAATTAAAAAAAAATTATCCCATAAAATAATATTTCTGCGAAGTCGCGAGTCAGCCAGTTCGTTTTAATTCGCTACTCGAATCCAAAATTTAAAATAATTTTATTTGGGTGTTTAATCAACCCATATCATTCTTTGACTCTACCGCCATTTCTTAAAAATGCTTTGTCGTAGAGAAGAGAAGAAGAAAAACTATACCTCCATATGTAACAGCCTCAGTCATTTTGATGAGACCGATGTCGTTAATGCTGCTCGAGTAAACGTGGTCGGGGTGTGGTAACGTCCAGTCGACCTCCATGATGGTGACGGTGATGAAGTCCTTGCCACCACCGTTTGTTTCCACCTCATCGGTGGGATCTGATGTAAGGTTGTACTCTGATAGACGAACCTTGGTCCTAGAATAGAAGAATGATATCTTTTGTAAAACAAGAATCCAGTCTATTAAAAAAACGACGTTTATTGGTACTGACTGAGTTGAGAGCCAATTCTTTCTTTGTTTTCCTTTCTTTGCTGGCGGTCAACGCAGCTGTGATGGCCACGAGCGACGGTAACCGCTGACCATTATTCGATTCATCGTAACAAGCATGCTCATAAACATTGTTTAGTAACAACATACATATCAATCCGACCTCTTAAGTGCTATGGGGATACCATAATAATTGATGATAACTTACGGCGGGTTGTATAGACAATGAGCGGCGGTTACGACATGTGATTTGGAGATGAGACTACCGCCGCACTTGTATCTTCCGGGTCCGTATTCTAGGAGTGCCAGCCAAGGATATTCGTCGATTTCTGTAGCGTTACCACCTGTGGATATAGTTAAGGAGTTCTTATAATTGATTCTAAACTAGATATGATATGATATCTAGAGGCTTTCTGTGAAGCCTGCCTGACTATCTACCACTCTATTTCTTAAGACAGTCGCCAATAAAATTGGTACCGTCAATATTATTGATGTCAACTAGCCATCAGATGGCTCGTCACTTCGTTTGATGGCTATTTACATCAAACAATTACTAATATGTATTTCTGATCTTATTATGTAAGAAACTTTATGATCAGATGTAAAAACTTGGAAGATTCTTGTTGATTTATCACAGAGATTTTATTAGCTACTACTTGTTGCCCGCAGCTTCGCATACGGAATAGTATATTTCATTACAAGTGCGGAAAGCCTGTCATTGCAACGAGTTCCGACAAATGTCCACCCGAGCCGAGGCGCAGCCGAAGGTGAGGGTTGACAGTCGGAACAAGTTGCAATGACGGTTCCGCACGTGTACTGAACAACTATTTTTAATACAGTTGCGAAAAAATTAAGCAATATAATCTTAATATATATAAATTACGTGTCACGTTGTTTGTCCGCGATGGACTCCCTAAACTACTGAAAAAGATTAAAATCGGTTAAGTAGTTTAGGAGTCCATTGAGGACAAACAACGTGACACGTAATTTATATACATACAGATTATGATTTAAATCAACTTACCAACAATTCTTTGCGCGCTGTTAGTGTCAACGCCGCATTCTTCTGTGACCTGCTGTGATTTCTCCCATTCCTTGAACCAATCATTAAGTCTGTCCTGGGCGGAGGGTTGTGGCACGTTCAGCGTCAGCGGATCCGGCAGCGATCCCTGGATCCTGTTGTCAACATTGTTCTGGTCTGTCTCCAAGACGTTCTTGTTAACAACGGAGATCGGCCTATCTGGGTACATCACTGGACTGACTACAAGTTTCTCCCATTGTGACTTTGGTGGGCAGCACACCTGAAATTATTTCATTGGCTGCATTAAAGTTATTTTTACACGCTTTATATTAGCTTCACCTGTATACAATGTTTGTTTGTAACTTCTCTTTGGACTTAATTTTGACGCATTTCAAACGGTCAGATTTCTTTCAAACTTCGTGGGCTTATTGAGGACCCATGACAATTCAATATTTAAAGAAAAAAAGAAAGAAAGAAAAAACCTATTTACACGCTTTATACATATTAGCTTTAGACGGTCAGATTTCTTTCAAACTTCGTAGACTTATCGAGGATTGATGACAATTCAATATTTAAAGAAAAAAAGAAAGAAAGAAAAAAAAACTAAATTTCATTTCATATAAAAAAATGAAAAAATAAATAATAGTTAAAAAAAACTAAAAACACGCTTTTATAGAAAATCCAACTAAATCAATGAGTAGAAGGGACAATTATCTTTAAAAGCACCCTACGCTTTTTTTACAATTACACGATTTTTTAATCAAATTTATTTTCTATTTTTTTAGTTGGATTTTCTATAAAAGCGTGTTTTTTAGTTTTTTTTTAACTATTATTTATTTAATTGAAATTCTATTTTGACTTGGTGATTTGCTGTAATATTTTCTACTAATTATTACTCGTACCTACGGCTTCGCTCGCGTATTCAAAGGGAAGTAACAATGATGACATATTCTTGGTGCAAGAATAAATAAGTAACAGTTCCAAAATTTAAAAGATACTAAGAGGAACCAACTGTTAAAACTATGAAACTCATCAATCTTCCAAGTATAAAATATATCAATATTTATATGTATACATATTATATGGTGATTTTTTCAAATTACATAAACGACGTCTTCAACACTACAACTCTTTATTCCTTGTAGATTACAGATTTACAAGCAATCGTTACAAGTAATATCGTCTTCGTCCTAGAGCACACAAGTATTTCACACAACGTTCCGTCCACAACTCAGTCATTCTTCCTTCAATTCCATTCGTCTTAGCAAACCATCGTTCAGCCTAGTTCTACATTCACACTCACTCATTACGTTCCCTTCTACGCACCTCACATTCTTTACATTTAGTTTAAACTTAACATACCAATCCCACATATTATATTTATATTTCTAACTATAAATTGATATCAATTCATTAGATCCTTTACAAACTTATAGAAGGACCAAAATATTGCTACTTTTAGTATGGAGTGATTCAAATACGCATCTTAATGGATCTTTCCATGCGAATGAGATGTTTTACCGCAGTAAAAAGTAGCATATGTCACTCTCCAGCCTCGCTAACACTATCTCCACACAAAAAATCATACCACAACATGGCTCCGTTACGACGTGAAAAAGGGACAAACAAACAAACATACTTTCACATTTGTTATATTAGTATGGAGTATGGATAGTTTGGATTTTTAACTTTACATTTATATCAATCCAGAGATCCTTTACGAAGTTATAGAAGGACCAAACCAACACATTGTTACGTTTAGTATGGGAATGAGATGTTTTACCGCGGTAAAAAGTAGCCTACGAGTATGTTACTCATCAGCTTTCTTATTATCTCTACACAAAAAACATACCATAACATCGTTCCGTTACGAAGTGAAAGAGGGATAAACAAATAAACACACTTTCGCATTTATAATATTAGTATGGAAGTATGGATTTTAGACGATGTTACATTTTGGACAGGTAAATTAGACTGTATAGCATATGGTTTTTCTTAGGGCAGATTCCATCAAACTTCATCCAGCTAATAATTCTAACTGTCAATTATATCCTTCATCAACTATTCCAATTTCTCTGATTTGGTTGAATCCCTTCGGTATTACCTTTGCTGTTACTTACGACCACGGACTGCTGATGATGAAGATATGGAAGAAGTCTCACGTTCATTACAACTAATCGCGTCGCATCGCTGTTACAAAAACATATTACATGTTTACCTTAATTTTGGACCCTCGACTGTTGCATGAGCCAACAGACTGCCGGAAGAAGGTGTCTTCCTCGGGCGTCTTCTGCATCTTCATGTTGAGGTCGTAGAGCGGGTCGCACTTCTCCAGCGCGGTACACACGCCGGCGTCTGCGTTCGGGATCTTGCAGGTCTTGCCTGGAACTGAGAGGGGAGACTTGTTAGTGTCTACAATCAATAACATACTAACGCTCTGGCCGCGTTTTCTGGGATAATAAGTACCCTATGTCTTATTCTAGCCCATGGTCTACCTGTGCGTTAAATTTCATGAAACTCCGTTCGGTAGTTTTTGCGTGAAAGAGTAACAAACATTCATACAATCTTTCGCATTAATAATATTAGTAGGATTATATGTTCGGGTAAATATTTTACTACGACGAATTACAGAGTGCATTGTATTATTGTTAATCTATTTCTTCAGATCCGTTATAACACAGTTTTCTTGATGACCTTGCAAGTTTTGCGGAAAATACGTTAATTTATCATAAGATTTGTATGTCTGTTAATTGTACTACATTTAAGGACACGCGATGCGTTGTTCGGTACATCGTGTCAGTATGCTCGAGTGTAAACACGTGACACCGAATGACAATGTTACCTCGCCATTTTTAGCGCCCATGGATATCAGCGACACCAAAGACATCACTGATGAGCTGCCGGCCAAGAAAGAGAGGGGAAAAAGAGAGAAAGACCTGGCTCTCAAGCCCCCAGCCGGAACACAAAGAGTCGTGTTATAATACTTTATTTGTACCTTATTGCCTGTAGATTTCCCTAGGCGAGAACGGAACAACGGTCAAACCACAAAGCCGGCATAATTTTGTAAAATTATAGCATTGGTTCCAAATTATTATATCCAAACCTAAAGAGGTGCTCTCCCCGCAATAAAAAGTATGTAAATAAATACATATACATACCAATTTGATAGCTTTCAGACATTAACGACGCCGTGACGTAAGCGAAAAACTATGTTTTATAACATTTCTATAGATAAACAAAACTTATGACGTGATAGATCGTATCATACAGTTCGTAAGATTTAAATATGCTTTTCACGTGGACTCTTAAATTTAAACAACAATGTGCGTCATATACTTACATTCTGGAAACAGTTGAAAACTAGCTTAGCTATACCTACCTACTCCATTTTTTAGGGTTCCGTAGCCGAATGGCAAAAAACGGAACCCTTATGGATTCGTCATGTCTGTCCGTCTGTCTGTCTGTCCGTCCGTATGTCACAGCCACTTTTTCCGAAACTATAAGAGCTATACCATTGAAACTTGGTAAGTAGATGTATTCTGTGAACCGCATTAAGATTTTCACACAAAAATATAAAAAGAACAATAAATTTTGGGGGTTCCCCATACATAGAACTGAAACTCAAAAATGTTTTTTTCATCAAACCCATACGGGGTATCTATGAATGATATTGAGGTTTCGAATATCATTTTTTTCTAAACTGAATAGTTTGCGCGAGAGACACTGAGACACTTCCAAAATGGTAAAATGTGTCCCCCCCCCCCCCCCCCCGTAACTTCTAAAATAAGGGAATGATAAAACTGAAAAATATATATGATGTACATTACTAAGCAAACTTCCAACGAAAATTGGTTTGAATGAGATCTAGTAAGTAGTTTTTTTTAATACGTCATAAATCGTAAATCGCAAAAAACATTGATCAAAGTTACAACGAACTACAAGAACTTTTATATTATGTTACTTGCTGCTACGGAACCCTCCATGGGCGAGTCTGACTCGCACTTGGCCGCTTTTTTTTAGAGGAGATTTATTCGGTAAACAAACTTAGCACTACTTTTTATGAAAATATTAATGTAATTAAATTAAAAAAAAAAAATTAAATGGTAAACAGTTTATTATAGCATTAAATATTTATCTAGACACGCGGAGCGTGTCAAGTCAATTTCTTAGCTAACAGAATTGACGAGCAGCACCGTGTGTAATATTACACGAACCATTTGGAGCCACTTTTGACCACCTCATAACTCAAAAACTATTCAACATAAACCTGTCAAATTTGGCTCATTTATTAAGACTTGCAAAATACATACGTCTTCCCATTTTCATAAACACATCTCAAACGGTTATTTAGATATTAACGTCCAAATATCGAGAAATTTAACACTGACTGACCTATAGATCAAAACTATATCCAACTTCCAGGTGACCTAGAAAGTTAAAATTTGGCATGCAGATAGGTAGTCGGGTGAATACTAAGGAATAAATCTGAAAGTAGTAAATTTTTATCATTTTATGATAATTTTTCAAAAAATTGATTCTATTAGGAACACTTACTTAAAATGCCTGAAATTTAAGAGTAGCGATCAAAATTGATGACATCTGGTCATTATGTGGATTCCAAGGTGAATATATAACGAAACATATCAGTTTTAGTACTTTCTGAAGCTTTCAACGGGAGGAAGATGTTCAGTGTCCCAAGTGCCTGTGAGAAGTGCACAGCACATATACATTTACGTGAAGATCAGTGGTTCGTCAGGAGACGTTATTTCCAGTGTATTACGTCGTTTTATTTTTAATGTGTGGAAAATTATTTTTCTCTAATCTACAAGATTACACCACAAAATTTTGTATTATTTCCGTAATTATATCAGTTTAAAGTAATTCGAAGTATTGTTTCAAAATTTATTGTTGCACGATGTCATCGAACATAAACAACTTATCTGTACTAATAGTATAAAGAGGAAAGATTTGATTGTTTGTTTGCATTGAATAGACTCCGAAACTACTAAACCGATTTGAAAAATTCCTTCACTGTTGGAAAGCAATTTTTCAAAAGAAATTTTCAATAAATTAGGGATCCTTAATAAAACTCCAATAACGTAACCCAAGGTGTAAAAAAATAAGAAAACCAAAGCAAAGCGAGGGCGGTCACTCGTAACTAATAAGAGTATAGTCGACTTTCGTATTTATTACGATAGTATAATTGGGATTTAGTATAAATTATTATTTCAATATTTAGCGGACATCAATAGTGGAAGATCATTACTTATAAATAATGAAATAATAGGTACCGTATTTCGGACCACGGCGCACTAACTACAGATTTAGTTGAAGAGCACTATAACAGTTCATGTATTCAAATTAATCAGTAACGTTATGAATAAGTACTTACTAATAATTTCTATACAAAAAGTAATGATATCCCATCAAAAACATAAATGTAAAGTGAGAGTCAATTTCAAAAAAAAAAAGAATTGAAATCTAAATGGGTGCCAATTTCTGTGTAGAAAAGCCTAAAATTTTAGTCACAAGAACATGTAATTCAAGCTTTACATTTGACTTGGCTAGTTTTCTTTAGTTAGCAACCAACAAACCAAATTAGAGAAGAGTGTCATAAGCCATCAACCTAACAGATTTGACGAAGCTAATTACATAGATATAATATAGCCTAGGTAGGTACGTGAAAACTAACCAAGTCAAATGTGGAGCTTGAATTACATGTTCTTGTGACTAAAATTTTAGGCTTTTCTACACAGAAATTGGCACCCATTTAGATCTCAATTCTTTTTTTTTTTGAAATTGACTCTCACTTTACATTTATGTTTTTGATGGGATTCAACTTTAAATTATTTTCATTCTGTTCAATAAAAATTCATGACAATAAAAATACCGTGCATGTTTGTTTACTAAATAAGACTCCTCTAAAAAACGGAGTATAGTTCATCACACAATATGAGTCAATACGTCGTGTCGTTCAATGAAGAAGCAGCTTCGCGGGGCATTCCCTGAATCACGACCAACGACTTGGCATAACCAGTTTTGTCGACCAATGTTATATATGTATATATATCTCTTAAGGCGCTACCGCGCCCGTTTGGTTGATTTTCTTTGCCATATATCTCGTAAAGTTTATACGCTATTAGTGTAATACTTAGGTATATGTTTCTTGACTATCTACTTTAAATCTGCTCGAAAATGAAAACACGATAACGTGAAATTTTCTCGATAGAAAAAAATCATAAAGTAGGGTCTAATTATTTACATTATAGCTTGCCACCGCGATATTTTAAGTAATTTTTGCACGGAATTCTTTTTAAAACATAGAACATTATCACATCTAAATCCATGTATATTTTTGTGAAAAAACATGAAGCAGTTTTTAAAAACCAAATAAAAACGTTGTTTGGCGCTTACGTCGGTCAGTTTCGAGCGCACGCTCAGTATAGCTGTCTCACAATTTTCATACAAAAACTCATTCCCACACTGTCTTTATGATGTGCGTTCAGTCGACTGCGGTCTTCATGGACGTCGGACGTATGTCTCTCTGCGCTATTTTTTACACGATTTTTAATATAGAATTTGAAGTAACGTATAAAATTTTTGACATTTGCTTATGATTGTCAAAACGTTAAATGGGGAAAACTAAATAGCACAGAGAAATGGAGTAGTTTTGTTTAATTATTTATATTTTTATTATTTGTATTTAAATAAAAATGTTTGATGATATGTAAGAGAATGAATAATTAAATTACTGTTCAGTTGCGTAATACATTATCTATATATGTATATAAAAGAAAAAGGAGACTCGCCGCTTTTTAGTTCGGTAGTTTCTTACATAAAAATGTAAGAAACTACCGAACCGAATAAAATGAAATTTTTCAAGGAGATTGCCAGGAAGACGTCAGCTAAGAACTAATTTTTTGAAATTCATCTCCTAAGGGGTAAAAATAGGGGTTGGAAGTCACTTTCATACAAACCAACTTCGTCAGCTTTAGAGTAATTGTTGTTGAACAACAGTTTGATTCCACTCTTACTAATTACACTTACTGAGAGTAGGTTAACAGCTATATCTGAAACATAGAGGACATTTCGAACTTCTATTTTATTATCACCGCAGTTTACATTAACATGTCCCATACTCACAACAGGCAGCGACTTCTTGTCACCCACAGTAATTTTAGATATAGGAGGAGTCTGAATATCATACAGCCAATCACTCCTATTCGTCATGTGCATTGCTGCACCGGAATTTATATACCAGTCATTGCTCATGCTGTTTTCCGTGAATGCTGAAAAAGCTGCGATAAAAGTATTATAATTCTTACACTTTTGACTCTTTACATCATTTTTAGTACTGGACTTTCTCGGAGCTATGCAGTATCGGCTTATTTGTTCATGCTTAGTGAAATTGCAACAACGAGGGCTTTGGCCCCGTGCAGACCTATACTTTTTTTTGTTAGTTTAAAAAGTCGAGGGCTCTATACTTTTAACCTCCTGGATTAGTTTTGTCTATATAGCTTCCGCAGTGATGGGTATTCCAGAGCTCTCTAAGCCCATAATCATTGGCCTATAAGTATCGGGGAGTCCGGCCAACATCAATCTACCAATCCATTCGTCTTCAATCTGAAAGTTGATGCTGCACAGCTTGTTATTTTATTCACGTATTCTTCAATACTATTACCACAACCTTCTAACGTAGTTGTGACCAAGTCTTTCAATAGTCTGACTCTTCTAGTCAGGCCGTTGTCGTCAAAAGGCTTTCTCAAGATTCATCCATACATCCTTCGCGGTCTCAGCATTTTGAACATGCACTTAGTTCACGGGGTCTAGAAGAAGGATGATTTTTGTATGGGCTTTGACGTCCTTACTTGAATCTGGTTTGGTGCCGTCCGGACGTTCTACGCAATCCACAAGTTTTCGTGCTGTAGATACGTTTTCACACCAAACTTTCATGAAGAGTAATTCGCTCGTCCCGTCAACTTCTTCAATTTGAACGAACACGAAGACATTTTCGGAGATACTTTAACCGGGCCGGCAAATAACTCGGTTACCGGCAAATATTTAACGGAGAAGATATCTATTTGTCACTGAACCTATCCACCTAACCACGCTCTGCTACCATGTAGGAAAATATTATAAAAATATAGGATAGTGAAAAATAAAATACGTCTAAAGTATCTGATGTCTGATATATTCGTCAATTGAATTTTAACACTTAATACAAGTATTAAAACATGCCAGTAAGAACAAACAGTATTGACATAATATTAATCTACCTCAATACTTAACACAGAGGGCTGCGTTCAAGTACCTTAACAGTATTTTTTTTTTATGTAAGTTAATTGTTATGAACCAAAGTTAACTTTAACCCATGTTTTTGAAAATCCTCCCTTAAAGGGAAGTCAATACATTATTTATAAAGATTTAAAACATACACCCACACTCAGATTGTAAATATACGTTTAAACAGTACTAGCTATTACCCGCGGCTTCGCCCGCGTGTTCAAAGGGAAGTAATAATGAGTTGTATAACACGCATGACTCATTCCTAGATATAATAACATAATAATAATAATAATAATTCATAAATAAGTAACAGATCCAAAATTTAAAAGATACTAAGAGGAACCAACTGTAAAACCTATGACCCTCCTCGACCTTCCAACGATAATATTATTATTATTTATTCAAGTGTAAAGCTTGAATTACATGTTCTTGTGACTAAAATTTTAGGCTTTTGTACACAGAACTTGGCACCCATTTAGATCTCAATTCTTTTTTTTTTAACTGGCTCTCACTTCACATTTATGTTTTTGATGGGATATCATTACTTTTTGTACAGAAATTATTAGAAGGTATTTATTCATAACGTTACTGATTAATTATTTACCTTATACATGAACTGTTATAGTGCTCTTCAACTTAATCTGTAGTTAGTGCGTCGTGGTCCGAAATACCCATTATTTCATTATTTATAAGTAATAATGTTCCACTATTGATGTCCACTAAATATTGAAATATTATTAATACTAAATCCCAGTTATAATATCGTAATATTAATAAATACGATAGTCAACTATACTCTTACTAGTTATAAGTAGTTTGTGTTCGATGACATAACGTGCCACAATATACATACTTTGAATCACTTTAAACTGGTATAATTTCGGAAATAATACAAAATTTTCTTGTGTACACGCCGTACAAGATTAGAAAAAAATATTTTTTCACACATTAAAAATGAAACGACGTAATACACTGGAAATAACGTCTCTGGACAAACCACTAATCTACACTTAAATATACGTAAATGATATGCACTTTCCCACGGGCACTTGGAACACTGAACATCTTCCCCTCGTTGAAAGCTTTACAAAGTACTAAAACCGATATGTTTCGTTATATATTCACCTTGAAATCCACTTAATGACCAGATGTCATCAAATTTTGATTGCTACTCTTAAATTTCAGGCATTATAAGTGTTTCTAATAGAAACAATTTTTTGAAAAATTATAATAAAAATTTACTACTTTCTGATTTATTTCTTTGTATTCACCCGATTACCTATCTGGATGCCAAATTTTAACTTTCTAGGTCATCTGGAACTGAGTTAGAGTTTTGATCTATAGGTCAGTCAGTGATAGTGAGTGAGTGACGATTTTTGGACGTTAATATCTGAATAACCGTTCGAGATGTGTATATGAAATTTGGAACACATATGTATTTCGCAAGTTTCAATAAATAAGCCAAATTTGACAGGTTTATGTTGAATAGTTTTTGAGTTATGAGGTGGTCAAAAGTGGCTCCGAATGGTTCTTGTAATAATACACACGGTGCTGCTCGCCAATTCTGTTAGCTTGAAATTGGCTTTACACGCTACCCCGTGTCTAGATTATTTATTCTCTTCAACATCATCAAACTTTGTACAAAAATTTCTCGTTTCGTTCTACCAAAAATAAGTAATATGTCAGCAACCTTAAAAGCCTACCACGGCTATGTTGATATTGCCTCTAATATAAGTTATGGTATAGTTTTATGGGGAAACTCTACAGATTTCAATAAAGTCTTCATTGTTAAAAAACGATGTATACGCGCTATGTGTAATGTTATCTCAGACACTAGCTGCAAACCTCTCTTTAGGAAGCTAAAATTAGTGTCATTGACTGGTAGGTATATGCATATATGAGATCGCACCTTTTTCAGGAAAAGAAAAATAATTGTTATTTTGCAACCAGATACCCTAACCGACTATGTGTACCATGGTACCACCTTCTCGATCAGCGATACGTTCAAAAAATTCGACTCACGTCATGTGTGTAATGATATAACAATAAAATCATTGAAAACATTAAAATCTTAACTTTCACTTAATTTAAAAAGAGTTACTTAAATGGTTAACTGACAAATGCTACTATTCAATGAAAGAATTTATATGACGATTTTTAATTATTTTTTATGGAAATAGCCGGCAAACGAGCTGACAATCCACCTGATAGTAAGTAACTATCGTTGCCTATGGACTTCATCAACACCAAAGGCATCACTGATGCGTTGCCAGCCAAGAAATAGAGAAGAAAAAGAAAAAAAGAAATTTTTAATAATTATTGTTTTCCCTTGACATTTGAAATTGAAAATTATAATATGATGTAAACTCACATATATTTTTGTGAAAATCCATATAGTAGTTTTTAAAAACCACATAAAAAAAGTTTGGCGCTTATGTTGTTCGCTTCCTTCCGAGCGCACGCTTAGTAGGTGCTGTCTGACAATTTTTATACAAGAAGTCATTACATTACTCTACTATCCTTGATCCGCAATTGTTTGTTTTTCATCTGTTTGGCACCGCCTCAAAATTATTTATTTACTGTTAATTTAGGATCTTAAATTATAATACTAATTGGATTATTTTATTCTTCGCTTTTCAGTTTTTTTTCGTTGGTTCAATTTTTTTTAAAGTAATTGTTTTATAATTTTTAGATGCAATAAAAATTAATAATAAGTACTACTCCGTAGTTTTTTTGTGCTGTTCTTGTGACCTGAATGACGGTCGGAAATCTGAACATAGAAAACAAAAGATGGTGGCCACGCCCACTTTATGCATAAATTCCCATGACGGTGTCCTCTTAATATATAAAATTCTCGTGTCACGCTTTCTTACAGTTGAACTCCTCCGAAACGGTTCGACCAATTTTCATGAATCTTTGCGTGCATATCGGCTAGGGTGGAGAATCGGATATCTATTTTTCATCCCCTACTTCTAAATTTTTGGCAGAACAACGTTTGCCCGGTCAGCTAGTATTAAACATAAAATTTTTAATTTTATATTTAAGTATAGAACTGATGTGAAAGTTTGTAACGATGTTTGTTACTCTCTCGCGCAAAAAGTACTGAACGGATTTTAATGAAAGTTAGCAGACAGGTAGACAATGATATGGAATAGGACATAGGGTACTTATTACTTATTATCCCGGAAAAAGAATAACGTGCGCAAAGACGCGAGCAGAGCGTTAGTGATGATAAATAGTGAATCGCGCAACACGCATAATTAATTAACATTTTATTATGTTTACTAGTCTGGGCTAACTTCATCCACATGATGCCATCTTACAAATAAGTTTTTATCGAACGCGATATTTTGGAACAATATAGAACAAACCTAGAACAACCCAGAATGACCGCCAGAATCGCGATAACTTAAAAGTGCGGTGCAAACTTCCTGTACATTACTTTTTTATATACGAGCCTTTAGCACTTTTATTTGTCGCGTTCCCTATACTGCCGTCCTCAAACTAAAAGACGTTTAAGTTACAAAAACAGTTTTAGAGGTAGAGCCAAAAAACGCAGGATTACTTTGAAATCGTGCTAGTGATTCTCTATAAAACAATTGTTAATGTTGTCATACTATGTCAAACTCAAAAGATATATATTTTTTTTGAACTTAAATATTACTAAAGGTCAAAAAAATATCAAAACTGTTAATAAAGTAAAAATTTACCAGATGACATTTAGCCGCCTTTTAGCTCGAGGACGGCAGTATAGTGTTATCGTTGAAAAGGTATTTTAAAAATATTATGGGTCTTCTAAGACCATTTTTGGAATTAGAGGTCCGTTTGCGAAAGTTTAAGTTTAAAGTGCTAATTTTGGTTAGAGTCAAATGCCTAAGGTTGCCAGATGGTTTGGGTACGTCCCCTTACCAACCAACAAACAAACAAACAAAAAATCTAAAGTTTCTTCTTTATAATATCAGTTTTGGCTTTTATACACATTGTGAACCTTGGTATTGTTGGCCCTTGCCTTGCTATACAGTTGGTGATCCTTGGCAGATCAGGGGTAACCGGTTTCAATTCGCGGTCGAGATAGAAATTTGTGTGACGTAAATGTTTAATTTAATTTTAAATTAACAATAATAAATCATAGAGATATTTACTTTATTAATAGTCTACGACAGTTATTAAAAAGTTATTAGTCGCGTCTACCGTTTAGTTACGGAAAACTCTTACGGGAAAACTCTTCATTTACCCCATGTCTATTAATAATGTGTTGTTCATATTTGTGCAATTATCGTAAACTTGCATCATACGTATGTTTGTTGAAGAGTAATACGCAAGTACGCAACATGAATTGATTTTCCTGTTTTGTATTAGTAAAAAGTACTTTGTTTGAAACAAACAAAAAAACAATATTTTATTACAAAGGAAGATATTATAAAAGCGATAAACTAGCAACTGTAAATTATATATAGTAAATAATTGTCTGTGGTTACTGGTTATACAAAATTGAAGCTAAGGTAGATAAGATGTCACTAAAGAGTAAAGATGCCTTTATAAAGGTATGATTTGTAAGATGCTTCATTTTGTTTTTGTAATTTATAGTGTGAGATAGATTTAAAAATCAAATAACATTGATTTGAAAGATGTAATGGATTTATTCATAAGTGCTTTTTATGCCTATTTGATTGGAACTAAATTTCAATTTTCATTGAAGACTAATTTCTAGATACAAGTGCAATATTATAAAATGTATAATTCATTATCATTAATTATTATAATTATAATAGGTTATTACCTATTATACGTTATTACGTTCTATACGAATAAACGTTATTACGTTTATTCTATAATATGAGTTTTTAAGGGTAAAAACGCTTTATCTCGATTTCCGGCAAAACTACAAGTCCTATGGAAAAAAGTTAAACGGCAAAGTTGTAGGTAATAAAAATATCTACAACTTTTGTATTTACACTTTTTTCAGATAACCTCAAAATTTATGTGAAAAATCCAAATAGCCAAGTTTTTGGTTTTTTATTTTTACCTTTTACAAAAAATTTTTTTCACGAAGTTTTGTGAAAACTTACCTGCTTGTCCCAAACACTGTAATTTTTTTGATTCAATATTTTTTTTTTTGCAGTAACTACTGAAATGTTTGAAGTCTTATCCGAATACAGATTAATATCGAAATCCTGTCTTTCAAATCGGTTGATGAATAACGGAGTTCTGAGGTAACACACATTGAAATAGACAACCGAATTAAGAACTTCCGCTTTTTGAACTCGGTTAAGATAGGATTCTTAATTCAATTGCATTATTTTTTTTTTTCACTTATTTTGAATCGTGTATGGTTATCCTCTTACCCAGATAGAGTATAGAACCGGCCTAGCATTTAATTACACTAAGGTACAATATCATAGTCAACAGATTTTTTCTGCTTGTCCGAATATGATACAGAAATATTAAGTGATAGGCAATTAATTGTTTGACATTTTTTACTATTTCTATGGTTAGTTTTAAGTACTACGAGTATATTGTGTACTATGTTAAGGATGTTCGGATATAAATGGAGTTGTAACTTTGTTTCCTTGTAATTGCCGTATGCTGCGCATATAATATGCAACAAGTCGATGATGGAATGAGATTGATGCGACGGTATTTTTACTATGCAAGATCTATGGCTAGCGTTTTTTATTTGTAAACAAAGACGACCTTGTAGCCTGGTTGGTATACCTACTCCGTTTTTTTTAGATGAGTCTTTGGTAAACAATGTTGGCACTATATTTAATTGAAATATTTGTTTAAAAAAATAATCAATGGTAGGTAAACAGAAATTATAAAATGATAAAAATATCTAAATTCTTCTTATCATCGTATGCATTCCTTATTTTTAAATTACGACAAAAGACAGGGTCTTTTTTAGGGTTCCGAAGTAAAACCGGAACCCTTATAGTTTCGTCATGTCCGTCCGTCCGTCCGTCCGTCTGTCCGTCTGTCAAAAATATTCAAACCCCTTTCACCTTTCTAGCACTAAAGTTCTCTGCGCTATGACGAATCTATAAGAGTTCCGTTTTGAATACAGGACCCTAAAAAGGGTCTATGACTGACATACAGACACGCTATTTTCAAATAAGTGATCTTTTTCCTGTTCAAGTTGTATTAAGTTACGAACAAAGGAACGTGTGAAAACAAATGTGACTCCCAAGTCCCAAGCCTGAGCCGTTGCGCTCGTCATAAATAACATAATATTATGACCTCAGAAATTATTGCAGTAGAATGTGGTAAATATAAATGTTTTGGTCGTCTGAATAGTAAAAATAAATATTTTTGAAGTTATACTTCCTTTGGCGCGTTTAGATTAAAATATGAGATTAAAATTTTTACGATGTGTGCGCACACCTACAGCCAAAACCCGACATGATGAAGTTAGCTGATTACTGTCTCTCAGATTTCCGTGTTACGATGTGTGCGCACACTGACAGCCAAAAAGCGACATAATGGAGCTAGCTGATAACTGATTCCTTTTACAAACAAAGTGTTGTGGCATACGGGATGAAATCTTTAGCTATTTTTGTTCTGTTACGCAAAAAAAGTACCTACCTATAACTTCTTACGTGCGTACGTAAGTACACGTTTTCTTTCTTTTAAATTTCTTAATATTCTTAAATATTTTCAATTTTTAATATAAACAGCCGACAAACAAGCAAACTGATGATAGTGGTTACCATCCATCATCGACATTATAGGCATCACCGATGCGTTTCCGGCCAACAAAGAAGAGAAGAGAAAGATACAGTCGGCTCGCGAGTTGAATGCAGTTTTACTATGGCGCGCCATAGTATTTATCTGCATTAAGCACGTGTATACTTTGTATGTTTCACATCTGCCAGCCATTCCGTGACAGCTGACATTTTTTGTTATATTCTCACAAGGCTTGGTATTTTACATAAAAAATCCTATATACAGGGTTATTTGTAACTCGACGTATTCCTGGCGGGAGCTGATGAAGGAGTCAAAATGCAATATATTTGATGTTCATTTGTATGAGCAAAAAAAAAATTCTTGCTACTTGTGGAGATATTTGCAATTTAAACTTTTTTCGTTATTTACCCGGATTTTTGCATTTAGGTACAAATTGAAAAAAAAATACGTATGGTATGGTTATTATTTAAAATTATTTTTCTAACTAACACTTCAATAAAGCCCACCTTACCTTATTAAGATGAAAATTCCTTCTGAATGAAAAACTACGAGCTACAACAAAAACAAAATTATTTAAAAAATACATGTTACTTGACAAAATATGTTGTCTGGTTGAAAAAATTACCATGACACTAGGCGTACAAGTTATTAAAAAAACTTGCCCATTTAATCAGCTTTTTAAAAAGGTATTAATGTTAATCCAAAAACATGTAATTCTTAACAAAAACGGCGTTTCACTCGTCGTAAGTAGAGCATATTTCAGGGTTAAAAAGTATAAAGCATAAAAGTAATGCACAAACTATTATTTTTTGTTCATACGTTCAGGATTCGGACCTGTATAAGAAATAGAGGGGCTCATATCGAGCAAGATGTATGAACAAAAAAATAATAGTTTGTGCTTTACCATTATGCTTTATACTTTATAACCCTGAAATATGCTCTACCTACGACGAGTGAAACGCCGTTTTTGTTAAGAATTACATGTTTTTGGATTAACATTAATACCTTTTTAAAAAGCTGATTAAATGGGCAAGTTTTTTTAATAACTTGTACGCCTAGTGTCATGGTAATTTTTTCAACCAGACAACATATTTTGTCAAGTAACATGTATTTTTTAAATAATTTTGTTTTTGTTGTAGCTCGTAGTTTTTCATTCAGAAGGAATTTTCATCTTAATAAGGTAAGGTGGGCTTTATTGAAGTGTTAGTTAGAAAAATAATTTTAAATAATAACCATACCATACGTATTTTTTTTTCAATTTGTACCTAAATGCAAAAATCCGGGTAAATAACGAAAAAAGTTTAAATTGCAAATATCTCCACAAGTAGCAAGAATTTTTTTTTTTTGCTCATACAAATGAACATCAAATATATTGCATTTTGACTCCTTCATCAGCTCCCGCCAGGAATACGTCGAGTTACAAATAACCCTGTATATAATATAAAAGGATGAATCCAGTGTTGGTGACATCTTTTGACGTCTTTTACGCCGCCGCGCCGTAGTAAAAGGCAAATCAAGATTTTTGTTCAATGGTCCATTTAGGGACGTGCTACTCGGCTGAGAACTGGGTAGAAACAGACAAAAATCGCAAGGAATTTTTTTCGCCATGCGTGTTGGTTATAATTCAGTACACGATTTAAAAATCGTCAGAAAAAAAAATCGCGGCAGTTAAAATCGTAAATGCGTGCTAAGGAGGTGCATGAATTTCATCTGACCGCACTGCAAAAAATTCGCGGTGCGCGGGCGAGTGACCGCTCAATGCTCATTGGCGTGCCACTACTGAAAGAAAGATGTCGCGCTCTTCGTCTCCCGCATCGGCATCGATAGAGGCAGAAATTGAAGAAGAACAGTTAATAACAGTCATGCATAGGAGACATAAATTATCGAATATTTTTATAGATGTTCTATAGTAAAATACCCGAAAAACTTTTTGTTATATTCTCGCAAAGCTTGGTATTTTACACAAAAAAATCCTTTCATAGCTCTTAGTGCCGTAAAAGAGTGAATCCAGTATTGGTGACATCTTTTGACATGTATTTTACGCCGTAGTAAAAGGCAAATCAAGATTTTTGTTCGGTGGTCCATGTAGGCACGTGCGAATCGGCTGAGAACTGGGTAGAAATAGGCAAAAATCGCAAGGAATTTTATTCGCAATGCGTGTTGGTTATGATTCAGTACACGATTTAAAAATCGTCAGAAAAAAAATCGCGGCAGTAAAATTCGCAATGCGTGCTTACCCAGGGTAATTAGGGGTACAAATATGATAAGCATATTTTCCGCGTGCGAAGCTGCGGGCGCTGCTATTATTTAGTCGATAAACTTACTACTTCGGAACCCTACATTGTGCGTGGCCTGACATACACAGGAACACAATCGAAGACATATTTTGATTTGTTTTATTGATTTCATATTGAAGTGAGTGATCTTTTGTTGTACACAATTCGACGCGGCTATATTGAATTATGATGGCGAGGTACCAATCAATTATATTAAAAATCGAATGCCTGATTGGCACAATATCATCTGAAGTTTATCAAATGGATGACATGTTATATCTTGCACCGTTAATGTGTTTTGCATTTTGAGTTTTGAATCAATGAATAAGCTAAACTAAACCTCTCTACTACACCATGGAAGTGTCGCACTGTCTTGTTTAAAAAACCTTGATCTATTACGCTACCCTCAGTTTCTGAATCCTTTTATATTCTGTCTCATTCTTTTTTATATTCTGGTTAATTTTTGCTACGGTTCCATTATTCTTATTTTAACGGCACCATACATCTTGAAACATGTTGAATACAACATTTGACAATAAAGTGAAAAAAGTTGAGCGTAGTAACTTAGTTAAAAGTCTAATTAAAGCCCAATGCATACGTAACGGGGTTTTTTCCCGACCCGTACGGGACGTGAAGTTTTGGAAACATCATTTCATAGAAAATGTAGGTATACGATAGTGCATACGCAGCGGAATCCCGTACGGGACGGGAACGGGGGCGTGACGCACGTATATTTAAGCCCCGTCTCAGACGGGGGGGGGGGGGGATGCTGACGCATATAAATTGTATATTATGGGTTCTTGATCGCGGTACCTATACTTATCCCTTAAACCAGTTGCTTCCACTAACCTCGTGTATTAGGACACATCATAGACATAGCCATTTCAGTGACATTATGACAGTTATGTTCAACGTTTATAAAAGTTCATTGCGAAATAAGAATACCAAACATTCCTGTGCACAAATCGCACGCGCGTCTTTGTGTATCTGTCTAAACAGGTTTTACCAAAACTAACTTTCGATAAAAACATAATTATCACTTTTTTTAATTATTTAGTCATTACTCACGTGCATCGCAGTACTCCAATATGAGGAACAATAGGACGGCGAACTCTCGTAATATTGTCGCGTACATGGTAACAGCACTGAGCACTATACGTGCACACTCGCTGATGTCTGCGGGGTTACTGAATACTAGCGTTTGACTCAGGCTGTGCCGGTAACGCCGGTATGCTAGTCGCATGCTGGTCAAGTTGTTGCGTTAATGCTGGCCACACACTGATATGGGAGCGACAGCGGAGCGGTGCGACACCGGGCCAGCCGTTGGGGTACTGTTGTGACAATGCTGCAATGTGTAGAAACGGCGGGGTGGCAACCTTTTCTGGTTGCTGAAGAATGTTCATTATTTTTTTATACAAACTTAGCTAATGCGTGACTACAAAACCTGATGTTAAGCGGGAATGAAGTTATGGATGGAAAATCTTAGTAAAAGCCATTTTTTTGCCATTTGCAAGAAATGGACGTCAAATTAAATGTCCTTGAGTTCTTGGAAGTTGTCGGAGAAAAGAAATATTTTTAGAGGGCGTTTTAATTCTATTAATTGGATTGATTTTAATTGATGCTAATTTTAAGGTATTTCGATATTTTACCTCATAGCAATATAAAGAAATCGAAGTAAAACTGGCTTCGGCACGTCTCCTCCTCCGTTGTCTGTGTGTTGCCAGACTAATACTGTGGAAGTGGAACTGGAAACGTCAGAGCAGAACACGTCGCTTGTAAGGCATTTTGTACAGCAACGTCGTGACAGTTACGTCGATGGTCATCCCCCGTGTGTGTGTGTGTGCGTGCGTGGGTGTGTTATGACGAGCCCAACTGCTTCAAAGAACAGCATGATTTGGGATGTAAGAGTCTCCATTCATCTTTAAACTCAAGCCTATTGCCTATTGCCACTATATTTTTTATAAAAAAGGCCTATGAAAAAAATTTTATGTGGTGAAATTCTCCATCCTATTGTTGTTAATCAGGCAATTTTACATAAAAACATCTTTTACCTAAATTATGTATTTATGGCACTTTGATTTGCTTCGTCTAACTCAAAATGTAACCCCGGTCGTGCCGGCCGAATTAGTATTAGTAAAATATAGAGATTTAAAACGTCTATGTGATGTTAATGGCTAGTTTAGTTAAAAAGTTTAACGCCTTCCAAAATTCGACAGCTCTTTGACTAATCGGGCCGGCACGATCGGGGTTACATTTTGAGTTAGACAAAGCAAATCAAAGTGCCATAAATACATAATTTAGGTAAAATATGTTTTTATTTAAAATTGCCTGATTAACAACTATAGGATGAAGAATTTCACCCCATACAATTCTTTTTCATAGGCCTTTTTTATAAAAATATAGCGAAGTTGAACACAGACAACCTTTGCAATACGACCCGTGGCCGTGACCCGTGACCGTTTGGACGACCCGCGTGGCGCAATGGTTACCACGCCGGATCGCCGCACCGAGGGTCCTGGGTTCGATTCCCAGCGAGGCGGAAATTTGAATGATGAGTTTGAATTTCTAGGTTCTCGGTCTGGGTGTGAATGTCCTTGTCTATGTTGTGTGTTGTCCATGGCACCCACGACACAGGGAATCCTAGTGTGGGGCTATGAGTGTGAAGCGTTATTTATTTATTATTTATTTATAATACATACTAGACGAACTCTTTTGCATTGAGGTCGTAATTCTGAGAGTAACAGGATTGTTTATTAGTCAGAATTCAATTTATCTATGATTATAAAATGGTTTTTAATACAAAAAAACTACATATATGGGTTTTTACGACAGTAAATGTGACCATAAGCTTACCAAAAATGGATATACGACCTATACCTACAGTTTTTTTTAAGTACATTTTCATGCATGGGGTGTATTAACCAAGAATTGATTTTTCTTAGACGTAAATCCAAGCTAACTTTAAAACTAAAGAAGATAGATAGGTTTTGATGGTTTAACCTTTTTCATTTGCAAATTGTAAGAACCTTTCTCATAGATCATTTTTTTTATAACTTCAAAAACAAAAAAGTTATTAATTTTTATATAAAAAAAATAGTTTTTCTGCTCTCCTGAAAAGGCGGGTTTTGGTTTATACGACCTTTCTACCCAGAGGTATCGCCAACATACATACCAGCACCAACACGTGTTTCGCCCCGAAACGGAGCATCATCAGGGTAAGATCTCTCTCTACGATTGGTCGCAAATTTGCAATTGCCAATTTTTATAAAAACGATTTTCAATTGCAAATACGTTATTGAAGGTTAATTGATCAATTACTGTTGCCATTGAAGGCGCCAATTCATTGTTTTGTTGCGTCATAGCCCTGCCCTATAGATGATCTTTTACTGTGTTCGGTTATTCACTCATATTAAAAGCAACTGAGAACAACAATAACAAACGTCGAAACATGACGCATTTGAAGTTGTATTTTTTAAGTTTAACTCGTTTACAATAAATTTTCATATATGTATAAGCCCGGGGTATGAAAATTTATGGAGTGTAAAATCAAACTTTTCCTGTTACGTTATGCGTTAGGTTTATAATTTTATAATTCGTCTATGGCGTTCTTACTGATTTGACGATTGCAAACTAGATGGCGTTGTAACTTGTAACTGATTTGACGATAACGGGCGCGTTCCACTAGACTAGACTAGAATCGTTGTGAGCGTTTTGAGCGTTTAGTGGATTTGATCGTTGTGAGCGTTTTGAGCGTTTAGTGGAACGCGGCCAACGTCTTTTTAAATTGAATAATTCATATAAATAAATGTATCAAGCATGCTTTCAGTAATATAAAAAAATGCATTCATTTACCCTCATTTACAAATCTATATCTATACTAGCTCTCCGGACAGACTTCTTTCTGTCAAAACTTTTTTTTTATTTTGGGATGTAAGCTATCCTATCTTTCAAGTTGGGTCAAACTGCACACGGTGTGCAAATTTGATAAAAATCGGTTAAGTAGTTTAGGAGCCCATCGCGGACAAACAACGTGACACGAAATTTATATATAGTAAGATGTATATTTTATAATCTTTCGTAAGGAGTAAACTCCAGTCGTGTATCGGAGCAGACCCACATTTTTTTTTAACTACAATTTCAAGACAGCGTAAACAAATTAATGTCTTGATGTGTAAAATATAAAACTAAAATTTTAATATAACATAAACAGCAAAAACATTCGATAATTAAAACAAAGAACAATATAAAAATACATTTTAATTTTACACCATCAACAACCTTGATCTATTCAACTATGTGTCGGCTAATCCACGGTAGGTAATGGAAGACTTTGCTATAGACGCCCGCGACGTTTTCCATTCCGCATGGTGTAGGTCCGAAGCTGACGATACCAACCAGCTCAAATCGACCTTCGTTATCCTTCATCAGAGGTCCACCGGAGTCGCCTCTACAGGAGTCCTGACCGTTCACTCCGCCCGCACAAAGTTGACCTTTCCATAGGGGTATACGTCGAGTGGACACGTTGTACGATTGTTGACAATCCTGAAAGTAATAAAAAAACATTGGTAGTTTGTTTTATAAGGCCCGTATCCATGGTAAATATAAAATAAATTGAAGAGAAAGTGAATTCATTCAGATATTTTATACTGGTAGTATATATATATAACCTGTTAGAAAACACCGTTAGGAATACGTATATAAGTAACAATTAAGTTTAAATTGAGTTTGATGAAACGAAAATTACTAGGGACCACGAATATGATTACCTACATTTTAAAGCAAAAACGATTCGGATGCCAAATGATAGAATAAAATATATCTATAAGCGATACGAGTAAGTTGTTGCGTATTAAACCGGTTGGCTGATTCCGAAACTTAAATATGAATGTTGTATTTTGATGAGCAAAACGAACAGCATTTTTATTTATATTAAGTGTTCTATCGTAACGAGTATCGCGTTTCGAGTTTTACGGTATTCGATAAACAAGCTCTTTATTTCAAGAGAAAAAATGTGCAGGTAATGTTAATGGAAAAAAATCTTTCAAATGTGGTAAAGCATGTTTTTGTATTCATCGTACTGCCGTGTCTATTTATAAATACTATAACGAAATAATTACACTTAAAAATTGAAAACACACTATTATAAACGTACGCAGTTCACTAAGAGTGAGATCATTATCATCGATCAAAACCAAGAAATGAGCTCAAAGGAGGTCTATAGTGGTTGTAAGTTATAAGTACTCCACTGCCCACCTCAAGATTCCATTATCAGACCTTTGCAATCGAGTTGAAACTGTCCTAATGCCGTCACGGGAAATCAATGTATGATGAAACACTTGATTCAGGATTCAGGAGAAATTAAAAAAACTTAACGTGACATAAAATAAATGATCAGGGTTCAAGCTAAATAGAAGCGTTTGAAATAAACTTAGCTATTTCCACTAACCTGGTACGACACAAACGGCACCCCGACCTTCAGTTTGATGTGGCTGAAGGCCTGGTTTTCGCTGACCGCTCCCCATCCGGCGGTGTACAGCGTGACGTGACCTGACGTCGCTGTGAAGTCAGCGGTTGGCAAACATATGGGCCGAATGAAATCTGTGGCAAAACAAAACGTCAAGGTTAAGTCTATGTTGAAAGATCCACACGTTGTGATTTGTACGTAGGTCACTCGATAAGTTTTGAGATGCTCTTAATTTAAAAACGTAACGCATCTGTACTATATATTTTTCGTAGTGATTAAGTACTCTGTGATATTTTTAAAAAGCAAATTTAAAAATAGAACGCAAATAGCCAGGTAGCTGGTTTAAAATAAGAAATGTGTGCTGGGATACATAGTAGTAGTGAAACTTAAAAAAAAGTCACTAAAAATATAAAAAAAAATATTTTAAATAAAAATATTTAAAAAGAAATATAAAAAAAAATTCAAGAAATAGGAGCGAACCTTTCGGAATTGCAAAGAATGACACAAAGGATGTCATTTAGAGCCTTAGCTTGTATTAATGTCGATGGCGATAATTTCGAAAAAATTATGAATTAATTATTGTTTATCTGTGTTGTTTATCATGTTAAGAAGAACGCTTCAGTCATTCCGCCATAACCCGTCCTTATTTATGTTAATCGTATCTTAAATACGACTTGTGTTTCATTTAGGACTAGTTGCTCAATCAGAGTAATTTTAGCCAGGTAACCAGAATTAGACCAAAATCACATAGAAATATAAGAAAAAAACACGTACGAGGAGCTTTTTTCTATTTTTTTTTGACGTGATAACATCTATTAAAACGATGAGCGCCGGGCGCATCTATGAAAAAATGTCGCGTTCCGCGAGCGAGAGAAAGCGAGAGAGAGGCACTATCGGCTACGATCGGCGTATCATAGCCGATGCCGTGGGCGATCGTAGTTAAGTGGAGCGGAGCGGGGCGGGGCGGGGCGGAGCGGGGCGGATCGGAGCGGGGCGGGGCGGAGCGGAGCGGGGTGGGGCGGAGCGGAGCTTTGTCATGACGTTGTCACGTTAAACTACCGTCCGTAAACCAACTTTACAGACAACCATTTTGGCCAGTAACACAAAGTGGTGTCCCAGGTGTTGCTGATGTCCTTGGGCGACGATGATCACTTATCATTAGGTGGCCCGACTGGTTTTGAATAGGTACATGTGCGGCATAAAAAAGCAATATCACCTGTGTACTCCACTATCCGGTCGAGTCTTAAGAGTGCGATGTCATGTCTCCTCAGCTGAGAGTCAGGGTTGTATCCGCGATGCGATATGATCTTCTCTATAGGAACGTTCAAGGGGCCATCGGTACAGTCCATCCCTCCACCCTCGACTTCCACACAATCGGCACCGGGATTACTCGTGTCGTATTCACCCAGTCTCACGTTGGCGCTGAAAATCATGTGTACGAAAAGATTTATGTTTGTGTGGGTCAAATCTTGCAAGCCTAATTACATTGACTTCCTCTTATTCTAAGGAGGTGAAATTTTATATTTTGCTTTAGTTCTGATGACAATGCATTTTTGTGACAATTAGTTTGATTGCCTATATAAAACATCCCGGAAAATTGCGGTTAAAATCTTATGACTCAAACATCAATACGTTTATTAAAATCGACCAGTCTTCATCATGTTCGTCATCAATCATCTTATTGAGAAAAAACTAAACAGTTTTACGAAAAAAATTAAAAAATTAAATTTTTTCGCTCAATTATAATGTGTCTTCAAGGCAAGAGTGAATAGGCTTTTACGAAGTTAATGCGTTTTACCACCTATGACTACATTGCCACTTACCATCAGGTGGAATTGTGGTCAAGCATTAACATAATAATATTATAATATAAGATATAAAAAAGATAACTTAATTTGATTAGTTTGCATGTTAGTCATGCGTCATGTAAATCACAGAAGAAATAATAGTACTTTAAAACCTGAATTTTACTAAGAAAAAAATAACTCAAAAACCACTCGTCAGATCTAGTTCAAAAAGTGGGACCACATGACAAGCACCAGTTTTCGATTAAAAATCAAATGAGGTTCACCAGTCAAGAGTACAAACTTGTGTAGTATACTTATGTACGCGCGTGAGTTATACTTCTTTGGCATTAAAAAAATAATAATTTTTAAAAACAATTTCAAAAAGTATTAAATAAAAAAAAATATTTAAAAAAAATCCAAAAAAATTATAATATTCATTTATCACAAGAAAATCTGCCTGGCCGGGAATTGAACCTGGGTCCCTCGCTTCGCAGGCTGGGTCGAATCGCTACCAACTGGGCTATAGGGTCATCCTATGTACATTGTATACATAAAAAAAAACTTGAGAGGTGTCAAGGGACACCCGGATGGAACGAAGTTCATTGCAGTCAATATGGCTATATTGACAGTCAGTGTATATGTTACCGGATATCTGTATAATGCGGGTATTCAGCACAATCCCTAGGCACTGTGAATAATACCTGGGTCGTTTTGGCAATGTATAAAATGATATTAATATTATTCACCGTTACATACTTTACCTAGGTAATGTATACGTTTCCGAACTACTGTACAGAATACCTACAGGTCCACCGGCAATGAATAAAATTAATAGATTTGGGTATGTGTATTCGATGAACTGTCATCGAATGGCAATTCATCGAATGACAATTCCTCGAATTGTAATTTTTCTTGTTTATAAGATTTAAAGATTTTATTATAAACAGAAACAATTTAATGCTTTTTATAACTTTTTTGTATTTCTTATTTTTTAAAAAATATATTGGTATTCGATGAACTGTCATTTGTCAATTGTTTTCGATGAAATGTTAATTCGATTAATTGTGTTTTCGATGAAATGTTCATTCGATTAGTTGTGATTTCGATGAAATGTCGATTCGATTATTTGTAATTCGATGAAATGTGACGTGTTTGCGCAACTTTGTAAGAATTCCATGTATCGTTGCAGCAGCTTTAGCCTTTGGTTCAATGCACCGCCAAAAGTTGGGGTTTTTACCTTAACTCGTAACAACTGGAGGCGATCGGTATATTCTTAATGTACGTTATGAAAAGTAGAGCTCGGGTGAGCGGGCTCTTGGTACGTGCGGTAAATATACCTACACGTATCTTTGTCTTAGAATTCCACAAGATTGGCCGTGCCCCACTCGGGTACAGCCCAAATTGTGCGATTTATACGTTTCACCACCACTCTGCTATCATCTGCGTACCCATAGACAATAGGCATGAGCGGGTCATTACTATGTACAAAGAAGAAATCCCAAACCTAGCCGATAAGGACAGAGGATATGTTGGAGCTGGAAGCTTGCTTAAATGTAAGAATGCCGAAGTTTGGGTTTGGCAGCCAAAACCATTTGTGCCAAGTAAACTGCCTGCCCTCACGTCTCGCTTCTCTCCCACTTGTTGTCTTTTACACACATTACCAATTACGCATGGAATATTGTATAGAATGCCTGGGCGAAGTATGAAATAAATAATATTCGAAACGTTACCTGAACGTTTTAGATATTCTATAAATTGCCTAGGTATTGTATAGAGTGCTGAATTATATAGATATCCGGTAACATATATATATGGCTTGCTTTGTATTTAAAAAAACTACGAGGGCAAAAAGTGTCGTTACCGGCAAAAAGTGTCGTTACCAAATTTTCCGCCTAGCCCCCTTTCGCAACGCGCGATAAGGAACTTCGTTAAAAAAATATTAGTATGTAATTTATCATCATGTAATTCTTTGACTAAAACCCGACTTACGGTGTACCAGCATTGAGCACCGGCCCGACGACGCAATGCGCCGCCGTCAACACGTATCGACCACTGATGAGCACTCCACCGCACAGTAACTTTGATTCCTGGTCTTTCACATACTCCAGTAACGCCAGCCACGGATATTCGTCTATAGAAGTCACCTGGCCACCTGGAATGTTGTGCAGTTTGTTCATAAACTAAGTCATCTTTGTTGACCGCTTTTTCTTGCTCTGCTTGCTTGAGAAGAAAAAGAAAGAAACAACTGGCTCTGAAGCCCCCAGCCGGAACACGACGAGTCGTTTGGCGGCTAACTCATGCTCAAGGGTGGTAGCTATCCAGGCGAACCCCATGGCCGGATTTAGTCGCCTTTTACGATACCCATCCGGCGTGGGATTAGGGTTAGTATTCTAAGCCGCCCCGCCCCCAATACGGCAAGATGTCGTTAGAATGTCGTTCAATGAAGAAACGGCCATTCTGTGACATAGGGAAAACTTTTTAATATTGTGTGACACATGTTGTGTAACACCCCTGAACTTACCAACGATTCTGTTATTAGTGCCGCTTTCTCCGCAGCATTCGCTGTCGGGTGACGGCGGAAAAGCCGTTAGCTTACACTCCTGTTTTTCTCCGATTCTTGCCATTAGCGAGGGAGTAGGTTTAGCTTGCAGGCGGCAACATACTTTTTTCTCATCTAGGTTTCCGCATCTGTAAGTTGATTGTTAAACAGAAAACCAATTAAATTCAAATTCAAAATCATTTATTCATGTAGGTATCATTGATACACTTATGCACGTCATTTTTTTAATGGACCAGCTTTTCGCAAAGGTGCTTTGTCATGGAGGAGAAGAAAAGCCGAAAGAAACTCCTCAGCACATCTTTTAAAAATAAAAATAAGAAGAAAAATAAAAATAAAAGAAGATTAGTTGAAGACTGAAAAGTAGGTAGTTCTGTGTAGAGTGTAGACTAACTACTGCCAGTGGCTACGCTCGCGTATTTTTGAATATTTACGCATTTAGTGATCCCGTTACGTAGTTAGGCAAATTAAAAGCGAAAATATACCTACTAGAGACAGGACTTGAGAAGTGTTGTGTTTACCGGGATTTCTGGGCGTACTTTGTCACTTCTTCCAAAGGGCTCGACTTCATCATGTCAACCAGGGGGGTACATGAGTTGATTGGGATGCAGCTGCCTTCGGCGCCATCTGGAGTGATGCAGGCGTCTGATGGACAACACACCTGGAATGGAATGGATTGTCATTACAATATCTTATAGATAACTTGTAGCAGAACACAAATAAACTAATTTTCTACTTGTTTTGCAAGTCCAATGCCACAGTGATAGTTTTCAGGTCTTTTAATGGTGTTTTCATATTCAAATTCAAAAACTAAACACGCGGTAGCGTGTAAGCCAATTTCTAGCTAACAGAATTGGCGAGCAGCACCGTGTGTAATATTACACGAACCATTTGGAGCCACTTTTGGCCACCTCATAACTCAAAAACTTCAGCATAAACCTGTCAAATTTGGCTTATTTATTGAGATTTGCAAAATACATATGTGTTCCAAATTTCATAAACACATCTCAAACGGTTATTTAGATATTAACGTCCAAAAATCTTCATTTTTATCACTCACTGACTTATAGATCAAAACTCTAACACAGTTCTAAGTGACCTAGAAAGTTAAAATTTGGCATGCAGATAGGTACCTACCTAGTCGGGTGAATACAAAGGAATAAATCTGAAAGTAGTAAATTATTATCATTTTATTATAATTTTTCAAAAATATTATTCCATTAGGAACACTTACTTATGTATAACGCCTGAAATTTATAAACAGCAATCAAAATTGATGACAGGTGGTCATGTGGAATATATAACGAGTGGAATACCACCCTTATTTTTTTTAACGACACATATAAGTTTTAGTACTTTGTTAAGCTTTCAACGAGGGGAAGATGTTCAGTGTCCCAAGTGCCTGTGGGAAAATGCATAGCACGTACGTATTATTTACGTACATATCAGTGAGACGTCAGTAGCCGTTATTTCCAGTGTATTACGTTGTTTCATTTTTATTGTGTGAAAAATTATTCTTCTCTAATCTTGTATGGCATGTACAGCAGTAATTTTTGTATTATTTCCGAAATTGTACCAGTTTTAAGTGATTCGAAGAATTATATTATTGTTTCTAAATATACATATTGTGGCACTATATGTCATTGAACACAAACTACTTATAACTAATAAGATTATATTCGACTATCGTATTTATTATTATTATTAGGATATTATAACTGAGATTTGGTATCGGGGGGCACGGCAGTGCCCCCACCAAGTCGAGCGCGAAGCCAACACTGCCGTACCATCCTTTACTGGAACCATTTCGCCGCATTTTCAGGCCCCTATTTGAGAACCTCTGGATAAGACCAGAACGCAGAAATTTTTGTCATCCAGTAAGCTATAATCACATACTTAAAATCTATAATTTCAAGTCTGTAGGTTATTTAGTTTCGAAGTTAAGCGAAAGCAAAGTTTCGCATTTTTGACACTCACTCACTCACTCACTCATGATCATCAGAATAGAACTAGTACTTCCCATAAACTCAGTGTTTGGTACAGAGTTAGGGTTTAATGGCCACATAAAGGGAAAACTATAAAAACTATTCTAATCGTAGATCTGGAGTACCTAGTGACCCTGATTAGAAAACACAAGAGCCCAACCAAACTAATAAGAAAATCTATTAAAATAAATCAATATGCCCATGTTTCTACAAAAAGAAGTGAAATCCCACCAAAAAAATTCTGTAAAAAACTAGTCAAGTCTCGATGGAGCTGCTTGTTTATCTCTAAAAAGTAATGAAATCTAGACAAAGTCGTGCCAAGTCTAAGGTTCCTTACTGCGATTTCGAAATCGATTGCAAAATCGATTGGGTTTGGTCTATTTCTAGATCGAAACAGCATCGAATTTGCGCGAACCAACATTAATAGAGATCAAAGAACATACCCAAGGGATGTTCCCAGTGAACTTGCAGAAGGAACTCCTCAGGATTTTCTTTGCAGCTGGAGTGGGGTCTTCTAGCAATTTGACCAGATTGCTGCACTCGAAGAGCGATATACACTTCCCATCCTTACCATCCGGTGTTGAACATTGTGATTCTGGAATTGTGAATGCGTCCTTCAATGTGGGTGAAATCTTGAAAGCCTATTTAGACCTACTTCCTCTTAGGGGTCATCCATAAATCACGACACACGTTAAGGGTGAGGAGGGGGATGGGAGGGGGTCGATGTAGTGTGACATTGTGTTACAAGGGGTGGGGTCCTAAATTTCGTGACGTCACATTTCAAAAACGAATAATTGGTATGTACAGAGTGTCCCAGAACGTGACGATAAGCCGTCAACAGTGGAAAGGCCTACTAATGGCGGGCCCGGTAAAAAAAATCGATGTATTCGCTACGGTTCCCAAGTACCGGCCATTAAAAAAACACAAAAATACTACCCTGAGTTAAAATTTTTGGCATATTGCCACTAGAGTTTTCAATTATTTCATTTTTGGAACGAAGTTCCTTATCGCGCGTTGCGAAAGGGGGCTAGGCGGAAAATTTGGTAACGACACTTTTTGCCGTAACGAAAAGTGGTAACGACACTTTTTGCCGTCGTAGTTTTTTTTTACATAGAAAGCAAGCCAGAGTATTAGGATAGTAAAAACATGCAAGCGAGTGTGCCAAAACAAATCTGGAGTATTAAATTTCTCATCGGCTTTGTTCACCTAGTAGCAATTGCTAAGCCGAATTGTAAGCCGATGAGAAATTTAATACCTTAGATTTGTTTTGGCACACTTGCTGCATGTTTTTGCTATCCTAGTACTGACTGCAAGGAACTTCGTTCCATCCGGGTGTCCCTTGACACCTCTCAAGTTTTTTTTTACTGTTGCGGAATCTCAAGTTAGCTACTTGAGATAACCCTACAAAACTTGTTTCTATTAAAAATGAAAATTTCATTTTCTCGTAATGTATGGCATTTTGAACAAAAAAGCGTATGCAAAATTTTAGTTAAAAATTAGTTAAAACTTTTCAGCTAATTTATTTCAATCTAAGAGAGGTTGCACCTAGTCGATAAAGCTGAAAACATTGGACCCTCAGATCAGACGTTATCCAAAAATTCGAATCCGTTTTACCTTTCAGCCGTTACTTTTTTCACTATTATTTTTTTAACTAATTCATAGGGATGTTATCTAAGGGGTTTACAATGTACATTTATGTATTTCTTCTTTTAAGCCTATGTTTGGCCTGGGCCCTCAGTTCGTAAATGTCTGGATTGAGGGCCCAAGTAAAACTGCGATAAATCTGTAAAGTTATTCTTTAGCCAGTTGAAAATTACATAAATCATCTTAAGAAATTCTTAACTAAATTCTAAAATAAAATTATTGACACAGAGGTAGTACTTTCTGAGATTTATACCATGCCACTTTCTGTAGGCATCTGAACTGAGGGAACTAAAACATTTGCTCATAACATCTTTAATTCCCGTTTAAGAAATTTATGAGTGTTTGCTTTAAGTTTTAACTAATTTTAACTAAATACCCTATAAATTTCAATTTGCTACGCCAACAAAAAAAAAGTGAGCCCTCAATCCAGATGCACACCTATTTCCTACCTTAGGACGCCAAATGTAGCCGTGGCAACTACGCCAGCGACCTCACCATGGCGTCCAGGTGAGGTAGGGCTCTAATAGTCTATAAATATCCTACTTCGGAACCCTCAATAGCGCGTGGCCTGAAAATCACTCACGGTTTTTTTTTTTCTTTTTAGGTTTTAATACGCAGTCGGGTTTTTGTTTTTTTTTATGTAAAAAAATATTAATATTTTAATGTCTGTAGGTGACGGTGATTAGTTATGTTCAAGCCCGTCTGCTTTTAAATAGTAAGATGTTTGATGATTGGTGGGGTCTATCAAGGTTACATGAGATGAACCCAAAGTAGTTTGCCCTGGACAAGCAGCGTTGATTGAGTTTACAAATCATCATCATATTATAGTAGAGAAGGTTAAGGGCAAGAGTTTAAAATATTATTTAAATGAAGACCTAAGAAGATCACAAACCATAACTGTTCACCTGCTGGGCTCGAGTCACCTTTATCAATGTAAGCGGTACAGGTCATTTTCGACTTTCCTAGTGCAGATTGGCAAACAAACATTTGGTGTGCAAGCTTCCTCACAATAATTTCCTACAAAGAAAGTGAAAAATTACAGGTGCAGGATTCGAATTGGTATCACTTGCCGATTTTCAAATGACTTGCCGATTTGCTACTTTCTTCATAAATATGTAGTAATTAAATAATTATTATTACTACAAACAAACTTTACAACTAATGAAATTCCAGTCACATTACGTTATTTTCTTAATAGCTCTTGATAACGTTAATTACACAAGATATGTAACGTGTCTTTCAATTATATTAATGTGTAGATAAGATTCAGAATCTCTAATTGGTACCTTAATTTGATTTTTATGACCTCACTAATCTTCTAGGATAACATTTAATGAAGGCATTCGGATTGCTGAAAGTGTAGGTCTAACCAAAAGCAGAGATATTGTTCTTGTCGGCCAGTTGCATTGGACCATTTTGGTGTTTTTGTCAAATGACGTGGTGAAATTGAACTCTTTACGACATAATAGAAGAGATTGAAAGTCTGTGTGGCGGCATTCCACAATACGTCACACGCCACTTCGAAATTGTCGTAACCTGAAAATCTAAGCTTTCTAAAATACTTAGGTTACGTCCGTACAGACAGGCGGCTTACTTAGCGCCTAGAGCCTAGTGGTTTGCATTCTGGCTACTTGCTAGGATATACGGTGGCCGCACTAAGGCCCGTAATATCAATAGCAGTTTAATCTATGATTCTGAGTTTAAACTATCTTTGTTGAAATTAGGCCCGTAATTGTTGGTCCGTCTTTGTTGAACCAACAACGACAGTTTAAACTCAGAATCATAGATTAAACTGCTATTGATATTACGGGCCCAAGAGGTGGTTTGCGTGGAGAGTCGCTAGGTGCCTTGGTCATTTTGTTTAAAATAATATACTTTCACAGCATTAACTTCCCGTTGTAAAAAATCTCAGTGTAAATTATCACACCATAAATAAATAAATCACTTTTTAGCACCTACCATCTTTTTCTACTTCGACTTCTACCTCTTCCCAGATTTTCTATAAGACAACTGCATTTTTATCAAGTTCATTAGCTGGATTCGACAGAGGTTCTATTTTAAAAACTGATGCAATTGATATTTCATCCATTTTTTTTCCTCCAAAATGCGTCGTGCCTAGTGCCAAAAAACCAACACGTTTGTTTACTTCGATACATGCTAAGCGAGTTGCTAGGCACCAAGCGCGCAGTGCGGCCAGTCGCGATAACTCTAGAACGTTCGTTTTACTAAGCTACTCGCTAGGTGACTCGTAACCTCGCAAGGCTCTAGGCGCTAAGCAAGCCGCCTGTCTGTGCGGACGTAACCTAAGTTGAACAATCGAAACCTCGGAACTACTTGAATACTCTTTTGCTAAAGTCTATCTATTGGCTGGTCCCAATATTTTAACCATAATCTCTGGTAAAGTTTGAACGTAAAATAACACCATGGTATAGGTCACTTTTTCAGTTGCCAAATAACTTACTGAGCATCATGGAGAGATAGAATGTTGGGACCGTTCTACTTGAGATGAATAAAGATGATACAATGGACAGTTCTACCAATTATTCTGCTAAGGTGCTTTAAATGCTAAGGTGGTTTTTCTGTATCTGCCTGCTGGTTTGTCGATCATTTACATTTAAAAATACATTATTAACTTACGTCCAGCTGCTGCGTATAGTAAAGTTACCAGTATCGTAACAAACAGAAGAGGCTTCATGATTGTCCACCGTCAAACACACACACACAGGTTGAGGACCTAGGAGGTTGCCGTCTGCTCGGCTGAGAGACCGTGCATTCACTCAATGTCTGACGCTGATGACATTATTCTCATTAGTAGTAATGATCATGCCAATTAGAGGTACTCGCTTCGCTACGGGAAATCTATTACTTTATAAATTATACCTGTAGGTACAAAGCAGTTATTTTTTAATAATAATAACGAGCCACTCGTTTGCTTATTTTTCGACATAAAATATGTTAAGACGTTTAAGAAATATAATTTAACTTGCAGTGTTTTTAGTTTGAGGTAGAGACATAATACTACTTATATTTGAGTCAAATCTTGCAAGTTTTGAAGCTCGAAAATTTAGTACATTGGACAGGGGCTTGTCGTACCATCCAGCTTAATCTCGACTCTAGAATTCTTGCCACCCTGTCATTGCAACTGTTTCGGTCATTAACTTTTAAGGCCACATCCTTAAAGATATGGTCTTAAATCAAACCAAATCAATCTACATAATGTTTGAAAGAGGGGAAAAGTATACTCTTCGTTTATTAAAATGTACAAAAAATATTTATTGTCATCACCTTGATTTGTACAACATTTTCAAAAATGTTTGATCGCACATGTATGAATTATTCCGAAGTACACACTGGTTCAATAAATGGTTGGAATTTTATAATACAGTCTTAAAACAATTGTCTTCTCAAACACGCTACTGTTTTCATCGTCGTACGACGGGCTGCTGTTCAGAAGCTAGGTGCAGCAAGCAAACGCTACACATTTTAATGCAACGGTTATTCACGATTTGTATTTTATAATCTCGGTGATCTCACCATAAGGATCACCGTGACCACGATCCATGTAACTGGGTCGAAACGTCGGTAATTTTAAAATACGAATCGTGAGTTCCCGTTGCATATAAATGTTCAATGTCCGCGGTGATATAAGTTCAAAAGTTACACGCTATGTTTTCGATACTGCGATTGAAGGCAGAGTCGCCAGAACCCGCTATAGTATTGACGCAAACGCGAAAATGCGAATCGTCGGATGTTAAAAGTAGCGTGCTTGCGGAAGCCCCTAATAATCCGGTGCTTATTCAACTATCTGACTCCTGATCCATGGTAGGTAATGGAAGACTTTGCTGTAGACGCCTGCGACGTTGTCCATTCCGCACGGTGTAGGTCCGAAGCTGACGATCCCAACCAACTCGTACATTGTCCCATTCTCCCTCATCAGAGGTCCACCGGAATCTCCTTTACAAGAATCCTTGCCGAGTTCTCCGCCCGCACAAATTTGACCATCCCACAATTCAACCCTACGACTAGGAACGGTGTATGAAGGTTGGCACTCCTGAAATCATAATAAAATTCATTTGTTTCTTACAAGCTTTTATTTAACTTGCTACGTAAAGTAGCTAAGCCAACGTAAGGTAACAACGTATACCCTGATCTATTAGTGTCAAAGTCATTCGACATCCGACATCCGTCATAGACTAAATATCAAACGTCGACGGTCAACCAGACAGATTTTAGCCGTGACTACCATTCATGCAAGTGAGTCGAGATATCGGCGTACAAAATATAATATATCGTGAGTATCCGCTCACATGTAACATGACTTATATACCAACCTGGTAGGACAAATATGGCAAGGCAACCTTCAGTTTGATATTGCTGGAACTCTTGAACTCGTCAACTGCTCCCCATCCGGCGGTCATCAGCTTCGTGTTCGCTGGTGGTTGCAAGGTGAAGTCCACGGACGGCAGACATATTGGCCGGATGAAGTCTACGACATATTATCAATGTGTTGTTAGGTCATCAGTGACATTTCCTTCTTAATATTCGATGACCGAAAGCCAACATTTTTATAGATTAACGTCACTAATATGATTGATAATTAAAAATTATGCTTTTTAGACAGAGTAACAACTCTGTTACTAAGATTTACCGAATAATATTTATAAAACTCTGCAGTTTATTTATTTAAATAGTATTGTAATAACAGAAATACTTCCCGGTAATATAGCTATATATTAGCTCAGAGATGTGTATTTACATCCAACGTCACACAACTGCCAACCTTTAGAACGGCCAATCAACTAACCTGTGTACTGCACTATCCTGTCGAGTCTCAAGAGCGCAATATCATGTCTCCTCAGTTTAGAGGAAGGATTGTATTCGGGATGAGGTATAGTTTTCTCTATGGGAACGGTGACGGCACCTTCGTTACAGTCTACCCCTCCACCCTCGACTTCCGGACAGTCGGCACCGGGATTACTCGTGTCGTATTCACCCAGTCTCACGTTGACGCTGAAATGGAAGAAGTAATACATATCAAAATTTGTCCACAGAAGTGACGCTCTAAACTAAATTATTCAAACTTCAAATACATTTAATCATCACTGATACACTTATGAACGTTATTTATTTTTAATCTGGCACCATTTTGGAAAGGTGTTCTAACCTACGCGGGACTGGATGCGAGCTTAATAAAGCTTTATTAATGCAAGAATATTTCCATAACAAACTTACGGTGTTCCGGCATTGAGCACGGGCCCTACGATGCAGTGTCCAGCTGTCATCACATACCGCCCGCTGATGAGAACTCCGCCGCACAGCAGTTTATGCCGGTTGTCCTTTACGTACTCGACGAGTGCCAACCATGGGTACTCGTCTATGGCTGTTGCGGAGCCACCTGAAATATTATACTTTATGAATAGTATACTGACACTGAAAGCCATGACATATTCTACATGGTACCCTTCAAAGCTGCAACTCAAGGTGATGACATGACTCATGAGTTCTTACTGTCGGGGTTTTTTTATTTTAAAATTTAGAGTTATTGTGTCAAGCATGACCTGAAACTACTCTTAGGCTGGGCATTGACCCGAACATTGATGCTTAACTTACCGACGATGCGATTGCCACCGCCGCTGGCGTCACGTCCGCAGCATTCGGTGCTCGGGTCCGGTGGGTACGCCGTGAGCTGACACTTGCCGGCAACCATCGTTGTCGGTGGTGTCGATGGCCGTGTCGGTGCTGGTGTCGCTGGTGTCGGTCTAGCTGTTGTTGAAGGCCCACAACATACGCTGTACTTCTCTGTGCCCTCACAACTGAAGAAGATTAGGTTGGTTTACAAATGGTGCAAAGTGGAATAGTTTGAAAGGCTCTCGGCCAAGATTGTGTTTCGGCTGTCGTTTAATCTGCAAGATTCTGAATACAAGAATTTAATTTCCACGTTTGGCTGGCAAACAAATTGTTTATCTATGAAATTTTAATGCAGATGGTAGATTTGTTAATTTAAAAAAACTTTAATAGTAGGAGAGCCCAAGAAGGAATTTTTGGATTTACTAGACCGCTTCAGATTATTTATAAGGGAGGAACCAGTGGAAAAAAATCCCATTAGTTCGACGTTCGAACTAACGAGAAAAAAGCTTTCAAACTATCGATTTTTTACTGATGGGTTAGCCTGAAAAAAATAGAACTAACGAGTCGAACCGGTGGAAACAAAGCTTTCAGACGATCGATTTTTTTTACTGATGGGTTCCGCTGAGTGAACCCCCCTATACTAAGGGCTCATACTGGCTAGAGGTACTTATCAATATGCAAGTCCCTTAGAATAATCTGACGCGCTCGAGTAAATCCAAAAATACCCTACATAAAACTATATCCAATCGCATACGTGCTTCCATTATTCTTAAAAACTTTGTACCCCACAAAGGATGTATGGTATCAATGCGGACTCAGGCTTAGTTCCCACTATCGCTACGCTAACGCAAGCTAAAAATGTCAAACTAGTATTTTTTTACTTATGCTGGCCCACGAAACACTCGCCACGCTAGAGGCTTTTATTCAACATTATTAAGCGTCATTTCTAATTCGCATTTCGGGGCCTTATCAGGTAGAATATATATTTAGTTTATGACGCTTGCAGCGCAGAGCGAATTTGCTTTGACCTTTGCAGCTCTTGACCTTTCTATTATTCGAGAGTTTGATTAGCTTACCCTGTTTGTGTTGGTCTAATGTGGCAAGCCAAATTAGACCTACTTTATCATAAACTGAGTTAAAATTTTACATACTGCTGTAGTTCTTATCACAATGAAATTTGGTGATAAGCATGATCTGACATTACACACAGGGATGACTCCAGGCGAGGGAACTCCACGGTTAATAGCACAGCTCACACAGCATAATATCATCATTACACGCTTTATTTTTCTTTAGTACCTACCTACATGGACGCTATAACATCGTGTGTATATATGACTTCTTGTGCATATGACTTTGATTACCGAGATCTCTGCACGTATTGTATTGCGGCCTGTGATTGTGGTGGTTGCAGCATGTTGACCAAGTGTTGGCAGGAGTACAACCCGATGCAGCTGCCCAGGGCGCCGTCGGGGGTGGTACAGCCGTCTCTTGGACAGCACACCTAGAATTACCATTCGAATTGCATCATCACATGTATGGTAGAAGAAAAATATCGCGGAATTTGGATGGGTCACTGCTGGTCCCAAATTGATGAGCACAAACCTTTGGTAGACATGATAAGCCAACGATAACGGTTAATTATATTATTACTCACGGTCGGGACTCGGGGTCCTTTCACGATTGGTCGGTATTGATTTAATGTACTCGGAGGCCAATTTTATTGGTCCTTTTTAAATAGGAAAGAAATGCTTGATTATTAGATAGTTCAATTCTTTTTAATTCTTAAAATTTTCCTTAAATACCCATTTATATATGAATGTGATCAGTTAAGAATGTGCACAATTTTTTTTGCCAAGCTGTCTTCCACCAGGCGACGTCCTATGCGGAGGTCCGAACCCTATAGGACGTCGCATACCCCTATTTCTCAAGGTGTGGTGTGGAGCTATTTCCGCCTCATAAATGTCTTCTCGGCTGAGACTCAGTAGTGCAGCTGTAAAGGCTGTTAGAGCCAACAGCAACTGTCCATTGGAAAATAGCAACAATTTTTGAAGTATACTATCTTTTGCCCTTTCTGCTATAGGAATTATAAGTTCATACCCGTGGTGTGTTGCCTTCGAACCCGCAGAAGGAACTCTTGAGGAAGTCAATGTCACTCTTCGAGGAGCTGGATGCGAGCCTCGCTAGACTGCTGCAGTTGTAGATGGAGATGCAATTGCCGCTCTTCCCGTTTGGTGTGGTGCATTGTGATTCTGAAATAAATATTCACAGCAATAAAATATATAGAAACTAGATTTGTGATATCGAAAAACATGGTTAATACATCGACAATAACAATGAACCTAAAACATCTTATCTGGGGAACCCAAGATCTCTCGCTTGGCACTTGGCAGAATTTTGCCCACTGAGTGAACAGGTTAAATAAATGAGTTTGTTTCTAATGATAATTTTAAACTGTTTGTCGTTGTTTCCTGGTTGGTGTCATTTGGGCATTTGCCGTTTTTGGGCAGTTCCGTATTTGGGCGTTTGTAGAAAATTAATTTAATAATTTTACGATCGCTTAATATTTCTCGAATTATAAGAATTTGATTCACATGATAACATTCAAACGAAGCGTATGAGGATCACATATTATGAACTTTTAATGGCAGGGTAACTAAAAAAGGGTAACTAAAAGTAACTACATAAAAACAAAATCTTAGTCAAAATATGTGGATTGGCCGTTAACTTACAACAACTAACTATTGTATAACAGAAAAATAATGAACAGATATTTTTTTTAAGACCAATCCACATATTTTAACTAAGGTGTAGATTTTGTGAAGTTAGGACTTAGAGTTAAAAGGTTGGCGCTACAAGGGATCTTATAAATTTAAAATGTAAAGTCATTATTGGTCTCGTCTTGACAACATTTGACATGAAAATATGTTTGGTATAAACGTGTTTCATTTTCCTCTTTATTTTGCTTGTGTTCCAATGACCTTACCGTCTGTGTAGATAGATACGAGTATCAAGCCGCAGGTTACATAATAGTTTTATTGGCTTCTAACCATCCTGTATTATTTTTAAAGCGATATTATACGCGACGGATGATTTTAATTTTTAACACATGTTATATTGACGATATTGATATATAGTTAAATAGATCCACATAATACATATATTTAGAACAGGAAAATACCAAACAGTTCAGTAACTTTTTATCGTCGGTTAGTCAACGAATTTTCTTTTCATAATACATAATATAATATTACATTATTGTTGAAATCCCAAGACTGATGTAGTCCCCAGAAGTCCCGTTAGAATACAACATAAATGTTGTAACGGTGACGTCACACTCTAATCTACACATCGCATTGGCCATAAATAACAATATAAAGATAACTTTATTTCAACAAACAAACGAGTAATTAATTACTCAGAGATTTTTTATTACTCATTGTTGTTAAATTTTATATTATTTTTATATAAATAACTTAAATTCATGTACATAATACAAATCAAATACATTTGCATACTTAGTGAATATTTTTTTTCTTAACGTTTCTTTTATTAGTCCCATAATTTCGAGGGATGTGTGAAATAGCTTATTGACACCTGTCAATCAAACTATATGACGTAATGAATTGTAACTGATATAACTGGACAGCCTTATCGGTACAGGATTCGATTCCCAGACCCTTGTGAACTGTTTGTCTACATCACTCAGCTCTCATTACTCCAAGATTTAAATATTGATGAGTATTTTATTATGTCAACGCTAAGTTCATCTCCACCGATAACCTTATAAGATTACGGCGCTTTATTTAGTAGTGTAGGAAATCGCATAGTAAACCTCAATACAGCACAGCGATATCAATAATATAGAATAGTATTTAAAAAGGGGATTTATTTGTTCCCTTCATTACCAGTATAGGAACCTTAACAAATACTATAAAACGGCCAAGTGCGAGTCGGACTCGCCCATGATGGGTTCCGTAGCAGCAAGTAACATGTTTTTTGCGGTTTACGATTTATGACGTGTTAAAAAAACTACTACTACTTACTAGATCTCGTTCAAATCAATTTTCGTTGGAAGTTTGTACGGTAATGTACATCATATATTTTTTTTAGTTTTATCATTCTCTTATTTTAGAAGTTACAGGGGGGGGGACACATTTTACCACTTTGGAAGTGTCTCTCGCGCAAACTATTCAATTTAGAAAAAAATCCCCACACGTATGGGTTTGATGAAAAAAAAATTTGAGTTTCAGTTCTATGCATGGGGAACCCCCAAAATTTTTTTTTTTTTTTCAATTTTTGTGTGCAAATCTTAACGCGGTTTACGGTATACATCAACTGACCAAGTTTCAATAGTATAGTTCTTATAGTTTCGGAGAAAAGTGGCTGTGACATACGGACGGACAGACAGACAGACAGACATGACGAATTTATAAGGGTTCCGTTTTTTTGCCATTTGGCTACGGAACCCTAAAAAGACTCAACAAAATGAAGTATTGTTTAGTACTTGAGCTTAGAGATTATACAAAAGATTAGACAAAATGTCGGAACTGTTTGACTTTCTAATTCAACAGTAAAGGACTCAACACTCTAAACTGGGTTAAAGTTGACCTTAAATTTTTTTTTGGCTGTATTTTTACTTGTTATGATTCAGGCAGTTGCGTACGCAACTGCATTAAATTCGAATTATATTAGATTTAAGACTGTGGGTATTCGCATTTTTAAAAGTCTGGAAAAAATTATGTTTTCGCCAATACATTCGGTCTATAAAAGAAATAAACTCCTGTCTGCAATGTAAACGCGAGGATGCCGCTCCGTGGACAGATTTTTTACTTTTACTACGCAAGACGCAAGCATTATGTTACATTATTGGAGTTTTATTAAGGAGCCCTAATTTTTTTTAAAATATAATATAGCATATGTCACCCGGGGATAGTGTAGCTTCCCAACAGTGAAAGAATTTTTCAAATCGGTTCAGTAGTTTCGGAGCCTGTTCAATGCAAACAAACAATCAAATCTTTCTTCTTTATAATGTTAGTATAGACAAAGGTAAATCACAAAAGCACAACGACTAGTTATATTTTGTGATTATTATTATGATGATATTTAGTTATTGGAGAAGAGCCAAGGCAGAAACTCCATAACAGCACAGAATTACCACAGTAATATTTTATCGTTCCACGTTTCATATTTGTATCTAGACACGCGGAGCGTGTCAAGACAATTTCTTAGGTAACAGAATTGACGAGCAGCACCGTGTGTAATATTACACGAACCATTTGGAGCCACTTTTGACCACCTCATAACTCAAAAACTATTCAACATAAACCTATCAAATTTGGCTCATTTATTGAGACTTGTGAAATACATAGGTGTTCCAAATTTCATAAACACATCTCAAACGGTTATTTAGATATTAACGTCCAAAAATTGAGAAATTTAACACTGACTGACCTATAGACCAAAACTATATCCAACTTCCAGGTGACCTAGAAAGTTAAAATTTGGCATGCAGATAGGTAGTTGGGTGAATACAAAGGAATAAATCTGAAAGTAGTAATTTTTTATCATTTTATTATAAATTTTCAAAAAATTGATTCTGTTAGAAACACTTACTTAAAATGCCTGAAATTCAAGAGTAGCAATCAAAATGGATGACATCTGGTCATTATGTGGATTCCAAGGTGAATATATAACGAAACATATCAGTTTTAGTACTTTCTGAAGCTTTCAACGGTAGGAAGATGTTCAGTTTCCCAAGTGCCTGTGAGAAGTGCACAGCACATATACATTTACGTGAAAATTAATGGTTCGTCAGGAGACGTTATTTCCAATGTATTAGGTCGTTTTATTTTTAATGTGTGAAAAATTATTTTTCTCTAATCTTGTATGGCGTGTACACCACAAAATTTTGTATTATTTCTGTAATTATACCAGTTTAAAGTAATTCGAAGTATTGTTTCAAAATGTATTGTTGCACGATGTCATCGAACACAAACTACTTATCTGTACTAATAGTATAATCTAAATTTTACTAACAAAAAATAACCGACTTCAAAGTCTCAAAAACTACATAGTTGTCAGATCTCGTTCAAATTTATGTGAGACCACATGACAAGCTCCTGCTTTCGATTAAAAAAAGAATCATTGAAATCGGTTAGCGTGATATTGAGTTATTCGTCAATTTGTCACGCACATCTTAACACAAATTTACGACTTATGTAGTTTTCTCATGGATGCCGTTGTCAGATCTCAATAAAATTTATGTGGGACCACATGACAGCCACCAGCTTTCGATTAAAAAAAGAATCATCAAAATCGGTTCGCCCAGTCCAAAGTTCTGAGGTAACAAACATAAAAAAAAAATACAGTCGAATTGAGAACCTCCTCCTTTTTTGAAGTCGGTTAATAAAGAGGAAAGATTTGATTGTTTGTTTGCATTGAATAGGCTCCGAAACTACTAAACCGATTTGAAAAAATTTGTCACTGTTGGGAAGCTACACTATCCCCGGGTGACATAGGCTATGATTATATTTTCAATAAATTAGGGATCCTTAATAAAACTCCAATAACGTAACCCAAGGTGTAAAAAAATAAGAAAACCAAAGCAAAGCGAGGGCGGTCACTCGTAACTAATAAGAGTATAGTCGACTTTCGTATTTTTTACGATATTATAATTGGGATTTAGTATTAATTATTATTTCAATATTTAGCGGACATCAATAGTGGAAGAGATACTTATAAATAATGAAATAATAGGTACCGTATTTCGGACCACGGCGCACTAACTACAGATTTAGTTGAAGAGCATTATAACAGTTCATGTATTAAAATTAATCAGTAACGTTATGAATAAGTACTTACTAATAATTTCTATACAAAAAGTAATGATATCCCATCAAAAACATAAATGTAAAGTGAGAGTCAATTTCAAAAAAAAAAGAATTGAGATATAAATGGGTGCCAATTTCTGTGTAGAAAAGCCTAAAATTTTAGTCACAAGAACATGTAATTCAAGCTTTACATTTGACTTGGCTAGTTTTCATTAGTTAGCAACCAAAAAACCAAATTAGAGAAGAGTGTCATAAGTCATCAACGTAACAGATTTGACGAAGCTAATTACATAGATGTAATATAGCCTAGGTAGGTACCTGAAAACTAACCAAGTCAAATGTGGAGCTTGAATTACATGTTCTTGTGACTAAAATTTTAGGCTTTTCTACACAGAAATTGGCACCCATTTATATCTCAATTCTTTTTTTTTTTGAAATTGACTCTCACTTTACATTTATGTTTTTGATGGGATCAATATTACACATTATAAAATGGAACAAACAGTATGACATTATTGAACTGAAAGCAGGCAGAGTCCCAGTTTAGCCTTACAACATTATGACAATACAATCGTTTTAGTTATTAATTAAATGCTAATGTAACCAACAATAATTAAATAGAGTGGCAGAGTAACATTATAAAATATTTAATGTAAGTACTTAATAAGTTTTTTATATTATATCATTTTATTTTGTATTAACTTGTATGTATTAGTTTGTAATATTTTTATGTGTGTATTTTATCTATGGGCTTTAGTTGCCTGAAAATAAAATTGAAATAATATAAAATAATAACTTCTTGCAGAAGGGCTACTCTGTTCCGTAATTGACACTGAATTATCTGAGACAATCTCAAACACTTGGTTTTATCAACAGAACTATCTACCTATTTTATAAATTATGAAGTAGTTGACATTTAACGTTATTATAAATTTTCAAATACCTTATTTTAATTTTACGTGTATCGTATATTAACCAAATCGTACAATAACAATATTATGTCTATCTTATTACCATATTTCTTATAACCTGTTATTACAGTGTTTTCTGTTACCATGAATATAAATAATACAAGTTGTTAAAATATTGCAACATTATCATTAATGGATATCTTTCCTTTTTATACAAATCTGTATTTCATATTTTCTATTTATTGAGCAAATTTTATATATAATTATGTACCTACATTATAAATATACAATATTATTATCACTCACGTGTATGACGTCTTCATGGACAGAAGTCTAAAATTCCTAGTTTGAAGAAATTTAGAGGAAATTTTTGTTATAAGTACTCGTATATAAACTTCTACCCCTTTTACCAAAAATCTTTTCTTAGACGTCTGTGCAAAGTTTAATGTTTCTAGTTTCACTGGTTTAGGCTCTGCGTTGTCTGTCAGTCATTCTGTCAGTATAGTGTCAGTAGAAGATATAACAGTGGACTTCAGTGGAGTTGTGTGCCAAAGTTTCGGTTCACACACTCCGGTTCACACATTGCGATTGTCTCAAAGCCTGTAAGTGACGTAGGTCAAGTAACCGTTGTACGACGACATTTGAGGTGCACACGGTTTTTCCTCCGCGCAAGTAGTGATTCACGTCGATTTAATTTCGAGGTTACAAAACATCTTGCAAAACTTGTATCGGTGCTAGCAGATTTTGGCGTTTTCTTATGCTATTTATTTAGAGCTTTTCGTAGTACGTATTAATGTTTTCGCACCGCAGATGGATGCGTAGTACGCTCACGACTAGACGTAATAATAATTATTTAAACCGAGACATGGTCAAATTTCAAGTATTTGGCCTTCCGAGCCCCCTGTTTCCGGCTCTCCGCCTCAAAAACAAGATTTCTTAATTTCACTAAAGCAGTTAATGGAATTGATGACATTAACTGTACAAAAAATCAACACTATAAATTCTATACAGAAATTACCCAAAGGAGTTGTTATGATCATCATTCGTTTTATCGTTTCACTGCGTCATATAAAATATCTCGTTTATTGTAGGGTTAGTCTGAACTCCATCGCTGCATGTAGCTTTTGCTGTAATCTCCCTAGTGTAATATTTACAGTGTTATACACTAGTATTTACACTAGTTAGTTAGTGTAATATTTAGGTAGTAATATTTAGCATTATAGTCAAAATTATCTAAGATGGCCATAATGACACCTTCCGTTTATTATTACGAACTTACTTTGTAGGGGCGTCTTTGAGCGAAATGGAATAATCATTGACTTGACATGAATAGTTGGATACTTACGGACAAAGGATTTTGCCAAAATTTGTTAAAAAATCCTACTCATTTTCATTAGCGCTGATTATAAATCATATCAAATGTTATCATCTAGTAAATATCCCATCACATCATAATTTATGCAAAATTTAATAAAAATATATAACATCGAAACAATGTCATATGAAGAGGCCTAAACTTGAACTGACGTGAAGTGATGTGACGGCTTGAAACCGTTTATAAAACCAATCATAATCAATACATACTATAATCGAAATTTAAAAATGAAAATTGATTAATTTAATTATTACATTGTTAAAAATGTTTTACTTGCATTTGAATTTAAAATTAGGTACCCAAGAATACCACGACAAATTGGATGCTAACAAAGGACATTTTCCATTATGTATCTATATTGTATGGACACTTCGCCATCCATGGACAGTATCTGCAGATAATATATTATAATGTAATTATGTAGCTAACAATAAGGTTAAACCTTTTTGCGGCAAACATATTTTTTTCAACAAAATAATATGATAATTATGTATGTCATATATGAATGCGTCTTACGAAATTAACAAGAATTTATTCACTGTAGTTTTTTCCTGACGCTCATAATTAATTATTATATCAAAATATTATTATGAAACTGAGCGGATGAGTTCATTCTATCATCATGATGTATCTTTTTCATCTTTCTTTCTTGGCCAGCAACGCACCAGTGATGCTTTTGGTTTTGCTGATGTCCATGGGCGACGAGAGCCACTTACCATCAGGTGGATCGTCAGCTTGTTTGCCGGCTCAGCTATTTCCATGCATACCTAGCAGCATGAGTTGTTAGGAAGAAACAATAAAAATACTTTATTGGAGTCGTAAATACATAATATTGAGAATACGCGGTATGAGATAGCTCAATCGAGGTAGTAGGTAGGTACCTAAATATTACGGTTTTTAGTTTACAACTTAATTATCGAATCGATTAGAAGGTCTTACAAATTTTGTGTCGATTTGTTGCAAAAATTGGTTTCTTTCGTGAACCGATTTTTTTGTACATCTCTAGTGTCACTGTGATGACAAACGACAAATTGGGCTTCTTAGTTCGCGGTAACTATAGTCCCCACTCGAAGTAAGGCCCGTAATATCAATAGCAGTTTAATCTATGATTCTGAGATTAAACTGTCTTTGTTGGTTATCTCGTAATATCAATGACAGTTAATCTGCATAAGAGAGTTTAAACTACCGCTTAGTTTAAACGGTCAAGCAAGGGCAGTTAAACTGGCACGTACGGTTTATCTATTATGTCAAAATGACTGCTTCAAAACAGAAGTTTGTAAATCAATATTTTTGTATATTTTGACGTTTGTATACCAATATCTATCAAAGTCCATCAAAACAACGTTAATTCTTTTGAATTAAAACATTGCCATATAAATTTCTTTACAATTTAAACCAAAACGAATGAACGAAATCCCTAGTGTTGCTATAATTTATAAACTGATCTAAGTTTAACTAATCGGGCAATGTTTTGTCATTGAAATTACGAGAGCAGTTTAATCGATAGTTTAACTTTTGAAGTAGTTTAGTTAAACTGTGAGATAAACTGCTATTGATATTACGGGCCTCAGTCACAAATGCATTGCTACCGCTGAGGACAGATGGTCGCCTGTTGTGTAAGCAACCTGCATCTTACCGACCGTAACACAATGCTTACATAAACCGTTGAAGCCAACATTTATTACCTGTTGACCGTACGCGTATTTTAGCATAAAAGAAAAGGAAAAGGAAAACCAACAGCGGTCTTATCACTTGTTTACCATCCGGCCCGTTCTGACAATTGGACATCCCACAATCATGACATTGGATATCCCTAGTGATAAAAGCGCGCGCATCTGGGTAGTAGTTGAGTAGGTAGATACATGAAATCATTTATTTTGCGTCGATGACCTAAGCTAGTGTTAGTGATTCGAAGTATTCCTAATAATGCAAAATTGATAACGGTTTATATTATAATAGAGCCGTTGACACTTACTGTAATTTAATATGCATACATTTATGTTTAAAATATTTTTTCTCGTCTATCCCGTGTTTTGCGGTGTCGATGAATAAGTCGTATGTAAATATTCCAAGTGTTTAGAGACCATTATTCGATTTAAGATTCGCTGTGAGGATTCGGTTTGCGGAATTGCGGTTTGTTTGGTATGGCTAAAAAGAGCTAATTTATGTAACGAGTAGGTAAGTGCCCTCTGCTAGCTAAACTGTTGGTTTTATTAACCCCCGACGCAAACAGAGGGGTGTTATAAGGTTGACGTGTCCGTGTCAATCTGAGGCATCATACTTAGCTCCTATATAATAAATGGACCGATTATGATACGGTGTTTTTTGTTTGAAAGTCGACGTGATTGAGATGGTTCGTATCTATGTTTAATGTAATAAAACTGTTGGGGTTTTTTTAAATTTAAAAATATATAAGTAGTAATTTTTTTACTATTTTTATTAATTAAGTGTTAAAAGTCGATCGACCTACTTGCCTAATACGCATTTAGTTGTTTTATTAAGACTTGAATTTGACACACAAACAATGGATATTCTCAGAATATTGCCTGATATAGTATTAGTTAAATTATCAGTGAGAAAAGTTTTGAGGTTAGATTTCTATTTAAATGAGGTAGTAAATCTCCAGTTAGGGCCAACAGGAAAGAACACAAAAATATGTAGAACAGGAAAATATGTAGTTAATATAATGCATAATGTCATAATATTGTACATGCAATAACTCGAGCCAGAATATTGTACCCATCAAGGTCTGTACTCGCAGAAAGGTATTTAGTTTCGGTACATCCTACGTTAGTGAATCTTACATAAATAAATCAGCGGTGTAAGAAAGATATGTCATAGGAATTATCTGTACAGATTCGTCGATGATGGATATCTTATGAAAACGTCCTGCAAGTTGTCACGTTAAGATAAACCCTAGATCCAATCACATTCGTCCCGATCGGGAATGGAACCTTGGACCACTCTTTCTGAGTCACTTCACCGTCTGAGCTACTGAGTGTTACTGACAATAAACAGTAACTGTGACAGTACTGTTAACACGATTTGACTGATTCATGTCTGAATGTTATGTCAATATTTTTGTTATGAGACAGCGACAACAACAGCAGCTTACAAAATATCTGCTAAGATCCGATAGATGGCAGTATTTCTATATTAGTAAAGGTCTCTGTCAGGTATGCTGGCGTAATGTAATAACAGCCGGCGACCAAGCGCTCTCAGAACCAGATCTTCGAGCCATCTTTATATTGTGTGATTTCACACTCGCATAAAAACGCAAGCCAAAATAAATGTTTTTTTCCTTGTACACTTAAAACAGAATTTTAATTAATGATGTTTAAATTAAAACTTACGTCCAGACACGAAGCTCAGGTAGAAGGTTAACAACGTCGATATCACCAGTAAAAGCGTCATGTTTGTTTGTCATTCACCACTACAACAGACACATCTGCCCGTCGCGGCGTCCGAGCTACAACTGACAGGATTGACCGTCGCTGATTTGATTGACTTGACTTGGTCTGCTAGATTCCGGTGGTGGCGTCACTTTCGGTGATAAAAGCTCTGCTGCGATGATACGTTTGGCCATTGTTAAAACATTTAGCCCGCATGAAGCGCTCATAGCCTAATCGAACCTTTAGTTGCTTTTCGAATGGATGATTGCTGTTGCTAGCAGCCTTTACTTTACGCGGGCAATAGATCCTAAGTGACCGATCGTTAAGCAACAGTGTAGGCGTGGTCGATAGTTGGATGGACCGATAGTGGCAAAAATTTCTTAAGGGCATACGTGCTTCCAAGGGCACGTAATGCTCTCGGACCTCGATGTTAATGTCAGCGGCCTACGGGTGTCATAACTTCCGACATTTGATTTTTCAACTATCCTTTCTAGCAATCCGCTCTGAATCTGAATTGTCTAATTGAAAACCTCTTCTTTTCTTAAACGGTTTTATTTAGCTTGCCTTGTTTGGGTCAAATCTTCCAAGTCTAACTAGACCGACTTCCACTTATCCTTAGGAGTTGAAATTTTACAAATTGCTTTAGTATGATAATGCATTTTGGTGACAAGCTTGACCTGATACTGCACCTAGGTTTGGCTCCAGCCGAGGGAACTCATTAATGGCTAATTGCATAGACCCAATTTTTTTCTTCAATATCTACATTGACAATACAACCGTGTATGTATTTAGATTTTTAAACTATTACTTGTTTTTGCACTCAGTTAAAATAATCAGACTTACGAATATTTCATTAGCTATTGAGGAATTTCTTACCGCAGCTCAGTTGTGAATCAAATCGTCAATTAAGTTTTAATTAATCTTTATTGTATGTAAAGGTATATAATTAATAGATGAATATACAGTCATACTAGTGTACTAGGTATCCCCGTTACTGTAAATCTGAATGTCATAGATACAAAAAAAACCCCGAAAACTAACACTTTCTGGTAGTCTTGGATTCGGCATGTCAATAGTCAATACCGACTATACATATATATGGTGAAATTTTCAAGTCGGCGTGGATAAATTCATCCTGTATACGTTTGCATACGTTACGGTGCAAAGTCACATGGAAATGAGATCCTAAATAACGTTCTTAACATTAATTTAGTTCAGCTCGCTCTTATAAACTATACATTTAAAATATTATATAAATATAATAATAGACTTTTTTTAGACGACACTTATTTAGTGAACAAACAGCACAATTTTTATGGAAATATTTATTTAAATAAACTTAAAAAAATAAACAATGGTAAACAGAAATTTGTTATCGCATTAAATTTTTATTCATCTTAAAATTATGATCATTTTGTGTCTGCGTTATTTTTAAATTACCAATAACGATAAAAAGACAGTGCAAATTTGTTTACTAAAATAGGACACGTCGTCTTAAAAAACGGAGTATAGTTAATCATCTGATATAACAATTACAATTTGTATACCTAAATATAAAAAAATAAATAAATGCCTTCAAGATATCATTTAATTTAATTCCCAAACTTAAATGAGAAAGTACACATTTATCTAAATCCTTCGTCGAGGTCTCCTCTAATAATCTAACCTTAAAAAAAATATCGGTTCAAAGATACAGTCTTCAAAAAAGAACTACTAAAATAATAGCTGAAAATATTAGGTATATCAAAAGTGCTATATGCATAGCTTTAAAGTTGAGATTTGATAAATATCTGAACAATCTGGAGATATCCTTTCAGATAAAATATAATTATCCAATCGGTAAACAAATGATGGAGTTTTGAGGTGAAAATGTTCTTTTTTTTTGAAATCTGATAAAATGACTGGGCTAAACAACCCAATGTCACGCTGGCCAAATGCGGATTGACATCACAGAAGTTTGAGAAACACTGGC